>CM032339.1:31218562-32688562 GCA_019022885.1 Schlechtendalia chinensis
TGGGGGTTATTAAAAATATTTTGGCCTCTGCCGAGGGGAGATAGATCGTCGGGGAAAATCTCGACCACTTTCCCCGGGCACTGGAGAGCGCAAAACACCCCCTCCCGCCACATCGAATTTTTACACAGATCGCCCAGGTCGTGCAAGTGCATCGTTGCAGTACGTGTTGGGCCCCGGCCAGGGAACCGTTTGCCACTCAAAATTTCGATGACGGTGGACGACGGGAAGGGCCGGAAAAAATGCAGGGAAAACCGAGTGCGGCCTCGTTCGCGCAAAAAGGGTCAAAAAATCACGCGCCCCCACAAACGGCGGACCGGATCGACGCCCCCATCAACTGCCGGGCCGAAACGCGACAACAACGTCGGGGGCCCTGCGCGAGGCGCCCCTCCGTAAACACGGTCCCGCCGCCGTGAATACACGAGCCCGCGACGCACGAGCCCACGGACCGGGTACGCCATCGAAAAATACGGAAAGCCGAGAACGAGAGGTACAATTGTTTACGCGACCCTCACCTCGGCTACCTAACCCCCCCCGACCGACGATCGGTACGAGAACCGACAGAGCTCCGGGGGGCGGAGGCGGCATAATGGGGCGCGGGAGACGTACGGACGACAGGTGAGCGGAGCGAACGAACCCGGGACGACACGACCAATACACATCCAAAAGCCGTTTTGTCCGAGGTCGAACAGCTCCGATCACCGTCGAGAACGGGCCAAATTCAGAACTTTATGGCCCAGGTCCGGCCGACCCCGCGCCGTCGCAAAGGGTCCCCACCCGAGGAAGTGGGAAACGCCCCCGGGCGGATTCAACGACGCACAGGCATCCACAGTGTAACGTAACCGACGAAGAGCGATACGGCATAGCGAGGGCAGGGCGCGGAATGTGGGGGTACCGAGGGACGGGGTCGACTCACTTCCGCGAATCGGGCCGAGTGAATGTACAAACCGCCTACAGACCGTCGAGGACGTGAACCGATTCCCATGGGACCTTTTCACGTCCCGGGAAGCCGAAACGACTGATGCGGTTTGAAAACACCGCCCCGGGGCGACGAGGGCTCAATACAAACACTGCTCGGTCCCCCAGTGTACCCTTGTGACGGGGGGCCCCTCGACATATGGGGCCCTTACCGACAATACCGGCCCTAGGGAAAGGGGCCGCACCATCTTGATCCCTAAGAAAGGGGACCGGCACATACCCCAAACTGGCCCGAACGCGAGTGCCGCACACTTTACAAATTTTCGGGGATGTGTGGCCGACCGTCTACCAAAGGGGCCGTCGAAAACCCGCCTCAGCCCGGTCAAAAGGGGTTCTCCGGCGGACGGTGCCTTCGAGCACACGCCACACTCCAAATAGACTGATCGAAAAAAACCCGATGTTCGGGGTCCGAGAGGTGCTGTTGCGATGGCTCGACGTGTCCAACGCGTTCGGAAAGCCGTCCGCACTCGGTCGCTGATACGGCGCCGCTGGGGACGATGGGTGCGGGATCGGCTATCACGGAGCTCGTGCGAAATATATACGAGGGTCGACCGTACCGTATCCCACTGGAGTGGGCACCAACGGAGAAAATTTGATCAAAATACGGTTATCAAGCTGGGTTGGAATGCCCAATCAGTGGTCTTTTGTTTTATCTCGCGATCGACCACGTCATACGGGCAGTCAGGCGGAAGCGTGCGAACACCGAGTGCTCGCGTTCGCCGACGATCTATGGTGATCGCGGACAGTACGGGCCGAGCTCCAAACGCTGTTGGGACATGCCACTGCCCGACTCGCAGAGAACGGGCCCCTGCATCTCAACCCGGGACAAAAGAGTAAACAATGCCTGTCTGGAAGGACCCCGGTTGGGGTGCGGGAACCTCGTTTCAGCATTAGAAGTTCAACAGATCCGGCCTTCTCCGAGGACGGTGTGTGAGGCGAACAAACGTTCCTCGGCGCGCAGGGTCGTAGTTCAGATAGTACGAGAATGGTTCGACGGTTGCGGACATAACCAGCTCGGTCTGAAGAGTGCTCCGGTCATAACTGGCTCTCCATGGCAGAGGATCGATGCCATGAAGTCCTTCGTTTACCCAGCGTTCACCCACTTATTTTGCGCGAGGGTGATATCAAGAAGACGACTGGGTGGCCCGTCGACAAACGTTGGAAACCCGGAGTTCAAGATAACGCTGGCGGAATGCCGCAACGAAGCTTCGAATGACTATTTATACGGCCATCGAAAGAGGTGGCGCTTGCGGCATCCCTATGCTTGCCGGAGGAATGTGAAGTGGCGCGAGTGGACACCGCCTTCAAAACTGCTCACGTCTCCGGGACGAGCGCAGTGGCCACCGACGCGACGGAGAGCAGGAGCATCTGAAGAAAGTGGTCCACAAACGCAGCGCGAACCAACCCCGGACATCGACACTGCATGGATTTCTTGTCGGGAAACAGCGAGGCCAAATTAAGCGGGGCACCGACAGCAAGGAGCGCGAACGTGTGGGGACGCGGGCGCGGAATGGCGTCACGTCAGGACGGCGTCGCTTGGGAGAAGGTGGAGGGGAAACGACGGTTGTTGAACGTCCCTGCCGCCTACATCACGTTAAGACGTAAACAACGCCGACAGGTGTTCTCCACATGCGTCAGGCGGCACAGACAAAAAACGTACTCGCGACCTCATTTGGAGAAACCGGATCAAGTCGCGATATGGAATGTGCCGACGCCCATACGGTATCAAAACAACTGCATGCGAGGTGGCGAATACACCAGGTTCGCGGATGGCGCTTTATTCATAAAGCACCGCCTTGAAACTGGTCCACCTCAACGGCCTCGGCCGCGTGGAGGTAAGGAGACCGCAGGTGTCGACGATTGTGGCTATCAAACCGAAGCCTTTGCCCACGTCGACGACCACTGCATGCGGTACTCTGACCTCTACCTCGCCCCGACACAACGCCATAGTCATCGAATTAAGACGGACGCGGCGAGGAAAATTTGGAATCGTGGCTGAGAAAACGAGTGGTCGGCCGTAGATTAATCTGAGGACCGACATGGTACTGAGACGGAAATCGGACGGTAAAACATATTATTGTTCGACGTGACGATACCGTTCGACAACCCGTTTATATGGCGGCGTTTTAAAAATAGCCGCTGCAGAGGAGAAATAAAACAACGTACCGGGGGGACTTAAGCGAAAGGGAATGTAGGGAGAACAACCCGCGGAGGTAATGCCTTATTCATGGTGGGAGCCCTTTTTGGGGCGTGGGATCCGGGCTAACGAAAGCTTTATGGCGAACTCTGCAGCGATCCTACGCCACCCAAATGCGGAAGCTGTGTGTCAGTGATGCCTTCTTGCGTTCTCTCGAGACATATACGTAGAACACCTCACTGGCACACGCCAACGCCAAATTTGTAATGGCATTGTATAGGGCTCCGTTCTTGTGATTTATACAATTTTCTTTTTTTCTTTGTATTTATTTTTTGTAAATGTTTTTATTTTTATTTTAGCATGATTATAGTTAGACACATATATTTACTCACCATAAACCCCTTACTACATACTAGTATTTTATTTACCAATTTTATATTTTTTTTTTGTTTATATTTTAATCTTTTTTTGTTGAAGGCTGTTTGATGTGTATGTGATTTATTAGACACATTACTTTTTTAATTCCATAACAAATAACATTTCCTTTTTTTAAAAAAAAAACAAAAAAAATTTTTGACAATTGTCTAAAATTGTACTTTTCCCTTTTTTTTTTTTTACTTATGTGTTCTTCTCTTTTGCTATATTCTATTTTTTTCTTTATTTTTCTCATTTCACTTTTTATCTCTTATTCTCTCTTTTCTCTCTTTATGTTTTATATCTTTATTTTCTTATGTTTGTTTTTAGTTTTATTATTTTCGGTCCTTTTTTTTTTTTTTTTTTTTTTTTGGTGATTTCTTTTTGTTTTTACTTTTCTGACATTCACCCCCCTTATTCTTAAGTCCCATATACGTCAAAAACCATTGAACTTTTTTATGTGTACATATGTTAGGTGATAAGACAGATTTGATGAACCACCAATATATATCCCACGATATTATTCTGTTCTGATCAGCTTAACATCTGGTAAACACCCCTAATATAGGTGTTCATATGTTAAACTTATTTTGTGATTTATGGCGGAGATTTTGGAGCTTGATCCTGCTCGCCGCGGGTTTTGACCCGGTATTGCAGTACCACCGGGGAACGGCCCACATATCACTAATTCATTTTACTTTTATAAAGATACTACCCTTTGAGGGGTTTTTAACCACCCCTAATTCTTCGCCGACAGTCCGAGAGGCGAAGTTTTAGTGTCCGTTGTAGTTTTCGCGTACCCGCGGGCGTGATTTTGCGTTGAGGGTACCGTTATCGTGTGTGAATTATTAAAATTTTTTTTTTTTTTTTTTTTTTTTCTTTGTCACGCGTGAATTTTATTGTGTTGTTTTCATACGTTTCCGTTTTGTTTTTTTGATTATATTTTACTGTTGAATTTATGTTTGCTAAAACTATTTTTATTTCGACGCGTGTAGGTAATACACCATTCAAATTGCTGCCAAGGCGTAACACGTTAATTGTGAGTTTTTATTTATATATTTGACCTGTGTGATCTATACAAATCGTATTAGCGGGAATTTTGAACGGGTTTGCGCCGGTAATTTTCTTCGCTTTGCGTTCAAAGTCGGAAACGTATAAAGTACTCGCGAATCTTAGAAGTTCTTTTAAAAGGGGAAATTTCTGCGTGCTTTTACCGCGTGTACTTTCGCCGTTGTCAAAACGCTGCGACCACACGTCTTTCGTGGAAAGTGTTCGTACACTTTTAAAACACGGTGTTTGAACTTAATTCGGCCGGTGTAGTAGTTCATCTCGTTCTGGGCCGTCATTGTATATCCGTAAACAGGAAAATAGAGGCGGACCGTGGGGATGAGTTATATCCCGGGCACGAGTCAGACGGCCGGTCCATCGTCGCGTCGAGCAGTGGAGTCAGGGTGAACCGATCGGTGATGCACCATCGGATACGAGTGGCTACTACCCGGACAACGATCACGACACGATCCGCGATAGACGTGGGGCTAGGCATACGGCGGTTAAATACGCCGGACACAGGCGGCCCCGTCGGCGAGTTCGACATGCTATCTCACGGTGGTGATACCGGGGGACCAAGGGATACGGCTGGTAACTACACCGACGGGCACACGGCGGTTCCGGTAGAGAGCTCGCGGAGTCCGTCACCAGAAGTTTGGTCGGCGGCGCTCTGCCGTTTTGTTATTACCTGTCCCGACGGTCTGGGAGTGTCCAAAGTGTCGGGCTGCGACGTCCATTACAACAATCAGGTATGGAAGTCGAACAGGGTTAAACCTAATTTTAAACACCTGCAACAAGGCTTCACGCGGTGGAAAAGGAACTCGAGCTGTGTGTTCGAGGTGCGAGAATAGGAGAACCGTTGAAAGCAAACGGCCTCCACACACGAGGTGTGCCGATCGAAATCGCGCTGCACCCGTCGCTCCACCCGTAGTGATCGCGCGTCGCCCAAACCCGCAGATGGCGGATGGGTACACTTAAAAATATTTTGGCCCCCCTTGCCGATGGAGATAGTGTGCGTCGCGGAGATGTGCTCTCGACCACGTTTCGGACGGCAGCTGGACGAGCGCGAAAAACAGTCCCTCCGTGCCAATAGAATTTTACCACGAGATGCGCCGGGTTCGGCAAGAGTGCATCGGTTGCAGTACTGTGATTGGCCTCCGGCCATCGAGAACAAGATTGCCACTCAAAATTCGATGCGGTGACGACGACGGGAACGGCCGGTTAATGGCACGGAAATCGAGTGGGCGGGCCGCGTGTACGCGTCGAAAAGAGGTCTGACAATCCGGCGCTCGCACAAACGGACGGACCGGGGATCGCGCGGACACCCGAGTCGAACTGCCGGCGCCGAACCCGCGACACAACAAACCCTATGCGGCGGCCCAGTGCGGGCGAGGGCCCCGTCGTAAACGACGGTCCCGAAGCCGTGAATACGACGAGCCCGCGACCGCACGAGCCCACGGAGCAGGATAACGCCATCGATATACGGTGAGAAAAGAAGCCGAGGGAACGAGAGGTACGATATTGTTTTCGCGAGCCCTCACCTCTGGCTACCTAACCCTCCCGTACCGATCGGTTCGAGCGTACGCGAACCATGACGATGAGGCGTCCGTGGGCGTTGGAGGCGGCAAGTAGTGTAGATAGCGGAGCGGAGAACGTGAGGACAAACGACGGATGACGTCGTATAGCGGAGGTCGAACTGAACCGGAAGGACACGTACGGAGTTAAACCATTCAAATGCCCGGTGTTGTCCGAGGTTTCGAAACAGTACTCGATCACCGTCGAGAAACTGGGGCCAAATTCGAGGAACGTTATGGGCCCAGGTCACGGGCCGACGCCCGCGCCGTCGCGAAGGTCCCCGACCGAGCTGAGGGTAACCGGAAACGACGCACGGCGGGATGTCAACGACGCAAGCAGGGCATCCAGGGACCGTGTACAGGCGTAACCGTCGAAGAGCGATACGGGCGATAAATCGTCGAGGGCGAGGGCGGGCGGAATGGTGAGGTAACCGACGGACGAAAAAAGGAGGGTCGTACGGTGGCTCACTCCGACGAAGTCAGGGCACGAGTCGCACATGTGACGAAACAGGGTGAACGAGACCGTCGAGGGGACGTGAACCGATTACTCCATCGACCGTTCACGTCCCCAGGAAGATCCGGAAACGGTTTGATGCGGTTCGAAAACAACCGCTCCCGGGGCGACGACGGTCTCTACATACAAAACACTGGCGTCGCCGACTCGAACCCAAATGTATCCTTGGTGACTCGGTGGTCCTCGACAGTTAAGGCGCCCGCAACAGTACAGATACCCGGACCAATGGAAAGAGGGTCGGTCACCGTCCCTGATCCCCAAGAAAGGGGATCCGCACACATCGCCAACTGGCGTCCGATCGCGATGTGCCGTCAAATGTACAAACTACTCGTGGGATGCGTGGGCCGGAACCGCTTGACCAAAATGGGCCGTCGAAAACGCCGCTCTCAGCCCGGTCAAAAGGGGTACATGCCGGCGGACGGAGCGTCGACCACACGCACACCCTCCAACCTGCTCATCGAAAAAACACTTGCCTGGGCCGAGAGGTGTGTGGCGTGGCTCGACGTGTCCCAACGCGTTCGGGCGGTCCCGCACTCAGCGCTTATCACAGCGCTACGAACGATGGTGCGGGATCGGCCATAACGGAGCTCCGTGCATATACGACGGGTCTACCAGCGCCGTTTCCACCGGAGTGGGCACCCACGGGACAAATCATGTCAAGTCCGGGATAAAACAGGGGTGCCCACTGAGCGGACTATTGTTCAACTCTTGGTGCGGTGACCACGTCCATACGGCTGTCCAGGCGACGCAGCCGAACACCGAGTGCTCGCGTTCGCCGACGATCTATGCGTGATCGCGGAACAGTCCGCCGAGCTCCAAACGCTGTTGGACGTCACCACCGACCGCTCAGGAGAACGGGCCCTGCACCCTCAACCCGGGGCAATGCGTGACGATGCATATGTCGGGGGCGGACCCCCGGTTTGGGGTGCGGACACGAGGTTCTCCATCGACGGTCAAAGGTACGGCCCTCTCCGAGACGGCGAGGCGACGACGTTCCTCGGCGCGCAGGTCCGGCTTCCAGATTAGTACCGAAATGTCGACGGTTTGCGGACATAACCCAGCTTCGGTCTGAAAGTGCACGGTCGAAACTGGCTCCATGGCAGCGTATTGATGCCATGAAAGACCTTTTTCTACCCAGCCGTCACCCATCTTCGACGCGTGGTGACATCAAGAAGACCGACTGGGAGGCCGTCGACAACGTCTGGAAGCCGGAGTTCAAAACACGCTGGGATTGCCGCAAGAAGCCTCAAACTACTACCTGTACGGACACACCAAAGGGTGGCGCTTGCGGCATCCCCCTGTTACCGAGGAGAGTGACGTGGCGCGAGTGACACCGCATTCAAAGTTGCTCACGTCGCCGGACGAGCGCGTAGCCACCGGACGCGACGGAGCACCTGAAAGATCGTGGTCCACAAACGCGCTCGCGAACCGCCGGACAATCGACTCCTGCATGGACTTCCTATCGGGGGCCAAGAAAGGGCCCAATGAGGGCCCCATCAGCAGGAGTCGCCAACGTGTGGACGCGTGCGCGCGGAAGGCGTCACGTCAGGGGCCCGGAGCCGTCTGGAGGAGCAGGGAACGGAACCGGTGCTGACCGACCCCGCGCCTCAATCACTTTAAGGAGAAAACAAGCGCCCCAGGTTTTTCTCCACCACAGGCGGCACAGACGAAACGGATTCGCGACCTCATCGACAAAACCCGATCAAGGTCGCGCCATAGAATGTGCGCCGCCCCATCCGGTCTCGAACCACTTCCTGCGAGGTGGTGAGTACACCAGGTTCGCCGATTGGCGCTTTGTGCACAAGGCACCGCCTGAACCTGGTCCACCTCAATGGCTCGGCCCGCGTGGAGATCAGGGACCGCGCCGGTCGACGATGTGGCTATCAAACCGAAAGCCTTGCCCACGTCGTCGACCCACTCGTACTCCGCTGCAGCCATCAACGCGGCGTTCAAACGCATCAAGACGGCCGCGGCGAGGAAATTCGAAATCGTGGCCGAGAACCGAGTGGTCGGTTCCGGTAATTTGAGGCCCGACATGTGTTGAGACGGAATCGGACGGGAAAACGTATAGTCGACGTGACGATACCGTTCGACAAACCGCATGGCGGCGTTCAAAATCCGCTCGGCGAGGACAATGCGATGAAACGGGGACCTACGAAGGGTTGCCGGGGAGCAACCCGCCGAGGTGGTCCCCTTCATCGTCGGGGCCCTTGCGTGTGGGATCCGGCTAACGAAGCTTCATGGCGAAACTCGGCAGCCCGACCCTACGCCACCCAAATGCGGAAGCTGTGTGTCCGGATGTCATTGCGTTCTCTCGTGACATATACGTAGCCTCACTGCACACGCCAACGAAATATAATACAGTAAAACAAGGGCCCCTCTTATAATCTGTGTTCATGTTCGTATATAACGAGAGCTTGTGAATTATGTACGTATATATTTTATTTTGTATATCTGGTATAAAAAAAAAAAAAGGTTTTCTATATACATATTTTACAGTAATTTTTATTTATTTATTTATTAAATTTTTTTTTTTTTTTTTTTTTTTTTTTTTTGTTTTTTAATTTTTAAAATATTTTGACTTAATAAAATTTACATAATGGGTGTTTGACGTATATGTGTATAAAAAACAACTAGCGTTCCCTATCTCTTTTTCTTTTTATCTCTTTTTTTGGTTTTTTGTTTTTTGTTTTTTGTTTTTTGTTTTTTTATGGTTTTGTTTTTTTTTTTTTTTCTTTATTTTTAGTATTAAATTGACAATAATCCTGATTTGTGTTTCTTCATTCTGTTCATTATTTTATCTGTTATTCTTCCTTCTTTTCTCTCACTGACGTAAATTCTTGTTCTTATTTTTTTATTTTATCTTTCAATTTTTGTTATTTTTATATATATATTTTTTTTTTTTTTTTTCTCTCTTCTGATATTCACCCCCCTTTTCTTATGTCCCATATACGTCAAACACCATTTCTTTTTTTATGTGTACGGATGGTAGGCTGATAAGGCAGATTTGTGGACCACAAACATATTCCCACAATAAATCTGTTCTTATCAGCTTAACATCTGGTACACCCCTAATATAGGGGTTCATATGTTAAACTCATTTTTGTGATTTTGGCGGAGATTTTGGAGCTTGCTCCTGCTCCGCCGCGGGTTGACCCGGTATTGCAGTACCACCGGGAACGGCCCACATATCACATTTGATCAACTTTTTTTATTGATACTACCCTTTGAGGGAGTTAACCACCCCTATTCTTCGCCGGCAGTCCGAGAGGCGAAGTTTCAGTGTTCGTGAGTTTTTTCGCGCGTACCCGCGGGCGTGGTTTTGCGTTGCGGGTACCGTTATCGTGTGTTTACGTGAATTTTATTTTTGTGTAAAACTATTTTCCCCGTGAGTTTTTTTTTTTTTTTTTTTTTTTTTCTTGTTTAGTGAATTTTATTTCGTTTTAAACTATTTTCGCCGCGTGTGCCGTTCAAAGTCCGAACTCGTGAGTGCGCACGCCGTTATAAATAACGTTTTCGACGGAAATATTGTTCAATCGTGCGCATTTAGATTGGACTTTGAACGAGCGTCGTCCGCATTCAACTCTCGTGTCGTGAATATTACGCGCAATAAGGCCGTTTTTGACAACCGGCCGGCGGGTTTTTTTTTCATTTCATTACGTGGCAGTCCCCGTAACCATGGCGGCAGCGGCTACGGCCGTTCTCCGTTAGCAGCAATGGGATAAAGGGGCTGCCGTACGGGATGGAATACGCCGGCACGAGTCAAACGGCCGGACCGTCGACGCGTCGCACAAGGGGGCCAAGGATACCGACCGGTGACGCACCGTCGGACACAGGCGGTCCCCTTTCGACGACGACGACCATCACGACACGAGCGACGAGAAGAGGATCGGGGCCAAGGATACCGGCAGGTAACACACCGCCGGACACAGGCGGCCCGGCCGGCCAGTCGCGAAACGCCGAGCCGTGCGCCGAACGCCAGCCCGTTTTGGACGGACCGACTCTGCGGGTATTCTATCCGGTACCCAAGAGTTGGCAATGTCCTGTGGGCGGATGCGTTACCGCGTACGGCAACAAGACCTGGACGACGAACCGCACGAGCCTGACCAAGCACCTAGAGCGGCACCACGGCGTCGTAGCCGTTTACGAGTTGGTGTGCGCCAGGTGCGGCGTCGAATTGGGGCGTAAGCCGGCATCGCACGAGTGGCCGTAGACGGACCACGACCGGTCGGCACCCGCAAGCAGCCGGTGCTGTGCGAAGAGGGTGTCACGTTCTACGTGCCCGCCCCGGTCGCGGTAGAATGTCCGTGGGAGCAGTGCTCCGCGAGGTTCCGGGCGCAATCGTGGACGACGATGAAGCTGTCCGTCGTCCGGCACATCGAGCTGTGTCACGGCCCAACGATTGCGCGCCGTCGTAGTGTGCGCCGGGTGTGACGAGGTGTCGGGCTGAGGGCGACGCTTCACAAATGTGAATACGTCTTCGGCCCGGAGTCGCCTGTGGAGGAGTCGTTCGACTGCGGCGAATGCGACGCGCATTTCGCCAGCGCGGTCGGCCTCCACAACCACGCCCAGGCACACCTACACCGCGACCGAGTGGAAGCGGCCGCGGCTCCCATGCCGGCCCCGGCGACGCGGCAACAGAAGCGGCGAGAACGAGTGGCGGAGAGGTTGCCCGTCGCCGACGCTAACACGCCAGTACCCGCGACGCCCGCGACTCCGAACGCGGTGATCGTACCCACGTCGCGGACGTATCGAGTGAGTACGACACCGGTCCGAGAGTCGCCGCGTATCGACGGGTATGATATCGTGTACGCGAGCTCGGACCTCTGGCTGCCCAATCCTCCCGTCGCTATCGGGACGACGGCCGACGTCGGTGACGACGGCGACCGGTCGAACGACGGTAGCGACGCGACTGCCGATGGTGAGGACGACGACGATGCGAACGCGGAGGAGGTCGACGAGGACGTCGAACTGCGACCCGACGATACGACGGAGCTCCACGACGCCATGCCGGCACTGATGGCCGCGGCGAGAGCTCCGTGTTCCGCGTGGCCGAAATCACCCAGTTCGGCTTGAAGGTCTTGCGTTCGAAGCTGGCGCCATGGCAAAGAATAGACGCCATGAAGACCTTTGTGTACCCCTCGGTGACCCATCTACTCCGAGTGGGTACATTTAGCAAGACGGACTGGGAGACCGTGGACAAGATCTGTCGGCCAGAGTTTAAAGTGACGCTGGGGGTGCTGCAGGAGGCGTCCAACGAATATTTATACGGAGCTAGGGCCGGAGGTTCATGCGGACTGCCGCTCATCGCCGAGGAGTCGGACTTCGCCAGGGTGGACAGCGCGTTCAAGCTGTTGACGTCCACCGACACCAGAGTGGCCAACGACGCAGCCGGCCACCTGGAAGCGACTATCCGCAGTCGACTCCAGACACCGGTCGACGGGGTGATGTCCATGGATTATCTGACGGGCATCAACGAAGGCGCGATGCGAGCCCCGGCGGTCTGTGTCGCCAACGTTTGGACGAGGGCGAGAGCGGCGTCCAAGAGAGTCGGCGTCGAGTGGAAGCGGAAAGGCGAGGAGGCGGTGGTCACGGTGCCGGCAGCCCAAGCCACGCTGCGTCGAAATCAGCGTCGTAGGGTTTTCGCGACGTTGAGGAAGGCAGCGCAAATGGCGAGGACCAGGGAGCTGCTGGAGAAGCCGGACCAAGGGCGAGCGATGGAGTGCGTCGCCGCCCACCCAGCCTCCACCCACTTTATGAAGACCGGCGAATATACCAGATTCGCGGACTGGAGGTTCGTCCACCGAGCCCGGTTGAACCTGGTTCACCTCAACGGGTCGGCAGCATGGAGGAGCGGTGACCGTAGGTGTCGACGATGTGGCTATCATACCGAAAGCTTTGCCCACGTCGTCGATCACTGTACGCGGTACACCGCCCTCATCAACGCGCGACATAACGCCGTTGTCGCACGTGTACGTGCTGCTGCCGACCGCAAATTTGAAGTGATATCTGAGAACCAGGCGATCGGGACCGCGGACGTTGGACGCGGGCGACTCCGACCGGATCTCGTTTTAAAGAGAAGGTCGGACGGTAAGACGTTCATCGTGGACGTCACAATACCGTTCGACAACCGGTTGGAGGCGTTTCGGGTTGCGGCGGACCTGCGGAGATCCAGATACGCGAATCTGGCTATAGAATTATCGGGAGACCAGCCGGCCGGGGTGGTGCCGTTCGTGGTCGGGGCGTTGGGGGCGTGGGACCCGGGGAACGACGAGTTCCTTGCCAAGCTTTGTAGCCGGTCCTACGCCACAAAAATGCGAAGACTGTGTGTCAGTGAGGCGATATCTTTCTCCAGAGATATCTATATCGAGCACCTCACTGGCACCCGTCAGCGTCAATTGTAATCATAACAACGCCCCATACATCTATACAATTATTTTAATATCTTTATGTATTTATTTTGTTTAATTTAAGTATTTTCACTGTCTTTTTACACACACACACACACACACACACACACACACACACGTTGATTTTATACACAAGCACTCTTTTTTACACTTTTTTTATATTATTATTATTATATTATTACTATTAGTACATATTGATATGTGTTTGGTATTTGTTGTGAATACTTTATATATTTTTATCATACTTTATTTTGTTTTACTCATTTATTAATCAATTAATTAAATTATTCATTCATCTTTTCGATTTATTTTGACAATTATTTTTTTTAATTTTTTCTATTATTATTATTATTATTAATTTTTTTTTTTTTCTTTTTCTATTATTTCTTTTTTTTTCTTTTTTGTTTTGTTTTAATCATGACAATTTTTTTCCCCGACTTCTAATGACAAATTTTTTTTTTTTTTTTTTTTTCTAAAACAACTAGAAATTTTTATGTATACCAAACACCATAAGATTTATTTATTTTTTTTGTTTTTTGTATATTATTGTGAATTATTGCTGATAAGAAGAATTGTAAACCACAACCTATATTTTTTAATAATAAATCTGTTCTTATCAGCTTAACATCTGGTACACCCCTAATATAGGGGTTCATATGTTAAACTCATTTTTGTGATTTTGGCGGAGATTTTGGAGCTTGCTCCTGCTCCGCCGCGGGTTGACCCGGTATTGCAGTACCACCGGGAACGGCCCACATATCACTATTGAATTATCTTTTTTATTGATACTACCCTTTGAGGGGGCAAACCACCCCTAATTCTTCGCCGACAGTCTGAGAGGCGAAATATTACTGTTCGTGAATTTTTCGCGCGTACCCGCGGGCGCGTATTTCGTGAATTATTTATATATATATATATATTTTTTTTTTTTTTTTAAGTTCGCGTATTGTGATTTATTTATATATGAATATTTTTCTTTCTTTCTGTTTGTGAGTTATATTTTCGTTAATTTTAAAACATTTTATTTAGTTTTTCCGTTGTGTGTGCGCCCGTTCATAGTCCGGATTCGCGAGTGCGTTACGTTAATTGTGGTTGCAGGTCGTTGACCTGTGTCGAACGTTATATAAATCGTAGGGCCGAAACTGGCATCCAGTCGAGACAAGAACATAGGTGCAGCAGAGATCACCTGCGACGATCAGATCGGTGCCGAGTTAGCCCCAGAATGTAAACGTCCAGGGCCGCTTACACGGACGGAGGTCATCAACAAAGGACCCGGAAGAAAAGCAGCAGGTACCATTCAAAACCCTGCTTCGGCAGTAAGCGGACCATCACGAATGCCTTCGAGACAGCCACCAAGAAATCAACAGGCCCACGCTAAAGCCGCTAAAGTCCCACGCGCCCGACCCCCTTCGATCCTGGTGGACGTCGGGAGGGACGCTTTTCCAGAGTTAGCCAAAAAAATCAGGGAAGGAGTTAACAAAGACCTAATCGGAAGCGACGTGGTTGGCATAAGGCAGACAAAGTCCGGCGGTCTACTCATTGAGGTCAGAGGAGACGACGCAAAGGTCGAATCGGTAATGGTCGAGATAGAAAGAGCGGCAGGGGTCAAAACTCTGAGAAAGAGAAACGCGATAGAGGTCAGGGATCTGGACGAGTGGACGACCAAAGACGAGATAGCGGACACGGTGAGATCGATAGCCGGAATCGACAGCAACACCATCAGCGTCGTCAACTTAAGGAAGCACTTCGGTGGAACGCAGTCCGCGCTGATCCTAACGTCGCCAGAGTCGGCAGCCAAAATCCTCAAACAAAGAAGGATTCTGATAGGCCTGGTTAGCTGCCGGGTACGCCTTAAAGAAACGAAGATCCGGTGCTTCAGATGCCACCTAGAGGGACACAAAGCGAACGTATGCTCCGGCATCGACAGGAGCAACTGCTGTTGGAGATGCGGCGCTAAAGATAATTTCGCTATCGATTGTAAAGATACGCACGTTGAGGAGAACAAGGACGTCTAGGGAGGAAGCCGGGGACGGGACTCAAGATCGGCTGGCTTGCCAAGCCGGATCGGGAAGTCGACGGATCAACCTGCCTCCTTGGAAATTATGTAATGTTAAGTTGAAATTGTATACGTTTTATTGTATTTTCTGTATGATAAGCTGATATTGTATTGTAAGTTTTTGTTTATTCAATAAATGATGGCGGCATCATATTTTTTCCCCTCTGAAGAGGTTCCGGAGGAATGTTCCGGAGGGGATTAAATACCGATGAGTATTGCCGATTTGAGAAAAAAAAAAAAAAAAAAAAAAGGCAGCCAGAGGTGAGGGCTCGCGTACACAATATCGTACCTCTCATTCCTCGGCTTCTCCCGTACGATCGATGACGTTTCCTGGGTCCGTGGGCTCGTGCGTCGCGGGCTCGTCGGATCCGCTGCGGCGGCGCCATTCACCGCGGGCTGCACGCCACGCACTCGGGCCGCCGCACATTGCTGTCGTGTGTTCGGCGCCGGCAGCTCGACGCGGGCCGCATCTACCCGGTCGCGTCGTTTGTGCGCTAGCGCGTGGTTGTTCAGTCCCCTTTTCGACGCGAACGACCGGCCGCACTCGGGTTCCGTGCATTTATACCGGCCGTTCCCGTCGTCGTCGCCATCATCGAATGTCGCTTGACATTTATGTTCCGACGGCCGGAAGCCAAGCACTGTTCCACAGGCAACACATTCTAATGTGACTTCCGGCCGCATATCGTGTAGGAATTCGATGTGGCGACGCAGGGACTATTTCGCGCTTGTCCAGCTGCCGGTCCGAAACGTGGCCGAACACCTCTCCGCGACGCACTCCAACTCCATCGGCAGAGGCCAGTATATCCGAAGTGTACCATCGGCCATCTCCGGTTGGCGGCGCGCGGTCACGACGGGGGAAGCGACGGGAGCGCGAACTCCGATCGCGCATTCGTGTGTGGAGGGTCGCTTATTCAGCGGTTCCTCGCACCTCGCGCACACGAGCACGTAGTTCGCTTCCACCGCGTGATGCCGTTGCAGGTGTTTAACGAGGTTGACCCTGTTCGACGTCCACACCTGATTATTATATTGGACGTCGCATCCCGACACTGGACATTTCCAGACCGTCGGGACAGGGTGAAACACCCGCAGAACGACGCCGTCCAGCTCTGGTTGCCGGACGGCCGCGTGTTGGCCACCGGGACCGCCTGTGTCCGGCGGTATGTTACCGGCCGGTATCCTTGGTCCCGGCATCGTCGGAGATAGCTGTTCGTCCCGCCGACGGGGGCCGCCTGTGTCCGGCGGTATGTTACCAGCCGGTATCCTTGGCCCCACGTTTTTTCTTGTAGCTCGTGTTATCATCGTCGTCGGGCGGGAGTAGCCTGTTTCCGATGGTGCATCACCGACCGGTTCACCAGGTCCCACTTCCCGACGCGACGATGGTCCGGCCGATTGACTCGTGCCGGTGTAGTCCATTATCGTTGGACTATACAACACGAGCACGAAGAAAGGACGATTGCCGTTCAAAGATCCAAGACACGTGTACGCGGCTTTAAGACCGTACTCGCGTGTGCGTCCTGGGTTTTGAACGACGGACGAAAAGTACACGACGGATAAAAAAGATTTAAAAATTCACACACATATACTGTTTTAAAATTCACGACGTAATAAAACTCACGGACTATTTAAATATGTGGAGAATACCAGCAAAACCCGTTCAAAGTCCACGCCGAATGCGTACGATTTGTATGACGTTCGACGCAGGTCAACGACCTGCAACCACAATTAACGTAACGCACTCGCGAATCCGGACTATGAACGGGCACACACAACGGAGAAACTAAATAATAAAATGTTTTAAAATCAACGAAAATATAACTCACAAAAACAAAAATCGATATATATAAATAAATCACAATACGAACTACGAGAAAGAAAAACAAAAAAAAAAAAAAAAAAAAAAATATATAAATAATCCACGAAATAACGCGTACGCGGGTACGCGCGAAAAACTCACAAACACTAAAAGACTTCGCCTCTCGGACTGTCGGCGAAGAAATAGGGGTGGTTTGCCCCCTCAAAGGGTAGTATCAATAAAAAAGATAATTCAATAGTGATATGTGGGCCGTTCCCGGTGGTACTGCAATACCGGGTCAACCCGCGGCGGAGCAGGAGCAAGCTCCAAAATCTCCGCCAAAATCACAAAAATGAGTTTAACATATGAACCCCTATATTAGGGGTGTACCAGATGTTAAGCTGATAAGAACAGATTTATTTATTGTTAAAAATAGGTTGTGGTTTACAATTCTTCTTATCAGCAATAATTCACAATAATATACAAAAATAAAAAAAAAATATATAAAAATTTTTATGGTGTTTGGTATATAAATAATTCGTGGTTGTTTTTTAAAAAAAAAAAAAAAAAAAGAAAGAAAAAAAAAAATTGTCATAAGAAGTCGGGGAAAAAAAAGTTGTCATAATTTAAAAAAAAAAAAAAAAAAAAACAATAAAATAAAAAAAAACAAAATAATAAAATAAAGTAAAAAAATAATAATTGTCAAAATAAATGGAAAAGATGGATGAATAATTTAATTAATTGATTAATAAATATGTAAAACAAAATAAATGATAAAAATATATAAATAATTCACAACAAATACCAAACACATATCAATATGTATTATAATTATAGTATAAAAAATAATAATATAAAATAATAAATAATAATAATAATATAAAAAAAAGTGCTTGTGTATAAAATCAACGTGTGTGTGTGTAAAAAGACAGTGAAAAATACTTAAATTAAACAAAATAAATACATAAAGATATTAAAATAATTGTATAGATGTATGGGGCGTTGTTATGATTACAATTGACGCTGACGGGTGCCAGTGAGGTGCTCGATATAGATATCTCTGGAGAAAGATATCGCCTCACTGACACACAGTCTTCGCATTTTTGTGGCGTAGGACCGGCTACAAAGCTTGGCAAGGAACTCGTCGTTCCCGGGTCCCACGCCCCCAACGCCCCGACCACGAACGGCACCACCTCGGCCGGCTGGTCTCCCGATAATTCCACAGCCAGATTCGCGTATCTGGATCTCCGCAGGTCCGCCGCAACCCGAAACGCCTCCAACCGGTTGTCGAACGGTATTGTGACGTCCACGATGAACGTCTTACCGTCCGACCTTCTCTTTAAAACGAGATCCGGTCGGAGTCGCCCGCGTCCAACGTCCGCGGTCCCGATCGCCTGGTTCTCAGATATCACTTCAAATTTGCGGTCGGCAGCAGCACGTACACGTGCGACAACGGCGTTATGTCGCGCGTTGATGAGGGCGGTGTACCGCGTACAGTGATCGACGACGTGGGCAAGGCTTTCGGTATGATAGCCACATCGTCGACACCTACGGTCACCGCTCCTCCATGCTGCCGACCCGTTGAGGTGAACCAGGTTCAACCGGGCTCGGTGGACGAACCTCCAGTCCGCGAATCTGGTATATTCGCCAGTCTTCATAAAGTGGGTGGAGGCTGGGTGGGCGGCGACGCACTCCATCGCTCGCCCTTGGTCCGGCTTCTCCAGCAGCTCCCTGGTCCTCGCCATTTGCGCTGCCTTCCTCAACGTCGCGAAAACCCGACGACGCTGATTTCGACGCAGCGTGGCTTGAGCTGCCGGCACCGTGACCACCGCCTCCTCGCCTTCCCGCTTCCACTCGACGCCGACTCTCTTGGACGCCGCTCTCGCCCTCGTCCAAACGTTGGCGACACCGACCGCCGGGGCTCGCATCGCGCCTTCGTTGATGCCCGTCAGATAATCCATGGACATCACCCCGTCGACCGGTGTCTGGAGTCGTCTGCGGACAGTCGCTTCCAGGTGGCCGGCTGCGTCGTTGGCCACTCTGGTGTCGGTGGACGTCAACAGCTTGAACGCGCTGTCCACCCTGGCGAAGTCCGACTCCTCGGCGATGAGCGGCAGTCCGCACGAACCTCCGGCCCTAGCTCCGTATAAATATTCGTTGGACGCCTCCTGCGGCACCCCCAGCGTCACTTTAAACTCTGGCCGCCAGATCTTGTCCACGGTCTCCCAGTCCGTCTTGCTAAATGTACCCACTCGGAGTAGATGGGTCACCGAGGGGTACACAAAGGTCTTCATGGCGTCTATTCTTTGCCATGGCGCCAGCTTCGAACGCAAGACCTTCAAGCCGAACTGGGTGATTTCGGCCACCGTCGACATCTGCGGAACGATACGGAAACCTACTTCGGCTCCGAGAAAAGTGGTCGTTTCTCCTTCTCGGAGGGCCCGTATCGCCACACCGCCGACGGCGAACTGCGTCGGCCTTACCCCGACGGGCGTGCGACCGGACACGTGGGTGGTCACACACTTCGCCGGGTTCAGCCGTAAGCCCATTCTTCGCAGTCCGTCCGTCGCGGTGTCCAGTAGACGCTGGAGCTCTGGCGGGTTGTCGGCGATCAGGCAGAGGTCGTCCGCGAACGCGAGCACCCTGTGCTCAGGATTGTCAGCCTGAAGTTCGCGAACGACGTGGTCCACCGCGAAGTTAAACAAAACTCCGCTGAGTGGGCATCCCTGCTTGATGCCGGACCTCACCTCGATCGGCTGCGTCGTTCCCAAGCCGGTCGAGACACGACTGGAGGCCCCGTCGTATGCCTCGCGCACTATTTCCACCATCGCCTGGCCAGCACCGGCCGACGAAAGCGCCGCCGTCAGTGCACCGTGTGGGACCGCCCCGAACGCGTTCGAGACGTCCAACCACGCGATGCACCGATCGGTCTTCGAACACCGCGCTTTCTCCACTAGCCTTTGCAGGCAGTGGACGTGCTCGAAAGCACCGTCGGCCGGCATAAATCCTTTCTGGCAAGGACTGATGGCGGAGTTGTCGATCGCCCATCTGGTTAGGCGATCCGCGAGGCATCCCATGTACAACTTGTATATCGTGTTGCACATGGCGATGGGTCTCCAGTTCGTGACCAGAGTCTCGTCCCCTTTCTTCGGGATCAAGACGGTCACCGAACTCTTCCACGACGATGGAATCCGGCGGTATCGTAGGCAGGCGTTGAACACGACTGTCACGAGGAGGCACGACGGGTCTAACCGTTTCCAGTGACGGTAGGTTAGACCGTCCTCCCCGGGCGCCGTGTTCTCGAACCTGCCGAGCCTTCTACTGACCTCCACCGTCGTGAAATGTCCCAGTGACACGGCCTCTCTCCCCTCCGTCGGGACGTAAATGCCGTCTTCACACGTGGTTTCGGCCCACACTTCTCTAAAGTGGGCCTCCACGGCGTCCAACGGGACCTCACAATCGCCGCCCTCTCCCTGCACGATGGCTCGAATTGCGCGCCGCCTGTTTCTTCTGTAAACAGTCTGAATCCCCTGAGCGTCGTCCACGTCGAGTAGGGTGCGCTTACGCGCGCCCTCGACGCGGTCAGGGATTTTGGCGATGCGGCGCGCCTCGACGACGATCGAACGCAGCTGGTCTTCGAACAGCGCCCAGTTCTCCGTGGAACACGGAGCTCTCGCCGCGGCCATCAGTGCCGGCATGGCGTCGTGGAGCTCCGTCGTATCGTCGGGTCGCAGTTCGACGTCCTCGTCGACCTCCTCCGCGTTCGCATCGTCGTCGTCCTCACCATCGGCAGTCGCGTCGCTACCGTCGTTCGACCGGTCGCCGTCGTCACCGACGTCGGCCGTCGTCCCGATAGCGACGGGAGGATTGGGCAGCCAGAGGTCCGAGCTCGCGTACACGATATCATACCCGTCGATACGCGGCGACTCTCGGACCGGTGTCGTACTCACTCGATACGTCCGCGACGTGGGTACGATCACCGCGTTCGGTGTCGCGGGCGTCGCGGGTACTGGCGTGTTCGCGTCGGCGACGGGCAACCTCTCCGCCTCTCGTTCTCGCCGCTTCTGTTGCCGCGTCGCCGGGGCCGGCATGGGGGCCGCGGCCGCTTCCACTCGGTCGCGGTGTAGGTGTGCCTGGGCGTGGTTGTGGAGGCCGACCGCGCTGGCGAAATGCGCGTCGCATTCGCCGCAGTCGAACGACTCCTCCACAGGCGACTCCGGGCCGAAGACGTATTCACATTTGTGAAGCGTCGCCCTCAGCCCGAGCACCTCGTCACACCCGGCGCACACTACGACGGCGCGCAATCGTTGGCCGTGACACAGCTCGATGTGCCGGACGACGGACAGCTTCATCGTCGTCCACGATTGCGCCCGGAACCTCGCGGAGCACTGCTCCCACGGGCATTCTACCGCGACCGGGGCGGGCACGTAGAACGTGACACCCTCTTCGCACAGCACCGGCTGTTTGCGGGTGCCGACCGGTCGTGGTCCGTCTACGGCACACTCGTGCGATGCCGGCTTACGCCCCAATTCGACGCCGCACCTGGCGCACACCAACTCGTAAACGGCTACGACGCCGTGGTGCCGCTCTAGGTGCTTGGTCAGGCTCGTGCGGTTCGTCGTCCAAGTCTTGTTGCCGTACGCGGTAACGCATCCGCCCACAGGACATTGCCAACTCTTGGGTACCGGATAGAATACCCGCAGAGTCGGTCCGTCCAAAACGGGCTGGCGTTCGGCGCACGGCTCGGCGTTCGCGACTGGCCGGTCGGGGCCGCCTGTGTCCGGCGGTGTGTTACCTGCCGGTATCCTTGGCCCCGATCCTCTTCTCGTCGCTCGTGTCGTGATGGTCGTCGTCGTCGAAAGGGGACCGCCTGTGTCCGACGGTGCGTCACCGGTCGGTATCCTTGGCCCCCTTGTGCGACGCGTCGACGGTCCGGCCGTTTGACTCGTGCCGGCGTATTCCATCCCGTACGGCAGCCCCTTTATCCCATTGCTGCTAACGGAGAACGGCCGTAGCCGCTGCCGCCATGGTTACAGGGACTGCACGTAATGAAATGAAAAAAAAACCGCCGGCCGGTTGTCAAAAACGGCCTTATTGCGCGTAATATTCACGACACGAGAGTGAATGCGGACGACGCTCGTTCAAAGTCCAATCTAAATGCGCACAATTCCACAATATTTCCGACGTAGGTCAATGACCTACGATAACGGCGTGCGCACTCACGAGTTCGGACTTTGAACGACACACGCGGCGAAAATAGTTTTAATGAAGAAAAATTCACTAAACAAAAATAAAACTCACGGGAAAAAAATGTTTACACAGAAATAAAATTCACGAAAATCAATTAAAATTCACACACACGGAAAAGTACCCGCAACGCAAAACCACGCTCGCGGGTACGCGCGAAAAAACTCACGAACACTAAAACTTCGCCTCTCGGACTGTCGGCGAAGAAATAGGGGTGGTTTGCCCCCTCAAAGGGTAGTATCAATAAAAATGATAATTCAATAGTGATATGTGGGCCGTTCCCGGTGGTACTGCAATACCGGGTCAACCCGCGGCGGAGCAGGAGCAAGCTCCAAAATCTCCGCCAAAATCACAAAAATGAGTTTAACATATGAACCCCTATATTAGGGGTGTACCAGATGTTAAGCTGATAAGAACAGATTTATTGTGGGAATATGTTTGTGGTCCACAAATCTGCCTTATCAGCTTACCATCTGTACACATAAAAAAAAGAAATGGTGTTTGACGTATATGGGACGTATGAAAAAGGGGGGGTGAATACCAGAAGAGAGAAAAATATATATATTTAAAAAAACAAAAATTGAAAAGATAATAATAAAAAAATAAGAACAAGAATTTAGGTCAGTGAGAAAAAAGAAGGAAGAATAAACAGATAAAAAAAAAAAGATACAGAATGAAGAAACACAAATCAGAATAATTGTCAATTTTATATTAAAATACAGACAAAAAAAAACAAAAAACAAAAAACAAAAAAAAACAAAAATAGAGATTAGAAAAATAAGAAATAGGGAATGTCAGTTGTCATATTATACACATATACGTCAAACCCCATTATGTATATATTAGGTCAAAAAAATTTTAAAAAAATTAAAGAAAAAATAAATAAAAAAAAATAAAAAAAATAAATAATAAATATAAAATAATAAATAATAAAATAAATTAATGTAAAATATGTATATATAAACCTCTTTTTTTTTTTTTCTTTTTTAAAAAAATAAACACTAAATTAGCAGTTTATAATTCACCACATACACCAGATATATAAAATAAACATATAAACATACATAATTTAAATGCTCTCGTTAGCTACGAACACGAACACAGATTATAAGAGGGGCCCTTGTATACTGTATCATATTTCGCGTTGGCGTGTGCCAGTGAGGTGTTCTACGTATATGTCACGGGAGAACGCAATGACATCACTGACACACAGCTTCCGCATTTGAGTGGCGTAGGACCGGCTGCAGAGTTTCGCCATGAAGCTGTCGTTAGCCGGATCCCACGCGCCAAGGGCCCCGACGATGAAGGGGACCACCTCGGCGGGTTGCTCTCCGGCAACTCCTTCGCTAGGTCCCCGTATTTCATCGCCTTGTCCTCCGCCGCGGATTTGAACGCCGCCATGCGGTTGTCGAACGGTATCGTCACGTCGACTATATACGTTTTCCCGTCCGACTTCCGTCTCAACACCATGTCCGGCCTCAAATTACCGGAACCGACCACTCGGTTCTCGGCCACGATTTCGAATTTCCTCGCCGCGGCCGTCTTGATGCGTTGAACGACCGCGTTGTGGCGAGCGAGGTAGAGGGCAGAGTACCGCATGCAGTGGTCGACGACGTGGGCAAGGCTTTCGGTTTGATAGCCACATCGTCGACACCGGCGGTCCCCTGATCTCCACGCGGCCGAGCCATTGAGGTGGACCAGGTTCAGGCGTGCCTTGTGCACAAAGCGCCAATCGGCGAACCTGGTGTACTCACCACCTCGCAGGAAGTGGTTCGAGACCGGATGGGCGGCGGCACATTCTATGGCGCGACCTTGATCGGGTTTGTCGATGAGGTCGCGAATCCGTTTCGTCTGTGCCGCCTGTCGCATGGTGGAGAAAACCTGGCGGCGCTGTTTTCTCCGTAAAGTGATTGAGGCGGCGGGGACGGTCAGCACCGGTTCCGTTCCCTCGCTCCTCCAGACGGCTCCGGCCTGACGTGACGCCTTCCGCGCACGCGTCCACACGTTTGCGACTCCTGCTGATGGGGCCCTCATCTGGCCTTCGTTGGCTCCCGATAGGAAGTCCATGCAGGAGTCGATGTCCGGCGGCTCGCGAACGCGTTTGTGGACCACGTCTTTCAGGTGCTCCGTCGCGTCGGTGGCTACGCGCTCGTCCGGCGACGTGAGCAACTTGAATGCCGTGTCCACTCGCGCCACGTCACTCTCCTCGGCTAACAGGGGGATGCCGCAAGCGCCACCCTTTCGGTGGCCGTACAGGTAGTCGTTTGAGGCCTCTTGCGGCAATCCCAGCGTGATCTTGTACTCCGGCTTCCAGACGTTGTCGACGGCCTCCCAGTCGGTCTTCTTGATGTCACCCACGCGTAGAAGATGGGTGACGGCTGGGTAGACAAAGGTCTTCATGGCATCAATACGCTGCCATGGAGCCAGTTTCGACCGCAGCACTTTCAGACCGAGCTGGGTTATGTCCGCAACCGTCGACATTCTCGGTACTATCTGGAAGCCGACCTGCGCGCCGAGGAACGTCGTCGCCTCGCCGTCTCGGAGAGGCCGTACCTGCTGACCGTCGATGGAGAACCTCGTGTCCCGCACCCCAACCGGGGTCCGCCCCGACATATGCATCGTCACGCATTTGCCCGGGTTGAGGTGCAGGCCCGTTCTCCTGAGCCGGTCGGTGGTGACGTCCAACAGCGTTTGGAGCTCGGCCGGACTGTCCGCGATCACGCATAGATCGTCGGCGAACGCGAGCACTCGGTGTTCGGCCGCGTCCGCCTGGACAGCCCGTATGACGTGGTCGACCGCCAAGTTGAACAATAGTCCGCTCAGTGGGCACCCCTGTTTTATACCGGACTTGACATCGATTTGTCCGGTGGTGCCCACTCCGGTGGAAACGGCGCTGGTCGACCCGTCGTATATGTCACGCACGAGCTCCGTTATGGCCGATCCCGCACCCATCGTTCGTAGCGCTGTGATAAGCGCTGAGTGCGGGACCGCACCGAACGCGTTGGACACGTCGAGCCACGCCACACACCTCTCGGTCCCAGAGCAACGTGTTTTTTCGATGAGCCGGTTGAGGGTGTGCGTGTGCTCGAACGCACCGTCCGCCGGCATGAACCCCTTTTGACCCGGGCTGAGAGCGGCGTTTTCGACGGCCCATTTGGTCAAGCGGTCGGCCACGCATCCCACGAGTAGCTTGTACACCGTACGGCACATCGCGATCGGACGCCAGTTGGCGATGTGTGCCGGATCCCCTTTCTTGGGGATCAGGACGGTGACCGATCTCTTCCATTGGGCCGGTATCCGTCTGTAGCGGGCGCATATGTCGAGGACCAGAGTCAAAAGGATACATTCTGGGTCGAGTCGCCGCCAGTGTTTATATGTGAGACCGTCGTCGCCCGGAGCGGTGTTTTCGAACCGCATCAACCGTTTCCGGACTTCCTGGGACGTGAACGGTCCGATGGGAATCGGTTCACGTCCCTCGACGGCCTCGTACACTGTTTCGTCGCATTGCGACTCGGCCCAGACCTCGCGGAAGTGAGCTTCGACCTCTTCGGTCGGTACCTCACATTCCGCGCCCTCGCCCTCGACGATCGCCCGTATCGCCCTTCGCCGGTTACGCCTGTATACGGTCTGGATGCCTTGTGCGTCGTTGACATCCAGCCGGGTGCGTTTCCGGTTACCCTCAGCTCGGTCGGGGACTTTAGCGACGGCGCGGGCGTCGGCCGTGACCTGGGCCATAACGTTTTCGAACCTGGCCCAGTTCTCGACGGTTAGCGGTGCCGCTCGAATCTCGAACAACACCGGCGTGTGAACGTGTATCTCCGTGGTGTCATCCGAGTTCAGTTGCACCTCCGCTACACCGTCATCCACCGTTTCGTCGGCCGTCACGTCCACCGCGCCGCCTTCTTCCGCCGCCTCAACGCCCACGGGCGCCTCGTCATCGGATCGCGCGCTCGATCCGATCGGTACGGGAGGGTTAGGCAGCCAGAGGTGAGGGCTCGCGTACACAATATCGTACCTCTCATTCCTCGGCTTCTCCCGTACGATCGATGACGTTTCCTGGGTCCGTGGGCTCGTGCGTCGCGGGCTCGTCGGATCCGCTGCGGCGGCGCCATTCACCGCGGGCTGCACGCCACGCACTCGGGCCGCCGCACGTTGCTGTCGTGTGTTCGGCGCCGGCAGCTCGACGCGGGCCTCATCTACCCGGTCGCGTCGTTTATACGCTAGCGCGTGGTTGTTCAGTCCCCTTTTCGACGCGAACGACCGGCCGCACTCGGGTTCCGTGCATTTATACCGGCCGTTCCCGTCGTCGTCGCCATCATCGAATGTCGCTTGACATTTATGTTCCGACGGCCGGAAGCCAAGCACTGTTTCACAGGCAACACATTCTAATGTGACTTCCGGCCGCATATCGTGTAGGAATTCGATGTGGCGACGCAGGGACTGTTTCGCGCTCGTCCAGCTGCCGGTCCGAAACGTGGCCGAACACCTCTCCGCGACGCACTCCAACTCCATCGGCAGAGGCCAGTATATCCGAAGTGTACCATCGGCCATCTCCGGTTGGCGGCGCGCGGTCACGACGGGGGAAGCGACGGGAGCGCGAACTCCGATCGCGCATTCGTGTGTGGAGGGTCGCTTATTCAGCGGTTCCTCGCACCTCGCGCACACGAGCACGTAGTTCGCATCCACCGCGTGATGCCGTTGCAGGTGTTTAACGAGGTTGACCCTGTTCGACGTCCACACCTGATTATTATATTGGACGTCGCATCCCGACACTGGACATTCCCAGACCGTCGGGACAGGGTGAAACACCCGCAGAACGACGCCGTCCAGTTCTGGTTGCCGGACGGCCGCGTGTTGGCTACCGGGACCGCCTGTGTCCGGCGGTATGTTACCGGCCGGTATCCTTGGTCCCGGCATCGTCGGAGATAGCTGTTCGTCCCGCCGACGGGGGCCGCCTGTGTCCAGCGGTATGTTACCAGCCGGTATCCTTGGCCCCACGTTTTTTCTTGTAGCTCGTGTTATCATCGTCGTCGGGCAGGAGTAGCCTGTTTCCGATGGTGCATCACCGACCGGTTCACCAGGTCCCACTTCCCGACGCGACGATGGTCCGGCCGATTGACTCGTGCCGGTGTAGTCCATTCTCGTTGGACTATACAACACGAGCACGAAGAAAGGACGAATGCCGTTCAAAGACCCAAGACAAGTGTACGCGGCTTTATGACCGTACTCGCGTATGCGTCACGGGTTTTGAACGACGGACGAAAAGTACACGACGGATAAAAAAGATTTAAAAATTCACACACATATACTGTTTTAAAATTCACGACGTAATTAAAACTCACAGACTATTGTACTATGTGGAGAATACCAGCAAAACCCGTTCAAAGTCCACGCCGAATGCGTACGATTTGGATAACGTTCGACGCAGGTCAACGACCTGTAACCACAATTAACGTAACGCACTCGCGAATCCGGACTATGAACGGGCACACACAACGGAAAAACTAAATAAAATGTTTTAAAATTAACGAAAATATAACTCACAAACAAAAACAAAAATCTATATATATAAATAAATCACGATACAAACTACGAGAGAAAAAAAAAAAAAAAAAAAAAAAAAAAATATATAAACAATTCACGAAATAACGCGTACGCGGGTACGCGCGAAAAACTCACGAACACTAATTCTTCGCCTCCCGGACTGTCGGCGAAGAATAGGGGTGGTTAACCCCCTCAAAGGGTAGTATCTTATAAAAAAAAAAAATTTCAATCAGTGATATGTGGGCCGTTCCCGGTGGTACTGCAATACCGGGTCAACCCGCGGCGGAGCAGGAGCAAGCTCCAAAATCTCCGCCAAAATCACAAAAATGAGTTTAACATATGAACCCCTATATTAGGGGTGTACCAGATGTTAAGCTGATAAGAACAGATTTATTAGTAACAAAATATATATACAATGTGGTTTAAATGTGGTGCTTGGTCAGGCTCGTGCGGTTCGTCGTCCAAGTCTTGTTGCCGTACGCCGTAACGCATCCGCCCACAGGACATTGCCAACTCTTGGGTACCGGATAGAATACCCGCAGAGTCGGTCCGTCCAAAACGGGCTGGCGTTCGGCGCACGGCTCGGCGTTCGCGACTGGCCGGCCGGGGCCGCCTGTGTCCGGCGGTGTATTACCTGCCGGTATCCTTGGCCCCGATCCTCTTCTCGTCGCTCGTGTCGTGATGGTCGTCGTCGTCGGAAGGGGACCGCCTGTGTCCGACGGTGCGTCACCGGTCGGTATCCTTGGCCCCCTTGTCAGACGCGTCGACGGTCCGGCCGTTTGGCTCGTGCCGGCGTATTCCATCCTGTACGGCAGCCCCTTTATCCCATTGCTACTAACGGAAGACGGCCGTAGCCGCTGCCGCCATGGTTACGGGGGCTGCACGTAATGGAATGAAAAAAAACCGCCGGTCGGTTGTCAAAAACGGTCTTTTACGCGTAATATTCACGACTCGAAAGTGAAAGCGGACGACGCTCGTTCAAAGTCCAATCTAAATGCGCACAATTCCACAATATTTCCGACGTAGGTCAATGACCTACGATAACGGCGTGCGCACTCACGAGTTCGGACTTTGAACGGCACACGCGGCGAAAATAGTTTTAATGAAAAAATTTCCCTAAGCAAAAATAAAACTCACAGGGAAAAAAAAAAAAAAAGTTTGCACGGAAATAAAATTCACGAAAATTCACAAAAATTCAGTTAAAATTCACACACACGGAAAAGTACCCGCAACGCAAAACCACGCACGCGGGTACGCGCGAAAAACTCACGAACACTAAACTTCGCCTCTCGGACTGTCGGCGAAGAATAGGGGTGGTTAACCCCCTCAAAGGGTAGTATCAATAAAAAAATGTAATTCGATAGTGATATGTGGGCCGTTCCCGGTGGTACTGCAATACCGGGTCAACCCGCGGCGGAGCAGGAGCAAGCTCCAAAATCTCCGCCAAAATCACAAAAATGAGTTTAACATATGAACCCCTATATTAGGGGTGTACCAGATGTTAAGCTGATAAGAACAGATTTATTGTGGGAATATGTTTGTGGTCCACAAATCTGCCTTATCAGCTTACCATCCGTACACATAAAAAAAAGAAATGGTGTTTGACGTATATGGGACGTATGAAAAAAGGGGGGGTGAATACCAGAAGAGAGAAAAATATATATATTTAAAAAAACAAAAATTGAAAAGATAATAATAAAAAAATAAGAACAAGAATTTAGGTCAATGAGAAAAAAGAAGGAAGAATAAACGGATAAAAAAAAAAAGATACAGAATGAAGAAACACAAATCAGAATAATTGTCAATTTTATATTAAAATACAGACAAAAAAAAAACAAAAAACAAAAAACAAAAAAAAACAAAAATAGAGATTAGAAAAATAAGAAATAGGGAATGTCAGTTGTCATATTATACACATATACGTCAAACACCCATTATGTATATATTAGGTCAAAAAAATTTTAAAAAAATTAAAGAAAAAATAAATAAAAAAAAAAATAAAAAAAAAAAATAAATAAATACAAAATAATAAATAAATAAAATAAATTAATGTAAAATATGTATATATAAAACCTCTTTTTTTTTTTTCTTTTTTAAAAAAATAAACACTAAATTAGCAGTTTTATAATTCACCACATACACCAGATATATAAAATAAACATATAAACATACATAATTTAAATGCTCTCGTTAGCTACGAACACGAACACAGATTATAAGAGGGGCCCTTGTATACTGTATCATATTTCGCGTTGGCGTGTGCCAGTGAGGTGTTCTACGTATATGTCACGGGAGAACGCAATGACATCACTGACACACAGCTTCCGCATTTGAGTGGCGTAGGACCGGCTACAGAGTTTCGCCATGAAGCTGTCGTTAGCCGGATCCCACGCGCCAAGGGCCCCGACGATGAAGGGGACCACCTCGGCGGGTTGCTCTCCCGGCAACTCCTTCGCTAGGTCCCCGTATTTCATCGCCTTGTCCTCCGCCGCGGATTTGAACGCCGCCATGCGGTTGTCGAACGGTATCGTCACGTCGACTATATACGTTTTCCCGTCCGACTTCCGTCTCAACACCATGTCCGGCCTCAAATTACCGGAACCGACCACTCGGTTCTCGGCCACGATTTCGAATTTCCTCGCCGCGGCCGTCTTGATGCGTTGAACGACCGCGTTGTGGCGAGCGAGGTAGAGGGCAGAGTACCGCATGCAGTGGTCGACGACGTGGGCAAGGCTTTCGGTTTGATAGCCACATCGTCGACACCGGCGGTCCCCTGATCTCCACGCGGCCGAGCCATTGAGGTGGACCAGGTTCAGGCGTGCCTTGTGCACAAAGCGCCAATCGGCGAACCTGGTGTACTCACCACCTCGCAGGAAGTGGTTCGAGACCGGATGGGCGGCGGCACATTCTATGGCGCGACCTTGATCGGGTTTGTCGATGAGGTCGCGAATCCGTTTCGTCTGTGCCGCCTGTCGCATGGTGGAGAAAACCTGGCGGCGCTGTTTTCTCCGTAAAGTGATTGAGGCGGCGGGGACGGTCAGCACCGGTTCCGTTCCCTCGCTCCTCCAGACGGCTCCGGCCTGACGTGACGCCTTCCGCGCACGCGTCCACACGTTTGCGACTCCTGCTGATGGGGCCCTCATCTGGTCTTCGTTGGCCCCCGATAGGAAGTCCATGCAGGAGTCGATATCCGGCGGTTCGCGAGCGCGTTTGTGGACCACGTCTTTCAGGTGCTCCGTCGCGTCGGTGGCTACGCGCTCGTCCGGCGACGTGAGCAACTTGAATGCCGTGTCCACTCGCGCCACGTCACTCTCCTCGGCTAACAGGGGGATGCCGCAAGCGCCACCCTTACGGTGGCCGTACAGGTAATCGTTTGAGGCCTCTTGCGGCAATCCCAGCGTGATCTTGTACTCCGGCTTCCAGACGTTGTCGACGGCCTCCCAGTCGGTCTTCTTGATGTCACCCACGCGTAGAAGATGGGTGACGGCTGGGTAGACAAAGGTCTTCATGGCATCAATACGCTGCCATGGAGCCAGTTTCGACCGCAGCACTTTCAGACCGAGCTGGGTTATGTCCGCAACCGTCGACATTCTCGGTACTATCTGGAAGCCGACCTGCGCGCCGAGGAACGTCGTCGCCTCGCCGTCTCGGAGAGGCCGTACCTGCTGACCGTCGATGGAGAACCTCGTGTCCCGCACCCCAACCGGGGTCCGCCCCGACATATGCATCGTCACGCATTTGCCCGGGTTGAGGTGCAGGCCCGTTCTCCTGAGCCGGTCGGTGGTGACGTCCAACAGCGTTTGGAGCTCGGCCGGACTGTCCGCGATCACGCATAGATCGTCGGCGAACGCGAGCACTCGGTGTTCGGCCGCGTCCGCCTGGACAGCCCGTATGACGTGGTCGACCGCCAAGTTGAACAATAGTCGCTCAGTGGGCACCCCTGTTTTATACCGGACTTGACATCGATTTGTCCGGTGGTGCCCACTCCGGTAGAAACGGCGCTGGTCGACCCGTCGTATATGTCACGCACGAGCTCCGTTATGGCCGATCCCGCACCCATCGTTCGTAGCGCTGTGATAAGCGCTGAGTGCGGGACCGCACCGAACGCGTTGGACACGTCGAGCCACGCCACACACCTCTCGGTCCCAGAGCAACGTGTTTTTTCGATGAGCCGGTTGAGGGTGTGCGTGTTCTCGAACGCACCGTCCGCCGGCATGAACCCCTTTTGACCCGGGCTGAGAGCGGCGTTTTCGACGGCCCATTTGGTCAAGCGGTCGGCCACGCATCCCACGAGTAGCTTGTACACCGTACGGCACATCGCGATCGGACGCCAGTTGGCGATGTGTGCCGGATCCCCTTTCTTGGGGATCAGGACGGTGACCGATCTCTTCCATTGGGCCGGTATCCGTCTGTAGCGGGCGCATATGTCGAGGACCAGAGTCAAAAGGATACATTCTGGGTCGAGACGCCGCCAGTGTTTATATGTGAGACCGTCGTCGCCCGGAGCGGTGTTTTCGAACCGCATCAACCGTTTCCGGACTTCCTGGGACGTGAACGGTCCGATGGGAATCGGTTCACGTCCCTCGACGGCCTCGTACACTGTTTCGTCGCATTGCGACTCGGCCCAGACCTCGCGGAAGTGAGCTTCGACCTCTTCGGTCGGTACCTCACATTCCGCGCCCTCGCCTTCGACGATCGCCCGTATCGCCCTTCGCCGGTTACGCCTGTACACGGTCTGGATGCCCTGTGCGTCGTTGACATCCAGCCGGGTGCATCCGCCCACAGGACATTGCCAACTCTTGGGTACCGGATAGAATACCCGCAGAGTCGGTCCGTCCAAAACGGGCTGGCGTTCGGCGCACGGCTCGGCGTTCGCGACTGGCCGGCCGGGGCCGCCTGTGTCCGGCGGTGTATTACCTGCCGGTATCCTTGGCCCCGATCCTCTTCTCGTCGCTCGTGTCGTGATGGTCGTCGTCGTCGGAAGGGGACCGCCTGTGTCCGACGGTGCGTCACCGGTCGGTATCCTTGGCCCCCTTGTCAGACGCGTCGACGGTCCGGCCGTTTGGCTCGTGCCGGCGTATTCCATCCTGTACGGCAGCCCCTTTATCCCATTGCTACTAACGGAAGACGGCCGTAGCCGCTGCCGCCATGGTTACGGGGGCTGCACGTAATGGAATGAAAAAAAACCGCCGGTCGGTTGTCAAAAACGGTCTTTTACGCGTAATATTCACGACACGAAAGTGAAAGCGGACGACGCTCGTTCAAAGTCCAATCTAAATGCGCACAATTCCACAATATTTCCGACGTAGGTCAATGACCTACGATAACGGCGTGCGCACTCACGAGTTCGGACTTTGAACGGCACACGCGGCGAAAATAGTTTTAATGAAAAAATTTCCCTTTTTTTAGCAAAAAATAAAATGCTAAAAATTTAGCAAAAATAAAACTCACAGGGAAAAAAAAAAAAAAAGTTTGCACGGAAATAAAATTCACGAAAATTCACAAAAATTCAGTTAAAATTCACACACACGGAAAAGTACCCGCAACGCAAAACCACGCACGCGGGTACGCGCGAAAAACTCACGAACACTAAACTTCGCCTCTCGGACTGTCGGCGAAGAATAGGGGTGGTTAACCCCCTCAAAGGGTAGTATCAATAAAAAAATGTAATTCGATAGTGATTTGTGGGCCGTTCCCGGTGGTACTGCAATACCGGGTCAACCCGCGGCGGAGCAGGAGCAAGCTCCAAAATCTCCGCCAAAATCACAAAAATGAGTTTAACATATGAACCCCTATATTAGGGGTGTACCAGATGTTAAGCTGATAAGAACAGATTTATTATTAAAAAAAATATAGGTTGTGGTTTACAATTCTTCTTATCAGCAATAATTCACAATAATATAAAAAAAACAAAAAAATAAATAAATCTTATGGTGTTTGGTATACATAAAAATTTCTAGTTGTTTTAGAAAAAAAAAAAAAAAATTTGTCATTAGAAGTCGGGGAAAAAAAATTGTCATGATTAAAACAAAACAAAAAGAAAAAAAAAAGAAATAATAGAAAAAGAAAAAAAAAAAAAAAAAAATAATAATAATAATAATAATAATAGAATAAAATAAAAAAAATAATTGTCAAAATAAATCGAAAAGATGAATGAATAATTTAATTAATTGATTAATAAATGAGTAAAACAAAATAGGGTATGATAAAAATATATAAATAATTCACAACAAATACCAAACACATATCAATATGTACTAATAGTAATAATATAATAATAATAATAAAAAAAAAAGTGTAAAAAAGAGTGCTTGTGTATAAAATCAACGTGTGTGTGTGTGTGTGTGTGTAAAAAGACAGTGAAAATACTTAAATTAAACAAAATAAATACATAAAGATATTAAAATAATTGTATAGATGTATGGGGCGTTGTTATGATTACAATTGACGCTGACGGGTGCCAGTGAGGTGCTCGATATAGATATCCCTGGAGAAGGATATCACCTCACTGACACACAGTCTTCGCATTTTTGTGGCGTAGGACCGGCTACAAAGCTTGGCAAGGAACTCGTCGTTCCCGGGTCCCACGCCCCCAACGCCCCGACCACGAACGGCACCACTTCGGCCGGCTGGTCTCCCGATAATTCTATAGCCAGATTCGCGTATCTGGTTCTCCGCAGGTCCGCCGCAACCCGAAACGCCTCCAACCGGTTGTCGAACGGTATTGTGACGTCCACGATGAACGTCTTACCGTCCGACTTTCTCTTTAAAACGAGATCCGGTCGGAGTCGCCCGCGTCCAGCGTCCGCGGTCCCGATCGCCTGGTTCTCGGATATCACCTCGAATTTGCGGTCGGCAGCAGCACGTACACGTGCGACAACGGCGTTATGTCGCGCGTTGATGAGGGCGGTGTACCGCGTACAGTGATCGACGACGTGGGCAAGGCTTTCGGTATGATAGCCACATCGTCGACACCTACGGTCACCGCTCCTCCATGCTGCCGACCCGTTGAGGTGAACCAGGTTCAACCGGGCTCGGTGGACGAACCTCCAGTCCGCGAATCTGGTATATTCGCCGGTCTTCATAAAGTGGGTGGAGGCTGGGTGGGCGGCGACGCACTCCATCGCTCGCCCTTGGTCCGGCTTCTCCAGCAGCTCCCTGGTCCTCGCCATTTGCGCTGCCTTCCTCAACGTCGCGAAAACCCGACGACGCTGATTCCGACGCAGCGTGGTTTGGGCTGCCGGCACCGTCACCACCGCCTCCTCGCCTTCCCGCTTCCACTCGACGCCGACTCTCTTGGACGCCGCTCTCGCCCTCAACCAAACGTTGGCGACACCGACCGCCGGGGCTCGCATCGCGCCTTCATTGATGCCCGTCAGGAAATCCATGGACATCACCCCGTCGACCGGTGTCTGGAGTCGTCTGCGGACAGTCGCTTCCAGGTGGCCGGCTGCGTCGTTGGCCACTCTGGTGTCGGTGGACGTCAACAGCTTGAACGCGCTGTCCACCCTGGCGAAGTCCGACTCCTCGGCGATGAGCGGCAGTCCGCACGAACCTCCGGCCCTAGCTCCGTATAAATATTCGTTGGACGCCTCCTGCGGCACCCCCAGCGTCACTTTAAACTCTGGCCGCCAGATCTTGTCCACGGTCTCCCAGTCCGTCTTGCTAAATGTACCCACTCGGAGTAGATGGGTCACCGAGGGGTACACAAAGGTCTTCATGGCGTCTATTCTTTGCCATGGCGCCAGCTTCGAACGCAAGACCTTCAAGCCGAACTGGGTGATTTCGGCCACCGTCGACATCTGCGGAACGATACGGAAACCTACTTCGGCTCCGAGAAATGTGGTGGTTTCTCCTTCTCGGAGGGCCCGTATCGCCACACCGCCGACGGCGAACTGCGTCGGCCTTACCCCGACGGGCGTGCGACCGGACACGTGGGTGGTCACACACTTCGCCGGGTTCAGCCGTAAGCCCATTCTTCGCAGTCCGTCCGTCGCGGTGTCCAGTAGACGCTGGAGCTCTGGCGGGTTGTCGGCGATCAGGCAGAGGTCGTCCGCGAACGCGAGCACCCTGTGCTCAGGATTGTCAGCCTGAAGTTCGCGAACGACGTGGTCCACCGCGAAGTTAAACAAAACTCCGCTGAGTGGGCATCCCTGCTTGATGCCGGACCTCACCTCGATCGGCTGCGTCGTTCCCAAGCCGGTCGAGACACGACTGGAGGCACCGTCGTATGCCTCGCGCACGATTTCCACCATCGCCTGGCCAGCACCGGCCGACGAAAGCGCCGCCGTCAGTGCACCGTGTGGGACCGCCCCGAACGCGTTCGAGACGTCCAACCACGCGATGCACCGATCGGTCTTCGAACACCGCGCTTTCTCCACTAGCCTTTGCAGGCAGTGGACGTGCTCGAAAGCACCGTCGGCCGGCATAAATCCTTTCTGGCAAGGACTGATGGCGGAGTTGTCGATCGCCCATCTGGTTAGGCGATCCGCGAGGCATCCCATGTACAACTTGTAGATCGTGTTGCACATGGCGATGGGTCTCCAGTTCGTGACCAGAGTCTCGTCCCCTTTTTTCGGGATCAAGACGGTCACCGAACTCTTCCACGACGACGGGATCCGGCGGTATCGAAGGCAGGCGTTGAACACGACTGTCACGAGGAGGCACGACGGGTCTAACCGTTTCCAGTGACGGTAGGTTAGACCGTCCTCCCCGGGCGCCGTGTTCTCGAACCTGCCGAGCCTTCTACTGACCTCCACCGTCGTGAAATGTCCCAGTGACACGGCCTCTCTCCCCTCCGTCGGGACGTAAATGCCGTCTTCACACTATACAAAAATAAAATTCACGGGAAAATAAATCACAAAAATAAAATTAACGAAGTAAAAGTCAATTAAAATTCACACACACGACAACGGTACCCGCAACGCAAAACCACGCCCGCGGGTACGCGCGAAAAAAAACTCACGAACACTAAACTTCGCCTCTCGGTCGGTCGGCGAAGAAATAGGGGTGGTTTAATTCACGACGTAATAAAACTCACGGACTATTTAAATATGTGGAGAATACCAGCAAAACCCGTTCAAAGTCCACGCCGAATGCGTACGATTTGTATGACGTTCGACGCAGGTCAACGACCTGCAACCACAATTAACGTAACGCACTCGCGAATCCGGACTATGAACGGGCACACACAACGGAGAAACTAAATAATAAAATGTTTTAAAATCAACGAAAATATAACTCACAAAAACAAAAATCTATATATATAAATAAATCACAATACGAACTACGAGAAAGAAAAAAAAAAAAAAAAAAAAAAAAATATAAATAATCCACGAAATAACGCGTACGCGGGTACGCGCGAAAAACTCACAAACACTAAAAGACTTCGCCTCTCGGACTGCCGGCGAAGAATTAAGGGTGGTTAACTCCCTCAAAGGGTAGTATCAAAAAAAAAAAGTTGATCAAATGTGATATGTGGGCCGTTCCCGGTGGTACTGCAATACCGGGTCAACCCGCGGCGGAGCAGGAGCAAGCTCCAAAATCTCCGCCAAAATCACAAAAATGAGTTTAACATATGAACCCCTATATTAGGGGTGTACCAGATGTTAAGCTGATAAGAACAGATTTATTGTGGGAATATGTTTGTGGTCCACAAATCTGCCTTATCAGCCTACCATCCGTACACATAAAAAAAAGAAATGGTGTTTGACGTATATGGGACATAAAAAAAGGGGGGTGAATATCAGAAGAGAGAGAAAAAAAAAAAAAAAAAAAAAAAAAAAAATATATATATATATATAAAATAACAAAAATTGAAAAGATAAAAAAAAAATTAAAAAAATAAGAACAAGAATTTACGTCAGTGAGAGAAAAGAAGGAAGAATAAACAGATAAAAAAATGAACAGAATGAAGAAACACAAATCAGGATTATTGTCAATTTAATACTAAAATAAAGACAGAAAAAAAAAAAAAAAAAAAAAAAAAAAAAAAAAAAAAAAAACCAAAAAAAGAGATAAAAAGAAGAAGAGATAGGGAACGCTAGTTGTCATATTATACACATATACGTCAAACACCCATTATGTATATATTAAGTCAAAAAAATTTTTAAAAAAGTTAAAAAAAAAAAAAAAAAAAAAAAAAAAAAAAAAATATAAAATAATAAATAAATAGAATAAATTACTGTAAAATATGTATATAAAAAACCTTTTTTTTTTTTTTTTTTTTAATATACAAAATAAACATATACACGTACATAATTCACAAGCTCTCGTTAGCTACGAACATGAACACAGATTATAAGAGGGGCCCTTGTTTACTGTATTATATTTCGCGTTGGCGTGTGCCAGTGAGGTGTTCTACGTATATGTCACGAGAGAACGCAATGACATCACTGACACACAGCTTCCGCATTTGGGTGGCGTAGGACCGGCTGCAGAGTTTCGCCATGAAGCTGTCGTTAGCCGGATCCCACGCGCCAAGGGCCCCGACGATGAAGGGGACCACCTCGGCGGGTTGCTCTCCCGGCAACTCCTTCGCTAGGTCCCCGTATTTCATCGCCTTGTCCTCCGCCGCGGATTTGAACGCCGCCATGCGGTTGTCGAACGGTATCGTCACGTCGACTATATATGTTTTCCCGTCCGACTTCCGTCTCAACACCATGTCCGGCCTCAAATTACCGGAACCGACCACTCGGTTCTCGGCCACGATTTCGAATTTCCTCGCCGCGGCCGTCTTGATGCGTTGAACGACCGCGTTGTGGCGAGCGAGGTAGAGGGCAGAGTACCGCATGCAGTGGTCGACGACGTGGGCAAGGCTTTCGGTTTGATAGCCACATCGTCGACACCCGGCGGTCCCCTGATCTCCACGCGGCCGAGCCATTGAGGTGGACCAGGTTCAGGCGTGCCTTGTGCACAAAGCGCCAATCGGCGAACCTGGTGTACTCACCACCTCGCAGGAAGTGGTTCGAGACCGGATGGGCGGCGGCACATTCTATGGCGCGACCTTGATCGGGTTTGTCGATGAGGTCGCGAATCCGTTTCGTCTGTGCCGCCTGTCGCATGGTGGAGAAAACCTGGCGGCGCTGTTTTCTCCGTAAAGTGATTGAGGCGGCGGGGACGGTCAGCACCGGTTCCGTTCCCTCGCTCCTCCAGACGGCTCCGGCCTGACGTGACGCCTTCCGCGCACGCGTCCACACGTTTGCGACTCCTGCTGATGGGGCCCTCATCTGGCCTTCGTTGGCCCCCGATAGGAAGTCCATGCAGGAGTCGATATCCGGCGGTTCGCGAGCGCGTTTGTGGACCACGTCTTTCAGGTGCTCCGTCGCGTCGGTGGCTACGCGCTCGTCCGGCGACGTGAGCAACTTGAATGCCGTGTCCACTCGCGCCACGTCACTCTCCTCGGCAACAGGGGATGCCGCAAGCGCCACCCTTACGGTGGCCGTACAGGTAATCGTTTGAGGCCTCTTGCGGCAATCCCAGCGTGATCTTGTACTCCGGCTTCCAGACGTTGTCGACGGCCTCCCAGTCGGTCTTCTTGATGTCACCCACGCGTAGAAGATGGGTGACGGCTGGTAGACAAAGGTCTTCATGGCATCAATACGCTGCCATGGAGCCAGTTTCGACCGCAGCACTTTCAGACCGAGCTGGGTTATGTCCGCAACCGTCGACATTCTCGGTACTATCTGGAAGCCGACCTGCGCGCCGAGGAACGTCGTCGCCTCGCCGTCTCGGAGAGGCCGTACCTGCTGACCGTCGATGGAGAACCTCGTGTCCCGCACCCAACCGGGGTCCGCCCCGACATATGCATCGTCACGCATTTGCCCGGGTTGAGGTGCAGGCCCGTTCTCCTGAGCCGGTCGGTGGTGACGTCCAACAGCGTTTGGAGCTCGGCCGGACTGTCCGCGATCACGCATAGATCGTCGGCGAACGCGAGCACTCGGTGTTCGGCCGCGTCCGCCTGGACAGCCCGTATGACGTGGTCGACCGCCAAGTTGAACAATAGTCCGCTCAGTGGGCACCCCTGTTTTATACCGGACTTGACATCGATTTGTCCGGTGGTGCCCACTCCGGTGGAAACGGCGCTGGTCGACCCGTCGTATATGTCACGCACGAGCTCCGTTATGGCCGATCCCGCACCCATCGTCCGTAGCGCTGTGATAAGCGCTGAGTGCGGGACCGCACCGAACGCGTTGGACACGTCGAGCCACGCCACACACCTCTCGGTCCCTGAGCAACGTGTTTTTTCGATGAGCCGATTGAGGGTGTGCGTGTGCTCGAACGCACCGTCCGCCGGCATGAACCCCTTTTGACCCGGGCTGAGAGCGGCGTTTTCGACGGCCCATTTGGTCAAGCGGTCGGCCACGCATCCCACGAGTAGCTTGTACACCGTACGGCACATCGCGATCGGACGCCAGTTGGCGATATGTGCCGGATCCCCTTTCTTGGGGATCAGGACGGTGACTGATCTCTTCCATTGGGCCGGTATCCGTCTGTAGCGGGCGCATATGTCGAGGACCAGAGTCAAAAGGATACATTCTGGGTCGAGTCGCCGCCAGTGTTTATAAGTGAGACCGTCGTCGCCCGGAGCGGTGTTTTCGAACCGCATCAACCGTTTTCCGGACTTCCTGGGACGTGAACGGTCCGATGGGAATCGGTTCACGTCCCTCGACGGCCTCGTACACTGTTTCGTCGCATTGCGACTCGGCCCAGACCTCGCGGAAGTGAGCTTCGACCTCTTCGGTCGGTACCTCACATTCCGCGCCCTCGCCCTCGACGATCGCCCGTATCGCCCTTCGCCGGTTACGCCTGTACACGGTCTGGATGCCCTGTGCGTCGTTGACATCCAGCCGGGTGCGTTTCCGGTTACCCTCAGCTCGGTCGGGGACTTTAGCGACGGCGCGGGCGTCGGCCGTGACCTGGGCCATAACGTTTTCGAACCTGGCCCAGTTCTCGACGGTTAGCGGTGCCGCTCGAATCTCGAACAACACCGGCGTGTGAACGTGTATCTCCGTGGTGTCATCCGAGTTCAGTTGCACCTCCGCTACACACCGTCATCCACCGTTTCGTCGGCCGTCACGTCCACCGCGCCGCCTTCTTCCGCCGCCTCATCACCCACGGGCGCCTCGTCATCGGATCGCGCGCTCGATCCGATCGGTACGGGAGGGTTAGGCAGCCAGAGGTGAGGGCTCGCGTACACAATATCGTACCTCTCATTCCTCGGCTTCTCCCGTACGATCGATGACGTTTCCTGGGTCCGTGGGCTCGTGCGTCGCGGGCTCGTCGGATCCGCTGCGGCGGCGCCATTCACCGCGGGCTGCACGCCACGCACTCGGGCCGCCGCACGTTGCTGTCGTGTGTTCGGCGCCGGCAGCTCGACGCGGGCCGCATCTACCCGGTCGCGTCGTTTGTGCGCTAGCGCGTGGTTGTTCAGTCCCTTTTTCGACGCGAACGACCGGCCGCACTCGGGTTCCGTGCATTTATACCGGCCGTTCCCGTCGTCGTCGCCATCATCGAATGTCGCTTGACATTTATGTTCCGACGGCCGGAAGCCAAGCACTGTTCCACAGGCAACACATTCTAATGTGACTTCCGGCCGCATATCGTGTAGGAATTCGATGTGGCGACGCAGGGACTGTTTCGCGCTTGTCCAGCTGCCGGTCCGAAACGTGGCCGAACACCTCTCCGCGACGCACTCCAACTCCATCGGCAGAGGCCAGTATATCCGAAGTGTACCATCGGCCATCTCCGGTTGGCGGCGCGCGGTCACGACGGGGGAAGCGACGGGGGCGCGAACTTCGATCGCACACTCGTGTGGAGGGTCGCTTATTCAGCGGTTCCTCGCACCTCGCGCACACGAGCACGTAGTTCGCTTCCACCGCGTGATGTCGTTGCAGGTGTTTAACGAGGTTGACCCTGTTCAACGTCCACACCTGATTATTATATTGGACGTCGCATCCCGACACTGGACATTTCCAGACCGTCGGGACAGGGTGAAACACCCGCAGAACGACGCCGTCCAGCTCTGGTTGCCGGACGGCCGCGTGTTGGCCACCGGGACCGCCTGTGTCCGGCGGTATGTTACCGGCCGGTATCCTTGGTCCCGGCATCGTTGGAGATAGCTGTTCGTCCCGCCGACGGGGGCCGCCTGTGTCCGGCGGTGTGTTACCAGCCGGTATCCTTGGCCCCACGTTTTTTCTTGTAGCTCGTGTTATCATCGTCGTCGGGCGGGAGTAGCCTGTTTCCGATGGTGCATCACCGACCGGTTCACCAGGTCCCACTTCCCGACGCGACGATGGTCCGGCCGATTGACTCGTGCCGGTGTAGTCCATTCTCGTTGGACTATACAACACGAGCACGAAGAGAGGACGATTGCCGTTCAAAGACCCAAGACAAGTATACGCGGCTTTATAACCGTACTCGCGTGTGCGTCCTGGGTTTTGAAGGACGGACGAAAAGTACACGACGGATAAAAAAGATTTAAAAATTCACACACATATAGTTTTAAAATTCACGACGTAATAAAACTCACGGACTATTTAAATATGTGGAGAATACCAGCAACGCCCGTTCAAAGTCCACGCCGAATGCGTACGATTTGTATAGCGTTCGACGCAGGTCAACGACCTGCAACCACAATTAACGTAACGCACTCGCGAATCCGGACTATGAACGGGCACACACAACGGAGAACCTAAATAAAATGTTTATAAAATCAACGAAAATATAACTCACAAACAAAAACAAAAATATATATATATAACTAAATCACAATACGAAAAAAAAAAAAAAAAAAAAAAAAAAAAAAAAAAAAAAAAAAAAAAAAAAAATATTATATATCTAAATAATTCACGAAATAACGCGCACTCGGGTACGCGCGAAAAACTCACAAACACTAAAAGACTTCGCCTCTCGGACTGTCGGCGAAGAAATAGGGGTGGTTTGCCCCCTCAAAGGGTAGTATCAATAAAAAAGATAATTCAATAGTGATATGTGGGCCGTTCCCGGTGGTACTGCAATACCGGGTCAACCCGCGGCGGAGCAGGAGCAAGCTCCAAAATCTCCGCCAAAATCACAAAAATGAGTTTAACATATGAACCCCTATATTAGGGGTGTACCAGATGTTAAGCTGATAAGAACAGATACTACACTTTGATCTTAGCCGATAGGCCGAGAAGCGATAAAGGGGTAGTTTTCTACTAAGGGTGTTATAAGAAAATTCACTTTTGCATCAAATGCAGAACAAAATTTTGGCGCTTTTCTAAAACTCGTAAAAACGCTTTTTTCGATTTCCGTAAATTAGAAAACGTTTGAATTCTGTAATATCTAGTTGTTTCTTTATGATATATTATTAAATGCATTTGTTTTTGTTAAACTTATTTGTCATCGATGGTCAAATGATCATTGTACTTATTGGAGCGGCGTAAAAGCGCCATCTAACGGTTGTTTGTTACGTACATTATGTCTGTAATCATGTTTCGTATGTGATATTTTTAAATACATTTTCACAACACATTTTTATAATTATGTTCAATTTAAATGTATTCGTCGTTTAAATACATTATATATTCAATTAGAATGTTTGGAGAAAAAATCGGGTATAAAAAAGTGGCCAAAAAAAGGTTAAAACTTGTAAAAATGGAAAAAATCGTCTAGCAGGTACCGATGAAGCTATGAGTATGAAATTTGGTCAGTAGATTTGTTTTAGAGACCTACTAAGAAAAGATTATACAAAATTCTACCCCTAAGGGGGTTAAAAACGGTAATAATGGTAGACCTTTAAAAAATCGCCTAACCTGAACTTATGAAGCTATGAGTATGAAATTTGGTCAGTAGATTTGTTTAATCGTGTGGAGACCCACTAAGATAAGATTTTACAAAATTAAATCCCTACGATGGTCAAAAAGGGTAATAGGGGTAGAAATATGATGATGTATGGAATATGTAAAATACTGAACACTGGGTCAAACGAAATAACACGGGATTGCTATGTATTTTACAAACAAGTTTTTAAAGATTAAAAAATATTTAAAACAGATCAATCTAACTCGGGCAAGGCCGGGTTATACAAATATTTGAACATTGAGAAGCCCACAATGTATTCCTTACAAGACCGTGTTCAACGTTGTTAATTGAAATAATAATCGAAAGAAATGTAGTATCTCTCGACGACTATAATGACTTGTAATATGACGGCAATGACTTCAAATTGCATACATACTCAGAAAATAACATCTTGAGAAAACGAAACACGTCGTCAACGTCGTCGGATTTATTTATCGAAATGTACGATCAACACGTCGGAAACAATGATGTTTCTAATGAAAATTCCAGTTTAAGCACTATTTTACGGTCGTTAATTTATTAATTGTTTCTTATTGAAATCATATTATTTCATCCGATAACTCGAAATCGACGATCAAGTAGTCGAATGACCATTTTGCGTCCGACGTTCGCAGTTTCTCAGTGACTAATCGCAATACGCACGTTTTGTATTCGTGGCGCGCTCGTGTGGTCGGGTAGAATTGGATGAAGGATACACGTTCATCATAGCAAAACATTTAATGTCAATTGTTAAAAATATTATAATAAAATAATACGATCAATGGCACTTGGCCGTACATCATAATGTCATCTGATTGTTTATTAATTATTAAGATGTATTATGGGCTGAGGGTGACGCTTCACAAATGTGAATACTTCTTCGACCACCAAAAATCTTTATCTCATCTTTATCTTAAATAATTCTTTCACCATTATCTATCTTTTTTATCTAGATAACAAAATCGGTTATCTGTCCTAACACTGGTTCCTATCGGTAAAGCGACTATGGTCCAGTGTGTCTTGGGAATTAGTACTTAATCGTACGTAAAATTCTTTGTGATAGAGTAGACAGTAGGGTGATTGTCGATTATGTATTGTAGATTCGGTGATATTAAAATATTTCTATTTTTGTTACCTTTTGACTTACGATTTTTCCTGTCAACAGCTAATTTCCAATCGGGATCAGCGTGATTTATTGAGGTGAGAGTAGATTTAATTTTGCTAGACCCGGTTATTGCCTGAGAAAATGGCTGTTATTGGTGGATTGAAATGGCATTAGGTAATTTTTGTTATAAGACGCGATAACTTTAGCGTAGTTAAATAGGTAGGTAAGACGGCCAGTAACGACAAGAGATAGAACGCGACTCACTTATTTTTATATAATCATAAAATGTCTTTAGTAAAATTGAGATTATTGTGGGTAATACGTTTAATGAAAGATAAGAAAATCAAAAATATTCTCAACTGTCACTACCCATAAGGTTGTATTTAATTTTTTATTATACCATTCCAATATATATTGGTAAGAAATACAGTTGATCTTTGTGAAAGTAAATTAATAAAGTTCATTAAAAGTCAAGTATGCTAGCTAATTTCGCATAGCTACCGTCTAAAATACAATGAAAAATATAATTAAAAATAAAAATTGTTTCTTAACTATTTCATTAGCATTAAGTATGCTTATTATATAGGAATATAATTTATATTTTAATTTGCAAGATTTAGTTAAATTAAAATGAAAGTCAGTATATAATTTAGTGTTTTTATATATTATTATATTATTTAAATTTAAAAATAGTATTACTAAGGATTAGAAAATATTCCTTGTTTTTTGGAAACCAATTTTACATTCATAAAAATAATACAATTTGAATAAAATGTGAAAAAATATACATATTACATTGTATATTATATATTAAATATAATGATTTAATAAACTACCTAATCAAAGAACAATATAAACATTTTTATCGACCTAAAAACATAATAAAATTGTGTCTCATTATTGATTAACAGTGCAAAATTTTATTGGAACACCACAAATATAGGTATAAAATCAGTAATTTAATTAAATAATCTAAACCTGGCTGTCTTTTGTCAATGAAAAGATCGTTGTTACTTCAATTATAGTTAGATGTATTACCGATCGATGAAAAGTTTTTTACACAAAAGTCATTTGGACTTTGTGCATTATCAAAATCTGAAAAAAATGAACATTAAACATTTAAAAAAAAAATTATAAATGAAGGTGAATCGAGTTAGCTTTAACAGGATATACTTGTATTATACGAGTGTATTTAGTAAATAATTAGACTCGTCGATTTTCATCTGATGCAGGAACTAACCGGTCATAGAGATTTTAGTCAGTACCTCCATAGATTCAAGAAGCAAGAGGACCCGAAGTGCATAGACTGTCAAGCAGGCATTGACGATACGGAGCACATGATGCACCGATGTCATCGCTGGTATCGGTAGTGTAAGGAGCTTAAAGGACGTATTGGAGATGAACTGGAACCAGATACAATGGTCATTTATATGCTTCAGTTCGAAAAAAATTGGGAATCTATGAAGGCGTATGTTTACCAAGTTTCGGGTCTTCCCATCCATCACAACCAACTTACCTCGCTAATCATTGCCAACAGGTATCGCAGCCAAATTCGATCATCTCGCCTTATTCGATCCGTCCTTTGCCAAATCGGCTCCCATCGATCTATTGTTGGGCTCAGATATTGTGTCTGCTAGTCTCAACGACAAACGGATTACAGTTGGTGACACGTACCCTGTCGCGCTTGGGTCTGTGTTTGGTTGGGTTTTACTTGGGCCAATCCCATCGTCAGGGTCCCTGGAACGTTACTCTGGTCCTGTCGTGTTGACCGCTTCGATGGAAGTTATTATGAATCGTTTCTGGCAGGTCGAGGAGCCGGAAGGCGCTCCGGAAGACTTTACAGACAACGGTCGGTGTGAGGTAATTTATCGTCGGGGATGTTCGCGTACGGAAAGCGGTCGATTTAGTGTTCCGTTGCCATTTCGTGAGCCAGTCACAGCCGACACTTTTCAAGGTTCGCGTTCCATAGCAGTCAAACGTTTTGAGAATTTAGAACGCAAACTCAACAGGGACCCACTATTGCATGAATTATACGTCCAATTTATGTCCGACTACCTCACCTTAGGACATATGTCACCTGCGGTATCACGTGGGCTCTACTTCATTCCTCATCACGCCATATACAAGCCGTCAGAGATGAACCCCAAAATTCGAGTGGTCTTTGATGCGTCAGCAACATCTTCTACTGGAATGTCGTTGAATCAGTGTTTGCTAACCGGTCCTAAACTGCAACGAGATGTTGTTGATATACTTTTGTTGTTCAGAGTGACACGATTCGCCTTCACAGCCGATGTGTGCAAAATGTACAGGCAAATATTGGTTGCACCGGAATTCCGAGGGTACCAGCATATTCTGTGGCGCCAATCTCCAATGGCTGAGCTCAAGGAATATAAGTTGAATACCGTTACCTATGGTATGAACTGCGCACCATTTTTAGCAATGCACGTATTGCAATCAATTGCAGAGCTCGAATGCGATGTCTTCCCGGCTGTTCGAGATGCGTTACTTCGCCACACGTATGTTGATGATGTGTGCGTAGGTGCAGATACCGAGAAGGACGCTCTCCAGCTTAAAAACGAGTTGGTCTTGGTGCTAGGTAAAGCGGGGTTTGAGCTGAAAAAGTGGGCAAGCAATTCTTCTACTGTTCTGAGTGAAGTGTCTCTGTCGGATCGAGTCGATATTTCATCATAAAATACCTCAAAATATATTCATCAAAATACCTCGTTTTTTGGGAACTAAAACACACGGGCGCTGTGTTCTATGTGGTTTTTGCGACGCTTCAGTACGAGGGTATGCAGCCGTCGCGTACATCCGAGTGGAAACCGGCAACAGCTGCTCCTGCATAACACTACTGGGAGCTAAGACCAAATTGTCCTCCCTGAAGGCGACCACAATCCCGCGGCTAGAACTGTGCGCGACGTTACTGCTGGCAAAATGGTTAGCTCGACTAAGGGATACCCTCAGCTCTAAATTATGTATTATTGACACTGTTGCATGGTCAGATTCTTCAACCGTCCTTAGCTGGTTATCTATGCCCCACGAGTCTTTTAAGGTGTATGTGTCCAACCGTATTCATCAGATCAAGGTTTTGTTACCCGGTTGTCGATGGAATCATATACGTACAGAAGACAACCCAGCGGACTGTGCGTCTCGTTGATTGAACCCACGAGAGTTGATCGATTACTCCTTGTACTGGAACGGTCCAGCTTGTTTATACGAGTCGATGAATGACGAGGGGGAGGCAACCTGGCTTCTCCCTGAGGACCAGATTCCAGAACGTAAAGTGGCAACTCCGGTGGTTCTAATTAGTCAAGAAGTCCCTGAATGGTTTGAACGCTTTTCCTCTTATGGTCGCATGACACGCATAGTCGCCTGGATGCAACGTTTTATCTCTCACTGTCGTGGTCATCGGGAGAACTCGGAAGGATTTTATTTATCTCGGAAGAACCTTGAGGACGCATCTCTTACGATTGTTCGTTCAGCGCAACGCAAATCATTTCAGCAGTTACACCACGAACTTGTCAATAAACTAGCTGTGTCGTTACGCGTGTTAGCTCGATTGCGTCCCTTTCTGAACGATCAAGATTTGATTTGTGTGGGCGGACGTCTACGTCACTCTGATTTGCCACAGGAGCAAAGGTTTCCAGTGTTGTTACCTAAAACTTCCCATTTATCCGTGGTGCTTGTTCGTCATTGGCATAAGGTCACTTGTCATGGTGGCCCTCGCGTTATAATGACTGTTATTACTCGTACATTTTGGATTTTGTCATTGCGCACTTTAATTCGCACGGTGATTAGTAAGTGTATTCGCTGCGTTACAGTGTCCGCCATCAATCCCCAGCCTGTGATGGCTGACTTACCTCGAGCTCGAATTTCCGAATGCAGACCATTCTCTCGTGTCGGAATTGATTTTGCCGGACCGTTTCGGATGAAGGAACAACGACTGCGCAAGGCCCGCGAATATAAATGTTATGTGGCTGTATTCGTTTGCTTCGTCGTGAAAGCAGTCCATATCGAAGTTGTGTCAGATTTATCAACTCCAGCCTTCTTAGCAGCTCTCGATCGGTTCGTCGCCCGGAGGGGACTCCCGGTGGATATATATTCAGATTGCGGAACTAACTTTATGGGAGCCAATGCGTAGTTGAGACGTCTACTTAACGATCCAAGTGTCCGCGATCAACTAATTACGTCCGTACACTGTCGCTGGCATTTCAACCCTCCTAGTGCTCCACATTTCGGCGGACTGTGGGAGGCTACGGTTCGATCGGCGAAGAATCTTTTAAAGCGGGTCATGGGGGAGCATTTGATTACACGGGAAGAATTCACAACTCTTGTGTACCGGATAGAATCCATATTGAATTCTCGCCCATTAACGCCTGCGTCAACAGATCCGTTAGATCTAGCATGTCTAACGCCAGGTCACTTTTTGATCGGCCAGCCATTGTTGGCGGTTCCGGAAGTTGATGAAGGAGCTGTTCCCCGTCGCACTTTGGTGAATAGGTGGAAGTTATTGCACCAGTGTTTGCAGTTCCTTTGGAAGCAATGGAGATCTGAGTATTTGCAAACGCTTCAACCACGGGGACGTTGGATTTCTGATCAACCTCAGATTAAAGTCAATGATATGGTGGTGATCAAGGACAAGAACACTCCCGTTATGTCATGGCGCATGGGACGTGTCACCGAAGTCCTTCCAGGTGCAGACGGGGTTATCAGGGTTGTACGATTATATACCCTTAAAGGATTAATCACGCGGCCAGTGGTTAAATTGGTAGTATTACCGACTGACGAATAAAGATACTTTCCTCTATCTTGGGCTGCCGTGTTCCTCAAGCATTCACTCACCTCGGATGCGATATGTTACGACAACGTGGGGGACGGGAGATCTGTTGTATGCTAGATCATATAATGTAATATCTGTTAATTATTATTTATATTGATAATGATTTATATTATTCATTATTTATATTTTTTATTATTTGTATTATTTAGGATTTATATTATTTATTTTTGTATTATTATTATTATCATTATAAGCCATCCATGTTATGCCAGAATCCTCCAGCTCACAAATACCATCGGCTCAAAGGAAACGTACGGTCACATGGTAAGACTTGATCGTCTTACCAGAGGGAGCATGTTTGGTACTGGTGGAAGGTCCACGATCGGACTCGCGATAACGGACGACGGCGGCGGAACGTTCGAGAACTTTGATTAGAACCCGGCGAGCATCCGTCGGGTGACGACCGGTTTTCGTCCACGTATACAACGTCGTGAGAGTACGGTCGTCGAAGTGGCGTGGTCTTTTTTGTGCCGTCTTCGTGAACTGGTATTTCGTACCGCCTTTTGTACCTTTTATGCGTGTGCGTTAAATTTGTTGAACGCGGTGAACGCTGGTGCGTCAGTTTCGTTGGACGCGGTGAATGCTGGTGCGTCAGTTTCGTTGGACGCGGTGAACGCAGGTGCGTCAAATTAGTTGGACGCGGTGAACGCTGGTGCGTCAGTTTCGTTGGACGCGGTGAACGCGTGTGCGTCAAATTTGTTGGACGCGGTGAACGCTGGTGCGTTAAATTCGTTGGACGCGGTAAACGCGTGTGTGTCAAATTCCGTGAAGACCGCTTGAGTTGGGATCCAGGCAAACTGTAAGATTAATCGTACAAGGACGACGCGAGTCATCGGGGTCACCTTCTAAAAGCACCTCCTTAGCGTACAACTTCTATTACTTATACAGACAACTCGAAAACATCGATAATTCGAATTTTTTTCTTGTCTTAGGAAATTCCTACACGCTCAATACAATATTTGTCGCGATAAGTCAAATGTAAAAATAGTTGGACATAGATAACTCGAAGTCAGTCATGACAAGTGTACCTTAAATTTTATCATTGAACCGGTTTATAATCATAAATATACAAATGAATCTATCACAATGTACTATTGTGCTGTCAAATAATCGACAGTTGTTGTGTGTCTTCATTGTGTAGCGTGTACAATTTGTAGTTTATTTTGCGTTATTTGTTATGTCTCTTAAACGTAAATTGGTTATATTCACAAAAAGTGATCATAATATGTGAGGTGATTAAAAGTGGTAAACTTAAAAATGAAACTGTCAAACAATTTAATAATCTACCGAGTAAACTTTCAACCACACTGAAAAATAAAAATGATATTTTACAAAGATACGAAACTAATAACGGTAATAGTAACTAACTGGAATTTGTTCGTATTTTTAAAAAAAATTCGAGTTATGTAACTTGAAAAATACACAAGTCGAATTAATTTTTACCTCCCTTGAAATTCGAGTTATCGAGAATCGACTGTATTATTTTTAAGACAAGAGACCACAATAACTATATAAGAAAACTAATGTAAAATTATTCGAATGTCACATCAACAAAAATTTGAATTAGTTTAATTGATATATGATTGTACTATTTTATAATTATACGATAACAAAACAAATATGGTGTTCAAAATTGAACCAAATATTAATAGACATATGAATTAAGTTAGATATTCCCTTATCGATTTAGTCGATTTAGTAAATATTATAATTTTCTAAACATTATTGGTCTTTAAGAATTGTTTTAAATATAATTAGTTATAAATGTTCTTTATGGAATATACATTTTAAGCTCATTTAGAAATATAATTTTTTTTTAAGAAAATGATTCTATTTCACTTACCTAACACAAAATATGCATAAACTAGTGCATTTATGGGATCTTCATCATCTATAACAAAACAAATTAATCAATATTTTTAATTGGAAAATTGATATGTTGTATCAGAAAATATTTTTAATTAATTTATGTTTCTTGAATTAACATGGTACAAGTTAAAACTGGAATTCAATTACTTACTAGAAAACTTTGATTTCATTATTATTTCTAGAAAATGTTTTAGTTGTTAAATTTAGTTTATATAAAATGTTTCTAGTCTATTTAATTAAACTATAAAATTTTAATTTTTATCGTGTTTTGTTATTGTTATATTGTTTGACAACAATTTTCTTAAAATGTGTTTTACAGATTAAATTGTGAGTAATATAATTTCAATATTGTAGGATCGTTATAGAATAGGTAGAGCAAAATTAATGATAATATGTTTGTGTCATACCGATCACATATTAACCAAATAAAAATAATTTAGAGAAGGTATTTAAAATATATATATATATTTTGTAAATGTTCAACTAATGTCAATACATATTTAAAAATATGAATTAAATATATAGTTATCTGTTAACTGCATTACCTTCACAAATTGAAACTTTTTTTAATTTTTCTTTATTCTCTTGTTGTACTGCGTTATTAGGATAACAAATATAAGTATCATACAAAATGTTCTACATTAAAATGATTCGAAAGAATTGTATTTATTTGCTATTGAGCACATGCATGTTCCATAATAATAAAATATCATCTTGTTTATTATTAAAAATGTCCAAATTTTAAATAATACATAATTATTATTCGATTATTTTTAGAATTTTTCATAATCCATTATTTTGTTTTTTAACTTTGTTTTTTTTCAATGATTATTAAATTGAAAGTACAACTTATAGATCTGATATATAAATCAACGTAGCTATAACGAAAACTAGTTTTTATTGTGCGCATTCAATAAACTATTGATTTAATTAATAAGAATAATTATATAAAAGAAATAAATTGTTAATTTATTATTTTCAAACCATATTTTGTATTTTTGTAAATGTTTGGAACAATTTTCATTTTATGAATACCCTAATTTGTAATTTTGGATCAAAATGTTAGAAAAAATTTTACACTCTAAATAATAAAATTAATTAAATGAAAAAATGAGTACGCACCTGATATACAATAATCCATTGGATTAGAAAACTGAGTGTTACTATCTTTAAAATTTAAAAATTAAACGATTTTTGTTAAAAATTATTAGTGTTTGAATATGAATAAAACATATCTTTAAAAAATTTGATTATATAACGTCATAAGTTCAACATACTCTGAACAACTGCGTGGAAGAGTTCATGTACATATTGAAGTAATATATCTGAAATCATTCGTATAATTCAGTAAAATTTCTATTTGTCTTTATTCAACACACATTAGTGATTTCCAATATAAAAATGTATAGCACTATAAGTTATTTTATCAGTAAATTATAAGGTATGAAGAACACGAAATACCTTATCATTTTTTGTATATTATTTTAAAGATAAAATAGTTATTATATCGATACAGTATAAGTTTTATTGTGATAAATTAAAAACTCACCTTTTTCATCACTATGATTTTGAATATTGACTAGATAATGAAAATAGGTAGTTATTTTTTATAATAATAATAATATAGCATTGTTTTTAATAATTTAATGTTTTAATCATATTAAAAAAGTTTGATAATTTATTTATGTTCTTAATGAACACGACGCGGCGTATGGTGACATTAATTTAAGTATTAAGGTCACTAAAAATGCATGATCTAAGAATATTACGATAATTTAAAAAATAATATTAAGCACCAAACACATTTTTTTAAATTATTTTGTAATTGAGAAATTTAGAACCAGCAGATCATTCTTAAACGAGCATTTACTTTGAAAACAATTAAGGAAAATGATGATCATCTTATGTATGCACGTGTAAAATCATCGTATATTTGGTCAACATGATCACGCTTTGAAAACACCCATTTGTACTCCAATATTTCTTCATCGTACTTGAGCAAAAAATTAATATGCAAACAGATTCCACTATCAAATAACATCACATCAACAAACATGAAATGCTATCATATTAGTTTAATTATTGAATTCCTCAACACAAGGTGTTCTGTGACAATATTGCACATAATTAATGGTGGAAAAATAAACATAAAATCACTTACATTTATAAAAAATATGGATGAAGGCCTTTGTAGCAGTTAAGCCAACTGCGTGGCGAAAAAACACAACAGTTTAAAATGTATAATATATTGTATTGGATATTTGAAATTAGTATAACAATACATTAGTAGTAAATATGTTTTATAAGTTTGTATGTTTTATTGTACACCTTAAAAAATACAATTGCATTATAACTGTACATGATAATACGAATAACAAATTTATTGTCCTTTATACATACTATAAATAATAAAATACGTACCATCTATCTGTCCAATATTTCCGATTTGGTCTAAATTATGGTTTCATATTTATATAATGATAGTAATTTATATATTGAATGGTAATTTGAACAAAACGCATGCATTTATAATAAAATAATATTTTTATGTGAAATTAAATTTTTAATACGGGTTTTAGATTAAATGTTTTTCAGTTTTTCGTTGGATACTATTTTCAAACTTTATTAAACTCCAAGGATTGGAAGTTCCAAATTTCTTATTTGTAACATCTTAATAACAAACACATTGAACAATAAACTTCCACCATTAAAATTGTCCACTATTTAGAGCAGAATCAGTATTGAATTGGGTAACAAAGTGGATATGGTGTATTTCATACGTCAGTTAATAATTACATATACAAATAAACATAATGTATGTAATAATTTTATAATACTGTATTTATTAATGACGTATGTTTGTATTAATTGTATATGTAATATTTTATAACTATTCCAATTATGTATTAATAACTTATATATATATATTATTATTATTAATAATTATTATCTATGTATATCAATTATTTAAATACAACAGATGAGTATATTATAAACAACATAATTATAGTTGTATGTGAAATTAAGTTTTTAATGTGATATTTAGAATTGACGTTTATCAAATAAATATTCGTTGGATAACATTTTAATTAACAAACTAGATGAGGAAATCTAATGTGGAAACTATACAGAAGGAAATGCCTCATATTGAGCAATCAAGGTTCTATATTCATAATATACTACCTGTTACGGTGATAATATATTATTATGTTAGCACGATGATTGAAATTGAGACAATAATAATTTGTCAATAGTAATTTTACATAATTTGTTTGGTATTTAATTTAATAACGAAAAGTTAGTCGGTATTTAATTTAAATATAAATTATACACACTAATGTGTTTTTATAATTATTATTCATTTATGTTTGGTCTTTGAGTATATTGATATATCCCTTATGGTTGTTTTAAAATACGCAATACCGTAAAAAAAATGTAACAGAGATAAAGGCTGCAAAAATGATGATGGAAACGTGTATATAATGCGATAAAATAAAGTAAATAAAAGAATTGTAGTTAATATAACGGATTTAATCTTCAAATATCTATTTTGTTCACAAAAAACATTTATACAGAAAATTCTTGTTACAGTTAACTTTTGCAAATATAAATTATGAATGTAAATAATGGAAATATATTTTATTATTTCAGTCATTTTACCAAAGTTTTGACTTATAAATTATATAGATAATAAAATAAACAGTAAAACTCTTAAATGATGGACACTCCTTGTCAATTAAATTATTTTTGCTTTTAGAGGGGGGGGTCTAGACCAGTGGTGCGCAACCTTTTATGATCCACGACCCCCCAAAATGATTTATTTTGATAATACGACCCCCCTTCCTACCAACATTATGTAAGTGTATAATATAAATTTACTTAATAGTCTTAATGTATACAAACATTTTATTCATATACATTAAATCGTTAATTTTAGGCAATTTTAATATTTCTTTAATTTAATTAATCAAAAACATGAAAAAAAAATACAAAAATAGTTTTATAAAATCTAAAATTAAAAAATGTATTATTATAATGATAATCAAAATTTTAATATTTTCAAAATTATAAAATTACTATTTAATTATTTTAATGAGAGACCTGAGCTTGCATTGTAGACATGATTGATTCTATGTTTGGTTTGATATTTGACACTGCTACTCTTAAATCAGCTTCAACATTTAATCTGGAGCGATATTTGTTTTTAATTATCGTTAGTGTTGAAAATGCTGTTTCGCATAAATAAGTTGATGCAAAAGGAAGTAAAATTGATATGGCTTGTTTTGATAATTCTGGATATTCAGATTTGATGGAAATCCAAAATGTATCACACGCATTTTCTTGAAATCTAATACGTAGATTTTCATCTGATGACAAGTCCGATAAGTTCTTCGCTTATTTTTAAATTTCCTAATTTTATTTCATTGATATTAAAATGAAACGGATTTCTTATCCAACCTAGACTTTCTTCTGGGAAATCTTCAAACCGTGCATTATAGTTTGTTTGTAAACTTATTAGATGAGCAGTTATAATTTCTTTTATCATATTAATATCCACATCATTATCACTGAGGATTTCTGATAAACATGAAAACATTTCAAATTTGTTATCGTCGATATAATTTTTCCACAGAAGAATTTTCTTTTTAAAAGCATTGATTTTATCAGAAAGAAATAAAATATTAGTATTTTTCCCTTGTAGGCTTAAATTTAGACAATTTAGTTTTTCAAATATATCTGCAAGATAACCCAGAATTGCAAGCCATTGCTCGTCTAAAAAATGTTCTGAAAGTTTATTATTACGTTCCAGAAGAAAAATTCGTGCTTCATCTCTGAGTTCAAATAGGCATGATTATATTTTACCACGAGACAACCACCTTACTTCAGTATGAAGAAGCAATTTTTCATGGTCAGAACCCATTTCATTGCAAAGTATAGTAAAAAGTCTGGAATTTAATGACTTTGATTTTATAAAATTTATAACACTTATAGCATTAAGGAGTACTTTATTAACATCTGGTTGAAGTTTTTTGGAAGCTAAAGCTTCTCTATGAATCATACAATGGTTAAACATTATATTTGAAGACACTTCTAGAACTTTAGCTTTAAAACCTTTTTTTGAACCAGTAAGGGCAGCTGCGCCGTCAGTGCATATTGACACACACATTGACCAGGGAATTTCATTAATTTCTAAAAAATTGTTTATAAGAACAAAAATATCATTTCCAGTTGTACGTTCTTCTAATGGTTGACAAAATAAAAAATCTTCTTTAATTTTATCTTTATAAATATATCTAACATATACAAGAAGTTGAGCAAGATTAGTTATATCCGTAGATTCATCTAATTGTATCGCAAAATAATTTCCTCGTAATCTATTTAGGAGTTGTGATTTTATATTATCAGACATATTTTCAATTCGACGTGACACAGTATCTCTTGATAAGGGAATTGTTTTTAATTCATTTGCATATGATTCGCCATGCATAATTGATACTATTTTTATAGCGGCTGGCAAAACGAGAGATTCACCAATAGAGTGTGGTTTTTTGGTTTTTGCAATTAAATATGAAGCCTCTAATGACGCAGCTAGAACTTTTATAGGTACTGAAGTAAAATTACGCATAATATTTTTTTGAACTTTTATCGAATTTTCATACCTTTTAAAAAAGTCTTCCTCTTTATGTTGGAATTGGGGATGTTTAGTTACTAAATGTCGTTTTAGCTTTGATGGCTTCATACTTTCTGAAGATAATCTTTCTAAACAAATAACACATTTTGGTTTACCTTTTTTAACATCGAAAGTGAATCCAAACTTGATGTAACTGTCTTGATATTTATGGTCCTTTTTATTAACTTTTTGGTTCAAACATTCTCGACTGGTTTTTACATCTGACGACATTTCTGATACCTTACGAATTTTAGTTTCTATAACACTTTCATCATCACTATTCATCGGTCGTTTAATTAAAAATCTATCCATATCGATGTTTAAGTTTATATATTATAAAATATTAAAATATTAAAATTATTAGTTTAAAATAATACAAAATACAAATAATTATTACAAACTATACAAAATTATAAGCATTAATAGGATTAACTTAACGGATCGTACATGACTATCGGACTATTTCATAATAACCATGAGATTAAATAAAATTACTGATTAAATTCAATTTCAAAATAACCCATATACTGCGTGATTAAATAGAACTTGTTATCGCAACATTAAGATATGACAATATTACGATTGACACAGCCATTGACGGTTCAAAATAATTTTACTTTGTATAAAACTATACAATAATATACAATGTATATTATACATAGTATATAACTTTTTCATTTGGTGTAAAATTATTGGTGACCCCCTAATAAAATTTCACAACCCCCTTGGGGGTCGCGACCCCCAGGTTGCGCACCACTGGTCTAGACTATTCGTTTGAAGTTCAATATGAAGTGGGACAAACAAAGTAGAATGAATGTTTATTATATAATAATGATGTGTGTTTATGTTTATTGTATGTATAATAAATATAATTATAATTATTATGTTAACCTATTTAAAAAAATCAATTTTACATCTTTTTATTTCCCAAACACTAATATGCTCAGAGATTCCACCCTTCACATATTTGGGAAGTCAAAGATGGTTCTTGGACAAGCCCAAAGATGGAGAGAACGGGTAATTATGGACAGCTTGAAGATGTGATAACATATTAATAACTTTACGAGCATGATATGATACACTTTAATTATCCGTTTCACTTGTTAATAAGAACTTTCATTTACGATAAAATCATATTACAATTACGCTATACCATTATAAATATATATATATATATATAAATTACGTTAAAAATTTTAAAATTCAAAAATTGAATTCCTATAAAGTTGTACGTTATTTAGGATGCTATATTTAATGGTTCCAATATAAGCATAGTAAAAATGTACCCGGTCCCAATAAAACATCTTCTATTTGAAGGTGTCCTCTATGGGAGGTTCACTGTTTATATATATTTATTTATTACAAAATAGTATTTATAAAAATAGATAGTGAATATTTATACCGGTACATTTTGAAACTATATGGAAAATTATATATTATAATTAATTAGTATTCTTATCAATTTCGCATATAATATTTATGTGCTAACGATAAATTGAGACCTGTATAATTTTCACAAAACTGTTTTGGTCCTTGTACATTGGCAACAGCTAAAAAAAAAAATAATTGAAAACTACAATTTACCAATTATTTCACGGCATAAAATAAATATGTTGTTGGACAAAAGTCAGTATAAAATAGTAGTCTTATTATAGGATTTATGGATTGTAAATACATTTGTTTATATATTCTATAGTATCTAAATAAATAGTACATCTCTATCCGAAAATAAATTTATTATATTTGAATAGAGTAATGGAAAAATCATTACCAATTACTTTAAACCTACATTTGTATATTCTTATATATATATTATAAGTAGGATTTAATGACGGTATTTATCTGAAATTGTAATGATTTTCTAATACGTTTTTAAAATTAAATTTTTCTATAATTGTAAAATTCGTATTTATATATGATACATACGAACGAGTGTTTTCAGCGTATTAAAAATGTAGTCATAATATTCTTTTTGAAAATCTAAAACATTATGTAAATTTTAATATTTAATTAATTTACTGTTGTATATAACTCATATTATACTTCAAAATAATTTTCAATAATTTCTCATATAAAACTTTTAACTATAAATTAAATCTATATCCGATTCTCACATGATGTATTAATATAAATTGAAATTGTTATATTTAATTTATTAGACTTCAGATTAAAATAAATAAAAAAGTATACATACCATCTGTGTAATCATTTTCAGCTTTTTTTATTTTAAGGAAGAAGTAAAACGAATAAGAATTCATGTATTACAATATATTGACACCATTTTTCGTTAGTTATATAAAGGGAACTTTAGATTTATCAGTACATTATGCTTATTTTTCTATTTCCGATATAATTTTCACAATATATAGAACAAATTTAATATATGTGAAAATAAAATACGATAAAAGTAATATATATGAAATTTGAATTTTGAATTTTGAAATTAGCGTTCTTTAAATTGTTGTAACCGATGTTCGAGATTTAACATTAAGTCATAAATATTAAAATAAACTACACTTATTTTTAAAATGCTATTTTTAGCGAAAGCCATGATTACAATTTTATTAAATAGTATGAATATTAAAATGAATTAGGGTTGTGCCCAAGGTCGTATCTAGTTTTTCGGGCAGGCGGGGGGGGGGGGGTTGTCCATAATATATTTTATAACTTTTCAGTCTTTATTATACTGAATTTAAAATTTAACATTTGTTTATTAAATAAGTATTTGTTCTGTGGTTTATTTACTGATCGTGATGATAGGATACATAAGTATTTATGCCAAAAGTGATGATTTATTTTTTATATAAAAAATGATTAAATGTCTCGTATTATAATGAAAAAATTTCGGGGGAAGAGGCTCCAGACTCTGTGAACCCCCCGTCCCCCCACAATCGGGCTTGATTGACTTTAACACTTTCATTAATAAACATATAATTTCATTATATCTTATCAAAACTCTTATCAATAGTTTATTGTTGAGAATTAAACTTTTATATTTACATTTTAATGTAATTAAATTAAATTATGAATGTAATAAAATGTGAGTTACTCACTGTATTTAAAATATGCATTTAGCATATGTACCTGGAAAGTGCCTGTTAAAAACAAAATTTTAAATTCGATTTAATCAATGTACTCAATTGACTGAAAACAGTTATATTGCTTTTTTATTTTACATTTTTGAAACTAATTATCATTTTAATTGACATATGTAATGATATGCACACAAATCATTATGTAATCATAGTTAACACAAGTATTTAATGTGTTGATTCCTTTATGTAAAATACCATATGTAGCTTTTTTATATTTTCTTAAATAAAATCATACTAATATTTAATCTTTTCGAAACACAGATTATATTTTCAAATAATAAAATATATATATATATATATTAGGATGTCCGTTAATTTACAAATATTTTCGGATTAACTTCGTAACCCTCAAAATTTTTTCCTTTTTATAAAGGAATACTTGTTTTAAAATTTCAAACTTTTATGTTTACATTAACCCATGCTGCCGATCCTCTTAGTTTTAAAAATTCGTGTTTTTTTGAAAATTTTACTTATTTTTCGATTTATCTAATTACACACAACCTATAGAAAAAAATATATTATATTAAAATAACCACAAAAGTATGTTCTACGAAAAAGATTATTTTCATTTTTTACCCACTACCCATTTTAAATGTACAAAGTAACATAAATATGAAAAAAAGACAAAATAATACGTACTTTTGAAACTATTGAGGGTTGTCTTAATATATATTATGAAGTATTCCTTGAAACTTGAAAATAGTACTTTTTAATTTTAAAAATCTTAATTATAAATTATTTTACAAAACAATATTAGATATACCAACTGATATTTATAGTTTTTACACTAATACATTTTGTTTTAGTGTCTCTTTAGTCGTATTCGAAAAGGATTGTCGATGAGCTTAAACACATTGAAAAACATATTGTTGCTGTTCCTCATTTGTTGTTAAGATATTTTTAAAATCTTTTGCAAGTTTCACACTCCTCTCTGCTGTATCGTTTATAACCTTAATGTGTCCTAGAACCCTTTTTCCATTCTTATAATGTTCATCAAATGGCCATTCTTTTGGATTTTTTTTCAAAAATTCTTTATTAATTTTGAACCTGTTTAAAATATTTAAACTGGCCTCTGATACGAAGTAATTAATTTCATTTTCTGAAAATTAATAAAGACAACATTCTAAAAAAAATTATATTTTCATTTTCAATATTAGGTAAAATAATAGACAAACCTATAAATATATCGTCAATTTCTTTGACAACAAATCATTTGGAATAATTTTTATTCGCTGGATATCGCGATGCTTCCACCATTTTTTCCTTTGCAACAACTGGAATATTGTCATTAAAAAAAGCAAATTCAACCGCCTCTTCTGACAAATACCATAAATAGTGTGCAAATTTTGCGAAAACTTTTTTTGAAATTGACTGATCTATACTTTCATATAATTTTAAATCTCTTAAAAATTGTAAGTCGTTATACGATGCATCTATTGCTGATACACATTCAAACCACACTTTTATGTACAAGCGAACAATAAATACACATAATCACCAAGAGATGCTTTAGACATTTTTGAAAATTTAAATTGATCCCACAACATGAACATTTTCAAACAATATATAGCGCGCGCCATCCACCTTGCCTAATGAATTGCTCCGGTTGGACGAATTTTTATGCTATACATTTGTGCCAAATTATCACCACCCAAAAACAAAACAGAAAGTTCTAGTAATTCTCTGTAGTCATCATAAACTTGTTTAGATTGTAATTTTGAACTTAAAAAATTAAGAATTTCTTCTTTCTTGTCTTCAAGACCAACTTATAATTTTTTTAAAATTAATTGTACTCAAATTTTCTTTAAATTTTTTAAACGTTGAGATATTTGGATTAGTAGTAACTTGTTTTATTTTTATATCAAACACAGCCCGTAGGACAAGCTCAAAAATGTGGTGCCTACAAGGAAGGTAGAGGAGATTCTTCTCCAAAGTCATTTCAATAAGAACACAAGCACCATTAAATCGTCCTGTATTCGAAGCAATAGTATCGCAACATAATGCTTCCACAATAGTTGGTAAACTCTAATCTTGTAATGCATTACAAACCGCCAATGCTTGTTCTTTGCCTAAAAAACGTTCAAGTTTAGGAATTAACTGTTCCAAATTTTCACTTGTAACAACAATTGGTAAACGTTCTACTCGATTGTTTGTATTATTATTAGCTGGTAATAGTTTTCCATCCCAATGAACGACAGCAAAATTTGGTAAGTTTCCACAAAACTGACTTTTTATTCTTTCTGAAATATTCTTACGTAATATTTTACGATATTCATAAATTGATGACCGATTAATAACTAGATCATCGATATCATGTGCTAATGCTTCAGCTACTGCTTCTATTACAAATACGGCATCTCTTACACTCAATTGACATCGATCTAAAACAGCAACTAATTTTTCGGTTATACATTTTTTTTTCCACTTTGTTTTATTATAATGTCTGAAATCAATTCATTTTGCAGGTCGGCTGTTTTAAGACCGTCTTCATTTTCAGCCCCAATACTCGAAATTTTGTCACACGAAAAAACTGTTCTAGACTTAGTTTTTGGTATAGTTTTAATTGAGGCACGGGATCGTCTTTCGTCTTCTACAATTTTTCGTTTTCGAGATCGTTCTTCCTTCTGTGATGTTTTCATATCAATATTCCCAAAAGAACCCAGTCGACCAGATTGTCATTGTTGTATTAGAAATTGTCTATCTTTCTCTATTTTAATGCTCTCATTTGCGTTTACACGTGCAATATCAAAAAGATTGTTTAATTCATCAACAAATTTATTTTCTCGTTCACGAAACATCTCTCCTGCTCTGTTTGCGTTTTTTTGAAGAGAACGCCATTCCTCATATAAATTTAATAGTTCGTCAAGCAATGTGACTCATATCTTGTTGGAATCCTAGCCTTTACCCAAAAAATTATACACTCTCGTATCGGTTAGATTTGCGGCTTCTCGAACTGATAAATTAACACGTCGAGTATTAAAAAATAATATCTGAAAAACTTGACGTTTTGATGATAGTTTTGCTCCGAGAATTTGTAACTCAATATTACCAACTAAAAGAATTCGGTCGTCACTTCTAAGGCACACAGTCATTTTAAAGAAAAAATAATGCGCGAGTAAGAGTATAAGTAGGTATTAAAAAAGAGTAATATTAATTTTTAATGAAGAAATAAAGTTACAATATGTAATGTGCATGAAAACTCGAATACTGTACCTATTATATTATGATATATAACAATATTTGTTTGAGCATTTTCAATTTTTGTGTTTGTAGCGACTTGTCGTAAAATGTTGACATTTGCGTTCATAAGGAAATTTAGTCAGCAACAATAATAATTTAGTACATGATTAACACATTTAGTTTCATACTATATATTTATTTAATTAATATAACCAAAAAGTTAAGTATATTTTACAATACATGAAATATACATTTTTAAGAAATATGATGTTTTTCAAAAATACGTATTATTTTGTATTTTTTTTTCATATTTATGTTATTTTGTACATTTAAAATGGGTAATGGGTAAAAAGTATAAATAACCTTTTTTATAGAGCATACTTAAATGGTAACTTTAATATATTAATTTCTTTTTTATAGATTGTATGTAGTTCAAAAAATAGAAAAATAAGTAAAATTTTCAAAAAACACGAATTTTCAAAATTAAGAGGGTCGGCGGCATGGGTTAAAGTAAACATAAACGTTTGAAATTTTAGGATAAGTATTCCTTTATAAAAAGGAAAAAATTTAGGGGGTTACGAAGTTAGTTCGAAAATATTTATAAATTAACGAACACCCTAATATATATATTGACTGATTTTACAGTTTATATATATATACTTAACTGATTTTCATTTATGTTTTAGGTGTGCGTTTTATGTAATACGCTTATCGAATGTTAAACCGAGGTACTTTACTTCTTTTGCTGGTGGTATGATTTGATTATTAAACATGACAGAAGAGCAGTGTCTCCTTAAGTAGTCTCATTAAGTTGAATTTTCAAACAATTGCCTATAATGCAGTCATATTTAAATGATTTTTATCACCTGACTAGCAGTTTGAGAATCATAATGGGACGCTGATATTAATGCGTCATCAGTATATGAGCACAGAAATGTGTTGAATGTCTTTGGAACGTTATGAGCGATCTGTGTTCAATGACATGCAATGACATTGTGTCCCACAATGTCACATTGTGGAACGCCTGCTTTGATTGGATAACATTCAGAATAACTTTCTTGAGACGAACAGTAAAGAAACTATTTGATATATACAATTTTATTAAAAATAAATATGGAGCTGGAAGAAACTTTTTTAAATAAAAAGAAGTCGGTCATGCAAGATCTTGTCGAATGCCTGGTGAAGGCGTTCGAGGTGCCTCAACGATGTCGAGGCAATCCTCCTCACCCAACACAGGTCGGATAAATAGTTACACTTTACAAAGTTATTGTGTGGACTGTATTTAATAAAGGTTTTTTATAAATTCATTGAACAAAATGGTGCACCGCTTACTAAGTACGGCTTTGGTGACATGTGGAGCCGGGGTCCGTAATTATTCGAATTTAGTACAATAAAAATACAGGTGTGACCCCGCACCCTCACAATGGCATCGCTAACCGTACTTGACGAAAACAAGACACACGAATAATTCACTGGCTGCTGCAGTCGGACAACACGACACAGAAAATCCACGTTATCCACACGCAACACAACTGGTAAGATGACCACCCAGTTATGTTGATTCACAAATTCACAAAACAATAACATGGTTTTCACAATTTGACTGCACCAGCACACTGCTCAACACATACTTCTCGAGCAGATGACGAACGAAAAAAAGAGAACGGAGAATTACACTATACAAATTACAACGGTCAATCATACACTTACTGGAAGTTAGAAACAAACCATCAGTGTCACTCATACACAATTACACAACGATACACTAAATAATAGGTGACACTGAGAGTTGACATAAACTTATAAATTAGCGAAAATTTGAAAACATTAACGACTGACCGTTCACATGATAACAACACTGAAAATAGCACAAGATACACTGGGCCGTGATAGCGCAGTCGGTACTCACCGTGAAACAACAGCTACTTGGCGTTGTCTTGGCTAACAACGATGCACTACCACAACACAGTGTATCAGTGCTTTAACATGGTACACGAACACCTGGGATACGTCAAGAAATATTGTGGGACAGTATTATTATTATTTTTTTTTTCCAATGTGTTGAACATTTTATCAACAGTACAATGTAGATGGTGGATGGTTGTGTGTTGGGCTCTAAATCCAAATTGGGTGTGCAAAATGATGCTAGTAGTAGTAAAAAGAAAGAGAAGCCTTTTTAAAAGAATTTTTTCCAAGATTTTTGCAATGACAGAGAGAAGGCTTATTGGCCTATATGGTATATATGATATCATAATATTATGATTGAGTGCTTTCAAAAACTTGGAAAATATGATAGCTTGAATAAGGCGTAAAATAAGTGGAACAAGTAAAATATGACTTTGTTTGGTAGAATTTTTACAATGAAGCTGGTAGTAGGCAACGGGTACCGCCCTTGCAGGCCGGCGAGCAGGTCGGTCACGTCCGGGTTAGAGAACAGCTCGGATGGATGCCGACCTGCTCGGGGCAGCGTTGGTGGTGGCCGAGTGGGCTGGGACGGCTCTGTCCCTGGACGTGCCTCCTCACGCCGATGACGCCGAGTTCGAGTCATGGCTTTATTGACGACAGAACCTAGCGTGTCCGCTAACAATATAGTAAAAATTAAAGATTTTATAAATTCAATTTATTAGTACTACATTTGATTAAGATATTTACACTGAAGTTTATCTATTTATATAATCAGTTTTTTTGATTAATATATATTACAAATAAATTTACTTTAAATAATTAAAGTATACAAATAACATATTTAGAAAGCGGTATGTGTAATACGTTTCTACGGTTAGGGCAATTGATATTGTATGCTAATTGCATACATGGAATACAGGTGTATTTTCAAAATTATATTATTACTTAAATAGTAATTAATTTAAACTATTACTTTGATTAAATAATAAATAAAAATATTATTTAAACCTGGATAGTTGTTTTTATGCCATTTATTTGCACTTAGATGCAGCTCTTCTGTTTCAACTAAATATCAGATATATTTATTAGGAGTATCATTATTATAAAAGAATATAATTTCTTTCATACTACGTACCAAAAAGAATTTGAGAAATATGATTTTCAAAATAGTTATATAAAATGTCTAAACAAAATTATAATTTTTATTTTAAATGTAACTTTCAACATTCTAACACAATGTATCCGTATGCAATGTATTCCTCAAAAAAAAAAAAAAATGAGAATTTGAAAAAATACATTAAATTCCTCCGAATTATTTACATATTATTTTATAAGTACAATAATCGTGTTTATGAAAATATTTTAGGAATTTTATGAATATTTTAATATAATAAAAACAAATAATTACGTTTATTGGATTTCTCCAAATTAGATCTACTGACTAGAAAAATAAAATAAAATAGTTTATTTTTTAATATAAATATATTTTTTCATTTTATGTACCCTCGCGGGTAAGTCGGCTGATGTGCTGGATCATGTAATACTATTGGGTCCATAGCCGGCCGATAACGGAATGTCCCTGTCGTGAGGATAGCCATGAATACTCAATAATTGGCCGCAGACTATGTATTTCCTGTAGCTCGGTTCAGGGTATGACCCCAGTCTGTTAAACGAATCGATGCGGAACCGGTCACTTCCTGGCTAGGAGGAGGTGGGCCAGAAGAGAAAAAGTTTTCTCGAGCGTGTAGCGATCTGGACGAGTGTAGTGCCCCACGCCGCCGGGCCATTGACACGCAGGAGATCTAACGTAATGGCCGAGGTTGGTGGAGAAGTACGGGTGTCTCACTTGGGTAGTGGCCTTAAAGTCTCAAAATTAGTATCCGACCACATTCTTTCGTAAATATAATGAAATTCTAAGAATCCCAACAGCTGACGTCTGGTGTTACTAAAAGCCTTGAGACAGGATAACGTCAGGGGCGAATATCGTTCGATGCATGTCCAACAATTGAAGCGTGCAAAAATAGTAGTACGGGTGTCGCTAATGCTCCGTCACAACGACCACCTTGTGTCCGTAGAGACACGTATCGAGCCGAGCTCGTCTGGGTCAGATTCGTACTGGCTGGGAATTGCTATGGTGGTTAAGCTTTTGTTAGGTTAGGAGTTTATATTTCAAAAAAAATTGAAATCAGTGGTAAAAAAAAATCATTTTTATATCACTCACGGTGATAAAATGCGTGTTTGAATGCTTCTTCACCATTAAAGTTTACTTAAAGATTACAAAAAAAAAAAATATATATAAATTATAATATACTATATTAGGTTTCGGATATTTTAAATAATAACAATAATTTTTAATAAATTCTCATAGTAAAATTAATTGTTTGTGATATACATTCACTGATCTTTAATAAAAATTTAATTGCAATATAATTATATATATATATTTAAGAGTAATATGAATTACAAATATACTATAGTCTAAATATAAAATATATGATAATACTAACTATCGAATTCATTATCTCCGGTAATTTGCTCTTAAAAATGATATGACATTAATATAATAGATATTAATACACATAGAATATCTATTCCACTAAAATTAAGTTATTCTATGATATGATACATGATCGTACATTAGTAAATAGCAAAATTAATGTCATGTTGTATATAAAATATAATATTCATTAATTATAAGAATAGTTTAATTTCAAATAGTATAAATGTAAATTTAAATATTGGATAAACCTAACTTATTTAAAAACTAAAAAAATAATGAGAAATAAGTAAACTATTGCAACGTGTTAAAATTTAAAAAAAAATGGTTTTTAATAAACATGGTTTGCATTTTCGTCAACTATTCAAATATGATGTTTGATATATGGGATTATATATTATTAAAAATAGTTTCATAATAAGTTCATTATTCATAAGTTAATTGTAACTCCTATGTTAACTGGACGTAAGTGTTAATCAAAATTCTTACCTTCACAATCTATAAACCCATAATTATAATTGTAATTTGTATTATAATTTAAGTGAATATGATAAAAAAATATTATTTTACATGGTTGGATATATCAGGGCAAATGTTGATGGTTTAAATTAATGACACATATGGCCTAAGTATAGTAATAATTATATTTCAAATAATGTTTTTAAACTTTAAAATAATAACTCATACAATTCTCGTATAAGTTAACGTGCATATGATTTTATTAATAAAAACCGATATTATTAGATTAATGAATTTTTAATTAAATCATTAATAGAAATTAATTAAAATAATATCACTCAAATATATAAATATATTAAGCAATTTTTTACCAAGTAGAGCACAAAAAATATTTATTATTATAGCCGCAAATTGCATACAGAATTCAAAAATAACTTAATAACATAGTGAAATAAAAATGTATCTTACTTTACTAACATCTAAAGTTTATCATATTCATAATTAAATTAAATGAAAAAATCATACTTACAATTCGCATCAGATTTATGGTAATTGATAATCCCTACAAAGATAACAAGAATAAAAGCATAAAGATTTTTGACAAACGTCATGTTCGTTATCTTTGTGTTGTAGTTAAATTTATTATAACTTACAACCCAACCAAAACAGTGGCTGAGATTATACGAATATCAAAAAATGTGTTCGTTACTAAACAACAGAAAATTGTATATCAGTATTTGTTTAGATGAATAAATATATCGATACAGTAAATGTAAAACATATGTTAAATATTAAAACCGACAAAAATAACTACATTTGTACAAAACTCAGAACAATTCTCAGTGTAGTTTATAGATCATTATATTAGTTAGTACTTTGACACAAAATTATTTTGTTACAATATGGCAGATAAAAATAAAGTTCATTCTTATCAAAATTTAGGAAAAGGGTTTTCTTAAATATTATTTTCTAATATTTCCTTCAAGTTCATGACACATAACTAGCCATTATGGATATTTACAGAGATATTTTGTAGATTATGAATTTGGATATTTAAATATATTGGTGATGGAATGGACGTTAGACAACGATTTTCAATTTTCCTTTTTTTCCGAATATTTGCCAATATTTTAAACCAATATAGAAATTTGTTACAATCCATATATTTCAACCTAGCTTTGTTTATTTGCATGCATTTTTAAACAGATATTTCATTACAATTGAAAACTTAGATTTAACAAATTTTAAGAAAATGAGGTTTTATGCGAGTCAGCAACTGGCAAATAGTATATTATTTGTTTCGATGAACAAATAACGTCATCATATTAAGTGTATAGAATAATCACAAAAATCGAACGACAAAGTGTTTTGTTTGTAATTCTACAAAAAACACATAATTTTCTTCTTCTTCTCCCTTACCTCTATCCTAGCTATTTAGGATCGGCCACCTATGTTCTAAGCCTCCACTTGACACGATTTTCCACATCATCTATGAGCACATCACCAGTTATCATATCACATACCTAATCACATCCAAGCACTTCTTTTTTGGTCTTCCTCTTCTTTTCCCTCTTCTTCTTCTTTTTCTATTTCTTTCAACGTTCATTTCCATAGGCGTTCTTACAGTTTTCGAATTTTCTCTTCTCATAACATGACCAAACCTTCTAAGTATATTATCTCTCAACTTATTCACAATCGACGTTACTCCTATATTTCCTCTTACATATTTATTCCTTATCATATCTTTTCTCGCAACTTCACTCTTCCATCAAAGCATTCTTATCTTTGATACACTCATTCTCTGCTCTATTTTTTTGTCAACCACCCAACTTTCTGAACCATACAACATAGTTGGTCTTACTACACTCTTATAGTACTTACTTTTCAGCCTCATTGGAATTCTCCCATAGCACAAAACATCAGACACTTCTCTCCACTTGATCTACTCGCACTTAATCCTATGTTTCACATCCTCGCCGGTCTTTTGTACAAAGGACCCTAAATACTTAAAACTTTCAACCTCACTTACTTCATTCTCGCTTATTGTCATTACACTTCTCGTCTAAGACTTTCACATTTTAATAATTGTATTAATTTTCCGTCATAAAAATAGTTTTTTTTTTATTGACCTGCTGGCCCTCGAACGCCACGAGGCTTTCGAAGTCAGATAGGCGTGGGGCACAAGGGGTAACGGAAGGTGGTCGGGAACACATCAGGAGCCGCCGGCCGCCCCTGTCTTGCTAAGAATTCGGACAATGAATTAGGTGTGAAGAGTGCAGGACTCGGAACTCCCCGCTGACAGCGGTCGCGGTTGAAGTCTGGTTCTGATACCCCTCGCGCTCTTGGGCCAGTAGTTGTACAGGCCGAACTGCCAAGTCTCGTTCCGCCTCACTCAGCTACTGACGGGGCACGGTCGTTTCAACCGGTTATTATACCGGATTGACCGTGCCTGTTCGCCCGGTGTTCTCATTGTGGACCGCCTGGGTCACGCAGCGGTAAGGTGAACATCGCCTCCTACCACACTTTTGTTCGCTATAAAGCGTTCGAGAGTGATCGAGAGGCGCTCGTCTAGCGGATTGGCGATCTTGACCCGTCTGATCTTGTTACCTGCATTTGAGAGTCTCCGACGATATGGGACGCGGTTGTCAGGTTCGCGGAAGCAGTTATTTTGGCTGAAGAGGAGGCAGAACGCGCAAGGCAATGGGAAGCGGGGGTGGCTCCATCCCGCCGATTACATGCGGATGGTCGGCGCGTGAGCACCGCTGAATTCATTGTGCGTATATTTTGTATATATATATAGTTTTTAATTATTTGTTTTGTTTTATAAATTTGTACGGATAAGAACTGATGGGGAATTGTCCCACCCGCTCTCCTAAAGAGAGGATGTAAAATTATTTTGAATAAATGATATCGGACCGCATTCCCTGAAAGCTCCACTTCATTATCAGGGGACACGGGAGTATTGTCGATTTTAAATTATAAAAAAAAGGTACAAAAAGTATAAAAAACAAACCGTGCGAACGCATGTGTGTGGAACCGACGAACATGTAAAAATACAATATATAATTTGATGTGGTACAAGAAAACTTTATGGACGCGTGTGCGAAATCGACTTATTCGCAATGGACATGAACAACAACATTATTGTCTTATTTGGCAATAGACCGCCTGTCTTATATACAGCTTCACAAACATCACGATAACGCGATTTCGTATTATTGGGTATTATGATTATTATCAAAATTAATTATTTCTTTCCTTCTTTCACAACCAAATGCCTTGCCATTTAAGAAGCAATTGTCACCATTAAATCATTAGATAATCGTAAATTTGTTATCTGTTTCGATTTTCAATAGAGACTTATGGCGTTATATTATTCTCCATTTGGTTTTGCTGTCTCCTATCTCATACTCCATATCCGCTCGATCCTTCTCTCTCCATCCAGTGTTGGTTAAACTATTAACTTGTTATGGATCCCTAGTCAAACTGGTATTCTAGGCAACAAAATCGTGGACCTTTTTGCCACATCTTGTGCTTGTTTTATTTCTTCTCCAATTAATATTCCATACTCTGACAATTCACCAACCCTCAAGACCTATGTCTTTAGGTCAGGTAATTGTAAATAGGTAAACTTACCTCCATCTTTTGCTGCTTCTTTTCGCATTGTTTACTCTCTTTTCTTAAACTTCTCTATTGTTTCCTTTTCTCGTCTACATTTTGGTCACAATTGTCTCCCGGCCCACTCCTATTATTTATCCTTGTACAATGCATGATGGATCCTTTGTATGCAATACCTCTTACCTTCTTTTTAACTGGTCGGTTCTTTTTCTTAAACGTCTCATTCATTCGAGTTTATTTTCTTCTAATAATATTCCTTTCACTCTTCCACATATCTTTCAAACCTCCAATGTTTTCTTTATTCATTACTTATTACATTTTTTTTCTATCTGGGGGTTTTCTGTTGTAATTTGTTTTTCTGTATTTTTTAATTTTTTTAATTAGTTATTTTATGTAATTTTCAAGATAAATATTTATTTAACTACGTCTCTAATAAAACAAAAACAAAAATCTAAAATTAGTATTATTATTAACTTGGAATTTTCTCTCACCAACAATTATGTAATTGTTAATCTACTATATTATTACTGTACAATAACGGTTTGTAGTTGAGATTATATGAACTTCAAGAATATGTGGTTTCGAGTACAAAACAGATGGGCCGTAAAAATTACTATTTATTCAGATGAATAAATATCACCAATATGTGTGATACATAGCAACAAGTGTATTCATAAGAATTGTTTAAAACATGCAATTTTTCTACAATGTACATCAATGTATTTTAGCGAATATTATATTGCACTGTTATTACACGAATAATTTTGTGCATTTGAGGTATAATGTCCCAAATAAGTTAATATTGAAATTTAGATTTAAATGGATTTATATGTATCTTTTCCTATGATAAATATATTGCTCTTTTGGTTGACATGTAACAAATGGTTTTTGGGGAGATTTTCTATAAATGAAATATAATACAATCCTGTTAAAAAAATAATTAATTTTCAAAAAAATTGTTCTTTTTCAAATACCATTGAATATATAAAAAATTTGGAATAAACACATTTCACATTTATTATTAGAAACTTATATATCTAACTAACACTTCCTATAAAAATTAAATCTCGACGTTTATATCAATGTTGTTACTAGTGAATAACCAAAATATTTCTATTTATTGTTGTATTAACATTGCCTAAACATTTTGATTATAATTAATTGTAATGTATAGTTAAATAACTATAATATTTATTTATTTTTTATTGGTCGAGAGAAAAATACATCAGCAGCAAAGGTCATTTAATCATTAGTTAACTATAATATTATTTTATTTTATAAAAATACTTTAAATTTTTACAACTAATATTGTTGGAAATAAAATAATTATTTCCTTCTTTCAGACACGTCTGTACTAAATATATATATATATATATATAAATAATTCTGATGTTCTTAGCATAGTTAACTAGGTGAAATAGATACAATTGTTTTAATCACATCGATTATTCTATAATTTTTACCGAATTTTACCAATAATTTCATTATTTTTATCACAATATACTCTAAGGAAATTAATTTTTCCTCGCGGGGATAAGGTAACGTAAACATTATTTTCTTGTATCACCTCCATGTCACCTCCATTATTTTGTTGTGACAACTCCTTGATAATTGAGTGTGCTTTATTTCCAATGAGCAGCCGTCGATAATTTAAAAATACAAAAATAAAGAAACATTTAAGTTTATCGGCTAAGATCCAAGTATACGCGAACTTCAGGCAAACAATCGTGAACACAAAGTGCTCGTGTTCGCGGACGACCTATATTTGATCGCCGATAACCGCCAGAGCTCTAGCGTCTATTTGACATTACCACTTCTGGTGTCTGGTCACACATCCGTCGGGATAAGGCCAACGCAGTTTGTTGTTGACGGTGTGGCGGTACGGGCCCTCCAAGAAGGAGAGATGACAACCTTTCTCGGAGTCGAGGTAGATTTCCGCATCGTTCCGTAGATGCTGGCGGTCGCAAAATGACGCTTACGAGTAACGTACGGAATAACTCACGAAAAACAAAAAAAACCGTTGCTTTTCAGAGTCTCGGCTAAGATATAAGGATAGTGAATTATAAAAAAGATTAATAATATGACTATTAGTAATATAATAAACGACTATTTGATTTTTATTATTTTAAATATTGTTAAAATATGGGTCTCGGATTAAATTTTTAAACATTACAAAAGTAATTACTAGGGCTCGAAAGTTATTGCACTGAAAAGCTTAGAAAATTGATTGCAATATTGCAGTAAATGTTAACCAAAATCGTACTTAATTTTTTTTTATTAATAGTTTTAAGAAATACTAAAGTTGTAGTGATAGTAGGCAGAATGCCTTTTTTAGTTTTATCAGAAACGGGTACTTTTATGTATTTTTATCAGGTACAGTTAAAAATAAAATATTAAAAATGCAAATTAAAATGGTTTTTGTTCGATCTTTTGGGAACTTGCAAGACATTGTATTAAAATTTAAAAACATTTTTACTATACAATTTTTTATTAATTTTATAATAAAAATATGTATACTTTAAGAATTTTTGCAATGCACAATAAAAATTTTTTTCAATTTATCAAATTCGAAAGCTCTCCGATTAAAAGGCATTAAATTCTTGTACACTGAGAACTTTGCTTGACGTTGACAGAAGTTATTGGTGCATATTTATAATAAATTAATTCTTGAATGGATAAATTATCTCGAAATTTAGCTGCTTTAATTTTATCGTCAGACAATATATTTAATATTTGTTGTATAACTTTGAAAGATGTTCTGCTTAAAATTGACTTGTTGTAAACATGGTAATGTCCGGAAATCGAAGATATTCGATGATCCAGAAAGGCATGAGCTGATTGGAAGCCGTAACGATTAGGTGATTGCCCAAGCCCATATCCAATAGCGGCTAACACGAACTGTCTATAAATGTCTATATACAACTAACATTCAATATACAGCTCATTTTCGGACCGACGGTCTAAATTGACGATTCATACTACTCGTGTCCCAAACATTATCCAAACAATATTAGTGTATGGTAGGTCACGTATTGGCTAATGTTCCATGAGAAGTATGGCAGAGATGTGTGCAACGAATCCGCGTTGGTGGAATGCTCGTTCTAGCGTGAAAAAAACCGTTAAGTTATTCGTTTTAAAAATTCTTTGAAGACTAATAGGTGACATTTCACATTCAAATATTCAAAAGAACTCATGATTATTCAACGCCACGCAGGATTTGAATAATTAATTAATGTTTTCAGCTTATAATATTATCTCGTACTTTGTATTAGTATGTTTTATAATTATATTTAATATATTTTCTACAAATTTGTTATACTTACACTCAAATTACAATTTATTTTTCCACATATTTATATGAATTATATTTCCGTATTTATATACAAGTATTTGAATTTTATGATAACATGTAAATCCGTTCTCTAATACAAAACCGTATCTGTGGTGAAAGGAGGGGGGGGGGGTCGATGGAGCCTGGACCAAGAAATTGTTCAATATTGTACGAGACATTTAATCATTTTTATATAAAAAATAAATCATCACTTTTGTCAAAAATACTAATCTATTCTATCATAACGATCAACAAATGAACCAAAGAACAAATACTTATTTAATAAACAAATGTTTAAATATAAATTCAGTATAATAAAGACTGAAAAATTAAAAATATATTATGGACAACCCTTAACTCTTACAAAAAAAATCTAGATACGGCCTTGGGCGTAAACCTAATTCATTTTAATATTCGTACTATTTGATAAAATTAATCATGGTTTTCGCTAAAAATAGAATTTTAAAAATAAGTGTAGTTTAATTTATTATTTATGACTTAATGTTAAATCTAGAACATAATTTATAAGAATTTAAAGAACGCCACTTTTAAAATTCTAAATTAAAATTTCATATACATTACTTTTATCGTGTTTCTTATTCACATGTATTAAATTTGTTCTACATATTGAACCAAATATTTAAATGTTTGTTTTTAACTATAAGGTAGATATTACAATTTATTGAAAAAAAAATACATTAAACAATTTAAATCATTAAAACGAAATAAATGCGAGTTATCATTCCCATCGATTCCATGTGTATCTGAAAAGAGTTTCACTCGTTAGTTGGTTATATTCTGTAAGGCGAGAAAATGGTGAAATTTTCTTCCGTTTTTCTATTTTTTTCGTTAAATAATATTATAAACCAAAAATAACTCACACCACGTGATTACTTGCAAAATTCTACTCTAACATTTTTTTTTACCAAAATGACGCCAGATGTAGCCAGATAGTGCCACCTGTAGTCATTTTAGAGTAGAATTTTACAAAAAATAACATAGCATGAGTTATTTTTAGTTTTACAACTTAAAAGATTATTTTTCAATTTTATCCACGTTTTATTTGAGTGATTACAACAAAAACAAAAAAAAACGGTTTTTTATTGACATTTTATGTCTTTACTTTGGCACATTAAAATAAAATACCGTCACGAAAAGCGTTACCTTGTGTGTGTGTGTGTATGTGTGTGTGTGTGAGTGTGTGTGTGTGTGTGTGTGTGAGTGTGTGTGTGTGTGCGTGTTTTTTATTAATTATTGAAATTAAGTAGTAATCTAAAAATAACACATACCACGTGATTCATTGCAAAATTACAATAACACTGTTTAAAATAATATAGCATCAACAAAATAGAGCTAATGTGTAAATACTACGAATTGAAATATATTTAATTTATGATAATATACACAAGAGTGCGGCCGAGTCACATTTCAGAAATTACTTCTAGTTAATTAAATTTTTGTATTTTTAATTTCACAAAAATTTGAAAATGTAAACCACTTTTACCACTACAATTTAAAGAACAAAAATGTAAAATGTGGTGCGACTGATTTGAAGAAATCTAAACATTTTTATGAAACTTAATACAATATTAATGAGCTTAAGATTAATATTACTTACATGAAAGAGTGTATTGAAAATAATATTTACATATCTTTCTATATTCTCAATTAATTTATTTTCAGTCGTAAGGGTTTCAAGAGGAATTGGTTGACGTTCGATGATTTCAGAAATTTTTTTCTGGTTTTGAGTGTGCCCGCAAAAACTGTGACCGATCACTATATACATTTACATACTCCATTGTCCGATGATAGTCTTTGTCGGGTTATGCAATTAATGGAATAACGCATAAACTCCTTTTTCGTTGCGAAATAGAATATTGTTTTATTCGTTATAGAAAACACGAAGCGACGCGGTACGAGATTGTCGTCACTATATTCTATTAAGCTCGCGAGTGGACTGCGACGTTGTCCGGGTTTCCCACCGGTGATAATGAACGTTAATATAATCGAAATAAAATATAATGACGTTACATAACACATATCGTACATACCGCCAACCTTGAAACTATTAATATTATTAATATCAATTAATATTATAAATCAATGAATTCACATGTACATAGTATAACTCGAATTGAATAATGGCGAAATATATAAATCATTTACAATTAATAAATAGTTCAATTAATAACAAATATTATTAAATATAAAAACAAATGCAAATAAATAAAAATTATAAACAAAGAAAAATTTAATTATACTTAATAAGCATTACATTCAAGACAAACACGAATACATCGGAATTGTACTAGGAGGAACTTTCATTGCCCTCAAATGGTAAGGGGCATAGTTGTCTTACTGCTCGTTTGTAATGACCATTACTCGTACGGACGGTGGCGACTCTTATGACTCCATCCGTATCCTCATGCGTCTCCGTGACTCGACCGATCTTCCACGACAATGGCGGAAGGTTATCATCTCGGATTAATACAACAGTACCTATAGCTAGACTTGGACCTTTGGAATGAGACCATTTTTCTCGTATTTGTAGTTGCGTCAAGTACTGAAGATTCCAATGACGCCATAGTTGTTGGGTGATTTGAGTTACTCGTCTCCATCTTGTCAATCTATTCGAAGGTGTGTTTGATACGTCTCGATCGGGTAAAGCAGAGAGATTATCACCGATTAAGAAATGACTCGGGGTAAGAACTGCGAGGTCAGTAGGATCTGAGGACAAGGGGGTTAGAGGACGGGAGTTCAGAATAGCCTCTACGCGCACAAGCACCGTATATAACTCTTCATATGTGAGTAATGCATTTCCTAAAACTTTATACAAGTGAGACTTAACTGACTTGATAGCGGCTTCCCAAAGTCCGCCAAAGTGAGGCGAACCGGGTGGAATAAAATGCCAACGAACTCCGAACTTGGCAAGCATATTTTCCATCTTCTCTCGATGATTAACGGATAAAAATAATTCATTTAACTCTTTTAATTGGCGATTAGCGCCCACAAAATTGGTAGCATTATCGGAATAGATATCAGAGCATATACCACGTCTGTCAAAAAAACGATTAAGTGCGTTTAAAAATGCTTCTGTTGTTAAATCACCTACCAATTCCACGTGCACAGCCTTCGTCACAAAACAAACCCATAAACAAATATAAGCTTTACATGTAGGTGCCTTGCGACGTAAACTAGATTTTACATATACTGGGCCAGCGAAATCCACGCCACACTTCAGAAATGGTCTTGCAGGTGTAATTCGATTCTTCGGTAAGTCACCCATGATCGGCTGAACAACAACTGGTTTATACTTAAAACATTTTACGCATCTTCTTACTATCCCTCTTGCGATATTCCGTCCATTTAAAGGCCAATACTGAAGACGTATGCGCGCTAACATTAGCTGTGGACCACCATGCAACGAAATTTCATGCTCGTTTAAAAATATTAAATGTGTAAACGGACTATTTGCCGGTAATAAAATCGGATGTTTTTGAAAAATATCTATTGTATCGGCATGCTTCAATCGTCCGCCCACCCTAATAATACCATTTTCGTGTATAAAGGATTTTAGACGTAATAAAGGACTATTATTGTTTATTTTACGCGAATTTTTTAAACAAGATAATTCAGTAACCCATGCAACGGATTGCACTAGTTTCACTGCGATAATTGTAGCCTTTTCGATTTCTTCGCGCTGTACAAATCCACTAATCTTGTCCGCTTTCGGGTTTGCGTTGACTCTAAACCTTAGACAATAGGCGATGACGCGTAATAACTTCGATAATGACGAATATCTGCTTAAAATAGAGACATCACGCGTTGTCACCATTGCTATCTTGCTTGTTGTTTTTTCTTCAGGTATGCTTGTACCATTTTTAAATTCTATATTCGTCTTTGGCCATTCCGATTCTTCGCTACGTAACCATTCTGGACCGTACCACCATAAACAAGAATCAATTATTTGAGATGGAGAACATCCACGAGAAACAATGTCAGCAGGGTTATCTTTTGAATTTACATGTCTCCATTGTGATATAGCAGAAAGTTCTTGAATTTCACTGACTCGATGACCTACAAATGTCTTCCATTTCGACGCAGGTGATGATATCCAGGCTAGAACGATAGTTGAATCGGTCCAATAATAGATTTCATCTACGCATAATTGTAAACTGGGTATATATTTTGCTCCTAAACGTGCTAGTAAAACTGATGCCAATAATTCTAAACGGGGCAAAGTCACAACCTTTAATGGCGATACGCGCGATTTAGCACAAATTAATTTTATGGTCACGTCACCATTCTCATTCGAAGTACGCATACAAACATGCGCCATACGCACTTAGTGAAGCATCGGCGAAACCGTGAATTTGTAAGTTAGATATTTTCTTGGAACTTGTAATTAAACGGTCTATTACGAGAGTATTTATTATTCCTAAGTCTTTCCGGGTTTTTTGCCAATCGTCACAGATTTCCGAAGGTAACGATTCATCCCATTTTATATTAAGCTGCCATAGTTTTTGCATGAGTAACTTTAAGCGAACAATAACTGGACTTATTAGTCCCAACGGGTCGAAAACCGAAGCAATTTCCGATAGAACATTACGTTTTGTTATGCGTGTATTATCACTATATGCTTTCACTATGTATTGATACGAATCCGTTTTTTGGTTCCAAACCAATCCTAAAATTTTTGTACATTTTTCTTTAACGTTATTAATAAGATCATTTTCAACATTTATTATTTCTAGTTTTGGTACTCCGTGCAGTAATTCTGACGTATTACTGCACCATTTACGCAATTCAAATCCTGCTGTATTTAACACTGTTATGATGTCGTCGCGTAATTTTATGTATTCTCGATAGTATCTGCACCACATAATAAATCATCCATATAGAAATTTTCACGAATCATCTTACAAGCATAGGTATATTGGTCGTACTCATACTCGGCCAACTTTTGAAGACAACCTGTTGCTAAAAATGAAGCTGTTATTACTCCGTAAGTAATAGTCTTTAAACGATAAATTTGGATAGGTTGATCGGGACTCGAGCGCCATAAAATTCTTTGAAAATCCCTGTGGTGATCGGTCACCCAAATCTGTCGATACATTTTAACGATGTCGGCTGAAATGACATATTTATACGTGCGAAACCGAGCCATAATACAAACCAAATCTTCTTGAATGCTAGGGCCTTTACACAAAACGTCATTTAAGCTTACACCTGTATCTGTCTTGCAAGAAGCGTCAAAGACTACTCTGACCTTAGTTGTACTACTATTTTCTTTTATGACGGCGTGATGTGGTAAATAATTATGTTTCATATAAACACTAGGTTCTTTTGACGCGACGATCTCCATATGTCCTAATGCAAGGTATTCATCAATAAATTTTTTATATTCAACTTTTAGCTTATTTTGTGCTTGAAGACGTCTTTCTAAAGACAAAAATCGACGAAGTGCAATTTCGTACGATTTTCCGAGTTTTAAAGCGTCACGAAATGGTAACGATACGATAAATTTTCCATCGGCGGCGCGTGTTAATGTCTTTTCAAAGTGATTCTTACATGCTTTTTCTTCCAACGAGTAGACTTTGCATTGTATTTCTTCTAATCGCCAAAATTTGGCTACTTGTTTTTCCAACGACGCAAATGACGAATTCGTACTGCTATATAATGATATGCATTTATTTTCTCTGCATACGCGTTCCGTAGTGTCTGATACGGGACCAGCGACAATCCAACCGAAGAAAGTCTTTTGGAATATAGGACCGTGTAACGTAGGTTTAAGTTGATCGGCGCACAGTATTTCGAAAAATATTTCCGAACCAATTATCATATCAATTTTATTAGGCGAATTAAAAGATGGATCGGCGAGTTCAATTCTTTCAGGTATATCCACCTCTGTTAGGTTTATCGGCATCGACGGTAGATAACTTGTTAATTTAGGCATTACGACGAAATCTAAATACGTTTCGTAGTTATGTAATCGAGATTTTATTTTCGCGGACACTTGATACGATGCACTAAGTTTAGATTGGTTTATACCGATAATCGAATACGCTATTCTTTTTCGTTTTAATTGTAAATATTTTACCATTGACTCGGTAATAAAATTATTCTGTGATCCAGAATCGAGTAAGACACGACAGAGTACCGTTTCGTTCGAATTGTTAAAGGCTAATACGACGGCGGTTGATAATAGTACTTGATTGTTTACGTTTTGCCGTGAGGTATGTGCGAACATACTCGTAGTAGTCTCCGTATTAGTCTCTTTATCATTTTCTTGTTTATTAATTGTGCTTTCCGATACTGACGAATAAGTTGTCTTATCAGACGACTCATTACGCGATACGATATGTAATAATCCGTTGTGCGGACGTGAACATTTTGGACAACGACGGGAATTACATTTTACACCATCGTGTAAACGTAGACAAATCTTACATAAATTAAGCTCTGTGGTTCTTTTTATCCGATCGATAATCGATAATTTCAGAAATGATGGACATTTATAAATTGTATTCGATTGCTTACAATTATAACATTTAATTTCTCCTGTTGTTACAAATGATGTACCCTTGTATACATTTTTCTTGTATTCTCTAAACTGATCTTTATTCGCCTTTAAATTAGGAACTGGTTTCGTGCTAGTCGACTCGACAGCTTCTAGTATTCTAAAACGAGATTCCAAATATTCGAGTAAATGTTCCGCTGATATCTCAACTAATTTATTTGATTCAATTTTCCATTGACGTAATGTTGTCGAATCTAATTTCGTTGTAATTAAATATAAAAGTAAAGAACCCCAACGATTTGGACTCTCACCTAACGTTTCGAGTGCCTTAATATGGCCCGATAAAGAGTCGTATAATTTACGTAATTGCTCGGACGATTCCTCTTTTATCGGCAATATGTTAAATAGCGATTTAGTATGAACTTGTATTAATATTCTTTTATTATTATATCGTTCGATTAAACTGCTCCAAGCCTTTTGATAATTATCAGATATCGTTTGCATGCATTGAATACTCTTTTCAGCGTCACCACTGAGCGACGAGCGTAAATAAAAGAATTTTTGAATATCACTTAGAGAATCGTTATTGTGTACGAGTGCTGTAAATATATCGAAATAAGACGACCACTCTGTATAATTACCGAAAAATGTAGGAATTTGAAGTGCTGCTAATTTGATCGACGGAGAAAGATATTGATTATTACTGGGCAGTGTAGGAAAACGAGAACCCTTTTCTGTACTCTGCAAGTCCTCGATACGATTAAGATTCGTTGACGCGTTTTTCAATAATCTTTCACATTCTGCCATACTACTGAAATATAATTCTTCAAATTCTATTCTATAAAATTCATTCTCTTCTATATCTCCTTTTTCTTCTTCAATTTGAGCCTGAATTTGTTCGAAGTCGTTCCAGATTTCTTTGACCCTTTCCTTGCGAAATATAAGTTGTTCTATATCTAGATTTTTATTGTCATGAACGTATTTATTGAAGCGAGTAAGTTGACCCTTCAATGTGCCACGACGAATGATGAGAGCGGCTATCTCAGACATTATATCTATTTTTTTTACTTTTATCGACGTAGGTATACACACGTACTAAAATTAACGAGCAGATCCAAATGACTTGAACTTTGGAACTACTGAACGAGTATAGCCGATTGCTATAACAATACGCCTTATTACGGTGCAATACCTACGTTGAGATATTTGTACGGTACTTGTGCTATGAGAAACGTGCAAACTAACAATTAATTTGGAAAGGAACTATATTATAGGATGATCTGACCTGATATTATGAGTTCGATTCTTCTTTGCCGATGAAGTATAGACAGTGCTTGACGACGCGAAGACGACAAACGACAAATAACGAGTTTACCGTCCGAATTTAAATAACACTGAATACAGATCCGGCCCGAAGGACCATATGTCGGGTTATGCAATTAATGGAATAACGCATAAACTCCTTTTTCGTTGCGAAATAGAATATTGTTTTATTCGTTATAGAAAACACGAAGCGACGCGGTACGAGATTGTCGTCACTATATTCTATTAAGCTCGCGAGTGGACTGCGACGTTGTCCGGGTTTCCCACCGGTGATAATGAACGTTAATATAATCGAAATAAAATATAATGACGTTACATAACACATATCGTTTGTGCTTCGTACGTCCTACTGACGGAATCGGTGAAAACCAACCGATACAGAGGCGATTTGATCACAGGCATTTCCGGTTTTAGGATCAAGTATTTGATATTTTCGCGGTACTGGTTCATGGTCCTGGACGTGCGTATACTATGAACAGAAAACGTTTATAATAAACAAAGAGAGAAACAAAGAACTGAAATTGACTGTAATAAGCTAATAATTATAAAACAATTATTTATTTATTAATTTACGGAATAAAACTTCATGACTACAAATATTTTTAAAAAACACTTTTCAAACCTTTTGTGTCTTATTTTAATATATTCTTAGATTAATAACAATATTAGTATTGGTATAATATTAGTGTAAGGCATTATAAAATATAAAATTTATTTTATTTATGTTGTAATTAACTTATATTGTTACAAAAATATTTCATTTTGATACATCATGGAAACTTTGAATAGAATATGTATTGAAACGGATATTTTTGTATAGCTAAATATCACAGCATCATACACGTTGATTATTATTCAAGTTCGAACAACAAGATACGGCCGGACTTACCAGACCATAGTTCGATGGGCATGCTACCGCAACAAACGTAAATGTATATAATATTATGTTGACTATTTATGAGTTAAATATATTTTTATTGTGTAACTCAAGCGACAAATAAAATTAAATAATTCACTCGACAACAAATTTTGGTGGCTTGAAATAAAATTCATTCGATAGATGTTTATAGTGACGAAACATTATACGTTATCACTTGAAAATATGACCGAAAAATTAGCTATAAGAATATTGTACACATTTGTAGTGTCGTTGTTATCTACTCCAAAGAAATATGCATTAAAATCTGACCTAATCATGTTTGCACCTGTATCGAGTATATGACGAATTCTGTAGCTGACGCAGGTCATCCTAAAATTCATTTTTTTTATATTTTGATTAAAAAAATTACAAAAAAAACCGATAATACTGTTCCGTGTTAAACTATTATTGTTTTATGAACGCAAAGTGTGTATAATTCAACGAATATTGATAAGATATAAACGTAGAGTGCAATTGAATGGACTAATAATAGTAATTAAATCGCACTGTGTGACGAACAATAATAGTCGTCGCCGAGTATTGATACACCTTCAAAGTAAAGCATAAACAAACATGGCAAAACAAATGGGCGTCATTAGCAGCCAATTTTGCTACGTGATACAGACATATAACACCGACGATCCCTTTTAATATATATTGTTCCTTAATTTACGTTTATCCATGTCGTATAATTTTCCCAACTCCGCTTTAGACATAATTTATCACCAACGCGTGCCCACCATTTATCTTTGAAACACTCCGCCTTCTGTACATACCATAATGAGAATAGGTGTGATTTTATCCATATCATTATGCATTGGCCTTCTCTCATTTCTCCACGTTGTGATCTATTTCAATTTTTATCTCTTAACAATAATAACAATAATAGACCCGCATATTATTCTTAATTCTTACTCACTCCTGTAATTTCGGCAGTTTAAAAATTCATTAAGGCTGCAGAGTACTAAATTTAATTTTAATTTATTGTTTTCGTTTTTGTTTCGAATAATTTTTTATTTGGCGTTTATCCGTTCGTTTACAATTAGTTGTTGAACTGTCATAACTGACGTTTAAAACCAATAAGAAAAAAAAATATTGATATATAAAAGGTAATATTTATATCATGTCTATATGTCGTAAAATAAATATAAATTTTTTTGTTTTAAAATAAATGTTTGCGTATTCTTTTCTATTGCTTTTTATAATTTTAAAATATATTCACTCATCAATTTATCTCAAATCATTCGTTGTTACATTTACCAATAAAAAATGTCATACATTCTGTAACTATTTACCTATGGTGTTTTTTTTTTTATTATTATTTGTTTATTATCGTGTAACATAAATAGGTATACATTAATTATTATTTAATATAACATGCAAATTTAATTAAAATATTAATTTCAATTATGTAGTTTATAATACACACACACACACACTTATATATATATATATACATCTTTAAAATTCTTTATTTTTCCGTGTTTACCATTTTAAACGACTTGCAGTATTGAATATAATTTTTATCGAGTAAATTATTTTTCCGGTTTAATTTTTTCAAATTGCATTGATATTTATACATAGATACCACAATATTACAATGCCAACCGTCATCCCAGCAACACATGCATATCGATTAAAATTACAAATAACGATACGCAGTATTTTTAATCAATGTCATCGCAATGATGTTACGTACGTATAATACATGGTTATTATTATATGTATAGCCTTAATTTGTTTTCTGAGTATATTGCAAAAACTTGTTTGCCATTCGAGTAGTCGAGTAAATCGTTAAAAATGAGCTCGAATTTTATAAAACCGGATTTTCGCATGAAAGTTGTTTTGCAAACACAATTTAATTTCGAATGGATTTTCCATCTTATAAAATGAGTTCAGTGTTAGGTTTGACCAGTGCCGCAAAGATTGCACGTGGAGAGACTCGTCGCATGTAATAACTTAGTTAGATTTTAAACTATTATCGATCGAGTTGCGTTGAATACATTTTTTTGTATAACCCCTAGCTCACAAATGATTAAATTAAAATCATAATATACATCTCTTTAATATTTCGGACTAATTGTGGATTTATGTTTTTAATTATTACCTTCACATAGTAAACAACAGGTTAGACTAATATTATATTAAGAGTATCGTGAAATATTAAAATCCATTAAAAATCTTATTCCGTCGTTGTTTGATAGCTCTTTTTAGTTCAAATTCATATTCTGCAGAAAAATAATAAAACAAATATTAATTAAACCCGAAATATCTATGAAAATTCAGTTCATATAAAATATTATACTAATCATTAAACAAATTAATGTACCTTTGGCAGGAATTTCATCAAGACTATAAAAAAAAAAAACTGTATTAATTTATTATCGTTGTAATGATTAATTTAATATGAATTTTTTTAAGAAAATTAAAACATTTCACCGTAATTAAAAAAAAATAATAATACGAGTATTATAGCACAATAATAAATTTAGCTTTAGAAGAAATAGCAATTTGTCATAAATGATGTTACAATCCCAGTTTTTTGAAGTCGAACCGAATCAAACGATTCAATTTAAATATCGAACTCGAGTTTCATAAAAAATTCAAAATATTTAAATTAATTTAAAACATCTAAGTACTCGTTTAATTTAAAAATTGGTTAACCTAAATAATTAATTATGAATTCATAAAATAAATAACATAGGTATTTGGTATTTAAAATCACATTTTTTTTTTGAGTTATAACAAAAAATTGGATACCGGAAGATAATGTACCTAACCTAATAACCTAAGTGTATAATGTATTATAATACGATTTTTAAATTGTGGCATCAAAATATGATAATATGGCTAATATGGATCAAAAGGTTAAATTAAATTCAATATAAATGAATGCTACTGGCTTCCTAATTTAGTTCACTGTATATATTTTTTAAGCGTATATCTGTATATATTTAGCAGTTTCATTCTTTCTTTCTTTACAATTTACTAATTTACTATACTAATTTCCTAATAACTGCATTGCTGTAATGTTTTTTTTAAACAAAAGCAAAATAAAAAAAAAAAAAAAAAAATGAATGCTTACGTAATAATTTAGTCTGTGAATAACTTTTAGTAATCGTACAATAACACGAATAAACCTTTAACGAATACTTATTCTATGACTACCACTACATTATACAACAAATTATGATGTTTTGTAACTAGTTTACCATGTACTAAGATATTGTCAATAAGACAAAACAATTTAATTTTGGAACCTAATGCTACGAATATTTATATGAATAATGTATAATATTTTCCTCGTAGCTCGCTTCCAACACCGGAAATCAGTCAGACTAATTGATAATAGTTTAAATCTTTGTAAACAATAAACATTGCTCTTCATTTAGAAACAAATGATTTGAAAATAATTATATTTATTATTATATTGATAAATGATAATGAAAAGGGAAAAAATATGTCGTTATAATATTCGTATTACTTTGCGGGGGAAAATAATTATCCTAAAAATAGAACAAACTAAATATTATATATTTAAACATTTTTGATTTTTTTATCGTTTTTCGACAAATTCAGCATGAATTTTATTTTCCTTGGTTCGGTTCGAAATTCGAACAGTTAGTAACATCACTATAAAATTAATAAATAATAGTAACGTTTAACGTATATACTTTAAGCGAAACGCAACAGTTGTGTATATTCATACAAACTACATAAAAAAATACAAACAATCAGTACGAAACTTTTTCGCCACTCAGTATTTTAGATTTTGTTTTTTAAATTTATTGCATTTAATGAATTAAGAACGATAATGATTATTAGTATGTGTATAACTGATACATTAATCATACATTATGTCCTTACACGTAATTATTAAAAATAATTAATGAAAATATCTAATATTTTCATTGCTCTAACTAAAAAATATAAATAAATACATCTGTTATCATATTGACTATTTAAAACATTTATTCATAAAATGTAGTTTATAGGTGAGTTTAGTTTATAATTAAAAGCACCAAGTTAATTTAAACGTTTTAGTGTGTATAAACGTGTACACTGAATGTAGGTAAAATTGAACCTTCCAAACATAGAAAATTTCAACTTGAACAGAATGAAAGTATGATGAATCATATTTTGTTTGAATTTTGACTTTCGTTTTTAGCGTATTTATACTTAGGTAATGTTTTCTTGGAATTTAATTTGCAAATCATTTAAATATATTTCAAAACAGTTCAATATAAACTATTATGATAATTTGTTACCATATGAAATTTAAATAAATAATAATCATGTTGTTAAATTTATTATACCTACTTATCCACTTAGATTTATGTACATACGCAGTTCGATCATTAATAATACGAAGGTTAAAATTATATTTTTACAACTATTGCCATACTTGAAAAGAGAAATATTTATCATTTTGCAGCCTATTTCTAAAATATCACCTGACAAACATATAGTTTAATTATGGGAAACACCATCGAATTAAAATGCATCTTCTATGTGAGAAAACATTTTTTAAAAATGTTATAAAGCGTTCTCGAAAATATCCTCATTATTAAATTTGTCAATAAGTGGTAAATAGTTGAACGTTTCAAAAATGTTTTGAAATATTAATTCTGTGTATCGTGATTTCGTTACATCTCTCACTAAAACACATGTGGTTATGTTATATATATATATATATATATACATAGTGTTTTTACACATAATATTAAATTGTTATGATTTGGGGAATCAGTAACGTATTTAAGAATTATTTTTTGGGGGAAAGGTTAACTTCAGACCTTGAGGATAAGATAATCAATAAATAAATATGAATAAGTGATTGACTAGTACTAAATCATTTATTCTACCTATAACAAAAATAGTAAGTATCCAAAATACTTTTTTATAATATTTATGTAAAATATTATGAAATAATATGAATTAATATTATATTTATACGCATTCTGAAATTTCGGGAAGGGTATGCACATCATAAGTTCCCTTGAAGACACCACTATTTAAAATATTAATATGTATCACTTGAAACTCTGCTTTATGCTCTTATTTGGTCTTAAAAGTACAGCCATTTAATTATAATTTAACCTCTACAGTTTGAAAAATTGTTTAATTACTAACTATGAACAAATATTTTAATTTCACAGTATCTACAAATATACTTAACAAAATATCGAAGTAAAAAAAAAAAGAAATGTATATAGTCACGAAATAAGAATAAAACACAGACAAAGATTACCTTATAATTGACATATATCCTTCAATTCAAATATAATTCGTAACATTTTATTCATAATTAAAATGTTCGAGCTCTTTTGTTTGTGAATGTTTGTTCTTAGCGAGATCCTTTATGTTAATATTACCGTTTTAAAAAACCAGTCATCATAATAACTGTATGCAATCTGTTGCGACAAAAATATAAATGTACATTATAAAATTAGATAAACTTCGATAGTATATTCTACTAACACACAGTGTTACACGTCATCAATAAAGGTATTCAAATCATGCTAATCATACAAAAGTAACAAAAAAAAAAAAAAAATTAAAAATTAATTATAAAAAAGTTTATTCGTGGTTTATTTAATATTTTGCTGTTTGTTTTTGAAACATATTGTTTTGATAAATTCGTATCTTGAAATTTGATTATCAATGAATTTTCGTCACTGTCCGTATATATATATATATATATATATACTTTTTTGTAGTTAATTTATTAGACCGTTGAATCAAACCAATTTTCGCACTTCGAAATTATATTATTACCGCGGTTTGTGTAATGTTCGTTTATAATGTTGTCGCAGTTCACATAACGTACGTTTCAGCAAAAGGTTCGTTTTGCCGCGGTTTACCATTTCCCATGATAATATTGGAAATAATTTGCAATGTTCGTTGAGAGTTTGTCAATCCACATGAATGATATACGCGCAGACGTAAGCAGGGGGTGTATCGAAAGAGCATCTAGCACCCTTGAAAACAAAAATGCCGTCGGCAAAGCACGCGTAGGTTTCGTAGTATGTATTCGTTGTATTCATAACACCAAGTACGCGTGAACGTAACGAGAAGTGAAACGACACACGTGGTACAGCGCACGGTCGACCGTCAAACGTTACGGTCTCGGAAAACCGTCAGCGTGCTCGGCTCAAGGGGTATTTTTCGGCGCCGGCATTTCGAGATCCGGCATTTGGCACGTGATATTTTATAAAATCACGTTACATTGGGCAGTAAAAGAAACCACAACATAACATTCATATCAAACACGACACGTCGAACTTGTACAACACGCTCTTTCGATGTTGTGCACGTCTGTAAACGCGCGCGTACCAGAGGACGGCTGTCGCGGACAAAACAAATTAACAACGCGGGCCGCAGTTGCGTGTCCGCGACCCACGAGAGGCCGGTCACCCGGCGACACTGCGCGTAAACCGGTTGCGCGAGCAGGAAAAAAATATACGACGTCGGGTATTTCCGAACGTCGGGTTAACACCCGGGAACCGTGGGCGAAATAGAAAACGACCGCGTGCGTATATAAGGCGCCGGGCGCCGGACGCACGGCATCAGTACCGCAACTCGTCCGGAAAGCATCGAAATTATTTTCCCGACGACCAACACAATCTCCACTTCGAAACCATGCAGTTCTACGCGATGGTAAGTCACACCGTCGCATATTCTATGTTCATTTCCACCCCGAACCTTTAATTATGAAAAAAGAAAAAACGTCAACCGATTCACGAGTCCTCCCTCCCGCCAGATGACTTTTCGACCCCCTTTACTGTTTTCGTCCGCCTATACTAATAACGTACGTCAAATCTATCTCGCCCGACTTTTCCGATTACACAAATTATAACTTTTGACCATAACTTTAAAAATTTGTTATTGGTGATTACGGTACAAGGGTAGTTTTTAAATCCAACCGAACGCGTAAAAATTTGAATTATAGCGTATTATTGTAACATATATTTGTGATTAGTTTATGGATCAATAGGAAAATGTTGAAATTCATATAAATCCGAACTGGTTCTAAAATTGCCTTTTTATCAGCGAATTTGAACGCATTCTATTTTTAAGGCATCGGTTTAAAATATTTATGACGTTTAAAAAGTTAAAATATTTTTTTTTCAATTATTTATACAAAAAAAAAATATAGAACTATTAAAAATATATATCACGCACAGTATGAAGTTAATTTTAGTATTTCAATTGTATTTTATTCAAGTGTAGGTATAACAAAATTTAACCAAGAAAGTTTTTAATATTTGATTATAAACATGTTTATTTTTAGTATTTATAACATATATATTTTCTAAATATATATTTATAAAAAATTAATCTTAGAATATTATTTTAAATTATTGTTTGAAATGTTTAGTCAAGTGAATAGTCAATTTTAGAAAAACTTATAAAATAAAAAACTAAATAATAATTTTGGTTAACTATCCATAGAGGATACGTGTATATTAGAGATACGAAAGCGATTATCGTCGAATTCAAAAAATTGTTCTAAGCTTTATAGCGTCTTAAAATTTCGAAATATTCTAATATTTGTATGTGTATATATATTATTAAATTATTGTATTTGCCTTAAAAACGATTTCTGATTGGAAAATCTATATAATTGTTAGAAAATGATTAATTAAATATAAGTAGTTGAAGTGATTTATCAACTTGTTTCCTCCGCGAAAGTTGATTTGAATTGAATTAAACGTTTTTAGCACGTACTATTAAATTTCTACTATTGTATTATATTACAAATGCTCAGAGAACTCAATTTAAAACTATTAATTACACATGCCCTCATTTTCCTTAAATCTTCCTATAAAACAGTTAATTTTTTATTTGGATAATGTTTTTTTTTTGTCTTGAGTCTTGAGTAATAATACAATACATCTTATATAATGGAATAGGTTTATAATTTACTAACAGTCAACAATAATACCTGTTAATAATAATTTATGATTACAATCGTTTTACAGATGTTGGCGCTATTTGTTGCGGTTCTTTTGATTATCCAACAAGCATCGTGCTTGCCAGAGCCTCAACCGGCCAAGAACCAAGGAAGCCAACACGGAGGATACAAGCCACCCCATTATGGAGGATACAAGCCACCCCATCACGGAGGACACAAACCACCCCATCACGGTTGAAATGAATACACGGACGTTATTAAGTTATGCACTTTTGACTATGAATAAATGGTTATTAATCTGAATATAAACCAACCAACAGTTTTTTATTATACTGTATGACCCCCATTGAATAAAGAAAACAATTTCCGACAGAATCTCTTGGATCATTTATTACAAAAATATACAAAACTAAGCAATAAAACAAATGCCTACCGGTTACCGTATAAACCAGTCTGGTTCTATGGGATTAAACTATTGTATACGACCACGTAAAATGACTAATTTAAATCGAATTCAAATCGTACACTCGAAAGTGCTAAGAACAATATCAAAAGCCCAGTTTTATATGTCTCCAACAAAACGTTACATAGATCTTAAAACGCTAACCGTTAAGGAAACTGTGCGCGAATGGTATAAAATAAAATAAATTAATAATAAAAATGGCAACTCAATAGGATTATTGTAACGATTTCGAAAACATTAGTTAAAAAACATCATACACATTGTACGTAGTGTTATGAAATACGAGTAACTCGAGCCCTGCTCGAGCGTTTAAACACACCTAGACCAAATTTAGTATTATGTTTATAAATACAATATTTTCTCTTAGGCGTAAATGAGAGAGGACTTCTAGTAATTTATTATCGGAATATAAAATCATAGAGCATATTATACAAGTTCAATGTGTCATTTGATATAAATATTATAGAAAAATAATTTTTAGATTCATATTTTTTATTACACGATATAATATGTAATAAATTTTATAAAAATCACGTATAATACCAACTCTTAAAATGTCGTCCCTGAAAAATGCGTGTGCCTATGTTGCCTACCTCTTGAGCCGGGCCTGCGAGTAACATACAAATGAGTAGCATATCGGAGAAAATTATTTATCTGCATTATATTTTATGTTAGAAATTTAGGAAATATGAGTATTTAAAAGTATCAATATTTTCGATGGATTTGACTCAAGCACCCCCCGAGGGTTTCGACCGGACAGAGCGGACACCTCATCCGCCCGGCCGTTCACAGCACAGTGATTATCGTGAAAAAAACAATAATTTTAGATTTTAGTAGTTGTGCGAACGCAAAAACTGTAAAAGCTACACAATGGACATGACTAAATTTTATGATGAATTAATAAAAAGCCGTAAAGGTATGGCAAAAAATAGGGTATATTTAACTGATAATGAATACAATGATACGGTAAAGCACATAGTAGAATTAAAACATTTCCAAATATTGAAAAGGTAATTATTATTTTATGTATATTTATGTTTGATTTTGAAACACAATATAGTACAAATATTATTCTATTCGATTCTGAACGAAGCGAGAAATGTATTCATTTTACAATGATGTAAAATTAAGAACAGTTGCAACTAAACAATCCTGGACACAGGTCAAGGTTTCTTAAAATTTTCTTGTAAAAATAAATGTATAAACAAAAAGTGTATTTGTCTGAAAAATAATATTATTTGTAATTCTAAATGTCATTCATCATTAATGTGTACTGATAAATAAAATTAAATATACTGTTTAATATTTGTGTATAAAAATGTATACCAAATTGTCTATTTTGTACTTTGCCTAATGATGTTTGGGCATTCTAAACAATGTCTAGGTATTATTAATAATGCTTAAGGCAATATACGATAAAAATATCAAAGAAAAAATTATTTTTAAATTGCCTAAAGTCATACGGCATTATACATAACGCCTAGGCATTTTCCATAATGCCTAAATTATTCACATTGCCGGTAACATATACAATAAGAGCCGTGGAGGTAAAAGCATGCTGGATAAATTATTATTGTAACACCCAACTTCAATGTTTGAGTTTTGGTGTCAAAATTTCTAAAATATTTCGTTGTTTTATGATTTCTATTGTAATTATTACTTTGAATATTTAGTAGTTACCAGTGTGGTACAGTATCCTGTAAATATATTTTAGTTATAAATGATAGAAATAATAACATATTGTAGTGGTGAAACTTGGTGTAAGTTCATTTGACTATTAATACATCCCTCCCCAAAAAAAAAAAAAAAAAGTTGTAAATACGCCACTGGTACGTTCTTAAGACGATGGTATTTTCAGATGTCGTCTGGTTTACTTACTTAATATATATATATATATATACATATTTATAAATTATGGTAAAAAACTAACGGATATCAGTACCATCGATCATACATAATATAAAATGAAAATTCAATGTTCTGACATCTGCCTAGGAAGTGGGCTTTGAGCTCGAATGGACGGGCGGGTAATGGGAATAAACGATCCGTCGACTCTGATGATTTGTTTCTAATTAAATGTGTTTTTTAAAGTTCATATATAATAATACATGTATAACTTTGTGCATAGTTCACAGGTGTATAACGATTACCACTATATATTCGACCATAACAATCGATAAGTATTTGTTTAGTTAACAATTATTGTCAGTCATCGCTGACCGGAAAAAACCCTTGTGAAATGTGACCGAAGTCATGGTCCATGTTTATTCTACTCTCTCTTTCTTACTATATATGTATATTGTGTATATAGCTGAGTAGTGAATGGTGAGGGAAGGGGGTCGGCACCATCCCAGCAAAAATGTTTGCATTTAGAAAAAATTGAATTAAAAAAAAAATACATCGACTTTGAAACGTTTAACTTGTTCATGGTCGGGTACTGCTATATAGCAGTAATTCATTAAATTTACTAAACTTATGTAATTGGTCATTAAATACTGTAGCAATAATTTTAAAAAACAAATGTACAAAACTGGACATTACGGATCATGCAGTACTATTTTCAACGGTACTAAACGAAACTAGAGACAAGACCTAATAATATGTAATTATATCATGCAATAATATTATTCCAAACATGACATGTGACAAAACAGACATAATTTCAACGTAAAATCTGTGGTAAACCTCTTGGTCCTGGGGAATATTTTGAAGAATGGCACAGTGATAATCGGTAAGAAATAATATTTGTTTTATTCATTTATGATATTATGTTTTGATTAATTTTTGTATCAATTCATATTAAGTTGGAATCAAGATATAGGAAATTCTTTTATTTTATATTTTAAAACTTCTATATTGATTTTCAAAGATAAATCATAAGTTGAATTATTTATTATACGGTATTGAATTAATTATATATATTGATACTGTAATAACAGTAATGACATAGTACATAAAATAAAAAATAAGTATGTATCAGGTCAATATTGACCAAGTCAGTACAAAAATGATACTGCTATAGAAGTAATACAAAAGTAATCTTCTAAGGTAGATACATGAACAATATGAAAAAATAAAGTGTTCGTGTTAAAGGATTGGCAAAGAGATGCCATTAGAGAAGAAATCGGCAGTGTACTTTTGAATACCCACAGGGATATTGTGGCTGAAGAAGTAATCAATAAATTTTCTGAAGAGTAATTTTGTTTGTTTCAAGTAATTTCAGCATAAATATAATATCACAAATAAACCAAATTTAGCTTTTGTTGAATCTTATCAATTCATTTGAACATAAAATGATTTAAACTTTTAAAAATGATTCAATTACGTTATTAATGTTTTTCATTAAAACCTCTCTCGAAAATTTGTATTACTATGCCACTGTATACATATATATATATACATAAACATATTATATAATACATTACATGATATAACCGATTGAACTTATACAAATATGTGAAATGATTTCGATGACTACAGAAAAAAAAGAAAACATGTCTGAAAAAAGTTAAAACAAAATGATTTATTTGTAATATAAAAAATTATCATTTCAAAACAATCTTAAAAAAAAAAAATTAAAATAATAATTCATATTTGATTTTGATTGAAATTGGAACTTTAAAATCTAAACTTAGAATAGTATTCTATAAAATTATAAATACAAAGCTTAAAGTGTTAGATTTTGGTACAATTACAATAAACATAAAGATAAAAAAAACCATGTTAGATGTTGTCATTATTACTGTATTTATATAATAACTTATTGTTATTAATATGATTAAGATGTAAAAAATAAAATAATAATAATAAGTAAAACTACCATTTAATTCAGACGTACACGTTTAAGTCTTTATTATTTATGTTTGGGTGATTAAGGCACGTTTAACATCACATTAATATAATAGATTTAAATTTTATATTAAATTTATTAAATTATTTTTAAAATAAGTATTTATTTTTAACAGACAAAATTGTATGCCGGCATTATATAGAAATGTCGTAAAAATGACACCCTGTAAAATCAGTTCTGTAGTACGCCTAACATAAATTATAATTATTAAAATTATATTATCGAGTAAAAAATCATTTCAACTTACTCTAATACTTTTTAATGGGCTATACAAAAAAAAAAAAAACAAATACTTATTTTAAATAAAAGAAAAAGAAAAGAAAAAAAATGATTTAAATACATTATATTCCGGTACACGCTTCAGTATGTACCGGTAAGTACTTGTTAGCTATTACACATATTTAAAATAAACGTGCATAGGCCAGTTTAACATTTTTATTATTTTACATTAAAAAACAAAGTTGTCATCGTTAATTGTTTCGATAATATATAAATAATAGATAAATTACTATAGTAAAAAACGAAACTAAAAAAAAAAAATAAATAAATAAATAAAAATGCACAACATACGTTCACATCTTAAATTAAAGTGTTTCAAATATAAACCTTTTGGTCAACGGTGGAACTCCGAAGCTAAATAAACAATCGAAAATATTCTTTTAGGAAAATACATTGGGGGGAAAAAAAAAAGGTTTATACTCGAAACAATTAAGTTTTAGTTCGTTTAAATATGTTATATATTGTTCGTACATTCGAAATGAAACGTGTCGCACGTGAATAGTAAAAATTGTTTTTCAAAATGTTGAACAGAAAAAAAATTCAAATATATCCTAATCGAAAATTTGCATTCAATGTTGAACAACAACAACAATAATAGGAATAATAAGAATAATTATTGTGACAATAATTGGAGACGTTCAGTAAGGCACGTTTCGAGGATAGATTCAAGCGAAGAGAGAGAGAGAGTCGAAGGAGATCTTTTTTTCTAAACGTGTATATGTGGGATAAAAATATATGAAAATATTAGGCGTTTATCTAGATTTTCGCTCGACGCAAAAAAATTAAAAAATAAAATAAAAATATAATATTAAGACCATTACACTGGGGCAGTTACTGTACTTATCCATACGGGTACCGATTATAAAAATGACGATAATGATAACAATAAATATTCATAAGACCCCAAGCGAAAAGGTACGATATAAATAATTGGCGTGTATTACAAAAAAAAAAAAAAAAAAACAATTATATCGTATTACATTCGATTGTGTTTCGTTTGAATAAAATAATAACAATGCGATTTCCCACGGAGGGCCTACGCGAATGGCAGGGACAAAAAAAATATCGTGGAGTGATCCGGTAACTATTGATTTCCTTTGGGAATAATGATGATGATGATGACGATGACGATGATGATGACGATGACGATGACGATGACGATTCACGCGAGCGACGTGCGTGATGTTGCGTACGCGCCCCACACCACGTGTCTCGTCTGTTCACAGTTTCACCGACAGCCGCGTCGAGGCGTCCGAAGGGGCGGCGGCCGTGTTGGCGGCCGCGGACGACGACGACGACGACGACGACGGCAGCGTGTCGGACGCGACGCTGCCCGTGTGGCTGTTCCGGCTGTACCAGTCGGCCACGATTCCGCTCTCGGTCGACTGGCTGGAACACTGGCTGGTCTGCCGGGCGCCTTCGCCGCTCCGACAACTGGCCCCGCTGCTGCTGCTGGTGGTGCTGCTGCCGCTGGTGGTGCTGCTGTTGCTGCTGTTGTTGCTGTTGTTGCCGCCGCCGCCGCCGCCGCCGCCGCTGCTGCTCACCGATATGATCGAGTGCGGCCGTTTCGCGATCGAGTCCGGGTCCGAGGGCAACGCCACTATCGAGTTGCGGAACCGAGGGGCAGCTGCGAAACGGACATGGTTTGAATCGTTTGAACAAACCGAAGATCCATACATATGTGTATACGAGGGCTGTCCAGAAAGTAACAGACGTTTCAGTCTGGCACAGCAGTGGAGGGCTTGCGCGTCGTACCTTTCGTAGTTTGTTTGCAATAGGGTGTTAAAATGAGTGCCGCAATTGAAAACGCCGCCAGTTGTGAAGTGAGGGCTGTAATAAGGTTTTTGTTGGCAAAAACCCACAAGCCAATTGAAATTTGTTGCCAGATTTGTGATGTGGTTACGGCCAAGGAATAATGAGCGAAAGCTGAGTGAGGCAGTGGTGCATTGATTTTATAAAATGCCCGAACCAATGATCACGATCAGAACCCGACTCCGCCCGCGACCGCTGTCAGCAGGGGGTTCAGAGTGCTGGAGACTCTCCACGCCCATAAAGTCATTGTCCGGATCCTCGACGAGACAGGGGAGGCTGGCGGCTGTTACCCCCTGGGTCCCCTCGCGGCGTTCGAAAGCCAGCAGGTCAATAGGGGGGGGGGGGAGGAGGGCGTTCGCGGTATGCCGGTTCCAGCCATGAGTAAACGGCGAACGTCGACGGTTACTACGGTTGGGGTCGTAAAAACGTAGCGGACAAATTGTCCCTGACCAAAAGACCGCGCGCGCCGGCGTTCACGTCGGAAAACGCGTTCTGCACACGGATTTTCAACGCGGTCCGACGCGCGTGAAAACAACAACAGCGGACGAGCCGGACTCACTTTTACTGAGCTGCGCGAACGTGATGGACCGATCGTTGATTTGATCCGCACTCGGCCGGATGTCCAGACAGGGTTTGTTGCCGATTCCCATCGAGGACATTTCCGCTAGCCTGACCTCTGCAACGAACAACGGTTTTCAGCGTGATTGAGTCGTGTTTAAACGTTCACCGACGTGATCGGGACACGGCCGGACAACAAACGGCGAGATGCGGTTGCTGCTCACGGTGTTCCGACGAACACGACGTTTTGTCACGCGTAAAAAGCGTCCGTTACGTTTTCGAATGAGTGCTGACCAGAGCTGTACAAGTGTTTGAATATCGGTATTCAAATACTTTCATTCACATTGCTGTATTTGAGTAGTATTCGAATGCTTTTTTTTTTATGGTATTGAATACTAATTTGTTTTAAACACTTTTATGCTTATGTCATATTGTTTTGTTAAAAATCGAAAATCGTACGAAATCGGTAGATAATGAAATTAGTCAACATTTAAGAACTTCGCCAACAAAAAAACGTGGATTGTTTGCAATCATTTCCTATACTTCAAAAAGTAAATATAAATATTTTACTTTTTATGATTATAATAGAAAAAAATGTATTAATTTTTATTTCTGTTTGTAGGTATTTATTAAATACAATACACCTCTCCCCCCGTAAGTGTTTCCGTTGAAAGGATATTTAGTGTAAAGGGTGCTACGTTAACAAAAAGAGAACATCAATAACCGCGACAAGCATTCTGAACAAATCATGTTTTTGACATGTAATAATCATTTGGTCATATAATATCGCTAATAATACATTTCAAAAATATAATTTGTTCAAAACATGTTGTTAAATATTATGTATAATTTATATATATATATATATATATTAATAAAATTATGAATAAATTATACATATATTTTTTTAAGCATTTAAAAATTATTTCAAATACGTCGGATAAAGAATTATTTCAGTGTCACTCAAAATACAATTTTCAACAGTATATTGTTTATTTACTCAAATACTTTTTAAAAGCATTCTTTACAGCTCTGGTGCTGACCAGCATTAAAACGGACCACCTCGTTCCGTCTATGTCGTTCGTTGTCCGAACCGATTGCGCGCCAAAACGTGAACACACGATTACGACGGTCTCGTATAGGTTTGACGCGTACAAAGAAGCAAAATAACTCGTTACGAAAAACCAAGCAAACTTCAAACGCTTACCTCTGTTCCGAAGCGCCTGTTTCCACAGCAAGTTGGAAAGCTCGTCGGTCCACGCCTGTTTGATGTCCTCGGACATGGACACCAGCGTGTACGTGTCGCCCGGTTTGCGTTTCCGGAACCATATTTCGAATTTGGTGCTGCTGTCGCCGACTCTGGCGGTGAACCCGATGTCGCTCGTTTTTATACTGTTCTTGTACACGTACAAGTCCAGATTCTACGACAGAACAACGCACACGTTGGTGGTCAACGGACAAACCGCGTGCGCCGGTCTCACTACACTACCGCTCTACACGACTTACCGTCTGGTCGGGGAATCTCCTCGCCTTGCTGAACAGTATGAGCTCCTCGAACAGGAACACCTGTCGCAGGCACTTCTTGCCCTTGCCTTGCCACACGAGGAACTCGTTCTGCCGCAACAGCCGGCCCTGTTCCTTCAGGTTGACGTCGCACTCCCGTAGCGAGTCCATGGCCAGCAGATCGTTGCCGTGTCGCAACTGGAACCTGACCATGCTCTCGGCCTGCCGTAGGTACTCGGTGTCGCCTTTGGACATCTTCATCAGCTGCTGCAAGAGCAGCGCGTACTTGCCCATCCTCTGCACGGGCTTCAACAAGTAGCTGGCCAAGTCCATCCGGTCGCATAGTTCCAACTGTTTCGCCTGTAGCGTTTACAAACACGTTTCATATCGTCCGTCCATTATGTGCGGAACCTCACAAAAATGTGAACGGGGGGGAGAGAGGGGGAAAGGAACGAAAAACATCTACGACACATACCTTGAAGAACGCTGAACCGTACTCGGACATTAGCGAATCCGAATTCGGTTTGTTTTTGTTGTACAGCGCGTACAAGTAGAACTTCTTCTCCTGTATAAACACGAAACCGTTATAGGACGGGGTGTACACGGACGACCCGCCGCCGAACATATTTCTCGTTTGTGTTGCTACGTACGTGTTTTAGAAAAGACTCGCCCACTTGCAGCGGACAGTTCTCGTGTCTTTCCAGCTCTTTGACGAAGTGTTGGCTGTGAAACTCGTATATTTTTTCGATGTTACCGAAAATGACGTTGCGTTGGCCGCGCAGCGCCTGCGGTATTTCTTCTTTGAGCAGCATCGGCACGTAGTTCTCGATGACGTACTCCAGAGATTTGACGTAGTCGCGTTCGGTCTGTATCATCTCTCTCATAATCAGCTTCACGGTCCTGTCGGATACGCGCGACAAATACGAACGGGTTAAAGTTTTTTTTTGTTCTCCTGGTCTTTCACACTCCTACTCTCACTTTTGCAGCTTCAACGTCTGTGTGCCGCAATCCATATTCAATTGCAGATTGGACATGTGGTGCAGGTGACTGTTGACGGACAAAGGCGGTAAATTCTGATTCTTGCTGCAACCGGGATCGGGACAATTGGTATCGTCGCTCTCTTCGTTGCTGTGTGTGTTGTACAAAAACGCGTTGTATTTAAAATCGGTCGTGAGCGCGCGAACGAACGAATGTGAATATATTACTGTTTGGAAATGACGGTAATTTTTTATTTTTATTATTTTTTTTTTTTTGTTCTCTCGTTTAATCGCATTACGATTACGGCGTGCCGGGCCGTTAATTGGCGTAACGCGAAGTATTCAGACCGGAATTTTATTATTCGAATTTGTTTATTAAAACGTACGAAAAATAATATTACCGCGATTGCTTTTATCTCACGGAATCGTCGATTGCAAGTACGCCATTTCACGAATTCCTCTTTGAACCACGTCTGACGCGGTTGGAACGACACACGTTTGAATGCGAAATTATTAAGACCCTCTGGTATTTACATATTTAATGAACCGACGAGTAATTAAATGAAGCCGAAAACGACGGATCAAGGCTGTAAAGCGCTGCGCAGAAATTATTCTCGAACGTGATTTCAGCGAACTTCGAGTTGTACGAATCGTTTTCTCCGTAATAATATGTATATTATAATGTGTAACAAGTATTGAAATGTGAAGTGTACTGTGTACCTATATTATTGTTATATTACCGATGAAAATGAATTGTTTTTTTTTTTTAAATTTTTTTAACATGTACTTTAAACAATGTACGTAATGATATATTTTACACACTATCAGCCCAGTCTGAATTACCTTTTATTCCCATCGCTGCCTTCAGTCGTGTGCGAGCAGCTCAGCTTTTCCTCGTCTTCTTCGTCATTGTAAGTCCAATTGGCAGACGGGATATGGCTGAGCGCGAGTCGGTCCGTCTCGCAATAGCAATTTTCCTCCGCAACGCTTACCCAGCCACAATGATGAATGTCCGTCGTGTTACCGTTGATAACGTGGTGCTCCGGTGCGGACGTTCTTCTGGACGGCAGGGGAGTGCTGGTAGGGAACGTTTCCGGACCCAACAGGTGCTTCAGTTGGTCGTTGGTCTCTTCGCATCTTATCATGGCCACCTGTTACAAAAAAAAAAAAAAAATGTATAAACATATAAAATGACATTTGAAACCGTCATTACTTTGCACTGTTTGATTAGTTTGTCGTTATTGAGCTTGTTGGCCAGCATCATCATCTCAGAGAAGTGTTGAGCGGTAGGAGATGGATGCGCCATTAAGTACCTTCGCAGTTCTTTGACGTTACGTGTATCGTGCTTCTCGGATATATACTTCATACATTCCAAAGCCCAATCGTAAGCCTTTCGAAATTATACATCGAGTTAATGCTTTGCCATAGTTAGCGTTGTACAGCACAATGTACCGGTAACGGTGAAGCTAACTGACACCCTTCTGATCGTTTACGTTCTTGTGTTTTATGTTTTGTACACGGTATTTATTTATTTAGTATTACGCACGTCCAACGGATTCTAAATACACGTGGACGAGTCGGATACGATTCATGCGGACAAATTAATCGAAATCGATTTGTAGGATATAATCGTATATTAAATACGTACATGTAGTTAAATCGAGAAAAATGTGCGTGTGTATTGACTAACGCGACCGTGTACGAAGTGACATTTCATTCAAATCGTTACCCAACGGATTGTTGTCGACAAAATCAGTTCTCTGAGCGAGTTCGTGTACAAAAATCGTGAGACTTGGTTCGAACCAGTATTCAGAATTCAGACCAGTTCGTTGTATTTAGAAGTCGTGGAACTCCAACCACACCCTCAAACCGTGCCCTTCACCCCACGAAGCGTGTTCTGAGTTTAGGGGCGAACGCAGAAAAAAAATTTGGAGGGTTTTGAAAAAAAATATCAAGACAAGTAAATGGTAGTCATCCAAATTTGAACGTTTTATCAATGGTTATTATATTAAAATATCCATTCTTCGAGATAATTTAGCCATTATATCAGCAACTTCTTCGCATGGAACCACAACGTCTCCATGCAAGTTTAATAATAACGAATTTGAAATCGTTGGAACGGTGATTGTATTTCTCGGTTTAAAGAACATTAAAATCGAACCAGAACTCATTTTAGACAAAACATTCTGAATGCGTATAATCACACAATAGTTGATTGAACAATACACAGTTCAATAATTCACATGCATGTCATGTCGTAAATCGCAATGATTAAACAACGATTAAATACGATATCCGAAATATTCAATAACAGATAACAAATAATTCCGAAAATTTCAAATTTCCAACGTTAATAGTTAATGTGTAAATAATAATAAACGTTCATTGGTCGTATTAGTTTCATGTAAAGTAATTCAACATTTCGTACATATTTTATACATCATCCTAAATTTCAGGGGGGGAGGGGGTTAACCTCCAACCCTCCCCCCCCCGCTGCGTTCGCCTCTGCCTGAGTTGTGCACGTATAGAATTCAACGAACCTAATAGCGTATGGAAGTCGCGAGCATACGCGATTACGCATTACGCGCGTAACTACACGTTTACCCGTCCGAGTTTTGTATGAACTCCGATTTATACCACATTCGACAGCGCCGTCGTCTTTTTCGCGATTTATTTTAGAATATCGAAATCCTTAAAAACATCTACGACATCGCACGAACAACCGGTACCTTATCGAGCAAGTAAAAACAGCGTGACGTGTCCTCGAGCCTTTCCCGAGTTTCTTCGAGTCGATCGCTGAAACCTCTCAGATGCTGCTTCAGGGATTTGGCCAGATCTTTTAAACTGGTGCCACTGCTGCACTGACCCGCTTCCTCAAGCAAATCTCCAGCTTTGTCGAGATTTTGCTATTAACAAAAAAAAAAAAAAAAAAGGTTAATAATAATAAATAAAAACTCCGTTTGTTTGAAATCGTATCAATTTTATCGTACGATTTCATTTGAATGCAATGATAATCATGTTAAAATAACACGTTACAATCTAACAATGCAACGGTGCGATTCAATAGCGAAATTGACAGACACGCTTTTCATGAACGCCTTTTGTGACGGTGTTGAAAACAGTTTTTGTCGATTATGTCTAACAAAATTTCGCATAAAATATCACAACCAATTAATAATTATGTACGCGGGTCTTTTACCATAGGGAAACAGTAAAATATAATCGTTACTTTCATAAGTATCGATTGGTGTAAATTATTTCGGGGTCGTTACGTGTAAATCTCGAGGACTCGAATATAAATTTTATTTTATATAAACTGCAGATACACACATATATATATTCGATAATAATGATGAATAAAAATTGTATAAAATAAATCTTTGTACACGACGTGGATCAAAATTGTTTTAATAACATACACTGAACGTTACGCACGTCATACGTATACAAACTGTAATAAAAAAAAAAAAAAAAACAAAAAACAACCAATATATATAATGATATATTTGAGCGCATATTCTAATATCGTCTTTCTTGTTTATTAAAACGCACATGATATGACGAAATTCTTTAACAAGGCTACATAATTTCACACGTAAATATACACGTCTTGTATGAAAACCAACACATATAGCCAGAAAATTCAACAATCGCGTTTCGCAATAATAATTATTACACTCGGTCGGATGGAACAATTAGAACAGGTGAAACAATATGCACAGAAACCGCGGTCTATCGCGCTCTGTTCAACATTCCATTAGAAAAACGGACGACGAAAATAACCAAATAGATGCGACACGTCTCATAGGGTTTATTATCATTATTATTTTTCTTGTCGATATGAATGAACATATTTTGTTTTTGATTACGCCGCCTTTGATACTATTTTATCGGTTTGACGATTATTTCACTGTATTTAAATGCCTGTATACCGGGTACGCGCGTAATCGATCCGAAATCTCTTCTAATGTCGGTGAATTGTTAACGCGCGATTGAAAAACAACGCGGTCGAGAAAAAAATCGAGGATGAACACACAATTACTCATCCACATACATCGTGACGACGAGCGAATGATAATAATAATATCGACTAATTTATAACTGTTCGAATTCCGCACTAATCGAACGTCTATTTGATTTCAGAATAAAAATAAATGTGAGATTTTCGATTTGATACAGTGGCGTAACTAGAAGAGCTAAGGGGGCTATATCCCCTTACCCCCACGGGTCGTATTTATGTATACTATTTTACGGTTTAAGTGTAAACTATACATGATTTGTACTCGTATGACAAGCGATAAAAGATAACAATAAAATCTCATCATTAAAGATAAGACACATTTATCATCCGTCCATATTTTGTTGGTTTTTATCATATCTCGAGGTGGATCCATATCACTATTTTTGCCATGACGACATCAGGCGTCAAAATCGGGCGAAAATGATGTGATATATATTGTTGGAATTCATTGTCGTGTGTTCTGGAATATTCGAGAATACCCTTATCGAGTGGGAATTCCGATACTATCGCGGACTCGAATATTCTAGAACACGCGACGCCAATATAATCGGCCGAATAATGATACTAAAAAGTAGTGAACGGGCGAATGTCTCCGACCACGTTTCGGTCCCGACCATATTTTCGTAATAATAAATAAACATGAATTGTGTATCCGTGGTTACTTTTTTCCGAATATAAGTAACCCAACAATATATAAGAATTTTGCAGGAAATATCATGGTGTATTTATGTTTACATTTATATCAAAATTGTACGAATAAAAACTTAGGTTTTTAATGATAGAAGAAAAATCTCAAAATTTTCGTCATTGGATTACCCCACTAAGTATGTGTACGAATTTACGATATTCAGTTTAGAAACACCTTGTGTTTATTAATAAACAAAATCGATATTAATGCCAACACTTTATACATTTTGTTGGGGTCTTATCTACGCTAATGACTCGGCAAAAAAGTATTTAGCCCCTCTCCTCCAACGAAAAATCCTGGCTACTGATTAAACGTGTTTTTTTCTTCGTGCAAACGGAAAACACGCGATTCGCGTGGAAAAACGTAAAAATGTCGTACCACGCTGACGAAACGGTCGCGAAACACGTTCAGAACCAACCCGAAAAAAGAAAAAACCCGATACCGTCCAACGAGCGCGCGCTGGACGAAAGCGAATTCGTTTGGACGGATCGGTAACGACGTGCGGCGAGAAGACACGCGCGATGCGATTGCGTTATTATAAATCGGTTGCCGGTCGGTCAGAGAGAAAGAGAGTGAGTGAGACGGACGGACAAACGGGATTTCTAACGCGCGAACAAATGACAGAAAAATGAATCGAATCGGACCCGCGGACCGGACGAGAGAGATCCGTCGAACAATAAACGAGACACACTCGCGACGGAGATTTTTTTTGTTTGGCTCGTCGTCCAACCGTTTGTTGTGATACACCGTTTTCGAAAACCGTATGATACGTTGCATGGAGTTTGTGGGATCCTACGCGTTGGCATTTGTTTCGCCATTTAGTCGTCGTATACGAATTTACAAACGCGTTATGCCATTACGTTTTCGAATTGCATCGATACGTGCAAATCGTCCTGTTCGACAATAAAACAAACGATAAAATCGGTTTTTATCGACGGAATCTCGGTTTTAGAGTATTATCGCTTGGACAGCAGCGGTGAGACGCTTTTAAATCATACAGTGTTTTTTTAATCGGCCGTAATCTCATAACCATCAATTAATTACATCATTATCAACGATTATACGTATCGTGCGTTACATAATACGCATTGTAATTATCATAACAATATGACGTTCGTTGCCTGAAAACTAAATAAGTATATATATATATACATGTTTGATCTTCCTTTTCTCAAGCAAAGCGGTTTTTTTTTTAACACAATAAAAACCATCATGATTATTGTGGTTCGATGTATTACTGCGCGAGTTGTTTGTAAAGAAAAACACACGTGTTAAAACGATCGGTTTTTTTTGTTTTTCTAAGCGGTTTAAAAACATGTGGTAAAAAACATGTTACGACGGAGTAGAGGTGTGTGTGTGTGTGTGATAAAATTAATTAAAAAAAAAAAACGGATACGCCCGTGACACGGGTAGTTCTTCGTAGGCATGTCGGACGCGGAGGTTGGGTTTACACGCCGGTCGCATTTATATTGCACGTAAACGCGATGTTTCTCACCGCGGTTCAAAATTTCGAGTCATTATCAGTACAGTACCGTGTTATCCATTTGGAACACTTGTACAGAAGTTCCGGTGTGTGTTGTTCAATAACCTACCGAAAGTACTTCGTTCACAAAAGATGTCGGAAAAATCATTTTTGAAAATCGTTCAATTTTCAAAAGACGTTATCAGTAACTGTCGTTCTGTGACCGTACCGCAAGGTTCATAGATAACGATTGTACTGGGTTATCTCGGACGAAACGTAGCCGACGAGCGTTCAGGATTTATATACGGTTCTCTAGCAATGTACTGGGTGTACTAATAATGTCGGCGCGTACAACCGGCTCGGCGTACCGCGTCAGACCGCCCCGCAGAAACTCTTCGTCGAGGACCCCGTCGGACGAAACATACCCTCGTCGACCGGTGCTGGTGTCTGTTTCCGTCCCCTCCCCGACGAAAACGATGGAAATGTTTTTTTTTTTTTTTACAACTGTCACGTACGAGGCACAAACAAATAAAAAAAAAAAAATCTACCGTCAAATCAAACAATTATAAAACGATGGCGAACCGCCAAAAACTTTGAATTCGCCGACTGAATACTAGAAATCCGTTATATTTTCATTTGGGTCATCGTCAAAACAATGTAAATCGATGTCAAAAACGAATGTTCGCACTGGCACCAGTGTGCAATGTGTATTAGAGATGATGATGAGTCCGTTTTTGTTTCTCCGAGCTCAAAAAATTAAAAATAAAATTCGCGAAAACCGTTGTTGAAATGCAGTCGCAATTAAATGTGTAAAACATACAATTTTTTTTCTAAAAATCTAACAATGACGACACTGAATGTTCACGTTTTCTTACGCATTCGATCGGAATTAATCGTACCGTTTTTGCGGATCGCGCACGTTTTTCAAGTCGAGTACACGTTACTCGGCAGAACATTAAACCACATAGGAATGAATCATGTGTGGCCCGTGCCTCGGTAACACAACACCGAATGTGATCACGTCAAACAATGTTTTTTTGCACGCATAATTAAGAAACTCGCACGGGGTAATCGGCGTTGAATAGATTTTCGATAAAAAAACAAAACACACGTGACGACAACGCTACTGAAATCCTCTGCCGCGCGAATAACGGTGATTTACCGGTTAAATAGTAACTACGACCGTCACCTACTCCGTTCAATACGGCAGACGGGTTTGAAATGTATAACACGACGTTGGTTTCGAGGTCTAACTGGTCCAAATACACAATAACAGCACAATGTCGACAACGCGAGACGAACGCGCGTCAACATGCGACTAGGCCGTGATCCGTTTCGTATCACGTACCGGTCTGTAGTTCGTTAAATGTTTATTGTTTTTTTAGTTTTATCGGGACGGGGACGGGGGACGGGCGGGACGACTTTCAAAGGGAACCGTAACGGCGTCAAATATATACCAAAAAATATACACTGTCACATTGCACATGGTCATAATGAAATAAACCGTTCTACGAGCGTAGGTAAGTCGCGAGTGAGCAACGAGTTTTGAAGCCGGTTCGGAACGAAAACGTCACTAACCGCGTAGCCGACACACAAACAATCGATAAACCGTAAACCGGAAAATCTCACCGGGCGTTGGGTTTTATTGTTTTCCGGAAAAGAGGACGAGACGAAAATCTCGAGCGAACGCGACAATAAGTTAACGTCGGCGACGCTAACACCGTACGGGACGATAACGATACTCGTCTCGGCGGGGTGGGGTAGGGCAGCGACCGTGTTCGTGCGGGAAACCGATTATTTCACGTACCGGTTCGGGCCGTGCGTTCCCACGCGAGAAAATAATCGTTCGATCCGTACAAATTACAGACCGCCTACTACTCGCGACCGTTTCCACGTCGTGCGCGCCAAACCGGTTTCGTTCGTTTCGGCGCCAAAAGTCCGGTTCGTTTAGCGGCCTTTATTATTTTGCACGAGCCGGCGCACCAGATACGGGCGGCGACATTTTCGCATTCGTGCGCGACAATAGGTTTCGACGTGTAGAACCGAAAAAAAAACACCACGAAAAACACGAAAAAAACCGCAGCGGAGTTCATGGACGCGTGCTCACGTGGATCATTTCGTTTTCCGTCCATCGGCACCGGACACGGGAGAAACGATGGAATTATACACAAAACGTGTGGAAAACACTGCCCCGTCACCGGGGCCGTACTCAGCTTTGCCGGGGAAACTAAATCTTCCGGACCCCTTTATTATTTTATTTTCTATTTTTTTTTTTTGGGGGGTTGGCCTGATTTTCAAACGAAAAATTTGTCCAATTATACGTGAAAACTAATAATTAATTGGTTTTGACATCGAGTATCATCATTGCAACAGTACTGTTTTGTTCTCGTAATTTTATATTGTAAATTTTGTACAACGTCGTTGTTACATTTTCTGAGAGAAAATCGAATACTTAGTAATAGTAAATAATATACAACCACAGTATGAAACGTAAAATGAATAGCTCATATCAGATGGTTGAATATGGTCGTAGGGTGTTTCGTCTTGCCATTCTCAAACAATAAACTACTGTACAATATGTTTTGAGAACTTGCGACTGTTTTGTACCACGCGCTACATACACCCAGAATCACAAAAGATAACAACACACTTGAAACTATACGTATACGTATTTCGACCACTGCGTTGTCATCCTCGGCGCGAGGTTAGAATAAATAGTACATGCGAGACACCTTCGTACGGACCTAACCTAACCTAAACGCGCGCTTGGATGCGTTTGTTATCGGCGCAACGGACATACAGGAAACTCGGTAACCCTGCCCCTGCCTCCTCCCCCTCAGCCACCCAACGACGCGTTTGTCGCGGGGTCGTAAAAAACGAGCGGCGTGTACAGGTCGTTGGAACGCTATCACACCGAGACATACGGCGGGTTAGTCAAAGGGTTCCGTGACTTTTCGTCATCGCAATATAGATACGCGTTTACTTTAATCGCCGTTAAAAGTTCAAAGCCTGTCGCGTTGATTTCGGTGTTTTCTACGGTGTCAAAACGGCTGATCCCCTCGGGGCCCATTCCGATCTTGGGAGACAGCCCCGGCTAGTGGGGACATGATGCAGTTGATGCAACGACCTCGCCCGTCTTGCGATATCCCGCGGCCTTTGCAAAACTCGCACGTAAGAACGGCCGTTAACGGTCTGTACAAATGCACGGTGCGCCATGCCTCCCGTCGCTTCTGTTTTGGATTCGACACGACGTGGTTGTTTCTCTGGTCGACCACCCAGGTCTCGTCACCGGTACCGATCGTCCCAAGAAACGTCGCGTGGTGTTCTGTGCTGTTTCCAAAACATTCGGCCGCGGCCAACTTCCGAGTTTCCATTCGATCCGGGCTCGGCACCGACACGTTCCGTTTTCAAATTACCGGACACGACGCCGTGAACGGATCCCTACTTATTGTGTCCACTAGTCAATGGCGAGCCTTCGTTTCTGACTGGCTCCCGTCGTCCAACGATCCCTGCCGTCCGCCACGAAATCTCGAGAATCGTTCGTGAACGCCGGTCATTTTCTTCTCCTTAGAGTGCCTGTAGCACATTTCCCCAGTCTACACACGAACCCGATGTCCGCCGTTCTCCGCTCGAACTTCGACATCGCGCCCATGCGTTCGGTCACACAACCCGTTCAAACCCGAAACAATGGTCGTCATCACAACTGCCAAAAACCAAGGCGGGGGGATTTCGGGAACTTGTTGACCGCCCCGCGTAATACTATCACGTCGTGTGAAATCCACTCGGGTTTATCTCTCGTTTCGTTTCGGAATCGGGCCGACATGAAAATATCGTCGGCGCGGAATTTAAACGACCGACCACGTACAGTTTATATTAGTATATAAACGTTGCGACCGTATTTACGTTTCGGACGGATTCCGTCCCGAACAGGTGTTAAAAATGAAAAACGCTCGGAAAAACGTCACTGCTAGACACGAACGTTCAAAAATTATTCTTACTAGCGTGACTCTAACGAAACGGCAACGACAGCTATTCGTTAAGATTCGTGCGAGATGACTTTAAATACACACGTAAACGCGTTTTGACGCGATTTGGCGAAAGACGGGCGAACGCAAACGGACGTTCTTCGGTTGATATTGGTGTCTGATGACAAAAACACGAGACGATACGTTTAAAAACCGCGTTTTCGCTAGAATTTCGTCGTCGTCGTCGTCGTTTTTTTTTCTCATTTTTTTTTCAGATACGCGTACACATCGAACGACAACGAGCAACGTCAACAGACCGTCCGAACTCAGAATTAGTATACGGAAACCGCCATCCGTGTGGTTGGACGTTTCTCTTCAAAAACTGTCGTAGAAATACGTGCGCGTGTGCCCGTGTCAAAATAATACAATAACGTATAGTACCTTGCACGTATATTTTTTCACGCCAAAGTCGAACGACGGTTAAAAAAAAGAAAAAGAACACGTACTCTCCTCGGTTTTACCTACACGCTTACGGGTATTATCATCAACCTACATACATCAGACGTACACGCACATAGACATTGTTATAACAATCCGTCCGGTAACGAACTCTACGCGTCTGCCGTGCATAAGTCGATTAATAAAAAAACCAAAACGCGCACACACACACGTGTTCGGAAACATCAAGTAGGTAGGTGTGCGCGGCGACACAGTTTTAGGCGTTATGAAGGTCGCGCGCGCGTCTTATAAAGATACCATGGTACCGGTATCGTCGCCCGGGTAAAGACGATATTTCGGTACGACGTGTAAGTATAGTGTGTGCGTATATATATATATATAAAAAAAATTATAAAAGTTTTTAAACAGCGGGAAAAGAAATTCACGAAATCGTTCTAAACACTCACTATTGTTTGATCGATTGTTATCAATAAAATTGGCAATGTTATAGACGTGATAGTAAATTTGTAGTCTTGAAAAAAGTTCTCTGGTGGAAACTCCCCATCCCCATAAATACTCCGCAGCGTACATAAATATATATATATATATGTAAGACGTGTTTAGAACGCGTGTTTGTTGCTTTTGTCGCTCGTGAGCTTCGCAAAACGACCTCGTTGGATAACAGCCAGTGATCGAAGTGGTTCAAAATAAGTGGAGGGATGCCTCCACTCCTTTTATTCTGAAGTCGTAATATTATTCGAGTTCGATTTGGTTAACCAATTTAATAATGACGTGTTTACTAACACTGTGACTTTAAGCCAGTAAAACTGTATAAATAGCAAATAACTACTCGTATAGTGCACGGTACACTAAATATTCGTAATATCCTCGTAAATAGATCACTATCTAATTAACATCTCGGTAAATCAAATACTACTAACAAAATGAATTAATAAACGTACTAAAAAATAATTAAATGAAAAACACGTTATCATTTAATCATTATACACATTTGGAATGTTTTGTTTAAAATGGGTTCTTGCTCGATTTCAAAGTTCCTTAAACCGAAAAATACAATCACCGTTCCAACTTGTACAGATACGTCGAGGTTCCACGCGAAGAATGTATTGATATAATGGCTAAATCACCTCGAAGAATGAATATTTTCATAAAATAATCATCAACAAAACTTTTAAATTTCGACGCATGTCATTTACTCGTATTGATATTGTTTTCTAACCCTCCCCTCGCCCAATTTTTTTTCTGCGTTCTCCCCTGCCGAACGGCCACCCCAAGGACATACTGTTAAATCATCAACACCACGCGCCGGCCGATAACGCCTCGTCCGTTTTAAGCGGTTTCCGGCCAAAAATCGGACGCCGGTGTTGTCAACAAAACGTCCCCGTTATTCTCCGTTATCTCGTCACAAGTGACTTTTGGACGTTTCCACAATTGAATCGCGCCGTAAAGGGAATGCATGTCGAGTCGGCGGGAGCTGTAAAAACAAAATCGAAAACCCGGGGCCGTGGCGACGTATTGAACGCGACGGGGAGTGAGCGCATATAGAAGGAGGAAAAACGTTAAAAATAGTTCGCAGTGTCTCGTTATTCGACTCGTCGCGTGTACGGTTGCGTGTCAAGAATTTTTTTTTCGCGGGGGTGGAGTTAAATAAAATATAACAAATGAAATTGTTGTTATGCGTTCGGTGTATAATCACTACAGACCGACAGCGTCGACATTCCAACACGGACAGTACACCGTTATGAAGAACGCTATCGAAATTTTTCGAAAAAGTACTGCAAATACACATTAGGAGATCAGGAGTTCTGTTTTTGACGCGTAATGGTTATCGTCGGGCGCCGCGCCGATCGATTTCAAATGCAATCGTCCAAAACGGGTAACAATTTCTATTATCCGAAAATGATTTTATCCGATAATCATTAACAAGTTGTTACATGTAAATTTCGAAAATTTTTTTTTTTTTTTTTTGCATTTCATTTGTACATATTCGATATCGATGATATTATTTGACTGTTCGGCCACGATTTTCGAGAAAGGGCGGTGTAGGTTACGAACCCCAATAACCCCAGGACACGCCACTGTTCGTATGACTTCGTCACGATTATAACGGACGGACGGGGGGGTTTGTCGATACGACCGGTGCGCGGCCACGTATTTAGAATGTTGTCGGGCCCCCTCTGATCTACTCTAACCGCATTGTAACCGGTCGATTTTCCGAGACGCGCACACAACCCCTTCACTTTTAATACGCATACTGATAGTTTATGTAAAAGCGATGATCAATAAATTGCACAAGCCAATGTGGACGTTAACACGTGTCTAACCATAGAATGATAACGTACGATTCGTTATGAGGTGTGCACACGCACACACGCGTAGTAACGCCCGAGTAACGTACACTTTCCACCGAAACCGTGATAACAAAACGTTTCAAAAACAAGCGGCGATTGTTATTCGAACAAAACCGTTCGACGGTTTGCCGTGACGCGTCCGCCGAACTCTCTCCGGGCGAGGAGGTATAACGGGACACGAACGACATTTGTAATCGCCGCGCGCGTTCGGAATACTAAAAGAGACGACGACAACCGTTTAGGCGCGTCCCGAACGTCCGCCCGGTCATGACGATAACGAGGACAATTATTTGCCCCCCCGTCCGCTTACGATATCGACACGAATCGCGCAGCAGACCACGTGCCTCGTTCGTACGTTCCCGTCGTCCCGTCGAATTCACACAATCACACCGACGACGACCGCCACACGCGCTCCGATAGGGAAAACAAAAAAATCACGTCTCACAAGTCACGACGTTTCGCGTTCGTCCCCGTCCCCGTCCCCCCACCGCTATTTTATATTGATATTCGTTTAAATTGTTTTTTAGTGTTTACGCGCGATAAATTGTGACCGATTATTATTTCCACCGATCCCGCCCGAAACACTCACGGCTACAGATGACCGTGTTGTAACGTTGTGAACGACGACTTATGATTTTCGGTTTTTTATTTACCGAGAGTATGGCGATAGGAAAAAAAAATAGTGTGTACATTCTTTGACGGGTAACCTCCCCAGACGTATTTTTCTGCGCACGACGGGCACTAGGGGGTCGAGGAAAACGGTATGGCCGGTCGTCCGAACGCGGTACGGAGTTAAGCACCTGGGGTTCGGAGATGAACCGCGATATGAGATCGGTCGTTCGTTAACGTCGATAAACAGGACGCTCGTCGTACGACAAACGATAACTCGGAGTTCTCACGGAAAAGCTACGAGTAATGCCGATTCCAGCAAAGACCATCGCGTCGTCGGTCAGACTTACATCTTAACTACCACCGACCCTGTGGATACCGGCCACGAGGCGTGTGAACGCGCACTTCGTCCGGGGGCACGAACTCTGTTGGTTAGGTTAGATCCGCGGAGGCAACGTGTGAACGCGTATGTGGCCGGCAGGGACGTGCGTCCTTCAGACACAGAGGACCTGTTGTGCGGACCACAGGACACACCAGCGGTCGACGAAGATCAGGCTCTTCACGTGACAATGGTAGCTGCGGCCGAAACAGCCGCGCATGCCTTTCACCAAATGATGAAGGAAATCCTGTACCGCGAGGAGCAGGACGAGAGGGAGCGCGAAGCGGAAGGACGGGAGGCAAGGCGGATCCGTATACGCGAAGAAACGCCGGAACACACGGGATGAAAAGAAGGAGATGTCTAGGGCGGCGGGTAACTAACCGGGCCGACAAGTCCAAGATGAAAAGGGCTATGGCTTTAAATTGTACATTGCTTTGAGACAATGGTGACAGGAACCTCTGGATTCCTGTCGAACACGGTACAACGATGACATTGCTTATCAATAAACGAAGGCGACAGTCGGCCGGCCGGAGGTGGGACAGAAATGTCACGCCTTGAGGAAGAAATGCGCAAGCAGACGACCTCTCCGCTGTTATCGGATAAAACTGGGGGGGAAAAAAAAAAAGGTTAGATCCGCGGGACTGGTCCGATACGATAACACGCGGCGGCGGCGGACTGGCCCGGGACGCTGAAGTGCGACCGCACCTCGGGGGTAATTATACAAAAAAAAAAAAATCGTAAGTACAACATAAATTTTATGTCGAATGACGTTAAGTCGTGACCGTATTACGACCGTTTGTTGTGTACGGTAGGGCCGATGTTATCCAATCTGTCTATCCGTCCGACTATCTATATATATAGCGACGGCAATGATACGAATTGATGACAACACTTCCACGCCATCAGACTACTGTTGTCGACGTGCTTTCGAAAAACATCGATTTAACAATTACCCGATTATTGATCGACTCGTGATGATTTTGCGGTATGGTTTTTTGTAAGTACGGTCTCAAGCGAACGTGCATTTGTACCCGTTAAAATTGCCGACCGTTTACGTATAACATCTGATATCGACTCGGTAACACTTTGCTCGTAACCTAGAGTCGTAATAGACGCACGCGGCGAACCGTCCTCCGAAATCGGGACGTATTTTTGTTAGATTTTGAACGGGCGGAGTGGATTATCACAACCGGAAACCGTATTATCACCTGATCAGCGCAAAGGCATCTGCGCAACCCCCCCGTTACCGACATCCCAGTCACTAACGCAACCCCCCCGTTACCGACATCCCAGTCGCTAACACCGTGTTCGTGTTCGTGTCCGCGTACGTCGACACCGCGAAGCACGTCGTCGCCCACGTTACGGACACGATGGCAGTGCGTTGTAGTACGTGACAGAACACGGGGCCAGCCGGGCGCGACACGGTTTCGAAACATGACTCGGTCACGGTTCGGCTGATTTTTCAACGCCGACTTCGATCGTTACAAGACATTCAGCGATAATTTAAACGATATAAGTTCACACTTTATTAAAAAAAAAGAGTTAAAATAATTATTGTCCGTCACGAGTAATTTACAAAAACAAAAATATCCCCCCACCCATTTGACCGCCACTTTCCGCCTCCGTTTCGACGTTGTTAATTTTTTTACCATGTTCGGGCACAAGCCATACACAATCGCGTGGCGTTATTTATCGTTGTCGATCGAACGGCGACGAGTTCGTGACACCTCGCAGCGTACTTCAGGACAAGGACGGCCGGGCGAGAACCACGTCCAGATTAGGGCGTGGACGAAACGCGGTCGCGGTTTGGAAATAACGTTCGCGGGCCGGGGGGCGTTCGCGATCGCGCGCAATACGAATTGCCAATCGTCTCGGGTAGCCGCGAACGCGGACGATCGGATCCGGCGCGGTCGGGTGACGAACGTTCTATTCCCGAACGGCGTGGGACGCGCGCGTTCTGTACCGCGCGCAGACACGACGACACGGTTTATCGGCCGTGGTGCCCACGCGCGCGCGCGCGCGCGCGAACCCGAAACCGCGCGCGCGTCCCACGGGCTCTCGTCCACATCCCGGATGTCACCCGCGGGACGATAAACGACTATGCGCGCGCACGTACTTTGGCCGGCGGCGTGGAGTACGCCCTGCGCATGGCGCCCCTGCGTGCGCACGCTCTCCTGTGCGCGTGGGCCGCGTTCCGTCTGGGCCCGGCGACCGTCGAGGCGGACGCGGACGAACAGGCGGCGGAGGGACGGCGGTCGGCGCGCGACCGCGGCCCGCCCGCCGCGCGATAGTTGGGCACGTTCAGTTCGGGCCGGTCGTACACGCGCACCGACAACAGGGCCGCCGCGGGTTCGGACGAACGCGCGGGGCCCGCGCGGCGAAACGAATCGCGCGTCAACATCGCGCACGCGAACACGACTGAACACGTCAACGGACGGCCGGGCGACTGACCACCGCCGCCGCCGCCGTTAGGTTAGAACACCGGCGGCGGCGGCGGCGGCGGTCGTCGCCCCACCAAGACGACGACATTCCTCCTCCTCGGAGAGCGCGCCGGGCAAGGTCGTGCCCGCCGGATTCAGTAGTGGCTCGTGCGTTCTCCTCGTCCGCCCCCCCGCCCCGGCCGAGCTTTCGCACCACGACAGAACCCGGTGGCGTAGGGAGGGGGAACAGGGGCATTGGCCCCTCCCTACCCGAGAACATTTTTACTACGTTCGCTTAACGCGTGTTTATTTTTGATTATATAACGCGTTCTCCGATCGTTGTGACATCACGTTAGGACGTTATCAATCGACGTTATCAATCGACGTTCTCGAACGTTAACACCAGACGATTCGTCTATCCCGATCGATATCTGTTGTTTGTAGTTCAATATTAAGTCACCTATTAATTCTATTGGACCGGTCACGTTTTTTGCGATTCGAGCCAACTCGCAGCGGACAAAACGATTTCGTGTTGCGACCGAACATTCGAGTCCCCCGGGTGGATAAGGCGAATTATTACCGTCGATCGTTCGGACGACTGTTTTTGATCCGTGGCAAACTGGTTTTTTTTCTTTTTTTTTTTTCGTATCATAGTTTTACATTTGAAAAACGAACAACTTCCTACGCTCTAGTTTCCGTTTCGAATGAAAACAACAATACACAAGGTCTTCCCACGACGTTCGCGGTATTCGACCGGTGAACGATGCAACAGTTTCCAGAGATCAATTAATTTGATATGATTAATTTTTGTACGATCACACGCAAAAGTTCCGAACGAAAATACCAGTTGTCGGTGAAAAATCGCGAAGGTCGTCGTGATCATTCGTGACCACGTGTGTTCGGAAAAAAACATTTTTTTTTTTTTTAAAATGTATCCGAATTTCGCGCAACACTCGTCAATCGTTAGCTCATCGCTGACGGCCGGTTTCCGCGGCAATACGTCTTGTACGCGAGCCGAATGCGCGTTACGTATCACGTCGGATAACGTAAACCGAGGGTGGCCAACTTCAATGGACTCGAGATCGACTTTTCGATCTATTAAACGGTCGAGAAAGAAAATTAAAAAAGATAAGAATGTCCCCGTCTCACACAATTAATACCGGGTTTGAAGTTACCGGATTGAATTTAATACAATAACACATATTTGTATACAATTAAACGCAAATTACCTAAAAGTCTACATATTCAATTATTAATAGTTCAACGAGACGTTTGCAACTTTAGGAAAACTACTTTTTATGTTTTCGTAAAAAAACAAAAAAATACAGAAAAGACGAAACGTGTGGGTCGCGATCGACCCGTTGGCCACGTCCGATGTAAACAACGATTGCACAATGTGATACGGTAAGGTAAAGCCGTCGAGACCAACGCCTCTCGGCCCGACCGGTCGCGCTCGTATCCTAACACGCTAACTAAATGGGATACCGCGGATGTGCTACTAATCTCGAGAAAAAGTGTCGTGACGGGCCGACCGTGACGCGCAAAAATACGGTTTTTTTTTGGTACCCTCTATAAAGACGATTCACTTCAAAAATTGTGTACTCGCGGTGCTTCTGTGCCGATTTTTCGGTCACGTTACGTTCACAATGCTTGTGCGAGACGAACGCGCAGCAAACCGACTCTTTTTGAATATTACGACGTAATAATTATTGAGACCAATACTTCATTATTTCGACCATTCCTAACGGCGGATAATTGTTCCCGAGCCACGGTTAAGTTCAGTTTTACGATTCTCGGTTTAACCCGAGTTCAGCTGAACCCGGTTCATCAACTGATCCTAAAACGGATCGCGTTCGTCGGTCGTCGATTTGGTCGTTACTTTTTTTCCTGACACGTCGCGATCAGTTTTCAAAGACGTCTAAGTACTAGTACAAACGTAAGCGCGTTCCGTTTTCGGTTTATAAATATACCGCCGAACCGCCGAACCGCCGACGTCGGTGTGCACGTTTCAAAAGTCAAGTCCTCGACGTTTTGACGCGGCAAGACAAAGTACGTGGATTGGGGAGGAGGGGAGAGGGTCAGTGAAAATATCCGCGTTTATCAGGGGTTTCGACGTCTTTGATTCACACGTCGACCGAACACACGTAGTCCTGGACGCTAACATCGGTCGCACGAGCGTTGTTCGGACCGAACGGTACCCGGTATCCGGTAGAATTCGGAGGGTATACTACCACCCGGCCGGACCGTAAAGTCCATCGCGCGCGGTATGCATAACGACGACGGGGGGGGGGGGGGGGGGGGGGGCACACGCGGACAATTGCCGAGTCCGTTTTCATTAGAGGTACGGGCGACAGACGGTGATCGACGACAGAGCGTATTAACGCTCGTTACGTAATTAACGTATCTACGGTGTTCGTTAATGTATAATCATGAATATTACTAAATATTAAAAGACGAAAATTGTTTTGCGTATTTAGAATGTAAAGTAGAATACAATAGACAACGAGAGTATAAAAAGCTTCAATTAAGTTTTACATAAAATAATAATTTCAAAAAGAAACACAACGTAGCAAATAGCAGCAGCAGAAAATTCCTTTCCGCGCCCGTGTGATCGCGTATAGACGCGCGTGGCTGGGGCGTCTGGTAAACAGAAAACGTCTTTCCACGCACGCCGCACGTGTTTACGACCACGGTTACGGTTTTCTCTGCTTTCGCGGCGCGACCTACCCCCCCCCCCACCCATGAGTATTTTTAAAGTGGACAATTTGCGTAAGATAAGTTTAATTATTTCGCGATTCGTTTGTCTCGGTGGTTTTCAACGTCAAAAGAGTATACATTGTTTTCTAATAATAAAAATTAAAAAATTCTCTTCGCCGTACGAATCGGGTTTCCGTGTTGTTCAAGGACCCTCCCCCCCACCCTCCACTCACAAATCGACAAAACCCTGAACGCGTTGCCGATACTTTCGTGGGTACGTTTTAATGTTGCTGCTTTCTCGTATTTCGTCACGTACGTATAACAAAAATAAAGAAAAATAAAGAAAAATAAAACATCAAACGATGTTATGACGAAGACACCGGTGTTCAACTAACCGGGTCTCTATTTCACGTGTATTTATGGAAACGGTGTTTTTAAAGCGCGTGCAATTAAAATACACGTGCACACGTGCATCTAAGTACGGTCGGGACACGGAGGCACGTGCTCTGCCCGCCGTTGCACGTAAACGTAAAATTCATTTTATTTTTCAAATCCGAAACCTTTTATTGCACATACGCGTACAAAACATGAACGGGCCGCGACACCCGTATTCCACCGTGATGACGTGGCGTTGATCGAGCACGATGTTCGAAACACGAGCGTATCCGTCGACGCATACCCCGGACGATACCTAACCTCGAATCAACCGATCGAACAACGATTGACTGGTTTTCAACATCGAGTTGACATCGAGTAAAATCGTCCGACCAACGCACGGCTCCTCAACACGACCTCCCCGTAAGCACCAGACATTTTTTCTAGGGGGGGACAACAAGATCATGGCAAATTGGTCGTGGAATTTAGTGAAGACCCATCTATTCTAGTGTAATATAAATTATTGAAATACATGAAAAATGGTGTATTATTAGCGTTTTCTGATAAAATATAATCAATTTCGAAATCAAATTAAATGGCGGTGTATTATCTAAACGAATGCACATAAAAAAAAAAGTTACACAGCGAAAAATATGAAACACAACAAATACGCAAATACTTGAAATTTAAATTTTCGTTCGTTCTTCAACGGGTAGGGCAAAGGTGCGGCAAAACCAAATTTGGGTAGGGCGCTTGCCCTGCCTCGCCCCCCTCTAGTCCGTAAGCGTTTCTCCGCGGTGATCGTTCCAACAGGTAGAACTCCCGCCGTCGTGTGTTAAGAGCGTCGACAAAAATCGAAGTTGGTAAATTTTTGAGTAGAAAAAAAAAACAAAATATACAAACTTGTGGACCGTGAACGCGCGGCTTAGTAACAAGTGCCGACTGTTATTATTGAACGCACGCGAGTAGACTCGAACGATTCGCACGCGAACACAATGACGACGAACACCACACCCCCCCCCCCTCAACCGGTCGACGAGCGAAAACGATCCATCCGGACGTTGAAGCGACGGTGTTGGGGTAGGACAGGTTAGGCGAACCTCACGACTCAGGGTGTAGGAGGACCGACGCACAACCGTTACGTGGCGGACGACGCGATCGCACTGCGCACCGCGTACGCAGAACCCGCAAGGCCGACGGGGTGCCGCGGCGCGACAGGAAACCCGAACAACGGCCATGCTGTCGGCATACGACGGGACCACCACCACCACCACCACGTCCGCCCGCGTCCCGAACGGCGCCAGTGTCGGCGGCCGCCACGATGGGAGACGACGACGACGACGGCAAAGAAAGAAAGAAAGAAAGAAACGCGTTTTAGGGGCCGCGCCGCACCGCACGACGACGACGAGAAAAGCAACACAAAAACCGACCGCGTGAATATATCCCGAGAAAACGTACGCGACGAGAAAAAAAAGAAACCTCCGGCTACGGGCGCCAAACCAAAAACGCAAACGAACGACCTCCGACGACGACGGATACACAGGCGTATTCATGGGCTTGGGCGAAATGTGCTACGGACCGGCGTTACCCTTCATACTTATCGATTTGTATTGAACGCGATTCAAGTCAAAATATTGAAGTATTTTTTTTTAATTTTTTGCCTCCCCCCCATTCCATTTACAAAATCCTGGTTAACGTCACTGTCCCGTTCATACCTGTTTCAATACATCGTTATTATTTTGACGACAATGTTAACGATCCCGACATCTTAGGCGTCGTGTGAAACCGTCGTTTTCCACGACGCGATGAAATAATTACAACCAGTAGCGGATTTTCAGACATTTTCTGCGGGGGGTCCAAAAAAAAAAAAAATAGTACATCAAATTAATATAAAAAAAAGTATTGTAGTATTTTTGATACTGGAATATGGATCGCTACAGAGTGTCTGATGGGGGGGGGAGGGTCCAATACCCCTAGACCACCACCCCCCCTCCCCGTAAATCCGCCACTGATTACAACATATATCGGATCCAGGATGGGTTTTCGTCTCTTGCCATTTCAAATATCGAAAGACAAACGTATCTGATAACGTTCAATCTAAAGTTATTTTCGAAATACGCTCCGAACGAAACCAGACGTTTACATTTATTAGTTATGCTTGTTGTTCTTAGCTTCTCGCGTAAAAAATATGACATATACATAATAACGTTATCTATTGAGAATTTTTATTAAATGTATACTGGGGGGCGTCACGAACATTTCAACGAAACCATTTAAATATTTTTAGTGGAACGGGCCGACATCATATTATTTATCATCCTACGCCAGTGTCGCACCCAAGGGTGGACCCGACCCCCCCTTGACCTGTGTAATAGTTTTAAATTTATTGATGAAAATCCTAATTCAAAATATAAAAATATAAAAATTATCTTTATTGTATAAATCGGGGTTTCATATTATTTTAGGACCCCCCCCCTTGAAAAAATCCTGGGTGCGTTGCTGTCCTACGCCCGTGCGCGGCGGTGTGTGTTTGTGTACACTATTCGCGTCCGGTGTTTGACTTGCCGCGTTTCGCAATTGTGGGGCTGGGGACGAAATGCTCATTTTTGCTCGGAACGTGTTCCCCTCTCCCGTATACCTCTATACTGTACTATGCGTGTGTATAAGATTTCGGTTGGACATTTTTGGGGTTATTTCGCAGGAGGTTCGCACCATCATCGTATCGAGAAATCGATTTTGTTCTCCGGACTCTGCTGGCGGCCGGAACAAGAACAATACCGTGTTCACGTACTGCAGTTGGTTTATCAAAAGGTCTAAACGTTCGGGTCGGACAAGTTTTCGCCGCGGCAGGTCGCTCTTACTATCGTCATTTTGGATTGTCGAAGAGATCGATGGCAAGAGACAATCCGTACTCCTGAGGCATATTTAGAACTATTCAAACGCTGCCGACAAATCCCATTTCCCGTCGTTGAATGTTCTCGATCTCGTCGAAAACTGCAATCAAGCTTTGAACTAAATTTCTCGAAGCTCGACCAATTCAAATGCTTGGCAACGTGTCCGTATCGAAAACGTACAATGCCATTTTTGAACCGTTCCAATATTGACGCTTGGATTTACCGAACTACAAGAACCAAGTATCAAACAAGCCAAGTACAACTCGTTTGATGTATCTTATGGAATTTTTGTCACCGAAAGAAAAAGATCGATTCGAGAAGAATGTTTATCTAGATGATAGTTTACAAAACTACGATGTTGAAAATCAAGAAGTCTACTCTGATGGCGATTACGAAGATTACCTAACGTCATTAACATAAAATTTGTAATTGTAATTGTATTCTTATTCAACAGTCGTGAATAATGTCATGGAATTCTAGTTTTTCAATCATTTTCATTGAACTAGACTAGGCAATTATTGTTTGACGCGAAAGGGCATTCCCATGACCGAATACCTTATTCATTTACAGCTTTGTAGACACAAAGAAAAACAAAACGAAGACATAATTATTTTTTTTTAAATTCGATCTTTCATCCGACACAAATAACCTAACCCCAATAAAATGTATAAAATTTATATATATATACACATGGTGTTTTTGAACTGAATACCGTAAATTCGTACACATAATCAGTGGGGTGACCTGACGATGAAAGTTTTGCGATTTTTCTTCTACCATTAAAATCTAAGTTTTTTAATTTTTTTTTATACATAGAATTTTGATATAAATGTAAAATTAAATACACAATGATATTTCCTGCAATATTCTCATACCTATGGACATATCATATCATTTTCGCTCGTTTTCATCCGACTTTGACGTCCGCGAGACGCACTTGACGCCATGGCGAAAAAAGTGTCGTGTACCCACCTGGGGACATGATAAAAACCAACAAAAATATGGACGGACGACAAAAATGTGTCTTATCTTTAGTGATAAAATTGTATTGTTATCGTCTTTCGCTTGTCGTACACGTTGTTCAAACGTTTCAACCCGGCGTTGGTGAACAATGACAAGAGTTGGTTGCCGTGACAACGGTGACGGCGACTTAAACGTCACAGTGACTTTTAATGGCGACTGGACATTGTCGCCGACGTTGTGACTTATACACAATGTAACAATCAGTCACAGTTTATTTTTTTCTCGACTTTTGGCTCATCGCCGTTTCAAACGTTTATAGTTTACACTTAAACCGTAAAACAGTATACGTACGTAATCACGGCACGTTGGGGGGGAGGTCAACCCCCCCCCCCCATAATCTTTTTGATGAATTGAATTTATCGTACTAAATTATCAGAGCGGAGACACACGCACTATTCAACCCGCGTTTAGACACGATATTATCGCACGCAACATAATCTAGTAGTTGAAAATATACGATTCGGTTTTAATAAACCCCCCGAAAACGTGTTCCTGTTACGGCCTCGACGAGACAGTCCGCCCCGAGTCCACGCCGCCGTCGTCGTGTTGCAGACAATCGGACGCGAAGAGAAACGGACTTCGGAGGGGTCCCCCGCAGAGACGAGTTACGACGTACCGGGCCCGGTCTGGGAGGTCTTCGGCCCGCTATTCTCGATAAGTAACGGTCCAAAAACCCACGTCCAAAACCAATCCGCCAATCTTTAAATTCGTTTTCGTAAATAATACGGTTAACACGTTCACGGTCAGTTATACCGCTATAGCGGTCATTTACAAAACGCTCAAAATCGGTACGTCACTGCCGGTGCGATACTATTTTCAATGGTATCAAATGAAACTATTAGATTTGACTGACCCACTCTACGTTCACTCACACGTTTGGCCGCAGATAAATATAACGACGTATGAGTCAAACGAATTCTATTTTTATATTCCCATCGGATGTTCTCATCAATTAATTTCGTCCAATTTATACGTTGTTTGAACTCAATAATATAACGTCTTTTCACTTGTCCTTTGTATGTTCGTGTTTCGTTATGTGCGTAGCAATAGAAGTGTGAACTCGTGATTTTCGTTTTACGTTTGCATACCTAGTGTTTATTTACCTACGAAATGTATATGATACCTAACGATGGATCGTTCCGAACAAGATATAGAAGAGTGTTTGAATGAAAGTTTGGAATTTGATTCCGACATTTCTAGCAGTATCAAAATATTACTGCTATAGCAGTAACGGAAATGTGATTTTCTGACGTATGTACATGAATAACATGCAAATGTAACGTGTTAAGCACCGTTTATGTTATAACTCAAGGAATTTGTAAATTTCAACATAAGTTTTTTACTTATTTTCCAAACGACCCACTGTACCGTAGAATAGAACCCAACGATCCCCCCCCCCCCATTCGATCGTCGAGGTCCGTTTTATTTTATTTTATTTTTTTTGTTTATTCGTTATCAGTCGCCCCGCTATCTACAAATGCGCGTTCGTGTCGATACGGCGGGGACGGCGCCTCGTTTTGCCTCCGTTTATACAACCGACGAGCATCGGACGGCCGTTTGTTTTACACGACAACGATGCGCGGCGCGCGGCGATTCCGTCTTCGCCGACATCGAATGATTCGGTTAAGAAACTAATGTCTACACGGGTATTATCACACAAATCCATACAAAATCTGTACGGCGTTGTTTTCATATTGATATCGAGTTTTGGCGTCTGGCTGACGGTTTCCCGTTTCTCGTAACATGATTATTCTCGAATACGAGATCAGAAACAATTTTCGTTACCTATTCGATATACATGTACATTACTGGTCGACTAAATGCTCTACGTGATGATACACACGTGTTATCTATTTTATTTTCTTCTCGTTGTCCTTCCAAAATGAGTTTGTTTGTTTCAGTGAAAAATTAAACGTGTTATGACGGGAAAATAACAAAATCGGACAGTCGCAATTTGTAACAACTAATTTTAATAAACTGTTGGTTTTAAATTAGTCATAAGCCCGCGATCGAGTTCAAAGACTTTAATAGATCTCAATATATAACAAATAATACTCTAAATTGACAATTCATAGTGACAATAGGTTTTTAAATGTCAAAACAAAAGTTAAATTATATGGAATCATTCCACTAACAACAATAAATTGAAAAAACGTATGGGCAAAATAACATTCTGGTGTAAACTACATCAAACATAAATTATATAACAATTAATGTCGGATCTAAACAAACAACAACAAACTATTGGACTCGACAGAGAAAAAAAAGATATATATAGAAGAACATAACGTATTGATAAAGAGATAATTTTTAAGAATGTCGCACGTTGCGTTTTTCGGCGATTTTAAGTAAAACATTGTACAAAAAAACTACACAGCGTGGCTACGAGACTCGCCACTGGATATCAATTGAAATAATTCCGACAAATTTTCTATTTGTTATTTGTTTACATCGTTGTCGGACGTTTTAACACATCCGACAACGACGAAAACAAAAGCAAACTATTGGATAATCCCGCGGCTTACCATGGAAACGAAGTAAAACTTCTCGAAGTCCTGTTCCTGTTGCCGGATCGCCGGCAAACTGTTGGCCACGTCCGCGTGCTGCACCAGCGCGTGTTCTCCTTTGTTGGTCAGCCAAGAAATGACCTGCGGCATAATTGATGATTAGCAGTCGGTGACAACAACCAAACGAGAAACGCGGCGAAAGTGGCCGTCGTCGTCAGGCAAGCGCGCCGTGAAGGTACGGACAGCGGCGTATTTGGGGAGGTGCGGGTGAACGTCGCGTTTTTGGGAACAACCAATTTTCAAGGGTTTGATATTACTGCAAGTCTTTTGAAACGTTTTATTTCACAGTTTGGAAATCGCATGATGGCCCCCCCCCCCCACCAATAACGATGAATTGTACGTGATTGTTTTAATAGTCGTAAACACTGTGAACGTTAGAAACAAACGTTTATGAACATTGTTAACACGATATTGATTTATACGATTTATTGATAATCACTTTTACGTGAAATATGAGTGTTAAAAAGAAAGGGGTTGTGTATGTTTCGGGAAAATTGCTTGGGGAGGGGTTTACGTGCAGTAAGGGCGGTCAGCGGACTGGAGGGGGGGCAACAAAATTCAATACGACACGGCGCTCGTGACGGGTTTTCCTTGTCCGTCGCACTGGCGTATTTAGGATTTCGTCTAGGGGGGGGAGGGAATATATATTAAAAAAGTATTTTATTGACTTAAAGAGCGCTTCGTAAAATCATACCAATTGGCTATTGTAAATAAGAATATCAAAAACTAAAAAAAATCAAAAGGCGGATCTATACCCCCCCCCCTGTAAATACGCCACCGCTCCTCCGGGACACGAACTACCATCCCCGTCACGGACATGGCTCGTCGTCGTCGCGGTCGGGAAAACGCGCTCGCCTAAGCCCACCCGCACGCACGCCGCGGGACAAGTGGAGATTCGCGTTACCTCGTGCGTTTCGGTCTCCAACGCGTTCACCCTGGCCGCCTGCATCATCTTCTTCTTCTTTTGCGTCACGAGTTCCTCCAGCCGGACCGCCGCGTCTTCGACTTCGCCGTGGAACTTCCTCGCGTCCTCGAAGCTCGACCTACACGAACACGAAGACCACGGGGTTTGCGTTTGCGAACGTTTACGAACGCATCCGAAATCTATGAGCGCGCGGACGGATAACGCGAAACGGACGACCTACTGGTCGTACGACGTCGTCGGGACGATTCGCGTGTTTCGAAATTATTGGCGCGACTCAGACTCTCGTTACGTAGAAACTCGCGTACGACGTACGAATCGACCGCGCTACGTTCCATTAAAAACGAATTAAACCCGAACAATAGCGTTTTTTTTTTTTTTCAGTCCGACTCTCGTTATTGTTTTCATTAATGATAATCCAGTACCGATATAATAACACGCGGGCCATAATAACAATAAATTATTCCGACACACATAATTGCAGTAGAATGTATATATCGTTTTCGTTCGTAGCGGTTCGTTAGCGGTCCTCGTTTGAGCACAAGATGCGACCAGATGTTCGCAGTACGTATCTGGACTTGTCCGATTCGTTGTTAACGATCGATCCGAATACACGCACTTACACGCCAATACCGTTTTGATTTAGACGATGATAACAGTGGTAACGAACAGGATATTTTTAGGCGTACCTTGTACGCGGCTCTCCTATCGTGTCGAAGTGTAATTATTAAATCCGAAATTAACTGACCGGCCTACATTGATTATGGAGAAATCGGGGGGTTTTTTTTTTCTTCTTCAGAGTGTACCTATTGAAACCACGCGATGATTTTCACGCCCCCCGTGATTTCCACCGGCGGACACTAGATCGTGAAACGTCCGTTTACAAGAAACCACACCGATCTGGTCTGGGCAACACGACATATTTTTTTGCGGTTATAACAACAGCGATTTATACGTTACTCGTCACTACACACACACACACACACACGTACATCACAAATCTGTCTTCGTTCAAACACCGCGCGCGTTGTTCCAGCGCTTCCATGCTCTGTCTGGCGTCCCGGAGTACGTTTTTAATGTCGGAATCGTCCAAGAACTTCGCTATTGCGTTTCGCTCCTGTTGCGCGTTTCCCATGTCCGCTACGGCCGTCACGAGTCTGTTTCCGGCAATCTGGCATAAACGCGTCAGCCTCTCCGAAGTCTGAAAAAGAAGATGATAAAAGTAGGTGCCGGTAATACACAGACGACGATTTTACCGTTCTTATCCACTGCTCGTTTCGTTTATACAATTAGAGAGGGGGTTTTTTTTTTATTATTATTATTCTTTTTACAATCGTAATTAATTGTTGGCGAGTGCGATGTATATTTTTTATTACAGTCGTTCCATAACTCATGACTAATAAACAAACCTTATAGAAATCAATCCATTCAGGTTGATCGTGCGCGTACGGACCGCCACAGTCCGACGGGATTTGACTGTCTTCAAAGAACTCCAAGAGACCGTTATACGAACTGACAGCGTAGCACTGGAAAGAGAGAGAGAGAGAGAGAGAGTAAAAAAACGAATAAGACTTAAAATCAAAATTTCGTACCCGAATTTGGCTCTTCTTGAAGCGATTCCCTTCTGCTCGTCGTTTCGTGCAAAAAATCACTTTGTCCACCGTAACTAGATGCTGCGAAATAATAACGACGACGATAATAATAATAATAATAATAATAATAATACAAATGTGATTGCGGTAACGCATGAATTAACTTCTCGTCACGCGTATTACCTTTATCAAAACCAGCACACAATCGACGAATTCTATGCTGGTGCAGCTGTTCTCATGCACCAAAATGGTCAACGACGAGTTCCTTTCATTTCTTAAAACGAAAAATAATTTAAAATGTATTTAATATTGCATTATAGTATACACGCATAAAAAACGAGACAAAAGTAGACACCATTATGTTTATAAAAAAAAAAAAAAAAAAAAAACGAATAACATATACGCTATCAGAAAGCATATAAACTCTATTTTAAGTAATATGAATGAAAGTAATTGGTTTTTCAGGTAATTATTTTCCTAGCCGGATTTACAGACATTAAAACTAATCGACGTGTAATAAATTAAATACGTTCATTTCGTTTTGATAAAGTGTAAATTACAAACGTATTAAATATTGTAACATGCATTCTCATTTGAGATACTCGAATCTGTGTTGTTATTCGGATACGTTTATTGTCCATTATTATAAAACGAAATTTCACTTTAATACACGCAGTTAAAACGATAATAACATAATTTATTACGTTAAAAAGGATAAAGAAAACGTTATCGAGTTATAACCGCTATTTTCTTCTTGTTTGTTTAATAATTCATTATAAAATAGATAAAAATACGGGTTTTTTTTTTTTTTTGAGCCCACTCACACAATAGTTTGACGAGACGAGATTATCTAAAATATACGAAAACTCTCACGTAATATAGCGGACGACGTACCTCCTGTTTAATAACGAAGTGTGTTTGAAATTTGACGAAAACAAAAAAACCTACAGAAATTAAAAATGGAAAAACAGTAATAATAGCTTTACATTACGAAAATTAACTTAAGACCGCTCGAAGTTTTGAAGGAAAAAAGATAATTATTTAATTCGATAACGTTTTGATGGCGTGATTCGAAATGAAAACGCACCACATAACATAAACGTATGTAATAGGTGCGCCGTGAAGTTTAATCGAAACGAACGTGAGAAACACAATTGCAGGGCGTTTGACCAAACAGCAATTTAAATAAAAAAACGTGTGTGCGTGTGTGTGTCCCTCGGTCTAACTGTACATATTATTATTATTATTATTATTTATTTATTTTGTGAACAATCCGTTTTCGAATTGTCCGGCGTGAGACGACCAGGGCGCGCGCGCACGCAAACAGTTACACAACAGGACTTTGATTTTGAAGTTGTTTAAATGCGGAACGGTCGTGTCCGGCCGGGCTGCGAAAGTAAAAGTCCGCGGGATAGGTCACGGACGAGCACGACGCTATTAAAATACGATCCGACCGACGGCGGTCCCATTGATTAGATTTCGATTGGTGTAGTTATTATTATAAACGCGCGTATTGTTTCGACACGGCCGTCCGCGCGCGCGCGCGTGTCTTGCATTGTCTGGGTTTGGAAGCCGTTATTATTGCGTTCGTTACTGTCGTCGTCGTCGTTGCACGGGCAACGGATAATCCAACGGCGTGAAATCGTACATAAGTCAATTGGCGTCCGCGCCCCGGCGACCACGCAGCCCAAGGACGATCGGACGCGAACGTACTCCAGATATCTTTCGCGTTCGTCGAACGTTTCTTCCATGGGTTACGAGGGGAAACCGTACACAACTCCCTGGGGGGAGGGGGGCCTTTTACTGACTGCACGCAACGCGCCGTACCTGTTGCTTTGTCTGCTTTTTGTTTTTTTAAAAACACTAGTAAAACGTTCATCCGATCAACGTGAATTATAAACGTATACATCGCTTAATCGTATCCGTATTGTACTTTAAATTATTCGATATTATTCCATATAATATGCCTAATGCTTTTACGTCAGCCTGCATTGTTTTATCAGATATTCCATTGATAGCAATTAATAATGCGTTGCAATTTTCTGTAATATCACTAAGTGCTTTAGCACGATAGGCCCGTCGTGTTGCTGATACTGACGTTTAAGGTCTTAAGTTTTATGTTTATAGTATTAGCAATTTTTTCTAAAATAATGTGTCTAGTATAACTGCCTTCAATGAAAGAGTAAATTAACTGAATATTATTAAAATATATCCCTCAGCCAAGTCGCTGGGGAGGCAGCTGCCCAAGACACGCCTACGATAGTCACCAAATTGGTTACGCGATCGAATGATGAAATATGGTGTCGGGCGGGATCGATACGTTCACGTCGCCAACCTCATACCGGTTTCAAATACTCTGTTGATTCATATTCATATTCATTATCGAATATTGGTGTTTGCGTTTGTTCGCGCGATATGGGTTCGAACACAGATATACAGAATACGAGAGCATTATGCTTTTTGGAGTATTTGTCCGTTTGGACTGTGCGGTCGGATTGAAGCGAAACGAAACGATTGACGAAATCACGTAGGCACGCACGACATGTGGACTCGGGGAGAAGGATGTCTAAGCGTAATGTCTAAGGTGATGTCTAAGGTGGTATAAGCGTACTCCGGGGGAAAAATAAAACACATTTTCAGGGTGGAGGGGTTAAATTTTCAACTACTAGACTTAAATACTAGATTACGTTGTGCACGATAAAATTGTGTCTAAATGCGGGTTAACATGTCGCGTGTAGATAGTGTTTCTCCGCTTTAAAAATGTAATTTAATAAATTCAATTTATTATAACTATTAAAATGATTCGGGGGGTTGACCCTCCCCTCCAAATACGGCCTTGACTGGCGGTGGTGATCACCAGCCGCAAAAGCACGTTCGTGGAACGGATCAGGTTCGAACAACACACACACACACACGAATTGATAACTCGGTACGTACTCTTTGATAATTTACCAACTGATTATTTGTACGCGCGCAATCGAACGAGTGCGACGACGACTGGCTGACAAATATATTTGGGTTTATAAACACTACGTACAGGCGCACTGCCTGACGCGGCCTAACAAAAACGGCAAAAAAAAATACATTTTTTCAATATAAATATCACGTACGCCAAGTGTTACGTGTGCTTTTCTGATGTTGTGAATTATGATATGGCGAAAAACGATTCTTATCGAATGAACATAACGGTGGCGGCTCATGTTTAAGAAGCACACGGACACGCGTCCCATGACGAAAAACTTAAATCAAATGAAAAATATAATATCGCGTCAATCGTATAATCGGTATATATATATAACTGACGACTATCTGAAAAACCGTGAAGTTCCACAATCGGTCGATCGTATAATACGATCAATATATTATAATCTGTACTCCATGATTAATGTTTACTAGCCACACCGTAGCACCGCGGGTGCTCGAATCAACCTTATGAAATCCGATAATTTGTAGCCACTTATCGGCACGAATTATTTCGAATAATTATTTCCAACTGTGCGCGAGTTATTTTTTAACCCGACTATCGTTGTCACATAACACGACAACACACAATATCACTAACCAGTTATTACGTTTTTAAGGGGATTGAAAGCACGGCATTTTCTCTATTCGTCTCGCGAAACATGTCGAAATAGACGTTTCCTACTTCCAACGTACTTAGATGGATCTGTTTTTGGGGGATGGGAGTGTGACACCACCCCCTCTAAAATCGCCTCTGACGTTTACTCGAAGTAAATTTTAAGAATCAATAAACACGAATTAGAAATGGTGAGTTATGGGATAATATGAAAGGGGTTAAAGGCGTTTGTGCTCCACTTATTGTGAACCTCACGAGCCGCCACTGTACACAGACAAGTACTGCGAGATTTTCCCCTAGCCTAACCCTCTTCCCCTCTAACCCGAGATGACGATCGATAACGTTACACAATGATGTCCACACGAACACGCGACGGACGTTCCCGTTGACACTACTCGTTTTACCTGTTCCTCAATGATGCGTAGTACAAAATGAGCTCCGCTGCGTCGACGTCGGACATCCCGTCCGAATGTCCTCCATCGACCCATAACACGACCGCGTTGCCCTGCCGGTCTACGGTCCCTGCAACAACGTATACAACGCATTACAATAATATTATCGATTCCATTCGCGCGTCAAAAACATTTTCGGCATTTACACTCGTGTCGGACGAACTTTCTCGCGTTTTCGACGTGATGCAATTTCGGAAAAGACCAAAAACATCACGTCTGCACGTACTGGACATCGCGTAGGTTGGGAGGGGTCTGCGCGATTGTTTTTCAGAGAAAGCGACGTCGTACGTAACCGAAACGCGCGACAATCGACGCGACGCCAAACGAAAAAAAAAACGTGCACCGGGCAAACGAGTAAAAATAAAAGTCCCCGGAGCTCGTGCCAAAACGTTATGAACACGACGCGCGCGCGCACGTGTAGGAAGTATACCGTAAAAGTTGTGAGAATACACACACGTCGCACTTTATATACGATACGCGCGTGCCCCGTACACACACAAAAGGGGCGAAAAAAACTTCCAGCCCGTCGAAACGGACGAACGCCGGGTGCGGCCAAAGCCAAGTGTGCGCACACGTGTCCCGCGTTTTTATTCGCGGTTTCCGGTGCTCGTTTATGTTAACTCGACGGCGGCACGGTTTCGACCGTCGGCCGCGTCAACGTGCGCCGAGACGGACACCGCGTTACGATTACCAATATAAAACGGGCCGGCCGCGGCGGTTGGTCGATCCCGAAATCGACGGTTAGGTTAGGTACGTACAGAGGGACGGGGACACCGGGGAAACCAGATTGCCAGACGGGCCGCGACTTGTAGCTACTAAATCGGCGGCAAGCGATCGCGTCGCGTTCGGAAGGGCTAAACGCTAAAACGAAATGCGCCGACAAATCACAGTTCCGCGTTTACGTTTTACAGCCCGTCGTCGGCCACACTCGAGTCGACAATGATTATCGTTTTTGTTTTTGTTTTTTTTGAATGGGCCAAATCTATATCACAATCCGTCCCTGGGTACACAACAGTTATTATTATACGCTAATGTACACAAATCCGGGCCCTCGTTGTACATATTAATATTGATAATAATTTTAATATACATTCTAACATTTTAATCATTTACTTTTACAAAAGGTACCCAAAATATTGGCCTCTTTTGCTGCTATACGCCTGTATAAAGTATCAGTTATTTTAGTTACCCTAAAATAATTTTAAATTTACTGCAGTTTAATATAAAAATCAACTTTTTTTTAAAAAAAAAAACTATTTATGAATAATAATAAAAAAAAATTTTAATTATTATTATTTTCAAACTTCCGCACGCCAAGTGGCCCGGAAAATAAAAATAATCATACACATAGATCGTTACACAAAATCATGTAGTGAGAAATCAAATTATTTATATAACAATATTGTATAAAGATACGGTTACTGGGGTGGCACGACTCATTTTATTTTTCTAATTTAAATTAATAATATGTAAATATTATGTTTTGTCTTCCCAGTATATATTTTACTTTTTCGGATAACATAAAAATTGTCATGTACGAGTATAGACATTATTTCGTGTACAAAAACATGTACCTAACCTAACCGAGCTACCACGTGACGCAGCTGATCACCGGACTTCGGTGCAAAACTACCACCGATTATGGTTGAAAGACGATCCGTCCTGCCACCGTGGTGAGCCCGAGAGGTCGAGCATTTTATGTTCTTGTGCCCGGAACACGGACAACAAAGAGCAAGACCGGAACCAGCGGTCCACGGGTCAGGGACGCCGTGGCCCTGCAGCACCAGATACTTGAGGAGCAGCAGGAAGCTGTTCGCGAGGGACGCTCTGGCGAAAAAGTAGACGATCCTTAAGACGTGCCGCACGGAGAACAGAACGCATAGGCAGTCGGTTCACGCCTGATCGTGAAGGGAGAGGACTGGCGCGTCGCGGCGGTTTGGTTTCGTGGTGGCGGTTGCACAGGAGCAACGCCAGCGGTTTTAACAATCGGGGTCGCTGCTCGTCCGATCTGCCGGCGAGAGGAAATCACGGGAGGCTGTCCGTGGCCCGGACGGGACAGTGACGCAACACCTCTCCGGGGACGGTGGGCTGGCGGTCCGTGGTTGTAGGCGAAAGCCGCGAAAACCCGGGGACTCGATTTGTGCCGGGGGTCCCTGTGGCGTATACGTTGTGTAGGGCCGTTCGATGGGATTTCAACAGACGCGACAAAACACGCGTGCGGACCGTTAACGGAGAGAGCGGCGGGTGTGCGACCGGAAGAGATATATTCGTCGACGAGGTTGTTAACATCGACGACGTCGCCGGCGCAGTCGCGAGACCGGTAGAGAAACACGTTTTTTTCTTTTCTGCTTATTTATTTTCGTTCGCGACTCACCTGGAAACTGTATTCCCGACGTGAGAACGTCTTCCGACAAGTCGCGAATAGACTTCGGCACTCGGACGGACTGCTGCTGCTGCTGCTGCTGCTTTTGGTGACGTGTCGTATCTGAAAACACGCGCGCGCACGATCAGTATTGGGCAATTCGTTTACACGTGTATAAAAAACAAAAACGAAAAAACAAAAGCAAACAAACGGGTTCGCCGCCGACAACACGCCGGAACACGAACGACCATAATAAATCACTTGGCGGCGGATCGTCAGGTACGGATCTACGACGATTTTTCACGGTTACGACCGCGGTAATAAGGTACGTACGAACGTTTCAATCGTACACGTATACACGTAGATGACCTCCGTCGCCCGTTCTCCACGGCCCGTCGCGACGTTACGTTTCACGTTTTTACACGCGGTATAACGCACCAATACGCGTGAATACGCAAACGCGTCAAGTCGCGTCAAGTCCGCCCCGCCGACCCGTTGTTTCGTCTGTTGATCCGTCTGTGTTCTCCTTCGCCTTCTCGTCGTCGCGTTCGTACGTTTGACGCGTAAAACGCTGACACGCGACGGCACGGTGAGTATAAACGCGCGCGGCTCACGTCACATATCGTCCCACCAGTGGCTTTGGCGGTTCTTTTTGCCTAGGGGGGTGGGGGCCCAATATTCTTCGATATACGTATATAAGTTTTCACGTTCCGATGCCATTTTCTAAGGAACGTCATATCCTTTTTATAAAATATTGTTTAACGAAGAAGTTATAACGTTTTACATTTTTCATTCTTTTTTAAAGCTGGTAATTTTTTTTTTTAAACAATATTTTACAAAAAGCATATGACATTCCCTAAAAAATATTGTCCTTTTCAAAATTCGTAATAGGTGTTTCAACTCTAATTCTGACGTAGACCCCCATATTTACTGTTTCACGTACTGTAATTTTTTCTATATTTTCTATAAGATAGACGGAGACAACAAATACGGGTGAGACGCCTCTTAGATATATATGAATACGTACATAAAATATGAACATTTACTATTTATTATTTTAAACAATATATAACCAAATAATTATAGTAAAAATTATTTTGGTTATCTCATCGATTTTTATTTTTGCAAAAAAAAAAAACATTAATTTCTACTACAGTTGAATTTATTAATAAAACTTATTTAACTTCAAACTAACCGAAAAACGACAACGCGTACTGTCAAAAATTAAAATGTAAAATGTCTAGGGAGGCCATGGCCCCTATGCCCCCCCTAAACGGCACCCCTGCGTCCCACCACGTCACAGGACCCGAACGGCCGCACGAAACCGTTTCGATCTCCCGCTGTTGTGTTCCGATACGATTAACGTCCACGCGTCCGTCATACGCCACTCACGTAAACGTCCTGTACGACAATGGTTCGCGACCTGAGGGCGGGGGCGCGCCCACTTAGGGACGCGTGAAATTTTTCAAAAAAAAAAAAAAACAACCACGAAACACGAAAAACGTTATTCCTGATTGTTTATATTTTTTTCGGCCATTGTTGAGTAATAATTACGTTATCTTCAATAATTCACAGAATACCACCGTTGGGTTATAAACAAGGCTAGTATCCTAGAATGCTGGATAGTTATAGATAAATATTACGACTGCGTTAATTTGCATTTAATAGTAATGACTTTAAAATATAATATTTAAGAAAGTTAATATAATATACTTTGTTTTGAAATTGTTTAATTCTAACAACATTTTTTTCCCTACACAAATAAATGCATTAGATATTTGAAATATTTTGTATTTATATTGATCTTCAATCTTATAGTGGTGAGGGAGACGCGATCTCATACACTAGTATGAAATAGGGCATGGGCCTCGAAAGGTCGAGAGAACCAATGCCGTACAAGACTTTTACGCGAACGGGATTTCGTTGATTTCCAACGTTTGTTTAACGTGGTATCTATTTCGGCGCGATTGACAACGTATACGACGGACGAACCTGTAGGTTGCCAGTCGTTGTGTAATAGCGTTGAACGTTATTTCGGCAACCTCTCTCGCCCACTGCCCTCCAAAAACGATCTGATACGCGGTAGCGAGAACAGAAATCATTGTCATAAAAAGTAATTTAACACGTCGGGTTTAGCGAAAACAATAAGATCTCGTTGCGCTGGTAATTATTATCTACAAGGAAAACCACCGAACTAAATCATCCCGTGATGTACAATGATATATGAGAACACATGTGCGCCGAGGTTTCGGTATGATTACACGTTTGGTTCGGATTCGTATCGACGCCACTCCGTGAAATTAGATAACGTTAAACACAATGCGTCGAGTCGTTTTATCGTCGTTAACGGGAACGCGATCATTAATCCGTTTGAGTGATATCACGAACTATAAATGCAGTAGTGTAACTATTATTTAGAACCGACGGACAGATAAAACTTATTGACGTTGTCGTCTTGAGACTGTCGCTGACTATCGTTAGAAAAATATGAATCGATTTTCTATTGTCGCGCCTGTATACGATAAACATCGTATTTTATGAATTATTTGAATTCCCGTAGAACCGCGGTCGAGCGTTTGCCGTTATCTGTATTTGACGTGTCAGCGTGAGCTATGTCCACGATTCTTCAGAAACGATAAACGATAAACGGACGCGGAACTCGTGTGTAATATGATTGTGATTATTAGTTATCATACAGTGTGTGTGTGTCTATTATACGCCAGTGGCGCACCGAAATGGGGGTGAGGACCGGATCCGGGTCCGGACCCTCCACATCCCCCTTGGCGCGTATAATAATAAATTAATATCGTGAAATTCTCAAAAAAAACTTGCATAAATATTTAAATTCCGTGGTCATGATTTTTTGATTTTTAATTTGTCAATTGGAGGGAATTAAAACAATGTGTCGATGCATTATCAAAAGATAAGATAATATATTAAATCACCGTTAGCGCTGAAACCACAAAATCCCCATGTACACCGGTGTACACACAAGCAGACACTTTTGCAAGCCGCCTCGTTCTACACACGTCCCGTCGTATTTTTATTTGATTATTTGACTTGATTTTAAAATTAAACAAACTTAATATTATGTTGTAGTATTAAATGTACTAGTTCTAAATTTAAATGAACATGATGGGCCACGGGTAGAGTTGTTAATGTACAGTATTTCAATTTTTGTTTGTATTATACAGGTATTATATAAGTGTTTTACCGTATAAAACCGTGCAGTACTTCAAATCGTTAGAAATAAGGCACCGGTTGCATTTTAATTTTAATTTTTCCCGAATTCGCTGAAAGAAAATCTCAAAAAACCACAACACAAATAAAAATTTAACTTTTTTTTAGCGGAATTAAATTTTAAGTCTTACTTGTACCGACTTTCTTTTAATTTAAAACCATAATTAACGATCCCCGCGATCGGTACTCGGCGGGCAACTCGCGTTCGGTTCGAACTCTGGCAGAAAAACCGTTCAAGTTTGGGTATCAGGCTTTAGAGAAGAACACAGGCTGTGTTCGCCGAGGGGAAAAATCGTCCGGCCGACGTCGGAACCCGTCTCCAACGCGCAGCCGCAGCCTCTGGGGGGGATGGGGATAGGGATTGTCCGACAGGAGTGCGAGAGGAATCGTGCGCGGGGATCTTTGCACGTGCCCCGTAAAAAATCATGGTCGCCCGGGGATCGAGCTGGAGGGGTTTTGAAACTCGCAGAACCGCGCGTGTAAGGGATCGCATCCGGCGGCACGTTCTCCCTGGAATGGACCGGAACTTCCGACGGGAGCACTCCGTTCGCCGGACATAGTTTTCGAAACCGAGTAACGTCGTGCGGCGTGCTATTTGTCGTTGGCGAATAAAAGTGGTTTTTTTTCCCGTACCCTCCTGTACGTTGTACAGAACAAACAAACAAACAAAATGTAATACGCGCCGGGCCGCGACTGATGACAAATGGATGTGCGCGGCTCACGCTGTATACACACAAAGGTCTTTTTCCTCCTCTCTCCGAAAAAAAAAAATCGTTTCAAAGATTCCCATCAAGTCACGTCGCTTCCAATTCACGTGGTGTTTTGTCTGACACACCCTCTACTATAGTCTCTATACCTTACACACACACACACACACGAGACGCGGGTTCCGACTTCCCGTCGCCGCAACGACACGACACATCTCCTCACCACACACAATGTTAACCGTTCAAATAGGTTTTCTTTCTTTCGCCGTTCCTTTCTCTCTCTCGCGTCGTCTCCCTTCACACACACACACACGATTAGAAACGTGTAGTCGTTTGTTGTAAAATTAATTTTATTCACCGGAATAACCGCCGCGTGCAAAGAAAGTGTAGGAGGAGTGTTATTATTATTATTATGGAATTCGTATACCTAACCTAACCTAACCGTACATAGCGGCGCGACCGGTCGGGCGGCAGCCCGCGGCAAGTCTCCACGAACGGCCGCGTACGTAACGCGTTGTCCCGTTTCGAAAACGCGCCAACAACCCAGGCAGAGCACGTTATTCACACGCGTTTCGCGACCTAACCTATGCAGCAGTAAGCAGCGCCGGCGGTCCGCGCGCGATATATCATCGCCTGTACGTTCTGTTTTGTCCGTCCGTTTGTTTGCCACGAAAACGCCGACAATGGACCTGGCCCGTACGTACCCGCGCGATTCGTCTACGCGATGTTTATTTTCACCAGTAACATGCTTTGCTAAAATAGCCCGCTTAAAACAGTGTTGATCTTTATTTTGAGGATTTACAATAGCTTTTTTATTTTGAATATCAACTGGCAAAGAAATATATGACGATCCACTCATAGGTATATACCGACATACGGCCAACAATAATCCGTCGATGTTCTGCAGAGAAAACCCGCTACCTCTGCTCATATATGTATCTTCTTCAGAAAGGAGGATCATAGAAAGTCGTCTTCTATTGATTTTTCAATGTCTGAATCTACGAAGACTACTTTTGCCGATGTTTTAAATGCTCTGTTCTCGGCAGGATTTTCAACGTTTGGTATATTGTAGCCACTTTCCAGTTTCAAGTTGTATTTAATAGGACGAACAATTGTGCTTTTATGTAATATTTTAATTAAATCGTTCTTTACGGAGTTGAAAAATGCGCGATAACTACATAAATTGTTGATATTCTTTGCATAGTACCAAACGACTTTACGATGATGTGATGATGCGATTTCTATAAAACCCGGTGTTTTTTTTGACAATGGCCCATACGAACCACGCGCGAGCGGAACCAGGCCGAGGCGGCGCGGACTCCCGTGTGTACGGGGGACGTGGAGAAGCCACGAGGTCGTCCGACCGCGACCAGGACCACGAGACCCAGGATACGCACCGGCGGCTGCTGGCTCTGGTAGACGGTAACTGTCTAGTTCCACCAAGTTGCGTAATATTTCTTATCACTCGTCGTGCGGCTCGATACCGTTTCACGCCCGTCACGACGCCCGGACAATCTGAACCCGCGTGACACGTGCGCACGCACAAGTGAAGAAAAACCGGGACACGCGAAAAAAAAATAAAAACATTACGCGCCGCGTCGTTTGTTTCGTTTTCCGATCCTTTCGCCGTTCCCACCGACCTTTCGAGTGGTCGCGACGTGCACTTGGTACTTTTTCGAAAACGTCTCGAGTACTTGTACACGCACGCACAACAACCGAACTACAAACTACCTCGCGGTATTGTGCAAACGTCCAATCCCGCAATGGCACTTACGTCCCGCGTAAGCAGTGTTTCCGCGGGGGAACATTTGGAAAAAAAAAACTGTCGGGTCGTTTATGTTACGAAAATTTTAATTTTTTGATAATAATTACGTTTGTTATGATTGTGAACAATATAATTAAATACACAGAACTACACGAGTTTGACATACACACATATGACATATCGCTCACTCCTTTCAACAACGTCATATCTCAAAAAACTTGATTTTTAAGGAGAGTGATTTTAAACTTTGAAAGTAGAATAAAATTGTCTAAAATAAATACTAATCTACCAATTGAAATTTTAAATATATATGACATACTTTAAAGATAATACCGGTTTTTTCCCCGATTTAAAGAAGAATTACGCATAAAAACTTAAAGTTAAATTTTTGATTAATGAGATTTTTGAGATATGACGTTATTGAAAGGAGTGAGCGATATGACGACCGTACTCACCGTGATATCAAAATGACATTTTTCTGAATATTTGATATTTCTTGACTATTCCTCAAATTTCCTTCGGGGGAGGGAGGGTGGGAGGTTCTCAGCGCCCCCCGGAAAACGCCCGAAAGAAATAGTTGCGCGTCATCGATACACTTTTACAACACGGTGTGGGTACACGGAAAGTCCGCCGCTGTCACGTTTACAAATAATCCGAACGTGGAAAATAAGGTAACGAGTAATTTAACGTGGAGTTTGTCTCTGAATTCGAACAACGATACGGAATACGAGCGTAGGTAATTTTTAAAGGCCGACGATCGCGTTTTTTGGACTGACGAATAATGGGAATGGGAAAAAAAAACGGTGGTGGTGACGACTGGCGGTAATATTAAACATATTGTTTCGTCAATGTAACAATATCATTTTATATACGAATACCGTCATACGCGTTCGTCTTTCAAAAAATAGAAGACGTACTCGGTCCTTCCCAGTACCACCAATTCAACCACTGGGCGTGAATTGACGTGTTCGAGAAGCCCGTCGAATGAACTGTTCGATAGTTTTTGTTCGAACAACAACTAGGCGCCGGATATTCAAATGAGACAACGTAAATGTGTATCCTGTCGGCAGTCCGCGATACAATCGGAAAACATCCGTTTTTCCAAAACTATCGAACAGTAGTTTTCGTTCGTCCGGTCGTGCCCTCGTGAAGTAGTCAACTTCCGTCGCGGCAGAGGCGGCTTGTTTTACCGATCCCGGTTAAAAAACAAAAAATAAAATTCCGACCGTTCGCGGGCGAAACCGGACGATTCAGCCGGCTCGGTGACGGACGTCGAGAATTATTTTTTCTTCTTCTTTGCGGTTAGGTAAGTACGCGGACGGGCGGTTGCGTTTGGTTCGCTCCCCCGGGTAAGCGGTAAACGTTCAAAACGGGTTGCGCTTCGCCGCGGCCCACGACAACAAAACGACTTCCATTCGCTTCACCGAATGGACGAACGCCGCGTTATCGAGATCGTCGTTTTCCGGTCTGACCTAACCGTGTACGTGTACATGCACGAGGCGAACAAACAGACGAAAAACGAACCGTTCACGGGCGAAATTTACAAGGAAAACGTTCTCCGTCAGGCGCAAGTGCGCGTCGGTTAAGGGTCCGCCGTCGGCACGTCACAAGCAAAACGTATCCAAACGCTCCGCCGCGGACTAACCTAACCGGGTAGTGTTTCGACACGAGGTGACTTCCTGATCGAGGTACGCCTGTTGGAACGATTCCGGCGAGAAACGCTACGGGGAGTTGGTCGTGTCGGTCGGACGATTTCACTCGTTATCTCGCGCGGCCGTTGAAAACCAGTCAATCGTTGTTCGACCGGCATTTGAGGTCAGGTATCGTCCGGGGTATGTGTGGACGGATATACGCTCGTGTTTCGAACATTTAAAATCGTACTCGATCAAAAACGTGATTCGCACGACGTTTCGCGTTTATTATCATTATCATTAATGGCTCGAGCTGCGGTACCGATAAAACGCCGTCGACGGCGAGCCCGAGAGAACGTTTCGGTAAAAAGCGGTAAATTTTCGATTCAACGCGTCGAAAAAACAACAATTTCATTTACACGGGCGTGTCACTGTGTACGATTGACGGGCACGCGTCGTGAGAGTCGTCGTCCTCCGGCGCGGGCGACCGTTTTATTTTGTTTTTGTTTTCTTCTTCGCGTCGTAGTGCAATAAACACGACGATTGTAATCCGCACAATCTCGATCGTATTTCATGTGGTTTCATTGGAAACGCGGACGAGTAAAAGTCGGAGCGTAAAACGTACTTTTCGGCCGAAACGATACGGTGGGCGATCGACACGCGGCGGCGCGGTCCGATTGTCGGTCTTTCGCCGCGTGGTGGCGACCGTTTTCGGATACGACCGGCGAGCGACCATCTGGAAACATACGATGACCGCGTTACCTATCCCACCGGCGACGACTGTTCCGCGGTGATCGTGTCGCCCGGCGATCGCGGCTGACGGTCAAATATCACTCGGTCTGACGTTGTCTGACGCAAACAAAAACGACGACAAAAACTAGGTCGTGACGACGACGGGCCCGACACGATTTCACCGCCAACAGTCGGACGGAAAATCGAAAACGAACATCGACATCGGGCGACGAACGATTTTTCCCGCGGGACAAGAGCGAACGTCCTACGTAAAATCCTACACAGGACGAGCGGATCTTCACGAACTAATCGCACGTGTGTGCGTGTGTGTGTGTGCGGCCGGCTCTGTTCGATTAAGAACAAACGGCGTACAAAAAGATGTGTGGTAGAATTTCTCGCGAAAGTCTTTGATCGATGATCGACCTTGGTCGTTATAAATATACGTATACTCAAAGGAACATATATATATATATTTCGAGTAAAAGTAAACGCTATAGTGTACAGTGCGTATCCGGTAAAACACGCGCGCGCGCACAAATACGACGTGCTGCTGCAGTCACAGCGATCTTTATATTTTCGATTTCGAGAAAGCAAAACATAACGCGGTTTTATTTATTTCCCCCCCCCCCGCGTCTACGAACGACCGGACTAGATTTATTATAACAGAATACGTTGTTGTCGTTGTTATTATTATTATTATTATTATTATTCCAATGCCTAGGCTGTTGGCGCATGTCCATGTTCGGCGCGTTTATCCGTTATACGTTTTTTTTTTTGTTCTTTTTCGTCGTTGTTATATGGTTTTTGTTATCGTTGGCCGCCGTCGTGCTTCGAGTCGGTTATCGTAGGTAACGTGGGGTCCGAGAACACCCAGACCTCGATTGTTAATAATCGTATACGATGTGAAAATTCGATTCCAACCGCTTTGTATTCCTCCGAGTCGTGTGTTTCACTATGACGTGTATAAATAATATTATTTAGATCGGTGTCTCGCGATAAGGCGCATTTTCGGGGGTCTTATAATACCATTCCCTCCCACTCCTATAAATACTCCGTGTGTGTGTGTTGTTTTTTTTTTTTGCGATGATAAAATTGTTCGATTTTTATAACGGTTAATGATAATTTTGAAATGGACGAATCTGATGAAACCGATATTGAAAAACATTTGGATGATGGTGATTTCAGTGATAATCCGAGTGTTATATAAATGATCGTTTAACCGAGTCTGAATTTGAAAACAGTAGTGACGAAGACAAAGAAGTCTATAAACAAAGGGAACGATAACGACAATACTACTTGCTCTTCACGTGCTCAAGTAAGACCCATGCGGTTTTATTATAGTGAAAATAGGTGTAAACGGACTAATTGTGCGCCATCACGATCGCGTACACAGTTACACAGAAAAGTAAAAGTAAAACACACACAATGTTATGTTTGTGAATTATCGTCAAAAACGGCTCTAGTAAAATGTTGAATTTGTTTTTTAAATAATAAATTTAAAATATTGTTTTTTTATTATCACTATTTGTTACTTTACTACGCGGGACTAGTCAAAAGAAAGATTGAAAATGTTGATATAATCTATTAAATAAATTAAATACAAGTATATGAATAAATTTTAAAAACCACGGAACTTAAAAAAAACTTATTTTTAGAAACTTATCAAAATGTAAACGGGTCCATTGAGCCCACACGATACCACACGTACGTGGTAATATAAACAAATATAAAATAAAAAACCGATACCGGTTAAGGGTCAACCGTCTTAAGACGACTATTTCCGAGACGAGATGGTTGGCTGAGGCCCAGAGGCGAAATTGACTTCCACAACAACAAAAAAACAAAAACGACGAGCGCAAACAACACGCAATGAAGAAAAATGCGAACCCCACGCCGACTCGTAGACGACCGTCGGGGTCGCGGCGGTCCGACAAATCATTTTTTTTACCAAAACTATACGCAAACGAGTTAGGCGTGTACGTTTGAAATTGACACGGCCCTCGAGAAACCGAACAACCGGCGAACGAATTATTATTATCGCGCGTACTACTATTCGAAGTACATTGTTCGCGCACAAAAACGATCCGCTGTCGGTCAGAAACACGACGCGGTTTTGAAGTGTCGTGTTATATTTTTATCGGAAGCCTCCTCGAGTTTTGAAAATAACGCGTGAATTCCTTCCTCCTACCTCAACCCCTAACCTCCCCTCGCCACCAACAAAAAAAACCCCTTCAACGATCCGAGTGATAAAACACTCGGTCGGTGCGTTTTACGCGTTGTGTACATTTCGTCGCACGGAGAACAGCTGAAATTTCGAAATCCGAAACGCTACTCCACGTGCACCGGTTTATTATTATTATTATTATTATTACGCGGCGCACTTTCCCGGTGGTATAGATTTACAGACGGTTATTTATCGACACGAGTTACAACAACAGCACCGCGTAACGTGTTTCAAATAATTCTTTCGCGCGCCCGTCGAAAAGTTGATCTTCGCCAACGTGTATATATATTACACCGCGTTGTGGTATTACGAAACGGCGTCGGCCGTGAACAAGAACCGTTCCGTACAAACGGTCGACAATGGATTTATTTTTGAGTTCCCTGCACTGCACGCGTAGCACGTCGTGTCAGCGGCGGCTCTAGGGTTTATTATTATTTATTTTATTGAGGGGAGGGTGGCAAAATTTTCAAAAATTGATTTTCCAACAATAATCAATGTCAACTACTGTTGGGGGCGATATCATTTTTACCATTTCAAAACTAAATATAAATAAATGTACTACATATATATATATAATATTTTTTTTAGGAATCTAAAGCCGCCGCCGCCGAGTCGTTACATAGTGTTCACGCACTCGAGAATTCATATCATTGTTGCGTTTCGTTTTTGGACAAGCCTTAGATTTCGTGAAATTTCACGTTATCTCCGCTACTGCCGGGCAACCACAAATTCGATTCGACTTCATTGAAACAAAAACAAAACTATATACACGAGACGTTTTTTTTTTTCTATACATAATATATATATACGTGTGTGTGTATAAACGCGTACCACGTTATCGTGCAATACCAACGTGTTTCGCGCGGCGCTCAGACAAACGACGATACGATTCCATAGCGAACGGTTCGAAAAAACGAACAACGTCGTCGTCACAAATCCGCACGTCGCAACGCAGCCGGTCACAGCGGCGGCAGTTGGTTAGCGTGGTCGTACCTATCCCCCCACACCCACCCCCCCCCGGTATACCGTGACCACGCGAATTCTTGGACGCAGAAGAAAAACACTGTCGACTTCGTTCGCGATTTGCATTCTCGTTCGGGGGCTGTGCGTCTCTACGCGCGTGCGTTTTCACTGACGACGCCGGCGCGGAGGGATAGAAAAAAAAAAGCCCCTCCAAACCCCCCCAACCCCCAAATTATTGCTCGACACGAACGCGGACACGCCGCCGACGAAAAACGACGAGACGGTATTTTTTACAAATTTTATCGCAACGTACGTAATTGTGATCGAGTGGTGACAAAACACGGTCGTTTCGTACACGCGTCGGACGATTCCGAAAAATATATTATCGTTTCGGTTGTCCAGGTTTCTCGTAGTTGTCTCCGCAACGTACGTGCGCAATCGAATTCTCTGGGGCCCACGCTTCTACGGGTTTTCTCGCCACAGCGACGCGCCCAAAATTTTTTCAAGCGGGAGAGTGTGCGGGGAGGCGGTATAATATGAAAACCCGATTTACACAACAAACTTTTTACTATCAAGATCGTAAAAACGTACGGTTAAAAAAAAATATATGTATATACTTTTTTTTTTTTGACATTGAAGGCACCATAAAACGAAAGAAACCACGACATCGATCACGAAAAATCTAATCGACGCGGTCGCCAACAATGGAACTTATCTCACGGAAATTTTAGGAATACTCAAGGAGGAGTCACACCTCTTTTGGTTGCGCCGCTGTCTCTCTCGCTCGGCGCGCCCGCGGTACTCGTTACGACGTAGGCACCCGTACTTGACGCAAATGCATACAGATTTTCGAACCATAACCGTACAAGACGTCATGAACATTCCATTTGACTCGTTCGTTAGCAAAACGCTTGACGTCTGGCACGCGGCGAACGGACGAAAACAGTATTTTCGCCACTTGTATGGGAATCGTGGGTTTCGGACGGTTTCGCGCTGACGTTGCCGGACGTGAACCGCGGAGCCAGAACGACGTTCACAACGCAAAAACGTGTCGTTTTACAACACCCGCGCTCACACGTCGCACACGTGTGCCGGGGGGTCCGCGCGAAGACCTTAAGCGCACGGCCACCACGAGACGTTAACGAGCCGGGGACGTGTTAAACACGCGTGTACGAAAAATCGCTACTACAAAAAAAAAACCTAACCTAACCTAAAAATCGCTACTACATGTTGTATTGGGTGCGCGCCCCCCACCGTTCCCACACGTTCCAACGACAAAATCGTTGTAGTTAATCGTCGCCACACGGTAAGAATTAAAAGTAACGCCGGATTTAAATTTGGTCGGGTTGGTCGGCACACTCGATCACACGTCTTTGTCGTTAACTTTATATATAGATATGCAATAAATGATATATTTATAGAGATGCAAGCGTTCGTTATCGTTATCTGTTTACGTTTTTATTATTTATTCGTTTACACAACTTTGAAAACCCGCGAGCGACGCGCGAAAGTCCCATGCGTCCGTAACCAGAATTGGCCGGCACGTACTTGCGCGACCCGACTCCTTTGTTAGTTTTTTGTTTATGGGTGGGGGGGAGGGTTCGTCGAGTCAAAGTTGTCTGCAGAAGAGTGATGGTCAATTTTACCGAAAGAGGTATTGTATAAGGAAGTAGGGATGCTCATTTGCAGGATATCGTTTTACATTCTTAAATCGGGAGATATGCTGATCTCCAGTGTTATGATTTATTTACTCAATTCATTGTTTCTAATAAAGTTATTGACATCTCAAATCCGGCGTTACTTTTGAATGACCCGTTATATGGAGAGGCCACGCAAAACGCGTAGTTTCAGTGTGACCACACGATCAATGTTATGCTAGTTATGGGATGACTTATCTGCCGTTCAATAATGTTCTCTGATCATGACAAATTTAGAGACGAAAATCACGAAATACGCATTTATGACCTAAAAATGACCAAAGTATTCGTTAATTATTGTATAATATATAATAATTGTAATTTTCAAAAAAATAGTATACAAATTAAAGTAAAAATACAAAAAAATTAATACAAGTAGGTAGTCTTTGAATTATACTTTTATATAGTAACACCTTCCAAGGAACATATTTTGTACTTACTCAACAGATAATACACCATCAATCATAAAAATATGCAAACGCATATAAATTCAAACCCTCATAATAAACAATATTACAGTTCTTATCACTTGACCATTTGATTTAAATATTTAACATATTGCGTTAATAGGAATAATGCATATATTGTATTGTATGTATTTTATTAATAAACAATAACATTAAAAAAAGTACGAATAATTTTTTTTTACAATTAAAGGAATGCGGATGTGGTGACTTAAAACGTACTTAACCCGCAGAATCAAAATCCAAGAATGCACAAACGCAATGAATAATCAAAAAGTAAATAAAGATAATACCATAGAATATCTTGTTATTACAGTTTAACTAACATAATATTTTGGGAATTTTTATTTCTCTTATCCGCTTACTATACAACTGCACGTTTTGAATGTTTCATGTGTTATAGCCACCCCAGTTGTCATTGCATATAATGTCTAGGTATTCTATAAAACGACTGAAATGACCAGGTGACATGTGTAATATACATATTCCCTAGTTATATTTAATATATAACAGCGTTGGTGGGACCCGAGTCAATTTTTGGTGGGTCGCGAGAATTTTTTTGAATTATATAGATTTTAAGAAATTTTCATCTTGTAAATGGTCGATTTTCTGGCGAGAAATTTAGGTCGCGATTCTAAAAAGATTCAGAACCACGGACATATAATGTTCCAATCAAAGTTAAGTAATACTATATCATCGCTTAAATCGGAAATATCCGCTGATATTTCTGGTGCAAGACAATAAGAAACCGATTTTTCGTGTGAATGAAAATGAAATATACTGTACTATAGTATTCGTGAAAGTGAGTCGTACTGAAAAATACTCGCTCCTCGATTGATCACGGCGGACGGGATCGTATGGTTAACGAACTTTCCGACAAGTATGAAAATATAGCTCGAAGTGTAATCGGATTATTTTTGGGCATGTGCGAACATTGCGGACGGAAGCAAAAACGAATTAAAAAACGCGTAGTTGTTAAGTAGCAGTGGGCAGTGTTTCACAAAATGCACACGTAAAAACAAGACGCCAAAGTAGAAAATGTTTGTGTAACACGTTAAAAAACGAAGTTTTTAAGTTAATCGTCGTCCAAATCTAGCTTAACACGCCGTGACACAAGTAGCGCATGTCACGATGTAAAATGTTTAACGGTAGTAAGACGGTCTCATAAGACCAACCACGATTATTTGAATGCATTGCCTGCTGAATGGGAAAGCCTGTCCGGGGAAACAATGCCTAGGCGTTTTACGTTAAAATTAATTTTTATAATCAATTCGTCTGAAATCAACCGGCGTTTTGTAAAACACCCGAGCGGCACCACACGCAACGACTAAGTTGAACACACTGCACGTGTCTAACCCGAGCGCGGTCTCTCGCGGCCGCCCGTCGTCACGCGACAACGTGTACACGGACACACGACTCGTCGTTTTTCATCGGTTTTCGGTTCCGTACGGAAACAGACTCGTTCGACCAGTTTTCCGTTCGCTGTAAGCCGTACGCGATTAAAAAAATATATATAACGAATAACGTAAATTATATACACGCCGCCTATACTTCAACGGCACGACGGACGTACTGTGACGTATTCATATTTCGTCGTTTTGTATACATCGTTGTACAATGGAATATAAATCCAAGTCGTCGCGCGACTGTAATATGATAAACGCATATTATTTATGTACAGTAAAAAAAAAAAAAAACATAATTGCATAATAATATTCTCGACTTTAATGTCTGAAAACCGCTAAAACAATTAATAATACTCGCAATATATATATGTTTATAGTACGCACTACAATAGTAATAATCGACAAATGATAAATACGAACGAGTTATGTAGTTAATGTTTTCGTAGTACAATGTGAATAATAAAAACTATGATTATTTGTAGAAAAATAACGCGGTCAGTCACCTATAAATTTATAAACGCAATTTTATGTGCGTTGTAAATGATTATAAACAATAAAAACGTTTAGTTATTTATGCACTCCGTTCAAATTTAATTGTCATGTAAAACATTTTTTTTCTTTCACATTTGAAATGATAATTTTGAAAACTTATACGAAAACATACATATAGGCGCAAAGCTGCATGGCAAATTAATTAGTCAAGTAAAGAAGAATAAGTCAAGTTAAGATTATAAATAATTTTTGTTAATTTTTAATAAAAGTAACTCAATTCGGTTAAAAGTTCGAATAATATTATTATTAAACGCCACGATCAATAATAATTAATAATAATAATAAAAACAAAACGTTGAATGAGTTCTTAAAAAATTATAGTGTTTCGTGTATTCATTAACACAAACGTTGAAATGTAGGAAATGAAGTCTACGGTGTATTATTCCAACTAAACGACTATGGCCATCGGGCAAATTTTTGTATTTAGTTTAGATACATTTGTAAAAAGTTTGTTTGAAATTGACACGTCGGGTTTAAAAAATTAACTAATTTGTTTTCAAAGTCAATTTCACGCGTCTAGTAACTTAACGTTAACGTTTAACTGGTTTATACCCGTTTTTTTTTTCATATACGGCTAAAATACATTGTATCCAAAAGAAAACAGACCAAATACAAACGTATATACTCGGACCGAGCCAAATAACTCGGCGATACGTGTACGCCAAACATAAATGTTCGAACGATCGGTCCGCGACGAAAAAGCGTAACACGTAAAAACAACCAAACCAAATCAAACAAAATGTCATAACGACGTTTTAATATTTTCATCGGCGCGCGCGTGGCGGCCGGTACTGAACGCGAAATACTCTTCAGACGATAAAAATACCGGGCCGCGCGAGATCTCCTATCGGGGTTACGCGCACAAACAAAAGACGTGACCACGAGGCGTTTTTATTTATTCATTCTAGTCGAGCGACAACAATATAGCGGTGGCGCCCGGCTGTTTTCGTATTGTTTATCTCGTTTTCGGGTCGGAGGTGGTGTACGTGCAGGGTATTATGTTATACTCACGCGCACACGTGTTCGACAGTAATCTAAGAGGACGGTGCCGCGGCGCGAAAGGCCCCGCAGGACGCCGTCATTCTCAACTCGTATCCCGATCGGTAGCTATTGTTTCCGGGTGTGCCCCCCCCGTTCGTTTCCCGTTACGTTTACCTTCCATTCAATGGGAATTACACGGGCGCGCTTAATCGACGGCCAACGGATAGGTCAGAATTTTTTGGTCTGAGAAACGTGAGACGCGTACACGGCCGTTCTCCGCGGCGACGAGAGGCACGGGCGACAGTCCCGACAACGTTTCCGCGTCTGACATTCGGAACCGAGAGACATATTTTATACGTATTATTATTATTATTACGTCTCTCCGCTATGCTCGTTTACTCCGTTCTAATCTACAAAACTTGCATACGCGCGCGTGTACGAGTATGTGTGTGTGTGTGTGTAGAAAACCATCGAAGAAATCTCTAAACGTCCAAAGACGCTCGGTTACGGGCTTTATAAAACGCACGACCTTAACGAGTGATCACGTCGAATCGCCAACGTGTTTGAAGATCCGACAGTTTTTTTTTTTCCCCAATCGCATTTATCTTCTATATCGATTTCATCAAATCCGTAATTCGAGTAACTAACGATCAGTAAGGATATCAAATGACTTGACGATTCGCATGAATGGCGAAAATAAATGTCGCCTACTAAAATATACGTATACATATATATATATATATCCTTGGAATCGACATAAGGCGGATATAATTACGGAAACAAAGTCCTTGGTAATTTATACGTAGAAAAACAGAAAAATTATGTAAATTGCGTTTTTTATTTTTTTTTTTGCACCGTTGGACCGATTTAAGTACGGTTTTATGTAATTGTATTTATCGTTTAATTAAATGTCAACGTATTAAATGAAACTTACTACACAATGCAGTAATATAAACCACGAAAACGATACTTTAATTTCAACAATACGAAATGATATTATTTTTTTGGGACATTTGGGTTTTTTGGTATTGTCATTTCTACGAATATCCTGTTGATTTATATTATGCATACGCTTAATACGGTCAATGATTACCATAAAACACAATGGAAATAAATACAAGCACATATCAAGTGTCTCCGTAATACGTATGCACGATTTTGTTCGCGACAATACGACAGTTTCTTTTATAAATTTGATATTGGACAAGAAAACGTGTAAAAATAAAAATAAAACGTTTAATGAAAGGACGTCGTTCATTTAGATCGTGTTTTGTTCCCGATTTGATAAAAAAAAAAAAAAAAAAAAAACAATCGTATGATATTCGCCCGAATGGATTTCATCACAAATTAAATACGAATGATAACCATAACGTATCACACGATCGGTAGGTTGAAAAATGTTGTCTAAAAACGAATACTTTCTAACAAACGCCAATGCCTTACCCCTTGCCCATATCTATCAGTGCTTATAATTCGGATTTCTATTTAGCGTCGGATGATAGTCTCGCACAAAGGTCCTCCGACAATACTGTTTCTCCCCCAGAAGGTAAAAAGATCTCGTATCTACTTCGGGTTTAGTAAGGTCAAGCGAAGGTTTCTCTGAGCGCACATGCCGCCATTGTGCTCGAGAACAGAATATGTGTGTGTGTGTGTGTGTGTGTGTGTGTGTGTGTGTGTGTATGTATATATACGGTTGTTTTTCCATTGAACACGTTTACTATGACTACGTACCGCGCACACATGCGGCAATTGACATAAGGACTTAGACACTCTTTAATGTTATTACGATTATCATACTGTTGTTATTATTCATTTTTTTTTATTTTTTTGCGCGTCTCAATTTGGGAACGTCGGGTATTACAATGCGTGTACACGGGTACCGTACGAACGAGAATATCAAAAACCGTGCCAGCAGACGTTTCGTCGAGTGCGCGTAATTTATATCAACCGATTAAAAACGAAACAAACGATAACGATAGTTCACTTTTACCCGAACTAGCACTCAAGGCTACAGATATATACACATATACACACATATATATATTGCTGTGTACGCGCGCATTTATCTTTTTCGTCTCGGACCAGAGAAACTTTTCGAAGAGATTTATGAATCGATTTTTTTTCTTCTCTATTTTACGTCTTAGGTGAAACGTGTTCACCGCCGTCGGTCTAGCGCATGAGAAGAGCAAATTTTGCACGTACAGCACAATCGTAGAAACGCTACGAAAATGAAAAAAAAACCCATCAAGCAGAACAACGGCGGTATAGGTACGCCGCAATAAGACAATCGACGTAATACAACATGTTCATACACTTTCAACAACACAGTCGACGCGTATTACGTGCGCGCGCGTATGATCTATAAAAAAATTAAAAAAACGAACGAACCTATAAATTCCCAAAATAGAAAAAAATATCAAAAATCATGATTTAAAAGATAATAATAATGACGATTTTTTTTTTAATTATAATATTTAAAGAAAAACACATTGTCTTTCAGTTCATTCGTTATGTAAACGTTAATCCCCATCACACGAAGTACCGTTATGGTCTTGTAAAGTCTACACTCGCTATACGCGTCGGACAAATATTTCGGATACTCGGACACTACGGAGAGCACACGTTTATAATCCAAAACGAGTACAAAGACGAGTACAAACCATGGCAACCGATGATGTCATCAAATATTGAAAAAAAAAAAAACGTCCGACAGACTCCCAAGCCAGAAGACATTTTCAAACACAAGATTAAACGTCACGTTTGTTTTCGACCGATTGGATTCCATTCGTACCGTAATATAAACTGTAAAACAAGAAAGCGTTTTTGTTTATTGTTATCATTATTGTTTTTAAACGTTTTTTTCCAGACTTTGTTGAAGATCTCGCACGATAACCGTACAATACGGCGAACGTCGTAGACCGGACCGTCGGATTCGAAACGCGCGCGTTACGTACAAAGTCAAGTGAAAGCGAAATTGTCGGTTTTTTTTTTTTTTTAAATTTTCGATCAAGTTTGCCATCCGATAGTGTATCGATTTCCCGTGCGGGAGACCTTGGGGGATGCGAATTTCATGGAGTCCGAATATGCAAATAAGTGCAACGCGTGCACTGATCATGGTAGACTCCGACGGTAGTGATTTTATCGTCGACGACGGGTTATTGGAGCACAATCCGGCGGGCGCAGCGTGGAAATCGACGGAACCGGCAGATCAGTCATTTACTATCAGTCGAATACATCGCGAAATTAATCACGGGGCGATTCGGCAATTTAATCGACCGAACACGGGCGTGTTCGGTCACGCCCGATCTGTCCAGCGTCGGCGTTAGTGTTATCATTTCGTTCGTTTAATCACGTGTACGTGACGGCAAGACGAGTTTCTCGAAACGTCCGGTTTTTGACGGTCTACCGCGAAAACCGAAATCGAAAACACGGAGAAACAGAACAACGTACGCGTGACACTCGTGTACCGGCCCCGACGAAGAACGAATTTAAACTCTACGTTCGAGGCGCCCGGTCATTCATTAAACGTACCCCACATCAAGTGTTACGACGGAACTCGTCGGCGGTATTCAAACGTCAAGTGAAAACCGATTTCAATTGTGATTCGAGAGACAATCGGTGATTACACCAACACGCCATCGTTGTGCTTGCTCACGACAACGCTTATGCCGTAAAACGGGTACGGTTCCGATCGAATCGCGTGTTCTGTTATCGTCCGTCCGACCCATCGCGACAACGTCCCGACGAACCGCGACGCTTACACGCACGGCCGAAAATCAAATCCCATTTGTACACAACAACGCGTTAACGTTTTCGGACTGGAACGATTCATTATTGAAACCGAAATCGGATCTCCGGAGATAAAAAACGATTAATTTTTCGAGATGATATGTCCGCGCGTGATTGATGATCGACCACATTAAACACAATGCGCGCGCGCGCACACACACGTTTTCGTCCGCGCGAAAAAGCTTTCACCGCCGAGAAGGGCCGCACGCCCCGTCCGGGACCCTCCGCGAAAACGACGCTCCCCGTAATACTGTAGGCGAACGCAAAATACGCGCGACGAATAACACGAATTTTGAAAAAAAAATTTTAAAAAACACAAACCCGTGCAACAGTGCACGGAATGATTACGATATATGTTTTGATAAGCGGATCTAAATATATAACGTTGCACGGCGTCATCCACGAGTGCAACTCGTAATCCGATTTCACTCTGGTCCGAGACGAGAGAGGAAGAGAAACAAAAAAACACACTAATTCGTCGATGACGAATTGCACGAACGCAAAACGCGTACACGTGTACCACACACGCGTGCGTTACGGTCAGACGTGAACGCGAAATCCGTCATGATTGCGAGGCTTCATTAAAAAACAAAAAAACAAAATAACAATAACAATAATAATGATAAACACGAACGTTTATAGCGTGTAATATCGTTTCGAACGAATTCTCTCGACATTTTCACTTTTTGCGATTCTTTTTTTCTCTCCGGCACACGGCTCGCAGCACTACACACCGTATACACCACAGTCAACTTGAATTTTCTAATCCCGAAACTCGTTATGCGCGCGGTCGTTCCGTGTTTTTTTAATTTCTGGACGAAATTCGACGATTCGACGGATACGCCGCGTGCAAAAAAAAAAAACAAAATTTATAAAACGTCCGGAGCTACTAAGTGCAGTATGAGACACTGACCATTATTTAGTAGTGGCAAACTTTATGGAAATGATAAATGATTAACGCATACGAGTCCGCGTTAAGTGAGACATTTTATGTTCAGCGGGTATCTTAATTTGGGTAACGCTTTTGGTGGACACTTTTCCGTGACGGTTTTTTTATTTTAACGTGCCAAAGTAAAGACGTAAAATGTCAAAAACGAACGAAAATACACCGGACCGACAGCTTTGTCGAAGAAATCGTCGTCATCAAGGTACTCGTCCGGCACGGTAATCGGCATTACTTCTCCAATCGGTCACGCGCAACACGTGTTTCGACGTTCTGTAAACGCTCGACACCGCCGAGATACATTTACCTGTGGCGCACATACAGGGACGTACACAGGAAAAAGTTTTGGGGGGGGGGTGATTTTGAAAATCATTAATTGAAAGCTAGAACTTTTTATTTTAATAAGTATACGAATTTTTATATTGCTTTAGCCAGTGGTCCACAAACATAATGTAGTATTTAAACCTGTCCAATAATATAACATAATCTGTATAATATAATATTAAAATTGAATAAGTAAATAACCAAACATTTTGGGGGGGTGTTTTAACACCCAAAACACCCCCCTGTGTACGTCCCTGCGCGCATACATACATCCTGGACCGTGCACGCGTACGTGTCCCCGAGTCCACGGCCGTCATAAGACGTTTTCGTATGATCCGAAATGATCAATCACGACGATCAATTTCTTTGATACGACGTGTATACATGTTGGAAGACACGTCGTTGAACACGTTCGCCGTAAAAACAAAACGTACCGATACGAAACGTAGATTGAACCGTATTGTTTATTTTCACAGGCGCGATTCGAGTTTCTGAATTATTGCGAGTGCTTGACTTGACGAAAACAATACGAAGGCGATCGCATTGTCTGACGGAAAACGTTTTACTTAGTGTTATACCGAACAATATCTGTGTCTGACGTGAACAGTTCACAAAGTTAAATTCGACTGAACCGAGTTCTATTGATTTGTATCCAGACCTACAGAGAAGTTCGCTGCGTCACTCGCCACTTTTCACTGCTAATATCGTATTTTTATTATTGCTTAAATTCTAAGTCGAACTTATTACTCGAGGGTATTAAACACTTGCAAGCGCCCACCGAATTCCACCTTTTGATTGTTATTCTCGATCAAAACCATAGGTCAAATCGCCTTTTTCGATGTTTACTTCGGACGTATATATATTTTTTAAACATTGATCGAGTAAATTAAAAAAAAAAAACTCGATTCATTTTGATTAGTTTTAGCTACTCTTGTTTGGATTAGCCGACACACTATAAAAAAAAAAAAATAATAGAATTAAAAAAAACGACTTGTCCGAGCCAATAATTTGTATACGACTTAGAACCAGTTCAAAACTAGCAGTCGGTTATCATTCGAAATATAACTGTTTTTCTTTTTAATCGACAGTTGTTACTTACAACTTCCGATTTAACACACGCACGCGTGATATGTAAGCGGCTAGACGACTAAACGTGAACTTGGTCGAGTATAGTCAACGAACTTGTTTTTGTTCACCGTTTTCCGGTCGCTCGCAGCGATCGCTACGAACACAATACAAACGTACACATTGACAACCGTACGACGGCGACAACTTCGTTGTCGTTTCACGTGATTTCCTCACTTTGGGTTTTATTATTATTATTATTTATTTGTTTTTTTTTTTCAATAACAAAACACGACCGTTTTATTTTCATCCGAACCGGAATACAACAATCGAGTCCCCTTTTGCCCATTAACATGTCATTTCAGACGGATTACCAACGCCGCCGACCGTTCACCAATAAGGCTCATACGTCACCGTCCTATAATTGTGATAATAATAATAATAATAATAATAATAATGATAACAATAGTAGTAGTAGTAGTAATAATAATAATAATAATATGACGATATGAGGGTACCCCTAGACCGTTCAAAAACGTAACCGAAACTTATACGTGTATTCTTATTAGGGATTTTTGCTTGATAAACGCAAACGACAAACGACAATGATAATGAGCCCATTGAAATTAAAAAGAAAAAACGCATTAAACAAAATATGAAATAGTTTATAAAGCTTTTGAAAGTAATACGATGTATAATTGTATACAGTTTTACGACCGAGTTAAAATTACATTAATAAGGTCAAGTAATTACTCGGCGAAAAAAAAATTATCCGATATTATTATTAGGCATCGTGTGTGTGTGTGTGTGTGTGTGAGTAATAATGGGAATTCATAAAACGCAATAAATTATACTCTTATATTCACAACAGCTCTATCGTTTTATAATAGGTCAATAATTTATTGGTCGAACACTTGAATTTTTACATTCGGTAAATGTGTTTTAGTTCATTTAATCGACAGAAACATTAAAACATTGAACATTCGCCTTCCTGATTATGTTTTCTATTATTCGTACTGTAATAGAATTATGTTTTGATATTGCATATTTTTTTTTTGTTTTTTTTTTTTAGCGTGGGAATAATAATACGACAGGGGATTTATTAAACCGAATTCCATTCGTATTAAAATAAAAAAATACAAAATACAAAATTGCTTTTAAAATACCAACTACGTGTTATATATATATATATGTTCTGGTGAAATATTTGGTTTGCAGACGACAGATACGTTCGATGAATACGAGTGGGAGGACATAACTGGTGGGAAGAAACAACGACAAGGGGTTTTATTTTTATTTAAATTTCAAAATAATCATCGCGCTGTAACGAACACGCGCGCGCTGTTCGTCTGGCTTTTAGGCGTAGACGAAATAAATCCATTGAGACCGTAACCGCGTTTGACACACGCGCACATCTCATTACGCACCTAACCACACACACGCTGAAAACGATTTACGGTGTGTATTACAATTCGATTTACGTGTAATCGAACCGTGTTGAACACAAAACAAAACGGTCGATTTACGTACACACACACACACACACACACACACACCGTTAACCGGACCGATTTTCCGGACGACCCGCGCTCGAATTTGGGTGGGGGGAGGGGAGCAAGCTCCTCTACTATATTAAAAAAAAATTAAATAAAAAATTAGCGTCCCTTTACGAGAATTCTCAAAAGAACGCGGGGGAGCGCTTATAATCGGCATACCTGGGGGAGAGGGGGGGGCCGTAAACCAAAAAAATCATGAAAAAATTGTATATTCGATATTATTATTTTTTTATTATTATCAATACGTTATTGTTTTATCGGGTACTCGACAATGGCAATTTATTATCTCGTATGCCACTCATCACAGACTGTTATTTGACAATTATTTTTAGATTTACCCGCAGGCGTGTACTGCAAAACCGTGTATCTGCGCCAGTACAAATTGCCGTTATCTATACGAAAATTCTGTTTTATTAGTTTATATACTGTGCTCCACGCGAGTTTTACATACCTATTTTTGTACATAAGATACGGCTGATGTTTTACATGATACGATATCAGACGCTATAAGATTAGTTTAAAAAATATTATCGCTAAGCCGGGTGGTGCGGGGGAGGATACCCATTGATAAATAGGATATTTCCCATTTTGTTTTACATTTTCCGATTTCGTCGGCGTTTTCGGAAAAAACCAACAACAACAACAACGAAAAAACGCGTGAAAAGCACCGGACTCGCCGAGAATCGTTCCGAAAACTTTCTCCGCCCGTTTCCGAACACAACGATCGGCGCGACCTGTAAAAGTCGACTCGCTCGCACCACTCGCGTACGTTGAACGCGACGGACAAACGGAAACGACCTTATCACCGTAAGCACCGGACTTAACAAGACCCTTCGCGTATTGTTCCGGGTCGTCGTCAACAACCGTACGCGCTCGTCAACTCTCCACACGGACCGACACGGACCCATACCGAAAATTTTTTTTAAAAAAAGTGAAACCCCGAGCGTGTCGCCGCGAACAAAACGACCGGGCCCCGGGAGCCGGTTAATGGAATTCTACGGCGCTTGGTAAGTCGTCGTACGTATTGCGCCGCGGAGGACCACGACAGAGCCGAGTTAAGCACACACGACGGGGACGTTCGTTTCGTGACGATCGGAGAGGACGTAGCTACCGCCGTATCAGCCGTATCGACGATACGGTGTCCCCGGGCTTACGCGTGTAAGCGAAAATTATTAAAATGTTATCCACAACGTCACTTAATCTCGAGGTCAGAAATTTTAGAAAAACTGAAGTCGTCTTCGGCTATGGACGATTCAATAAATCGATTTCTCTGAGGAAGTGATAACGTATAATCAATAGACATTTATTTCAATTCAACGCAAGCGTTTTCGTTTCTTTTGTGAGAAATCTTTATTACACTTCATTTGGACCACCCACCCCCCCACAACTAATTTTGATACAGGACTCATCCAAGGCACGCTACGATCGTTGTACACGGATACACCTAACCGGTAGGTAGTAGTACTCCGGAGGACGATTTCTCGGCGAGAGGTTACAAGACCCGACGTGACCGCGCGGCCACCACGGGCAGCAGTTCGTCGTCTGAACGCGTCCCCGGGTGTCGTGTGAGGAGTGTAAATGACGTTCCGGTATTGAGAACCCGGAATGAGAGAAATAACACTTGGGCGTCGCCGAAGATACCGTCCCGTCACTGTCTCGTTCGCCGGCAAAACGCTACGGAACTCGTGGCGGCAAAAACGGGCAACAACGATGGCGAATCACACTTTTTACAAATACTTTTTCACGATATTGAACACCGATTCATTCCGAATACCTTTATACTTATGCGTTGTTAATTTTAATCAAAAATCGAAACGTTGCTGATCGTACGAAATCAGTAGATAATTTTATGAAATTAGTCGATATTCAAGAACTTCAACAACAACAAAACCTGGATTGTTTGCAATCATTTCCTATGCTCAAAAAATTAAACACAAATATTTTAGTTTTTATGATTATAATAAAAAGAAAAAAGTGTATTAATTTTTATCTCGTAGGCGTTTATTAAATACAATACACCTCTCCCCCCCGCGAGTGTTTCCGTTGAAAGGATATTTAGTGTATGGAGTGCAATAACCGACAAGCATTCTGAACGAATCATGTTTTTGACATGTAATAATCATTTGGTCATATAATATCGTTCATAATACATTTCAAAAGCACGATTTGTTCAAAATGTGTCGTTAAACATTATTTATAATATATATATATATATATGAATAAAATATACATATTTTTTTAAGTATTTGAAAATTATTTCAAAGCGTTCTGTACAGCTCTGCCTATACAACCGGGGGGGACGACGACTTAACGAGTGTACCCTAACCGATTACGATATTACCGTTAGGTGTCGTACACATACGTGATACGATTGCAACAATAAAACGTTGTTTCACAGTTGTCGTAATCGGAACACGTGAATAATTGAACGTCTTTTGTTCTACGGGTGCAACAACCGTTCCGATGTCGTAAAATCGTATGTCGTCATGACTGCGATCAAAGGTAAAAAAAACTACGACCTTCAAAAACGGTTTCCTCGACAAGTCATATATATATATATAAAAAACACAAACTATACGGTTGATCGCAGCTTATCAACATTATAGTATCACGAGATCGTTATAATAGAATGTAATCAGAGACGCATTTAACGGGAGCGGGAGGGGGGGCAAAGGGGCAGTTGCCCTGGGGCGGCAGATTTTCTAGAATATAATATTTATGAACGATTTTTTTTTACTCGTTTATACTTATTCACGTTATTTTATAAATTGAAGGTTTAAAAAAAAAAAAAACGGCTGTATTCGTGTCCACGCTAACACTAGAAAAAACCACGGAGATAAAAATCGATCGCAATAGCCGATGTTAACGGTTGTTGTGATTAGTAACGTGTTTTCAACATTGTTTTGTCTTCGGGGGTTCCCGGTTTATAACAGTACGTAAACATCTGGGGGGGACCCTTCCCGTCGATGCGCGCCACTGATCGTAATTAGCAGTCTGGTGAACGTGATTTCGACATTTGTTGTTTTCTTAAGGGGCGCACCACAAACGTCGTGGTTCTCCGATCCGTCCGTTTGCTGTACCCGAAAAAAAATTCGCAGACAAACCGTTTCGCGGGAGTGCGAATGCTGGTTGGCCAGCGTAACAACGTAAAACGACCACTCACCGTGGTTGTCGACCGCGCGGCGTCTGTCCTGGGCCGAGTCCTCCGGGTCGGAGTCGATGTGTGGTATCGAGTTGTCCGCGTCTTCGTACACGCCGCCGCCGCCGCCGCCGCCGTCGTCGTGGCGACGTGCCGCCGCGGCGTCTCTGCCGTCGTCGGTGGTGGACGGGCCGCGCGGCGACCGGCACGCCCGGTCCTGGCACCCGTGGCACGGGTACGCGATCCGGTCCAGCGGCACCCTCTGCACCGACCGGTCGACCACGGCCACCAGGTGCTTGAGCGTGGCGCTCAGCTGCTGCAGGTCACCGGCCAGCATGGCTACGGTGTCCGTGGACAGGCGGCTCCGGAGCCGGGCGCCCGCGCCCACCCAGTTCAACGTCAGCCCGGAACGGACGACGTCCAGCAGCAGGTACGCGTCCGACGGCTGTGCGCCGGCCGACGAACTGGGCGCGACCAGGTGGGTCAGCACGCCGCGGCGGCCGTGGCTGAGCGGCCAGCCCGCGCACGCGTCGCAACACTGCAAAAACCACAAAACAAATGAATGAAAACGACGGAATGACCGACGACGACGACGCCGACGACGCCCCCGGTTAACCGTGTTCCCGAGTCGAGTTCACGGCCATGCGTTTTATGAACGGAGACAAATTTTTTTTCACATATATATATACAGAACATTAACCATGGTATAGCGCGAGATTCGGACTGGTAGAGCGACGACGGCGTACCCGTCCAAAGGAGACGCGAGAGGTTCCCGGCGTCGTGAAGGCGAGACGAACGCCACGCGTATTCCCCTGCCAGCCCTACTCTCCCACAACGCGCCGAACCCTATACCTAGCAGTGGCCCTACTACCTCATGACAGGGGCGATGGGTCTCACGGGTATTATAGGTATAGGTTTGGTAGGGGTTTCAAAAAAATCGATAACACTGTACTGTATTGTTTACACGGTAATAAAAAGTTGTACGGCTAAACACGCATTTAGTCGCTAGACTTTTCATTTAAAAAGAAAAAAACCCGATTATAATCGATTAAACGAATAATCTAGAGAAAAGTGCACGACCGATTGTTTACAACCACGTATTGAAATAACTGAATAATCGCGAAACCAATTGTTCAACTAAAATCGATTAATCGAACGGATTGATCAATATTTTTCTTTTTCATTGTCGTTAATAATCGATTAATCAAGTTTGCCCAATCTTAAATTTAAGGTTTCGTCGCCACCGATTCCACCAACAAAACTCCTGCCCCCTCCCCCCCTCCTTACTGGTCCACGCGTTTCCGGCGAATACTCGCTGCAGTTACGCGAAGTCGAAAGACGGACGACCGCGCGAATCTAACCGGATCTTCGGGAAACGGAAGCAGCAGCAGACGGTGCTTGGTGAATTGTGCCCGCGATAATTCGGGTACATTATGAAAACGGTAAATTGAGTCCCGGAAAAAAAAAAAGATAGTAGGTATAAGTTGGGTCCCGGCCACCCGCCTACCTTGCTGATTATTTATTTATATATCATTATATATATATATGTGTGTGCGTATTATCAACTGTAAAGTACAGAAACTTGATTAGTATCAGTATACGGTCGAAATTATTATATTTGTGATTTTGAAGTCTCTATTTCCTTCTTCAGTGTAGTACGTGTAACACAACTGTGTAGTAACGTAGAATAATATATAATAGCGTAAAAAAATTTGAAAATAAAAGTAATGGCTAGCGAAAAATAAAACAAAAATTGTGATTTTAAAAGACGGTTATAAGTTTAGGTTTCATAAAATGTTGAATGACGGTGTAGAGAGATGGACCTGCTGCAAAAGTACATGCAAGTGTTGTTTTAAAACCGTTCAAAACGGTGATAATACTGAGATTTTTAATGATCACAATCACGATAAACCCAACGGACAAGACATTAACCGATAAAAATTAAGCAATAATCTCAATAGGTAGAGGAGATATCGGCGCTGCCATCGAAACTTATTTCAGAGAGTTAAAACCCTTTTAATATCGATAGTTTGACTTTAAACGATACTTCTTCAATAAAAAGAAACACGTGTTTTTGTATAACAATAATAATATTACACCGAAGCTTCGTCCAGAATGGTGTTATCGAGTGCGACGACTTACCATTGCTTTTAAATTTATAGTGATGACAAAAAATTCTAAAACCATTATCCGAGTAATTCACGTGAGCGACATGCACAACGACCCCGCGGCCCGTTATCTATTTGCTTTCCGGGACCCGATTTACCGAGCAAGGATCATTTGGGGGGGACCCGATTTGCCACCAACACAGACGCGGAACCGCTCGTCGCAAAACGACGCTGTACACAACGGCAGCGATAATCGACAACGACTTCGGAGGGGAAAAGAAAACCAAACCAAAAACTCACCTACGACTAGCAAATGGGCTCTACCGGTGAAACGTTATACTTTTCAGACGACCATCGTATACGGTATCGAACCGTTTTCGTTTTCTACGGTTACCGCCTGACCGGTCGCGTCTTGTGTATATATAAAATAAATTTAAATTTAAAAAAATCATACATATTTATCGTCGGTTTCAGAATTCGAAATATTTTATAGACCAAGTCCCGGGGCCCGGGCTCGTTGTGCGACAGACACTCGTCGTGCGCGAAAAAGGTCAATATTTACATTGCGTTAATGCCCGCGCGTGGATCGTGAACGTGTAAACATAAACTTAAGACGGTACGCATCGGAGACGTTGACCCCGTTGCTTATATTTATGGCGTGTGCGCGTTGCTTGCTTGCCGCCGATAACACCGACCGTCTGTGTGCGCGCGCGCGCGTCGGTCTACGCGTACGACGCGCGCTATACGCACGAAACCGACGGCGGGCTCGGGAACACGTATCCGTAACACGTTGTCCGTTTTATAAACGAAACGATTTCGACGAGAAAGAAAACCGATCGACAATCGTTTCCGATGACACCGATCGCTCGGGACCGTTTTTTTAGTGGGTTCCCGAGTGGTTTCGAATTGAAATCAACAAAACAGAAAACATCGAGTACGGGTTGATCCTGATAACGGAGGAACACGACGTTTTGTAGGATGTGAAAAAGAAGGAACGAAATATTCCTGTTGTTTCGTGACATTAGACGAAATGTTCGATGGTGTTCGAGTTCACGTGGTAATCGAGAAACTTTAAATATAAAGTCTTCTGCAACTGGCGATTTAATACATCTCAAAAACAGTGAAAACATGTACGTTTGTTTAGCAAATATTACATTTGATATTGGTGTCGATGAGTTAAAAAGTGAAATCAGACTATTGAACAATATTCCAAATACAGAAAATGCCTGAGGGTAAATATAACTCGGTGGCTTCATCAATGGCTAAGTCAATCCGACGGAACAGATGTTTTTAATAATGTCTATGAAACGATATAGTTGTTTAGTACGGGCTCCGTCACAAGTTGTTCATGCGATAGAGCTTTTTCTAAACTAAACGTCGTAAAGTCAAAACTTCGGGCTAGTATGTAACAAGTGCGTCTTGACAGCTTGCTTTTTCACGAATATCGAACAAGAAGAATGCACAAAAACCGATCACGGGGAAATCGACGATTTGTTTTTTTATTATATTGTTTTTATTTTGAAATATTATAGCACAACAATTATAAAAATAATACACTAAATTAATGAGTCAAAATTTTGTTAAGAGATGGAAAAAAAACAAAACAAAACAGATACAAAGAATGATGTAAAACAATAGTGGTTTAAATAAGGAAGCCGGCTTTGAGGGCGAAGGAGGTTGTTGTAAAAATTACTAAAGGCGAACGGGGAGTTAAGGACGTCCCGGAGAAGTATAGATTAGCGTTTAGTGCGGTAACGTGTAATATGGTATAAACACGCACAGTGTTTGAAAATGTAAACTTTTTTTCTTTTTCTTTCGGCCGTAGTATCGCGCTTGAAATAACCGTTGCTGAAGCCAAGAGCGAACCCGCAAGGACAAAACAATTGTGCCGCACTCGTACAAAAAAAGTTCCGCGCGCCGTCTACGATTTCGATCAAACGCAAACGCGATAATCCCGGAAAGCCACACACGCTCACGACGTCTCCTTAACGTATTATTTTGTTCGTACACCACTAACGGCAGTGTTTCTGCGGACGGAACGAACGATTAGTACTGACATTTGCGTTAGAACAGATTGCCGGAAGAGAGAAAGAAAAAAAAACGCCGTTTCTCGGCGGTTATCGAGATTTTTCACGTGCTCGTGAATATGTCCGGTGGCCTCTCTTCGCCGTTTCCCTACTACTATCCAACGCGTTTTGTATGTATATCAAAAAAAAAAAAAACTAATAATAATAGTAATAATAGTAAAACTAATTTCGTTTTTCGACAGAAGATCGTTCTGACCGTACCCCAACGTCTAGGACAGGTATTGCGTATAAATACGAAACGGACAGACGCACGATATATATACGTGTGTGTGTGTGTGCGCACTACGGAGGTCGGAGGACTTGAAAAACCGCTATTAACGTTACAGAAGTGAATTATTATCAAAAACGTACGTTTCGTTCTGGACGCGTGGTGATGATGATAATAATAATAAAACCACGCACGCACACACGTGTATGCCGGTACGCCGCCGAGGTTGGGTGGTTCGCGCGGAATCCCGATTGGAATTAATTTTTCCCAACGCCGCGCACACTTGTCGGAACTCATTAAAACCAACAACGACCGAACACAACCGGTGGGGTCTCTGCCCCCGTCCGGACGACAAGCGTTATCCGGTCGAAACGGAACGCGCGCGCAAATCCCGTGTCGTCGCAGGCGCCCGTCGACGGTGCCCCCGGACACACGCTTGCCACCACCCCAGGAAGTGACGACAATCGACCAATTTAACGGTCCGACGGTTTCACGGGCCGGCCCGAGGTGGTGTGGGGGGGTGGGGGGGCTACGCGGTAAAGAGTCTGCTCGCCCGGCAGACAACCGAACGCGACCCGGTAGAGTACGACGCGGTGTTATCGACTCTTGTCGGGCCGGTCGAAAACCGAACCGGTGCCAATACTGACGGCGCGCCGAACGGTCAGGAGAGCACACGGTTACCGGTCGCTTGAATATATTTAGTCTTGTATATATATACGTGCGATTTTTAACACGGTGCTTTGCTGGACCGAACTTGGCGAAGGACTTTTTCGAACGTAAGGGATTCCGAAGTTCCAGCTTTTTCGTATTGGTTAAGCCTCTTTGTATAATTTACAATCTATATCTTACAACCGTACGTACGGTACGTTATAAAAACAATCGAACGACGATGAAAACGATGTTTTCGGACACTGACAATATGTTAAACTTCCTCGGATAGAACAAATGTGGATTAAAAATGAATAACGTATAGAAGAAGAAAATGTGACGCCGAATAATAATAATAATATAAATAATGATTGTCAGACATGTGAAATGACGATCTTAACACGGGGTTTTTCATGATGTGACCGATTCATTCGGTTTTTAAAACACGATAACCCAACGTTGAGTCCCTCCCACCAATCGCATCAAAAAGAAAAGGGTAGTCTGGATCAAACTCCGAGGTTAGGGGTAGTGGGTTGACGTTACCACTCGTGACTGTAACCGCGGTCGCCTCGAACGTAACGTAGCCGACGAGCGGTTCAGGATTCGTGACGCGGTTCTCTCTGGCAACGGCATGGCGTACTAATAAGCCGGCCGGGCGGCGGGAACGTCCGGGCGTTCGGTGGGCCGTTCGCGATCCGCCGAACGGGTGGCGCGCCGATCACAACGAGGTTCCGTGGCCGGTCACCGAGAGCACGAGACGCGTGTGTGTGTGCGGCGGCGGCGGTCGACAGCCGGTAAATAAATTCATGCGTTAAACACGCCCGCCACTACTACTATGCACACGAGTATGCACACACGAGTATGCACACACGAGTATGCACACGCATGTCGCGAGAAGAGTGACTACATTTCGACGGTCAGACACGATTTATTACGCCGACAAAACGACGGTCGCGTCTCGTTTTTCCGCGATCCCGACGAAGACGACGTGGTACGCGACCTACTACGGTTGTGATTACCAAACTCGAACCACGGACTACACGAATACAAGGTGGTTAGCCCCGGGATGTAAACAAAAAACGATGACGGTAACAACGACGTGTGTCTGTCTTCGTAATTTCCTGTGTTTGGTGTCTACTCTAGTTCATTTAAGAAAATAAAAAAATGGACAAGTAGGAATTTATTAGAATGTGTTGCTCAGCTATGTAGTATTGCAATGGTTCTCAACCCGGGGGCGCGACAAAATTTAAAGGGAGGCGTGAAAGTTTTTAAAAAAAACTCACGAAACACGATTACGTTATTCCTGATTAGTTATATATTTTTCGTGTATTATTGAGTAATAATTCACAGAATACTGTTGGGTTATAAACGTCGGTATGTATTATGTACTATATTCCTAGAATGATAGATAGTTATAAAGAAATATTATCACTGCTTTAACTAATAGTAATAAATTTAAAATATAATACTATACGCTACTTTGTTTTAAAAACATTTAATTTTATAAAATATTTTTCCCCTATACAAATAAATGCATTAAATATTTAAAAAAACTACATTGAAATTGTGTTTATGTTGATCCAATGACCAACATAAATCCTATATTAATCATATTTCAATGTTATAGCGATGAGAGAGGGATGGTGCCTCAAAATGTCGAGTACCTTGTGTAATATTGTAAAAACGTGAACACTTAATTGTCATCGTTCGACGCTTGTTTATCAATAGATACACTCCGATAGTAAGTCAATACAATAACGTCGTACAACGTCTGTACGGTAATTTATTTGCGCGAACGTTACTGTACCGATATGGATACGAAGTCGCGTCCGATCAGAGGCACCTCCGGACCTCTCTTCGCAACAGACTTCGGCCGAAACCGCACTCATACGAAACCGCTCTCTCCCGCGCGCAACTGCTAAAAACGGGGTTTCGCGTCCGCAGACACGTTTTCCGCAACGGAATCGACGGACGGCAATACGGATTCGGTTCGCGGATCTATTTTCGTGTCGCGAACGGTTCTCGTCTTGCGTTTCCCGGGGGCACAACGGGGTCGGCGACGAGTTCGCCCGGAGCGGTGTTTTTTGAAAAGGAAACGGAGGTCGTAACGGTGTTATGACGATCCCGCGGGACCGCCGGTACACGAGGAGCGTCGTACGACAAAACGGTTATCATGATCCGCGAGGCCGAAACCCGATGCCGATACGGACGCACGTGACAAGCGCGCGAGCGAAACTACACGCGCGGCGTGAGAAATCGATACGGGGGGGGGGATTCGGTTAGATCCGACGACGCTGGACGACCGCAACGGTATCGTTATTAACCATGGTGGGTTGGTAACGTGTGCGTTTTCTATTACTCTTTTCTTATTTTTTTTTACAGAGCCACGTGTGCGCGCTTTCGTGTACATAAATCACACGGTTTGTGTTTAAAAATCCGTATGTGCGTGTATGTTTATATAACGACGTAAACGATTGCACGGTAAACGTATAGGTTATCGCGGTGTTTTCATCGCATCGCGAGACCGAACAAACTATGAACGTGTACAACAGGTGCTTAACATTATTATCATCATCATCATCATCATCGTCATCGTCGTCATCGTCATCATACGACGTGGCGGGCGGTTAGGTTTTATTGTTAACGTCGGTCAATTAACGCGCTCGGGACTTTGAACACGCGTCGGCGAGCCGTAAGCGTTTTAATCGTGCGCGTGAATTACGACGGGACGAAAAGCCAATCTCGTATCTGTTAAGCTCCGCGACGTTATCGGACTCCACGTGTACAACTCCCCGCATGTAAACGCCAAGACGTAAACGGCTCCCCGTCCGTCCGTCCGTCCGTTCTCCATTCATATAAAGCGCGCGCGTTTAAAGACCAGTGTTTCCCAACCGGTGTGCCGCGGAACCCAAAGGTTCCCGTGAGGAATTCGGCAAAAAATTAATTTTGTAAATGACGTTTTCGATTCGAACTACGGTCCGAAACGCCAAGAGTGCTGTCGTCCATCGGACGCGGAAGTGTGCTCGAAACAAAATCTTCTTCCGATCTGAAAATCGAGTTCCGGGGCCGCTCGAAATCGAGGAGTTGTGGATTTCCACGGATCTGTGAAGGCTGTTATCGTTTTGTCGCCATTTGCGACTTCCCCGCTTGTGCGAAACCGTGTTCTCAGCATCAACGAAACCGAAGGATAAGTTTCGGAATCCACCGAATATGCGAATCCGACTATCAACTGCCGATTCAAGGACAATAACGAAGAAGGTTATAACGGAAATCTTCACGTCAAAACCTATCTTGGAGATAACGAGAGACTGACTGATTAAATAGTAATAATGAAACGACTAAACCCTGACGTGTGCGTTAATAGTATTGTAATGGTTATTTTAACATAATACAGCTTTAATAAAACCCGTCCTCGCCGTGTGCGCGCGTGTGTGTTTTTTCAAATATTATATTAACGACGCTCACTCTTATGCCGATAGTGTCGGGATGCCCACTCGTTTGAGTACACACCAACATACGTACGTCATGTACCCCGGCGTACCGTTATCCGGATTTTCGAAATTACACGGCTACGGGTTCGTTCGACGTCGGATTCATTTCGGACGCGGGGATCGATCGATCGGATCCGGAACGTGTTTGGCGCTATGCGCTCGTAACGACAACACCACACACCGTTCAAGTTCCGCATCCACAACCGGCGTGCCGTCATTACGTCTCGAGACGCCGAAAATCGTTTTTGTCGACCGACCGACCGACCGGGTTTCTCCGACGTACGCCGTTTTCATAACTCGACTGCGTGTCCGGCGTTCATGGAAAATAAAATTAAAAAAATTCCCACGCACGTCCGAACAAATAATAATCGCGTATCGTAATGATACGTAACGACGCGCCCCAAACGTGCTGTACGCGCGGACGGCGCACGCCAAATACCAATGCGAATTACGAAAATGTTGGTTGATACCGGACTTGCGACGGGCTCCGTGATAATACGACGTCGGCCACGTGGGTGAGTGCAGCGTGTGTGCCGCCGGACCACGACGCCAAATCGCAGTCGTGGCGTCCGCACAGGGGGAGCCCCCGAGGGGACCGTGACCCCCTACCCTACTCTCCACCCCGTCACGCTGTTCGAGTCGACGTTTGTATGGGCTGTATTTTGATTAATATTTTCAATAAACAAGAAAAAAAATCGTTATTTATGTACGTTCTAAATGCTCTGAAAAAACTATTAATAAATAAAAATTGTTCGACAACAGCTTTCTTCAAGTAAAAACAATATTTCATGTACCTATTCATTTGGGATTTTTTTCTTCAGTATTCTCACAGCCGATATCAAAACATAATAAAAATACAGTAGGAATAAATTCATGTTACACATAACAGACAAATTCAAAACACTTAATGTGTATGTTGTGTATGTTATTTTTTGCGATTGATATAAATACACAATTCGTGTATAATTCATAATAAAGTCCATTGTCCAAATCAATATATATGTATATATATTTTTTTCGGTTTTTGTAATGAATTTCATTGAAAATTGTCGTAAATTATACCAAGGGATATAGAATTTAAAAATACTGAAAATCACTCAGTGTTACACACGTTTTTATTTATAAAAAAAAAATGATTTTGATGATATGTTCCCTAATTTATGTATAATTTTCAGAGTTTATCTTCAAGCTGCACTAACTAACAACTCTGGTGAAAGATCTTTTTCAGCTCTTAAAAGAGTTAAAAACCACTCAAAAGGTCTACTATTGTCAGCAACAGATTCAATGAATGCCTTAGCGTTGTTGGATATAGAAAACAATGTGTTGCAAAACATAAACTTTTCATGTGTAATTAATCATTTTTCCGATAACAAAGCTAGAAGAAAGTTTTTTTTAAATTTGATTTTGAAATAAATTATTTAATAAAAGAATCGTTGTGACTTACTGGTAATGTTTATTTCATATGTCGTGATAACTTTATGTTACACTGGCTTTTATAAAATAAGACAGTTAAAGTGTTTGGGGCAGAGCCCAATAAAGACTTAGGGTACTTGGAGAGGGGGAGGGAGGGTGGGTGCGCGGGTAAAATCATTAGCTCTTGGGCGCGATTTTCCTTAATCCTTAATCTGTACACATTGGCGTACGCGACTAACAGACGACGACGGGAACAAAAACGTCTCGTTCTCGGGTACGCGCCTTGTTTGTTACGCGACGGCCGTTGTGACGAGCGCGTGTGCCGGCGACGGACAGAAAAGAAAAGAAAAACAAAAGGAAATTACGAAAAATTTGAATTTCAATCGGAGAAATCGATCGTGGTCGGGGCGACGCGTCCGACGCGATCACGTTCGTTGTTTTACATATTATTATTATTATTATTATTATTATTATTATATAGTAGGACGCGCGTGCGTATCTCGGAACCGCGCGTTATCGACGGCTTTCACGTCCCGTGCGGTACTTACATTATATCGCGTTTAGGGATCGAACTCGTACGCTGGGGGGGGAGGGGGGAAACGAAAGCTTTCTATAAATATTACAGTCGGAGACGCACAAAGCGTACAACGACCGGCGCCGATCGTCCGGCGGCGAAAACAACTGCGTCGTGCTGCGGGACTCGGCACGACCGTCCGTCACCGGTCCGCGACGGGTCCCCAAAACGTTGTTACTCGGTCGCCGATACTCGGTTTGCCTCGAACAGGGACGCTGTTCCGCTTCGAGCTTGTGGCTCCTTTCCGAGTGATTGGATGTTTTGATCGGTCGTTGAGGTTATATTTTCGGTAGTTGATCGGGTGTATTGACGATGGCGTTGTTGGGTCGCGTGGCGGGCGTTGAACGATTATTGCTACATGTTCGAAACGTGAGTTTTTCACGGTATACCGGAGTTTTTCCGGTGACGCCGATACGTGTTGTTTGATTGTGGGGATTTTTGTCGCGCATCTTAATACGGTTTGTTGTCACTTACGAACCAAGGTCGATGATGGTCCGGAGAGGGGTTCGCGGACGGTTTCCACTTTGAGATGTTCGATGTCCAAGCCGGGCTAGCATAAGTTAGGAGGTTGCCGAGAAGCGGACAGTACGTTAACGTATTTCGGCGCAGACTTACGAAAGAAGCAAGCGCGTTGTAACGTGGTCGGGGGTGACCGGATTAAATATACGTTATTCGGGGAAGGTTGTTGACCATTCGAATGGTATTGACCGTAGCTCGGGAGCAATTATCTGACGTTAGGAATAGTCGGAATAAAGAATTATTGGTTTCAGTGATTATTACGTCGATGAGATGGTGACACACACACACACACACCTATGTGTACTATGTGACGCGAATCAATATACATTTGTGTATGTTTAAAAAAAAAATTTAAAAAAAATTGGTAAAAATATGTGGAAATTATCTGAAATCATAACAGTTTGGTGAACGGATAACACTTACGGGTCGAAAAACGAACGACGGCTTTTCGCGTCTCTATTAATAGGACGCGTGATTAGATAACTCGCGGTAGAACGGAAGGGGGACGCGGAAAACGAACACGTGTTTCCGGAGTTAAAAGCCGAAATTCTAAAACACGCCTGCGACAAGAGAGCAGAGCAGCGTCGTCAACGCGCGTGTCAGTCGATTTGGCGAAAAACGAACCTTTCTATAAGGCCGACGTGGAAATAATCAGGCGCTTAAGAACTGGGTCATAGTCATGTGGCGCACAATCGGCAGAGCGAAAAACGTGCACTTTGAGAACATGCACGTCGTACACGTTCCGGTTGGAATATGGTTTTTGTTTTTTACTTATCACAAAAACAAATTTTCATTATGTATAATACGTTTACACTCGCTACGTACCGAGCAGACATTTTAGATTATGAAAATGTCTAATGGTCTTGGATACTTGGACACTATCGAATACGTGTTCACGATCCAAAATCTCTCCCCGACGCGTAGTATCGACACACTTATTATCTCGGAGAGGACAATACTGCGTGCAAACAAACGATGGTGAATACATCGGCGTATCGACAAACTACGCGATGTAACCACGCACAACCCGATGACGTTGTCAAGTATTTTTTATAACACTTACAACCATGCCAACAAATTATGTAATCATACGCCATCTGATGACTTCATCAAGTGTTACAAAAAACAGCGTCACGCGAATTTCTGACAGGCCACAGCCAAAAGACGTTTTCACGTCAAAAAAACAAAAAAAAAAAACAATAAAATGTAATGCTTCACTGTTTTTTTAGTGGTACACAATCTGTAAATATACATTATTATTTTTTTTTTACAATAAACGTATGTGCGAAAGAATACGTATCTGGTTTCACATAAAAAAGACGGATAAAAGAAACCGGCCGACAGTGTCTTTTGAAAAAAAAAAAAAAAAACGATGATAATTTATATTTATTGTTAGGGACTTACAAGGTCTCTACACCATCTAAGCGTCTGGATGGATTTCTGGGAATGTTATTTGTGCCGAGTTCTCTAATTAGGGGATTCGGACGATTAGCCGAACGAGATCGAATTCGTTTATAAAAGGTTGAAACAGTTTTAAATATGACGTTTAAGTGCAGATCGGAGTGTAGAAAGTGACTGGAAACGTAGGGAGGTGCAAGTTTGTAAACAGCGGTTGAATTATGAGGGTGGGGGGGGGGGGTGCAGGGGGACGGTGTTCTCTTCTCCACAGCCGACGAAATATACAATAATATTGTTATATTAACGAAACAATATATTTAATATTACCGCCAGTCACCATAATATGCCGATTATTAGCCTATGGGTTTTCCACTATTTGTCAGTCCACAAACGCGACTGTCGGCCTTTAAAAATTACCCATACTCGTATTTTATATCGTTCTTTGAATTAAGATAAACTCCACGTTATTAGTCATTACTCATTACTAGAGCGCGGATTTATATGCCTTAAAAACCTACCAAATATGCGTTAAAAAATCTTAAATATGCATTAATATATGCACTAAAATTTTTAAATATGCATGCATAAAAAAAAATATGCACCAAAAAATTACATGTATTTTCAATAAAATAATAATAAATTATTATTATAATAATTAATTTAAATGATTACATTCGTTCTAAAAATAACTTTTTTTAATTTCTTGATTCCTTGATTCTTGATTTCCTGGCTGTTTTTTGGAGTTTTAATCTATAAGAAAAAATCGGAATCAATAATATTAAAAATGTATCTCAAAAGAAATTTACTTAGGTACCTACCTAAATTTGAATTGCACTATATGACAATCATTTTAGCAATATTTTCAAATAACATTGATCTACGTTTGTCAGTCAATAAATTTTTATACCTCGAAAATGACCGCTCCACATCTGTTGAAGTAATTGGTGCGTATTTATAAAATGTCATATCATTTGGGGATAAAACTTCGCCGAGTTCAATTGATTCACTTTCTCCATTTAAAATTTTTGATATTTTACTTAGTGTATCGAAGCCTTCGTTTTTTGATAGAATTTTTTTAAATTTTTCATAAACAGATTTACCCTTTTGTCCGTTACATTTTTGAAGAGATATTTTTGTGTTTTCAATCAAAGTGATAGCATCATTCAAAGGAACTCCCGATTTTTCTAGACATTTAATTGTTTCGGGTAAAAATCCAAAATTAGATTTTATATATATTAAATTCGCATCCAATGATTTGTCCGCTAAAACATCTTGAGCCATTTGTATAGAAATTGCATCATCTGGGTTTAACTGCTTGACAATACTACGAATTTGCTCTATGTTTTCACAATAGTATATAGCAGCGTTTAGCCATGTCCCCCAACGAGTAATGATCGGTTCTGGCGGTAAAGGCAGACCAGGTGCTTCATTTTTAAAAAAAGCAACGCGATAAGGAGATTTTAAAAATTTTTTTTAACATTTGATATAACTTTGTCCACATTCGGAAAACATTTTCTCACTTCTTCAGCTGTAAGATGTAATCCATGAGCTAAACATGTAACATGGAGTATTTTAGAGTAAAATGCCTTGATTGCACCGGCTGCTTTTACCATATACGGCGCAGCATCACTCAAAAATAACAGTACAGAATCATGTTGTATACCTTCAGGCCACAATAAATTTAGAGATTTTTCAAATAGTTTTGAAATAGTGGAGTAATTTGCTTTGTCCAAAACTTCAGAATTTAATAACATCGTTGTACCTGGACCATCAGTTTCTAATGTTCCAATGATGACATTGGCGACATATCGCCCTTCAATATCTGTAGTTTCGTCAATTGACAACCACACCTTTTTTCCTTTGACTTTATTACGAATTTTATTCATTGTTTCAATATAGCAATCATTTAAATAATTTTTACGAATTGTCGATTCATCGGGTATTTTTTTGAGAGTATATTTTTCCAAAAATGATTTGAAATGTGTATCGTTAAGTTTTTTTAGCGGAATATTTGCCGAAACCAGTGCTTTGCATAAATCTACACAAAATGGATCTTTATTCAATACTGTATTAGTGAGTAAACTTTGAACATTTTGTTTTTTAGTCTGGCTTAAACTTACAGATTTTAGATGCTTTTCAGTTTTAATATGTTGTGTAATTGAATATCGTTTATCGTGGCCAACTTTTACTTCACATAATTTGCACAGTATTACTTGACCATCGGTTGAAAAAATATTCTCGCCAAATTCACGCACATAACTACGAAGACGACTCGATAAAGACGATTTTTCTTTCGGCATCTTGAAAAAATATAATACACGAAGACACGCACTACAACAGACACGAACACACGGTTGATACTAAATATTTTTACAGAATGAAATAATATTATTGGTCTGATACCGAAACCGATATTTTCTGAGTATTCGCATATATTATTTGATTATTTCACCGATAAAGATAATTAATCTAAGGGCCGAGAATCTACATACAATAAAATGAAATATGACACACCAGACCGATTAACGGGCATTTCCCACAAATCTGAGAGCGATAAGATTTTCTTCGTAAAAGATATTTATTTATTAACTATGTGGTTTTCGGAAATATCCATGTGATTAATGTTATTGTTCTGACGTTTCGGAACCGTTGCAGATTCCATACTCGGAGTTTTGTAGTACACGTCTGACTGTCGCGACTACACTCTATTTATATATTATAATATATATATATATATATATATTTATTATATATATAGATATTTATTTTTTTTTGTAACGGTAATTACTTCAAAAATGTTTAAAAATCAAATTAACACCAAAATATGCACTCTAAGATGAAATATGCAATTAAAATTGTTAAATAAGCTCTTAAAAATTAAAAATGTCAAAATATGCAAAATATGCACTAAAAAAATTTCATTGTTTAAATCGTTATGCCAAGAAACAAATTTCGTGCTCACTTAGCATATCATACAATAAACCAAAATACATATGCAATTGCATACAAATCCGCGCTCTACTCATTACCATATTTTCTACGCTCGAATTATTGGTAAATGTGACAGACGATAACAGTGATGAACTCTTCGAGTACCTACCACCGTTTATGAAAATGTATTGAGGACGCAACTACTTCGTACGCCTTCAGAGTACCCCTTACTATTTTTTTTCCCCCAATTCAACCACTGGTTGTAAGTTTGCGGCGAGTTCGGCGTCTCCCCGGATTCGGACGACCCGACGCCGTAATAATACGCATTAGCAGTGTTCTATTGCGTAATAGTAATTTGTTTACAAGACCGATCTTTGAGTTTTCGTCCGGGGGACAAAGCGTTGCGTCTCCGATCGTTTTACTCGAATACGGTTTTTTCGTCCCGTTTGTCGAAAAATTGTACGTAACTACTCTCTCTTTGGACGTGGATCCGACACTGACCCCGCCGCGGCAGTGTCCTGCACACGGAATTCTCGTTCGCTGCGCTCTCCACCCTAAGCCCGCAATCGACACCGGAAACGCGTAGGTACATACGCGCTGGTACAGATAACCTAACCTATTCGATCACCGTGACTGCGGAGAGAACGATTTTGGAGTTAGACGATGTCGCAGAACGACCGAGAACGCCGAATTCGATTTTAACGCGATCGTCTGAATATTAAACGCCGCCGTGGTTCAAACAATCAAACGTCTCTCGTCCACTTTTCGATTCTCCCCGTTCCGTTTAACCGGTTGTTTCAATACCGTTCGCACGACGTCCGCGAGACTATGCTCACACGTACGTTATTACAACCGTTCATCAGACAACACCCGTCGTCGTCGTCGTCCCCCGGCCGTGTGATTCGTTATCATCCGACCCGCCGTTAAACGATTTATTAAATATCGTTGTTCGTGCGGGGGTCGTCGCAATTTAATATATAACTCACAGGAAATAATAAACGCGAACGTTCTTCGAACGCCCCGTGGATCCGCGCATAAATTACCCGCGGGATGCGTGTACGCAATTGAAACGTCGTAGCTCGGCACATACGGCGTACTTAAAACAACACGGATTCACGACCGCGTGCATAATGCACACGCCGTAAATCGAAAGCCATTTTTCAAATATAAATAATAATCGACGTAAAAAAAAAACGTTTCGCCGGTCACGACATCGCCGTACCTGGGGGGGGGGGTATCGACATACACGAAAATCATTAATCGCAGAGCGTGCGCGCGTGTGTGCAACGGGCGGCGATTCGGAGCAAAAGTTCCCGTCCACGTACGAAAACGATAGATCGCGTGGGTTACGAGACTACTATTATAACACCATACACAAGCCTGGTCTGCGCGTTACGCTTTTTTATCACGAGCGAACGGGCTGAGCGGGCGGGCGGGCGGGGGCGAACAAACGCGTGATACGATATGGTAATGATATGCAAAATTCACGTGTACGCGTTACCTGTCCGACGACGTCCGTAGGTCAGTATCGAACGCGTGGAATACGTAATATACATTAACGATATGTTAACGGCCGTAACGTGTGTACGACATCCGGTCCCGCTCCGTGTTATTATATTGTCGTTACGATCGGAGTCGAACACGATCGATATAAGCTTTGTACGCCGATTTTGTACGGCGCCGACGACCAGATAGCGCGGCGAAGTTCATAATAATTGGGCTCGTACCAAAATAATAATTTGAAAAACGAGTTTTATACATCATAACCATCAGAGAACCCGGTGAAATATTCCATGTGGTAATTGTTTTTTTTTTTTTTTTACTATACACGGAAACTATTAACAAACCAACGTTGTTTATGCTAAATAAATTAAATTGAAATTTTATTGACCGGTATTATAAACATAAACCCGTCGGTTTTTTCACACTCTTAAAGTATCGTCTTCGTTTAAATAAAAATAATAAAAATAACTATAATTCGTCGCTGCCGGCTATGGTCACCTCGCCTGCTTATTAAACTTTTATAACGCACAACGAAAAAAAAAAATATTATAATATATTATACACAACAAAACGCGTTAAACAGAAATTTAATTGGAAACGAATCAAATCAATTACGCGATGCCCGGGAGTCGGACGAATTCGTTATTTTTTTCCACTTTATAGTGTCCCATTTCAAACGATATATGAAATAATTATCAGAGTCGCTAATCTAACTTATCTCACACGTTAACACTCGCGTAGAATCGCGCCAGATTACTGTGATTACACACGGCCCTTTACGTATAGTCAGTACTTGGAATACTTTGTCACGACACCGTGTGTTTAGAAGCTTGTTTACGATGTATATATTTTTTTTTTTTTTTTTTTGTACACGATTGTGTTTCGTCAAATTTATTATACCGGACACGTATTCACTTTCTCATAACGCGAGTAAATGTCACAAAGGTACACACTCGTATTATAACGTGAGTGGATAAACGACAAAGACCCACGTCGTACGCGTCCAAACTCAAGCAGACGGTTTATTTTCAATACGGGAACTCTGTGCGATTTTCCGCGCCCGAAACGATTCATCTCGCTTCCAATAGCAATCACATGGCCCACGATTTGGAAAGGTCATTGGCCGTGTAACCATCGTCATCGTTTTTCAAGATGGCGTAAACGTCAAATTTTTGTGGACAAAAAACATTTCGAACGTTCGTACAAGGTGTGTAAACATCGATTAATTTTCGAACAGAAATAAATTAATATTGGAAAACAGACGACAACAGAACAACAAGACCCTCGAATACATGGTTTCGTGATTTTTCACTTGTGTCTTACAAGAAACACGTTTGAAAACTAGAAAGTACAATATATTACGGTTTATAAATCATAATAAATGTAATTAATAACAGTCGTTCTGTATAAAAATAATAGAAAATAAGTATTTATTTTCGTGTGTCTAATATTTATTCGGTAAAAACACACAAACGTTGTTTTACAACAATTCAGTGGGATTTTCAATAACTTGATAATACAATTTGAATTCGTTTTAACTCCATTGTTCGCATAAAAATAGTCACGGTATATTACGAATGAAGTTATAGCATTTTTTTTTTTTTTAAGGAGAATCGTATAAATCATTCTCCAATTTGTCTATCGTTTTCTATAGATTGCGACGTCGACTGTCGGGTAACACAAATACAATGTTCTAATAAACATTCCCGAGGCTTTATTACTTCCGACCTTTTTATTTATACATCAATTTTATGAACCTATCGGCACACGTTTATACGCACAGTAATATAATAACGAAAAAACCGTTAATACACGTCGTGTATAATACACACACACACAGGCGCTCGCACAAATATACAAACGACGCGCGTTTTATCGTTTTTACAATGACGGAGGCGGTCGAGCCTAAACGTCGTCGGCACAACCCGGTCGACTGCAAAGCACAATAATACATCGACGAGTACGAAGAAACAGACACCCGGTGACCCCCGTGACCACACATACCACTACCATACGGACATTATGACGAATAAGCGCGACGGAATTGGGTGCAGCCCGTGTGCTGTTATCGTATAGGCGCATACATTATACACGTTATTGTGATAGCCGATGCGTTCAACGCGCACAAAGCGGTGCATGCAATAATAATAATAATAATAATAACGGGCGTTTGAATCTCTTTCGGGACCGACTCCGCCGTACGTAACATACACGACGCGATGAATACGAAATTCGTTTCTAACAAGCGTTAACTTTGTATTTGGACTGGCGAACGGTCGCCGAGCAGTCCGTACAGGACGTGGTGCGTGTGCGTAAATATGCACGTACGTGTGTACGGCCAGCGTTTTTTTTAGTGGGTCACGCAGCTGGGCGGGCGACAGACTCGAAATCGTTTTCAGTATCGTTATCGTACAGTATTACAATATACAGTCGTGCGTCTATTCGTTTCCTTATCCGCCGTGCGCCTGTCTCTTGCGTTCGATCCGCAGCCGGTCGCTCCGTACGGTGTGTGTTACACGGTCCGATGGCACAGGCTCGCGTAAGGCCGTAACGCGTTTCCCGGACGGACGTGCGCCGGACGGATATTGGTCATGCGGAGAAGAATCGTGATGATGGCAGTTCTTCGGGACCAAAAAAACACGCGGACATTATCGACCGCGATGAACCGGTCCACGGAAGCTTTAACGAACCCGTAAAAAACGAGAAACACGTACACGAATCCGGTATTCGCCCGGCCCTTGGCCGTTTGAACGTTATAATACACGGATCGACAAACACACGGCCGCGTTTATTTGCTGTTCTGTCAAATGGCCGTTATTTGCTAGGTCCTAAGACACGCGCGGCATACACACGAACGTCGTCTTAACTGGAGTCCCGGGCGTGCACAACGCACACAAACGAAAACGTGCGGTGCTAAGACCAATATTCGTACGGTCGTCTAGAGAAAGTAGTCTCGTACACGCCTTTGTGTGTAAACCGTTGAATTATTAATATTCCGTGATATGAAAACACACGCGTTTCCGAGCGGGCGTGCGTGTGACATATCAATCGAACGTTTGTTCGAACTACACCGCGATCGCGCGGACGGCGAAAGTCGTAAGTAACAAACCCTCTTTGTTGTTCTGCTCGCGATCCGAAATCGAACTGAATGGAAAACGAACGCACCGCGAACGACCGTGTACAAGAAACGATATTGTAAACAATGCGATAGCGAAAAAAACAAAAACAAAAAAAAACTCACACACAACATTGGTGCGTAGATCGTCGTACATTTCGAATTCAAACTGCGCTGCAGGCCATGCAGTCGTTTGCGGACGATACATTCCCGTGGACGTATCGTAAACAGACACGATCGTCGACATTATTATGATGAACGCCACGCGGCAAAACAAATAGATTCGTTAGACCCGCCGTTGTCCTTTCACAATTGTTTTTTTTTTTTTTAACCTTCAAACACAGACACACACACACACGCGGAGCGTACAACCCGTCGTCTTGTCTTGTGCCTAACCTAACACGCGCGAGCGCGAGCGGAAACCACGAGACGATGAGTCACAATTACTCATTCCGAACTCCGATCCTTGTCGCACCGTCGTTATCTGGGACAAACGTCGGCCGGACGACGACACCGCGCGCTAATCGTTATCACGACGGCCGGCGTGCCGTCCAAACGACTCGAGCAGACGCCGACGCGACGAGTCCGACGCGGGGTAAAGGTGCGTGGCTGTCCGCTCGGCAATCGCGGCGACGACGACACTTCACAGGACGGCAGGTTAGGTCGCCCGAAGTGAGCCAGACGTGAAATCGGCGGGTTAAATGTTGCGGACGGTTCATGCGCACCGCGTCGTCGACACGCCGGCCGGCTGTTCGTTGTATGCGATCGGAAGTTTTTTTATTTGTTGTCGTTTCCCTTCCCCGACACGCGCTCACGTCGCACACGTTTCCGTACCGCGGGCACAATACGACAGGAACGTTATTTCGTTTGCTCGCCGCCGGAGCACACTCCGCGGATCACTGATTGAATTTTCGGGGGGTTAGGTTAGGGGTCCGTCCGCCGTAGTAGTTAATCGAATGAAACGCGAATGAAACGCGACGCGCGCTGAACAAAGTCTGAAGAATCGTTTCCGTCCACGCGGTCGTTTGGCGTCCTCCTTATTTTCGGCGTGTACGCCACGACAGATGTCCCCACTGTTTCCCCTAATACGCGCGTGCGTATAATACAAACGTTCTACATCCGGTCGTTCGGCTGGACTGGCAGCACGCGATCCCCGCGCCATAAATCCTCGTTGATAATACTTCCAGACCGTGTTCCCGTGATCTACGCGAGTTACGGTACGACGTTTTCGGTTGGGCGGGGCCATACGTATGCGACCACGTCGAGTTTCAATTCCAATATCCGTCACGGTACTTGACCGTCGAAATTGTTTAGAACGTTGTCGTTTAGCACATTTTATCTAATTGGCGACCGTATCATAGTATAGTGCAGTCGTGCAGCACCAAAACCAAACTGAAGGCGTCGTTTAAAAAGAAAAAATGACACACGGCATAATTAACGTTTTTTATTCGCCATTAACGTAGCAAAAAAACGTTTTTAATTTGTTTTAACGAAATCCGCCAGAATCGTTGGATAATTTAGAGTCGTTATCGGTGTACGAGCGTTTAAGTTTCCCGATCGAATGATGTGAACGTAAAATTCGCGAACGAAAAAACAAACAAAATCGTCGAGTGTCGTATGGCGTGCGTGTCGTGATCGTATCGGTTTAAAGAGTTTTTCTTTATCGTCTCTTTCCGACTGAAAAACCGAATTGTTTTCACCGTATTCGACGGACGATGCGGTTTTCAATAAAATCTCCATGCGACGATGCAACAACGGTCGCTCGGGTGATTAAAAATTAATAATAGAATTCGTTAGTCATCAGAATTACGGTAGGTAACAAAGAAATAAAATTAAAAAAATTCTCCGCGCATATCTGGAAAGAACAATCTGTCGTTAAAACGCGTACGTTTTAAAAGCTAAGCTTGAGAACGTAAAAAAAAAAAAAAAATTATCGATTCAGTAAAAAAATTTAAAAAACAATAATAAAAAAAAAAATCGTTCCGCCGCGACGACGGGGTATACACGCGCGGAGGAGGAGACCGGTATCACCCAGTGGTACGTAAACTCGTCAGAAAAACGAGGAGGGGTAATTAAAGTTCGTCACATTTATATATAAATACTCGTATATCGTACTCGGAACGCGCACACACGACGTATGCCGACAAACGACTTGTGGATATCAAAAAATAATAACAATAAAATATATATATATATGTGTGTGTGTGTGCGTGTGCGTGCGTGTGTGTGTGTGTACGAACGAGGAAATAAATAGAAGAAAAAAATAACGCCATCATCAAACGTTACGTTAAATACAAAACCGTACGCCGAGAACAATGAAGACGGTTGTAAAACCGAAGCCGTAATAATAAGATCGGATTTATTGGTGACGTTGATATCAATACGTGGCCGCCATCAATCAGCGTCGGAGAGGTCAACGAACGCGTTGCGCGCGCGCCCGAACCTTGTCGTGGAAGTGGACACGCAAAAGAAGAATACGCGTCCGCGGGAAGCTAACGTGTTATAATCGTTATTGATTCCATACGCGAATTAATGTTGTCGAACACGCGAAACGTCGAGTCTTGTCGATCGTCTAAAGGATTCGTTTTCAACATTTTGAGGCCCATGCCCCCCCCCTCTTTCATACAATTGTATGGGATCACGCTCTTCCCCCTCCCCCCCCCCCCCGCCTCCACTCAACCCGCTATAAGATTGACGTATGACTAATATGGGATATATATATACGGCATGACTTATGTTGGTTAATGGATCAATATAAATATATAAATTCAATGCAGTTTTTTTAAAGAGGAAAAAATGTTTTAACAAAGTATATTTTTAATATTATATTAACTCTCTTAAATATTATATTTTAAATTTATTACTACTAAATACAAATCAACAGTCGTAATATTTATTAATAACTATCTAGCATTCTACGAATCTAGCTGATGTGCCTACTATATATATATATAGTACATAATACATACCGACGTTTATAACTCAACAGTATTCTTTAAACTATTGAAGATAACGTAATTAATGCCCGAAAAAAATATAAATCATCAGGAATAACGTTTTCATGTTTCGTGGTTTTTTTAAAAAAATTTCACGTCTCCCTATGAGGCTCGCAGCCCCCCCCCCCAGGTTGAGAACTATTGATCCAAAGCGGCGTTTCTCAACCTGTGGTACGCGTAAAAAATCTCCCTTTATAAAAAAAATATTGAAATGAATCATTAAATATTATTTGGTCTATTTGATATTAGCTGGTTTTATAGAAATCGATGGTGTGGAGGTCGTTTGTAATCGTAGCAATTAAGATAATACATTTTAATAAGCAAAAAAAAGGTTATTAAGTCATGTGGCACGTGAAAATGTTCGAACTTTATAGGTGGTACGCGAATATAAAAAGGTTGAGGACCGCTGGTCTAAAGGACTCGTTTTCATTTTGTCGTGTATCATACGCCGACACGTACGCGGTGTAGCGAACTACAACGCCGTTTTTTTCATTTGAAAGATCGTACCGAACCGAAAAACGTTTTTGAATATTTTACACCTTGCGATTGACGCGAACTACGAAACTTCGTTCAGGCACAACGGTATCCGGCGAAACTGCGTCGCCCGCCGTATGAAATCGATTTCGAGTAACGTCATTGCGACGATTTCCCGTCTAACCTCGTCGCGCGGTCGCCCGAACAATTTTCGACGTTCGAAAAACGATACGACAACGGTATCAAAAACGTACGACCCATACGGTCCCCCCGGTCATATACACAATTAACTAAATTTCGACGACGACGACCACCTTTACTTTTCAAACGTATTTCCTTCAAACCGGTGTTAGCGATCTCTTCAAAACCAAAAAAAAATTACCTATTCTGTTTTTACAACGCGCGCGCACACACACCACGCGACGCCGTACATATTGTGTCGGTTTTCCGTCCAACGCGCATCATCGACGCTAAGTCTCACGACTGTTTTTGTAAACGGGTCCCCCCCATCACCCCCCGCCGTTCGTCCGTAATAATATATCACCAAGCGTGTCTCCAACATTAACCCTTTCTGGCGCGTTCGCCGCTTCAAACACCCACTTTTTAATTTATGCTCGGCGTACACACGTGTGTATATATGTGTGTGTGTGTATATGTGTGTGTGTGTGTATAACACACGCGTTAAAATATTACACCGCACGCGTCGTCCACGTATTATAATGGCACTCGAGATGCGAACATATATACATCATACATTATTACACGTGGTAAATAATACGCATGCGCGGGTACGTTATTACTACGGACGCAAAGACACGTCCCAAAAAAAAAACGAAACGGAAATCGTCAACGGGTGTGATTAGCGGTAAGTACGATTTAAAAAATACGAGTGTTGTTCGTGCGCTCGGATAGAGCAACGTACCCCGCGGGGTTTATTGATATTGAAATATTACGACGACGACGACGATAATAATTTACGATTATTTATAATAATCGTCGTGTTTAATGATAATTACGTAAACCCGTTCGTGATCACAAACGCGACATTTTTGAAATCGTGTGCATACGTATTATACTTACTTATACGTCGCACGAAAAGACGATAAAATTTAATTTCGATTAATCCCTCGTGCGGAGATCGTCGTCGTCGTCGTCGTCTGCGTCGTCGTCTGCGATTTCGTTTTGCAAATACACACACACTAATTACGACGATACGAGCTCGCAGACACGACACACGGTGTACGGTCATCCGGCTCTAGTCGAATCGAACTGTTAGAAATGAGTTTTGCGGGCGGACGAAAAAACTGACGTCGCGGCGCAATATGTTTGTATGTACTACAACAACACCACCGGTGGTCGGCGTGCCGGTGAAGAGAGGTTTCGCGTCCGGCGGACGGGCACAATACAATTAGAGCAAAAACGCAATCAATTAGCACGTCAATTACGAGTTTCCGGGGAGAGCGTTCGCTGAACCGAGAGAGAGAGAAAGAGAGAGAGAGAGAGAAAAAACCAGATCGCGTACGGCCGCGGATAAGAATGCTAATAATCGCATTAGCTCCTTTTCGACTTGCCAACACAGAAGAAGTGGCTTCGTACAAATCATATATATATATTTATATATTATTATTATTATTATTATCATTATTATTTTATTTCATTCTTTTTTTTTTTTCTTTACACGGAATCTCTAAGAACCGGACACACGTGACACGTGTGATGATCGGCCGGGTTTCTCCGGTCGTGAAAGGGTCTTAACCTAATTGTTTCCGCACGTAAACATTTGTCGTTCGGATGCGTACGGGGTTGATAATGACGACCTTCGATTAATAAATCCGCAACGCTGAGTAGTGGCGACGGGGAGAAGAGAGGAAAAACAATTACGTTTTACTTTTACGTACATACCGCGTACAGCGAATCGGCGGCGCACGAAGAAATACGGTATTATTATTATTATTATTATTTTTATATTTATTTTTTCATTGCGACTGATTAACACAAAGTGAAACAACAACTTTTTCTTTTGCCGAAAAAGCAAAAAACTTTATACGTCGTTTTCCAAACATCTTAACAACATTTCGTAAACCGCAATTTCTCGGTTTTTTTACAATTTTTTTTTTTTTTGACGTGTAATAATTTTTATTTGACCCATAAACTTCGGTATTACACATTTTGTTTTCGAACACATTAAAATGACCGCAAAAATAATTGAAAAATCACAATTTTTATTTTTTTACTTTTTTTAGAACGTAGAATTGATGTTATGACGATGATTCTTCAACTGTACAGTTAGGAGAATTCGTAGAGACTGAGTAACGAAATGCGAGTACACGAATAAACTTTGCGTGTTGTTTGGTTTAGTAGGTTTTTGATCAAAGGCAATTCGGCGAAACATTACACGGACACGAAGCTCTTGAAATAAACTCTTCGAAAGGTCGTGCAGATAGCATACGAAATGTACACATTTACGTTTGAACATAACACGAAAATTCACGTGTAAAAAGATATTAAACAAACAAACAACGTGAGACATGCGATTCGGCGGGGGGTCTCTAACCGATTACGAATATACGCTACACACTTCGCGTATAGTTAAAACCAAAAGCACATGTTTAATATGCGTTGCACATATTGTCATGTCCACATGACAACGCGGAAATGAGTAGCCCGTACACGTTTCAAAACGTCGTGTAAAACACCAACCAATAGTATTACACGCGTTGTTCGCCGACCGATCTAGTACGACGAACAACGACCTGATGACTTTGGGAGAATGAAATTCGATCGAATTTCGTCTGCGCGCGTGATTTGGAAATCTAAACGCCAGGAATACGATCGGACTTCGTCATACCCGCGAGGAAATCGGACGTGCTCGTTATCAGAACAATTTCCGAAGCAATAAACTAATAAGCAACGGTGTAATACAACTGATACGCAATAAGGCCTTCGATACCGCGCGGCACTCAGCCCACGCGGTTCAGAGGAAAATGTCTAATTAAATAAAGAAAGTCTAGATAAATAATAACGATTTTAAATGAGTGTAATGACCCGCCATCGACTAATTATAATAACAACCTAACCGTACCGTCAAAACAAAATTATGTGTATTCGGTTTTCACAAGCACGACTACTAAAAAGCTATCAGACGTGCGCCGCGTTAAAAACGATAATGGTAGTATCATATCTCACTCGGAATCGGATTTCTTGACATTGGGTGTTAACGAAAGGAAAACAAAAATATCAACAACACTGCAGTGCCGTAATTAAAGGGGAATCGGGCAAAGCAATATTACAAACTGTACACGCGCCGCGTGTTCATTGCTTTATCACGAAAAATCGTTTAATTGGCGAGAGAGAGAGAGAGAGAGAGAGAAAAAGAAATCCTTATTTGTTCACGTCTTATCCAACGCAAGGATCGAAAAACAACGAGAACTACGTATGTGCATATTTTTAATTGACCAAAATATTATTCGAGTACACGCGCACATGTACACTAGGTGTCGTGTGATTCGCGGCTTCGCACGGAGTGAAATGTTATTACGTGTGTACATGTCATACGTCGTTCGAACGTTTTAGACACGATTCGAGTGGAGTTTAAAGTATTATAGCAATAAACGACACGCGCGATAAAAGCATTGTATACGTGATTCTCAAAACCGTTGGGCAATGAAGTAGTATATGGATTTCTTTAAAAACCATAAACATATTTAATCTTAATCATAAACGTGTACGTACGTACGTACAAACAGCCCGACATGAGTTGTTTATGAGAATCCGCGATCACACCGTGAGAATATCTACAGCGACGGCAACAGTGGACACACACAATCGAACGACTATCGTAAATAAATAAAAACATATTTCTCACGGCGGGGGACGGAGGGATGGGAATAACCAGTTGGTTTTAGTCTCCCGAGTTGCCGAAGCCGTTCGAATCGGTCCGGGAACCAGTGTTCGTATCGACACGTTTCTGTACATTCTGAAAGATTCGTGCGTTCAGAGTAAAACGCAAACGAGCAGGGCGCGACGAAACGTATAATGGAGATGGTATCTACACACAACCCTCTACGAAATGACTGACTTGACATTGTGTACACGTGTCACGCGAGACGAACCGACACATAAGTCAAACGCGAAAATATAACGTGTATTACGTACGTACGAGGATCGACGTTCGACACACCTCGCCACGCCGGAGCGAGGAAGGAACGACCTCACACACGGCAATCTCACATAAGCGAAAATTGTTATGGCCGCGTGGGCTTCGGTAAGAGAGCGAGTGAGAAAGGGGAGCAACGGAAGGGGACGGGTTTTGTTCAACTCGTCGCCACGAGGCCACACACACGTGCGATGGGTATTGATAACGCGCGCAATGTCGGCGGCGCGGCTTTGTAATTTCGATATGCAAAACGGGCGCGAGTCGAGTGTTTCTGCACCGCTGTCGTGGAAATCTGCTCAAAAGTGGGCCATCGTTGCCGCGGTGACGCGACGAGACACTCGATCCGTATGCGTCCTAAACGTTCGGACGAGATAGCGATGACATTTTGCCGTTCCGCAGTTGCGCGATCGCGCGGCCCAGATCGAAAGACATCAAGACAGTGTACTCGAATGGCCCGAGGAGCGCGTTATGACGGACGAAACCGTCAAGTACACTAGTATCGTGTGGTGTGACCGAAAACCACAGAAACGGATACACTACGACTCGGAGCGACGAGATAAAAAACAATTAAATCGTATTTGTTTACGAACGAAACGCTAGATGACGGGAAAATCGACGATTTAGAGCGTGGCGTTCGTTTTCAACGCCGTCGACGACGAGCGATGGCCGCCTAACGAGCATCACCGCAAACCCGGTGAAATCGTAGCCAAATCGTATTCGTACCGCGAGTAAAATGCACAAAAATACGTCGGCCGACGTCGCGAACACAGGCGGCACGACGGCCCGGTGCGTTTTTTTCCCGGTATGAACCCGGTTGAACAAACCGTGTTGTTCAAATATCGTTGCCGACGATTGCCGCGTTGGCGGCGACATTAATGTTTCCGATATTATGCGTATGAACCTGCTGTATTGCAGCTCGGCTGGGTTTTCGCAGCACGTTCCACGGACCCGTTTGAAATTAGGTGAACGGCACCGGCACGTTCGTAATTCCGCCGGCGCCAAAAACCGGTCGTCGCACGGTATCGCACGGGCTATTTATGATACGATTATCGTTTTCGGACCAGTCGCGCACGTGACGCCGTATCGATTGGGCAAAGACTCTACCTTCGTTAATGATCATTTTCCTCCGGTCCCCTTGCCGTCCTTCGGAACTCGTCGAGAACCGCCACTCGCGCGTAAGTATGTACCGAAACAACGATCGAGACTAAGTCGCGAGACATTTAGGTACGCAACCGCCGCCGATGGATTATTTACGATTTGTTCAACGTGACACGAAAATCCGTTCTCGACCGGCTGTGCAATCGTGCTTTATCGTATCGTGCGATATCGCGAAACGGCGTTTTGGAGATATGCCTTAATCGTTCTGTACACTATTCGAATTCCGTTCGACGTGGAGATCGAAAAACGATACAATATCGTTCGTACAAATATATCGCGCGTGACGCGACCACGACGCGCGAACAACGCGTATGGGGTTTTCTCGTTTTCTCTCGTCGAATTTACACCGAGAAAACTTATACGCGTGCAGCAAGCACGTATATATATATAAATGGCGTCCCAAAAGTTACGCATGATTTGAATTTGCGGTAAAGTGTCGGCAACAAAAACAAAAACCAAAAAAAAAAACCAGTTTGACAGCTGACAGTTTTTTAGGTTAGTTAAAATGGAGCACTACACGGGAGAACAACGATGTTTCAAAAACAATGAAAGTTTTCACGGCCACAGTTCGCGAATTTCGCAGAAAATACGGTCGGAATATTGATTGAACTTCGTCGGCCGTGAATCGATGTTATAAAATTCACGAGGGACTGGATCGGTTGGCGATGCTAAACGCACCGGCCGTTCAAAAGTCCATATCGACGCAGTGCGTCCAGGAACGTCGACGAATCGTGTACAGCGGTTTACTCGACTGACACCGAAGAAGCCTAATGTCCGTGGACAGCGGCGAGGGTTCGTCGCGTCAACGAAAGAAATCCAGCCACGTCCATGCAAAATAGTCATGGAAAATGTCGAGTAAAAGACTGAGTACGCGCCACCGGCAAGCCCGTGGAGGCCCGATGTGCTACGCACTTAATAATTCAATAACGAAAATTATAATTTTTTTTTTTTTTTAAAAAACCCGTGTTTTTCTCTAATTAATTAAAATATTGCGTACATTTCGCGACGTCTTATTGATCGATCGAACAACGAGAGGTTTCGTTTTCAAACGGATCACTTTTGGTTTCCCGTCACCGCGCGCGCGCACCGTACGCCACACCACGTTCGTGACCGGTTAACGAGATTCGCGGTCGCATTGTTCTTCGCGTCTTCGCCGGCCGACGGTAATTATCGCGCGCGCGCGCTTTTCAACACGTACCGACGGGGCATCGGTGCACATCATATATATATATATGTGTTATATAAGAAAGTTCTTAAAAAAAAAAAAAATAATAAAAAATAAAAACCTCCGCCGTACTCGGCGACGAATCCGTTTTACTTTTCGCGCGGCTAATTGACCTGAATACCTCGCGACGAGGGGCTGTTTGCGGCAAAAGGAACGATAATAACAATAACGACGAGAAAAATAATAGAAACGAAACCGACTTTCGCGTTTATATTCGTGTCCACGTCTCCTCCGCTCGGTCGCCGTAGCCGTTTCACACGGTGTTCGGAAACGCACGCGAAACCGCATCGCGTCTCGGCAGCGCCGGCGTTGTTCCCGACGGACGCATTTTGCGGGGGCACCGCCCGCCGAATCGCCGAAAACGCCGCGCGTTCCGGAGGGTACCCGGTCGTAGGCCCGCCAACATACGCACCGTGAGAACCGTTTAAACGCACACACTACCGGCGGCGGCGCCGACAGGGGGGAAGGGGGGAAGGGGGGAGCCGGTTTCGAGGTCATCCGAGCCCGTCCTACGCAACGCTACGCGTACACGCGCCGCACGCTCCCGACGAAAACGAATAAAACGAAAAAATACGCGCGACCGACCGTCGACCTCTACCTCGGCGGCGTGCGCGTGATGCTGCGGTTTTTTGTCTCTTGTTTCTTGTTTTGTTTTTTTGACTACGCCCGGTTATCATCACGCGATTATAACCGTCCGCGCGGGAGCTCCGAATTCATCCCGCCACGGTCGCGTTATCCGGGTACGGGCGGGTCAAAAAAACAGAGAGAACACAGTTCGGTCGGTTACGTCGCGTGTTCGACTCGGGCACGGTACGTTCTTCTTTGCGCGGGGTTTCTTCCGCCGTTTGAACGTCGTGTTGGCGGATTATTCCGATTTCGGCGTGTCGGCCAAACGACGACAGCCTACTGCGCGTGCGAATAACGTGCGACCGTCCGCCGTCGAAACCGCACCCCGCGCACAGTATTCATTGGTCACGTTTTCTTCCTTTGCGCTCGATCCACGCTCGATCCACGTATTCGTGGTTTTTTGGCATACGACGACTACGGGACGATCCGTTATTTCGCGCGATCGCAGTCATCACGCTGTTGCCGGCGGTCTATACTCCGCGCGCGTCTACCGTGATCCCCACGGGGCCGTGCACGAAAAATACATCACGTACGTCGGAGGCGCCGCAAGAGATATCGACGGTTTTTTTATATTAGTAATTTCGTCGAAACGTTCGGCAGCGGCATAAACACGTTTTCGACCGTTTAAACAGTACGGCATCGTGGTCAATGTATATTCATGGCGTGAACCAAAACGGTTAGACGGCAACGGACGACGGGTCCGGTAACAAACGGTTCCCCCGCCCCACGGCGTTGGTCCCGGTATCCACCGTCGTGTCCCGGTCGGCAGCTCCGAACGGCCGAAAGGACGACACCGGAAAAGCGTCCGAGAGTAAACAAAAAACGAGTCGCGGCAAAAAGTCCAAGGCCGCGGTGTCGTCCGGAGACGTCGGCGGCGTGCGACATTCCGCAGTAATTGCTCGTCGTCGTCGTCGTCCGACCGTCTGCCGATCGCGAACACGCACACAGAGAGAGTAAACGCCATACAATAATAATAATAATAATAATTAATCGATAGACCGGATCGAGCGCACGGTAGGTAACGGCGGCGTCTGTAGACAAAACCGTTTCGTCGCCGCGGAACGTACTAATAATCGTCTCGGCATGAGGTCGTGCGGTCCGCCGCGGCCCGTGCACGACCGAGCCCGGCGGCTCGCGCGCGGAATGGCGAAAAACTCGTCGTCGCCGTGAGTCATACACGCACGCACGCACGCACAACGAACGTCTAAGTCAGACGCGACGGTGGATCGACAGATTTCAATGTCACCGCCGACATCGTTAGGCCGACACGACCCCCGGCCGACTCGCACGCCCCGTACCACGTTTTGTCTGTTTTTTTTGTCCGCTCTCGAAATTCACGCGCGTTTTTTCTACACGTCCGTTATCCGAAAAACGGATATCAACTTTCGTCTATTGGGTTCTGACGTGGTGTTTCCCCTCCTTCCCCCCCCCAATACGTATTTCAATTGTTCCGCGCCAAAACGGAAATCAATTAGCGTTCGACACGTTTTCAGTGTATGGACAAACGCGCGACATCGGAAAACCCGTTTGCATTCCGTTTACGACCGGGTATTATCGCTCTATTTGCAATCACAAACAACGCACCGACTTGATTGCGTTTCATATGCACGTCGATTACGTACGACCCCGTTCGCTGCGACTTTCGGTGGAACTTAAAATCTGTTTAGCTCAATTCTGTTGTCCTCCACTTTTCAGAGTCTGAAAACACTTTTGAATTAAACGCGTCGCTGTGCGTGTCTTCGATTCCGATAAATAATGTTTGCACGAAGTACGGCAATTGAAAGTATAAACCACGTACGATATTCGAATAAATCGTAAATTACAACGAAATAGTCACAGTGTTAATATTTATGAAATAACTATGTTGTACACAATTTTTTTTTTCCGCAAACCAACTGAAGTCGACCGTCATTTAAATCAAACGCGTAGCTAATCTAAACACTAACCGACTTTTTAACGCATACGATATGCATATTTCTCGTGCATCGTGTTACAAACAAAGTATACGTTATATAGATAGACAAATAAGGTAACGCGATGATTTTCTTTTTTCTATTTTTTTTTTCGATCTCTTCAAAGCGCTCGATAAGACGCAGCGATGACGATTTCGACGTCGACGAAATGTTGGAATTCAAAGGGAATGCCGACGACAGAGAGCTCCGGCCACAAGTCATAATAATAACACGCGAGTCAAACACTGTGGCGAACGACATACGCGCGTATTACGTTATTCCGCCAATTTTTCACGTCCCATTGTACGACCGTTCCGACGTTATTGTATGGTAATAATGTAACGTGGTACTCATTCTTTTGCTGCTGCTGTTGTAGTCGTCCGTGACTTTTTGAGCCCAACGAAAACGAAACGATCGTGTCCCGCTCACGGTCATTACCGCACGTTTTGGCGGGTCAATAGTCTATTTGACATGTTCCATTGTGTCCGTCCGTCGCGTATAATAATATGTATTATGTCTAAAATCACCAGCACACGTGTGGGTCCATTGTAGTTTAAACGACAAGACAAAAAAAAAAATCGTATAATATTAATATATCATACTGGAAAAAAAAAATATATACATACATAGATTGTCGTTGTGTTTAATGAAAAAACAGTGTAATAGATTTGAAACCGCAAATATGAAAAAATGTAACGTTATACAACCGAAAACAACGTCTTGATAAAAGAAAGGCGTTATTTATTTAGAAAATAGTTGGCAACGAACAAGCATATGTAAATTGAATGCAAATTATACACGTTGGGTAGTATCAAAAACGTTTTTTTCTTTTTCATCAACATGCTAAGACATGCATATATATATATATGAAAACACGTCATGACTAATAACAGTAAAAATACAGCGAGACGTATATTTTAGAAGGCGGTTCGTTAGGAATATGAGAACACACAGGCCGAGACAAAACACTCTCGTGTAATCCGTATGGAATACGTTCGGTATTGTCACATCCGATTTAATACGTGTGAAACGGAGAAAACATACACAAATCGACGCGCATTACTTCGCCGGCCTTACAATCTCTCGTTGATTTTAAATGGAATTCGAATCCGTGTAGCGCACGGGTTTTGTTATACACGCAGCGTACGGTAATTGAATCGTCGGAGGTCGACTAACTAAACCGATCGCTGGCACGGTGGTACGACAATTTCTAAACGGACGCGGCCGAACACGGACGAGACGTATCTGTACAAACCAACGATACAAGAGTGATATTTTCAATCTTCCGAGTGGTTCCGAAGTGGCCGTTCCGAGTCGGCTATGACTCCATCACGCATCGGGGACTGACGAGACGTTCAGACGCGCTCTCCATAACGCGTTTCGTGGACGCCCCAGCACTTCACAGGCGGATGACATTTTGAATTACACTTCGAACGCACGGAAGCGGCGCGTGCGCACACAGAGAGAGAAAAAGGACCCACGTGACGGAGACTGGTCGAACTATTGGGGGGTAGGGGGTCACCGCCGAATCATATATTTTCAACTACCAGATTTAAATACTAGATCATGTTGCGCACGTAAAAAATTGTGTCTACATGCGAGTTAACGTATGGCGTGTGAATAGTGTGTCTTCACCTTAACAATTTAGTTTGATAAATTCAATTCGTTATAACTATTAAGAAGATTCTGGGGGGGTTTGACCAAATACGTCCTTGGGTCCGGTGCGCTTACCGTTAGCATAACGACACGCGCGTTACACGTGTTACCGCGCAGTACCCCACGAAGTACGACGATAATTTCAATAATAAATTAGATGTTTTGTTGACGGCAAGTCCGTTGAACCCTTCTCCCCATTGTCCGTCCGTCCGTCCGTCTCCGTGTCCGCGGCGCGCTATTGTTCTACACGCGCGCGCGCACACACGAGCACAATTTACTGCGACTTGGGCGCGAGCAGCGTCGGGGTAATCGCCTGTCGTGTTTTCAGAACTCGTCCTAACAATCGTAGCGCGATTAAAGGGCCGCCATACCAAAATCAAAATGAGTATTCAACGCCCCAGAGATGGCGTCGCGCTCTCCGAAACTCCGCGACGGCAGTCCGTAAGCCGGTAGTTTTTTCGATTCTGTGAAAACATACGTCCGTACTTCATTCAGTACGTCTCTTGGAATGATTCCGACGAGAAATACTTCGGAATAGAAATCAAAGAGCAGATGTTATGCTGTATATGATGTGACGAAACATCGATTTTACTCGATTTCATAGTTGTTGAAAAATAGTTGAATGTTCAATCAGTATTTCAGGAAATCATCCGGTAGATGCAAAGTAAACACATCGACGAATTCATTTATGTTTCAATCATTCAAATCGTACTTAATCAACACATTCGAAACATGGAAGCGCGGAAAGTCTATAACACACACATAAATATGTACGTATACGATACGATTTAACGAACGCAGAATCTCGTGTGACGCCGGCGCGAAGATTCGCAACGTTTTTGTTTTGTTGTTTCTTATCGATGCGCACACGACGACGGGTTTCAAAAAACGATACAAACAAATATGTTTCGCGTAAAAAAATTCTATACGCACACCTTTCCACTTTTTCTTCCGTTTTTCGTGTATAGGCTCGGCATGCAGACAGTCTAATTTTTATTGTCACACGTATTTATGTAATAACGTTTATTTATAACAGTAATAATAATGACTTCCCGTGTGAATGTGTGAACGAGCCGGATTAATACATATTACACGTGTTACAATTCGTTTAGGTAAACGCCGTCGTCATCGCTCTCGTGTATTTTATACAGGCACAATCAGTTATATAATATGTGTAAGGTGTATCTAGACTAATGTTATAGTTTTGATTTTAGGCAAAATTTTATAATTTTTTACAAAACACGTCCGCGGTTCAATTGAATTGCTTATTGCTAAACTTTACGTAAGAAAACACAATTTTCTAATCAATTAATACAATTTAAAATTGTTCGTTTTGTTAATTTGAATTTTTGAAAATAGATTCACGGTAAGACTTTTCTTAATATTTAGTTGATTATTTTCTACGATTTTTTTTTTTTTTAGTTTATGAACCTACTGAACTTTTCATGATAAAAATAACAGTGTAGTAAATACTATTCGAGTTATGAACGTTTCATATATTTCCGAAAGTCATAGAAAATAAATTTACAACAAAATATCAAGAAAAGTTTTTCTCAAATTAAACTTTAAAAAAAAAATATTTTAAAAATGAAAACTGCTCTGCTAAAATTGCAGTGAAGACTTGTAGAAATTATTTGAAATCTTTATAATATAAAATATATTACCAAGAATCAAAATTATAGCATTTGTCAATTATTCCTACGTTATCACCTTGTACACGAGCCATGTGCAGTCCCTCGTATGGTATACTACGAGTATTATATAAATACATTTTCAAATTAACCATTCTTTTGTTAAACGCAAAGTTTGCCAACTTCAATAACGTGCATTACAAAGCGTTTTTTTTTCAAGGGGCTTTTTTGTGTGTATGTGTGTATATACAATATACTCGTATGTTGGCGAAACTAGAATACCATTCTAACCGTTACCGTATCGTATCGTATCGTTGTTATACTCACAAAACGCGTTCGAATTTCGTCGCAACCCAGTTGCGACGCTATAGAATTACCCACGCATTGTGTGTCATCAATGTACACGCGAAAATATTGATAATAGACAGATCACGAACGGTAAATAAACGCTGCAACAATGTTTTGAAAACAAATACCTATACCATACATAAAAATAACGACGAACATAATTTACTTTCAAATTAATTTTCGCTAGGCGTAATTATTATGTTTTTTAAATTACGCGTTTTACTTTTATCGCAGTTAAAAAAAAAAAACTACAGACAATTTTTACTCAGCACACGCACGACATAATAGAATAGTACAACTTTACGGTCGACTGCCTTCAAATAATAATAAAAACAGTTAAATAAACTAACCACAATATCTCGTGCACTAGCGCTTCTTTTAAATATACTGACCACTGACCTACCGACCTGAGGTCTTAAACGAGTTCTGTTAGAAATCAAAGAAATACTTTAGGATCGAAAATTTTTTTTTTTTGTAAAAAACAAACTTTATATGCGAAAATTGAAAAAAATAAATCGGAATAGGGTTATTACTAACAAATCATTCAATTAATTAAACAAATAATTCAGGTCAAATATACATTGTAGTGAGGTTACTGTTTTCTAGATAGCAAGTAAAGAGACCTAAATGGTTAGTAATATTTCCACAGAAAACTGTCAAATATTATGTTATAATTAAGACATCGACAACAGAACGGCTTTAGGACTTGTCTAAAAGAAAAAAAAATGTACCGGGCAATTTTTCGCCACGCGTGAACGTCGACTTTTTACATTTTAAAAAAAGTATAAACATGCATGATGAAAAAACAAACATAAAAGCAGTCGTTTAAACGGCCAGCAAGAATAAAAAAAAAAACCGTTTACAATTTACGAATATTATATAGTTTTACATGTCGAGATAAAGTAAATTACAAAAAACGACGACGACGACAAACACACGAGAACCATCACGGCGCGTTTTAAAAAGTTTTCCAAACGAATTCCCACGAGATTTTATAACCGTTAAGCTTACACGGCCGTATTTTAAAATGATTTATATAAATACACGAAACGACACATCGTAAACACGCCGTTTTATGCAATCTCCTCGCGTTGTGTGAACGCCTCCGCGTTATACGGTTAATGAATAGCGGGCCGCGACGGGTTGTCACATATTATTATTATTATTATTATTATTATTATTATTATTATTATTATTACGGGCCGCGGAATACACACGCGCGCGCCCGTGTAAGTAGTCGATCGGAATCGGACACGACGGCAACCGCATGCGCGATTTATCATCGACGCGTTCGGAAAGGTCGCGTGGGCAGAAATCGAATGCGCTGCGGACGAGGACGAGGACGAGGAGGAGGACGAGGTGTCCGTACGGCGTAGAAATACGGGTCGCGCGCCGGACGGGACCGGACCCGCTCCCTTCGGCGGCGGCACCAGCGACGTTGGCCACGCGAGACATCGCCGCCGTAATTTCCCCCTCGTCTTGGACGTATACGCATTTATTTTAATACGTCCGGGGGACGAGGAAAGCGAGAATGAATAATAATAATAATAATAATAATAATAGTAAAAAGAAAATAATCTCCGTTGTAATTACGCGACCCGATGCCGTAAACCGCGTACCACGTGTTCGCCCACGAGTATGGGTGTCGGACGAAAAAACGACGCGGTCGTGATTGACAAATAAAATGTCCGTCGTAAAAACCCGCCGTTTTATTTTATTTAATTTGATTAGTTTGTTCTCTTTCCTTCGGCCGTTCCAAACCCGACCAAAGAGAGTTACAAACATTAACCGCCAAAGATAATAAATCTCGCCGTTACAAACGAGATCTAATTGATCGTGGGGGGGGGAAGGGGGCATTACTCTCCGCGGCGACTGAAACCCGATGGCGATGGCGACTTCAGGTGTCAATTACAAAAAAAGGGCCACACGGACTCGACCCGAACCCAAAACATTTCCTACGCGTATACTACTAATGCGAGAAATTTAATAACAATGTTTGCACACGCGCACAAATTACGCAAAGGTTAACAACAAGGTCGTTTCAACGAGTTCAACTACACTTATTATGAATGTGCACGGGCACATTACGGGCCGAATAGAGTGCCTATCGGAGGGAAAAAAATTACGGTGTCGATGATGCGGTAAAAATATGTTTTATGCGATAACGATTGATAAACGGATGTAGCATTAAAGTAGTGTGTGTGTGTGTGTGTGTGTGTGTGTGTGTGTGTGTGTGTGTGTGTGTGTGTGTGTGCATAACATACATTACTTAATAATATTCGTTTCGTTTCGACCGGATAAGGGAGACCAGTGTTAAATCTAATTGGGAATAATTGGACGAGACTCATCGAGTGACATGCTGTGAATCGCGATAGATAACGATAATAGCTGAACTCGTGACTTTATATATTTTATATGTATAAATAATGACTCGATGTCGAAAACATAAATTTAGTTTATTAAGTTTAGTGATGTTCGACCATAATAATTATAATAACATTCAGCACGTTTTATCAGAATACCTCCAGTATATGCGTCATGTATGCTTCGATATAAATTAAATACAAATAATATCGTAAATTTAATAAATGCTGACCTTAATATTGAAATTGCATGTGTTATACATGTATATCGAATAACAACGAAACCATATACGTATAATGATTTTAAAAATAATTAGATAAATTAGCTAATTTCGAATATAGTAAACCACTGTTTTTATCATTTACTCTCTTAAAACTATATAAGTTGAACGAACCCGATGATTATTCGAAAAACAATTAGAACAACGAACTATACTTATTTTCTCATAACATTTGATACATTTTCAATTTCTCTGAAATATGCACGCAATATAAAAAAATCTAAAAAAATAAGGTGGGCTGTATCATAATCTATAATTTATTATTAAACCGTTGCTACATATCTATATGGCATATATGTTAATATTAAATATGTTTGTAAATAACTATAACTACGACTAATAAATGAAGTATAATATATGTCGAACAAAAACTAAGTTTAGGATAAAAATAAATCTATTCCAGTGCACATCAAATGTGTTTGATTTCAAACAAATTATCTAAAAAACTCACACGTGAATAGATATTCGGTTAAAATCCAGTCGAACCATCTCCCTTGTGTAAATATATACCCAACGACTAATAAACATTTAAATAGTGTTTGAATTAATTTCATTCCATTTGCGCAGGCGTCTTCTTAATATTTTTTAACAGGCGTGTATGTATTTTGCTTCTAAACAAACAAAAGTCTATCTCGCTTTAGTTATACTATTAAAATGTTTGTATTTTTATGATAATCTTTGAATAATTTATAGCGGTATTTTCTTAAAGATAACATTTGTATTTGTTATCCGAACTGAGAAATTTAGGAACATCATAAACAATTGCACAATATTTCGTAATAATTATTATTAATTCAAAACAAATAAATCTTTCATTTTGTTTTCATTCATTTCTATATGATGAAACACACGAATTTTGCCTATTGTTAATTCCGATATTTTTTTATGAATTAATGTTTATCGCTCGTTTATTGTTCGAACCACGAAAAACGTCTAATATAATATTCAGGTGGCATGTGTGGCAAGAGTTGACATCCTCAAAGCGTCTGTCCGGTTTCCTGTGGAGGTCGGTGTGAACATTTTTAATGGTATCGGTTTTAATAAAAATATCTATAAACGTTATTTTTTATTTTTTAATGTTCTCATTTTATATAAATTATTTCGAAACAAAACAGCACCTACAGCTGGACACAACGAACAAGTAGTTCGAACCAATTACCATGAAACAATACCTGTGTCTACCCACACACTGATGGGGGCAAAAATCCTATTAATTTATTACACACGCGGCTATTTTCCAAAGGATTAAACTTTTTTTTTTCTTTCTGACAACAACAAAAAAACCAGTTTCTGTTACGAAATTGCGTCGGTCTTTTAATCAGATTGATGTTCGTGGAGTGATTAGGCCCATGGTATAAGTTTTAAACGATTTTTGATTTTCATCATCCAGTCAAAAACAAGTTAAATTCCGATGAAAATTCAACATACATATTATCTCGAAACCCTTAACTAATAACTGGCTTTAAAGTTTTAAAAACATATTTTTTTAATATTATCGAATGTTGATTATTTGTAATAATATAACTAAAATTTATATGAATTCACTTGAAACCCATATTTGTTGAATAACTAAACAGTTTAATGCACTTTAAAAATATATAATGAATTCTGCCCGAATAACGTTAGTTAAAATAAGTATAATTATATTTTATAACATTTAATTAGATAACAATTTTGGTTTGTGTGACAGAATATACGTCAATTGTCATAAAAAAGTGTTATATATATATATATATATGTACATATATTCAATTTAGTTTTATCACCAATACTACAAGGACACACCATGTGTTAATCATAAATGTATGTTTGTTGGATAATAATAATAATAATAATTATTGGAGAAAATTATGGAAGCTATAGGATATAATATAATGTTACGACTTAGATAGTAAATTATTATGCAATGAGTTTTATTTCATTCATTGCCGACGTAATGTAGTGTTTAGTTTAAGAACGATTTAAGTTTAACTGAAAATAAACATTTTCCAACAAACGTAAACGAAACGTATTTTGAATAAATTTATTTATGTGTAAATGTTAGTTTTAAAACAGAATGTTATCTCTTCTGATACTGAACATAATTTCATTAATTAAAAAAATATATATATATTTTATTATTTAAATTATACTTTAAAGGAAACTAATCCTTTCAACTAAATTCTTCAAAAGTTTAAGAGATAAACATAATTCTCAGTTTTAATTGTAATTTTTTATTTTAAAGTAGTTTAAACCAATGTTTAAATGATTTAACTATTTAAGTATGTTTTTTAAACACTGATCATTTTGGTTTCTAATACTCTTTTGTACAATTAATTAAATTATATCAAAATTGTACAGGATATTAAAAGTTTATAAACGTAGTGTGTTCTGCGCCATTTAAAATATATAATAAAACACGTGGCTTCAAATCACCCTACCCGCTATATGCAGCTGTTCTTCATCCACCTCCCACAACTATACACCAACATCTGTCCTTGGCTGAAAAACTCCTCCTCTCTTACACTTATTAAAATATACCATACGATCTATTCTCACCCTTTATTACATGCATAACATTAGATAATAACAAATGAATACTAATGATCTACCGGGAGTCGGGAAAGGTGTCCTCTGAATAGAGAAATATAAATACAATGGTTTAAAAAAAAAAAAAAAAAATTGCAAGCAAAATTCTAAGTTATACGAATAGGTGTATAATAGGTATTTCATAAATGTGGTTTCAAAGTACTTAGAATTTAATTGAACGAATGCAATCAGAAAACATAGTATATAGATTTACTTAAACGTAGTCCATAGATTGATAGATACCATTCAATACACACGTGTGTGCCTACTATATACATTATAATATATTCACATACGTATCATGTATATATATATATATAGAAAGAAGGAGAGAAGAAGGGTTTGTGTGTCATCTACAAAGATTGATGAAGGAGCAAAACGAATGGCGATCGGCAATCATTCGTGTACTATATAAATATAATATTATATAACATAATAATGTAATATTGATCATATTTTTGACGAATGGTTTCGCGGCGTAAAATAATGTTGACAATAACATTTGATAAAATTTAACCTGTATTAGACTATTACTTCGACAATCTTAAAGTAAACACGAATTTATGATTAAGTATGTACTCATGATTTATTTGACTCGCTTGTAAATCGGACAGTTAAAGATCGATATTACTAATACGTTTTACGAGAAATTCAGTGGAAAAAAGGGAAAGCCGAACTATATAAATATTTATGAGTCTATACTCTTATTATAAGTATTAATGAGAAAATATGTTTTTGAACATAATATATAGATGACAGTTTTGCCAGTAAGAAATCAAAGAAATTCTAATGTTTATTATTATATTTTTAAATTACGTTGACATGTTGAATTTTATTTTTGCATAATATAATCTATAGTTGTTTTTAATAAAAACATCAAGTTAAAATCTATTAATAAATAGTTTATTTAATAGTACGTTCCAAAAAAAGTGTAACGAGTAAAAAATTGTATTATAATAACATTTGACAGTAGTTTTTAAAATATAAGCTACAGAGTATACATAAAACACTGATAATAATCATTATCAAATTAAACTAAAGTATTAAATATATTTTCTTTATTCTTTGTTTAATACTTAAATCGTATAATTTCTATACTTAACAGTTTAAATGAAAAGCAATATGATTTTTAAAATAACAAAATTGTACACGAATTAAAAACTGCAATGTATTTAAATTAATTTTACTAATCCGCTGAAGTGCATAATATCAACAGTATAAAAACGACGAATAACATATTCGTCAAAAAAGTATCCACATATATTGCCACGTGGTGTTGAGAAATTCATGATATAAAAATGATAAGGATCGTAACAGAATTCAACTATTTGTACGACATTATATTATTTGCTACATACTACTGCTGTTTTGTTATTTTAATTAGTCGTAAAATTTTTAAAAATAATTTCGAATTACGAGAGCTGATTAAACGTTATCGTTTTCTGATCGATTATATTCAATCGGCAACTATTGTTGTCTGTCTTTTTTGTTTTACACCGTGAACGATTCATCGATTCAATACCAATGAAGTGCCTACAGTATGGTTGCTATAACCGGTGCATATTTCAAACGTGTCTAATTAGACGATACGCACGAACGGATCAATACGAAACGATTGAAGTGTCCGTATTGTGAGCAATCGCCCGGCTGCGTGATTCCATATATATATATCTACTGTTGATTACACGGACAATGCACGATCGCGGAAGAAGACAACGCAAAGCCGAAGCACTACACGATAGGCGCAGGTACAATACACGTAGAGCGCTGTTGAGTTGTAAAGCATCCACCCCGATGTTTACGAACAGACTTGACGTGGGCAAAGTCAAATTCCACGGAACCGAGTCGGACTTCACTCGGCGTAGACGGACTATACGAATCCGGGGCACGTGATTAGAGGTGGCGATCAGATAACTCGCACACAAACACGCACGTACGGACACACGCGGCGCGCGTTGTCATATCTCGACCCGGGGGAGAGAGAGAGAGAGAGAGAGGAGTGAGTGTGAGAGCGCTCGTATTTACAACACATTATATTATAATCGGACCAGGACGGAGGGGAAATAGACGAGTATTATATTCCGTAATGATGATAACCTTGTTGAGTGACGATGACGTTCGATTACGAAACGAACGTGTTCGCCGCGTCCGACGAAAACCGTTTTGGACACCGTCCGGCAGTAGGAAAAAACCCATAGCCGGTGAACCGTATCAAACAATATAAATATACTCACGTAACAAACATTTGTGTGCACGGGAAGCTGCGCCGATACGCGAAAAGACCGGTGTAATTCGTTCAACACCCGCGAAGATTATATCAAAACGGGAAAAAAATAAATAGAATACGCGCACGCATACAACACACACACACACACAAACAAACAAACACACACACACACACTACCGACGACGGGAAAACGAAAAGGAAGAGAAAAACTGGCGCGTGACGACGGCCAAGACACGACAACAACACGCGACGGTCGACGGGAGACTGCGGGCACGGCGGCGATCGCGTTGACGCGAGTCGGCGGCGGGAGAGCGGCGGCGGCGGCGACGGCGACGGCGGCGCGTCGGTTACGGACCGCGGTAACTGCGCCGGTACAACGACCACGACGACCACACGGCGGCGGACCGGCCCCGGCCGATCGTTCCTCTACCAACAAAAAAACCTTGAAAACCCTGAAATCGCGTACGCGTCCCGCGAGTCCGACGGACGATCGGCGGACAAAAAAACACGAAGACGACCGAACTACCCGCCGTTCGGGTATACAAATAAAATGTAAAAAGAAATATAACACGCACAGACGCGAATAGTGTTTGAGTTTTAGGGGGGGGGGACGGCTAAAGTCTAAATCCGTCCCAAAACACTCTTGGCAGATTTTTATACAAATTCAAAACCCTCAAAAAAAAAAAAAAAAAACAATTATAATACATAACTAGTGACAGTCGTCGATTTTTGGAAGTGCTATACAAAATGTAGGGGGGGGGATTCAACTTATCTGCGTCTATGATAACACGTGCGGCGTGTATGAAACGGTATTGTGATAATGCGTGTGTACGAATACGTGCGTATGTCGTCGAATTGGAGACTGCGGATGATACATTTGATCACGACAAGAGTTTATCCGCCTCGGATTTTACTACGTGTAAAACTTGTTTCTTCAAAATGAAAATAGTCCGGACGCGTAGGTTCTATACACATAAATTAAATCAAAATCGGAGAATGCTATTGCCCATTATTATTATTATTATTATTATTATTATTTGCTGTGAACCCCTACTAATTTAAATGAATATCGAAAATATCGTTCACACTTTTTGAAGATTTTATAGTTTTTCATTTATTCTTTGGTTGTTATATACGTTTTAGAATAACGATTGATTCGCAGTAACCATTACTGCAGTCGAAACTGATCGTTCAACCGAATTTTGAATACACGACACGTGGCATTTGTCAAATCGATAAAAATGTTTTTGTTTATAATCGTAAACCTTACTTAAACCACTTAAAAATATCATAATTGTACTCAATTTATTAAAACCAAACATTTTTTGGAAATCAAATCGTCCGCATTCTTAGTTGTTTTTGCTACGTTAAACCGCTTCATAAATATTTTTCATTTGTATTCTAAAGAAGTTTTAATACATGGAAACAAATTATAATTCATACACTGCTCGTGAATCATTATGCACGAGTATAATTATTTAAAACGATAACATTCCTAGTCGTTTTACCGTTGAACATTGTTACGAATATGGGTGTTACCGGTATAAGCAATCATACGAGTAGCAACTTAGCGAATTAACTGGTTCGCAATAAATCACGCCCTTGCAGCAGTGGCATACGCGAGTCTTGGGCGATTTGTTTACCTAATTTTAGTGGACCGAAATTGTGCAATGTTTCATATGTATATATATTATGTAATGTAAATATTCCCTTGTTAGACGCGTACGCAGCGTTTGGCACATGTTCAAAAGTTCCATCGTCGTCCAGTCGCACGGTCTTGTAATAGACGAGAACACGTGTGGAATGCAATTATTAGATCTATCTATCTATCCATCTATTCCGTCTATCTATACGTATAAAATATATGCTAAGAATAAAATTTCTCTAACAATTTTACTCGCCAAAACCTCCTCTAAAAAAGGCATGCTACTTCTGAGTTGCACTACACGAATAAGAGTTTCCCGGGCCCTTGTCGCGTCGGACCGAGTGAGTACACAATATTGTGAAATCCGAATACGTCCGACTCGTTAACTGCGTGATCAACTATTTGACATTAAGGATTATTTATAACAGACGGCCACGTCTACAGGCGATTTCGAAAGATTGATTTCATGTCTTTACGGACTACATACAAAATACAAGAGAGTTTATCCTCTCTCGGCCGTTTTGTAGATCATATTTCATTTCGGCGTGTATAGTAGGCGGATTTGCGTGTTCTGTATGTATTGAAAACATCGGAAAATATATAATATTTATTACAGTTGTATTGCGCAACCATTATTGGCCGATTGATTGTTAATTTGTTTTCATTTATTTATTTTCTCTTTCATCCACAATTCTTTGGAGATATTTTTAAATCTGTTCAGTTAATAACAAAGTTCTTTTTAATCACGAAAAATCAAAAAATAATAACAATAATGCCGAACGTCGTAATATTTTATCGTAAATATTCATAATAATAGTAAATAATAAAAGTTAAAAAATTACTCGACATCTTAACGCTAACACAAACACACAAATAAACTCTTACATTCTTGTAATAATATGTAAAAAATATTTGTTCGTAAAATAACCAGAAATTATTATTTAAATATATATATATATACAAGTACAAACTTCATGGAATATTAATAGTCAAATAAAATAACCCGACTTGAGTGAATCGAACGCACGAAAATACCATATTAAAATATATACGATCCAAAAAACACTCGAGTTCCTACAATATTATATGGCGTGCTTGAACGCCATTAAAACATTTACGTGGTAATATTTCCAAATGTTTTAATCGGAAACTATAACTATGAAAAATTCAATGTCGAGAAACACGTTTTCAGACGAATAAATAAACATATATACGTACTTATGAATAAGAAATTCAAAAGAACATTCGTGTTAGTTATAACTTACATGTTTATGAATTATGCAGTGGTTTACGGTGTCTGGCGCGGAACGACCTAATTGTGACATAGACTCCTTGAACTTTTTTAGTTTTATATGACAATAATTTTTATCATTTAATAAAAATTATTTATAATTTATTGGAGTAGGTTCCCTAGGACTTATCGTGTTTTTTTAAGTGTTTTACATACATATTTTGTTATATATTATATCAACATCGTCACAATAACGTTTACAAAAGTTGTGTAGACAGTGGGAAACTGAATAAACGAATAAATGACTCTGATGATAAATGTAAATAAAGGCATACGGGTAGTAGTTAAATAAATGTGTAATACACTTACCAGAGAAACGGGATTTGACATTGTTTTTGTTAAAATCTTAATTACATACTGGTTGAATTATATACATATATAAGCAAATAGTGATATTAAACATTTTCACACTAATTTTATTATTTAAAGTGCATCTATATTTTGACCTCGTTCACATAATTATGATTATTTGTGCTTGATAAGTGTTCTAACAGATAAAATATTATACTACAGAATAATAAACTATCGGTTGAATCAATCAATATTAATTAAATTGAAGTTGAAAAAGGAATTAGTCACGTTATGCACTGAATAACAGTGCTTTTTTTTAAAAAAAAAAAAGAAGAAAAATAAGTTCAAAATTCCATGAAAAGTTAAGAATTTGATTAATAGCATTAGGTTTGATTACAACATTAATATAATAAATAAACCAAATTAGGTAACTAAAACAAAATGTTTTTAACATAAAATATCGATTAATGTCCATCATATTAAAATACACTGCACTTAGGCCTCTGTAACCTGTATCTATATTATATATATATACATAAAATAGGCTGTAAAGTAACTAAAACGTCAGCTCTATAATTAAGATGGCGGCATCTTGGGCAATAATCAAGCTTTCGGTATTAACACCCTAACTAGTAACCACGTTCAACAGATGTGAAATAATAATAATAGTAATAATAATAATATACGTCCATCACTGCATAGAAAAGTATCATTATGTAGTGGTTTATTCGTTGTTTCGTACAAAATGTTAGGAGTGTACATGCCGGCAGCATAGATTCATATCCATATATGAATTCGAAATTATATAAGAAAATGTAACAAAAAAAGAAAAAATCGACAATATTTATCATTAACGTGTATAATTGTTATTTAAGTATAACGATTATGTAATTCAGCAGAGGCTTTATCTATATTTATACAAATAGTAGGTGAAAACCCTACAAGATCACTGTTTAAAATATGTATACTACTTTTTTAATATACAAAATACGGTATACATGTTGGTACAAAAAAACTGCCAAAATTGTGAACAGTTCCTCTGATACCGGATTTTAAAATCGTTCAGCGAATAGTAACATACTATAATATACAAAATATTTCTTAGAATAATTTTATAATAGATTAAATAACATAAATTTCTGTCCGTTTTTGTACGAAGAATAACATTTGTTGAATATCAGAAAGAGAATAATGATGGTTTAATAAAAATCAAAAAAGAAAAACATGTATACAAGAATAGTTTTTGTATGTAATATTAAATAAAAATAACAAATAATTAACCATTATGATTTTTTCAGAAGGTCATCCTGAAGATTCAAAAAGAAAAAGAAATTTAATTAAAAATTAAATTCCATTAGACACGGATCATTTGTGTAAAAAAATTGTCTATTATCAAATATTTTATGTGACTCTATTTCAGAAATATAAATAAAATTTAACTTTATAGACTTCAAACAATTCGTATATTATATATTTTTTATAACTATTAATCTAAAAAAATCCATATATATAATACCATAATACCATATAAACCATATATAGTATATATAATAGTATTTAGACCCAATAAGTGCAATAGAATGCAATAGAAAAGCAATAACGTATTAAACGTATATTAAAATGTAAAATATTTGCTCGCGAATCTCAGTAAGTGCAACGGCACCGATATCTAGGCGCTTCTACAGAGATCACGATTACAACGATTATTATTAATTGCGGTTAGAACCTACACAACATAGTTTCATTTTTCATTGTTCAAAATCGTCAAATATTCGTGACTTATCTTGTTTGCATTTAATAAAGTCGTTACCTATCAAAAAATCGTTTTCATTTTTTTTATATAAAATATCACCAGATAGTTCCTATTAATCATGTTGTATAGTTAGGATAAAAAGATAAGACTTTCCCATTTATTATTGCAACTACTAATTAATTAGTTGAATACGTTTTCTATTAAACGTTGACATCATAAATGTATTGTAGGTCAATGATAAATTATTTTTACCAGAAAAAACAGTTTAAATACGTTTTACTATAATATCTTCTAAGTACAGTAGTGCACATAATATACATAATACTGTGTACAATTGATATCTGACTACTAATCAAAACTATAAACATATCTCGTGTTACGGTTTTTAACGAATATATTACAAACAATCACAAACGACAATATTAAAAACAAAGGAAATGTTGAAGTCACGCTAAGTCAATGACTATAATACGAATAATGACTGATAATACGAAAGGGTAAATTGATATCCGTGTAATGTAATGCGATGTCATCGTCGTGTACATGAAACGTGGTCGAGAAAAAATAGGTGCGTAATAATAACAGTGGCAAATTGCCGGAAATCGGAAATACCAGGCAACGGCCTGACACCAGTAATAAATTATCGTGGCTTCTTGAACGTTGCCTGTATTATAAACCACTGAAAATCGGCGTTTCGATTTAGGTCCAACCGACGCTAACATTTCAACTGATGAAATGCTAAACAGACTAAATAAATTGAATAAGAAGATAAAAATATTAATTGGCTAAAACACCATAACGCACTTCACAAATGTGTAACAATATAAGTGTACAATGGAATGTCGAAAATTAAATTTTAGAGAGCGAACGTTGTTATCGAGTGCTTTCCATATTCTGTGAATCTCGTTACAGTTCTAAATGTTATCCGAGTTCTTTGTTGAACAAAAAATTTTAGTCACTTTCCTCGCGGTTACCACAAGTTCGTCGTTAATATATATATATATATATTGAAATATTAAACATCTCTGGGACGTCGATTAACTGGATTAAATTTGAACGCAGAAAAATTGCGATAAATCGGTAAACTTTCCCTCGAACACGACAATAATGCATCAGATCCCGAGATCCGTCCCAATATACGTGCTAATAAATAAAATAAAAATGTCACGGCGTCCACACATTCTGTAATCGTGTCTCAGACTCTCATTACAAACGTGGACGCGTGACCCGAGTATCGTTACATCGGACAAAATGGCGCGCAGCCTACTTAGCACACTTTATTTACGTGTCAAGGAAACAAAAAGAAAACGTAAAGCCCGAACGAACACAACCCACGCGGACGCGCCACGGGTTCGCTGAATCAAACGAGAGCTCAGGCGGTTTGGTGGTCAGCCCAAAGAGGAAATAAACCCCCGAGGCGAGAGAAACAATTTATCGCACCGTACCTCCGCGCCAAGTCTCTAAATATCTTTGGAGAGTATAATATATGACTGGAAGGAGTGCGCCGCTATACATCGATAGCAGTAAACAGATACGAATCCGAGAAAGAAAAAAACATTCGTGGTCGCCGACAGGGTTCACGACAGCCAGTTCGGTACATCGGAAACAACTAAACGCAATCTGCGCCATCTCGTTTTTAAAAACGTTTCTCGGTCGTTCACTGGAAAGCAACATTTTATAATCATATGCCAGCGAAATACCTATACACGTACCCCGGAGGAAATATAACGCGCCGTGTGCCACGTTGGACCACGATAATTCGCGATGTTTGATTGAAATATTACTTAAACTAAATGCTTTCCGGGTGTTATCATGATATATTTCGTATCGTTTGTAGATTTTATTTATGGCTCTTTTTTCCCAATTCATGTAACTATCCCCAAAGCGAATTCGTGCGAGTTTTCACTTTTCAATCGTGAAAAAATTATTCATCGCCAGCAAAACAAATAAAACGATTATTAATATATTATCACGCGTGCTTTGGGTTTGTAGAGTTATTTATAAAGAAAAGAAAACGATCAATCATGATCACGACATATATCTAACTGGCCAAGATTCCCTACGGTGAGACCGCGGTGAAATGAACTCTGTATCCAAGCCAAACAACCGACCATCAACCGTTCACCGTTTATCGTAAGGTGCAAGGCCGTATTTGAGGGGGGGTTTTGGGGGTTCAAACCCCCCCCGAATTTTTTTAATAGTTAAAATAAATTGAATTTATTAAACTAAATTATTAAGGTAAAGACACACTATTTACACATCATATGTCAACCCGCATTTAGACGTAATAAATTTCCAATCTCTTGTTATCGCATTAATTGTTTTATATATAATTGGGTTTTGCCATAATATTATTAATAACACGCCATGCCGTATGTCGGTACATGTAGTAATATTGTTATTAATTTTATTGTACACAACATAATCTAGTATGTTCGTGTAATCGTACGTATGAACTTGTACGTGTTTGTGAACAAAATATTCATTTTCGGTCAGTTTTGTGTGCACTGTACAGCGTACCTTGTTTAAGGTTTAAGTATACATTAACTAAAATTTATTTTATTTCAATATAATGTCAACTCGTAAGAGCAGTTGTACTAATACATTAACGAATTATTTTAATAAAAAATTTAAAACAAGTCATGATGGAAACGAAGCAAGTACATCAAGTTCTATATCGACTGCCGTTACAGAAATTACAACAGAAAACTCTACGAATGATATTGCCGATATTGGTTGTTGTTTTGATCAAAAGGTTAGTGATGAATTAAAGTACAAGTTACTTACTAATGTTTGGAAACCTGATGAAAAGTTTACGTTTCCTATATCGGGGAATAGAAATTTAAAATTTCAATTAAATTGGATTAAACGATTCCCCTGGTTATGTTACACTAATATGCAAAATTCTGGAGCGGTGTGTAAATATTGTGCTATATTTTGTCATCATTTTACCGGTAAAGGTTCACATCAAAAACCTGGAGTATTAGTTACAAAACCATTCAATAAATGGAAAAATGCAATAGAATTTTTTAACACGCATAACAGCACAGAGTATCATAAAAATAACGTTTTCTTCGCAGAGAATTTTATTTCCGTATATTGCAACAAACAGTTAGATATTTACCAAAAAATTGATTCTGCACGTGCTAATCAAATTGCTGAGAATAGAAAAAAATTAATACCGGTTATTCAAACTATAATATTGTGTGGTCGTCAAGAATTGGCCCTTCGTGGTACATCTGACGCTGGACCACTCGTACTCGATGAGCCAATACACAACGATGGTAATTTTAGAGCTCTTTTGCGAATGCGTATGAACTGTGGTGATAAATTGATGACTGATCGTATTGAAAACGACACATTTAAAGCTATATATATAAGTCCTACCATACAAAATAATTTAATTGCTGTCATCGGAAAAATAATACAAGATAATTTAGTGAATAAAATCAATAGGGCAAAATCATTTTCAATTTTAGTAGACGAGACGACTGATATATCGCGAATTGAACAAATGTCATTTTGTATTCGATATGTCGATGAAGATCCTGAACATCAATTCATTTTACGCGAAGATTTTTTAAAATTTGTGTCGGTAGAAAATACGACTGGCAAAAATTTAGCAAATGTTATTTTAGAAACTATTTACTCTCTTGGTATAAATCCGAAATACATGGTAGGACAAGGGTATGATGGGGCGGCTGCAATGAGCGGACATTTTAATGGAGTGCAAGCGATTATTCGAAAGATACATCCAACTGCACTTTATGTGCACTGTAGTGCTCATTCTTTAAATTTAGCTCTCTCTCATTCATGTAGTGTTCAGCATATTCGCAACTGTATTGGTACCATAAAATCGGTGGGAAATTTCTTTAAAGGATCGGCAATGCGAACAAATGTTTTAAAAAAATATATTAAAGAACAGCTTCCTGAATCTAAATGGACCAAACTCACATCAATGTGTGACACACGTTGGGTGGAAAATCATGACGGACTTATACGATTTACAGAAATGTATAAGGTAATTGTAAATACATTAGAGGAATTACAGTTAACACATGATATTAAAACGTCATCAAAAGCTTTACAATTAGGAAAAACTATTACAACCAGTGATTTCCTTATAAGCATGGTCACAGCATCTATACTTTTTTCCCAAACATTACCCCTGTGTAAGAATTTACAATCTGTAAATTGTGATTTGACCGAAGCAATGGAATATGTTGATACTGTGTTAGGTGAATTACATGATATGCGGAGTAATATAGATATTACATTTTCTAAAATCTTTGAAAAAGCAAATGTTCTCATCAAATCAATTGATGACAAAGAAGAAATAAAAATACCTAGAATTGTTGGACACAAAATTACAAATTCACCTGAAGAATATTACCGTATTACAATAGCTATTCCTTTTATAGACAATTTCATTGAACAGCTTCAAACAAGGTTTATTGATCATAAAAATATAATTTCTTCATTGCAAAAGTTATTGCCGAGAATATGCAACAAATTTGAAATCGAGTCAAATGACTTTAATATGTATTCAGAATTTGTGGATCTAGAAGTACTGTCAACCGAAATTAAATTATGGAAGAGAAAATGGACTGAAATAATAGAAAAAGACCAACCGAATTCGGCTATTGAAGCGTACATTAAATGTAATTCTGAATATTTTCCAAATATATCTTTTCTCTTAAAATTATTAGTTACATTACCAGTTTCGACTTCTACACCAGAACGCACATTCTCTACCATCAAACGATTAAAGAACTATTTACGGAACTCATCAGGCCAAGAACGTCTTACCGGTTTAGCACTTTTGAGTGTACATAGACAAATTAAAATTAATCCAGATGAAGTGATCGATCGTTTCGCAAAAGAAAAAAAAAGACTACTAGATTTTGTCCTATAAAAATATATAATTTACAATTTTATAAAATTATTACGTTATTCAACCTAATTGTATCAATATTAATGTAATATAGAGTTTTTTTGTTTTTGTTTAAAGTTAATGTTAGTTTTTTTAAAACTATTATTAAAATATATAATTCGGTTGTAAACCCCCCCCGAAAATGTGCCCCAGCTACGGCCTTGGTAAGGTGTACGACGACTTCTTAGCATTTCACGTGTAACAGATTTGTTACTTTTTTAAATGAATTGATAGGGTTAAGTCAGATTTAAATTATCAATGGTGTAACCCTCCCCCCTCCCCCACGTACGAAATTATTTCGTGCAATACGAATTCTCTAAATAATATTTAAACTTAAAATAACTTGTTATGACTTAAACACTTTCATACGTGAACTATGAGTTGTATTATCATTAAATTAAATATTTGAAAGAAAAATCATAATTTCGCTATAATATTTGAGTGTAATATACAATTATTTAAAAAAAAAAAGTTGATTCGAGTATCAAAGCTACGTGTTATATGAATAATAGTATGCGATATCGTATTATTATTTTCGCGTTGTATACTATCAATGGATTTACTGAAAAAATATCACGTTTGTTCAACATAATCATATTAAAAAAAATTTTTTTTTTCAAAACGTATAGATTATTGTGAAGAAAAAAACCTTGAAATGATTGATTAAACAATTAATATTTTCAATTGTATCGTTTTAATTGATTAAACATGATTAGAACAGTAACTCTTCAATTGAATGAAAATAAATAATAGCAGTATTGTTTAATTTAACAAACAATTTAAGTGAGCAAAGCATCAGCAGACCAGGTTGTATGATTTATTCTAACAATTAATTAAAACTATTCCATAAACATTCACGACTATAATTCCATATTGTATCTACTCAAGAAAACGGTGTTATTATGTGACTCGTAAAATATCTTCCACGGTTTGTTTTGTATAAAGAAAAGACTAGGCTAGATGGCTATTATTAGTATTGTTTGTCGTGAATAACAACGTGATATGGTCGGTCACCTGTTTTGAAAACAAGTTTGGTTTTGATGTAAGCCGAGATTTAAATTAGTAAAGACTTTGGTGACGCAACGAGACACGGGAAAAAATGACTTAGGTCATGACCGGCGGTGCCTGAAACGAATTAATTTTAATAACTTTGACTGTTTTATACATAAATACGAGCCGAGAGTCTTCCTTTTGTCAGCTATACACAGCTCTTTCAGCTGTAATAATAATAATTGCTATTATTATCGTTATTATTGTTCTCTTCTTTGTAGCAGTGAAAAAGCAGCCATCGATCACGTACAAAGAATAAGGCTCGGTCGATACCATAACACAAGGCGTTCGTTAAAATAATGATGATAATAACAAATAAAAATCATACATGTTCACTCAATCTAAGTTTTAATCAAACTTCATTCTATTATTATTATTATTATTATTATTATTATTATTATTATTATTATTATTAATATTATACAAAGAAATACAAATATACTCGTAGATCAATTTGAACTATGTTAATTCATGTTCTATATTGTTATTCGATTAATATCCGATCAAATTCCAATAAAATGGACATGGAATATTAAAAAGAACCAATGAGTACGGGCAATATAAATGAACGATGTTATCTAGAAATGACGTTTCTTACTAAACTGAATTCGTAGAATTGGCATGATTTCTTATGCTCGTACTCGACACACGGTCGTAAACAGTTTAACTCTGTTAACTCTTTATCGCTTTGAGGTTTTTATTTGTTTATCACCGGTTCCACAGGAATCCGGAAGTTTTAAACATTTGTCTACGGTGAACGCGTATCACGCGACTTTTTATACATACGTTTTATTAGTTTTTTTTAATGTAACGCATGGCAAAACAATTTCGTTTGATTTCTTTTTAAGGTTTTGATACACTCCTAACAGCTGTTTGTATTTTTCTTTCATAAAGGATTTTTAAATATATGTATTTGTTCAAGACAACACTATAAAATAGTATATTTATTGTATACGCTTGATTTACGCCACCACGTTATACATTTTACAAAAATCGTATGACCTGCCGTTATTTATCAAAAATGAGAGTTTGTCTTATTAGTGAATACAATTTTAAGTTGCTCACAAAAAAATGAGATTTTTCTTATACACATGTGTATAATACACGTGTTTTACAAAAATCGAATTAAGAAAAAACGTATACATATAAATAATGTATTTAAACTACAAACTACTTCTGAGACTCAAAAAAAAAAAAAATACTTTATTAAAATACATATTTTTATACCGTTAAGTAAATATTCAAAGAAATAATTACGATAACTGTAATCAACACAACCATAAGTCACAACGGTATATGTCATTTTAAATATATATATATGTTATACAGTGTTATCATAGAAAAAAAGCATTGAAGTGGCGTTATCGTTTTATTGAAACTACTAAAAATAGTAACCGACCATTTCTATAAAATTGTGACTACCACAAATAATTATATTTATCATCACGGCCATTTTACTTACCCTAAATTATGTTTGAACGATCATTCTATACCCTTGGCCGTACAATGAACACGCAAACGTGGGAAATTCGAACCACGTTTCTCATTGTCGTTGGGTCAGAAAATCGAACTATATATTAGAACGTGCCATAGATGAGTCATGTTTTCCATTAATCGAATAAAAACACAGTTATCCACTCACCCGACAGTAAGTTTTCCACATACAAACAACCCTTTAAACCAATACAGAATCTTCGTCATCAACGCAGTGTATCACATTAACCCCTCCTAGTTCCTTTTATAGTATTCGAAATAATAATAATAATAATAATAATAGCAATAACAATAATAGCAATAATAATTACAAATGGGGTATCACTGAATATGTGCAATGCGTGCACGAACACCGCATTACATTTACAATCGGTATTAGATATGCATCGACGACGAACACTATAAAGGACTGTCATGAATTAAAATGCAAGTGTAAGTTACAACCATTGGATCGCTCATTGTTTATGTGTATATAATCGCAATTGACGCGATCACACGACTGTATTATATATATATATATAGAAAAAAACCACAAGGACGTATAGACGGCGACCTTTGACTTTTACTACTAATCGCGCATTTCATTTCATATTTATTAACTTCATTATTTCCTAACAATGTGATTCAAGTGTACTATGTATGTACGCATTATAAATACCTGTTTTTTTCTGAACGTTTTCACGACTTTTTTTAGGATTTCGCTAGCCGGCACGCAAAAGCATCTTTGGAAGTTAACGATGTCGGCCTGGTATACGTCGGCCAATAACTGTTTTGCCTGCCTCACAAGGACTGCGCGCGTTTCACTGTAATTCACATAGTACGGTCCGATCGATTCGTCGACAAGTTGTTGAATAGTGAAGGTGGTATTTTGATCCTAAAATAATAATACCAATAATTTTAATTAATCACAAATTGTCTGTTTTTTTTTTTTTTTTTTTTGTAGTGAAACTAAAACTAAAATGTGCTATAAGTACATTTATATTATTTCATTATATCGCACCGTATTAATTTAAACAGTCGAATCACGTAAATAAATAATATTATACAAAATATAGTTTTTACGTGTCTACTTTTGGGACACAGACGCCGTTTGACAAAACGTTTAAAATTGTATTTTTTTACGTCGGACGAGATTACAGTCGCTCATATATATATAATATACATTTTTTTTTTACCATTTATTTATGTCTTCTGATCGCTATTATCCAATTAAAGCGTGGAAAAATATTACCATGCTAGTCTCACGAGCGTAATCGAGTTGGTCGAGTTACACTCTAATAACAATAATGACCAACGGGAAAAAAATAAACACAGGGTGTATTTACATAACCAGTCTCTCCATTTCCCTTGCTCGGTCTCCCTCGGTTACAACAGAAATCCAACAGCACGGTATTATTTCCCTTCTCTCGCCCGTCTTCTTCATAGCATAACCGTGTGTGTGGTCTCGGGGTAATATTCTCCTTACAAAGCCGGGACACTTGGGCAACTTCACATGGGGGACTATTGTCGCTGTGATTTATATATATATATGTGAAATGTAGTATTTGTATTCTTTGAAAGCATAAGAACGGCAGGAAGTTGAAGAGATAAGACTATTTACTCACGAGATACATGTCTGTGCGAAATAATAAAAAAATGCATATGCAAATCATTTGAAAAGACTGCATTATACGATTTAATTAACGAGGACTAATTTCGAAAACTGCCGCTGTTCACTTTTACATGTTTAATTAAATTAAAAAAGCAATAAAACGTAACATATAGAAATACTAACATCGAAAATATTATAACCATCAATAAGTGGCGTATTAATACCATGAGAAAAAGGTGTGTTCAGCGTTTGCGTCCCTCCTACACCTAAACAAACTGTAATCGTACACTTAGCATCGATATTAACTTATATTCAACAGCATAAATATGTTCAGAATTACGCCGGCATAAATTTGTTTTCTGTCCGGTATCATGGTTTATCATGATAGAGACGAAAATTCAACACTGTATAAAACTGTAACTATCCAGTTTATATTGGTCGAATATGCTTCGGGCACACGACAAAATCATTTTATAAAATCGGTTTACAAAATCATTTATAAATACGTTTAGTATAATAAATTATTATTCGTATTAGATACTAATAACCGAAACGTTTACGAAAAAATACCTCCTAATGTACGTGCACATTTCAGTAAACGCACAAATAACGTTCATTTTTATAAAATTTATTACGAGTTCATAAACTTGTAAGTTCAACCAGTCACGCAGTTCATAAAATGTATGCGTAATTCTACTATATCGTGCATGAGATAAACAAAGAAAATAAACCTAGCAGTTACCGGCTCAAACCGCATAGTACTGCAGGGGAAAAAAATTGTAAATACGTTGTTTTATTATCATGATAAATTACGACTAACAAGACTCAAACCAAGACATATCTTAATGGGTATGTGTGTCAAATATTTACAAGTATATACAAATTACCGTACAACAAAAACAATCAAATCATTGAAATGAAATGCAAAAAAAGAACGAAAGAAATAAAATAGAATGTAGCTAGGGATCACGTTTATCTCGTTTAACAGTATTCCGTTCTCACGGACGGTCATACCAGTCATACCAAAGATCCGCATCAGGTGCAATAAAACAAAACAAAAAATTAACCAGAAAAATATCAGATGGACTGTAAGCTGGCGAAGTTCTTGTGATATTCCATTGTTATATACGTTGTTTTATGGGGCTATTTGTTCATAATAATATTGCGTTAAGTATCTCAGTAAACGATCAGACTGGTCGGTGGGTTGGTTGACACAATGGTATCGATTGGCCTATAAAACGCGTTTGTCGTGTGTTTTATAACCTTTAATCGACCCGGATGAATTTGGTCCAATCGACTTTACCTGAGATTTGGACCACGCGCGACGGTCACGAACTGCAATATAAACAGGCCGGAGGTCATCTCTGCTCCTTATGTCGGCTAGTGTGTAGGTAAACATTATATATTATTATTATTATTATTATTATTATCAATATGCGTAGGAACATATGGAGGATAATATATTTTTTTTACCGGAGACGCAATCATTATTGGGATCTGCGTCTGGTTGAGACAAAGACTACTAATCCAACGATATATATATATAACTAAACATTTTTCAAGACTGATATGATTTTAATAGCACGTGAAGTTGTTTTCGTTATGGTCTGGTTGAACACTAAAAACCCGTCTGTCGAAATGTCAAGGTTTCCCGTACAGATTGACATGACCCGTGGATGAGCTAAGAGGATCACAGGATGCTGGTCGAAGATACGAGGTAAGTATAACGTAATCCTCCTTAGCGATACGGTATAAAAAAAGTCGTATCTAAACACGCTCATCGTGATTATAATATCGAGATAGAACACGATTTTATAATGTAAATGATCGTTTAAGGTAACCTCAGATTTTGTCGGTATAATATTAGAAATTTGAACTATTTACGTAACGAATGTCCCATCATTTGTTAGCTGATTCGATGACCCGAACTATATAAATATTATACAACGAACCTATGAATGGCAATAAACACGTCACTCTGCATTGCGACCAGAAATAACTATTGCACCGTTACAAATTACGAAACATTAATTTATGTTCACCAGATATTTAATACTAATCAATTACTATTTATTATTTCAAACGTTTAAACACACACATTTGGTTTAAAACACGTGTTTCGATTTCGTTTGTCCAAAAAAATTGTACTTTTATATTGTTCATGATACCTTTACTCGGTTAATAAAGGATAATCAATACTGTTTAAAACAACAACAAAATTTTTTTAAAAATTACGGTTTGTGTCGTAAGCCAACATAATGGTTCTCTGTTAATCGCTATTAATATCCGGAATGTCGATACGTTTTTTTTTCGATTTGCTGTCGATTTTTAAATTTTTTTTTTTTGTAATTATCTATATTATACTTTTTTTTGTTGCTTTATGCGACTTACAGTTTATCGTTACCACCAACGAGCAATGATTAATTTTTATTTTGTTGAATACGCCATAATACGTGCATCACATACACCAATACTTAAAAATTATCACCGTCTTAAAAATTGTTATTTATTTATCACAATTTCGTTGTTGTAAGTTGGCACCATTATAAAATAATTTAATGTTTTTCAACTCACAACTTATTCGAACATTTTATATTAAACGCATAATGCATTATTATTACGTTATGGAACATTATTCTGGACGAAATGGTGTTAAAACTATATTGTCGTTACACTGATTTTGAAAACGTAATTAACGCAATAAACACGTATTTTTCGGCTTGGTTGGAAAATGAGCAAATTATCACTCACCACAAATTGCCTTTTAATCATGGTTAGAGCAGAAATATACATTCTGTCGAGTACAGCTGCATAAATAGATAACATAACACTAATCTATAGTTGTGTTTGACAATCCTAGACGCTAGTACTCGGTTTAGGATGTTAATATTTCGGTGAAAACGGTGACTAACAAATAAACGGGCGCGTCGAAAAGTATAACGTTGTAAGACGGTTAAACAGTTAGGTACAGGCGAAACCGGTAACGCAAATCTTACTGTACAAACTCATCGGTGTGTGTGGTGTGTGTGTGTATGTGTGGTGTGTGGTGTGTGTGTGTGTGTCACGTGTATGAATGAATCATTCAAGAACTTCGACTGCGGGCGGCCGAACACGTAATAGTAGTACTCGTATATTATATTTGCTTAACCTCGGCGAGTACACAATAAATATGTAATATTCAACATTATTATTATTCAGACGACGACAGCGGCGGCGGCGGCGACTGCACAATCAATTATTCAAATATTCGCGAATTAATTTTTTTTTTTTTAATAACAAAATCGAATCGTGCGCACGGAGACACTGTGATATATCACGAAGATAAGTACGAGTATCCTATATATATATATATAAACCGCCTGCGCCCATGTCGTATCCCGTATCCGGTAGGTGTTTTTTCTTGTTTTTTTAATTTCTTTCCGTTCGTTTGCACCGGCGGCCGCAACGACGGGACAATAATGACGACCGTAATAACAATAATAATTGTGTTATTTGCGCGAACCCGTAAATCGCGTGGGAGCCTGGTGAGTGATACGTCAAATACGACGACAGCCGACGACGACTGCGGGGGAACAACACGTATCGTTTCATAGTGACGTATATACAAAGCCGCTGTAATATTTTTTACCTTGCGCTCTCGGTCATCGCGTTGCACACGACTCTCACACACGACTCTCACACACGCACACACACACGCGCACACGCGATTGTACGGGATCGGTATTACAGTATTACCACACGGAGCACGCGCGGCGTTCGATCGCCACTCGCTTGTCGTTGATGTTTTGTTTTTTTTCCCTCTACTACGCGCCGTTAACCTTGTGTACACCGTCGTCGTGTCCTCCTCGCGCAACAGGCGACCTCGACGGCCGAAGAAGACCCCCGATAACGCGTCGGCCGTGCCGCCGCCGCCGGCAGACAAACTCTTGATGACTTTTTTACCCGTTTCGTCTCGAACTACCCGCCGCCGCCGCCGCCGCCGCGTACGTATACAATAATAATAACGGTTAGCCTAATACGTACGCGTCAGCCTACGTCGAATCGCCACGGTAACGATCGTTTTTGATCTGTTAAACCCGACAAATCATGACCGCGGATCAAGTCTCGGCGCGTGTCCGGCGACGTACGTTCATCCCGAACGATTCGTTCATCACGCGTGTTGTGTTCGTATGTTTAGCGGCGGACGGCGAGTCGTTTCCGACGGTATAAGTATGGAACGAGACAACGGATCTGTTTCGTTTCGGGGTTTGAAACGCTCGGACTCGACAATTATATAAGGCTATCGACATCTTTCAGATAGTATTAATTAATTGTCGCGCTCGGAGCGCGTAAGTAGCGACCGTTGGCACGTTCGGGCCTTGTTTTTAAATACAAGTACAATAATATTAATGCAAACGCCGTATGTTACCGTTCATCCCAATTATTAAATAGCGAATAGAAATGGGTATAACATAATATTGTTATTATTATTATCGAATTCGTTACAATATACGATTAATCAATTATTATTACGAAAAAAATCACTAAAAACATTTACTATTATTAATTATCGTGATCAGAAAGCAATCAATGAACTGAACGTAATTAACAGTAAACGCGTTTGGTGTTCTTTTGTTTCTTTTACTCTAAACACGTCGATTATGCGTCGGCTGTTGGACGTTTTCTTTAAATTATAATTATTGGTTTTCAAAAACAATGATTTACGATACATAATCTACACTTAATCATATACACGTAATCTAAAATTTTCGGTTCTTTTGGGTTCCTAACGGTTCTCAAGTTTGAAACTGTTTTAAAATTGTCAGATTTCATGTCATCGATAATAATAACAATAAAATCTAGAACGAATTTTTCATCGAAAAAACCGCAATAATACCCCTAAATAAAGTCCTTTAAATAAAACGTTTGGTAAAGACAAAAAAACAAATTAACGTAACACATTACTGTAAAACTTATACGTTCCTCGCTAATCTCAGAATCCAAAATATTCAAAATCAAGTGATCGACACATGATGGACGATAAGAAGAATATTAGAAAAACATTCTCACAAGCGGTTGTGTAAAAGTCTTATGAACTTCTCAAAAAAAAACATATGCAAATTGATAAAACTTTAATGATCAGTACAAGCTGATTGATAATTGGTTTGCAAGCTGAAGATGGGTGAACAACAAATCGTTAAACGCTTTTCAACCCTAATATCTACAATTTCAATAACCGGTCGGTACCGGTAATCGGACGTTCCGGTCGCCGACCTTCGCACGCCCGGCCGGTTGAAAATTTCGCGGACGAACACAACTCGCGATCACTAACGAAAACGAAAAACTCGCGTACGTAAAACGAAAACGTCTCCTCCAAGCCGATATCGCGGGACACGGTCGTAAACCTAAAACGCATACACGGTGGGGGGGGAGGGTGGCTTTCGTACGTAATGTTCGTGTACAGGGGAGACGCTGTTCTCGACCACGAAAATAGAACAACGCACGCGTCCCGTCGCCAACTCTCCCGTAACCCCCCGGGACGGACGAAAAGCCGCGGCCGTGGGGTTGTATCGCGCGTTTAACGGCGCGTCGTGATATCAGGTCGGTACCGAAACGGTACGTCGAGCGCACGTGGTGTCGCAGTCATATTTTTAACCGAGACGACGTTAATAAACACTGACGCGCGCGCGTACGGTTACGCCGGAGGAGTCCATGTGACCGTATGAATTTCATCACGCCACTCCGTTCGAAATCCGCTGCGAAGAAAAACCAGACGCGACGTCATTATCAGCGCAACGACACACCGACAAAACAATAATAATACAGGTAACGTACGATATGATCCCGCGTGCAATCGTGTATTCGTCGGCTAAGTATTTACAACGCACGAGTCCAACAATGGTCGGGGAGGGGTACACGATACACATTCGGTGATGCATGAATAATAACGTTTTACGCCCTAACTGTGACCATGCCGATTTCGTGAACCCCGTCCGCGCGTTCGTGTTGGTCTGTGGCGGTTAGGACCGCGATCGAACCGCGACCGAACCGCGACCGAACCCGCCGAATCGAATCGAAACGACCCACCTCGCGGCCCGCCGTCAAACGGTCTTCGCCGGCAAACCGAGTGATCGAGTGACGTTCTCGGTTTTGAGTGAAGTCGTTGCACCGGGTAAATATTTTTATTTTGGATAAATATCCGGACGTAACGTTCACGTTACGTTTCACTTTTGTTTCGATTAAAATTCAAATAACCGGACGGGAAATATATTTTCGAGATTTATTTACAAAACACTTTTTCCGCTCGGACGCCGATATTGAACAAAAAGTTAAAAACAATCACCTAAAATATCGGGTATGTGCCCATCGCCACCTACTTACGAATAACAGAGTTTTGTTATTGGGGGGGTTTTTTTTGTTTTTTGTTTTCAACTCGATTCGATAATTATTATTATCCACACAACGAGACGCGTTCGCGAAACACGCGTCGTAATCGAACGCGCTTTTACACGTGTCACTTCACCAAACAAACACTGCGACCGGCAAATGATCGTTTCCCGAAAACCAGCCGGTTAAAATGTTCAACCGTGTTCACAAGTGAGCCTACAACAAATGTGGCAATCGTCCGTGTCAAGAGAACCCGCCCCCCCCCTATTATCGAAAGAGAATAATATTTATTTATTTTTCTAATAAAGTCATATTCAAATGAATCTCGACGTTTTACACAATACGTTATTGAAACAATGTACTAATTGAATTCGATAATACCGTACGGGTAGTAGTATTGCCATTACTTTTGGTGATTTTTGCTAACGCTCATTTGATGATATTGTTGTCCGCGTGACTTAATATGCATATTGTTCAATTTTAAAAAAAAAAACTGCACTTTTTAGCATTCCTTGTAGACCCTCCCCCTGCCATTAACGATTATTAAGTGTCAACGGTTTTAATCGAAAACGCATTTTCTTAACGTGTACACGAGCACTTAGATAAAACAAATTTCGAGACCCTATAAAAAAGATATTTATAAATCGTAAATCTACGCTCTCGCTACGCATCGAGCACACATTTCGGATCATGAAAATATCTTATGGTCACGGACAACACTATGGAGTCAAGGACGTAGTATTATAGAATTTTTTTTTGGAACTGACACACTGAGTAAAAGAGCCGTCGAGTTATTACTTATTTCTGATCCAGAATTAGACCTTAAAAGCTGATAAACCCTTTCAAACTCGCATGCTATTAAAAAACAAGATCTAAGAAATGACTATATGTACTATAGGTATACTTATTTTAAAAAATGTTCCTGAAATTTCCGAGGGGGGGGGGACTGGAGCTCTCTCGGCCCCCCTCGTAAATACGCTCCAGTATGGAGTACACGTTTACGATCGAAAACGACTGCGCGATGCGTAGTACGGGACACACGTATTATCACGAAGAGGACAATACTGCACGCAAAAAAAAAAACAAAAAACATAAAAAATACTGGTAAATAAACGTAAATCAGTAAACTCGAACATTAAAGCACGACTGGCATATTAGGCCGGTTGCCAGCCGCTGTTGACCAGCATGTCGTCTGTGGGTTACCGTGAAAAAGAACCGATTAAGCGGCCATTAAGGAAGGGTGTGAGGGAGTTTCCTAGAGAAATGTTTGACCGGCTTGACCGCAATCAGAAACGATGGTGGGTTAGGCCGTGGATACAAAGAGGAGAAGAATTAAGAACGTTATCAAGACTTTTTTGAAGAACTGAAAAAAGAGGATTCAAAAACATATAGAAATGTTTTAAGAATGACGGCCCCTCAATTTCAAGAATTGTTGGATTTGGTTGAACCTTTGATCAAAAAACAAGATACCATATTTTTGACAGGCGATTCCGTGTAAAACAAAGTTGGAAATTACCCCAAGACGTCTCGCAACTGGAGATAATTTTAGGTCTCTGGCGTAATTAATTCGTTATTTTAATTCGTTCGTTTAAACAAATTATCAATAACAATAAACGAAAGACCACGTGCTAGGAACCCGCTGCTGCAATTGTGGCAACAGTGATGCCGACTGCGATGCCGGTTGATGCCAGCGGTCACGGTTTTGTACAGTCGATTACGCTGCATTGGCGGTCAAATGACCTAGTCACGGAAAGGGGGGGGGGAATGAGGCTGATTTTTCAACATGAACTTTGATAATTGAAAACATAAGTCATAATTTAAGGATATAAGTTCATTTTATTAAATAATTTTATTATTATTAAATTATTAAATCTATTTTTTTAAATGTTTTTTTACCAATTCATCATTTTACCAATAATTTATCTGTGGCAGGGGCGAACGCAGGCCCCCATTTTTATTATTTAATAATTTAATTTTTTTTATTATTATTAATAAATAGGTAATAAACACGACATACTGTTAAAACTAATACATAATAACAAAAAGGTCATGGGGGGAGGGATATATCCCCTCATATCCCCCCCCCCGTTTGACCGCTATTGTTCTGTTGGACCGGAGAGAACCTGGTAGTCCTGAACAGGACCAGACAACCGAGAACGTTCTGCGGAGCTAGAGGGTGTAACAACATCGACGTCACCCTGGCGACCGCGGACATAGCTCTCTCTGTTCACGATTGGCGAGTGGTTGTGGGCGAAGTATCTAGCGACCACAGATTAATTGCATACAGGATAAGCGAAGGCGGCCGGTATACCCCTAAAGTAGAAAAGGAGAGATTCGCGGTGGACAAATCAGATCGGTCCGGATTTAATGAGTGTCTGACAAGAAGGCTGACCGAGAGTGACGCAACGCTAAGGCTCGGCACCGAAGAACAAAGGATTATGTCACTGATGAACTGCCTGGTGGCCGCGGCAAGAAGCGCGATTCCTGTCAAAAGTGCACGAAGGAAGCTGTACCCTCTATGATGGACGCCGGATGCGAACGCCTTGAGACGCGCGATGAAGAAAGCGCATAGGAAGTTGAGGGACAGCCTAGAGAAAACGGTGAGGGTACCATTGCGCCAGGCCTACCGGAAAAGGTACGTCAGTGCAATTCAAGAAGCGAAGAACGGGTCATGGAAGAATTTTGCGGCCGATATGAACGTGAACCACTAGAGGAGCTGTTTCAGATGGTTGAAAAAGGCCTCGTCGAGCAGTGAGGCACCAGCGGCGATCAGACGGAAGGACGGGTCTTTTACCTTCACGCTTAAGGAGACATAGGAGCCACTTCTGGGGACGCTCCTCTCCAGTGAGAACACCGAATCGCAGACACAGGAAGAAGACCCGCTTCTAGCACAACCATGCGTGCCGTGTACCGCCGGGGAGATACAGAGAGCCATTTGGAGAATGAACCCGAGAAAATCGCCGGGCATCAATGGCTTCACCGGAACGATAGAACGTAAGGCCTGGCCGCTGATGGAAGGCCACGTGTGCGAGATCTTTAACGAAGCGCCGCAATGGGGATACTTCTCGAAGGTTTGGAAAACGGCCGATGTGGTGACCATCCTTAGGTCAGAGGACAAAAACAGTTCGCTCCCGAAATCGTACAGATCAGTCAGTCTGTTTCCGGTGATGGGCAAAGTCCTGGAGTACCTGGTGTGCACTAGACTGCAACAGGAGGTAAATCAAAACATGGCTGAGAGTTAACATGGATTCCTACCAGCGAGATCGATGATCACGGCGATGAGTGGCCTCAGTGGCTAGATGGAGGGAAGAGAGGTAAGATACGTCCGAGAGATTTTCCTCGACATCTCGAGCGCATTCGACCACATATCGTGGACTCCCATTATAGAGGATATAGTGTCACTAGGGACGTCACCTACCACAGTCGCCATAACTCACAGTTATCTAGTGAACAGAAGTGCCTTCTTAATGATCGGTAACGTAATCGCCCGGACGATGCTGATGAAAGGATGCCATCTGGGTTCCGAGTTCGGTCCGGCATTGTGGAGAATTGCGATCAATAACGTTCTCGCGACGCTCATTGAGAAGCATTGTCACCGGGTGGTGTACGCTGACGACATTGTCACCCTGGTTGCGGCGAACACGCGTAGAGAATTGGTCCAAAGAGCTGAGAAACATCTGCGAGACCTCCAGCTCTGGTCCCGAAGGTACACGCTCAGTTTCTTGACACAAAAGTCGACAGAACTGATACTCAAGAGTCAGCTGGTGCACGGGTTCACCGTGGGATTCGGCGACGAACGGATAAAAACTACGGACACGGTTAAGTACCTTGGAATTAGAATTGGAACGAGGTTTTGCTTTAAAAGACAGATCGCGGATATCTGCGAATCGTCTGCCGATATGTTTAATAGACTGAGGTCGACAAGATGTAGAGAGTGAGGGATCAACTTCCAAACCACGATGCGAATTTATAAAGTCGTCTTCGTTCCGACGGTCACACCTACGCGGCGGAGATCTGGCAGAATGCAGTGGTCAATCGTCAGGCAATGAGCAAACTAGGAACGGCCCAAAGACGAGCACTGCTAGCCATGACGAGCGCATACAGAACATGCTAGACCGATGCCCTGCAAGTTCTGGCAGGCGTCCTGCCCCTTATTTATGGAAATACGCCTGACCGCGACGAAAAGAACCACCAAAAAGGAACAATGGGACGATGCAAGACTTGCGAATGCCCGGGAAAGATTACTAGATCGTAGCAACGTAGATGTTCAGGTTTGACGAAGGGAAGATGGACGTTCGGCTGGCTTCCCGACGTGAGGGTTAGAATAAGCATTCCTACAGAACCGAGCTACCACGTGACGCAGCTGATCACCGGACATGGTGACCGTAACCAGCGCCTAGCGGTAATACACGGTCCGCGGTCGTAGGCGAAAGCCACCAAAAAACCTGGGTAACTCGATGTTCCGTTGGACCGGTGTCAAACGCGTGCAGGGTTTTCGAAGTTACGGGAACGCTGCGCGGAAGACTCGTATACTCACGCGTGACGAGGACGACGGGACGACGGGATGACGGTGTTCGACCGCGGTCGTCGGGTCGTGCGGCGGTGACGTCGGTGACGGCACAGGCGCGTCGTCGTCCGGCGTCACCGTCACCGGGTCCGCGTAATCCGGTTCCGGAACCACGGACAAGTGTTCGTGGACGACGTGCTCGCTGACGAAATGATCAGCCACCAGCCACGGCGGCGCGTGCACGACGACGGCCTCGAGCGCCGGACGGACGCACAGCGAGTCCTTCCGGGCCGTCCTCGTCGACTGCGGCTGGTCGACGGGCGCGGACGACGACAACGGCGGAGACGCGGCGGCCGCTGTGACGTCCTGCTGCTGCTGCTGCTGCTGCTGCTGTTTGTCTTTGGACTTTTTCTTCTTCTTCGAGAACTGACGGTAGAACTGACCGACCGCCGTAGTAGCGCCCACCGTTGCCGCCGCCGCCGCCGTCTTCGTGGTGGCCGCAGGATTTCGAGAACGATTCTGGACCGGATCCGTGTGATTGGTCATGATGATGTTCTCGGGAATCTACGGAAAAATAAAACAAACGAATTCACTGATGAATTGTGTATTTTGTCGTTGTTCGTACGGACAGTATTCGTATAATACCAAATGTATTCGGATCATCGTTCTCACATAACCGTACTAGCAAAATGAAATTTGTTGACAGTACCTAAAAAAAGTATCCAAGGGGTGGGAGGGAGGGTGTGATTCATCCCCACCCAGATAACTACCACTGCAGACGGCTAGGTCACTTGAATACAAGACACATTGATTTTTGGCCCTAGTTACGAGATACATAATCAGATTTTGTTAATAGTATATTATACTCTGGACGTGTGATAATTTTCTCTTTTTCTTTTTGATTTACTAAATAATTTACATAGTCAAGACCGCGTTAATAGTTAGACAAATTGTCATAGAAAAAAACTATAATTAATCAATTATCTTTATATATATATATATAAGTACAAGATACGATAACTGTTCAAAAAGTTCCAGAATTTGTTTTCGTTTATGATGCTTCGTTACAAATTATAGAGAGTTCACACTCTCGAAATATTCTCCTTCATACACATTTACCAACGGCGTTTCCACTTCTGGAAGCAGTCTTAGAAAAATGTTTTTGGAATCGGGCTCCGTTTACAAATTTTCTTGTATTTCGTTTATCGTATCGTTAAGTCCTTCTCTTTAAAAAGGAGAGTTTCAGAAATAAAAAAAAAAGGCCACTAGGTCCAAGTCAGTAGAATATGATGTGTCATTTTTCACGAAAAAAACCATGATGCGTGCGCCGAAAAATTGTCATGATGGAAGGCCTTTTCCGCTTCACGTTTTCCCAGAGACGTTTGAACACATTTGGACAGTACCATCTCGATTGACGGTTTGTCCCTCTCGTGGAAATTCTTGATGGATAACTTCCAATGTGTCGAAAAATACCGTTAGTGATACTTTAACGTTTGATCTATGACCTGACGAGCCTTTTTCGGTCTTGGTGAAAATTTACCGGCCAACTGTGACGATTGGACTTTTGTCTCAATACCATAACCATAAAGACCATCCGTGTCTCATCGTCCGTAATAATTATCTCCGCGAACATTCCATCGTCATTCGCGCGGTCCGCCTGTTCCTGACAGATTGTCTTGCTGATCTTGCGACATCGGCCAAAAACGAATTTCGCTGAAACGCGGTGCAATATCGAATTTTTCTATCAGTATCTCATAACGAGAACTAATCAAAATGTTACAGTCCTCAGCGATTTTTCAAACAGTTGACGTCGACGGTCGTTTTGAATGAGGATCGTTATCAACAGACATCCGATTGTATCGGCAAGTTTTACTGGTCAATACAAGTACAACAACACAAGCGAATCCCTGTGAACGCCACGGAGAATATCGAAACCGACGACAGCTAAAATCACGAAACAAAGGATTTTCGGAGAATGATGCACCGTTAATTTTTTACATATTTTAATACGTTATGATAACGTGCAATATATATATATATATATATTTTTTATAACAATCGCGTTTGATATATTGAGTAATGTCCGGCCTGCAGTGGTAGCGCATACTGCTTACGAAACTCGTGTCTTGTTTTAAATACATGCGCGCGCGTTAATTTTTTTTATGCGTAATTTTCGAAACGAATATTCATGACTTCACGACAGTCTTTCGTGTGTCGTTAGACTTATAAAACACAAAACAGTCAAATTATCAAATACACAGCAATATTAAATACTGGACAAAAACAAAAAATGAAATCCAACACTATAGCTGTCTGTATAGCAGCTGCCGTTTGTGTAATAAAACATAACAATTTTTACGTGGGGCGCCGATTCATATTTGTTACGTTAAAACACTGAGTTTCCTAAAAAAATAAATAAAAAATCTAACTATAAATACATAATTTTTATTATTGATTATTGGTATGTGGTGACGATGTTTTCAATTGACGGTATGTAGCACATGTCTACTGACTACTATACCGAAAGTCCCTCCAAATAAAAAACGCAACTGCGACTTCAAAATGCTACACAAAATCCGAAACAGCACGTAGAGACATAATATTTGCGTGAGTGGCAACACTGGAGCATCTGTTATCGATACGGTCGGCGTGCAACAAGTCAGTAGGCATGAAAACACGTTGGGTTTTAAGTTTTATTCCAATAAAACAGAAAATGTTTAAAAGTATCCTTCAAAATGAGTTCTTAAGATAACCAAAAAAAACGTATCAATTGACCAAAGGATGCGAAAAACAACATGTAATACATTATATACTACTTGAATAAAATTACACTACTATATACAATATCAAAACTGCTTCACGTTATTTAATTGATTAAAAATGTATTGTGTAAATTTGTTTTGTAGCATAAGAAAACAAATTTTGGACATATATTTGTATAAGTTAATGTTTTCAAATGCTACAAGCTCCTTACTTTAATTATAACATCGTATTGTTCTTGAGCCATAACGTGTGTTACGCTCAACAAATAACTATATCCAATAATCACGTTATACGGTAACCGACAACGATATTCCGATGAAAATGAAATTGCTGCGAACATTCGTAAACATCAGTACCGAATTCATTACGGGAATCAAATTGTTAATTTACAGATGACGCGTTTGATAAATTGTTTATGCAAACACACGGTATCTACCCCAGATAAAAATGTAATAATAGTAATATCCAACCAGTATTTCAAGTCTAAAATAACATATATATGTGTGTGTGTGCATATATTTATTCGCTCTTAATTAGAAAAAAAGTATTACGTTTACAAAATAAAACCCGTTCGTATGCGACAACCAAACTTTGAATTTAATTGGAATCGTAAGCGAATTACAAACACCGCCGATAGAAAACATGACTTTATTACGTCATAACATATACTATAAATTATAATGCACGCGAAGTGAATCACAGTTATTCACAAACATGCATACACCTAGTCGATAATCAGCGTTAAATACGTATATCTAGTTTCATTGTACAACAATAATTCTCTACCAACGCATTATTTCCGGTCGCCTTGATCCGTACGTACAGATCGTCTATATATATATATATATATATGTGTGTGTGTGTGTGTGTGTGTTGTAATACGTACGCCACGAACGGGTTACGCGGTTCCGTTCGGTCGAAACGGGAACTTCAACAAATTTCTGCGGGTTAATTTATGCGGTAACCGTTTCTGACGGGAGTTTTTTTTTATTATTATTATTATTACAGAGCGATTCATTATAAATACGTGTATGTATTAGACATTACCATCTACTGTAACAAAGATATAAACGTTTGAAAAACCTAACACGACATTCCTTTTACATAAAGAAAGTCGGTTTGTTGTTGTTTTTGTATTTTGTTTTATGTAATGTACCGACCAATTTGTAATGTTGCTGCTCGGTGGGAGGAGACGCAACGTCGATATATTAAACCGGGTCGGAAAACGATCGATCGATCGATCGAAGGTACCCGCGGGGGGGAAATAAAAAAAAATGTCTAATCAACACCCTTCGTTTAAAAACAACGCCGTGATCTTAGATGACAAAACGAAGACGACGCTGACGACGGCGCATATATTCGAATGACATTCGGACGCACGGCGACGGCGTCGAGAAACGTGGAAATATTAGAAAATTCAAACCGTAATAAAACACAATTAGGCGTACGTAACGGTTTTTATGTAATATCTATAACCTATGTATGTACGTATATTATACGTGTACACACACCTCTGCAGCGGGCGAGCGGTACGTACGCACGTGAGAATTAAGAATATGGTTTACGGTCGGAGGCGTTCTCTCGTCCTGTCCAAACGGCATTGTACTGTTGTACGTACTGCTTGTAAGACTCGGACGTTTCACGTCCCGTGTATACATGAACATACACCAACGACCGAGAAGGCGGCGGCGGAGGGGGTCCCCCGCGCAGAACAGTGATTACAAAATCGGACGTGTTAACGACGGCCACGGGGACGCTTTCGACTGGTTTTATCATTGAAACGTACGCTGGTCCTCGTCCGTAAACACGACCGGTCCGCCAAGGAGGACAATGCTCAGGGAAGCCGCCGAATAATGTTATGTACGAACGGACGTTGCACGTATTATAAATATAGGACGGACATGAATGAATATACGAATGACTCGTCGAAAACACTTTTCGGCACTAAAATATTAAGTAAATTATCAAATAACGAAGTAGACCGATAAGATAATTTAACGTATAGAAATAATTTCCTAATTAATAATATAATGAGCAAACAATGAAAAAGTCAAATACCTCAATAATTTGGTTGATATCAGTAAACAGTATTATTATTATCTTTTTTTCTTCAAAATACTTAACTCAAAATGAACAAATAATAGTAAAACTAAATAGAAATATGCATATACAATACGAGTATATATAATAATTAAAAAGTTTTTTTTTCATTATCAGAACTTCATAAAATGGAAGTAAAAAAATACTCCTCTGAGTACGTCATACACTTCGTTTTTTGGAGAAATATGAAGTTAAATATACACGACATGTGAACTACCGTAACAACATTGAAAACTTTAACGCCGAATGTTATATTAACAAACCTCAGCGTTTCATAATAAATTATATATAAGGTAATGACGTTTTCCAATAATTAGTTTTTGAGAAACCCTAACTGCGTGACGGCCAACTAATGATATAGATGGGTAGGTACTGAGAGAATCATCATCAAAACTAAAAAAAGGGGCGAGGGATCGATACAATTGTTTTGTTCGATCGTAAACACGGAACTGGTACGTGTACTATATGAACTGCGTGGGAATAATAGCGTGAAAAAAAAAGTATACTGTCACGAAACTACTTTAACGATATGTGTACTTTAAACTAAAAAAATAAATAAATAAATAAATACAAATGACGGGGAAAATGTTTCGTAAAACGAACAAAACAAGTCAGCAAAAACACAAACGACAGAATTTGCACGAATGTTAATGCAGAGAGAAAAAAATGTTGCTGAATTTACTACGGAAAAAAAAAATTCAGCAATAATCATTAATTTAATTATCGACAAAAAGGAAGATCAACACAAAGCCAGTAATAACTAATAATGAAAATAATATATTGTCTCAAATGATTGGCTCGTGTTTGTTTTACATACGCAGTTGTACAGTTGTTTCTATAACGTAATGTATAAATAAAAACGTATAATGTACTGTTAAACAAATAATAACGTACGATTAAAATTGTATAAGAAAAAAAAACGGTAAGAGCTATCTTGTGTCAACGTACACAAATATAATCTCGACGTTTTTATGTACGAGTAGACCTCAGTATCGTCACCGTGTATACACGAATTTTGTCACTTGTACGTGTATAATGTTTATATAATTAAATACAATCGACATACGTATAATTTATCAATATTTCAACATGAACGTCATGACGGGATAAACTTAATTATTATAGATATTTATATAAATTTATATATATTGATATTATTTTTAAAACACACGACGAACACACACACACATTTTTACCGAAACTACGACATTCCAATTGAAAAAAAAAAATATGAAAATCAAGTAGAGTTTTCAACATACATTCTTAATTTGTGTAATTAACAAGTAGACAAGTTTAGTAACACAATGGCATTTAATCATTTTATTCTGTTGTTAACCTTTACAAATTCTACATACCTCTCTACGTAACATTTCAAAATGTTAAAAACTAAAATAATTTGGTCGGGGGCACTGAACTAATAATAATAATAAAATAAATAAATAAATAGGTTTCGGATGCCATAAAAACTCATTGTGCACCTCCTTGTTTTGTATACACGTTTGACGAGAGGTGAGGTCGAGTTCATTCGAACGTTGCGTTCTCCCTTGGCAGCCACGCACATCGAATTCGTATTACGTACGATTACTGTATTATAATACAGGTATTATAGATAAAACGTTTTAACACGATATTTGTTGGTCGGTCGAAGCGTTAAAGGTTTAAAAGCCGGAGGCAACGGAGGCCGTGGACTAAAATACTTATCACGTCAATTGTCATAAATCGTTATAGGCACGTATGGAAAAGAAGACAAAAAAACATTAATAAAAAAACCCCCATTGGAAAACGACAACCATAAACAGGGACGGACCCTGAAGGCCCAGGTGGGTAAGTTTTTAGGAGACGTCAAACTACCGTAATCAACACAAATAAGCGACTTGTTGTAGGATTTTTAATTTTAAACAAAATAAATAACTTGATAATGCATAACGTTAAAAAAAATTTTGAAGAAAAATAAAACCGACTTCAAAAAAAATACACTAAAAAGTGTGAAATAATTCACAAACATTTTGATTTTTCGATTTCGACTACCGGCATTTGGCAACGATAACGGTGTGAAAATAACAAATATTAAAAATCTTTTAGAAAATCGTAATGATTTTTTTATTAGGTAGGCCAATAGGCCATAATTTAAAAACACAGCTTGAGGCCCAAGTACAAAATGTCTAGAGGGCCTGGGCGGGTAAGACGCCTCCTATCCGCCCTGCCAGTTCGCTCCTTACTTTGAACGAGTTGTATTCCTATTTATCGTGTGACACGCACTTACTATTACTACTACTCGTGTTTCCGATCCTAGCAAACAGCGATCCGTAGTATACGACGGGTCAGGTGTGACATTCGTGCGCGTCTTCCGGCCGTTCCGCGAGAGAACGAATAAAAGGGAAGTCAGGCGTCGAAAACCGGACGATTGAGTGAGCGAACACCCGTCTTGTTGCCGGGAACGACGAACGGCGCGTGATAACAGCGCAAATATGTATGCAGGTCGGCCGTAGTTTCCAACAGTTACACGTACACTACTATAGAGGTACCAACAATATTTACAACGAATTACGAGATTACTGTGAATGATACCACGATAAAATACGAACTTTATTTCACGGTTAATTTTCGCGACGTTTCGTTACGTAACAAAATATTGTATAAGAACAATCCGATATCACGATATTCTTTTGAGATACGTAATGAATGTCGACTACACGTCAAACAGTTAAGTTTGAAGTCCTGAAATCCGACGTATTAAATGATAAACGTAATATCCATATTTTGTGAGGGTGTGCGAGCGCACACCCCGCCACCCACAAATTGCATCCCTGTTCGGGCGAACGCTATTCGGTCCGAGACGCGTTCTCGCGCGTCATCAAACCTCTCGGTCGTTCGTCGGCGTCGTTTTAAGAAAATCGTCGTCTAGTTTCGCGCGCGTGGGCGTTTTGCACATTAGCTCAAGGACGACGCACGCCGCGAGATAAAGCGGCCGGATACGAGAAACAAATAAAAACAACGGAGTTAGGTCAGGTTAGGTCTCGCCTTGGCGCGGACGCCCTAGCGGTATTAATAGCAATAGCAAGTATCGAAGGCGGGCAGGGTCACATTCTCGTCGACGTTCTCTATCCTTTCGTCCCGACACCGCGCCGGCCGGCAGCGTGTTAACCGTGCAATCACGAGGACCGTCCAGAAAGTAAGGTTACGAGGATACTGTAGGCCAGAGGAAATCTTTCGGAGGCAGCACGTCTGACGTGTGTGGGGTCGTAACGGTTCGATTGCGGGGTCACGCGTGTCAGTCGGACGTTTTGTTTAGTCACGGTAAATGCTTAAGATGAATTGGTCGACGCGCGTTCCCGCCATCTTCCGCCCGCGAGAGTCCGGGCGCGGTCGTCCGTTGTTTGACTTTCCAGAACAATGACGTCGCGAGCATCCGTCGGAAACTTCTGGAAGTTTATGGTAACGATGTGATGTGTCGACAGCGCGTTACAAAGTGAGTCTGGTTGTTCGGGGGATGTCGTAGTGACGTCAAAAAATCTCAAAACTGTTCAAAAAGCCATGGCAACAGTGTTTTGGGATCATAAGCGAGTCGTCGCGATGATTAAATTCATGTCTAAAATTTAAACGCCATCAGTGTTGCAATATCCCAAAAACAGCGGAGGAGAAACATTCAAAACCGTTGAACCGCGGAGTCTCCCTACTGCTACAGGAACTGCTCAATTTATTTGGATGGGAAATCATCAATCAACCCCCCTCCCCCACTCTTATTCACCCGATCTGGCACCCTAGGATTTTCGTCTGTCCGTTGAAGGAGTTTCTGGATGGAGAACGTCATTCCAACGGAGACGAGGTCAAACAGACGACACGGGCGTATAAAAAGCTGGTCCCCCGACTAAAAAAAAAAAAAACAACGAACTTGAAGGCGATTACGTCGAAAAATAGTTTGTTATTATATTTGTGACATTATCCTGCGAGTTTCATTGAAATATACGCGTTTTATCGATTTTACACGGACGCCGTACACCTTACTTTCTGGACGACCATCGTATATCAACAACCCCGAGACGCGGTTTATCGTATGGGCTGTGTCGCGTGACGCGAACGCACATAAGTACCGACAAATAATGAACTCAAAAATCGCTAAAACGTCGCACGGACAACAGAAACCGCGTGCCGCGTGTTGCGTTCCACCGACAATAACATACCATACCCGATTTCCATTTAAAACGCACACGGCCATCCCCGTCCACCAACACCGTCGCGCGTCTTCCCACAACGCGATTTAAATGTCTCTTTTATCTGTTCAATCCATTCCGTCTGGAACCGTGTGTTCTACAGACGTCGGACGAACGATTAGAAGAAAGTCTGATCCAACGTCTTCTATCTTTTCTTTTCACAGGTGTAAAAATCGTAATTTTAAAAACGTGACGGACGAAAAACTATTTTATTCGCGTTTGTTTAGTCAACAGTACCCACACTGTCCCATCACTATACACGGTTCGTTTCAGTTCAGTTCCATCGTTCGCGTATTCGAACGATGTATCAAACTTGCGTAAATGATACGATCGTGTAAACGCACATGAAATTATTATTATCACCGTTTCACCGGCGTACGAGGATAACAGTTTTTACAGACTACACGAATGGTAGATAATGTTGTCAAAATAAATGTTTATAAAAAAAAAACATTGCTCGACATTTAAACGAGTTATACTAATCATTACGTACAATACGGATAAAAAAATAAAAATTATTGAATTTTATTTATGAAACGCTAGAATAAAATTTAATAGTTCTCGACTGAAACACCATACAAAACGGATGAATTCGTCGTGTAAACGGAAAACGAGAAGAATCGGAAAAATCCTGAGAAGATCAATATAAATCATCGGTGGTTATTTTTTTTTTTTCATATTTTTATCATCGTTCATATTGGACGGTTTACAGCCGACACGATTCAAGCCGCACGAATCAACTCCAGACATGCTACAGCGATGTTTTAACTATATCGTACGCACGTATTTTACACTTGAAATGAATGAATTAAAAAATTGATTTTTGAAATGTCCGACGATGTCATTAACAAAGTGCACGAAAGCGTTAAATAATCGGTATGTCTGACGATGGAAATCATCAGGGTGAATAATTCGTTCTTATGGAACATTTGGTCATTGACGCGTTACTGCTATGCACAATCTACGTGTTTAAATAATTACTCAAAACCATCGCCCGGCACATGTTTTACATTCTTGAATAGTTCAAGATATCACGAAAAGACGTTTAGAAAACTATTTTAAAGCATAATAAACGTTCCGAGTTAGGTTATCGCGTTCGTTTGGAAGATTCAACGCGGAACATGCATTAATACGTTGCGAAAACAACTAAATTCACTGTAAAATTCACGAATTTTAATCGTATTAATTGCACATTTTATTTCGTTCGAATAATGTCGATTGTAAATTTAGAAAAACACCGATGCCCGCGATGTTCGACATTCCATCTACGATTCATATTATTATTTTCAATTTCAAAGCAACAACTAATCATCACGTTACAAAACACGAGCAAACGAGCGAAACAAAGTTTCTTTCAATGTTTCTTTCAGAATTCTTCATTTGTACGCGTTTTAAAATTACCGGGAAAATCAAAATAAAATGTCTGTAGATCCTAGTGATCAAAACAACGATTTACTCACGACAAATAATTATTTTAAAGAAACAATAATTAAATATTTCGCATTAATCAGTTGAAATATCATTTTGCAATGCATTTTTTTTTTATTTAGTTAATAATTTGTATATAGGAAATAAGTGTCTATACTTTATTAATATTATTTAAATGTTTAATAGTTAACTGAATATTGAAACGTTATTGAAATATAATTTTAAACCAATGAAGGTACTGATAGTAGTAACTAATAGTACTAACAGAAGTATACAAATCATACAACAAATTTTAAATACGATTTTAATACGTTTTAAATTCAACATTACCGACCTTACGTATAATTTATATTCGACTATACATTAAGAAAAACCATACTGAGAGAAACGAAGTAACTATTTTTAATTTATTTTTATGCAGATGAATTTAAAAATTGTATTTTATACGTGAATATAAACTATGTTTTTCTCTACGATAGTTAACGATTGATTTAAAATTTATTACAAATTAACAAACATAACCGATTATAATTTATCATCATTTCTCGTTTTACATGTATAAATGTATCCGCAGTTTAACTGATACGAAGGAAATAAAAGCTTACAACAACACATTTAAACAGCAACATTACATTCTCACGCCAAGACCACCCAAAAGTAGGTATTTCGTTTAATTTTCTTATGCAATGAAAACGGTGAACACCTTTTTTTCGTTTTTATTAAAAAAAAAAATCACGAATGTTTTCCAGCTAATTGCTCAATTATACGTATACAAACGCCGACAGCAATAAACACGAATAGTATAATTTCGTTCAACTTGTCAAAACTACCTAATAGGATAATGGATATTAGTATATCATACATACACATATTGAAGACTGGATGAAAAGACTGAAGAGAATTTCATAAAACCAAAAAAATAATTTGTATTCGTATATATCTCGTGGGTATTTAGGTAAATTGTTGTTTTTTCATTATAAAACATAAATTCAAATTCTTTACTTTACGGCGTAATTTTGCTTTTAATCGGTAAAGGCACAGTGGCGATTGGAAAACAAACCTTTCCACTACGACACGTTATTCAACGTATACAAGTATATGCGTAATATAACTAATAACTAATTGGATATCTAAAGGCAGAGTGTTGTGATCAGCTCTTTACGTGCATTTTTAAACAATGATTAATAGTCTGGGATATCTTCAAACAGTACGTTATAGTAAAGTGTTGGTCGTGATTAACGTCCGTTTGAAAACCTGTTGTACCTTTTATGTGCGATAAGTAGCGGCAACGCGAACTAACCATTCCATACGAACACCTCACGAATCGTTTGACTACTTTCAATCACACAGGTGAGGAGATAAGGTATGACTCGGGAACTTACGTGTTCGGCAATACCACAACTGAAATCGCGTGTAATAATACCGGGTGCCCGTTTATCGCGATAATATCTTTAGTACAGACCGTTAATGAATACGTAAGTAATATCGGGCGGGAGCCATGGTCGGGAAAACGCACTGCTCGGACGACGACCGATCGACCGTTCGCACACGACGCGCATCCCATACAATCGTCACACGATAATATCGCTAAAAAGGAATTTAAATGGTTTCAAACATTTGAGACGCATTAAATTAAATAAACGATTACTTTTGTGAACATACGATTTTAATTATGCGTGCTGTCCGACACAGATAAGTATGCGCCGTAAATAATTACTGAGAGTATCGATTCGCCTCAAACGATTAAATCTATAACGAACGTAAAATTGATTGGTATACATTTTATCAATGGCTCGAACGTTAAACCGAACTAATAGAATTCAGACAACCATCAATGACTTTGAAACCGTTGAAAGCTTTTTTTATACACATTTAAACGACGTGCGTACAAAGGTAAATTACTATCGAGTGTTGTGTACTATAAAATGAAATGCAAAAAACGAACAAATAAATTACCTATTTTATTTGTTGTCCTTGTGGGTTTTTTTAATGTAAATAATGTATGTATTTTTGGAATTGGGGCGCGGCGAAAAAAACGAATTTTGACAAAATACAAGCATATACCAGAATATCACACTACGCAAAATGACAAACGCTCCACCTTACGTTTCTAACCAAACCCCTCACGATGACTTGAATATGAAAACAATCGAAGAAGAATCCGCAGTATTTTACAATCGATTCTTCTCTCGCCTAGGTAATCATGAAAACCCACTCATCAAAAAATTAAACTCCTTGACGCTTCCTGATAACCCTCGCCTTCTGCTTTAAGGCACATCGATTTTTCTTTCTTTCTTTTTTGTCTTACTTTTTGACTTCCCAAGCTAAGGCGAATTTTTAAACACGTTATATACCAACGTAGTCACTCTTTTCACATATACTTATTGTACTATTTAGTATAGATTGTACATTTGCTTAAAATAATAAAAAAATATATACACATATATTAGGAATTACTATGAAATGCATTTACGTCCGGGCTATAACTAAACGACAATGTCAGAGCTGTAAAGAATACTTTTAAAAAGTATTTCAGTATAATAATCAACAGTTTTACATCCTCTTATTCACTTAATATGCTCCGAGTTTGCACCCTTCACATATTATGGGGGTCGAAGATGGTTCTTGGACAAGCCAAAGATTGGACGGGACAGGTAATTTTGGCCGGCTTGCACCAGAGACCTAACGCCACCAACTCGAAAAATCTCGTTGGCTACACCGGGGATCGAACCATAGACCTCGTGCGCCGAAACGTGTGTTTCTACCCACTCGACCACAGCCAATTCTTTTTAAAAGTATTTCAGTAAATAAAAAAAAAATATTGAAAAAAAATGTATTTAGAATAATACTCAAAAACATTAAAAAAGTATTTAAAATAATTTTCAAATACTTAAAAAACTATTATAATTTAATTTATTCATAATTTTATTAATATATATATATATAAATTATACATAATATTTAACGACATATTATGAACAAATCATGTTTTTGAAATGTATTGTTAACGATTATTACATTTCAAAAACATAATTTGTTCAAAACGCTTGTCGGTTATTGATGGTCTCTTTTTTTTTTTGTTAACGTGGCAGATTATAATCACAAAAACTAAAATATTTAAATTTATTGCTTTAAGTATAGGAAACAATCCAAGTTTTTTGTTAGTGAAGTCCTTAAATATTGACTGATTTCATTATCTACCGATTTTGTACAAATTTCGAGATATAACATTTTAACAAAACAACATAACATGAGTATAAAAGTATTTAAAATAAATTAGTATTCAATACCATAAAAAAGTATTTGAATAAAGTATTGCCAATATTCAAATACTTGTACTCAAATGCTATACGACTCTGGACAGTGTTTTATTCAAACGTTGTTCGCTATTCGCGTTAACAACGATTTATGATAACAATGTATAACAACGTAAGTTAAGAACCCATGTCAAAAACGTTGTGTTCGGGCACTCGTATACTCGAGTAGAACGTATGACAGACAACGCGCACACACAATATCGCAATGGAGGTTCACCGCGTTTTTCTCTAGAACTGTCGAGACAAACGGGTTGTACCTGACGTTCACCGCAAAACCACGGTTCGTTGTCGTTGTCCGTCGCGACAACAATTACACGTTTTAGCGTCGCGCTACTTGGCGTACACGCGCGTACGTGTGTGCCGAGCAGCGCTGTAACGTGTAATGCGTACGCCCAAACGTAACGACCGCTACACAAAATCCACGTACAAACACCGGCACCGTATTTGCTTTACGGGTTTATTCATCGACTATCGGCAAACAGTCCTCGTACGCACGGGCGGGTACACGCCCGTACTCGGTCGCCGACGGATCTCGTCGGGACTTATCGTTCGGGGGAAATCACAAACGAACCCCGTCAACACCGCGCGTTCGGGCGTGTTCGTGTTCGGTCGTCCGTGCGCGAACACCTTCGGTTTTACGCGTCGTCTCCGAATCCTCGGCCGTGTCACCGCGCGTCGTGTGTCACGTGAGCTATAAACACGCTATAATGTCACGCCGCGATTTCATGATACGTGTATAAGATGGGGTGGGGGGGGGTGTAATAATTATCACACGAACTCAACAACAAGTTTCAACCGCTACAACGTGCTATTATTTCTATCGGTTTTCAACCGAAATATATTTACAGGATACGGTACCACGCTGGTAACTGCGGAATATCTTGGAAATTTCGACATCAAAACACAAAACATTGAAGTTGGGTGTTACAATAATTAATTTATCCGGCTCTTATTGTATACGTCGGCCTGTGCTTGCCTTCGACAGAAAAATGTTAAAATTACAGCGTGTCCACTCACAGATTAAATTCATCTTTTTTTTTTTTTAAATATTATTTCACAACACTTATCATTATTTATCAACCGTCAAGACGTGTCGGACACGTTTACTAAAATCTTAACAAATCAACATTTTCTGTTATAACGATTTAAAATAACCATAGAAAAAGCCTCTGGAGGGGTGGAAACCCTGTGCTCCTCCTCCTCCCCCTCCCACCCGTAAATACGTCACTGTCGTGTACATATTCCGACGGTCACGAACCCCCGAAACGAACGCGAGTGCGGATGATTATCGTCAAAAATATATTATTTTATATTCGCTATTAACGAAACACGATTAAATTGTATATTCAAAAAAAAAAAAAAAAACAATGATGAGATTTTTAAATATTCATTGATTATAAGGAATCTGACCGAATCGTTTTTTTTTTTTCGTTTCGAATACCAAAATAGTTTATACGTGAAAACGATCTCCTTAGGAATGAATTTTATTTTTAATCTCTTTAAACACTGCACGTATTTGAACGCAGTGTTATTTATTCGATTCAAAGGACGTCACATCGATTAGTTTCAAATAACATTATTCATTATTAGAAAATACATAAAACGGACAAAACGCACGACTAATGTATGGACGTAGAGACATTCAATTTGGATCCATTCCACAGACAGGCGATTTTGAGATAACTGAGATTTTCTGTTTTTGGCTGCCCTACACAGACCGTAGAACATATGACTTTGCATACAAGGTTTTTCGATATGTTTACACCTTGTAAACAGTCCCATTAACCGGTAAAATGTGCGTCTTCTAAAGATCTATCGAGTGATACCAAAAATTGAATATCTCGAAAACTGTGGGTTGGATCCAAATTGCATACCTACGTTCCTGTGGCGCAACTAAGGGCGGGAGAGGGATCTCGGGTCCAGACCCCCCCCCTCCTTGAGTAATTTTAATTATTGTCGAATTACATTCTACAGCAAAAAATATTTATTCATTTTGGTAATATAAATATATAATAATTTTGTATGATACAAATAATTGATGTAATAATACATCGTCCAGCGATTTCGGAGTATCGTTTGGATTTTATTTTATAATTTTTTTTTTCAAATTTTACGTTGTATTATTTATGCGATTGCACAAATAGAAAATAAATTTATTATTTACATGATTATTTATGTTTACATTTTTCGTAATATAAATTAGGCAAACCCCCCCCCCCCCCCCCCCGCCTCCCCAAATATGCTACGTTCATATCACAGAGTAATAAACATACAGAGGTTAAGCAGGAGCAAAAGGTGTAGGTTTCAGTGTGACCACACACGATCAATAAAAAATTATCACTTAAGGAATAAAATATACTTAACCCGCAGAATCGAGATACGCCAAGGACGCACGTGAAATGTGAACGATCAAAAAGTCAACAAGAATAGTATATAGTATTTAACGAACATAATATTTTGACAATTTTTATTTCTCCTGTCTGGTTACTGCGCAACTCCGCCTCTCGAACGCTTCGTGTACAATGTATTATGGCCGACCCCCGGTCCGCACACGGACACGGGGCTCGGAGTTTCCGGTCGGTGTTATCACGAGCGAACAGAACGTTGTTACCGTCCGTCCGGTCAGGTTTACACTCGCCCCGCGCGCGTTCGTGAGGAAACGCGGTCGGCGTTTAATATAAACATATAAATTTGTGTACGTATTTATAGACCGATAACTACCCTTGTCGACAACGTTATCGGACCGTGTTCGGTACGGGGTGTGGCGTGTTGCACCAGACATTTTTTCTAGGGGGGGAAGGGCCAAGATCATGCAAATTGATCATGGAATTTAGTGAAAACCCGTCTATATTATTGAAATACATGGAAAATACTGTATTATTAGCGTTTTCTGATAAAATTTCGAAATCAAATTGAATGGTGGTGTGTTATCCAAACGAATGCACATAAAAAAAAATACGACGAGTTACACAGCGAAACATATAAATAAAACACGGCAGATACATAAATACTTGAAATTTAAATTTTCGTTTGTTCTTCAACAGGTAGAGCAAAGATGGGGCAAAACCAAATCGGGGTAGGGCGCTTGCCCTACCTTGCCCCCCTCTAGTGCCGCCACCGTGTGTGGGATGGCAAACCGCGACCGAACGGCGTCCGCGTCGGCGCGCGCCTTCGAACGGTCTCGCTTTCGGTAGGACGACGACGACGACGACAAAACCGTGTGGGTACCGGAGACTACTTCGCATTGCCGCGCGGACCGACGCCGTTGGTTTGCTCCGGTCGGTCACGGGGCGCGTCGTATGCAAACATTCCGGCTTGTTGGACGGTCGGGTTGCGTGCACGTCGACCGACCGACCGCGTCCCGGACGTTCGTGTTTTTTCTTTTCGTCCGTGCGAACTCCCCCCCAGCGCGGGAGATCATCGAAGACCGGACACAAAGCACGCGTTACCATTTTGTTATTGAATAAAGTCCTCTGCGGCCATTGCACACGGGCCTTTTAGCAATTTACAGACGTTCGTGTAGGATTATAATGTATTTGGTGCACGAGCAATGGTTGGATTGGGAGGGGGGGGCAAAGACTTTATTAAAAAATCAGCGTTCCCAGCACACGAAAAGGAAAACGACCCGCACGCATAAAACCCATTCACCCCCGTCGTTGCGCCGGAAAGTATAAAATTGAAGTAAACCATCGAATCACGTCTTAACACACGTCTCAAATTATCCATATAGGTCTTATAGATTTTGTGCCAAGTTATCTGGCGGCGACTTTTTTTTTTCTGTACCTATATTTATACGATAAAACATTAGTTTTTGTAATTTTTATTTTTTAATTAACGTTTAAAAAAAACGTTATATAAAAATGAAGACGGACGCTGATGAATAAAATAAAGAGGTACGCTGTTATATATATGAAAAAAATGAAGAGTAGCTTCGTCTTCCTGTGTCCCCCCCCACCAATCAACCACTGTGTATACGTTATATTTTTCTTGGGTGGTCGGTGTTGATTAGGACGTGTTGGCTGGAATCGGTCGACTCTAACTTCGAATCTTTCCGTTTTACGGTGAACGCAATCCCGCAGCGACATCCATGATGTTACCAGCACCCTTTTTTGAAATCCACTACAATCTTTATGACACTTTTTAGCACGTTATTTGTATGCATTTTTACGACCGGTTTCAGAATTTGTACGACATTATTTTTGACGTTATAACGTTCCATGTTTATCCAAAGTGGGGGGCTGGAGACACGCCTCTAGTTTTTACATTATAACGTAAAAAATAATGGCGTACAAATTTTAAAACCAGTCGTACAAATTCATACAAATAACGTACTAAAAAGAGACATAAAGATTGTAGTGGATTTCAAAAGGGGGGGGGGGCTCGCGACATGGACGTCCCGCAGCAGGTACATACAACCGGACGTGTGGCCTATTCTAATTCTATATTCTAGGTTTCGTGCTTTCAGGGAAAGGCCAGGAGTGCATCGCGTTCATTTTATGTTATTAGTAGGTTTGGTTGACAAATTATTTTTCCCACTGGTAGCGTACGATGTCGTGATTTGTGAAATAGGGGATTGTTAAAGCGTTGGCGGACGAGTAGGCCTCACTGTCTTCTATACTACAGTGGCCAGGAATCAGTGGCGTAGCCAGGATTTTTCGTTGAAGGGGGAAGGGGGTTAAACACTTTTTGCCGAGTCATTGGCGTAGGTAAGAAATGGTTTTGAGGGTTTAACCTCAACAAAATTTATGAAGTATTAGCATTAATATGGATTTTATTTACTAACGTACTTGGAATAAAAAAAAAATACCTACTTCACCATGATATTTCTTGCAGCAAAATGTATCGCATGATTTTTGCTCATTTTCGCCCGACTTTGACGCCCCGATGTCGCCATGACGGAAACATAAATATAAATCCACCGGATATGATAAAAACCAACAAAATATGCATGGACGATAAATGTGTCTTATCTTTAGTGATAAAATTTTATTGTTATCTTTTATCGCTAGTCATACAAATTTTTCAAACGTTTTAAACATTTATAGTTTACGCTCAAATCGTAAACTAACAAACATACATAAATGCTATAGCCCCCTTAGCCCCCCTTGGCTACGGCCGCCGGCAAGAATCCAAGTGTAGGAGATGTGTTCGTCTATAAGTTATGCATTGACGTGCGCGTTTTGTTATTTTCCTGGCTATATCTCGACGGGGGGGAAGGGGGGGGTTAGTCGGTTCTTATTGTTACGACTTGTTATTACACTACGCCGCACACTCGCGTTCGAAAAAACACGGTAAAGTTGTACGTACATAAATATTATCGTTCTCGGCCGCACCGACGACGGTTGTTGATAACGTTTACTAAATAAAGGCGATTTTTCAACGGGCGTGCCCGTACTTATCGGACTGGTTTCGACGGGTGAACACCCTGTGAATGTCCGTCCGTCTTGTCCGTATCACGCAGGGGAGGGGGGTAGGGGGTTAACCCGACATTTAGGATGATACATAAAATATGCACGTAATTTTGAATTACTTACATGAAAATAATACGACCAATGAACATTTTTTTATTATTATTTACGTTGGAAATTTGGAATTTTCCGAAATATTTGTTATCTGTTATTGAATATTATTCACTTTATGTACAATACGTTTATTCCATTACGGATATCGTGTTTAACGCGTTGTTTAATCGTTGCGATTTACGACATGACATGCATGTGAATAATCGAACCGTGTATTATTTAACCATTATATCGTCAACCATTGTGTGATTATACACATTAAACCGAAAAATACAATCACCGTTCGGACGACTTTAAATTCGTTTTTATTAAACTTGTATGGAGACGTTGAGATCACATGCGATGTAAGTTATTGATATAATGACTAAATTACCTCGAAGAATGGATATTTTAATATAATGATCATTAATAAAACTTTCAAATTTGGATGAATATTATTTACTCGTGTTGATATTTTTTCAAACCCTCTCCAAATTTTTTTCCTGCGTTCGCCCCTGCTAACCTAACCGACTCGGAGAACGTTTAGAACACGCACAACACCGGTTACGCAAACGCCGAATTTCACAATCAACCGTCGAATATTTCACGTCATGAAACAACAGTTTAAAACACATCGCAACACCGCGGCACGGGATCGATATTTTACAATTAATTCGATAATCGTCGACATAAGGTACCAAGTTATTAAAGAAAATAGCGCAAGTTTCGTATGTATTTTTTTATTATTATTATTATTATTATTCCAGAACGTCGCAAAATAATCGACTAAACCAGATGAATAACATATTAGTATTATATTTGTTTACATTGCGCAAATATGTAAACATTTATCGTTTTTATTAGGTATATTATTTTTACCCATTATGTTCAATATTTTTATAACAATTTAAACATTTTTTTTTTTTTTGGTAGATAAATGCATATTTTCTAAAACATATTACGTCGATTTCCGATGCATTCAAACCATGACGTATACATCCAATATTTCTAAAATGTCTATATATGTAAAACGTTTTTGTGCAATATCATTATTTATTCCACATAAAATCCTAGTTTTACGCTTTCTACACTCAGAGTTGCACATGCAATATACACGGGATCACGCAACAATTCACGACAATGTTTTGTCTTTTATTAATAAATAACCTCGATAACCTTGCTCGAGATTGATCTATTTACGTTCTATTAAAACCGAACGATCGAGTTTTAAATATACATTAACGCTGTTAGTGTGACTAACGATAAGAACGTACAAAATTACAAAGCACAAATTGATTTTTTTTAAATTATAAATTATATGCTACGCGTATATGACATATTATAAAGATAAATCAATAATAAAATACCACATTATCGTGATACTCCGACAAAATTGTTATTAAATAACATGGCAAAAAACAATAGTTAAATGGAAGACTGAAAGATACTTATTTCACACATGACATATGTATTGATAAATGCTGTACAACAAATTACAAATTCCGACGACTTCGCGCGTACAAACACACATTTTACACGTGAAGCGTTCTATTTTAATATCGTACTCGTTGAAAACCGATTTCATATGGAATCTGAAAATTACAACATAAAAGTGTTTCGAGAGCATCTCATTTAACACGTAATCATTCACAATCAACATTTACATGCGTAAAATTAACAAAATTATACGGGACATAAAGGAGACTAATAACCTACAATATCGTTTCGTTCACACGTAAACCAATATATCATTATTATTCGTACTGTTATTAACATACAAAACGATGTGGTATGAAACTCGATTGGCTTGAACATTTTGAATTCGGCCAATATGTGTAAAACATCTTGTTTCTTTCAGATAACTACTAAATTCGAAAAATCATCTAGAAATATTAAACTGCATCAAACAGCAAAAAAACTCATTTTGTGTTTTTACAATTAATGATTTAGCAAATCATAATTTAAATGTACGTCGTGCATGTAATTTATAAACGTTTAATTTCGAAATCTCGTATAGGAAAAAAAGCCAAAAAGTCTATATAAAAGAGAAGTAAGAATGTTACATAAAACATAAAATCCCCACATTCGTTATCATTATTCATTATTTTATAAGCCGAATATAATATTATTACAAAAAAACATTAAATAATAATTACACTAGATCCGTCTGTTTCTCACATAAATGGTACATTTTCTACGACATAAATTTCGTCGATATTATATTTTTATAATTTTATTCAAAAAAATTAAAATATACATTTTTCAAATTAAAAAATGTAATCAAAATATAATTTCACTACAATTTTTGATTGAATAAAATATATAATACGACATCTGTCCTCTCCCACTCACAATTTCAAATTTAAATTTTCAAAAGTAAAAATATGAATTTGTTAAATCATTACGATATTAAGTTTAGGCGCCTGCCTATTCTACTCCAATACAGAATTCAAATATCGAAATTCAACACCCAACATCACCATCACTATAACTATTAATATTACTAATACTATTATTACTATAGGTATTATACTGTGTTAGGTTTATACGACTATACGTCATATTTATCATCGTAAAATAAAGCAATACTTAACTCTTTAAATATATAGACATTTACATATATAGTTTATATATTCGTATGTAACTACGTCTCATTAAAAATATACTTGTTTTGTTTTATTGATTTGTATTCGCGATTAGAAGTTAATTAAAGCGAAATAGTAATTATTATAATTTATTATTATGAATTTAAAACGAACTACCTAATAGTTAAATTGAACACGTAAACGTTTTAATAAAATTTAAACAAATAACTAAAACAAATTGTATACGCTTATATAGTACATATAGCTGTTGCCTATTGTGTAATAAATATTCTTTATAGCAAAAAACGTATACATTTTAAAAGATAAGCTACGAAATGATATCATTTTATTTAGTTCATTTGATTTCCTTAAAATATTGTACTCCTGTTGTCACAAAGCAAGTACGGAAAGAAATAATAAAATGAATTTAAACGTACATATGAGTATGTACGTTTAAATTCATTTTATTATGTGTATTAAACATTAATGGTGCTAATTTGTTTGTTTACATAATAATTGTAATTATTTTATATCAATTATTATTATTATTATTATTTTTATTGTTATTTTTATTATTAATCGCCAGACATTAATCGATAATGATAACGAATAATACATTTAAATCTTTTATCGTTTTATACTATATTCCATAACATATAGAATGATGGACAGCGACTAATTGAAAATTAAAAAATTCAACGAACTGCGATGGCATAAAAGTCATTTCAGTATTAATTCAATTTTATATTTAGGCCATCTCGCAAACATATGACTAAATGTCGTCGGCGAACTCGAGATTACGAAATAATAAAATTGAGTTCAAACAAGTGTGCATGTGTCTTTAGAACCTTGTCCGTTTTTCTTTGATCGGTTATATCAAATAAATTATACTGATCGTATTACACGAATAATGCACGCGACGAACAAAGTTAAATTCGCGCAGATCCTCATTTATATTGAAGAAATGCTTACTGATTACCGGTCACAGCTGAACCGGACAATTGATCAAATGTTCTTCTGTCGAAATGATCCAGACGTGTTCAAACGTATTTATTTGCCAAAACGAACACGTGAAAACATTTTACGAGCAATACGATTTTCGAATGAAAGTGCACGCGCAAAATTGATTCTGAAAAATTGGCGTAGACCTAACGTCATAGCATAATTTTACAATATCGCGTACCTAAATCGCTGATGCATTTCTATTCGAAAATATATCTCGGCGAAACAGTACAAAATCATTCACGCATGGGCGTTTAATCCAAAACTCGGTGCGTTGTAGGTATACGCGCTTTAATAAATAAATCAATTGAGATAAATATAAAAAAAAAAGTGCCCATACAAATGATTAGATTTACGAGTGAAGCCTATTTGTTATGCTGTTGGAAATATTAGAATCGTACTTATGATGTGCGATGATAAATCGACTTAAAGACTGGAAAAAATATATTCGTGTATTTTCATTACGCCCACTGATTTGGTGGAAACGAAATTCCCACGAGAATAAATCTGAGAATAGAGTTTCGCAAAGACGAGCTAGTCAAATCGTCGTACACGCCCGACGCTGGAATCTTTTTTTTAAATCGCTAAAAAATAAAAATTCCACGTGACCGTGTCGATTTTCCGAACACCGCGTTATACCGTAGTTGGTTTAAAAACGTTCTAGATAAAATACTAACGGTAAGCGTTTATCGTTATGGTTTTAGTACGTTTGTCACCGTCCTACTTGAACAGTAAAAATAACAACGTTTGCAGCTCGTACGAAACGTTGTGTTAACAGATAAGAATAGAAATTGTGCCATTATTACCATAGTAAACGTTGTTGTTGTTTTTTTTTTGTAAATAATAGTCAAATTTTACTCCGTACAACTCTGGAATAAAACTCGTATCCGTTGTAACGTTTACGAGTCTCTTGCACTGCCGTAGTAACAACTATCTTTTCTTTTTTATGGTTATTGTTTTACAACGGTGCATGTACGTACACACACACACACACACACACACATACACACACACACACACACACACACACACGTTACGCGTAGGTGTGCAGTACTGTTGCAATCTTCTCGCGGTTGTCGTACGTTTCAGACAGACGGACGTAACATTATTTTATTTTCACCGTTCGTCTGATTATTGTAAACATTATTTTCACACGTTTAATCGTTTGATCAGGAAGCGGATAATTAATATACCGGCTCGGGTATTGTCGAACAGTACAGAAATCGTGGCGAAATGAAAACAATGTCGGGAAAGCACGATTGCACGATTGATCAAGACACCATGCGACGATACGTGTGCCAGGTACGGATTCAGATTTATATTACCGGGGAGGGGCGAGGGCGAATATTGCACATTCAAAAATAAAATACCTGTCTAATATGTGCGTGCGTGTGTTTACTGAAATGAAATACAAGCGTATACTTAATTGAAGAAATATTTTTGAACTCGATAAATGGCCGGGACTATAAAAATGACGACGACAATACGACAAAATATTTAAGAAACATACACGACGCGATGACGCTCATTTACTATTTACTATCGAGTTCCTTCTGCAAGCATTGAACAATTATCGCTGGAATTTCCCCTAAACTTTATAAACTCTATTACATTATTATATTAGATTAGATTAGAATATACGAATACATTACAACCGACGAACAGATAGAACAGTCTTTTTTTTCACGACTAGTCGCACCGTGGTGTTGCTGCTGCTATCGCGTCGTCCATAGTTATCGCAAATTCCAAGAATAGCTCAGTACGTATGTACATTGATTCGTGCGTATGGAATACACAAATAGTTCAAAATTTTTGTTCAGTATTTTTATCAGGAATTTTTTACCAAAGTAAAACCATTCCGCCCTCGCTCCCCCCCACACTGAATCCGCGCCTGACGTGTACGTGTGTTAGGTTAGGTACCCGGTGTACGCAAGTATTTCGGACGAGAATCGCGTACGTATAATTCGTACGCGTTATGCAATTCATAAATGGCGCGACACGCTATTAAATAATCCGGAAATACCGAAACGTTAGCGCCTACTCTTCGGTTTCCAACGACAAAACGATGAAATATGTTCGATCTGAATTCAGTCGAGTTTGTATGAGTTCACACGTTCGTTACAGATCATCTGAACAACCGTCACTTGGAGACGAATGTATTCGGGGATTGTCTTGAATTCTGATCGATGATAAATAATTATGTTTTGAACAGAGTTTATCATTAGTGTTCTCGATGTTCTTAAAATACTCGTCCAGAAATTTTCGATCGAAATTGTCGAGTTATTTTTAAAAAAAAAAACATTATTCGATTAATCTTGTATTACAATAAATCTAAAACCATATCAATAGGGAATAAAAATTAGTGCGCGCAATTTAAAATTGAAACGCTTATAAATCATAATAAATTATCAATCGATTACTTGAGGTTTATGCATTTTTTTTACGTACATTTCGCGAATGTGTGTACATTTGATCATTTATTTAATTCATCTTATAAAACTGCATGCTAACTGCACTCGGCGAGTTTTTACATGCAACTACTAAACATTAAAACAACATGTACCTATATATATATATCGATAAATTACTTTGGACTGATTACTTATTTAAAATACACGTTGTATTATTACGCAACAATGTTGTACCTATTAATTTGTTTTACCTGAAAGTAACTGATGTTAATTAGAATCTGATTTATTTTAAAGCTTGTAATTATTTAATTGAAATTCTAGTTATGTGTAAGTAGGTGATTATAATACGAAATAATTAATAATTGAATACAACATTTACATTCTTAACGCCGATATTATATAATAATTTTACGACCCCAATCGATTTGAAAAACACGTTAGTGTAACGTTTTACAGAATTTTCAAAAACCGCATTGCGTTCCAAATATTTTCTTTCCGCCGTTATACTGCCGACAATATCAAACAATATCCGTTATTTCAATTCATAACGATCTAGTCCAATAATTCGTATTGATTATTTTACGTTATATTGTTGTTTTCATTCGACGGACAAAAAAAAAACTTAGCAACGCCTCTAGACACATGAAAATATAATATCAAGATGACAGTATTTTTTTTCTTTTAATTCTTTTTTTTTGTATGTGCACACGCGCGTGCACGTCGAAGCACAATTGATTGAAATAGGTAGGTCGCGCCTTGCTGTTACGAATATATGTGTATAAGTTACATTACGTACAACGTAGCTAACAACTTGCACACAATCGTTAACAAGAAAGTGATCATACGAACCGTATTGACATCACCACAAAACAACAATGTATTGCCTGTGTGCGCGTGTGTGCGTGTACGTACAAAACGGACGAATTTGTGAGAGGCAGAGCCAGGCCGTCGCTGCTGCGGCTGTGGTCCACATAAACAGATGTTCAACAATATTGTTCTAACGGATCTTAAATAATTGTTTATATCTCGCTGACGACAATAGATATTAGGACAAACGCAAATGCCGGTCCGCGGAATAAAAACAAATGCCGTCAAACAACCACCGCAGACGCGTCTATTGAAACTACGTTGGTACTTCGTAAAACAACGAGTCACGAAAGTCCGTTGATCGAACGGACTTTGAAAATGAATCAAAACATCGAAATATTTTCAGTATGGAAACATGGGTTCTTCGGAGGATTAAGAAATCAAATCCTTCAATCGGTCATTTCGTTAGAGAGCGACCGACGGTGGAATCAGGAACGGACTGGCAGGGCGGGTAGGAGGCCATACCCGTCCAGGCCCTCTAGAAATGTTGTACTTGGGCCTCAAGCTATATTTTTTATTACGGCCTATTGGCCTACACACAATAATGTAACACCTAATAGTTTAAATGAAACCTATATTATATTATCACGTAAATTGAATCGAGCCTAGAAACACTTGTAAATAAAAAAAATGTACTAAAAAGTGTGAAATAATTCACAGAAATCTTGTCGAAGTCGGCGTTACTTTTAAGTATTAAATTACTTTTTAAGTAATGCGTAATTGAAAATTAAATATAAAGTATCTTTATAATTTTTGGTCTGTGAGTGATATAGACAAGATACGATACTATGTGTCAATTTGGAATCCGGCACCGACTTCGACAAGATTTTTGTGGATTATTTCACACTTTTTAGTGCATTTTTTTTTCGAAGTCGGTTTTATTTTTTTCCAAAAATTCTTTTTATGTTATACATTATCAAGTTATTTATTTTATTGAAAATTAAAAATCATAACATCAAGTCGCTTGTTTGCGTTGATTACGTTAGTTTAAGGCCTTCTAAAAACTTAGCCACCTGGGCCTTCAGGGTCTCAGTCCGCCCCTGCGTGAAATGTATGAATTATTCACTCCGTGTTCCCTCCTCAAATGGAGCCCCGCGTTAATTACGAATATAAAATAGCGACGTGTGCCTAATACGAACAAAACACAACAATTCCAAAAGTCGATCCCGACGTATAGATAACAAATACTTTTAAAGAAAGCGTTATGATGTATCTACACGCATATATATATATATAATTATGACGATTATATAAGTATCTATAATGGTTTTTTTTTCTAAACGACATTTGCAACACAATTCGCATAATTTTCGTTTGTCCGTATTCATACGGTAAAGGCATAAGCCCACGTGAAACACACTCGTTAGTCATCTATTCTGATTTTAAAAGACCTCCACCAATCCTACGTTTTCATTGTGTTCTTACAAAATGGCCATGGTGCGATTGTTCATCGACGATGAACGTGCTTATGAAATACAATATTCAATTGCACAATGACATGGATCGCCGAACGAAGGGTACCGGCGGACAGTAAATATAAACATATGTCGTTCGATTGACAAAAACATAAAAATACGTATAATTATTCCATATAAAAAAGAACAAATTAATTGACCGAAGATAAGGTGTATATATATATATATATATATATATATAGAACCATGCGTATTTATATTCTCAAACGGGTATAATCTCTCCCACTTGTCTAGTACTCGTTCGTATTACCTACTACAGGTTTTTTTTTTCTGTTATAGGCGTTTCCGAAGGTGAACGTAATAGTCGCAGATGGGTATTTTTACGTTATACAGGAAACAGATACGTAAATAGCGTCATCATACGTTTTTACAGACGAAAAAATGTTAAAAATCGTACACAAAAACCCCGATAAGAGCACAAAGGCCGAAAAAAACCGATATCCCGATTTCAGTCAATTTTACCATCGATGTTAATAGTTATTACGAATGTAATATTTAAGAATTTACAAACGCTGATATTACGTGATAATTTTATCGATTTTCCAAATATAAGAAAAAAATTCAAGTTAATTCAGTTATGTCATAATATATATATATAGCCGGTAACTAGTGTTATATAATTATAAATTACACTTTGTTTAATATTCTGATTTTAATCTTTTTTCAAATAGTATTTTTTTTCCCTTGATAAACGTATATCCAATTCAAACCTATATGTTAACACGGCTAGTATACGAGTTGGCTGCACGCGGAAATCGTAACGGTGTCGTCATGTCAGTTTTTTTCGAGACTATGGCAAACATTTCGCGATGTGCCGACTTAAAAACTAATCCCGTGTCGTCCCGTTTTCAACGCATTTTTATCAATAATTTTTTTATCATACGCATAACACATCTCATGTGTCCGATCGCGGTTCAACGTTTACAACACGTCCCGGTTAGTCGGTTAGGTTAAGACTATACACACACACTACCGACAAATTATTGGTATTGACAGTTAATGTTTTTTCAAGACCGTCGACTCGAGGTCGAGCTAAACACTAGGGTGGGGGGCAAACGCACGAGTCTATATCGCCCCCCCCTCCTCCTCCTCCCCAAAATGACGCCACCGATTACGAATGAAAAATATTCGGTCTACCCGGCATATCTACCGTGTGATAACGTACATCATTTCCATTTTCCGCCACAACGGATTGTTCCGTTTTTTGATATTTTGGTAACCCCTTACCTACGGACTACACGAATACACGCTGTATTTGCGCTCGCCTCGCCCAATGCTTGGCCGGAATATTCATCGTGATTGTGCCGTAACTGTATCGTGTATTGTTTTTCAGAAACCGTATGATTTTTCATTTTCGGACTTTTTTTCGTACGGGTTTTAATTGAACACCGCCAACGCACGACGAGTCGTCTATTTCGACACGGGCCGCGATTGGAAATTCCAAAAATCGTTTAAAATTAACCGGTAGTTTACCACGATTACTTCCATCGTGACGAACGCGATTGTTTCTCACGAACTTCACAACGTTCGGAGACCGAACGCGCGTACGATCCTAAAATCGACAGAAGACAAAAAATCACGACGACGTAATCTTTCCTGTACCATAACGATTGAAATTCTTAGGGGTTAACAGGATATGAACACTGAAATTCGTTGTGGCGGAAAAACGGTGACGGCCGTAACATACCTGCGCGAGATATTCGTCAAGTTATGACTCATAACCAAAATCGAACGGGCGAGACGTACAGTTAATTGCGTTAGACGAAAATAATTATTATTATAACACGCGCCAAGAACCGAAAAAAAAAAACAAAACAAAACGCAAGCCGAACACGAAATGTTTACGTCAACCGGTCGTCAAACAATGTGATGTATCGATAAAAAAATAATACAAACGAACCCATTGAACTACTTCGGAAACATTGTGATTCACAACAGTCTCGTCAGTGTTGTGCTCGTACTACACGTTATACACGGACACGGGGCCACTCGAGTTATTGAGGACGATCGATAAGTCCAAATAACGATCGCATCGGACCGAGTATCTGACCGAAAATCGGCCCGCGCACACACTTGAAACCGCGGTCGAGCGTGTTGTGACCGAACCAACAAGTTTATAACCACGCGAAAACAAACGACCTTACCCCCCCCCCCCCCGGCAATCCCGTGCACCTTAAACCCGAGTACGTACCACGAAACCGTTCGGGGCTAGTCCACTTCTGACTTTCAGGTACTTCTTGCGCACGACCCGCCAAAGCACGTAGGCCATCGCGATGATCCATAAATGAACGCGAACGGCGACGTGTGAACGACGACGCGCGCGGTTACATTGCGATGCTCGCGATTCCCGTTCCGCGGGGCCGGTCCACCGCCAACGGAACGACCACACGATACGACCGGAGTGATGGTGAACGCCACGGTTTTTCGTTAATCCGGACGGACGGAACGGCCGACAACGCGGAGATCGCGGAATCTCAAAAACGATTACGTAAAAACGACGACGACGACGACGACGACGACCGGTACCTGCGCGCGCGACGTGCGTCCAACCGACATTGAAGTGCGTGTGCGAGCGCGCGCGCGACGGTTTCCGTTGTCGTAGCTGGCGGAGGGATCACGTGCTCCCACGGCGACGGCGGCGGCGGCGACGGCGTCGTAGTCGGCACGCGCGGGGGAAACGGCGTACGGATAACGTAACCAAACGATTATAACCAAAAAAATCGTTTTCGTCGTCTCGCGCGCCGTAATCGTTACGCGTCGCAACGAATTTTCAAATGGGGGGGGGGGGGGCAATAAAAGAATTTTTCAAAAACAAATTTTTTACTAAGGTTGACGAAACGCAGTGACGTGAGCCTTGGGATACATGTTTCCGAGTCGGTCGGGAGAGTTCGGGTCTGACGGGACTGGCGGAGACATCTATAGTCCCTTATTAACAATCTATTTCCATAACGTTTACGTATCATTTTTAACGTGTTAATGTTACAAGCGGAAAACCCGCGCTTATAGTTCCGTTACATCAATTACGCGTGACAATCGACTGTTTTAGGACTCGTGCTACGAAAATAATGACAGATTGTCAGAATTGTAATGCCTAAATGAAATCGTATTATCTAATGATAATTCACCGACCTGAAGATTGCGAATTTTTTCATGAGCTACATTCAAATTCAACAAATCCGTTATTGATATTACGGACTACAGCTTCGTTGTTTTTACTCTGAAAACAATCCAACATTTTAGATCTCTTCTTCGAGTTGTTTGTTATTGTTGCTACCGTCATCTACAAAATAAACACTAAACAATATCAACCAGCGGGTATGTTATATCACGTTATTAGGCAGAAGTGTCCAATGAATAATAATTATTATCCTACCTTCATTTACGGATAAAGAACTTGATTCCGATTCTGGCTCTTGAAGTATATTATCAATTGTTTTAATTTGCTCACAGCACTGATATTTTCTAACGGGCATCGGAAAAAAATAAACCGAAAAACTGCGCACGCACGAATATGATACGGAGAGAAATGTACGTGGTAAGACGTACATATGAGCGAAAAACATCGTTATTCAGGAAATATAAGGTTTTACAAATTCGGATAAAAAGAACAGTAACATTAAATATATATATATATATATAAATAGAAAGTCTACAAAATAATGACAATCGTGATTAACTTAATTAAAATTGTATATTTTGGATAAAACCCACAAATATATCATAAATATTATATTTATATCACGGACAGTGTGTACATTTTATCGTGTTATCTGTGTATTTACGTGCGTGTATGACGACAGGTATATTCACAGACATCAATTCAATATTTTTTGTTGTTTTTCAAGCTAATAAATCACCAATTATTGTATACAAACACGGATCAACGGCGAGGCGGGGGGTGGAGGGGGTCCTCAGGCTTCCCCCTCCCCACCCAAAATACGCCGCTGGCGCGAACAATGTATTCATTCGTACGGCGTCGACAAGCGCGATGACGAGTCAATACCACTCGGCCCCGGTTGACGTACAGCTGGGCCCGTACGGACAGTCCGGATTTTACAAAGGCAAACGCGTTTAACACGGCTACGTCGACACAAAAAGTCATGTCGGGTCATGAATTCGTATAACACGCGATTTCCATTTTCGTTCGTGTTTTTCCCGCCCCCCGGGAACGTTTGGACAAACCGATAACCATTATCAGCGTCGTTGTCATTATTTTTTATTTTTTTTTTATTCGCGTGTTGATCTGTTTTATGGTTATCGTTTATGGTTCTTGTGGTTGTACCGTGCTCGGAATATCAGTGAATATGGTTTCGTTCGATTACGTGGCACCTGCGCGTCTTCACAAAACGGACATTTTTCATACATGGTTCTGGGTATGGTGATGGCATAAAATAGCAGTAGCAGCGATTTTTCACAGGTGATTTCAATGTAGCAATCACAGTCTGCTACTCCAGTACGAAAATAACAGTGACTTCTACATTTTTGTTTATAGCAGTTGGTCACAAGTTGGTTAGAAAAAACAACTGCCTACTATTTTCTGTAATTTCAACATGTGATTTGGTAATGTTGAGTGTGATTATAGTTTTAATCACTACATTAGTGTTTTATTTTTGTTATAATAAAATATCGTTGTATGATGAATTTTGTGAAATACGAAGTTTAAAATGGTAAAACGTTTTTTTTCATTCTAATGATTTTATCCGTTACCAACAAAATGTTTGTACTTTTCTCAATAGACCAATGAACACTATAATAATTACTTATTAAACAGTTAATTTAATCTATTCGACATGGTAATAAAAATAAAACAATCAAGACAATTAATACGAAGAAAAACAGATAAATAAATTACGCATTTCGATTTAAAAACAATCGCCACTGGAAAAAAATCACGGTTTACCATCACTAGCTCTGAGTTAAAATCGTATCGACGGCATAACAATATCGTCAATCTTCAGTCTTGGCAACGCGCGAGGAAACGGAACCCCGATGTCCGGGGGATTTGGCGTGGTAACACAAACGGTGACCGTACCCCGGCGTGTTCGGTTGTTTTCCGTGCGACGCGGTCCGAGACGTTACGACGATTATCCATTTACTGCTGTCGTGAAACGTATCGCGTAAACGCCCAAACTGGACACGGCCACGGCGGAACACAATAACGGATTGAATTACGATCGGTCGAACGGACGACAAAATGGGTTTTGACTGGATGATCGAGAAAACACGGGCCCGCCGGTAACTCAAACGTATTACGTTGCGCTAATAGTCGTCCTCGTCCCGTGGGGATCGGAATTTCACGCGTTGTTCTTTAGCCTTCGGGCGCAACGATAGAATGAATATTCACATGGTTACTACGGCACGCGGTGCTGGTCGACGGTTCGCGCGTTAAGACCGATTTCAAAGTAACGATATGTATGTGTATGAATTGCTTACCGTTCGCGTGAACGACGGGTAAAACGAACCGATCTCTCAAGGTTCGAACTGTTCGTGATTTTCGTATCGAATTGACAGAGTTAACAGACCGATGTTTGTCAAATCCAATAAAGCATATAACATTATGTGACCGAGTTTTTCGTTTCATCGGACGGCCAACAGTTTAAACGCGTACACGTTAAAACGAAATATAACCTCAAGAGTTATAACGAAAAGCACGGTATCGATCGTTGTGTTGTGTGTATTGGAATTGTTTGGAAAACGTAATTCATTGGTTTCAGTGGGAAAAAAAAAACGGAACATCGACGCGTTCTGTATAACCGTGTATTCATTTATTGTTTTATACAAAACGTTATGGTACGACAAACTTTCCATTTTTTTTTTTTTTTTTTCGTTAGTTTTAAGTTGTACACGTAATAATATTTTACAATAATCGGTCGTGAAGATATTTTCGATTCACCTCCGCTGCAAAAAGAAATAGTAGGACTAATTTATTACTTCGCCGTGTTATAATCACACACGTCGACAGTGGTTCCCAATGTTTTTGGGGCCGCGACCCAAATTCGTCTGCGGAAATCTATCGCGACCCACACGGTTTTTAAATTCACTGGATAAAAAAGTTTAGAAACCATAAATTTCGCGACCCACGGGCTGAGAAACGCTGCGATAAGATATCCGTACTATTCAATTTTCGGTATTCGAACGGAATGCATAAACGAAAACGCACACGCCGTGGAGATAATACCATTTCAGACGTCGGCATACAATATAACTAAATGTGAAACCATTCGTCGCGTTTTTTTGTTGTTATCAACACGATTTTTGGTCGTCTGTCCACGTGAAACGCACACGTTTTATTCTCTCGTGATTTTTCAGAATTTATAATTTTATATTTTATTCAATTCAAAATATACGGTCAAAGCGTTTGACTTGTAACGTCCATTCGAGTCATTTGTACGGAACGGACACCGAGTTTAAACAATGCAAAATTAACCGTTTTATTTGTGTATACGCTTTGTCGACTCGTGCAACGGCGAAACACATTTATCAAAACATTACACATACACCTCTCGCACGATTGTCATTACCAATATCGATATTATCGTTTTGGAGCAGGTGTAGAAATCGTTCTTTCGCCGCGTAAATGTTATTTCTTGCTTCTCCGGCACAGTTCCGAACCGTACAAGTGTAATGTAATGTTCGTTCATGCATGTTTTCTCAATCGATCGTAACGCAACGTCAACGCATTGTGTAATTCGGTTTCCTATCATAATGATAAGAAACGAAAACAACCACTAGACATATGCACCGGATGTGCCCGTAATCAATTCTTCTAACGCACGCACAAATAAAAACTCGTCCGTATGTTGTATCGTTGTAACGGCCGGACGAATGCCTCCGTGTATTTACTTTATTTTTTAACGGTGTGGCTTAAAACCTATCGATCATAATTCTATGCGGAAAAGTAGATTTTTTTTTTTCATCACGTGAACAGTAGACAAGCCGCGTCGACTATGTTTTTGCCATCACGTGTTTTCGCTGTTTAAAATAAAATAAAAAAAAAAAAAACCCGTATTTTATTTCACAGCATATTTTTACTCGTATTCGCCATTTGTCATTCATCATGTCGACAGGATATTCGAGATTAATTATTTTTGTCCGTTGGAATTTTCATTTGATGCAATAGCACATTGCTCACCTCGTGTGTTGTCTTTCCTTTTCTATGCATATATACTTATTTTTGACATTTTATAAAATGTCTAGATATACCATTACAACACCAGATTATACGCTTTGGCTGTAACATATTGACATACGCATACGCATTTTACCTCCGTATATAATTATATATATATATATACACGTAACACTAATGCCTGAAATATAATTAAAATTGCACCTCTTAGAAAATGTTTTTACGTACTCGTAAAAAATTGATAAATCATGAACACGCCGCTTATATAATATTATAAAATTGTACGGATAAAAAGACAAACAAATCGATTATGTAAAATTAATATTATGTGTGTGTGTGTGTGTGCAGTATCGCAATTTATAATAAAAGTCTTTAATAGTTAACCGAGTAAAAGCCAACATTGTTCGTAGTACTCTATAAATCCCTGAGCCTAAATTTTCATTTCTGAGGAAAACGGATGTTTTTTCGTCGAGAAAAATCAATTCGCTCGAAATAACAAAACGTTAAGGTTACGTGAATTTTCCGCAGTCACGTCATTTCGCGTTTCATAATTTGTACATCGTCCATAGTAGGTTTACGTCACGGCTACTGCTCAGGCGTCACGCAAGGAAAACTTAATCGTACGGCGTTTTCTAGAACCGTGTAGACATTAGAAAACGAATATCTTCGTTGAAGATATGTATTGTAATTCGTATGGAACGTAATCGTCATTCGAAAAAAAAATATATATGTGTATACGTGTGTGTATGTGTGTATCGTTGGTGTTAGAGCTTGGGTACGTATATTCGTCGTAACACACGCGACCTTCTATGATCAATATTATACCTAACGAATAACGACAATGCGGAATATTCGGAGTTAAATGATTTTTTTTCTTCTTTTTTACTCGCCAACAATGTGAACGTGATAAATGAACGTAAATAAAAACTAATTAATTTCGAAAATTCTTTTCTGGATTTTCGTGCACTATTGTGTGTGTGTTTTGCTTGAGAACGAACGCGTCGCCCTTGAAACGCGCACGATTGATTTTAGAGTCTCGATGAACGGCGGAAACGCGCGATCAGCTTCTCGTGTGTGTTCTCCGAGAACGAGAGCCCGGAGGTTTAAGCCCGTTTAAGAGGTTAAGCCCGGTACGTTCTCACAAACGAGAACAGCGAACGCGTACGTACGTACCTGAAAACTCCCGTTAAAACGGAGGCGTATGTCGAGGGAAACACGATTTCGCCACGACACACCCGGTGGTAACGGTGGTAACGGTGATAACGATGATAACACAGGCGGCGCCTGTCCGGTGGCAAACGTTCGCGTTTCAAATCCGCCGTTCACTCGAGTAGTTGTCTCCCCATAACCCGCCGTCGGTAGAGGCGCACGTCGTATTTCACGTCCTGACATTTCGTCGTAACGATATGGGACGGTGGCGTATAGATTTCGGTTATCATCACGGCCGTGTTGAATTATGTATATTCTAAAAACCCGTCGATACTGAACGCGTAGCAATTATATAGTTAATAGTAATAGTAAATAGTCAATCGCAACGTTCAACGATAAGCATATTGAAGCGTATAGCGTATGTATATGTATGTAGTGGATAATGTTATACCGGATGATTCGCCAATTATTGAATGAAGAACGAGTGGTAGTAATGACTGTTATATGCCAGACAATGGGCACACGGTTCCCACAATGTACTATCTCGCTGGTATCACTCGCATATCGTAATATTTACATTTTAAAACAATAGTTTTTTTTTTTTTTAATAATTCGATTTGATCTTTACGCAAACACCAGATTACATTAGCTAATAGATTCGATAATAATACAGTATAGTTTTGAACTTTTAAATACAATTTTAAAACACATATATAATATATAAATTAATTACAATGCCAGATTAAAGGCGAACAATTTCAAGAGAGTCAACTCCTGTATCATGTCATATTTAAAAATAAATATTACACTAAAAATGTTAACGGGCGTCCGAAATCATTAAATACTAAGAAAATACATTTTCTATGCATTTCATCTTATGACGTTGTTTAAAATTATGTTATACATCAAATGTCATCGACGCAAAAACAAAGCGTACAAAACGACTAATTTGTTTAAAAATTATTGAGAGTATAGAAAGTTGTAAGAATTCTAATTCATAGAGATCGTTCATATAGCCTCTCGGAGTATGTTACTCATACTGCTTAGTGTTTGTTTTAAATTGCTTTCACGAATAATCTTTTTCTACTTTAAACAGACTGGTGAAATTATATTTGAGTCGTACTAGACAAATGCAATGCATTAATTGCAGTATGTATATATTTACATTTGTGTGTGTGTAAATATTAAAAACATTAAATTTCACAAGATAAACATCGATTTACAAAACAAAAATCAAGAAAACAGTTTCAAAATGTAGCTAACTCAAATTATATTAATTAAAAAAAAAAAAACTAAAATTATATATATTATAAGATATACAATTATGTGATTAACATTTATTTTATTTGTACTTAACCGTGTTTATTGATTACAAATCGGGTGTAAACGTACAACATAAATATTCTTAATAAACGTGAGAAGATGACTTCCACGGATTTATAAATACATATTTATCCGCGTTATTGTCGGCCCAGAGGTGAAAACTAATATTTGCTTTTGAACACATTTGTCAACGTGAAAGACGTGTTTTAATCGCGTACTTTAACTAACAAGAATGACAAAAGGAAATGTTTCGCCGTAGGACGGAGTTACCGTTTAATGTTTGCAATTTAAACGCTTCGACCACATTTGTGAGTTATGATCATGGGTTCGGTTTCCGTATAATTCGCGCGGTTAACAAAATCGAACGTGCTGTTTAAAACCGTTCCATAGGACTCGTAAAAAATAAAACGACAAAAGATAATCGGTCCAATTCGAGTTCGTCCGTGTACCTATTATCTGTCTGCTCGGCGAGATACGAGTTAATAATTGAAATGCATTAAAACCGATTAGCGATTAATTAAAATTTGTTTATCGTACGCGCACAACAAAACCAGAAACACGCACTTTACGGCGTAGACAATAAAACGCGTCAGACGTTGATAATTTGTCGGCCATTCGTCAATCATAATGTTGGGATTCCGTGTGTATTATCGACTAGAACAATGACTATGTCGCGGTTTTGTCGATTTTGATTGACGTGATTTTTATTGTCTTCAATGATATCAGTTAACACGGTTCACCACCCAATGGAAAATAAACGTCGACGAAACAAAATCGTGTTTTCACTACTTTTTCTCTACGGGCTGGAGATTGCCCGCCGGCCTTACCAAACCACTCTATCATTCCCCCAACCCGTGTTTAATTTTCGACAGACGTCCAACCTTGGAGTCGGTCTCATCTTAAAGACAAAAGCAAAAAAAATAAAAACTCAACTCTCGTCTCCATGTTTTCAAGACCGTTTCTCCACTCCGAACCATCAGTTCCCATCGAATTGTTTATTTATAAAACGCTATTGAAGCCTACGATGGACCACGGCATCGTCGTCTGGGGCCCGGCCAAACCGTCGAACACAAAGACGATCCCCGAGCTTTTCAATCGATCGAGCACATGCGCTCGCTTTCAGGGGCGGAACTAGAGGGTGTTGCTTGGGTGCTATAGCTCCCCTCCCCCCCTTGAGTCCTGTTGATCTTTATTTTTTTGATTAGAAATAATATTTACTTACCATTATTTTTGTCTTTGACAATGATAAACAAAAGTGATAATAATAACAACTGGGTTGTTGTTATTATTATCGAATTGATTTGAATTGTGATGAGGAATTATGATTTTACGGTTAACCTTTCAGTACGTCATAATCGCGTTTTTATCGCTTTTCTGTAATTTTTCGGTAGTTTTTGGATAGTTTTTTTTTTGTGTTCTTGAAAACGTCTAAATGGTATCGAAGATTCGAATGAAACGAGTGAGAAGAACGTTAGACGATCACAAGACGTCCTTACTTACGGACCCCGTTCAAAACGTTTCGGAGTCACACAAGCATTTGTAATTACGTACTCGTTTAAATACGATGCGTGATTCGACGTGCACTGCTTTAGCCGAGAGCATATTACAGATACTCATATATATGCATATTTCTAGTTTTAGACTTGTCCACCGTTTCAACGGACGGATTCGATATACTTGTCGACCAAGCATTCCACGAGTGATTATGTTATCTGGGTTCGACGTTGAGAAATTCGTCGAGTACAACAATATTTTTATTTACCTATACGATCATAATTGGTACGGACGTGGCGATATACCGATGTCATTTTTGTTTTTAGACGTTGGTTCCCGCGCTACGACGAACCGTCGTCATCACATATGCTTTACGTGTTTGGAACTTAAAAGTGCACATTTATACGTGACGCGCGGACAGTCAATGGCGACAGTCATACACGTTACGGAGCGGGGATTGTTGTTGGGTTTCGTTGAAAACAATGAACGTGTAACAAAAACGTCAATGAAAACCCCGGGTGGGATATTTTGCGTTGATGTTAAATAATTAGTTTTCATTTCGATGCTGTTGATTTTTCATGACAATCTCAATGTCGAAGGCCGCCGACATACATGATACGTTGTGGTTTTTTTTAACTCGAAAACTCATTTAACGCTAACGTATTTGTTTGATTACAGACGATTCCCTCGTGTTATTTGAAGGATACGGTGGTGTGCGTCAATTAGGTTACGGTTCAATTCGGCCCCACGTATGTTGGGGTATTATAAGCCGTGTCAACACAACCTGTTATCTTTCGTAGGAATTAAGTTCGGGTATTTGTCGCTATTAAATTGTCGCTATTTTATTGCTAAAAGTGTCTTGTGTTTTGTCTATAGATCAATGGGGAAGATCATGTTGCCAACAAGGTCACAAATTTACACGTGACACAGTACAATGGTACATTACAGTTTGACGCGTGAAAAACATGTTTATTTGCGCATTATAATTTAAATAAAAATGTACATATCAGAATGATTATATACTGTTTGAATCGCATACACATTTTTTATACTCTTGAGTACACCAATGGGTCGTGATAAAAATATGTAGTCTAGATCGTTCTTTGTACTTGGCGATATACTTACAGAGAAATCCAGTGATTTTTATCGTATAAATGCCAACAATTGGGTGATACACGAGTACGTATTTTTTATATTTTTTGGCCATTAAACGAAATATTGAATAATTTTAATTTATATCAATAATTACAATATTATTTTGATTTATACTAAAAAAAAAAAACGTGCATTTTTACATGGCTGTGGACAAATATGAATTAAAAAAAAAAAAGATATTTTACATTATTATTGCTACGCCAAACGAATATACGAGTAGGTACATAATTATTATATTAAATGATACATAAATGAATAGCCTAAATCCGTGTGCTTTAACTTGTGTTTTTTCCGTGACTAAACGTGTGTAGTACGTCCAAAAGTAATATTTATTCAAATTGTTTTGAATTTTATAAATTGAATACGACTGTAAATAGACTATATTAATATATTAAATAATAGGTATTGCAAATCATGAAAGAAAGTTTAGTAATTTATAGAATTTAAAACGATAGTTTTACTTTTTACTATAAGAAAAAGTCACAAATATTAGGCAGATACTAAATACTAGGTATATAGTTAGTTGTAGAATGTAAAAATTACAATTTTACAATTTGCCTCTCCGGCCAAGGAGGTCTGGACAGTCCTATGCTGTAGACGTTTGCGCAGTCAACGGGAAAACTAATAATTACACAATACCGTATTATGTAAATGTACTGATACTTCAACGCATCGAAGTAAAGATAAATACCTGCAATTCAATTTTATTGAAAATAATAATAATTATTAACTGTGTATAACGTTTGTACCGCAGTGTTGAATTTCGAGATGAGGGACAGCAGACTGTATACAATCGTTGTAAAACCTTTTTCAACCAAACATTTGAAAAAAGTACTTTTTTTATTAAAAGGTTTTTAAAGGGAAATATATAAAAAAAAGGGCACTGTGGTCACTTGACCGAGTGTTTTAAAGTTGTAATATACAAATATTGCCGTTGACCATAAGATGGTTGTTTCGTTACGGCAGAAATGTGTTCGATCAAAACACTACAACACCATAGTATACAAAGAGACTTGTAGCATTGGCTATTTCAATGACATACTTCATTAAAATATATTTCATAGTACAGAGATATTTAAATACCAAATTTCAAATTTCAAATGTTGATGATTTTAATATATTGTTGGGATAAATTTAACGTTTTCCAGTTTTATTATTTTAACACCAATTGAACATACAATCATTTTCATTTAATTTAATAAAAAAATTAAAATATTTGCCAATGCTTTGATTATATAATGTTTGATGAAAGTATAAAGCATAAAGCTTAACTATAAAAATACCATAATGTATTAAAAATTTAAATCAACAATTTTGATTCAAAGATTCAGTAACATTAAAACATCTACACATTACTAGCGCTTACTTTAATGTTTAAAGTGCATAACATTATTCCACACAAACACCCGATTAATAGTATTATTCACATTAAAAACTACAATATTTTAAAAATATTATATCATTGTTTTTAAATTCAAAATAATAATAAAACTCTAAACACTTCTACGTGTCCCACTTGAGCTGACATCTGCCGCTTGTTACCTTTTTTTTTTATATCGATATAAATTATACTCTGTGTTACATAAACAAGTACAAGACTGATAAAATAACATATAAAACATGTGAAGATTAATTTCTTCAAAGAAAACAAAAACCTTTCCTACACATATTATACACGCATATATATATTTAAATCTATACAGACATCTTCGCATGTAGACAATATTTTTTGTATTTTTTAAGCATTTCAACAGTGTTAATACACCAGTTAATGGAGTCAATTACATTATACATAATTGAATAAATAACAAAAATATAAAAAAAGTTTGGTGGCTTTGTCAGGTGACAACTAATGTGCAGGAAAGTAAAAATAAACTAAATTACCGAACAATTATTTTTAATTTGGGCATAGTAGTAAGATCAGCTTTGCGCTGCATCAATATGTTTTAATTTCATCAGTGAAAGTGTTTTGTGTGTTAAGATAAGGAAACATTGTGATTTGAATTTGAGAGAAAGATTGGACATACTTAAAGAGTATGATGATCTGCTTCAAATGAGTCAGCGACAAGTAGCTTGTAAGTTGAACGTGTCTCAAAGTATACTTGGTAGGATGCTGAAAAGTCAACAAGAAATTGAAAATGCACCACTGGCAAATGAGATTTTAGATCACAAAAGAAAAAGGGGCAAGTACAGAAGAATTTAAAAAAGCTTTAAAACAGTAGTTCACAAGTCACAAAAAAAGATGCCCGAGTTAAAAGACCACTATTACGCCTTAAATCTAAAGAACTTGCAAAATGAGAAAATGAGCAAAAATGATTTTGTTCATATACATATATATTTTTTTATTTATAAAGCCTTTCACCCTTATTGACTCATTTAGTTAATAGACACAAATGCTCGGGCTCAAAGTGAGTCCAATAAGTGAAAATTTAAAATAGAGGATTAAATAGGAAACGATAATTATATATATATATATTTTTTTTTTTTTTGGAATTTATTGTAATAAATAAAAATATTACATTTAAACCTTAGAATTTTTTGAAACCTTTCTTTGCACCAGTTCCCTTGGTTACTTTGAGCACGTTAAACCTGACTGTTTTACTGAGTGGTCGGCATTCACCAATTGTAACGATATCTCCAATTTCAACATCACTGTAAACAACAATGTAATTATGATATAACTCTGATGATGACAATAATAATAATAATAATAATAATAATACCAACATACCGGAAACAGGGTGACAAGTGTACAGACATATTTTTGTGACGTTTTTCAAAACGATTGTATTTACTGATATAGTGCAAATAATCTCTTCTGATCACAATAGTCCTTTGCATCTTCATTTTACGTACCATACCAGTCAAAATACGTCCTCTAATGGAAACGTTACCAGTGAATGGGCATTTCTTGTCGATGTAAGTTCCATCAATAGCCTAAAATACATTTCAAATGTAGTTATAATTACACATTTAATGGAATTTAACAATTTTGAACTTTAACATTGAATTTATTGAATCCATATCAGAAAACAAAATACAAATATTTTGTTATTGTATATTATTAATAAATAGGGTCCAGTATTTATGTACTTGTATATTCTTACTAGAATATTCTTCTAGTTTAAAAAATACTCGAGGTAAGCTACACATTATAATGGTATTGCACAAAATAACCAACAGTCTATCATATCAGCTAGAGACCAGAATTATATGTATTTGTGTGTTTATACTATTAATTAACTAAGTAATTGATATTTACAAGTATTGATTAGATAACACGACTTAAATTATTTTTACTTTGCACATTACTAGTTATTACAATGTAAATATTCAACCAATTATGTATAATATTTTATATACAACTTGATACACACAATTAAACGTTGTGTATTACGAGTTATGACATACATATATGGGTTATATTTTTGTTGGGCAATTATTATTTTTAAGTTTTAGATGTTAAGCTATTGTTAGAAAAAATAAATATACTATGTACAATATTATTTAGTTCATAAACATCTTTAAATATATTATGGTTATTTATTTTAATTAAATACTGATATATAGTATTAATACACTAATTATTTGATAAAAAAAAAACATAAATCAAAATTCAAGATCAAATTACCAAAAAAAAAGTGTTGCGTTAATAATATTACATATATGATAATAAAACAGCTTTAATAATTATATTTTTTTTCATTAGATAAAAATTGTAATTTCACAGGTAATTACTAGACAATATTTATAGTAACAATAACCAAGTATGGCAATAAAAAAATCAAAATTTTATAAATTCAATTATTTCATATTAGTATTACAATTTATCATAACCTATTATATTTTAAATTTTATAATACCAAATGATTTATTTTAAATAGGCATAGAAAAAACAATTTTTCAGTGGTCAGTAACACAGTATGAAATCAAAGTAAAATTACTCATAAGACCGTCGTGTTAGGATCATCATATAACTGATATAGTTTTAAATATCTTTGAGTACTATTTAGTATTAAATAGTTTAAATTATTTTGCATTGTAATCAGCAACACAGTATGAAATCAAAGTAAAATTACTCATAAGACCGTCGTGTTAATATCATCACATACATGATTTTGTTTTAAATAATTTTGAGTTTCATTTTTTTATATTTTCAATAGTTGTCAGTAACACAGAATGAAATCAAAGTAAAATTATTCATAAGACCGTCGTGTTAATATCATCACATACATGATTTTGTTTTAAATAATTTTAAGTTTCATTTTTTTATATTTTCAATAGTTGTCAGTAACACAGAATGAAATCAAAGTAAAATTACTCATAAGACCGTCGTGTTAGTATCATCACATAAGAAGTTTTGTTTTGAATTCAAAGATACATTAAGACAAAAGGCAATAATCAGATAACACAATATAAAATCAGTTGCATTACTCATAAGACCGTCGTGTTGTTATCATCATAATATTACCAATAAGTAATTTGAAAATTATTGTTTTTATATGTAAAACAATTGAATGTACAATTTCAAATCAAAATAAATTGTAAGACTTAAGTGTTAATATTACACATCATACAAATAATATTAAAAGTATCATTAATACTAGTTACTTAATATTAATTACCAAATTAAAGATTTTTAAATTTAGTTTACAGATTCATGAAGAACTTATTTTTAATAAACAAGAAAATAATAAAATCTAGCACTTCATATATTAATAATACAAACCACTGTGCAGTTATAATATTTGTAACGCACACATTATATATATTCTATGCTAGGTAGTATAAATCATGACCATATTAACATGAAAACCAAATGTTTAAATACAAATTGAATTGGTTCATAAATAAATAACTGACCTCTCTGGGGGTTTTGAAACCTAGACCAACGCTGCGGTAATGACGGAGAGACTTCTTGTTCTTGGATTCTTTGCGATTCAAGAACACCGTAGGCTGCTTTTGGAAAGATTTTTCGGTCTATTAACACAAAAAATTTGTTAATGTTTAAATAAGTACATAAGCGATGTGAATGATACGATGTATAGGCGGTATTCCATGTGGTCTGACAACGCATCAACGAAACACAAAATGGAAATCGTATAATTATGTTATGAGCACTTCTAATTAGTAAATAATTAATTAATATTACCTGATCAGCCATGTTGAGTGAATATAATGAAAATAACTTAAGAAAACTTGACGATTTTTAAACAAGTAGTCCACTGAACGAACGACAAGTAAATTGAAAAAAAGTGTCCGATGTTGTTCTGGCCATATATAACCTTAAAAAAAAAAATGAACATCGCTTTTAATCATGGAAGAAACACGTATAAACATGATTGATATAATAGTTCGCCAAATTTGAATTTGAAATAATTAAATTTTTATCATATTTTTATTTTTGGCTTCTCGACATTATCGCAGCGTTGGATATTAAATTGTACATGATTGTACAAATGCATCGTACACTGATCATGCGTACTACTTTTATGCGACTTAATACGTTTATATTATACGAATAAATTATTTACTGAGTCATTGTTTTATATTTTAAGCATACTAAAAAGTAAGATTTAATATTTATATCAATAATGTCCATTGCATTAAAGTATATTATAAACTCTACAATATAATATATTTATGAATGAAACTTCAAACATATATATATATTTATTTATGTATAGGTGTACATCATTTAATGTCAGTTATATGTATTTGTTTGTGAACTGTACCCACTGTTATCAAATTTATATACTTATGACAAAAATGTGAAAATAATAATTGTCTAAAAGAGTTTTATTACTTTTGTCCACGTTTTGTTTGAATCACTTATTATTATCAATTATGATTATTGGCTATGTGTGATCGGAGAGCTGGAATTACTGGAAGTCAATCACAGATTATATAATAGTGATGACTGATAACATACCTAAATTACATTGAAAAACATTGAAATAATTTTTCGAACGACACGAGTCGGTCGACGTCCGGATTCGCGCCGAACGCGGTGACGGGTACTGTTCGATGAATTTTACGTGAACGGACCGAGTCGATCGGCGGGCAACGGTCAAATTCCGTCCGGAACAATCGAATACCGTACGAATTACGCGCATCGATTTCGTGGAGCAGCTGACGATGGCTGTTCACCCGCTGGCGACCGTCGAAATAATGAACCGCTGGACAATAATTTTTTTTTCTTCCATGTACCACACGAATAATTCTTATCAGAAATTGTTTGGGTGTGTGTGTGTGTGTGTGTTTGTGTGTGTGTGTGTGTTCGTGTGTGTTTGTGCGTGTGCGTGTGTTTTTTTAATTTTATTTTATGGGTGCTTAGAATATTTAATTGACGTTTAACAGTATTAGCTACAACGACATACCTATATAATTGTGTTAACCGTTCGTGTGTCTCGGTTGGTTCCGAATACTTTGCGACGGACTGTACGTCTACGAATGCCTTGTACCATTTAACGTGTAATCGGTTGGTCGTGTGAAAAGGCGATTGTTATCCTTCAGTTATTTTCGCGTGCATTCCGATCGGACTCTACACGGAACACAGCGCTCGCGTTACCGTATTATGTACACGTGCGCCTGAGCGTATTCGTGTTTCTTGGCGTCTGGTGGGACGTGCGGCCACGAAGATTGCGCTACGCAAGATGGGCAGTTGCTTCAGTTGTCAGAGGGGCTCGTCCAGCAAGAAGGACACGACGAGCTCGCCGTCCAACGTTGGCAACAACAAGGACTCCATGTTGCCAGCCGTACCCAATGTGCCCGTACAAAACATGCCGCCCCACGACAATATACGCGAGGTCAGGAACGGGCCCATGCCGCCGGTGCCTGACCAGGAGCCTTCAAACGCCACAAACGCTTCAGCCAAAATATTTGTTGCGCTCTACGATTACGACGCGCGCACCGACGAGGATCTGAGCTTCAGGAAGGGAGAACATTTGGAAATTCTGAACGACACACAAGGTGATTGGTGGTTGGCGAGGAGCAAAGCCACCAAACAAGAAGGGTACATCCCTTCTAATTATGTGGCGAAATTGAAGTCCATTGAAGCCGAGCCGTGGTATTTTGGAAAGATCAAAAGAATCGAAGCGGAGAAAAAATTGTTGTTGCCAGAAAACGATCATGGAGCGTTTTTAATTAGGGATTCAGAGAGTAGACGAAACGATTACTCATTGTCTGGTAAGTTATAATAATAATTATTGTTATTATTACTATAAACTATTAGTAGTAATACCTTAAAGTATACTGATCACTATAAATCTATATATATGAACCAAAACAAACATGACACAACTGTTAAACGAAAACCTACAACAGTGTATGTTTTATTAGATATGTGTACATTAAATTAATTTTACTTATTGTTATTTGTTCATTACAAAATAAAACAAAGTATAATTCATTTATTTTATCACAAACACAGATCTTTATATGTGGTTATTGGCTATTCACATATATAGCAAAGAGGGTCTGGTCTTTAAGGGTTATATTCTAATAAAAACTCATTGATAAGATTTTTTTTCTGGTCTTGAACCCATCTCTTTGCTTATACAAATAAAAATATAATTAGTTATTGCTAATGATGGACACTACCAAATTATTCTAATTATTCACTATATTAACTGATTATTCAGCTAATATATTCAATAATCATTTGTTTATTAGTTATAAGTTACTCCTTTATTAATTGTTGGTTAGTTGACTAATTTATTGACATTTGTATGTATTAAATGTTTTTTTTTTATTAAATGATTTGTTAATAATATTTAATAGTTGTCCAAAATTGTTTGATCTTATTTATCAACTATCATAAAGAAGGTTATAGTTAAATAGTACAAACAATATCTAATTTATGAGTATGAACCTACCTACAGAGAATTAATGATATAATTAACAATATTGATTGTCCTACAGTATTATTCAATCTATATTATAAACTAGAACAAATTTATGTTCCATAAGATATATGAAAATAAAAATAAAATTATTTTATATTATTTCATTTGAAAAAAAAAATGTTTACCTATATTAAATACGAGTATACACTATCACTTTCAAATATTCTTTTGACTTTGAATACATAATACGTTGAAATGTAACAATATCAATAATAGTAATAATAGCAATAATAATATAATATAATTTCAAATTATTTGGAATATTGTGTATTTTCATTAAATAATTGGGTTTGAGTAGGAATTGGAGACATTGGGGTCCCATGAAACACAAATTGTTTTCTAAGGATGCTGTGGTCGTTAAAGTTGGAAACTGCTGGATTAGAATATAATATTCTGTGATATTATTTATTGGTAATTTTTTGTGACATTCATTACAGATAACAATCAATAGTTGAAATAATTTTTAATATAAATTACTATGATTTTTAGATCTATAGTTCTAATGAAAATTTCATAAATTTTTTTTTAATATTGTCTTTTCAAGTGATTTTATTTGAAAAATGTTAAACATTCTCTGTTAAATTAAGTACTAATTTTCAATTGGTGTTATTAACAAGATTTTTTAGTAAACATTTATTAAAAAGTATAATTTATATTGAGGTATTTTGAAAAATTAAAATTTTCCCATATACTACAGTACAATCAGTGAATGGTGAATTTTGATAGTATTTTTTTTTATTATAGATTCAAAAACTAACTTCGAGTCAAAAATCATTTTTTATCTTCTCTTTTTAAAAACTACTGATTTCACACAATATTAATTATATCAACTTTAATTACCTATTAAAGTTAAAATAAATCCCAATTATAAAAAAAAATAATATGTATTTATGTCTTGAAAAATACTCATTAAAGTATAATACCTAGCTGATATTTTTATAATTATTTTTTGTTTATTGTTTTTCATTATATTAAATCTTACCTTTAACCGTGAAGATAGGTACTGTCTAATAAAAATGAATGATGTAATACATTATTATATTTAATGAAGTATAAATTCCTAGAAAAATAATATTTAAAATAATTATCTAAATTTAGTTTTGAAATTATTACTCAATAATAATAAAATAAATTAGGTGCTTTTTATTATTTTTTTATTATAATTAATTAAACTATGAATTTTGTCACTAATGAGCTGTTTAAAAAAATAATAATTATGCATAATTTATTATTAATTCTTGTGTAATATAATAATTAACTTTGTGTTAAATATTAAAGAACTTTGGATATTTAATGCTTATTGTTATGACTTCATAAATTAAATATGTTGTTTTTGATAAATTGATAAATTTGTAGGTAAATTTTCTGTTTAAATATGTTTTTTTAACATAAAACAGATTGATTAATGTTACTTTGTTTATTGTTATTCTTAGTTATTTTCCCATTATTGTTATTATTATTATTATTATTTCAATACACAGTTTTTTTTCTTTAATTATTGTATAATATATTATACAGAATAATGTTTAGGAGAGAGATATATAAAAGTGTTAATGAGCAAAACATCTAATATCCAAAAGTTTTTATTCTTTTATATGGCATATTATTAATTGGTGAAAACATTTATGAACTCTTAATTACTAACAAACTAATAAACACTTAACTTATTACTCATTTAACTATATAATACCTGAAATAAACATATGAATTATATTTTGCCTATTTAATATTAAGATATGTACATGTCATACATTTTTCTTTGTTTTTTGTTTTTTTGTTTGTTTGTATAATTGAAAAATAACTGTTCTGAGCCCAAACTTTTGGGCTTATAATTATTAATAAATAAATAAACAAAAACCATTAACTATAAAAATAGATATATAAATAAAATAGAATAAATTTATTGTGGTAATATAGAAACTTTAAGAGTATTAAAAATAGTATCAGCAAACACATGTTTCAGTTCTAAAGGAGAACTTTTAGGCTATGTAGACTAAATCGTACAAATTTATGCCTTACTATCATCGTTTTAGAACCCTTCTATTCCACCTTCATGCTTTGTTAGGGGTTATACCTCTGCAATGTGTTTGGTGGTTTGGATCTGTCCACACTACAGTGTGGTATATCTACCATCTTCTATTTATGTTAAAGGAATTACATTTCTCCTATTCTATTCTGATTCGGTTTAGAGCGATCCACGTCGCACATGGAAGTTTCAATTCTGGAACTTTCTGAGTCAGATCATTGACGAGGAGGCCATTAACCATATTTTAATTTCTCCAGGTTTTCTTCCACAAATCCTCTGGGATATCTGTTGTACTCTCAATAGACCAAATAGGGTGTCTCGATTTTAATTTTTTATATTACGTATAATTATTAATTATATTAATTTGAATTGGAAGGGTTGTCAAGTTTTGAATTCATTGTAATATTGTTATCAATGCTGCATATTTGCGAATTTCTGGGTGGCTATATTTGAAAGTACTGGGAGTTAGTGTACCTTAGTTGACCGAACACGACCTGATATAATCTTATTGTACCGTTTAATTCAACAACTACTTTTTTGTATGAGCACTTCTGCCCCATACTGGATTCAAAAGTTAATTTCTTATATAGTTATTTAAAATTTGAAAGTCTTTGGATAATTATATTGTATGATTTATATCAATATTAATGTACATTTTAATATTTAATGTTATATTACAAATGAGTTACCTATATGAGTATAAAATTATGTATTCTTTTTAAATTAAAATAATTATATTTTACTAATCTTAATATTTATTTGTATATTTTAGTTCGTGATGGTGATACTGTTAAACATTACAGAATTAGACAATTAGATGAAGGTGGATTTTTCATTGCGAGACGTACAACCTTTAGAACTCTACAAGAGTTAGTAGATTACTATAGCAAAGATGCAGACGGTTTATGTGTTAACTTACGTAAGCCATGTGTGCAGGTAATATTTAATCTTTTAGTTTAACAAACAAAAAATGGTTTATTTAATAATCATAAATCAAAGCACCTACTTATTTTGTTAAATTAACATTCATATTGTATATGTTTTTATGATAGGTTGAGAAACCAGTCACTGGTGGATTATCTCATAGTACAAGAGATCAGTGGGAAATTGATAGATCTTCATTAAAGTTTGTTCGAAAGTTAGGACATGGTCAGTTTGGTGAAGTTTGGGAAGGCTTATGGAACAATACAACACCTGTTGCTATAAAAACATTGAAGACTGGTAAATATGACTTATACAATCAATAAAATTAATATGGTTTACTAAAACATTTGTTTTTTGTGTTTTAAGGTACTATGGATCCCAAAGATTTCTTAGCTGAAGCACAAATTATGAAAAAACTCAGACATACCAAATTAATTCAACTGTACGCAGTTTGCACTATGGAAGAGCCAATTTATATTATCACTGAACTTATGAAAAATGGAAGTTTATTAGACTTTTTACAAGGTAACAATTAAATTTGTAAATGACGAATTTAAATGTCAATTTTAGATTAAATATCATGACTGATGTATTTTCTAAATGGTCCACCACTATTGGGTTTGGGAGCTAGAATAGTTGTAGGGGGAAAAGCCCCAGGTTGATTCACCAACATTAACTTAAGTTAGTACCCATAAGGATTGGTGTTGGGAAAGTGGCATCCCCATCGCTCAATGCATGATGTGATCTGGTCCCCCAGGTTGAAAGTTGAGCACAGGGTTAACAAAATTGCCTTGTAAAAAAGTACTTGTTATGAGACCACCATGAAATCAGCCTCGGATACAGATAAATGGAATAAAGACGACATGGAATTCAGAAAACTGGACTTAAGATCGCGACTTGGGTTTTATAGAACTGGAGTCTGTCAAAACCTTACAGACACACCATAAATATGTGGAATAAATATAATAGCCCTCCAAGAGATAAGATCGCTTAGAAAAGGTCAGCTAAAAGTAGGGAAGTATACAGTTTATTTCTTTGGCATGAAAGAAGCACATTTTTTTTTAATGTGGTTTTGCTGCTCATGAGACCTTGGAACCATACATAAAAGAATTTAACCCTGTATTAGAAAGGATAGCAATACTACGAGTTGACACGAAACCACTGAATATAATATTAATATGCATACATGCTCCAACAGAAACAGGTAAAGAGAACACAAAGGATATTTTTTATGAGGATCTGACACAAACCTATGATGAACTGCCAGGAAATGTAATCAAACTGTTACTAAGTGACTTAAATGCCAAGTGTGGAAGAGAAACACATTTCATGCCAATGATAGGAAGAGAAAGTTTACATGAAACAAGCAATGGAAAATTAGAATTAGCTTCATAAGAGGACAAAGTATTCAATGGTTAGGGCACATATTGCGGAAAAATGAGGATGTAAGTAGAGCAGTCCTGGAGTGGAAGCCAACGGGAAAAAGACTCTGAGGGTGACCAGAAAAAGATGGTTAGATGTAGTGGAAGAAAATCTGGACAGAATGGAAGTATAAGGATGGAGAGAATTAGTTTGCGATCGAGAAAAGTGGAGGGATTTAGTGATGGCGGTAAAGAGTATTAAGAGCCAGATGAAGAAAAAACACCCATTAGGAGCCCCACTGATTTGTTGGATCGACTTGCCACTCCGGTAATGGTACCAATATAGCACTTAATTGAGTGCTGTTCCTCGAAAGAAAACGGGCCTAGCTTGTTGCTAGTAGTCCATAGACCACCCAGAATTTGATCGGGATAAAACCGATTAAGTTTTGTCGTATTGCGCTCCATAATTAATGTTTAGTGTTGATTGAAAATACATAGTCAGTAGGCCTAATAAACCCAGGATTTTGTTCATGTATTTTTTAAAAAATGTTCAATAATTATTAATGAATGTATTTATAGGTAAAGGACGAGGTTTGAAACTACAACAGCTAATTGATATGGCAGCTCAAATAGCTTCTGGAATGGCATACCTTGAATCTCAAAATTACATTCACCGTGATCTTGCTGCTAGGAATGTACTCGTCGGAGAGAGCAACATTGTTAAAATTGCAGATTTTGGTCTCGCTCGTCTTATAAAGGTAAACATTTTGAAAACAATTTATTGAAAACCAACAACTAAAATATTGATTTGTTTTTTAGGAAGATGAGTATGAAGCGAGAGTTGGTGCTAGATTCCCAATTAAATGGACTGCACCAGAAGCTGCGAATTACAGCAAATTTTCAATAAAATCCGATGTTTGGTCATTTGGAATTTTACTTACTGAACTGGTTACCTATGGGCGTATACCTTATCCGGGTAAATATAGAAATGAATTTATTTAGTTTCTGAAAGAATATGTTATAACATATTAACATATGAATGTTTTAACAATTCGATGGTGGTGTGTTGATTTTAGGTATGACTAATGCCGAGGTACTGCACCAAGTCGAGCATGGTTACAGAATGCCAATGCCGCCTAATTGTCCTACAGCATTATACGACATTATGTTGGAATGCTGGCACAAAGACCCAATGAAGAGGCCAACGTTTGAAACACTCCAGTGGAAGCTGGAAGATTTCTTCACAATGGAAGGGTCAGAGTATAAAGAAGCATCGGGTTATTGAGATCACGCCCGCCTCTCGGAGTGGCCTATGCAACAGGCTATTGCTCTACGCGGTGCTAATCCTCAAGCAGCCGCCATATATATGCAACATGCAGCTGCTGTTTATCATGCGCACAGACATCAACAACATCATTTGCACAATATTTATCATTAATACTTTGTTAGATACATCTTTGACCATCATCATTACTTTTGGTAAGTCATAAATATTTATAACTTATCTGTTTCTTTTGTGTTTTTAATTGAGATTTTAATGAGTAACTTGTTTTTAAACTACTTAGTTTTAGATAATCTTTTAATTGTATTAAAAATTATTAAGTACTGTTATTCTATCGATACTAGATTGTTAACTACTTAGAATAATTTTTTTTTTCATTTGCCAAACCATTTCTATCTGTCCTTGTACCTTTTTTTTTTCATTTTAAATGAATGTTTAATATATTTTGTTCGATATATATCACAATAATTAATGTGCGTATTATCATCGTATGTAAAAGGACGAACATAACTCTATGAAACATATTTTAAAAGAAAAAAAAAATCATGTTTGTTGATGAGTTATTTTTTTTGCAGTAAATTATGTATTGTGTAATATTTTAAAACTGTGATTGTTTTGCTGTTGATATGAAATGTAGAATTTGTGTATTATATTTAAAGAATGGACAATGCATTTTTTTTTATAATCATTGTATATTACATAACTGGTGCAATTCTTACCTGCATGTAGAATACTAAATTTTAAGTTTGTAAAATTTCTTAATTCATTGTCCACTTTTCATATATACTCGTTCTTTGTTCAGTGATATCAAATGCAATATCCATGTGATTGAAGTTAATCGATTTTTAGTGTAAATTAAATCACTTTATATTGTGTTTTGTATTTATGGTCTAATGTATTCAAATTTTTACATTCAGTATTAATAAACCATAAACTGTTCTTTGTGATTTACACGAAAATATTAATAAAGTATTAAAAATTAAATTAATAACTTACTACAATAACATATGATCATAACTTATATGTTAATAAGCTATAATTGGTAAACAGAATATTTTAAAAGTGATCACAATGTTTATTATACTTTTGGTAATATTTCATATGCCACTTTGTTTTATACTTTGTAATTTTCAAGCATTTTACAATCACAGTGTTTAATCTATTTAAATATCTCAAATATTACTTCTTACGTTACACATCACATTTATACTGTTTATACCATCGTTATTATTGTAAAATGTATATCTTTTTTTTTTCACTGACTTTTGTTATTATATATTTATATTTTTTTTTTACCATCATTCATTTTATATATATTTATATATATATAAAAAATTTTTTATGACTAACAAAGCTAATTTTGTGAAGTACAAAAAAAAAATATCCAAAAGGTGTTCTAATCTACTATGACGAATTAATGCAAAAACAACAAAGTGTTCATATAACAGAGCGATTTCGAGAGGTTTAATATATTAATAAATAATGAGTAACGATAAAAAAGCTTGTAAATAAGTAAATAAAATAAATAATTTTGTTCTCATCATGAGGAATTTTTATACTAGCTATATAATATTCAAAAGTCGTTATTTAACTTTTTATACTTTTGTGTGCATACTAGATTAGAATGATAAAACCTTTAAATAAATCGAACAAAATAATTTTGTTTTTTACCTTTTTTAAATCCAAACACTTTTGTTTAATTATTATTATTATTATTATTATTATTATTACTATTAATTATTATTATTATGACTATATTAATTATTTTAATTGTATTTTCTAGTTCCTTACAATTTATTCATTTACAAATTTGTTAACACGTATATTCCAAAATTTTAATATGTGTATGTTAATAAAAAGACATTTTAATGCAATCTTAATGACAAATTACCTAATTATTATTATTATTGTTTTATTTGTATATAATGTCTAAAATATGATAATTATAAAAAATTATTAGTATTATATTTATAGCCTTAACTATCAATCATTATTATGGGATATTTTATTAAAAATAAAATTTTACCTACAAATAACTATTATTGTTATTATTTTGTTTTTAAATTAGTTAGTTCCAAAACATATATGTTGGATGGTTTTTAGTGATGTACACCTAACTAACCTTAATTAGCCATTAACTAAAGTATGACATTGAACTAGTACCCTATTTCATGTTAGATTAAAAATTAACTTTTCTTTAAATTAAATAAATTGAAGTTCAGTAACCTTAGTGAACCTCATAAACAAGTAGTGAAATCAAAAAAACGTTATTAAAAAAAAAAAAGTATAAAATAAAACAAGACTTGTATATAATAATAACAAGAAATTAAAACGGCTTTTGAAATGAATGAGTATAAAATGCTAAACAGTATTATCATAATGGTTCCATTGGCGCGGAGACAAATGAAAACGCCGCATATAATAACGGTTTCAAATTACACATTTATTTATACAAAACTGTATTTATTTTTATTGCTTTGTTAAATAACAATGTTTCTGAACAAATGCAAACAACAAGCGCATTTCTCTGGAGTACGTACAATAACCGAGTATATGTTATATTACAAAAAAAAAAAAAAAAAAAAATGGTTATTATTTTTTTTGTTGTGGAAATAACAAAGTCATAATTATTGAATGGATGTATTTTACAATATTAATAATATGATTTTAGTCAACGATAACGGTCATTGTGTGTACAAGAAAACGAAAAAACAATATCGTTTTTTTCTTTTCTTGGAGGAAACGTGTATAGTAATAAAACTATTGAACGGGGGAGAAAAACAAAAATACAATCATTAAATAATAAAATATATCTAGAGAACGTGCGCTGCGTTCGTTTTTTGGTGTTAGAATTCCTACGACCGGAATAACCGTTATACGTTTCGGATACGTTATGCATTCGTACGGTTCTAAAATTTTGTTTATTAGAGTTCCTAAAATGAACTATACCATTATATTATGCCCGTGTACGCGTGCTTAAAACAACGTTCACAAAAATGTTTTCGATTCGAACGACGTGTACGTTATGCCGTACGGCGGAAAAACAGTTCTTTCGGTATCATTGCAAAAAAAAGGGAAAGCTATTCTCGGGCGGGTCCCCCGGATATCACGCGCGTCCACCGATTACATTTCAATGACGTTCGCGTGCGCGCCTGTCGAACTCCGACGTTTTTTCACGTTCGTTTTGCATTTGACGAGTCCGCAAATCAGAAAGCGTCCGAGTCGTTTAGCGTGGTGTTCGAGATGGGTTCGAATTTCTCGGGTCGCCAAAATGTGAGTAACCGAACAGCCGATCTACCGCGCGCGCACATTGTGCAATCTCTTGTAGTACAGATTAGTTTCAAAGATATGTGTTCTATTCGTTAATAGTATTGTAGTTATACGACAGTGATATTAGTGATAAAAATTGATTTTTTTCTTCTTCTAATTGAGAGATTGAGAGATTGATAGATTGAGAGAGAGAGAGAGAGAGAGAAAGAGAGAGAGAGCGCAGCGATGTACGCGTAAAACATCATTCTACCAATATTTACGTTCAAGCACTATGAATTACAATATTATTATAATAATAATTAGATGCTAGACAAAAGTTGTACACTTAAGAAATAGGCAGTCTTATAGAAAATCACTAAACAACATAATCTAATAACTAGACGAAAAAAAAAAAAATACACACACCGTCATTTGTCGTATTTTTCCCCCCATCGAAATTAACGTGTTACATAATAATCGGACGATTTCGAATTAAAAATGTCTAAAAGAAAAAAAAAAGATCATAAAAAATTAATAAATAATAACAATGACAATAGCACAGTACAATATTAAATAATATAATTAATAAGTAATTAATACATTATTAAACAATAACGTAACATTATGTTCGTTGTTTTGTATTAATATATTTAATTTTTTTTTTTGTTTCTATACGTACATAACCTACACAGATACGTTTTACGATTAAGGCGATAAGTATCTAAATATTTCACTTTATCACAGATTCGACGTAGCAACAAACTATTATTTTTATATTAGATTAGATATAACACTATAACTTAATAACGCACACAGATTGAGTATTTCCTAACCGAAAACAAAAATCCAACGACCCAATAAATTAATTATCATCGATGTGATTATCAACGCCGTTGAATTAAAACTAAACGATTCGCACACGGTATCGGGAATGTTGGACGAACCGCCGTGTGCTCGTGTGCGTGCATACGCGTATGTGATACAATGTGATGATACATTACAGCAACGCAATAATTAAAAATGGTTATTATCACTAGCGATGTTACTAAAACTTCAGCGAACCCGAACTTCATAAAAAAAGTTCAAAGGATTTAAATCAATCGTAAACATCAACGTACTCGTTTGATTTAAAAGTTGATTAACCTAAATAATTAATTCATAAAATAAATAATATAGGTAGTATTTAGTATTAAAAGTCAGAAAAGTGTTTTCAGTTATAATGAAAAATTGGGCACCGGAGGAGACAAATTCGGTACGGATTTCATTTTCCTTGGTTCAGTATTCGAACCGAACTGTATTGTGTTCAGTTCGGTTCGAACATTTCCAACTATGGGTTCAGTTCGGTTCGAGAATCGAACAGTTCGTAACATCGCTAGTCATTACCGTACACAAGTAGAACTAAATTATTGTAAACAGATGAGAATAAATAACGCTAGGCACTTATATGACTTAAATAGATTGTTTTAAACGTAATTCATACGAATTTTAAAGATAAAAATAAAGTATTATCATTAGTTTTATTATTTATGTAGTCCATTCGATGCCCGTCTTATACTGTTTCCACAGACGTAAAGACGTTTTACAAAAAACCGATTAACCTCCTTGTTTCAAGGAAATCGGTTTGTAATCGATTATTTTATTCTATTAAAAATGAAATTGGGGATATAACGGATGTTTATATAGAGTGTTGCCTTTGAAAATTCTTATATTATTCTTCTGTTCTGAGCATAGGCGTGCGCAGACTCCGATTTTAAGTGAAACATTAGTTATGTCAATGTTTTTTCGATCACAATGGTTTCAAGTGTTTTGACATAAAACTAGAGGAGTTTAAAGTTAATTGATATTAGATTTATTCGGTATTTTTCCAAATTAAATACCAAAAAATTAAAATATTTATTGTTTTAAAATAGTGTTGGTACATTTGAGTTTTATATAATTGATTAAATAAAAATAGATTAGAAATACAATTTAGAAATTAAATGAATTTAATAAAACAAGGCATTTTTACAATATTTTAGTTTTCAGCTCAAGAAATTAAAACTCAAACGTTGTATTGGAAATCACTTTGTTAAATTTGATTGAACGTTTTTACTTCTTAAAATATAATAAAATAACTCGAGGGACGAACGAAACTTTATAATTTATCGCGTGTTGAAGTTCAGTGTACTTACTTGATTGACGAAGTTTAATACAAATATTTATGATTTTTGGAAAGTTGTATACTCAATATGTTTATAAAAATCTTACTAGATATAATAAATAATCAAAAAACGAATGATTATCATTTCTGAATTTCGAATATCACGAAAATATTGACATAATTGAATTAATCTTCTTGCACGTGTTCTCTAAAATTAGTTACTATATTTGAGTTCCAAAGAGCCGATTACTCAAGTAGAAACTTTTGTTTCTGAAAATTGAAATAAACTGCCACGAAGAAAAGGATTTACTTTCGTACGTATGAGATATACATTGTTAAAGTTTACCATATAGATTCAATATCTAAGGATATTCTAAATAACCGGCAAGGAAATAATTCTACAGAAAAACGCGCTCAAAATAACGTAGGTGATAATGTGATGTATTTGGGCGTGAAATGGAATAAGACGTTTTCGATATGTTAGGATTATTTGCACACATAAGAGGGTACGTACATAGAGTGAATAAAACTGGTTTATATGCAAAATAGTAACGAGCGCGCGCCGTATCCGAGTCATCTGCAATAAAAACGCGATTGTCATCGATAATTCGATAATAAATGTTTGGAAATATTTCTCGACGAACATAAATACCTGATGATTGTACGTATCGTAAATCAAAATTCAGTCCGCGAGTTTTTGGTTAAACTCTTGAAGGCTACGTGGGACCGACTCGTATAGATCGTCTTTAGTATGTACAGACATATGACAATCCGTAAGACGTATCGAGTGTTTTGAGACGGGCCACGGATTTTGCGAAAAACCGCATAAAATAGAAAAAACCATCTTGTGGTGGACCAACGACGAGACCGAACAGACTACACAATAATGTACACGTACCGTTCGGAAGCTGACCGGCGTGCGAAATCGGTCTGGCCCGTACGATTCAGTGCACTATATAATAATATGAAAACTAGCACTAGTACAAAATAAGTTATGACGAAACTTCAACAACTCGGGGAGGGAGGGAACAACAATCTCCTTAACGTATGATCCGCCAGCACTGTGTAAAATCGGATACGTTTTCATGAGAGGCGGGGCGATGGGTCCCCAGACGTTGCGTTCGGATATTATATGGCCGGGAGCTCTGGCCAGGACTCGACCTAATCGAAAAATACTTCAAACCCACCGGGGCCCGGGACGTAAAGAAAATTATGGCCATCGGCCACGTTTATAGGAATACGAGGTGTGTAAATAAAGTAATGAGACCGATAGCGTAGCGTGCGATGTGGCAACGCTGGAGATTTTCCGTTTGAAAAGGTTTGTAGGATAACACATAATGAGCTTTTAGTACGAGTTTGAACTCCCTAGAGTCACGTTTTGGTCCGTAGCGATTGTTTTCGTAGACCGGATTTTTTTCTAGTGCGTTTATGACTACAATTTCAAGCAACGGTGTGTCATCCGTCAGACTTGGGCACAGTGCGACATAAACTTTTCAAAAACTTCTGCAGGCGTATGGGAGATAGTGTTCTTTCAAGAGCCCAGGTTATTCAGAAGGCATATTCAGAAGGCAGATAGTCGATAGAAGATGAACCTCACAGTGGAAGGCTTTCAACTGCAAAAATGATGAAGACATCGTCAGAGTCCGGGATATTGTCCGATTTGATCATCGGTTGACGGCCAGAACGTTTGGAAAACAGTTGGCATTAACTCACATCAGTTACTGTTCATCAGATTTTGACCAGTGATTTAGACCATGAGGAATATCTGCGCGAAAATAGTTCCGAAAAATCTGTCGTAAGCGGGCAACATAAAACTCGTACTAAAAGCTCATTAGGTGTTAACCTACAAAGCTTTTCTAAACGGAAAGTCACCAGTGTTGGCAGATCGCACGCTACGCTATCGGTCTCATCATTCCACTTACACACCTAGTGTATTGTAACGCGACGAGAGCACGTTTGTACACAACAGGCCCGTCGCGCGCTACTGTACCGACGACCTGGTGGACATGGACAAAATAATGTACGATCACGTTATAAAAAAAAAAAATGACGATGTTTTTCTGTTGTCCACGCACGTCGTTGCGGATTCCGCAGTCTAAATGGCCGAGGACGCGTGACGAATCATGTCTTCCGTCTGACGCACGCCTCGATCCGCACGTCCAGCGCGTTGACCACGGGACCACCGGTTGCCGTGGGCGCGTTCGTCGTCGTCGTCGGTCTTCGGCGGGCCGTCCCACGGGAAAACGGGAACGCAGCGACGGCGTTTCGACGGCGCGCCCTTCGGGTATGGCCAACGTGACGTACGACCGGGACAGCGGCGGCGGCGCAAGCGCGTTCGGTTTCGGCGTCGGCACGACCAGCAACGACGAACCGTTCTCGTTCCTGACCCGTACCGGTTCTCCGGGAAGTCGACCGCCACCGGCACCGGCTTCGGCCGGGTCGCGATTCGACTGTTGCCTCAGTTGCGGCGTCGACGACGACTGCCAGTCCGAGAACTGCAGCCGCTGGTGCTGCTGCTGACCGGCGTTGTCCGCGCTGTCCGCCGCGGGCCGCTGTGAACCGGAACTCCGGACGCTGTCCCTGCGGTTCACCTGGTGATTGAAAAAACAAAACGAGCCGTATTTTTCCCACGGTCGAACCGTGCGCAACGCTGTTGATTCGACGATTCGGCGTGCGCCGAAAGCTCACTGTGCACGAGCGCAACTTCGAAATATAATATATACGAGAAGTCAACACGCGCTTTTACATACATCGAGCGTGGCGCACAAATCGACAACGCTAGGCATTGCAACGGAAACCGGCGGTTGTGCTTACGGGCGAGTTTCGGTTCTTAGACTCGAAACGAGGTATCATGAACGTTGGCATCAACGTCGGAGGAACGAGAATGTTTGACTCTTGGACGGTCTGACGTCTTCTCTGGGACGGCACAATCGTCGGTTCCGTCGACCGACCGCTCCAAGAGTTGAAAGAAAACCGCCGTCCTTGGCCTGTTTGGAACGACGAAGGGAGAATTTATTTCGCGATTTATATTTGACACGTTACACGTTGTTGAATTGGTGTTATACAATATAGATTATACTTTGGTATAGAGGTGAAGGCGGTAGACTTTTAAACGTAAAGTCAGCGGGCAACGAGAACTCCTTGCAAAGAGGATTTTGATTCGCGTACTCGTGATCGAGTGCCATCTGAACCAACTGTTCTTCTTCCTCGGCGGCCATTTCTCTTTCCAACTGATCTTCCATGTCCATCTCATCTTCCATCTATGAACAAAGTTAAAACCATAATTCATTATGCTCAATGAACTTGCATTTGTTTTATATCCAGACAAAAGATTAGACAAACTAATACTCGTATGACAGTGTTCGTTTTCACAGTAATTCAGGATTAATTAAATAATGACAAATCTAAAATACAGGCGGTTTAATAAAAAACATTATGGCTTTGTCGCTCCTGCTGTTGGTTAGTTTAGGTTGTTTTCCAAACGTTATTATTTTATTTTTTAAACTATTTATAAATTTATGTTTATATGGTAAAGTCAACACTCGCTACATATCGAATAAAGATTTTGGATCATGAAAATGTGTTATGATCATGGACTTGGATCCTATGAATTACATGTGTATGATCCAAAATATTTGCTCGTCGCGTAGTATCGGCACACTTATTATTACAGACAAGACAAGACTACATGCAAATAAATACAAGTAAATATATCGGCGTATCGAGAGACGAGTATAAACTGCAAGATGTAACCATTGTCAACTAATAATTTAATAATGTCATTAAATTAAAAATAAAAAGCTTCACGCAAATTTTTTACAGACCTCAAGTTAAAAGAAATTTTCATATCAAAAGGTAAATAGTTCATACTTACTTTACATTTTACGAAATAGTCGTAATTAATGAAATATCGAAGACTATAATTTAAAATGTTAAGAAAAGTAAAAAAAACAAAGGAATAAAATATTCGAAAGAACGAACGAACTATTTTCAGTACTGATAATGAGTGTCATAATACATTGATCATTTGTTAGTACTGTTATATATGATATATAGAATATAATTTTAGTCTGCCTATAATTTTAAGTTAAATTTGTTTGAAACTTTAAAAGAATTGTATAGTAGAGGTATTTCTGAATCCTATAGAATTTCAAAACAAATTTCCAATGTTTGGTTAAAACTTTCTAAAAGATTTCATGCGTTCAGTATTATTATCGTTTTGCGTAATATCATTACTTTATGCTTGACTACATACAAAAAATATGCAATAAAAAAGTCGATTTACTTTCGTTCGGACACTGAATATATAAAATAGTATACTTTAGGAATTTAGTTTTTTACATTATCATTTTTATTCGTATGATAGTATTTTTAAAAATTAATTTTTATTCTATTTTAAATACTGTGTGTTTATTAATATAATCCAGTATTATATCAAATTATTATTATTGTATTATCATCCAGTAGCAGTGCCGCATTATACCAAATTACCGCCCAGGGGAAAAATACATTTTGCCACCCTATGAACAACATTAGAGAATTGGGAAGAGCCTACACGCTATGTTGGATCCCAAACATTTTCCGCTCCCCGAGTACCATACAATTTGGCACCCCGGGGCAATTGTCCTGCTTTATCCCCCCCTCCGTTAAACGCGGCTCAGTCCAGTTTCCACGGGTGTAAACTATTTTATAAATATTTAAAACGTAGACGTCTCATTAAAATATTATTTCATCTTATCATGAACATAAACAATTTTGATATTATTATCACTTTTATTATTATTAATATATTATTATTATCACTTTGTATTCGAAATATACTCGTATGTCATTTTAAATTAAAAAATGCTGCGTTAGAATATAATTAAAAGTTTATTGCACTAAAATATAATAAATTGGCTGAATTTTTTGTTTAATGTTGTGGAGTATAATCGATTGGTTTGTAATTTATGTAACTAATTGATTAATCGATAATTTGTATTCCTCGGAGATCAGAGTTTTGTTTTTCAACAAAAAATATGTCCAAACTAGTACGTGACCTATACGAGTTATATTATTAATAGTTTCATAAAACTATCATAACCCGGTCGTATCTAAGTAATCATTTAGATACATAAAACTGTTATAATGTATCATAGTTAATTTCAAACTCTGATTGTAACATCGATATTTTTGTCATATGTATTTCTCTCGAATCGAACAGTGGTTTACCAAGATTTAGTGACGATTCCGTATAACCGATTTAATTACATACACTTTACTTAACAAACACTAGTGTTTGACTAATTTTAAAACTAATGAAATCGTTGCTAACCGGCTAAAAACCGGAGGTGTATAGTTAACAAAATAAAAAAAATTATTTGTATATTTATGTATATACCGTAAAGTCTATACCCGCTACGCACTGACCAGACCTTTTATATCATGAAAATGTCTTATGGTCAAGAATTTGGACGCTATGGAGTACATGTGTATGATCCAAAATATTTGCTTGTCGAGTAGTATCGGCACATTTATTATTACAGAAAAGATAAGCTGTACGTAAAAAATCACAGGTAAATATGTCGGTGTACCGACAAACTACACGAAGTAACCGTACAAACTGATGACGTCAAGTATTACAAAAAAAAAAGTGTCACGCAAATTTCTGATAGACCCTCTCCCCAATCAAAAGATATTTTCATGTAAAAAAAAAAAATTGTAGTGTTAAAGAAATACATATCACATCACTGATATCGACTGATGTCGTCGTCAAAGAAAACGTGTTAATATTTATAGTTGTATAACATTGTATTGAAGGTATCGAACCCATTACATGTGTGAGTGTTGCTAATGAATAATATAACGTTTTCATCGTTTCACCTGTTTGTGGGACTCTTCGAGGTGTTTCATGAGCACGGCGACCACCACGTTGACCAACACGAATTGCGCCATCAATACGAATATTACGAAAAACATGGGAGCTATGCCGGAGGCCACGCAACAGTTTTTCACGCAATCCGCCGCGTCATCGCAGTCCTCGCGAAGCGCGTCCTTCATGATGCCGTTCCAATTGTCTCCTGTAGCCACCCGGAAAAGCGTCAGAAACGCCATGCCGAAGTTACCAAAATGTGCGTGTTCGCCCAGGCCTTGACACGTGTGTTCATCGCTGCACTCTGAAAACATGCACGCGAAACAATAGAATTATATGTTATAATTTTGAAAAAAAATAGATGGGTTGGGTATATAATATACAGATTGAGATGATCGGGTGCGATTCTCGAAATAATCATTAGTTTAATAAATTAATCACAAGTTAATTCTACTGTAACAAAATAATTGAGTTATACCTACGGTTTTCTAAACACTTATTATTATTTTATTGAAAAATTATCATTATAATCAACATACTCTCACTTGATTAGAGACGATTTTTTTGTTTCTAAAAAATGTACAGGTTTTCAAATACTACGACGTAATAATAATGTACTTACCAAGTCTTCCGAACAATTCTACTCCCAACGCAGCGAATATGAAAAAAAGTAGGAAAAATAGTAATCCTAAATTTCCCACTTGAGGTAACGCTTGCATTACAGTATCCAAAAGCGCTCTTATTCCTTTGGCCATTTTTAGTAATTTTAAAACTGAAAAAAACAAGTATAATTAATATATGTACTGATATGTTAATCTTTTGATTTAACATGCTATTAACATTAAAGGAAAAAAAATTATATATTATAATAATTATGATTCGAGTTAAATATGGTGTAGATATTGATTTATGATAAATAAATAATCAATGTTAGTTTTGATTAATTGCGTCAAGTAACTGGATCATAGAAACTTTTTTAGATTTATATAATTAATTAGTCTTGAAATACGCAATTGTTTTGATAGGCGTCGGTGATTTTAAATAATAATAGATTTGTCGTTTGGTCGAGCAAAAACTGTTGTTAACATACATTTTATATAAACAATGTTTGTTGTAGGTTTAAAGATAAGTCGGTAAAACAAACTAGACCGTGTAAAACGAATGGCCGGAGCGGCGTAATAGATATTTAAACCACCCTCGCAGCCCTTAAAATAGGGTTTACGTGTTCGAAAATCGGTGAAAAATATTCGTACATTTGTACGTCCCGACCTCTACCCGAATTAGTTTATTCGTTAAAATCCGTTGTAGTATTAGCGTTACTTATACTATTACATACAGACGCGCGTTGTACAGTAAACGCAGTGCACGAATGCGCTCGAACATACGTATTGTGAAATAATACGCCGCCATAATTCGCATGATTTATGCATTTGGGATCGGCACTTACGATTCCCGTTTAATTATAAAAGCCATCGCGTGCACGGGTAACAACAACTTTTTTAACTATATAACCGCAACGCATTTAACGGTACGTTTATTCATGAAAACGGAAAGACGTCGTAATACTTTAACACGCCGAGATGCAAACGCCCGTGCACTATAGTGAGGGACCGTTTTACAGTTCTTGGTTTAACTCGGGTTCAGCTGAACCTGGTTTAGAAATTGATCTTAGGTTAACTTATTGCCGGTTTTACAATCAAAGATTCGGTTTAGTTTTGCTGTCCCGTGGTTATAGGAATTTATCTGTGATAATGGAATAGCTGGGTGATAATGTGTGTGTATGTGACAATTGATAAACTGATTATAATTAAAAAGATTGGATTTCGTTTTTCATTATTATTCTGGTGTTTAATACAAACAGTCGATGTGATATATATTTAGAAGAAAATAGCTGAGATTTAGGTTCAAAGTTAGTATAAAAATGATTAACGCATACGAGTCCGCGTTAAACGAGACATTTTATGTCTTATGTGTGAAAATTTTTTTTTCAAATTCAAATTTAAATTTTTTCAAAACCGAAACAATGGTTGCCATGGAAACAAACCATAAGGGAGATTTAGTTTTTTTTTCTGTAACGCTTTTTCGTGACAGTCCCCAGTGGGTATCTTAATTTAGGTAACGCTTTTCGTGGACACTTTTTGGTGGACACTTTTTCGTGACGGTTTTTTATTTTAATGTGCCAAAGTAAAGACATAAAATGTCAAAACGATGTTTGATTTTGAAGAAAATTTGACAGCTGATGAAGAATTTATGGAATCAGTATTACTCGTAACTTTTCCCAGAAAAAGAAAGATGTTTTTGGAACGACCTAATCGTTTTACGAAGTGGAGAGATGAACAATATCTTAATCGTTAAATGAAATGTATAAACTGTAACTGTATATCATAATAATAATATTTCGTTATGCCTAACCTATAGGTACCTGTTATAAATACTATCCGTCGTTTTACATTCCAATATGGTCTTGTACTTCATTACTAAGTTGAAGTAACAGTCTTTTTTCCTGTGCTAAAAAATCGGGTGACCTTCCAAAGTCATTCATAATTTACAGTACTCGTAGGAAACGAACGAAAACAGCAAGGCGCAAATATAATTTCGAAATAATTGTTTATTACAATACCAGTGTTTATTGTCAACGTTAATGAACGACCAATCAGTCAATCAGGTTATCTTTGAACTCGGTTTAACTCAATGAAATCGGCGTGATCAAGTGAACGTCCGTTTAACCCAGGTTCAACCAATCGTAATATGCATTTTTCGATTTGAACTGGGTTCAAGCTCAGGCCGAATGTTAGACCACTATTGTAGAACGGGCCCTGAGCGATACGCGCGCGGCGCCGCAGGCGTGTAAAAACGAAATCAAAACTCTTCGGCGCGCGCACGAAACGCACGGGACCGCGGCCGTCCGGCACGGTCAATCGCACATCGGTTTAGGTCCAACACTAATTGGCCGTGTGTGTTTTTACAGCACGCCGGTACAGATTACGACGACGGGGTTATCACACGCGCAGGACAGCTACGCGTTCGGTACGGGGGGGGTGGAGGGGGGCGTTTATTGTGGCATAAGTGCGATTCAAATCCGCGCGGGACGACCCGAAAACCGTACGCCGCGTCTGCACGCGATTACACATGATTTATCGTGTTGGACGTGGTCTCGACGAACCCCTAGCAATGCGCATAACTCTCATCACTCGAATGATGGTCGGATTGATCGGTATGATTTTCGACTCGACTTCCTCCAACGTGATACCCACTATGGACAGTATGACGATGCCGATGTCCAGTAAGTTCCATCTACGTACAAACAAGAAATATCATCGTACTCGTTAATCAATGGATGGTACGATAAAAATATGCGATAAAAAAAAAAAAATACAAATTTCGCTCTATCTCACTCTCTCTCTCTCTATTTCAATACGTTTACGTACTTGTCCGCCACGTAGAGCTGAAGTCCTAGAGCTAACATTTTCATAATGCACTCTAGTATGAACACCGCGGTGAAAAAATAATTAAATATTTTCAGTGCGTAAGTCAATGCCTGTGAAAAAAATAAAATACGCCGACGTTCGTCAGTTTTTTTCTTCTTTTTTTTATATCAAGTACCTACATACTATTTGCGAATATACGCTTTGAGCGTAATAAAAAAAATAGGTCAACACCATTTAAGTACACTTAAAAATGTGAACGCATATATAATATAGTCAGAGAAAAATTCGATGACTATGTTGTACGACTTACTTGTATGAGAGATCGTATTTATATTCATTGAGGTCAAACTTACTTTGGGCATCATGTAAAATTCTAGTGCCATTGTGACCACGTTAAGACCAATAACTGCAGCGATTGCCAAATCGAAATACTTGGACGTGACTACGCTGTGCACTAACAGCCTGGCACTACTGTAATCTCTATAATACGGCGGCTCGTGCATTTCTAACAAATTCGTAAAACATGTCGAATTCGAGTTATTTTAATCACGACGGACAAGTCGACTTTTTTTCCAAACTTACTCCTCCGTTTTTTTTCCATTTGTTTAGCTCGTTTGGCCAGCCGTCGAACTCGCTCCTCTTTTTCTTGTTCTTCTCGGCACCGATGAAAGTTTTCAACCACTACACCCACGAACATGTTAAGCACGAAAAATCCGACCAACAGTATGAACGAAATAAAATACAAAAGTCGCCATTCCGAATAATTTTCAATTGGCTATGCATAAGACAAGAAATCGATTTAAATAGATTTTTTGCATCAAATTAGAAATAAAATGATTTTCCGTACTTGCTGATCAACTCCTACCGCGTCCAGTCCCGTGTACATTATGTTCACCCATCCGTCTCTGGACGACAACACGAACAACGACATTAACGCTTTGCCAGGTCGTCGAAATTGTATTTTTGGTTGACCCATGTGTTTTTCTTGTTCGCCAAACATTCCGTTTTATTACGCACGTGCTTTATATTAGGACCCTCACAGTGAAAAAACGTCCCTTTAAAAAGCTGCACAGAGACAAAACGAATATTCAGTAATTTTCGAAAATATGTTTTCTGTATTTAATGTATTCGTCTTTATAAAGTAAATTTTAGATCTTGTTAGTAATTTTTTTTGTCCCATTTTGTAAATAATTAGAAATATTGTTATTATTTGCTAGATATTTTGAGTTTTTTACAAAAAAAAGATTTAAAATTATTAACTTTCATAGATGGCATAGTATTTAATAAAAATATATTAAATATTACCTGTTATTAACTAATTTATGAATTAATAACTTAGTAGCAGTAGTACCCATTGAAAATAGTTATTGGCAGGAGTGCAAAATTGTTATTTTAATATTGAACAAATTAACGGTTAGAATTTTAATTAATTGTAAATGCATAAGTAGGTAATATTTTGAGGTTGTGTTTAAATTATTGATTAGAAATTTTCTAATCTATTGATATATATATATATATATACACATATTAGTATATGTTCAGACTTATTAATCATTTATTATTTAAAATTTGAATAATTAGAAATTTAATTCATTTGCTATTTTACCCAACTAATAAATATCAGAAAATGAATAAAAATTCAACGTGTTTTTATAAGTACCTAATACTAATATTTATAATGTATATTTTATTGTTAAAAATAGTGTTTTGTAAATGTTTAAATCATTTAATCGGGACATATTTTAGGCAAACAAAATATGTACACATCTTATTTAAGTTAATTATATAAAAGTTTTCTACAAATAAAAATTAACTTATTTACAACACGTATGTATTTATAATTAATTAATTTTTCAAAAAATATAAATTATAATTATTTTGAATTAAACAATTATTAATAATTTATCAACATTCGAATATTAAATGCAAATTACAGCTTTCTTAGACATTTAATTATCCGAACTAGTAATTGAATTTATTGTTCGGACTCGAACAATTTTTCTAGTCAGCCGTAGATGGAGAAGTTTTGTTGTTATTGTAATAACACGACGAAATATCACTTGACATAAAATTCAATCGACCAAAAAGAACAATAAAAATACTTTTTTTTAAATATACGAAGTTTTTTTAAAGATATATTTGATTAAATGTCACAATACTGGTCATTGAAATTGTATTTTATCAAATAATGTAAAATCGTTTGATGTATGGTAAATTGGAAGCATATACCTAAATACCAAATATTATATATCGCGCTGTAAAAAAAATAAAAAAATAAAAAAATAAAAATAAATAGTTATTAAATCTATTAGTTATTATATAAACTTTTTTAATCATTTTAGTTTATATTTATTTCGACATTATATTTGAAGTTCGCCATGTATAATTAATTAATATTTATACCCCTATGCAAAATCGTATCTATTTATTATTATTAATTAATTAATTATGCAGTAATGTGCATAATAGTACGTCTATTGTCTATATGAGTACACACGACGCACGTATTTCAATAGATAAACATTATTGTATTAGATTTCGGTTTGCGGTATAATATTCAGACATAGCTACATCACAAATCATGTTGTTTAGAGTTGGACGTAACTACACTGAAAGTCTGATTTAATTTAATAGGTTAAAATTACAGAAGTTAAATGAAACGGTTTCAATGTATATATCAGGTTACCACGTTGTTGTTGATGATTTATTTACGTGGATATGTTTAGATACTAGTTTATAATATTACAAACCATTAGTCTAGTATGATGGTATTGTTATGCTTACTTGAACGCCCAAAATTCCGAAAATTATGAAAAATGTGCAACAAATCAATACAATATTGCCTATGGGCCTTAACGATGACAGCAGTGTCTGCACGACTAGTTTCAGACCTGGAGCTCTGTTGATTACTCTCAACGGTCTCAGCGATCGTAACAGTCTAAATACCTGTGAACGGAATTTAACGGCGATGTTGTAATTATGTAATGGAATCGTAACATAAATAGAAACAAACATAATATTTCAACGCAAAACACACACGCAATGATTGTATTTTATATGATATTTTATTTAAAGACGTAGTACGATGGCAGCTAGTGGAATGCGCGTGTACTTACCCTTAGTATACCGAATATTTTTGGACTACTTTCGGAAATCAATGACATGAGCAAATCTATGATGGACACAATCACCAGTAACCCATCCATGATATTCCAACCAGACTTGAAATATGGTTCTATGCCGTAGAACATGCCGGCGGCCACGACCTAAACGCAACGCGTATAGAAAAATAATAGAACGATATTAAAGACAATGGATGTGATTGGTTTATAATAGACGGTGGCGAAGAAGGAAGGAAGAGGAAGGGAGAGAGAGAAAGTTGATAAATGTTAAATAGAAAAAAAGAAATTTTACTTTGACAAACATCTCGAGCGCGAACACCACAGTGAACACGTAATTGGCAGTGCCCAAAAACATTCTCTCGGTGCTGTCTGGCGGGATGTTCGGTCTCTCCATTGCCAACGTAATACAGTTTAACGCTATAAACGTAAGCACCAAGTTGTCGAACCATTTCTGTTTGATGAAGTTTCCACACGATCGCCTGAAACTAGAATGCACACACAGACCGGTCGTTAGTAATGACGAGCGTCTAATACAATTATAGTGTGTACGCGCACGCGACTAACTATCGACATAAAAGCAAGCGACGCGTTTGCTGTGGATGTGGTCAATAAGTTAAGGTCGTTTGTATGATCAAAAGCGTGAGAATATGCAAATATATATGCGAATTATTGAGCCATCACCTTACACGTTGTGTTATCTCACACGATACAAACTTCATGTAAAGCTGAAAGTTGAGAATTTCACAACTACACTTAATAACTAATTCAGTACGGTTTGATTTTAAATTTATTCGTTGGGAATCGGAAGAGAGTCGAGAAGAATAACTTATAATAATTAAATGACGTTTTCTATTTGTGGAAAATTATTTATATTATTTTATTTTTAGCCAACGTCGGTGGTCAGTATTAGAATACGTAAATTTGTGTGTAGTGGTAGAAATGATAAAAAACCCATTTCCTTTTGTCTGAGTGGTGTACAAAGGAAATGGTCGAGAATATCGTGTTAATGGAATACGTTCGTCTTGTGTTCAAAAACATTAATCGGACGGAGGAAACAAAAGAAAAATAATAAGCTGCTACAGACAAATAATTATCGTTGTTTTGAATTTAGTTTACTCGTTTCTACACATAGGTACGCAAATTTTGTTACACGACACGTTCAAAATCATAAAAGCGCATTAATTAATAGTAATAATAATTTGTACGTCAAGCGCTTACGACAAGAGACATGCTATACGTGCGTGCACAATAATATGCGACATGTGTATTCATATTGTAATATTCGGTGCATATAAAAACATGTTATTATTGTCGTATACGAAATTTAAAATAGAATCGATGCAGAGAAACCAGTGTTGACGTTGTATGGGGAAGAAATATAGTGATATAGTGATTGGGTATGAAGTGATCGTCGCGTGCGCGTGTGTGGTGCATTTTTCAGATGTTCAGTTTCCGGTCTTACGGGTGTTCCGGTGGAAATATGTACAACGAGTACTCGGCCCGGTCCTTGAGCCATCCCTTCTCGTCGAAGAAGTAGAACAACTTGCGGACGTCCGCTTTGGCCGAGCTGGAGTCGATGTCACAGTCGCAACACGGTTCGGAGGACTTGTCGTCCGCGGCTGTTCCGACACAAGCCTCCGAGTTGCACGGCTGACAACAATTGTACTGACAGCTGGCCAAGGCGTAATCGATCGTGCTCTGCGAAAAACAGATATCGTGACGACCGCGGCTTAAGTAAGAAGCGCTAATCCGGTTATAAGAGGCAACCGTAACAATAACGTATATGTATATTATTATTATTTACTATCATTTTGAATTACTATAATGTCCTTAATTAATAAATTATCCGACTGATGACCCTTATACTCTCTTATCGTTAACAGAAGTTTCTGTAATTGCACTTCAAACTCATCATTCCAAGATTAATCATTTAAATTAATTTACTTTTTCGTTCTAATGTTTTATCGTAATTTCGTGGTATCACAAAACCGATGATTTCATTTGTATCTTTTTTTTGTTGTCAACTGAGAAATAACGACACGGAGTCTTTAGCTTAAATGTCATACATTTTTTATCTTGTGTAGTGTGTTGTACATATCATTATGTTTCTAATAACGTGCATTCTGTTTTAAATGGACCGACAGCCGACGACATATTTAAAATTAATTTTTCATTCATACGCATTATTTAGTTTTATCATCAATACATAGAAATGTTTAAATTAACGCTATATTAAACAGAATATTGATGTAATATTTTATTAATATTCTACTGCCATAATCTAAAAACCTGTCTTAACGATTATATTATGGTATTCCTGTATAATAATTATATGAACGTATATTAAAATTAATCATTCATGCAGAGTGAAATGAGACGAGAGTCTACCCTTACCAAACCGCAAACAACTGCGACTACTTCACACAACACTACCCCTTGCATAAATATATATAATAGATATATACAGGCACTTTTTTTTAGAATTTTCCAAGAGATGTAAAATAATTAGTTTTTAATAATTAATATGAAAATCGCCGATGAGATTAAATACATTCCATATGATTTCGTATAGACATATTATTATTATATTGTATGTATAACTTGAAGTACCTATCTATATTTGTAGAAAACAATAAATACAGTAATACAATTTATGGGTCGATAGAACGTTTTTTCAGGTCAGGCGACGACAAATTGTGTCAGTTTACACGAGATCTTCCAACCCTAATTTGTTTAAAATGGACAATATTTATATTTTGTTCTGAAAACTGCGTTCACAATAATAATTATTATTTTATAATATTTTGGTGAATTGGCAGTTTTTTCATTTTGTTAACTTAAAAACCGAGAGAGTTATTACAAATTGTACGGCACTCCGAATAGGCAATTCTGCTAAAGCTGTGCGTTGCGTGTTAACTGTATCTATACAGTGGAGTGGCAGGAGTAGTACTAAGACGACGAGTAGCAAAACATTTCCGATTTTCTCGAAAACTATTGGAAAATGTTTACTTTTGCCACTATTTTGTCAAGATAAAAGAAAACTAATATTAGAATAATTTTTATTGATTTAAAAGTGTAAAAAAAAACACAGCAAAATCGATGGGGAGCAATTGGAAACTCTATCACAAGTAAATTTTTTGAGTTAAACTCGGTCAGAAAACAATTTCAAACTAAATAAATAATTATTATTTATTTACTATATACTTTTTATATTAGGAGTTTACAATTTTTCATTCCTACATATTTTTTTTTTTTTTTCCTACATATTTATATTTATAATATACATGGGACGTCACATATACTTAAAAAAATAAATGTAAATTTACAAATTAATAATACGAATCATTATTGTATATAAGGATAGGTGTATAATAATAATTGGTCAAACCCTAAAATATCTGAATTTGTACGTTGTGTTTCATAGAAAATCGCGGTATACTTTTTTGATGCAAGGTTTCTCGATTTACTCAGTGTTTGGTACTTTTTGTATAAAAAATACAAGATACACACTTTTTAATCATCTGTAATACGTTTTTTCACACTGTTAGATTCGGAGTGAAACAATGAATGTATTGGTTATACAATAATGGTTTTTTCTTAATTTTGTCTGTGAACATTTTTTCATGCTCCTTTGATATTTACATGAGTTACTTTTCAGTAGCGAATTGTATCAAGTTGATACTTTATTTTAAATCTTTTGCCTTTTTCAATAGTTTTCCTTATTGTGAAGAAAAATTATCAAACATTTTCAACAAATTGTAAAAAATTGGTAAAATTATCAATATATCCGTTTTGAGCATGGTCTATATTTGTATTTAAGATGTGGAAATTCATCACAAGCTTAGGTATTAAAATATTATACTAATATTAAAAAACATTAAAAGGTCGTTTATCATAATTATTTTTTAATGTGTGAAGTTCTATTTTCGAAAAACTAAAAAATTAAAAAGAGTTTTGTTTGGAATCGTTTTTTGAAAGTAATTATTTGTCGTTGCTTTTAAATTTAAAATAATTATACAACTTTAATAATATCCGATGAAATGATTCTTTCGAACCCAACATCCACAGCACTTACTGTTCGTTAACTTGTTTTTTTTTTTTGTTTTTTGTAGAAATGACGAATAACGTGTGTGTTAATAATGATTTAGTATAAACTAAAAAAAAATATTTTTGTCTTAGGACCTTACACAAAATATAACTATATGTAAGACTATTATAATTATGATTAGGTAATTTAGTATCTATAGTATTTTATCTTGAGAGGTAAAAACATAAAAGTATCAATTATTTTGTCAAAAAATTTGAATATATTTTTTGTCTGTGAGTAAAAATTAATGTATCTTGTAGTAGCTTGTATTTGTTTTGAGTATCTTGCTCTAAAATTTCGTACAAAGAGTATGGGCCTATCGAGAGATTTCGTGGATTCCTAATGTTGGAATCCTGAAATAAATCTTATTTTTCAGTAAAATGACTCAGTAATGTATATTATAGCAACTACATAATGGTTGGAAATTCTTGCCTCCCATAAATGACGCCACTATATATATTACAATAGAATGTATTTCGTGGGTACGAAAAGTCGACGGGGGCAGCTAGTGTGGTATATATGGTATTATCCTCGGCAGTTGGCGGTCGTGTAATGACAACAACTACAATGTTTCATCAATTTCACGGGTTGACCTTTATTTTTCTTCTTCGGTGGCGGTCGTTGTGGCAAGGCAACTATCAAAGTGGCACCGGCTAAACTATATTACACGACGTAATTAAATTCCGACACTATATGCATACAACAACAATTTGTGTATATACACGTGTAGACGTGTACGGTTTCACCTGAGTGGGTGTTTCCAGTCACGTTAATTTATTCTGTTGAAAAAGTTGTTAGAATCGCACGTAGCGAATACGCTACGTACGTATGCATGCACGTAGGTACCGATTGTTTAACACGCTACCAGATTACACGAACATGTCGTCGATGATCCGTTTAAGTATGATGAGCTATAAATTATTAATGTTTGACATTTAAAAGGGATTTCGAAATTGTTAAGATCCCTTAGCATTTAAATGATAGTCCGACCCTACAGCTTCATTGATAATCTTTTATTGGCAATATTGGCTAAAGCGGTATTTGGGGGTTTTTAAACCGATAGTTGAACCGATATCGAAAAAACAGTTCATTGGAGTGCCGTAAATCAATGAGTGCATATTATAATTTTGTACTGGTTAGAATCAGTTATTACAAAGCCTTAAAATATATAAATGATACCGACAACATATTGATTATATTGTTATGTTTAATCCAATATTTAGTTTTTTACAGCATCAATGATTTCGTAGATTATCAGTGATAACCATAATTGTAATAAATTATCACAATGATGGTTAAATACTATAATTTATTTATAATATTACAAGATATGTTTAAGTTTAAGTAAGGAAAACATATTATCGTTTAAATTTATAGTTAATTTGTTATTTTGTAAGTTAAATAATTGGATAATGGCAATTGTTTTATGTTGTAACGTTTTAATCATGAAAAGCATGTTGTTTACGTTAGGTACACACTGTACCGCACCACACTGTAATCATTCGTGGCGACAATTGCAATGCCTACCCTCCGCTATCTCCACGGATCGATTTATTGTTAATGCATGCACATCGTATTCTTTAAAATATTATCTAATTACATGTATTGGCCACGTTCACTCCTTCCTAATGATTTCTTTCGACTCGACAACTATGCACGATTTTATTTTTCTCTCCACGATAGCTTATAAAACGACATTGCGTCAGTGAAGTTATATAGAATATTCAATACTATTTTTTAATTTTTTCTTTCTTTTTATTGTTATTTTCAATGCCATAATCGTCGACGGGTAACTATATTAAGATACATACGATCGATACATAAATTACTTTTCCTATATTAATATATTAATTAATTTTCCTTTGAGTTGTGTATGATATTTAAACACACACAACCACACACACACACACACACACACACACACACACACAACACACACACACACACACACACACACACACACACACACACACACACACACATATATATGTGATTGATCGACATTATCTTCGAGTGTTTGACACTCCTCCAGAAGTATAGTTTAGTTAAAAATATATATGTTTATATAAAGATATCTGATAGAGGAAAATGTTTATTTGTTTGTCACAAGTAATATTCATCTGATGCTTTTTAAAATTGTATTTATTTTTTTTCTTATGGAGTTTTTACGCCCGCTCGAGATTTATTCCACAAACTTAATTATAATTCTAAACAATAAAAAAAGTTGTTTTTATTTTTTTTTATTTTGTTGTTTTCTCTGTTTCCTTGAACATAAATACACAATATTATAAAGTATAATACGAAATTCAGTGTGTCCGGTTGTCTTTCGATGACCCCACAGCCTGCTGGCGACCCGTGCTAATAATGGAAAGCTACTAGCTACCGAGCTTTCCGATTGGGAAATACTGGATCGTCTCAAAGATTAATGGATGTAATTTGTTATATTCAAAATGAAATGTCAACACAACTTTTCATACAGGACGTTTTAAATATGTATTTATTTTCATATTTCACGCATAATCGGGCATTATTGATTAGGGTATTAATCATATTCATTTCATATTAATATTATAACGTTAATTTTAGTACTTACTATTTCTATTACAATGAATGCATGTTTTATCAGAATATCTTTTAATCAAATATATATACTTAATAAATATTGTTGATTATTTTTATTAAAAAGTACAATTTAATATCCATCTGATGCATTTAAAAGTTTTTATTTTTTTTCTCGTGGAGTTTTTACACCAGTTTGAAATTTTTTCGCCAATTTAATTATTATTCTAAACAATAAAACACCATTTTTTTTGCACATTTGATTATCATAATATATTAAAACCATTAGAAAGAATATGATGTCTGTTATTAGTTATGAATTAGAAGCTATTAAATGTATTCAAAAATCATTAGCTAGTAACTCAAGTGTTATAAATTTTATTTAGCAAGACTGGAATAGTATATTTTTTCTGAAGTACAGCAAACACAGTACAAATTCATAAATTATATTACATATAAATAAAAACATTTTTAATGTGGACATAATCTACGTATTCTATGATTCATGACCTGAATTCTATACACAATATATAAAGGCATATTTATGTGCCATTTATTCATTGGTCGATCTTACAGAACTGGAGTTTTTTTTTTCATAGCAAACACAGACATTCTCTTTGATAGAAGATATTAATAAAAATGCAGAGCCGCGGGTGCTGTAGATATTAGCTCAAGTTTGTTATTTAGACAGAGATTTCCGAGTTCCATTATTATCTTGAATTTAAAAGAAATGATAAATCATTGTATTTGAAACACAATTTAGCAGACGAGTAGTTTATTAAAATTAATGGATATTCTGATAAATATTGTTAAGATATAATGTGTTAAGGCTTATATTATATTTTAATATTTTATATCTTAAATACAAAAATTGCCTATGTTCAAAAGTCAACATTTTGCAAATTTTACAAGTTTTTTTGTCAAACTGGGAAAGTTTTTCGTTACACTTTTGGAAACAAACGGGGAAATTAAAAAAAAAATGTAACAAATACAGTACTAACTAAATATTACTAAATGCTATTGGAAAGTAATTTATATAAAGATAGTCCGAATACTTTTTTACACTAAAAAGTGGTCACAGAAAAAGAAAATACATTATTGTAAGACTAATATATTCTTCACTTCACTCAGGATATAAAATTGTCATTATTATTATATTTTAAGAGTTATTATATTTATTTAATTATATATATTTTAAAAACAAATTTAATATGTTGGTGATTGGGCAAGTTTCTGCACGCGTTGTAGTGTTTATGTTATGATTATGAGTAATTGGCCGACGATGTAACATAAAACTGTACTTTGTTTTTATTAAAATGTATATAATTTGTATAAAAAATGTGTGCAGTAAGTATAGATATATGTTATGTAATATAAAAAATAAAATACGTTTCATGTGAATGAAGAAAACTGTCTTTTGACGAAATTCCAGTAGTTAGTTCTAGTTAATGTTCAAACTCCATTTCTGTTTCAAGCAACGAGGTGAATTTTCCAGAAGATTGTTTGATGCCAAGTTTGTAATTAAAGGATTAGGATGGGCATTGAGACGATTTCGAAACCTTTTGTAATGGAGTTTAGCTACTTATAGAACTGCACTACTTAATAATTATGGTTGTGTATTTCATTCAAATTTAATCTTCAAGAAATTTGAGGTTTGTAAACATTTTGAAATAATAACTAAGTTGATCATAAAATATTCATTTCATTAAATACAAATTTGCTATCATATCGTTTATCATAAACTATAAATATGTTGAAATTAAAGAACTTGGTGCAGTGTTCAGATAACTTTTCAGAAGGTGTGAAAAACTTAATGGTAAATTATACAAATACAATTAATCAGATAAATGATAAATTCATTTCAATCAAATTGAATGTTTTTAATAACCAGAAATATTTTTTTTACACCAAAACCATTTTGTACGTTTTTTTTATCGATTTATCGAAATATAATTTAAGAACATGATTTTTGATAAAACTTGCAATTGTTGGATAAACGCATACTTTTTAATAGCGTAATTATTGGAAAATAAAGATTGAAATAGATAAAAATACGAGTATTCTGCTGCTCAGATTAAAACACTAAATTGTATGTTCGTAAATATGAATCATTTTAAACTAAAACTAATAATGACTATTTGTTTAAAAATACTACAAAATAATATATTTATAGTGTATTTTTTAAATATATATTAAGTGGAGTTGAGTTTTATGTAGTGTTTTTTTTCTTATAAACGTAGTTTTTTTTCAAATAATAATCATATTTTATTTTTATTTTTCAAAACATTAGATCAAAATCGATATAAATGTATTCTAAAATTATTTTAGATCAAAATTTGTTTTAATAGTAATACAAAAATGAAAATATAATTTGTAATTACACATTTAAACGAAAATAAATTCTATATGTATTCAAGTAGACCTTTCATATTTTAGTGGTAAAAGGGTATGATTATTAAATAATAAATATACAATTTATCCTATACATGGAATTAAAATAACTGTATTACGTAAAACTATAAATCTGGAATCATTTAGAATAATCTAAATTACTCTATGAATAATTATTTTACTGAACAATTTGTTTTACCTGTTGTAGAGGTGATGGTGATCTTTCAATAGTATTATATTCGCATATCACATTATTAGTTGTACGCAAATTTGATGATGGACTTCTCGAGACGCCTCCATTACATTGAGTGTGGTGGTCACTGTACAAAAATCAAAAAAATATTTTAAACTGAAATGTGTCATAATATAAGGTAAATGTGTACCCAGAATTTCCTGAATGACTATTGTGGTTTGAGACCAGAACTCCTTGGTCGTCATTTTCAGATTCCACGTTACTAAATCTTGACTTTCGTCTCAACGAAGGTCTAGAAATTTTCCACGAATACCGTCTTTGAAGTTTTTCACCATATTCTACACTGTAAATTTTCATTTAAATGTAAAATAAGGTTCACATTTTTTTCCAGTAGACATACCATCGTTATTGTAAATATGATGTATTTACTTATTTACATTATATTAAACGTGTCAATTGAGTAAAAATTAAAAATGATGTAAATATTCTTTATCAATATACTTGTATGTACAGAAATGGAATCCAATAGAGAAAAGTAACAATTGTAAATGATTTTGAAATAATTATAACTTATTGTCGGATGGTACTTAACAAAATATATTAAACATTGGAATTATTTATTAATAATATTGTATAATTCCGTACTTTATTGTGATAAAAAGAATCATATATAGGTAAGCTGGAAAAACGTACGTACTCTCTTTTGAATGCCATATAGTAGTTGCCGTTTTAATATTATGATGACTTATTTGGTATTTGTATGTGTTTTAAAATTAATGTGTTTAGTAATTTGTAGATAAAATATTATTTTGTTCTGTCCGTTCACCAAATTGTTATTAATTATTATTATTAATTTTTTTTTACATAGCCAAATTTATGTTCCGATATCTTTGCGTATATATTTTACATAAGCAATATACTATTTTACATATAAGCATAATATTATTGTAGCAATGAAAAATGTAAAGATAAAGCTTCATCAAAAGCAGTATCTGTTTTTTTCTTGGAATGTAGTTAATATAATAAATTGAGTCGCGACTCGAGTCTGGAAATATTACATCAGAACCTTAAAAAATCATAATTTGTTTTTAAACCAAAATTTGTATAGAATAAATGTTATAGATTAATGTTTGAAAGTAAATATTTAATAATGTTACTACTAAAAACTGGAAAAAACTCTGGAGGTTTGAAATACAAAATTATTATATTCAAAACATTTTATATTTCAAATACACCCAAATATAATTTACTTCAAGGTGTTTACGATGTTATAAAAAATATACGTCCCGTATTGTCCATTGTTATTTGAACATAACTCTTTGTACCCTCATTTATTATAAAAAAATTATCTTTTGTGTAAAGGACTACAAGGGTACAAAGTACCCGAGGCCGAACTTTTCAAATTTAAATAATATTTTAAAGATAAAAATCTAAAAAATAAAGATGTTAATCTTTATGTTTGAATATAAAAATAACAAAGGAAATTAATGGCACAATTTTACTGTAGTTAGTATATTTGAGTGTGAAAATTAAAAATCACATAAAAGTTACGCAAATTAAATTCGAATCGTAATTAGCTTAAAATATTATTCATATTTGCAACAGTTTTCATAAGGTTTGTTTATTTTTTCCAGGAATCTGATTTTATAGTTAAAATCGTTTAAAAGTTGTAGTGACGATTGCTGTCTAGTTCTAAGTATTAATTACTTTGTATATTTATATATTTATTATTTATTGTAATAGCCGAAACATATTATATAAAAAAAAAAGTAACCTATAAATACTAATTAATAACGAAAATGGTACACAAAGACTGAATATATATGCATTATATTTACCTAGAAGAGACGTCTTCGGGTATTGTTTCAAAACTTTGATTTACCACCAACTTTTGTGGACTGGATACCTGTTGCGTTCTATTGTTTATTTTAGGGAATTTGCAAACATTCTGTAGGCTATTTGTTGATGAACGCTGTAATATATCATAAACATACATCATTTTAAACAAATGAAATACCATACAGGTAAACTATTTAGTTATCTTGTAATGTAAGTGCTTATATAATGAAAACTATTCTTTAAACATAATTAATTAATAACTCTGAAAATACAAATGGACCTTGATTAATCATTTTTTATTTTAAACGAATATTGTTAAATAATATTAAATAATTTATTGATTAAGATAAATTTTTCTGTAATGTAGAAAACAAATATTTTTTAAATTTATTGAATTAAATTAAAATTTTAATTTATGTTAGTTTAATATTATAATATGAATTATAGTTATTGATTGATATATTGTATATATATATTTTAATATACTGTAGGTATATTAGGTATATAGATATGTTTTCGAGAAAACTAAAAACGTCTGTATATCTTATTTATTTTCAATTTCAAATAAAATATTTATATATTTTTTATTTGGTTTCAATTCTTCCTTTCTATATCTTATTATTTTTATTTTTTTAAATTTAATGGGAGATAATCTTCTAATTGTTAAATATGGTACTGTGGTTTAATCGTGTTTGAATGTTGATAACTTTATTTTATTTTACTGAAAAAAGTAGAAACTTTAATTTTTTTGTTCGTTTAAATCAGTTAAAAATCTTTTTAAAAATGATATGGTATTCGTATCGTTTATAATTTACATTTTTGAGTATTATTTAGTTAATTAATTAATTATTATTGTTAATATTATTACTACATTATAAAATAATAAGTTTACCTAGTAGATTTATGCAAGTTATAATATTCGCTTGATAGAATTAACGAAATATACTAGGTATTTGTTCAATTTTTTTAATTTTGTGTTTTATGAGATGAAAATATTAATAAAAAAGATTTTTAGTATACTTTCTTTACAAAACTTTACTTGATGAGTTGATTATTATGATTTATTGAAATATAATTTATATTAATTGATATTTACTAAGTAAAAAAAAATATATTAGCATTATGGTAACGTTAAAGAAATAAGGACATTTTAATGGTTTATGTCTTTGAAACTAACCAGTAATCGTTAAATATAAGAGATTACACATCTATAAATATAATCATTTCATCAACATTTATTTGGATTAGTTTGGCTTATTAATAGCTAATAATTAGTACACTCTGAGGTAATCAAATGTATTTGATAAATCATATTAATTACGTGTATATCAATTATTTTACAAACCACCGAATAGTCAATGGAATCAATTGAGAACCCGCTTCCATTTCTATCAAACGGTAAAAATGTATACGGCGTAAGTGATTGAAACCGTCGAAAATCCCTTGATTCGTATGTGGCGTTTGGTGAGTCTTGTGGTGTAGCCGCCGTATGAGTAATTATCGGGGGAACGATTACCAACGAAGTATCTATAACCATCATAATAAATTTGTCATGCAATCAGAATATATAAATATATAGATTTATTGATTTAACAGAAATCCGCTATAAGCAGGTAAGACTTAAGTTAAAATGTTTTACAAAACTTTGAGAAAATGACAAACTAGGCAGAAAAAGTAAAAATGTATAGGGTTATTGCAAAGCATCCACAAAATACTAAACTCAAATAATATTAGTGTTAAAAACCAAATCAAAGTTATGAACGTCTTGATTTTGAGTGTTGATGAGAAAGCTTTTTGTTATAACAATATTTTATTAGATTTTTTTTTATTTAACGTACCTACATATTACAGTAGAACTACTTTTCTGTTTAAATTCATAATTCATATAAGTACATTGATTTTTATAAGATTTTTTTAGTCATCAATGAAAAGTATTAAGTAGATTTGTATCGATAACCATTTTTATATCATGAACTCCTTTAAGATATGAAATATAATTAAAGATCACCAAATAAAAACTATTTTATTATTATTATTTATTTTGGAGTAATATTGTTACTTGTACTTTGTCAGTTATAATCGGATTGCCGAAAATTGTACCGCGATACGGGAGACTGCTCGCGCTTACGAAACTATATACAGTCTACACACAATATAAATAGAGTATAAATTTACACAATATAAAGTCTACACGTATATAAATTATATATGCATGAAGGGTCATGGACCATTACCACTAGTAAAGAATCCCTGTATTAAAATAAATACATAGGAAAACATGTTTTTTCAAAAATATATTAATTAACGTTTTATTTATTTAATTTTCGTCAAGTTAACTAAAATAACTATTTATAACACTTATATTATTTAATTGATTTCCATTCATTGTAAAAATATTGAACTCTAAAAGTCTTTACAAAGTACGAAAAACTGTTTTTGTCAGATAGATCATACACCATATATTATATAATTATATATATTTTAGTATAGGTTATAAACAAGAAATCTGTCAAAAACTGATAGTCGTTCGAAGACACTAGAAAAATAAAATATTTTTAACATAATCATTTTATATTGAACGTATTCATGATCGTATTAAAATTCCAAGAGAAAAACTACACGAATGCAAATGTTGGGCAGAATTTTAAGATTTACATGATTAATTTAATCCAAATCTTACAGAAATATTTTCATGAATAGAATTAATTCTGGATGCCATGCCAATTATATCGATACATTTACAATATGTGCAAATGTTTAAGAAGATTTCTTGTTTGTCGAAAAAAAGTTTTGAAATTTGCTAGAATTGTATACGTCATAGTGAAAAAAACAAACGAACAATTTCAACAATACAGTATCAAACAGAATCACAACTTATCAAAAATCATAAATAGTATATGCATTAAGCATAAATACATAGGGATTAGGGCGATTTATAAAAAAAAAATACAGGAAACATGCATTACTTTGAAATGATTAGATCAAATTTTTTTAAAATTACTCATAAATAACTTTATCGGCGTTAAATATTTAAATCTTTATGTTGATCTTACAAATATACTTATGTAATTTATCAAGTGTATTTGAATATTGAGAATAATAATTTAATAGTAACTAATCATAGTGAAATTTTATTATAATTGACTCGTTTAACTCTACTATGGTTTTATAATTTTTAGTGTTTAAAAATACATTAAAAATAAATTAATTTAAATAAATTAAATACATTTATATATTGGATAACTTAACATACAATTATTCATTAATATATTTCTTATTAAGATTTTTAATGTATTTTATAAATTGAACAATAAAGATTAATATATAGTCACTACACATTTTTAATTGATCGAATATATTTTCGAATGCTGCAAAAATGATTTCCTTATACAAAAATACAAATATATCAATCTCCGTTTTGTGACGATGAAAATTTATTTAAAGCGTTAAAAAAATAATAATATTTAACTACTTGTATAAAAGGAAAGTATCTTAAAAGAACCATTGGAATTAAAATTTTTATGATAATTTATTCACATAAAGTTTGTGTAAATTAAATGAATGTTGCACTTAAAACACATAACTTTTTTCAGTCTGGGGATTAAGTTTTATTTTTAAAATATCATTTTAATCCTAATTTGAGCAAGCGTGGATAAGGAATTGTGTTTCTTTGGAGTTTTACTTCAAGTGGAATAAAAACATTTATAGAAAAGAGATAGAACAATTTTTTTTCTTTTACATATTTATTAAATATTCAATACGACATAAATTGTAAGAAATGTGTGCCATGTATATGAATACAGCAAATACTCAATTTTGCGTTGTTATGCATAAGCAAATAATGTTGGTACTGCGTACTCTATAATACATTAACTAAAATGATGATTCCAATTATTCCAAAATCATCTAGTAATACTTAGTTATTAAAAAAATACAGCGTTTAAAAGTTCAATTGAAATATAATTATTATATTATCAATTTACCTTTGTGAGGATTACATTTATTTGATATTACGTCCCTGCTTTGATTCTCAATTTTTAATTCAGAATACGTTTTCTCGTTTAAACTTTTCCTCTCAGAACAGAATTCGCAATCTCCTTTGTCCTCACCGTAACAAGAACAGGTACACTTGCACCACGATGATTGCTGTTGCCTCTCGAGTTCCCGTCGTTCTCTTTCTCTGCGTTCATTACGCTATAAAAATATATTAAAGGATATCGAATATCAATAAAACAATTGTTTTTATGACATACATTTTTCATTATAAATTAATGACCGATTTGTATATTAAGTCAATCGTAGTTTAAATTATAACAGTAGCTTAAACAAATTGTTAAATATTTTTTTGTACGATTTGATAAAATATTATGAATTTTATAAAGATTATTTTAGTATCAACTATTAATCAATGTAATTTAATTTAATTATAAAGAAATTGAAAACTAATGCATTTTTGCATCAATACGTTGGGTACTTTTAAATAATTCAATTTAAGTAAACATATATTGTATATATTTAACACTTAAAATTAAAAATAACTTACACAATATAATATAATACTAGTTAATGCCTTTTGGTTCATAATGGCGTAAATTTAACTTTAAAATAACTTAAGAAAGACACGTAACTATATGCAGTTTCAAAGAAGTTAGTCAATTAGTTTGCTACGAGTTGTTGGAAATGTTTTTGTCAATGATATGTATTACCTCTGAAGAAAATCCTTCGACCAAAATTGCTACTAGTAAATTGAATAAAACGTAATTGCCGAAAGTCATCAGAGTTACGAAATAAAGAGCAGCCCAATGACTCGTTTTTTCCATTCCGTTGAACAATACTATATTCCAATCTTCTTGCGTGAGAATCTGTTATAAAGTGAAAATAAGTATAATATTTAAGAACTATTAAAAAATATATTTGAATAGTTAAATTAAAAATTAACAATTATATTCGTTTTGATATCGTGTAATGTCAAGAAAATTGTTCAAAGTGATATCTGGTTTTTTCTTAATAAATTTAATGAATATTTTATTTTTATGTGTATAGAAAATAGTCCATGGGTCTGAATATAAAATTAATTTATTGATACAAAAAAAAAAAAATGTTTGAAACTATAACTTTGTAATAAAAAAAAGCATATTTTGGAATAAGCATAATTGTGAAGTAGGTCACTAAAAGCATAGTATACGACCATTAATAGTATAGAAATGGTTAATAATGGATAGTTTACTAATCGAATAAAATAATTACAAAAGTTTTGACTTAGATTGTGTTAGCTTCTAAGATACATGTTAAAGTAAAAAACATCTATTATACATAAAGAAAAATATTAGTACAAACGCATTTTACAGTTGTTTAATTAAGTATAGATTTATTTAGTAAATCGTATACTGATTTAGGTTTTGTTTTTTTATTTATTGTTTTTGTGTAAGTACATGATTACTATATTGTTGTTTATAAAATTTAAATGGTTTGTTTTAATAATATATTTTGATCTCTTTTCATTATAAATGTATCATAAAAATGTAAGGGTTTTATATCATGTATATAATTAAAATTTAGATAATATGTAGTTACATATTTCAAAGAAAAAAAGCTCTATAGCTGTATAATATTGTAAATAATGCATTTTAGTAGTGTATACAATACGTATTGTTATGAAGTATAATATAGATTATAAATTGCATGCCTGTTTTAACAATATACAAATTAAGAAAACATATATTTTGATGTATATCGCCATAAAAATATGTTTTATTATATAAAAATACACATGCACATAAAGTATTTTTTGATTAAATTTGCTTGTAGGTTTTATTATAATTATAATAAAACTCTTAATTTTGTTGTTTGATTATCGAAAAAATTGAATAATATAACAGATTGATAATGATGAACTACTTCATAATCATAAATATAATTGCTATAAAATGTAAATTATATTATGGATACTTAAATATATATATATATATATATTATTATATCTAAAAAATAGCAGATAAATTGAACTGTAAATACATATGGTTATTTATTGTAGCCATAAAATAGTCAATAGTCATAACATAATACATTTTTTTTTTATTAGGAAGAGATAAGTATAATAAATATACAGAAATAATTAACATTAATAATTTGATAATTGTCTCCTTTAAAAAAACATATAAATGTATGTTTCATATTGATTTTAGAGGCCGAATAAACTAAGAAAAAGAAGAGGATAAAGAAGAAGAAGAAGAAGAAGAAAATTATATATTATTCCACTACTACAATACTACAAGTCATAAATAAAAACACTTTCCAACAAATTTCACGAGTATACTTGCTGAATAGTCAAATGTAGTATTTAAATCACGTCTTGTTTGATATATTTGAAAGTTATTCAAATATTTTAATTATTCTTCAATATTTTTATTTTTAATATATTTATAATAGAATTCTCTAAAAATAATTATTGTTGCATAAATACTTATTATTATTATTACTAGTTTGATGATTAGGTTCTCAACATCTAATACTGAAATGTCTTCAAATACAAATTGAAATTTGACGAAAAATGATGCACAATGTTTTTTTAACTTTTAAAAGTAATAAACTAATTTTAATTTTATATGTTCTAATATTTCAAATTTATTATTGCCTAGTATAATAAAGACTATTGTGTTAAAAGTTTTGGGTTTCGCTAAATATTTTATACATTTAGATTATATATTTTTGTTTTTAGTTCCGAAAATAAAGAAGTTACTACAATGAAAATAAAATTATACATTTACTATCTTTAATAGTTTAACTATTATATAATTTGGCGGAATGCTTTTATTTTAAAAATATTTAGTAATTAATTCGATGAATTTTTAAAGTTTGATTTTGAAATATTTTTGAAAAGTCACGTTTTACTGTTTTTGATTTATATATCAATGTTTTGTTGATCATATTATCTCAAAATATTATAACTAAATATAATTTATTGAAAAATCTTATTTTTATATTAATATAAAAATATTATGTGCTCCAAAAATAAAAACTTTTTGAAATATGCGATTATTTATAAAAACCGAAATAAATGTAAAAATATGCATTTGCTAGAAATTCCGAACTCCAGTCATCACCAATAGTAAAATTAATAATGTTTATTTTTTATTTGATTGATATAAATAATAATTTATAACTAAAATGCACAGTCTGGTTTAAGTAATTTTATTCAAATAATATAATATGAGAACATTCTACAGTATTTATAAAATTGTTGTATAACTTAAAAGCTTTATTATTATATTATTATTATTACATTTTATAATACATTCATGTTAGTCAAAAACGAATAAAAATAACGAGATACATTAGTTTGTAAGAATAGTTAAAGTTACAATTTACTATTTTGCTAAAACACACTTATGTTATGCACAACTAAGCAGCGAAAATAATAATTATTAATTTTAAAATCGGTATTTTATTCGTTTTTTTATTGTAAACGTGATTTACGTGTGAATATAGATCATAATATGTTTACGTAGGCTTTTATGTATAATGGTAAATTGCGTTTGTCCAGTACTATCTAAGTATTTGATGACCTACTTGAAAGACGGTGACTGTAGCCCATAATACATTATTAAAATGTTTTCGATCGCAGATGCACAGGGGATGTTTAGTGACAATTTCTTTACAGTTGCATTCCCGGGCTCCGTTCCCGTACATGCAAAACTTACCACCGAAAAGATACATTCCGAGAATGCTGCAAAGAATGTATTTCTACGTAAAATAAGTAGGTAGGTACCAGATTATTTAATTCAATATTCATTTGTTTTTTGTTTTTTCGGGATGTTGTTTACGTAATCCGAAAATCATACTAACCGTGCGTTTCCCTACTGTATCATTTTCGCTTTACAAATTGTTATGGGTTTTGACATTTGTTGCACTCGAATTCGCATACATATTATTTATAAAATTTATTATTTTTTGGCTTGTCACATCGTGTGTGTAATATGTATCCCCATGTGTTTTTATGTTTACTTACATATATTTATGAAGGCGCCGGTCTCATCTCTGTATGTACATTGTACATATTATTATAATGTACATAGTACTGATATACTCGTATTATGATTATATTACATGAATGAGACGATATATTTATAATATTACTTTTAATTGGTTGATATACCTATTAGACTACTATTTTGATTATTATTAATTAGTTTTAATCTAATAAAATATGTCTGAAATGAATGACGTCACAATTCGTTCGGTTCGATCATGCAAGACTAGCAGTTGCACAAGGACGAGTTCAGAGTGACAGAGGCGAGTTTGATATAAATATATTATATATTATTAAATATCATAAAAGTGATTAAATCCTAAAAATTATACTAAATAATAGTAATAATTATAATAGTATATATAATTTACAAATATACCATAACACATATATATAGAATAGTATAATAAGTAACGTGTCTAAGAATGTAATATTATTAACCTATTTAATGCTATATAGGACTCACTACAAGTCTATAATAATATTTCGGTATGATCTATGACGGGTGTGTCACAGTTCTTTTTTATGTTTCTAAATTGTATACTATGCGTGTGATTACGTAGGATTTATGGGATTTTCTTGCACCTGTTGAAACATCTGAAAACGTGCATTGAGCGTAAATTCTTTCTTTCTCTTTTTTTTTTATATTTTTTTTCAAATAATAAATATGATTCAGTCGTATTTTAGTTATATATATATATATATATATATATATATATAAGCATAATGCGTATAATGAGTACAAAATGAGTATAATCATGTTTACAATATATAGTTTTATTCATTATTACATGTTTCTTTCAAGAGCAAGTTAATATCAATTTATTTAAAAAAAAAATACACATAAATAAATATATTCGTGTAATTTATTGTGTTGCACAAACTAAAAAAATTATATCAGAAGACTTTATAGTCAGGTTTACAATAACACACGATGAGGTATTGTAGAGGCACAATGCATATTTTCTCGGTTTCAACAGGGACGAAAACACTTAATACGTATACATAATATTACGTGTTTACATAAATATTCAAATCCGCTTGTGCGTTTACTACTTATAATATGTATGTAAATAATCAAGTTTGGGATCTAAAGGATTTTGTTTGATAAAATGATAGTTTAACGGTTTTCGATGCACAATCAAAGTTGTTTAACTTTTTTTTCCCCATAATTTATAATTAAAACGAGATATTAATGACATTAACAATAAATAAAATAGTAAGAAAAATGTTAATATGTTAGTATATTAGACATTAGATTGAAAATTATAAATCATATTTAAATGTGCCAAGCCAAAGCGTAAAATAATAAATAAATAAATAAATATACATAAAGAATCAATGTTAATATATATTTAGATTTATGTTAATAATATTAGTAATGTTTGAGAATGCATAATGTATAGATATGCACAATGTGCATTTGAACCTCGTTAATGCAAAAAAAAATATTGTTACAAGTATTTTATATGATATGATATGATTTAAATGTGGGTTTTCAAATGTATTGTCTGGAAGACTATATTAATTATTATACAATTTAATTGATTGAGGTTGTCCGTTGAGATTTTGAAAAACTGCTAAAAGGATAGCAGAATGACTTTCAGGATTCCCGTGGGTACTATATAGATTACTTTATGATATAGTTTTCAAATTTTTTAATACTAGTTTACGACTTAACATATATATTTTTTTTATAGAATGCTTGACATTAGATTAATAAACATTATTTTTTGACACCAAATAAATTGTTTTATTGTTATATTTATTTATAAAAAATATGTCTAAAAGAGAATATTAAAAATTAAACTTCATAAATTAAAAATTATCTTGTTAAAATATGATTTCTATTCAACATTATATTTTAAATAAAATAATATGATGTTTTAATATTTATTTGTTTGAAGTGGGTATTTTTAACAATTTTGCATAACGATGAAAGGCAAATAATACTTTTGAAAAAATAAAAATAAATATTTTATTGTAATGATTTTTATAAATTTTGATAATTAAGGTATAAAGGTAAATATTAAAATTATATCATTTATAATATTTAAAAAATGTGAGTATTATATTAAAAAATTGTAATGGTCACGTTTTTAAATATTTGACGCTGTGTTAAACGGTATTGTATTATGTTTTGTATTATACAACGCTTTTTTATTTTTAAGCACTTGACAATATAAATGTTTATGTATGTTATTTAATCTTAATTAAATTTAAAAATACTGATCTATATATAAATAATTTAAAAATAATCAAGTGTTTAACTTATATTTACTATAACAAAAGTTTATGGCTAAAACAAATCGTATATTATATATGTGTATCGTTTTTAACTTAGTATGTAAAGATGTGTATAATGCATTTAATGATTTATGGTTAAATTAGCAAGTTAATATTAAATAAATGAAATCAGTAAATTCTTAATATCTTATTAAATATTATTGTTTTTTTTTTGCATAAACGTGTTCATTTTCATAATGTATTTATATCGCGTGATGCAATTTTATCAGGAAGACAGAGAAAACTTGAGAGGAAGATTCTATAAATTTTTAAATACAAATTTTAAATAGCTGGATAATCTTTCCAGGTACCTGAAACACAGTGACTAAAGCCCATAACAATGAGTCAAAATTCTTTCTGTCGCACGCTACATCATTCTCTGTTCCATCATTTTTTCGGCTACAGAATTTACATCCGAATAAATTCATGCCCAGTATACTATAAAAATATTAATTGTTAATTCTAATCTTAAATCATGGCTTATTACATATGTGTACACATTGCACATTCAATGCATGGGGTACAAAAAATGAATATCTTGTATGCATGTGGATTGAATATCAGTTATACACTTAACATGTGTATAGACATAAAATAAATTAGGTTTAATTATTTTGTTTGGAAATGCATATAACGTACATGTGTATGATTGTGTTGAATATTTTTTGAAAGATAATGATTAATTGTAGTGGAAATTTAAAAAAAAATGATCTTTTTCTATGAAATTTATATAGTTCAAACAATATTTTGTTATAACTTTCACCATATAGGTAGTTAAAATAAAATCAATTCATGTTAGAGAGACAAGCGTATGTAATATGTATATTGTGTGTAAAGTATAACTACAGTATACTAAAAAAAAAACATACGCATTATCTATTATGTAATTATTATTTATTTTAATTGGAACTTATATAAAAACGTTATTTAACTTTATACGTATGGTACATACACAGTATAGATTAACTCAAAAATATTTTTTATACATTTTTAAATTTTTTATTGCATCATATGTAATAGAGCATATGTAATCTACAGTGCATATATAATATTATGAATTCATTCATAAAATAAATATACAATTATATTTTATATAGTTATTATTATAATTGATTAATTTTTCTATTTTTAAATTAATAATTATTTTTCAAATGTCGATTATTATACATGATTTTAACATAGTTTTTGTTTGGATTAAAAGAAGAAAAAATAAAATGTTCGGTATCCTACATCATCAGAGAATGAAAAATACAATCCACAAATGTTTAATATCAATTTCAGGTTTTTTGTCCGAGGAGTTGTTTGGGACAAAGGAAATAAGTACAAAGGCGATAAGCCAGATTGAAGTCAATGCCGTGAGGACTATTTAATTAGACCATACTAGCTTTTGCTTCAAAGCAACATTGTGCTCAGTTCTGATTGGATAAGCAATAATTTATTTATATACAACTGGCTAGTGAGTTTATTACATTTGAGAGTCTATTGAGTTTTCTTGTGAACTTTATTTCACTACAGTAATTTCTGATAAAAATGGAAATAGATATGTAAACAACGCATACAAAAATATAATTGATGTTAACGGATGTGAAGAAATCTAATTTTGTAAATGACACGTCACTTTCCTTTACATTTTTTCAGTTTCACCAATTTCAATTCACACGCCATTATAATTTAATAAACTATAAATTTTGTTGTTGTTAATCAAGTATATTTCAAAACAATATTATTTTTGTATTCGAGCTCTAGAATACTTTCATAAAACATTCACCGGAGTTACCTAACGTTTTCGTCCTTATTCATTCCATCCTTTATAAATTCATACATATTAATGTACTGCATATCCCAAAAGCCCCAGTATGATTAAACTACGTTTTGTAAAAATCTCAGAAAGTTTATTATTATATACTCCTTAATAGAAATGTAAAAAAACACCATTTCTGAGCATTTATTTATTAATGAAAAAAATATTAGTAGAGTAAAAAAGCACGATGCCAGTAATTTTGTGCAAAAGAACTGTGTCAATATTAAATAGTACTCCGACTGGGATACAAATTCGTATTCGTACAAGAATGGCATAAATGATATTACAGGTTATGTATGAATTAGTTTAGTTTTTGTGTGATAGGTTTTACATATATGATTCGTGGTTTTTATACGATGAAACAAAATCTTGTTGGGAGAGTAATAAATGAACGGAGTGGAAAAAACATCAATTTATTTTCACATACAGTGTAAAAATACAATTTTAATACCACATGATTGTAGCTTTGTTATTAAATATTTTTCCCGACATTTCCTGACAATTAATTTGAAAGTTTTCCACAAGTAATAACGGTTAGAAAGTTGCGTACACTATATATATATATATAGTTGTGCTACAATTCGGTGTGATTATGGTACTGTCGAGACAATTGTAATGAGTATTTTTCGTGTTTTTGCTGTAGAGACATACATCCATAGACGCCGCGCTTCATATTATAAATTGTTTTATCGATTATGTAATATAAAACGAGAGGGGTTTTTCGAAAATTGGATTAGGCGTATTGCTATATTTAAGTATCTCGATTTATTGTTTCTAGAATCATTAACATAGCTGAATTATTAAATGGTAGGTATTATTAATACTTTGGTATAGAACGTCGCAGTGGTAATAATGAATACGCTTTTGGGAGTTTTGCTTTTGAAATACGAAGTAGACGTATATGAAAATATGTAAACAAGCGCGTACACACACACACACACACACACACACACACACACACACACACACACACACACACACACACACACACACGAAGGACTATTTGTGTTCTTTCTTTCAAAAAGGCATAGTCGAAAACTGCCACCGCGTGTTCTATAATGTGTTATTGTAAACATGTATAGAAATGGGATGGGAAGGAAATGTATGTTCAAGTGTATCGACTGTTTATCCTTTAACTCATACACCGTTTAAATAGTCCGACGGGTCCAAGAAATGTAAGAGATAAAATATATATATAAGACGAGAGGAAATGTGTTATAGTGACAAATTGAATTTGACGAGGGCTTTCGTTAAGACAAAACTAACAAACTTTCCTGAAGTAATGTTCTATTTCGACCTCTGTCACTGCGAAAAACTAACTCGCAGTTAATTTCGGATTTTTTTGATAAAATTGTCGAGTCTTTTGACTGACAAACATTTCTCGAACGAACCGAAAGGATTTCGCCGTTTTCACATGATCAAGGGTCGTTGGACGTCGGCGCCTTCTCAATTAAACAAAACTCATAAAAACATAATAAAATCCCATCTTGTCATCGGTATGTGTATAACTTAAATTAATATTTTGTGAGTGGAAAACGTGTAGTTAATAACCGATATTAAATATAAAGGCAAACTCGATTAGCTTTTCAAAAAAAAAAAAAAAGCTCGTAAAGCAAATAATTGTTTTACCTGAATATGAAGATAAACAAAATTAGAAGTGAAAAAAACACCGCGACGTTATCCATTGTACGCAGCATGACGAATAATTGACGACGTAGATTTGGCATGAATCGGACAAGTTTCAATATTCTCAATAGTCTGAATGTTCTCAATACGCTTAGTCCTGAATTCCCTTCTCTCTGTCCACTAGTATTTTCGAACGATTGTGTTAATTCTACAATACTACAAAATAAAACAGTTTAAAACAATTTGTAATGAGTATTTATTTATTAATTTATTTTTAATATCATATACGTATTTATATTCGAAAATTAAAAATTAATTAACTGTCGATTAACCCCAAATTCTTGGATATAATTTTTATTTGAAATCGGAGAAAGTGGAATATCGTAAATGATTTGAAAAATGTGTTTTGTATAAGTATGTGAATGAAGTTGATTTTTTCCAATGAAAAATATAAATTTAAAACGCGACTAATTGTCATCTGTTTTTTTTTTCAAAGATCTATCGAGTTTAATTATCGAGTTCTTGATAATGTAGAAAGTATAGGGTAATAAAAAAGTTGTTGATTACTAAAAGAAAAAAAGACGTTTGAAAATTGTGCTGAAACAGAATAATCACAATCTTAAACTGAGCCTTGCACGAACGCTTTTTGATCTTTAACATAAAATAGATGTCATTTTGTAAAAGAAAAAATCGATAAATTAAAGCATATCTAGTTGACATCTATTTGGAATTACCATCGCAGAAAAGATTTGCCTTGTCTATTGTTATTTATATTAAATGTATACAAAGAATCGGTACGGAGTTCGATTAATCGTATTAAATTTCAAAGTACAGATGAAAATTGTTGTTTTTTAATAAGGACAAATATATGTTACCTTAAAATAACAATGATTCCATCAAATACATTGAAGCCATTGCTGACATAACCGCACGGTCCCTCTGCGATTACCTTTAATAACATCTCTGCAGCGAATATTGCAGAAAAAACAATATTGCTGTATTCCACTATAACAGTAAGCTCCACAGGCTAAACATAAATGATTACGAGTCATATATTTACATAATCACTATTGCCATATTGTTGCGCTGGTGACGTTTAGTCAATTTTAGGTAAGTTTGTTAAAACTTATTGCGATATGCGGCGTTTTGTTTATTGTGCCCAATGATAATAGCATAGTAATATGTAATAACAAGATACGTATACGTATTAATTAATAATAAAAAATTGTGTAGTTTTTATCATGATAATTATATTTTTTGTTGATATTTTTTTTTAAATTTTACTTAATATTTAATTTCATACGTTATGAATCATAAAATAATGCATAAGAACGACTGTAATGGTACGTTTAAAATGTTCCGAGTTTATAATTATTATAGGCATTTTAATTAATTAAGGAAACTATTCAAGGTGGTCGCGTGTTATTATTTGATTTGGTTGATATAACTGAATGCGATTAAAATAATTATTATATTAAGAGTTATTCATTTGTGATGATAACGATTTTTAACGCGTAGGTGTCTATTTTTTTTTAATGATCAATTTTAGTTTCGATATAATTATAGTTAGGTGATAAATGTTTTTTAATAATTTCAAACCAACGAGAATTTCAACTATTAAAAGTAAATTTGTCATAAAAATAATAGTAATGAAAAATTGTAGTTATTTTATCGTTATAGAACGTGTAAACACAATCGACGATAGATTTGAAAAATAATATATGGGTTAATTTTGCAATATTTTGTTGAGGAAATTTAGTGTACTTAATAAATATTACAAATACGTCAGAATTGTATGCCGATCGATGAATAGGAACACGACGAGGTCAATTGCAATCACATGTTGACGAGTTTCGTATCGATGCATTTGCATAACATACATTCGGTGTATAAAAAGCGATCGAAACCCCGTCGTTTCCCCCCCCAGATCCGCTACTGTATCTCACGTAGAAATATTACATTTACCCGGCTGGGAAATACGACGGTCCGTTCTGTATATTATAATTGAGACGCTCGAGAGGTAGAGAAAAAAAGAAAAAGTAACGATTCGTTTACCTGATTGTGGTATTCTATGCCCATGCTGAGCGTGTTGATGAGTATTGCCAGCAGTATGCACTGCTGGAAGCGTCTGTGGTTAACGAGGAGTTTTATGCACTCTCTCAACAGGGAACAACCCACCAGACAATAGATCTGCAGGCAACCCACCGCGTCCACGAGGCAAGCTTTGTTTTCAGCCTCTGAATGGTCGTCGTCGTCGTCCATCATCAGTTCTCCGTCCGATTGCTTGTCCATCTAGACAAGATAGTAGTATGGGACGGGGGCGAAATAAACAATATAAATATAAGTAACGGTTCCAGCCGATAAACATCGCGACGGGTCAACTCACTAGCGCATGACGTTTCGTCCGGTTGCTGTTGACGTTGTTGTTGTTGTTGTTGATGTTGGCGGCGCGGTTTACGTTTTGAACGATGGTCGCCATGGAGGAGCCGCCGGTGTTGCCGAGCGCCTTCAGCAGACACGTAAGGGCCGATTGTCCGGTGGGCAAGGCCGCCGACAGGGCGCCGCTGAGCGCCAAAAGTTCCTGGCACGTCATGTCCCGGTCGACCGGAACGCCGGCATTGTTCTGTACAACAGAGATCCGACGCACACGTCAGGTTATTATTATTATTATTATTGTTGTTATTATTGTTGTTGTTGTTGTTATTGTTGTTGTTGTTGTTGTTGTTTTTGTTGTTGTTGTTGTTGTTGCGTTTTTGTTCCGGCCGCACCATTCATACAAACGTACATCGCGTGTTCGTATTGACGTCATTACGCAATTGTCGTCATTACGCATTGACGCAAGTGTAGCGTCCAAAACGATTGGACGTTTCCTAACCTGTGGTAACCTAGGTGTACTCGAAAAAAATGGGCTTAATGTTGGATTTGATTTATTTAAAACGGTTCGTTTCGGAAGTATGCAATATATGTTATCAAAAAATAAATACTCTGTAACATTGACAAAATTTAACTATCGACTTATCTTGTAGACGTAGACAATAGAATAAAGATTATAAAATACTATACATGTATAATAATGTAATGTAGTTTTTGACGGTGATTATGTGCAATGAACTTTGTCCGGTTGGCCGGCGTCGCATCGCGTCATTCGTTACAAGTGTATTAACTATTCACTATTCTACAACCATTTCCGAACACTGTATTAGTAGAGAAGGCTTTTTATTCTTACACTTACATAAAAAATAAGTACGGAAATCGAATTTCTGCGAGTTCGGATATGAGGCTTTATTTATCTTCTGTTGATTCAGATTTAAAAAAATATAAGTGAAGCCATACAACCTCAAAATTCACATCAACTTATTGCTTATATAACAATAATGTATAGTTTATTTAAAATTAAAAATTAATCATAATAAAATTTAAAAAATGTGTAACAAATAAAAATCAATGTTTTTTTTCAATTTTTCATACTGTAAGTATAATAATATTACCCGATAACAACAGTAATAAGCAAAAAAAAAAGGTCATCAAATTAGTAGTGGGGTACGCGAAGCTTTGGTAAAAGGTCAAAGGGTATGTAAATCAAAAAAGGTTAAAAGGTTGGGAAACGATCGGCGCGCACTAATAGAATAATCGTATCAATATATGTACGACGACGGCGATGGACAGAACCGGGTTTACTCGTTCACGCGTTTAACTGGCGTCTTGTCACGTGTACGACATTGTCAAACGAGCTGTGTGCTTATTCGCCTCCTTCCCCTACATCCTCATCGCTGTCGCCGCCACTGTTCGGTCACACCGAAAACCGTACGTGCTAATACACGTGCTAGAGATTTGGATTTTACCGGTAAAAAAATGTCGATAAATTGTAACAAAATAAAATCGAGTTCTTAGGGGTCGACCATTAATTATTTTTTTTATAGTTGAACAACAAGTCTCATTAACTATTTGGGACCATCAAATTGTTCGTTATTTTAATATAATAGTTAATTTCAACGGACCATGCAGTTGACCAGTCAGTTTTCATTTAAAAATACGTTATTAAAAAATACTATTCTATACGATAATAAATAAAATCTTAGTTGGCTATTCAATATCATATTCCCTTAAATTAAAAACAAAAATCAATTATGTTTAATTTGAACGTTTCATTACATTTATTATTAAAATTTTTTGCAATTGTTGAAATAATGTATTGTATTTATTATTAAATATTTCATAAATTCTTTTGATAAAACGAAGTCATTAATTGTACTATTTTTAAAAAGCTTACGCGTGAAAATTGTTGATCATTTCTACTCGTACTATTCTTAAAGTTTATTAAACGAAAACACTATTTGATTTGTTCAAAAAAATTAGAACGTGAAACAATTTATATGATGAATTGTAATTCAAACGCTCGAATAAATTAATTTAGTAAATTCATCCGTCGTGGTTTTTCATGACTAAAACTTTCAAAGAGAACCCCAAACAGACGAAGCGATTTTTTTTTTGTCACAGAATAATGTTATAATCTTTATGAAAGTCACTGAACAAATATGAATTATTATTATATCAAAGTATGATTAAATATATCCGCATGAAAAATTATATTATACGTATGAAATATAAAACAACCAGAATTGCGTTAGAATAAACATTATATGGAGTGAAAATATTTTTAATAATTCGTTCAAATATGTTATTAAAATTTTTTGGTACCTAATTTATATGTATTTTTCACAAACAATTATGTATCATCAAGTAATATTTTAATATTTTCAGTCATTTATATATGTTATATCACACATATTATTGTGTACGCATAAAATATTATCATAGTAAATGATTATAACAGAATGTTTTATGATTCATCTAAATAGCTGGAAAAACTTTAGAAAAAAACAATCAGGGAAGTGATGTATGTTAGAAATTTTGTTGTTGATATAATGATATATCATTATAAAATTATTGTTTATAAAACAAACTCGTATTTTAATCAAACCTGCCGGTATTGAAATATGTACTTTTGGTATTTAGACTTGAAAACTGGTTATGAATGAGTTAAAATTAAAAATTGTGTCGAATTTATTTCGAAGATTTTTACTATTTTTGTATAATGAATAAAATTACGATACAAGAAATTACGATTTAAGTTAATTGTTTTTAAGCAATTAAAATTGTTTATATATAAATAAGTAAATATATATGTATATTCATTAAACAAAGTCAATGAGTTTTAAAAAATTAAAAACTATGGAGTTGTATAAAATTTGTTTATTTACTACCAGTTTCTATCAATAGTCATCGTCAGGTATAAAATGAAAAATAAAAAAAAATAAAATTTTCTTTTTCAATTTATACCCGACGATGACTATTAATTGAACCCGGTAGTACAAGCTGGTAAGTGTCATACTTATTAGCTTTATTTAATAAATATACATATATTTATTTATTTATATATACAATTTGTTTTATTAACTATGAGTATTAATTCATAGTTTTTCCTTTTTCTTATTTTCTTATTTGTATATTATTAACGAATATAATTTATGTGGCTGATATATTTATGGAGTCAAAAGTCACTTATTAAGAGAAAAGTTCGTATACTGTTGTTGTACCTATATAAAATTAAATTTTTAACACTTGTGGAAAGATAAAAAACAGTTTGTGCATACTCAACCTCAACCGATTTTTCTGAAGTCCACTATTTAAAAAAAATTAAAATTAATTTTGACATTTTAAAACAAATATTTGAAATTTCAAATGTATAGGAAACATTAATTAAATTACGACGATTCGAAAAGTCTTTGTTTCAACGAAATTGGTTGATGTCAAACAGTTTATTTATAGATTTAGAACGGGGTAGTGCGTGTGGTGAGAAATCATCTATTTCGTCCTTCCACTTTCATTTCCGATCAATTAACATACATTTTTAATGATTATTTTTTTTTCTAGAATGCAACGGATGCATAATTAACATCGATTTATACATAAAAATAACCTATATATATATATTTGAACGTTCGATGTTATCTCAGAAAACAAAAACTGAAATATTATTATATTATAATATACTGTGGAAAATAATAATTAGAAATAACAAATTGTACCTATGTATAATTACTATCTGATGAACCACAATGTTTTAAAAACTTAATAATAAAATTTATTAAAAATTTATTAAAAAAAAAAAAATATAAAGGAAAAACATATTTTTTGTTTTATTAGTCATAGAAGTTTAGTTTTCGCGAAGAAATTCTACTTTTGTGGGCTTTTTGGAATTTGCACGTTAGGACCATAACGGCGTAGTTGCGCCTCTACATCTGTCTAATAAAATTATTATTATAATAAAATAATATTGCCCATAATAATTTACGGTCGAACAATAATAAAGGTATGATTTTTTGATGACTATCAAAATTTCCTTAGATTACTTAAATATGAAAAATTAATTATTTAACTGCATTATAGCAAGTTATAATAATTTAATAGGTTGTTTGAAAACATACGCTTGCTAAGACGATAAAAACAAAAATTACAGTCGATTAAATTTTAATGATTTTACAATTTTATTTATTTGAACGTACAGAATGTGATGTTACGCGTTGGAAATCACTCAAATATAATAACCGAGAAAACCTTTTTGTATATGTTTTTACACGGCACCACGTAATGACTAACGACTGGAACTATTCCATATCAATTATCGTGATTTATTTTTTATGGAACTGTATTTACTTTTTTAATATACAGCGTGTTTTTTTCCATTTTTTTTTTTTTTTCAGTGATGATATCGATCGCCGAGAGACGAAGACACGCGTAGTGGCGTAGAGTACGACGTATGTAAATATTTGAAAGTGTTAAGTGTGTTTGTTCGCTTGTGCGCGTGTGTATTGTATTTGCGTTTTCACTGATTTACCAATGATACGGCGGTACTGTTGGCAGAGGTGGCGGCCATGGCGGTCGCGTTCCACACATTCCCTTCGACTGTCTGCGTCGTCTTTTCGGTCGAACAAAAGTTATGCGTCCCGGCGGTGAGGGACGTTACGGTAGTGGCGTTCGGAGCAGCGGAGGAGGCGACGCCGGCGCCGGCCACAGTAACAGCAGCAGCAGCAGTAGTAACACTGGGACCACTCCTAGTAATTAGCTCGTCGCTGAAAGCCACTACAACGCTTCGTCTCCTTGACACGATTCCGCCGTTGCTGGACGTCGACCCCGGACTAAGGAGGTTCCCGCTCTAGAAAAGGCGGGACCGGGGATGAATTTAAAAAAAGAAAAAAGCAAAAAAAAGATTATATTTTTGTATTCGGGTCAAGTGCGTCGTCACAATCCCCGCCCGTTGTGGGACACCTACGATTTTCACACATACGTGCCGCTGCCCGTCAAACCCGCCATCGTCTTGCGCTGTTATTGTTATATCGTTTTTTTTTTTTTATACCGAAAACTATCATATCGCAGTTTATACACAGTCACACACACGCCGAACGATAAATATAGTTGTATATTTGTTTTTTCTGAACAACCGTTTCAATGGTTTTTTTTTTGTAATCGTACACATTATGCGCTTGGCGTATTCCTACGACAACAATATATACCGACCGACTACAATATTATATACCTGTATATTTATGTATATATATATAACATATTGACCACCGTTCTAACTAAACACGTGTTCTAAAACCGAATACGACGTTTTAATATGCGCTGTAGTTATTGAAATATACGAATCGATAGTACGAAAACTACAACAAGCGTGGACAAAAATAATGGGGCCGTGTATATGTTTCGAGAAAAAAAGTCGATTGCAAAACCAAATCTATACGTGAACAAATAACAATAGATGACTCGTGACATTTGATTATATTCTACATGTATAACGTCATCATTGAATTATCGTTTGATTTAAGTGTGCGTTTTGTTTGTTTTTTATAAAATTTATTTATTTTATATATACAAAATGAACGCAATATTTCAATACTGTGTAGTTAAGTAGCGTACAGAAACTTCTTTTTTTTTGATTAGTTTTACATAAATTCCGGCTCACAAATAATATAGCATAATAAATACTTCTCGAGTTGTGCGTTTTGAAAACTTTACTGTAAATGAGTTTCAAACTAGGTGTAGGTACAAATGAACAAGTTTGGAGTCAATTAAAAAAATAAATGGAAAATAACTGTTATTTATAATGTAGGAGATAATTTAACATTTTGTGTCAAATATGACATGATTAAGTTTGAAGTTCTTTTAATTGTTAATCATATTATATATACAAGATATTTGAAAAACATATTTTTTTTTGATTTCTATGATAAGTTTTAAAAGTATATATATATGTTAGAATTATTTACCGAATCAATTTGAGTATTATCCACGAATCGGAGCATAGGCTGAGATGATTCTTCATCGCCGTTTCTCACGCCATTTCCATGTTTATTGTCATTTGTTCCTATAAAATTAACTGTTTTTGTGGTCATATTAATATTATTCAAAAAGTTAAAATATTGTTTTATTGATAAGATTTTTTTGGTTTCACATAGCTTTAGTAGTTTCTGAGTAGTAGTGTTTCGTGCCTCACGAGACAAATTCGTCGCGCGCGGAACTTTCGTATATTAATCAATGTTTGTGTGGAATAACTATATTTAGAACCTTTATTTAGAATGTATTCGATCCTTATATAAGATCTAACAATAAGATTTCTTTTTATTGGTGGAGTTCTTACGAAACAAATATATTACTGTACACATAGGTTAGTCCGAAAATTAGATTAAAAGCTCTCATTTGTATGTAAAATATATTAATTGTTTTTTCATATGAGCGACATTACTTGACATTAAACTTTTGCGACACCAAATAATAAAAATATTTTTTTTATTTTAGATATTTTAAAAATATTTAATTAATAATTTATCCTTGTATTATGCATATACATTTCAATAATATTTATAAAAAAGTAAATAATATTTTTTTAATAATTTAACTTGGGTACTTATATACATTTATTTTATTTATAATTTATTTTAAGCCATTGTTTATGCTAAGTTTTTACTAATTTGATTATTGCAGTACAGTGGGTATCATTTTATTTGAACAGAAGTTTAAAAAAACTAGAAATATACAATAATTGAACAATGGCGAATTCATATAATCATATATTTAATTCTTAAAGTACTAGTATTTAAAATTAAACATGACTTTTTTTAAATACCAAATATTGATGAATACATTTTCGAAAATGTATCTAACATGATATTTAGACGTATGCAATATTGATAAGAATATTATGTCTCATTATTATTGTCAAGCAATAAAAGCATCGATTTTATTTTGAGAACTATTCAGACTGTACTTGCGATTTGCTATAAATGACGTTAATGTAAAAAATATATGTTTTAATTAATCCAAATAGGAATACAAGAAGATCCATTTTATTTGGTATTATTTTATGTAAATATGTCCATTTCTAGATGTTTATCGTATTTTGCTTTTGAAATTCAATTACATTTAAAGCATTTTCGTACATTTGTTTCAGCGACAATACGTATTGTCTGCTGATTGAAATTCGAAAAAAACAAAACAAAGAAATAAATAATCCATCGAGAATATGTTGTTTTTACCAGAAAGTTGTCGATAAACACGAATTAAATATGGTAAAGTGGAAACTTTTCAAATCTGAACTATATTACAAACGCGTTCATCGGAAACTCAAACTTATGTATATACAAGTAGTTTTATGTTACGTGATTTTGTTATAATTGACTTGCCACACTGAAACGTATTGCTTTCAGAGCAACCTTAAGTACCAGAATTCCTTAAGCGATAATATAAATATCGTATACGAATAACAAAATATCATTATAAGTAGATGTACATAATTCGAATACGATTTTGCGCATGGCGTGTGTAAATTTGTCAAGTCTCATAAAGTTGATAAACAAATTATTATTATTATTATAATGGATACCGGTTAATATTATTTTTATCATTTTTAAAAGATATATATATATATATATATATATATATATACATATAATATATACGTATATATATATATAATGATATAACGAGAATGACGTATCTTTTCCTTTACCATTTTTGTCGTTGTTATTAGTGTTGAGCGATAGAAGTGCGACAGTGGTGGCGTTCCGTTGTTGCACCTTCTCTTCCCGTTCGGTTTGCCGTCGTAGCATCCACACCCGATACTTTTTGATCAGTTTTCGCTTGCCTCGCCTCCACAGATGAGCGACGTACCTGTCACATGCACACGCAAAGTGACATTTTTAGATCATTAATAATCGCATGGGTGAGAGGTGCGAGATGGGCGGCAACCATTCGGATTCCATCGTTTACCGTGAGCCTCGAGTGTTCAAAGTGAGGGTGGAGTGAACTATGGGGAAAGGGGAGAAAGAGATCGACCGCGATGTCCTAAGCGGAAGATAACAGTTAAGGGGTGAAATTTAAATTAATGAATTGCTCTCGCAACTGGTGTGGGTCTACCTCCACGTGTCATCGCGCCAGCGCAGTGATATACACCACACTATTAACCTTTCGAAGCGAACGGCTTACAATAATAACATATAATAATAATAATAATAATAATAATAATAATAATAATAATATTCTTAATATTAATTCCGAAATTGCCATAACCAAAGTATTATCTTTCATCCTCGAGGCTGGTCTGTCTATTTAAATAAATTTTCTTTGTAATCTTAAATTATTTTACCTTACCCATTTTATGTTTTAAATCTACTTGTTATTTGTAATTTGTAATTTTAATTTTAATTGTAATTGTAATTTGTAATTATTTGTAATTGTACCTCTCTTTTCATAATTGCCGAAATAAATTGTTAAACAACAAAGTTTCAATAAAAAAAAAAAAAAAAAAAAAAAAAAAAAAAAATAATAATAATACAATTACATAAGTACAAAAGTTTATTGTAAACTAGTACGAATGTTATTTTCAAAATATATGTATATATAGATTAATACTTATATTGTAATTTGAATATTTAGTGTCGAATATGATTAATTTTTCAAACGTCTTTTTACGACTCTCCAACAATTTGCTCGTGTCTTATGCTTCAATGATTCTTTGGAGCAAAATTGTATGTTACATTGTGTTATTGCGCTCGTTTATAATTATAAAAGTAGTATATATATATATATATATTATATATATATATATATATTTATATATTTATGTGAAATTATATAGTGTTGAATACATTTACAGAATGTTTTCGTATTATAACTATGAGATATATACTGCTATACGTATTAGTTGACGTGAAACTATTTTGTGCTAAATTATGTTCTAGTATTCCAAAACTATTCGTATTATTATGTAAATAAATAATTACTTACTAGTAATTAATTACTAGTATTTCTTGATTAGAATCACAACATAGTTTAAAATTATAATCGACTAAAATGTCAAATCATCAATTTATAACTAATATATTTTGTTGATATTAAATAATATGTCATATGTACGCATTAAGTTATTTTGTATATATTTTCTCATCTAAACTATATGAATAAACGATATATATATATATGTTTTACTGTATATCAGTCACTAAAGATGATTGAACAGTTTAATAAAATAAAATGATTCTTAGTGCTACAGGACGATGTATAAGTATGGACCTAAGAGACCAAAGTGATAAATATTTTGTAAAAAAAGATTTTTTTTGTAAATTTCCAAACAACACTAGTTGCTTTTTTATGATTTTTAAATTAATATTCCAAAATTCTAAAATAAAAATAACTTGTAGTGATCACATACTTTTTACTATAAAATAAAATAAAAATATTTTTAATTATTTAGATGATTAAGTTTAAATCTAAATTGTTTGACATAATATGTGTAATAATTATTATTGGTCATAATTAGCATAATTATTAGATATCAACCAATTATTTCATATTCATTTTAATATTTGAACCAGATATGATAAAATATGGGGATCATTTGCATTTTGAAATGTTAAAAAAGATATCACATATAACCGTCATGCATTAAATGGATAATCAACTTAGATTTTTAACTGTTTTACATTTTTCACATTATGCGAATCAGGTATATTGGCATAATAAATATCTCAACTGGGATAAAACGTACAATGTTTGATTTTTATTTAAATTTTAGACTGAATCAATTACGTTATGAAAATGATAAATTATTGTGATTAATTTGAATTTAACGTTAAAAGACTTGAGGCCATAATAATTATGAATATGTATTTATAGATAACTAACTGTAAACCCCATTATTAAATTACAAATATATAATTATGTTTCTTTAAAAATTATAGGCGCCGTTGTATATAATTAATGTTATTTATGAAGCAAATATAATATTTTCTACTATATGGTTAATAATATATTATTTTCCACTATTATTTGTGGTCGTTACTATTTCTTAAAATTTAAGTACGAATGATGGAATATCATATAAGAAGGTAGTATAAAATCGAAAAAAATGAAATCAAAAGACTATTCAATTTTGTTTTAAATGAAAAATTGTATTTAGTTGTCCCTGCAAAAAAACAATAATAATAATAATAATATTAATAATAATAATAATAATAAATAAAAATAATAATAATAATCATAATGTAAAAAAATATTTCTGAAATCTGTAGGTGAAATTAATGTAAATTTGAAATTTTATAAAAGTAAAATTCAATGTGTTTAATATAATTGTTTGTATTAAATTTCATTTTTTATTCATTAAATATATAAGTAATATTGAATTATCATTTTTATTTGTATTTACGAGTATTAAAATTTTTTTATGAATTTACAAACAAATTAAAATTTGAAGATTATTTTTGTTCACGTATGAGTAGTGTACTGATAAAAGTAAAATAAAATGTTACGGGTTTAACAAAGTTAGCTTGAAGATAACTGTTTATTTGGCTATATCATGCTCTTGAACAACCATTAAATCAGAATACAGAATTATGTTAATAGTGCGTCAACACGTAATTTCATTACACACATGCATATCTAAGATTATAATTTTTATCCATAATTAAGTAGAATACTTTAAAATGAATATTTAAGTTTTAAGTACTTGTTTTTTTAAACTAATTTAAATTATAATTTAAGTATTTTAAATTTTTTGATAAATTACAATAGCCAGGAAAAATATAAATTGTTTAGAATTTTTATTTAAAAAAAACTTTACTCAAACTATGTTTTTTTATCTTAAATATAAGCTGTTTAAAAGTAAAATTACCCGTATGTAAATTAATAACCGATAAAAACTTTTTAATAAAAGAGATGTGCTTTATTTTATTTTTTATCTTATTAGAAAATAATTTTAGATTCTAGACGAAGATAGTAAATGTATTGGTTTACAATAATGTATTATCTTCCTTTGTTTTGTATTTACCACAATTTCAAATAACAATCCTCTAAAAGTTTTACATGGTTCTGTGTATAGATCGAACATTTGACATAAATTGACATGGTATGTCATGTTTTGATATATCCGGTGATTTTAAAAAGCATGAGAAAAATATTTGAAAGCATGTAACTTTGAAAAATCCGTATACCATATGTTTTAGTAACTGTCTGAATAAATTGTTATCTTAACTAGTCGTATAATTCAAAAAATAATAATTTTAAAGACATGAATGTTGTACCAATTATTAACAAAGTAGACGTGATATTATATTTTCTTAAATGATTGTTAATATTTACTTATATAAATAAATTTGAAAATGTGTTGTTATTTTCTTGTATTTATTTCTTGAAATCGACTATTTTTACTTCTATAATTAAAAAAATTATATGGAAAAATTATTATTTTATTTTTAAATAATAATAACAACAGTAATCTATTAGCCTTAAAAGTTGTTGGTTACAAGTTATATTTTCAGATTTTATTGTTTTGGATCTTTAAATTTTAAATTGACGTATTCGTTAATAAATAATACATTCTAATTACATTTAAAATGAGGATTAAGATTTGAACCTTTGTCTTTTCTTGTTTTAATAATTAAATTTGCAAACACGAAACCCAGAACTATTTTATATTTTTAATATTTTACATAATTTGGTAATAATAATGCACTGTTATAAATTTGAAAGCAAATTATAATAAATTTAGCTTAAGAAGAGAAACAAAAAACGGACAACAATTTTGTTATGTTAGTAACACAGTAGTTAAATTATATGCATTTGAAAACCTTACAACGTTAAACTAACTGTAAATAATGAATGAAAAAAATAATTATTTAATACTTAAATAGTATTATAATGTTACATCAAATAGTTTTAAAAATAAATAATTATCATCATATTAAATGTTTATATTTATATAAACACGAGTCTCGAGATAAAATACATTATTAAGAAGATATGAATTTTTAAAATTTTTTTTATAATTTGGTATTTATTGATTTTTTTATTGTCATTAGAAAAAAAAGAACTAATATTATGTACAGTAACAATAATATAGTTTAACGATAATATGGAATTTTATTATATATTTTTCTTTCGAATGATAATAATTATACAAAACATTACCCAAGCATACACGAAACAATAATAGACAAGACTCAAGTTTTAAAATTAACGATATTTATTTCTAAACTTTTAATATACATAATATATGGTTGTTTTTTTTTATTGAAAAAACTATTAGGCTCGACAACAATATATGTTATTTACACGCTTTATAAATTATAAATGTATTATTAATCATTAGCCATTACTCTTTATAATATACACAATTATTTTTTGTATTAATATAAATACATTATAGCTAATTTACGGCATTAAAAATAAATTTAACTATCGAATATTCATAAAAACTAAATGTTTATAATAATTAAATAAATTATACTGTCATTATTCATAAATGTGTCAATTGTCGAATCATATTAATTTATATATTTACGTTTATTTGTTTTTAATCATACTCATAGTCGTATTTGTAGATTTTATGATTCATTGACTTACTTATAATAAATATTAAAACATTGATAATATTTATATATATGGTTATTTATTACATTGTATATGAAATTTCAGTTTAAAAGAAAAATTAAGTGTAGTCAATAAAGAACAAATTACCTACGTTTAGAGTTGATAATGAAGCATTTAAAAAAATTAAAAGGAGTTGGAATAAGTAAATACTAAGATAGTTTTGTTATTGCTTAGAGTCTTAACAATTAATTAAGGTTTAATATTATTTACAATGTACACATCAATAATAATTATTGAATTTAAATAATATTTTTTTCAAATAACACATAATTATTATATTATTATGTTGATAATACTGTGATTTTGTGTTAAAATTATTTTAATTTGTAAACAGTTAAAAAACTTAATATTTTATTTATTGCAATGTTTAACATATTAATTTTTATGTAAATATTATTTGGTTTATAAATGTTTATTTATACTATATCGGTAAATATTATTATTTGAGTGCACTTAAAAAATGTCTATTTTGATTTTAATAACTATGGCTGTAAAAACTGTTTATGTAAATGTCTTTTTTTATACCCTCTATTTATTTTGGCTATGGTTCGTTCGTTAGTAAATAGAGCTTAAAATAAAATGTTTATACACTTTATTTTCCGGTATAAAGTTAAACAGTTAAGTTTAGGGAAATCTTTTGAGGAATATATATGACTTAGAAGTTGCTGTAGTAATTTTATATAAAATAATTTATAATGACATAAGCCTATATAGAAATGTTCAATGGTGACACATTTCATCAGTTTATCGATATTTTTAAACGATGATTTACGAACGATTACATTTACATTTTATTTTAAGAGGTGACTATAACAATTTATTTAAGAACGTTAACCCTAACGTAAGTATGTCGACTTATCTTGAAATCAAACAAGAATTTGGATGATAATGCCCCAAAAGGATCTGCTATGGGATTTATACATAACTATCCAAATATTTATTTCCCAAATGATTACGTTTGTTCAACCAAAAGTAAAGGGTAGTATTTATTTGCATCAGTGAAAAAAAACCTCCCATGATGTGGAAATTCCTCCGTAAAGAAAACTTGCGGGAATAAAAATATTTGAAAATATTTGTTACACGTGACTTCTAATTATCTAACTTATTTCTTGTTTTTATTTTTTATGAATTGATTAAAAATAATAAGACATTCAGGTGTAAAAAATGTACTGAATGTTTATGCAAAACTCATTTGCTATTTATACTTAAAGTAAAACTTTGTCTTATTTTAAGAAATGGTCTTTAATTGCTAATTTATTTGTTGGGTTTTTTATAGATAATACATTTTTATAATTATGAATTCTAATTTAAATTTAGTTAGAAAATCTTTTTGAAATTAATCATATTGATCATTTTTAATCCACAAATTTTATTAATTTTGTAGTTTATTATACTGGCATTTTGTACCTACAAATTATCAGTTTGAAATTGAACTAGTTATTTACATTACATAGATACATTGCTATATATATATATATTTGTACCAATACATCAGAATAATATTTGGAATTTATTATGAATATATTTGTTAAACATATTTAAATAATTACACTAATTTTTAATTTATATATATATTTAATATAATAGTGTTAAACATTTATATTAAGTAGTATTTAGTATCAACATTTGAAAAATGTTGGTTATGCAATGTTCGTAAACACATTATTAACAGTTATGAAGCTTTTGATACTTGTATAGTATAAAGACATAACTATTGATTTAAGTTTAATATATCTAAACATCACTTTACACGAATCTAAACCACTTGTAATATTTAATTATAAGTTCTACCATAATGACATTAAATCATAATACATAATTATAAATGTTTGTAATTAATTTTGTTCATTATGTAAAATATAAAAAATTGAACTCAAGTTGAGGTTAAGAAATTAAAAAAAAAACTTTTTTTATTGTTAAAACTTTTTAATAAAAGCTTTAAGTAGAATTAGAAACGCAATAGTATTTATTTTTATTTTTAAAAAACTTGAGGGATTATTAAGAGTAAGAAAATGTTTATATATGTATAAATTAATATACGAATGTATTTATTATAATTAAATATATTTTGTAAGAATAATTTTCATTATTAATTTTCGACTATTCTATTAATTATGTTTTTAATCTGTTTAAGTGAAACATCAAATTTATTTGAAAGAAAATCACTGGATTTTTAAAGAAATAATATTATTAATTTTATATGCATACAAACATATGAAATAAACTTAAGATGTCTTTATGAATTTTGATATATATTTTATATCCCCGTTGTATCTGACCGTCCGTCCTATCGATTCGTTGCTGGGTTACCCAATATAAATATTGATAATATCAGTTGTAAAATTGTTATTTATTTATGCATTGTTTAAAAAAATAACGAGGTAGAATGTTATTCAATGAAGACGTTGAATATTTTAGAGTAGTTTTTAGTAGTTTTAGTTATTACAAAAACCGTTGTTATTTATTACAATATAACATTATTGTATTATTATATAAAAATTTGTAATAGTTATCTATAATGAATGTCTATAATAATAATTATTATTATTGTTCATTATAATAATATATATATATTTATTGAAAACCAGGAATTTAGAGCGTTCGCAGAGTAGTCCTAAATTGTTTATTTTTAATATTTGTCGGTTCAATATGAGCAAGCGCCTTCATCTATTCTTAGAAATATGTAAAATATATCTTATGTTTAAATAATGCATTATAATCGAATTAAGATATAATATTTATTTACTAAATACTAAATGGAGTAGATTATTTATTTTGAATCACGATACGGTGAAACGCAACTTATAAACAATATATTTACAATATGTTTACATTTACTATTTGCAAAGAAATCTGGGATATACTCGTATGGAAAAAAAAATACTGTTTTTTTTTATTCAATGATACACTTATAATTTTCGATCCAAGACCACCCTCTTATTTTTATTTTTCTTTTTTCGTGAAAAAATAATTTTTCTTTTTTTTGACATAAAATATTTTTACTCTCTCATATTTACTTGCCAGTTTATTTTTTTTTCATTATATTGTTCCGTAAACTAAAATCCAAATAATAACTTGCAGTTTTTACTACCATATCTTCAGCGTTGCGCAAAAAAGAACAGATTAAAATGGACCGTAGGATGGTTATCTTCAACGGTAAAGCCGATTTAGTTTGTTTAGATTCTTTGAAGCGTTATATTATCGATTATTCGGCAAACAATCTTGTTTAAATATTCCACTGTACAATGGACTGAACAATCAAAGTCGATTGTTTGTTTTACATTGGAGTGGCAGGTATAAAGTTTTGTGAAATTATTTTGATTACATGGTACGTACGTAAACGTGTTAAAAGAGAAATGAGAAGTGCATCAACACTTTAATGATAACGATTTTTGTTTTTAAGATAAGTGTGTTGTGTACAAGTTGAGGACGAACATTGACAATAAAATATTATAATGTATAATATTATTATTTTTTTCGAATTCTGATGCAAAATGCTTAATCGTGTCGTTTATGTTCATTATTCAAATATCTAGACACACATACTAAATACGTTCTCGTTGGCTATTGATTCTTTTCGTTATTATGCACTTAAAAAGAGGTTATATTTTGTGCGACTTATAATGAGATTATATGTATACATTTTTTTTAAAATGTAAACTAAGTTGTCGAAATGTTCACTATCTATTATATTCGCAGATATAAATATCACTGAAGTAAACGTATAATTTCGATAATTTTAATTTTTTTCTAGAATAGCGTGGTTTTAAAGTTAAATATAATTAACTAATAATGAATATAAAATTAATGTAGAAAAAAATTATCCGGAGTTCTCAAAACTAGTAAAATAGTTGAATTGTTGTTTTACATCTTAGTTACACGCATTTATAAATTACACTATTAATTTAGTTATATTTTCATTAATTAGACACTGATGGTCTATTTAATGCATTTTAAAATAAAATGTCTCCGTTTAAACAAAATTTACACTCAATATGTTTCTTATTATGTACTAGTATATATATATAAATATATGTTTATTGTAGTAAATTGTATCGATTGAAAAATAATTATTCAAACTATGTGAGTTGTTGGTTAACTGATTAAAAACAAATATACACCCCCTATTCGCTAGGCTAAAGTAGTTCATATCAACGTAATAACTGAATAGCTGACATACATAATGACATATATTGTAGCATAATGTGTAGAGAACTAACGGGTTATTATAACAATGTTGACTATCGATTTGAATGTGTTAAAACGTAATTGGTGTCGGATAAAGCATGATATAAATTTAATTTAATTTAGTTGATATTTAATTGAATATATAATAAAAAATATTTTTTGGAGTTAATTTAAACTAACTATTCAAAATTTACGAACATAAATATTTTTATTTTATTATTTAATAGTTATAAAATAATATTATTAAAATATATTAAATATTATTTTAAGCAAACATAATGTTTCTTATTGATATTATAATTGTATGGTTTTATTTTTATAATAATTTAAAAATCTACACTAATTTTAAAATATTGTAAATACGTACCCTTATTCAATAGTTTTATATGATAGTACTATTACTGATTATTATGATAATAAATTGCTTTTAATAAAATGTATTTTTATACAATATATAATTAATTCATTTTATACATTTCAGAAATTTCTAAATTTTAGCTAACTATAACTAAATCAATTTTCATTGTTTGAATAGATTAAAATTTATGCAATTTTTTTTATCACAATAATTAATAAAAATCCGAGTATCGTAATTGTGTATCGAGTATCGTATCGAGTAATTGTGTGTATGCAATAAATGTATGAACTCTACAATTAATTGGATTTAAACTTAACTCATTAAACTATTGGAATTGATTAATATGTTACAAGTGTATTTGTATATATAACATGTTGAGTTGGGGTTTTCTTACTAATTCAATTCTTGATAAAAATAAATTTTATAACGCAAACATATTATTATATGCATACCATATTATATTATATTTATAGTATGTATATACACGTAAAATATTTCAATTCAAAATCAGTATTAAAAATTTAATTTTATATCAATTTTTTAAATAGATGTGTTTACATAAATTTGTGTTTAGGTAATTGTTAAAATCCCAATTATGAATAAATTATTATTATTGAAATATTATCTTTCTTTAATAAATATTCGTATGTGTATTTTTGTTGAATTTTAACGGTTCAAATATTCGCTTTAAATGAAAAGTTATAATTCAATTGAACGCGGTTGAATAACAATGAAAATACGATACCATAAACTGAATAAACAGATACATTATTTAATTAATAACGTTAAGGTATTTATTCAACTATCAATTATAAATTCTCATATTAATATATTAATTAATGATTAATATTATATATATCATATATTTAATATTTATAATTTATGAGAATGTGAATTGAAACAAATCCATTTAGATAGTTTTAGTGTTGGGAAAGGTTTTGAAAAATAGAAAATAATTATTAATTATATATATATATATATAGTTGGAACTTTAATTGTCAGTTAATACTGGCTTAATTTCAATTTATATTGGATATATTTATAAAATAAAGTGTTTAATACTGAATGAAAATTAAAATGTCAGTTTACCTTAATTAAAATCTTTATCATAATATTGATCTCACAAAACAATGTAAGAAGTATACTTTCGTTAAGAAGTTTATTCATGTTAAAAAAAGCTTATGAGACAACACTATAGATGAGCAATTATCGGAAAGTGTACATGATAAAATATAATACTCATGTACATTATGGATTTTAAACTGAGCATAGACTGTATTCTAAAGCAGTGAATTTCAAAATGTTCAAATTCCTCATTAATTTAATTGACAAATTTATTCAAACTTTAAATAAATGTTTTCATTTTTGTGTTTTGTATATTTTTTAAAGAATGGTGTTTCAAATTCGACGATTTATTATTGCTATAAATTTGTAATATTACAATACTGGACTAGCGTTACGATAAGAGTAGTGAGTTGAATTCTAAACACTTAGTCCCTGTACCTATTGTTTCTTTACTGTGAATATTTTATCGTTTTTTTCAATATAAATGGAAATTTATATTGAATAAGTGGAAATAAAAAAGAGATATTTGAAGTTAAAACAATATACCTAATATAAATATAAAATCAAACTAGTATTTTTTATTATTATTTTTATCTGGAGTTAATAATAATTTAGCTTATAAGTATGAATATTGAGAATAATTATAAGTCATTCGCAAAAATGTATATACTATAATTTATATAATTTATATACTAAATAAAGTCAATAATAATTTTAGGTTTTAGATCATTTCTGGTATGTAATACTATACAATATTGTTATTACTTGTGTTACCTACCTATTGTTACCGTAAACCATTAATATTTAGTGTTAAGTTAGCTTTGTTTAAACTTTTGTTATTAAGAATCAACAAAATTTGATCAAGCGTCTACAGGAAAGTCAATTATATATTTGTTTGACATGTTAATATAATATAAACATTTCATTTACATAATATGAAATCCAAGTTCCAAATCAATTCAATTCACGATTCATAATTTGCAATCACTACTCATTATAACTTATTCATAGTATTCAGAATCCAGTTGAACATATTCTTATAAGTAGAATAACCTAATTTGTGCAACTATTCTTTTAAATAATGATTTTCAATAATTTATATTTTTTAAATTTTGTTTTTTGATTTTTATTCCACATAATATACCACATCATCTAAAGTTTTCATTAACTATTCCACAGTAGAATTATTGTCTAGATAATAATGAACCATTATGCATATTTGTATATGTTATACTCGTCTGTATGCTATAGTTTTGTAGCTATGTCTGCATTTAATTTGTATAGAATTTATGATGTAGGTCATAGTTTCATAGTTTTCAGGAATTGTAAATAATAACCAAGAAACCTTTACTTATGTTTGTCTAACGAGTCTGCCTCTCAGACCACCAGCTGACAGTGAAGTGGGGATTGAATACCTTTGCTTATAAGAATGCCCTAATGAACTGTTAATTGTCAAATTATACGTCTATATATTTAAATATTATGTTTTATACATTACAAAAGCTTAGTTTTGCTACAATATATTTTAACAAAAAACAATATTTTATTATATATCTTGCAACACGTTATTAAATTTAAATTGAGTTACTTAATTTTATGTACAAATAAAACGTATGTATCATATTAAAATGGTGACGATCACTCTTATTAAAATGCATATTTAATAATCTACGCTCAAATTAATAAATTAAATATTTGACACTATATTTTATAGAAAATATTATTTTATTATTATTAAACGTTTTAAAACGAAAAAATATATTATGATGGAGGGGAAAGTTTGTAATATTTTAGTAGTTTCATTTTGTTAATTAATTGTTGAAAAAATTGTAATTTTTTTGAAATATTCATTATTATAACATTGTACATTAAATCATTTTAAAGATAATCTTTAAATATTAATATTTAATAAGTATATAAGGTAATATGTTTGGATTTCAATAGTTTTTATTTTTACAAAATCGTATTGATTTAAGTCAATATAAACAAATTTTTTTCTTAACTTGGAATTATGGTTTTAATTATGTTAATTTGAGTAGAGATGTTGATGTATTACACTAAATATAATATTTCTATCCTTTATAAGCAGGAGTGCAATATATTTCGAGAAATGGAAGGTATATCGATAGCTAATATGTTTTAAAATTAAATGTCTTATAAACGAATAATCAAATATGCATATAGACATAAGTATCACAAACATTTTTATAAATGTAATTATAATCTAATTAAATTAAATATATTTACAAACAGTTCAGTAATACTTAGTGATACTTTTAAAGAGAGGAACATACATTTTGGGTTTGAATACTTGTTCGAATTAGATGTCTAGAGGATATAATATTGTGGTATTTAAATTTAAATCTGATTAATTATTACATTAAGAAATCAATTCTTATCAAAATTATTTTGTTATGAGTTTAAACCACATTTCTAATAACAGAACTTTGAATAGTTCATCAGAACTTTATAATGTGATATAATTTAAATTTACTTGAATGGTTTTATTAAAAAATACTAAAATTCCTTTTCTCATATTTTGTGTTACTATAGGTTTTATCTGCTTAGATATATAACCCATATAAAAAAATAACGCAGTATTTTTATTATTACATGTGTAAAAAATGAGTCTTGGTTTGTTTTAAAAGTAGTTACTTATTATTCTGTATTGTTATTATTAATTTCATTATGTTTTGAAATATTGTCTTATGATCGTCAAATTTCAGTCTTACTCTACGGTAAAACCAACTTAGTAGGGTTCTGACTTTAAACTTTATTTAATTAAAAACAATTTAAAAAGATTTAGCAGTTTATGTTATTAAGCCTAGGGATTTTAGTCTAAAATAAATAAATAATAATTATAATAATAATATTATGGTATTTATATTAATAATAATTTTATTATTATTAATATTTATTTTGAAATATTAATTATCACATGAAAGTTTGTATTGTTATACTCAACATATTTTTCCAGTAATACATTTAAATTCAGTATATGTACATTTTTGCTTTTAAATATTTTGAAATTAATCATTTAAAAACAATATAAACTAAAGAAAATCTTATTTTATTTACAAATAAAATATATACATTATATATACATTCATTTTTTTTATAACAGTTTTATATTGTGTTTTTTAAACTGGTTATAACTCTTTTGCGTACATTTACCTTAAAAAAACAAATACAGTTCGATCCGCACATTGATTATAAGCAAGTACTTGCTATTAGGGTCTTTATGTTATATTATGATTATGTGATATATACATTTTCCTTCCTGTTTAAACTCACGAAATATTTTTTTATTATTACATCTAAAATTCACATTGCCACTTTTCAAAATTCGAAATTTATTAAATTTATGATTATCGACACTAAAACATCTCTTTTCTGATTGTTTCAAAAATATTTTTTATCGTCCATATTTCTATGTTACTGAACTGTTTGCTGGCTAACAACTGTTAAATACTTAACACGTGAAATTAATCAAAGTTTATCCTATAATTTTTTTTTTACACAAACGATTATTTTTCAGTATGAAATAAACATTGCAGTATTCGGTAATTTGTACTGTGATCTGTGACCGACCATCCATTTATCTTTATTATATACTATGTATTTATTAGATATATAGCAGTAGGTAAAAATTAAAAAATATAAATATTTTTTCGTTGTATACAAGCAAGTCGTTTGTTTTGAGGTTAAAAATGTGGAATTTGCGCATACGAGTTGCGCCGCATTCATTAGCTTCGATCAAAATCTTATATTGAATACAATAATATGGTTACCATTTTTTTTAAATTAAAAATAATCATGGAATTTTCTAACATGTATCGATAAGAGGCTCACTTAAACCGATATTCACTTTTCATTTTTACAAATATTAATTTGCGTAATTTTGTGTAGTCTGTACATGCACTTTAAATTTACCATCAATAAAAAAAGCATATCCAAACAATTGTCATCATGTATTGCTGTAATTGTAAATTTAAATTATCGAACAACAAATCTAATAGAATTGTTCAACTCGAGTTCAACAACTTTTTTGTTCTAATTGTTAAAAACATCGTGCAGTGTAGTGATTATTTTTAAAATTTTAGATACTTTAAATGTATTGGGTACATGTGAAATGAAAATTTATAAATAAATAAAATTTAGATTTAATAATATTAGTTGACAGAATATATTTTGTGATCACTATATTGAAATAACTAATAGATATAATACGATAGATCCCTATAAAGTAATCGTCCGAAATATGCTTATGGCCGCAAAGGGGGGAGGGAGGGTGTACAAATTTATCAAATTTTTCAAATTTAAATTGTATAATATGTTTATGCTAATTATTAAATTATGATGTACTTTATTTTTAATGTTGTTAATGCTTTAATATAATTCTTAACATAGTATATAAAAACTAGTAATAATTATTTTGCAAAAGATTTTTGGTATACGATAGAAATATTTTAAATAACTAAAATATATATTTAAGTATTGTATAATATTATTCACTAATGTTACAAGAATAGCATGTATTATGTATTGTATATTGTAATGAGTGACATAACGAACTGTTCGATTTTCAATCCTAACTGAAACAAACCCTGGGTGTTTGAAAATTTGGTTCGGTTTGAAAATCGAACTCATAATTAGAAATATTCAAGCCTAATCAAACACAAAATAGTTCGATTCAAATATTGAATCAAGGTAAATTAAATTCGTACCAAATTTGTACTCCAGTATCCAATTTTTTGTAATAATTCAAAAAAATTTTGATTTTTAATACTAATAACTAATATAAATATAAATACCTATATTATTTATTTTATGAATTAACAATTAATCATTAAGGTTGACCAAATTTTAAATCAAAAGAGTATATTTATTTTAATACTTTGAACTTTCTATGAAGTTCGGGTTCGGGTTCGATATTTAAATGAATATTTTGGTTCGACCTCAAAAATCTGGGTTTATCATTAATTATAATATATATATACATAATAGGTTCTGTTCAAAATAATAATTCTTAACCATTTTAGGTTTTTAACTAAATACACGTTTTAATTTTTTTATAGAATAACAAATGTTTAATTCATTTGACATTCTGAAAATATTCCAGTTAAATTTTTGTTTTGATTTTATATAAAAATACATTAATGAATAGATTTATAAAAATAGAATCTGTTTAATTCATAGAATTTATTTTGAAAGTTCCTATTAAATTAAATAGTATAAAAATAATCGACAGAATGACAAATATATATTTATCAATGTATGTAGAAATCATGACATCAGGATGTTAAAAAAAATATAACTCGATAACTAATAAAAAAACAATGGAGTGTCACTCTAAATAATTATATGCCTTTGATCAAGATATTAAAGTTTTCTCGACAACCGGCTGCGGAGCTGGTCAAGTTAAATGTTATCAAATTGTAAAACACGAAGTCGATAAGAAATCGTTTAAAAGGTATGACAGTATGATATATAATAAGCATCCTTTTTATTTTTCACTAATTTAACTTGTGTTTAAACGTGCTTCTAAAAATAATTGCAGAAATTATTGTACCTAGATGATTTTCAACAACATATTATAGGTGAATAATTGTTTAACCGTCGTAAATTAGTAATTGATGTAGAAGTTTAATAAGAATAATGGTGTGAAAATATGAGTAGTTGAATGTCTGATTATATTATATCTTAATAAAAACACATTAAACAGGATATAAATACAAAAATATACATGTACAATTTTAGTTGTATTTTTTATTTATTATGTTTTATGAGTAATGAATAATGTCAATAATAGTGTTTACGAATAATTTTATAATTAAATGAAAAATGTAATAATTATAAAGTACTTTGTGTAAACTTTATTATCTAATAATTATTTTGTAAATATTATTTTCTATTTGTTTTGAAATATTATAAAAACATAGATACTACTTACATGATACAGTTGTCTCTAAGATTACAATAAAACATTTCCATTTAATTAATATGATTATTAATGGTTCTTAAAATATTTATACTGAAGTTATTTCAGGCTTTTGCAATTAAGAAAATACTTTAAATTCGAATCAGTGTAATACTATATTTTGGAGCATGATTTTATTTTTTATTGATAGATTTTCTTACTCCTTTGTTGCTACAATCAAAATATTAATAGACATAGTGAAACGTTTTACATTTTAATTTATAATGTGCTTTAAATACTAATTAATTTAAATTTAATTATTTACCATTTAAATTGAGTAGGTACTCATAATTATTATATATTCATGTTTTTGTTTAGAACCAAGACATAAAGTTGTGTATAAAAAAACATTATAAATAATAATAGTCATATCTTCAATTTAATTTTATAGAAATATGTTTGTTTTATGTAATATAGATTAAGTAACCATTATTCTAATTATTATCTCTGGATTGTTTAACCATGAATTAAATCGCAGAAAACAATGATAAATCATTGTATTCCAAAAACGTTTCTAAGTGACATTAGTATAATTTTATAGTTCATAAATGTGATAAATATTGTTAAAATATTATATATGTCTATACTCGTATTACATTTTGAGTTCCTAAAAAATACAAAAATTGTTCACGTCTAAGACAGATATGTCGATGAATTTACCGGTTTTGTTTTTTTTTTGTTCAATGTTTTTAGTTGTGTTAGTTTTATTACGCTTAGAAAGTTACCAAAAAATGAAAAACGTGCCAAATAAAGTACCAATTAAATACAATTTGTTTCCATAACGTGACGTATATCAAAATCATCTGAGCATTTTTTCTACACAAAAAAGTGTTCACAAATGAAATAAAAAATTAAAGGAACCACATTATTGTAAAAACAATACATTCTTCGCTTTGCTCAGCGTCTAAAATAGTTATTATTGGCTTAAATATGATATACATTTTTAACAACAATAATAACATCAGCTTGTCATATTATCTAATATCTTGTCACGGCCTGTACAGTATAAAATCGACGACTTAACATGGTTTATATACGTTTTTATTATATAAAATAAAATAAAGTAAAGTAGTAGGTACGATAATTTCAGCTGCAATAAATATACAAGCTTAAGATTATACTTCGCACTTTTAAAACTATTTTATGCCAATTTGTAGGAACACTGAACGTGAAATCGGAAATATTATTCATACACACTTCGTTGTATAAACTATAGTAAACTATAATTTAAAGTGAAATTGAGTAGGCACTATGTAAGACTGCAGTCACTCTATACAATAAATACGATTAAACGATAATGATGCAACTATGAGTCATTGTTGTTTAGACATATTTCTTATACTTTTTAACGATGAATATTTTGTAAAAAATGTTTGAGGTATGATAATTCACGGTGTTTATTTTTATTATGGGTAAAAATATTGGGGTTATTTTTTGTGAGAGTAATAATTATTTTAGATATCGTAAATAACACAAATGTCGAATACATATATAGTTTTTAATATTTCATTGTTTAGCTATAACATATTGTTTTTAAGTTGCAAATATATTGTTTTTTGGAATGGTTAGGAAAATAATTAATTACGGTTATGATTTTTGAAAGAATATAATTAGTGTAGAAATAAAATCATACGATTAAACAAAAAAACAAATACATTAATTCAAATGAATCTGCAATGAATTAATGAACTCCGACAACACATTGTACAACAAACAAAATTAATTTGTTTTTTTTTTGTGTTCGTATTAACTGTGTTAATTATGACGACATTTACTAAAGAGATGACACGAATACGGACAGGAAAAAGGGATGCGCGTTCGGGAATAATGGATAATCGCTTGTGGTAGTATAGGACACAGGCGTGAACCCTTTGTAGAGCACTCGTTTGAATATTTATTGTCAACACGAACTTTTGCCCGAATTGTTTTTGTCGTATTATAAGGCGCTTTGGTGATGATGATTGTTGAGATCGGTAATTTTAACATTTCACTATTGTTGACGACAGCAGCTGATGATGGCCGGGCGTAATGTTTTGTCTGCTCTTTATTACATCCACAATTTTTGAGTACTTGATGACAGCCAACCACCCCAAATGAGACCAAATTTGACGTGTCAACTTGGATAATACGTTTATGGTTTTAATTTAACGTTTAACAATATGCACGTAAATTACAATACCATTAAACATATAATTTGCAGTGATTATATCTACTTCTAATGACACAAATGGCGCATTATTGGTAAACGGAACGATTAAAACATGCTATGTTATTTTTATGCTTCAGAGTTTAAGATTCTAACGATTCGTTGTATAACATTAATCATATTAATTTACTAACCAACTTCACAACCACCGCTGTTTGTGCGCTCAAAACTAAATCAATCACATTATTATTAAAAGTTATTAAAGTGATCACTTTGTTTTACTATAATAATAAGAGTTTATAGTTCATAGCACTGTTGGAAATTTAATAATAGTATTATCCAACAATTGAATGGTATACATTTAATTGATGGGATTTTAAACGGCCCATTCTTATACGAGTATTATAGAGTAATATATAAATTAATCGTTTTTTTCCTATAGAAGGGGATCAGAATAATTCCATGGCCTTCTCAGCCAGTTGTTAAAGGTGACTAATGAGGTTGCGTCAGGTCGATAGCCGATGTAAAATTTTGTCAAACAGTATGAGGAGTCCTAAACGAAATGTAGGCGGATTGTCCCATCTCGGATATGCGCGGAGACAACAGGTAAGAGGAAATAACGTGGCTAGAGGTGGAAAAGGCCTAGAAAATATAGTATGTGATACCAGCCGGACAGCTTGTGCGGTAGCTGTTTCACCAGTTAAATGTACAGTCATATCTACCTAACGCTTGTTGTGTCAACGGTGTAGGGACATCACCACTGAACTTTAGGACAAACTTGCATTTACGTGCAAAAGATAAGTGGTATGTTATTAGTTTAATTAGTAATTTTATTATTTAATTTTATAATTAGTATAATTTAGTTATATTACAATTTGTATGCAATGTGAAAATGTGTTAAACATATATTTAATAAATGTATATTATATTTAAGAACTTAAACTGAAATACTTAAATAAAATTATTTAATTATTTTGTTAAAAATAGTTTTAATTACATGGGAATCATGGAGACAAATGCGCATTGGTACCATGTTTGAAAGAATGCGGGTTTCTATCAATTTTTCGAAATACCTTTGAATCTTAATGAATTGTATATAATGTTTAATGTAGATATGTCATTTGGTAATACGTATTATATTTTATACACATTTCTTCGCGATTGTTATTCCAAACTCTAACTACACAGTTATATATTCGATACGTAAATCATACTTTGTACAGTTAAATTTATAATAAATTATTTTTAATTTCTGTATACCACTACATGGTTGAAACGAATGAAGTAAAGTTACGTTTCAAGATTACAGTAAGCTCTGGCAGATATAATTTTACGAGGTAATTAATTTTCCTCATTGAACTCATGTAATATTATTACGTTCAAGAGTATATCTCTCATTACATCATTTTGAATAATGAAATTTTAACGAATTTCACATTTGAAATAACAATAACATTTAAACAAATCATAGTGTTTGTCAGAAACCAGTACTTACGCCTATTTATTTTCAAATTGCATCACATAATCAGTATTAACTATTATTAATTAATAAAACATTTCCGCTGATCGTGTGTTATTGGTATTTGAGTAATGTATGCGAAACATTTAATTTCAATGTTCGTATTGGAAAATTAGAAGTTCTGCTCTAGAATATTAAAAAATAAAAGTTCCTTGAAATTATTTTACTATTAATGTGCTATGGGGAATTTTATCTCAACCCTTCCTCTTTATACCATTTTTTTTAAATAATACATATTTTGAACATTGTAAACATTGCAAGTCGTATGTTTAGTTTAACCATTAAAACATTAGTATTCACGATTGATTTGTCCATAAATTGTTTCAAATGATTATATTTATACACATATTTAACATTCTCAAAAAATTGTTTTAAAAATATAATAACATTAATATACAATTGTACATTTAAAAAGATATTATCTCGACGTTGCTCGTTTCGATACAAATAATTAGTTAGGGTATGCTGAATATATTGAAAAAAAAATAGAGGAGTTCCGTCCTCTCGTCCTCTCTCCGCGAAGTAATCAATTCGAGTACTGTTTTAAATTAAATTATCGAAACATTTTAGTGGATAAAATGTACGTGCATATATTATTGTAACAGAGCACGAACGATGGTGTGCTTGTTGACTATACGACAGAACCGGTTACATTATTTAGTACCTTAGTATGTACATCGTAACAACGTTATTGTATTTGTAAAAAAATAAAAAACTGAACGAAAAAAAAAGAAAATGAAAAATATTGCTTTAGTTCAAGAGGTATACGTGTCCATCCAGGAGCGACGTAGTTTGCGATACTGTGTGCGTGTGTATACTCTTGTATATAATCTCTAGCTGGTCTGTCAACTCCTCCGTCGGAGCACTTGTGTCTAGGCGGTCCTCGAGAAAGAACGGCGGCGATGATGAGTAGCTTGGGTATATAAGTAAATATATATATATATATATAATATATAACATCATATCAGTCGTGTTGACGTGGCAATTAATAATAAATTAACTTGGCTAACGACGTGACAGGCATTTTACACAGTGTGGTGGCGGGCAGCTGTTTTGGTCTGTAGAATTTTCTACATAGCGCCGCTCGTTTGTTAGCGGGCCATACAACGTTATACGCATCGTTCGACGGCGATGACGACGATATGACGACGAACGACGTATAATTTGTCACAAACTATCACAAAAAGCCATACATTTATAATAATAATACAACTGCTTGGTATAATACCTTCCGGGTTTCTATCCGATCTCCGTTCCCTTCTTACCACGAAAGTCCCGCCGTGGATGATACGTGGTGTGTGCGTGTGTATGTAGAAGCCGTCCATTAAATCGTCTCGAATATTATCTGACTCTCGGGAATGACGAAGAAGGATTTCCGTGCTCTGCCCTTGTAAATATTACACCCGTGCCCACCGGGTGTCTTGATGAAGCGTCGTCGTCGACGTCACTGCTGCCGCCGTCCCGTTGAACTTTAATATTGGATTTTGACTAAGTACGCGTTTTATGCGTGTTCAATAACATATGCCGTGCATTTTATACGTACCTATACGTAAGTCATTGATTTTTTTTTTTAACTCGATAAAATTAAGTGAAACCAAACTTTTTTCAAAGAGTAAAAATTAAATTTTTGTCTTAATTGTCAGTTTGATTTTTATTTATATAAACATATAGATTTAAATCATTAATTTATTCCGAAACCTAACCGTTATCTTTATTGAGTTTTTTCAGAATACAGAACCGACCCCTAATCGAATTTTGAAGATAAAGATCTTATATCGGTTTTTTTGATTTCCTTGGTTCTACTAAATTCAAACTTTTCTGTATCTGTTATTGACGTTATCCAAATAAAATCACTAAAAGACATACATTTTAATATTGCTGTTTTTATAATGAATAATTAAGTTATTTACAGAGATATATTAACATCTTAATGTTATTGAAGTATGTAATTGTTTTTACCTTTTTTTTTTTTTTTTTTTTTTTTTGAAAACTTGACATTTTTGTATTTATTTTATTTGTAATTGATGATGAATAAAGCTGAACACTTTAAAAGTTAATTAAATTTGTAAGTTATTTAATATTATTGATTTATTTGTATTTGAACTTCAAACTGAATGAGTTTTTATTTTGAAATTATTTTTTCACAAAGTATTATAAAAAAATAATTGAAACTGGTTAAATGGAACCGCAATTTAAACATTTGAATAACATGAACCAAAGTTAAAAGAATTGTAGAGGTATCAGTTTCTGATTTATATTTAACATGAAGTTGTTCATATTTACTTTAGGTATTAATTACGTTTGTCTCAAATGGATTTAGATAAAATGTGTTGACAAATAAACCTTCGAAAATGTGAATTCAGAATTAAACTAATTGACACAAATGCAAGCGTTAAATTAATCTGTTGTGTTAAAAAGTTAAATTGATTTGAATTTTTAAACTTAACTGTTAACTTATTGACTGGTGTAATTGTGTGAATTTTATATTAGTAATATTACTATTTTTTTTTTATTTGGTGACTTGACGGTATATTTTATCTTTACTCTCATTTCTAATGGGTTTTTCACTCGTAATAATTATAGAAATAATGAATACATGAATAACGACAATACAATGTTTTTACCCATTTTCATTAAAAACACTTCAGGCAGTTATTATCTATGATAATTCAAATGGAACGCAATTGGGCTAGTTCCGGCGTTAACTATGAAGACTTCCAAACGCAGATGCATTAACATTATATAAACGTATTGTTCCTAAATATTTAAATATATTATATGTACGTAAACAACTGTCGAGAAGTAATTTCAAATTGGGGGATTGTGCTCCTCAATTGTTTACAAATTAACAACTAATTGTGTTTATTGATCTTTTTACCGTTTTTCGTTGTTTTTCTTAAATATTTTAATTATATACATTTTTATTTTAGTTTTTGAAAAACGTAATATGTTGTTCACAGTGCTTAAGAACTAAACAAAATATTATAATGCAAGTAAAATAATACAAAATTCTTGTGAAATTTAAATATTTTTTTATGTATTGACGCTCGTAGTGACTATTATTATAATGGAATTGTGTTTATATTAAACTATTTGTATCCGATGCTTTTCCTTTATATTTTATTTCGTTTTGCACGTGAATTATAAATGATAATATTATGTGTATTATGTATGTTATGACATTTATTGTTCTATGGGTTTGAAATATTTCTTAGAAAGTAAATAACGAATATATATTTATATTAATATATAAAATACGCAATATTTAATATTCGATATTCGTAAATTTCTGTTTCACTTTTTTCTTAATATAATGATAAATTATTCATCGATTAGACAATATAATTTTAATATTTGCCAATTATTATAAATAAATATGTCAATAAAAGGTCGCATATTTTCAATCACATTAATAACACAACAAAGAAACTTAACTACATTACAATTATTAACTACATTAATACATTATTTAAACTCTCATATTAATTTTAATATAAACAAGATAGAAACCATAATATCTATGGACGTTTTGTAGAATGTTGAGTTTACCGAGAAAAGTTCTAATGGGGTTGATATTATTATAAAACTGTGCTGCTACTCTTATTACACAAACATCGAACACATTATTAAAAATTATTTGTTGAATGTAAAATAACATATTTAAATAGATAACTAATGGCTATAAAATTGACTATACATATGTAAAAATGCATCAGATACTTAAATTGATATTCATACCTGCACATATTATTTAATATAATATATTTCATGGAAAGAATGATTAAAAATAATAGTCGTATGGTTTTTTTTCAGATTGGTTTTTCGTAGGGTAGGAAATTATTACTGTGAGATTTAGCAGATTTATTTGGTTCACTTGAATAATTCCTTAGAGCAATGTCAAAATGGTGACAATATTTTCATTAAAATTGTAAGGAGATTTAGAGAGCAAAAATAGCTGAGAAAACAAAAATAAATTTTGGATGGTACCGTTGAACACATTTAAGAATCACAGTCACGCACAATAGTATTTCAATTTCCCGGCATCCACATCTATGGATATGTACGATGAAAACATCATGATAAAGGGTAAATAGTTAAGAAAGCGGTCGGTGCATAAATGAACGGCAAAAGAGGTTTGCCAATGTATTTTCAAGTAGAGTTTTCTCTCCAGTGAAAACTTAAAGCAGTTTCACAATGGAAACTTTATTAAAACTTTAAACGAGACAAGATTCTGGGTACTGCATAATACTTTAACTTGCTAGTTAAATACTCCATATACGTACAGAGTTTTTGACATCATTTAAACTATAAGTATTTTTAGTTTATTGGACAAGATTCAAAAAAAATAACCAAACAGCCAGAATTGGATAATGAATGTTTAATTTATTCAAATATGTAGCATAATACAGAACTTACATATTTTTGTACTACGTTATATCTTATTATGCATGTACAAGAGACAATATTAAAATTATGTTTGTTATACTATTTTGATTAATTTGACTATTTGAGTCATTCAAATAACTATATAAAATATAGTATATAAAATAAAATGTAATATAATATTATATAATATTAATATAATATAATATTATAATACAAATAAAATATAAAGTTTGTTCAAGTTATTGTATCATTGTCATAATACATATAGGTACACTATTGTATGCAGTTTTAATAATTTATTATGTGTATCATACTTAAACATTAAAGTGTATTATTATTAGTATTAATATTATTGACTCATATTGACATTATATTATTAAGTATTGAATGCGTAATTATTTTTAAAATTCTATTGTAAATAATTGTTTAGATTTAAAATGATAACGTGCATGTAAACTATCGTGACGTCAATGTTGTAGGTAGTATTTCAATCACAGAGAAAATATCACCCCAGAGACGTGACAGAATGAATTAATTTAGAGTCGTCATGTAAATAATAATTCCCGTTGGATAAACTAAACTTTGAATTACTGACCTCGACCTATTACAACGATCAATAAAATTATAAGCGTCCATTTTCTGCTGATTGACAGTATATCGTATCAAAACACCCGGTGCATTCTCCCTGTACGAGCTGCGTGCTCTTTTATCAATACCAGTGTATTAAAATATTAAAACGAACCAATAGTAGAGCAATAACTTTCAATGTAAATAAAACATAAACCAAAAAATATTGCCACGTATATCCAATCTAACTCTAACTTTATTTTTACTTAAATAAAAACACACAAATGCAATTAAAACTGTTTTATCTTTTCTCGTAGACAGTATTTTTATTCGGTGTGTACGAATTTAAATACTATTATTATCACTATCACAATTACTACGAATACTACTGATACAATAATAATAATAATAATAAAAGTAACAAAAAAATACTTACTTCACCATTTGGGCGTAACAGGACGACGGCTCGGAGTTGTTCGTCGAAGAGGTCAGTGTGCTAGTAGAATGAAAACGAGCTCGTTCCATTTTCATTCTTTCCATTTCCCGTTTTTTCGTCTCGGAAAATTGCGTGGCTATGACCACCAGACATAAGTTTATCATGAAGAATGAACCAATCTAAAAAAATAAACCAAACAAAAGTATGTAATATATTGTCACAGTGAAATTTATAATACGCTAAGGAAACCAAAAGTTAATAATAAATTCCCGATGTAGAAATTAGCGTTTTATAATATAATATAATATTATGTATTGTATACACGATAAAATACACACGAATCATTAAGGTCGGTGAAACAACGTCACTTTCAGGCGGTCGTTTTGTTATAATTCAATGAGTGTGGAAATACACGACCATTTGCATTATTAAAACTTTATAAAAAAGCTTTTAGAGTTGTAATAAATATTATATTCGCTTACCTCCTTTCACGTAATAAATCTATTAGCAATAAAAATTTCGCTTGTAATTTTTTTATGTTACTGTTAACAACACGACATAAAATTTATTATTTCATTTTATAAAGTTCTGGGAAAATAAAATATAATCTACTTTTAATTTTAATAATTAAAAGAGCTCATAATTCGTACTTAATATTTTATATTGAACTCAAAATACGTATTAATGAAAATCGTAGTTGTAGTAATATATGTAGTTAATATGTTGTCAATTAATATATGTTTTTATTTAAATTGCTATTATCAAAAAATGATTTTTTTACAAATCTTATGAAAACTATAATAAAACACAATAAACTAAATTATTTTAATTAATTAATTAATTAAATTTAAAGTCAACCTACCTATATAATTAAAATTGATTTCCATTTGAGTAAAACATTAGTTACGTATTATAGTATAATAAACACATATGTGTATGTATTTTAGTAGTTTATAAAATGTAACAGTATGATATAATTTTTTGAGTATAATCATGATATATGGAATTCAATATATTTTACAACATATTTAAACTATAACTCTTTTTTATTTAATTATAAATGATTTCCGGAATGGCTTTTGCCAGTAAATTTTACAATTGACTTATGGATTGTTGAGCTTATTTTTAAATATTTTTATACCATGTACAAAGGACTGATTTCAGTCGGTGTCTCATTTCCACAATAATTTGTGATTGTATGTGTAAAGTATGGAATGTAATTTCTATTGATATTAATAATTTTTTGCGTTTTTTGAAAAATATATTTTTTTTTGAATGATTAGACGAAAGCTTCGTAAAATAAATTTTAAAATGAAAAAAATTCAATATATTTTATTAAATATGTATAGAACATTTAGAGAACCTATTTGAAACTTCTATAATATGAAAATCTTCAATAGGAAGTATCTGAATAAAACGCTAAAGTGTGTTTAATACAGTACTCTACAAACAATATAAATTCTTAAAGTTTGAATTCATCTACTTCATTTATTCTATATTTAACTATTTTAATAAATTAAAGAAGTTTGTCTTTATTCCGAAAAAAAATATCATCTTATATAACACGATATTAAATGTAATTTTAAGAATTTTTTAAGAATATTAAAATGTATGTTTACATTTAGAGGTGAATAAAAATTAAATATTAATTATTTTTATAATAATATTTGTTTTAATTAAACTGATAAAAAAACGTTTTGTAAGTTGCTTGAAATATTAAAATTTTATAGGTTTCTTGAAATTGAAAAGGGTACATTTTGCACATAAAAAAATCTGATAACGTGAATTTCAGTATATTTTAAAACAATACACTTAGGAAACGTGAAGAGTACTATTTTTCTGTTTCTATATGATTTGAATTTATATCAGAATCCAATATTATTTTTTCTAGCTAAATTATTTAAACACAATGCTCTTTGAACTTATCAGCATATTTGCTCTATTTCGATCGGTTTTCGCATACATATCTAAATATATTCCACCAAAAAACTTAGTACTAGAATTACTTTATTGAATACAACCAATATCAAATTTAATTTAATATTGATGCACACATAAGTATTGTATAATTACACACGACCATGGACTACTTCAAAATGTATACTTTTTTACACTGAATTTTATAATATCAAATGAAGAAAAACAATAAATTTTGGTTCAAATTACTATTGAAAAATTATATTCAAAAGGTACTTTATAAAATCATAATGAATAATATACCATCAATGTATTCTAAATATTTGTGGGTAGTACTTGGTAATGTTTTTCATTGATTTTATTAAATACATTGAATATTTTTATTAATAATTATTATATTTCATGATTGATAATATTCCAAACAAAAAAGACGTCCACTGGCTATGAAATATAATCTTCGCTCATATTACATTTATTATTATTATTTTTAATCAAAGAACTATTCTCCCTCTTCATTATTATTTATACTTTACATGAAATTTAATATCATAAAAAAAACACTATTAACGATAATTGGATTTTAATAAAACGTAAGTGAGTTGACATTTATTACTTTGAGCAAAAAATGGCAAAAAAATGCACTCTGATATTTGAATGTTTAAATAAATATTAAATTTGGCCTGATCATTAAAACGTGATAATATATTTAATGTTTTAATATAATATTTTCTACGATTTATCATTTATGTATATCTGAATGAGCTTGTACATAATAATATATTGTTATTAATATCTTAATGTTTTCATACTAACTATAAAAATGATAAATTTACATATTTTTATTTTTCATTCTAATTTTAAACTATATGTACATTAAATGACTACCAAAAATGCGTATTAAACATTTAATCGTCAATAATATATACTTTTCTAGAAAGTTAAATATATTATACCAAAAACATCACAAACTATAATTTTACTATTACTATTTATATTTTTGTCTTTATTTAAAAAAACAGTATATATGATTACAATATGATATACGTAATAATAATATTCAGTATTTACAATAAGTTCGAGAGTGAACTTTAGAAACTTTTTAAAAATGTTTAGCGTTTTATATTTGAAAAAACAATTAAATAAAATGTTTAAAGGATAATGTTACCTAATTTTCAATATACTAAATATATGTATGATATATAATTACACAACAAACACAATATTCTATTCGAAAATAATTTAAAATTTACATTAACATAGTATTAGTTGATACTGGTCAATGATAATTTACTAGTAATTTTCGTATTGGTTTTCATCAATATCATTTAATTAAAAATACTTATTATTATGAAATTTATAATTTTGAATTCTAAACAGAGTAAGGAGCATTGATTTTTATTTAAATGTTCATTTTTCGGAAAATATCTTTTGAAAGTTATAATAACCGTCAACATTTTTATGAAGCTTTTCCGAAAATTAGACACAGATGTTACTTTACGAAAGTTGATATTTTATATGTCCATAAGTTTCCAGAAATATTACACATAACTACTAAGAAAAAGAAAACTGAAATATGGAACAAATTTGAAAAAATTGTGTATTGTCAATATGTGATAAAACTTTGAAACTAAATTTAGAAAATGTTTTAATTTAATGTTAATATATTTATTATATATATCTTAAATTTGATGTTTGTTTAAATTTAATTATTTTACGATAATATTTTAGATTAATTAAACAATCTGTACAGGTTTATAAGTTTAAAGAATCGATATTTTGTTATAAAGTTAACATTAAATTATATAATAATTATGTTGTACAAATTGTTATTCATTTTGAATAAAAACGAGTATTTACATTTAAAAAAGTAACAAATACTTTAGATAATTGAGTTCTATTCATAATATATTTCCATATATAATAATTTATCATTGTTTTTAATGAACAATAATAATAATAAAAAAACGACAAATTTTAAACATTTTAAAGATTTCTATACTATAAATTATTATGTCAAAGGAAATATAAAAAGTAATGATATAACATGTGAATATTGTTTATCCTTGGATAATGTTTTAAATAGATAATCATAATTTGAGTTCGTATAAAAAGCACATAATACGATTTAGTAGTTAGTGAAAACAAAAAATATAAATAATAATAACATTATAATATTTCATGCAGTAGTATCTAGGCGAGTTTATTGTTGACGTTGTATATTTATTTTATGTAACTTATATTATAACATAATTTACGAAAATACACTTAAAATGTACTTTTAAATCATGGAATGTATTGAAAACAATATGTTCATATGAATAAATAAGCCTTACGTAATAAATTTAATTATAGCCAAAATGATAACATCTATAGTTACGTATATAACAACACTAACACAATTAATATTTACAAATAATAATAGAGTTGCAACATAAATTTTGAATTTCGATATGCAACACATGGAGTAAATGGTTCAATGATAAAATTCATATACAATATATATATATACCCATACAATACGATTCATATTAACTGTTAAACATCAATACGATATTTAATATGTATCTCTCATATTATTATTGTGAATAAAAATATGTTTATACAACTGTAACTTATTTCAAATAATTTAGTTACATATAAACTGGCATTTTAAAATTAATTAAAAAAATAAATATTTAAAAAATATTAACCTCATAATGACTGCTGTGATTAAGAATATATTATATACTACGTATAGTAAATAATGTTATTGAAACAATAGATTTAGACAAACACGTTTATTTTATTGTTTGACGTTAATATAAAAATGATTTTCAATAAAATAACAAAAAAATCAATTTGGTTTTTTATACTACTAGTAAAAATAAGACGTTGCACACATGTGTTATTTAAGAATTATTTTTAACATTTTTTTTTATCAAACCCAAAATGGGTCAAAAAAATATTTATGGATCATTTTTTTTGGATAAAATTGTTTTGTAGCACTAATGTATTTAAAAATATATGTCAAAAGATTGGTATCTTTTGTAAAATAATATTTCGATGCGCATAAAAAAATTATCCCATTAATTGTTATAATTAATCTTTGGACGGAAAAAATATTTTGCACTTTGAGTATAACATCAACGTTCGATAGATTTACAATTGTTTGGAAAACATAAATACTAACATAAATTTGTATTTATGTGGTTTTACGGATTAAATTAGAAAGTTTAAAAGTGAAATATTTAAAATGTACTGAAGGTCAATGCTTTTAAGGGAAGAAAAAATGTTCATATACAATTATTTATCACTAACGGAATTCACAAATTTATATATGAACGTACCTTTATTAACTATATACGCGTATACATATGAACAATTAACAATTTATTATGTGTGTTATGAATATATAAAATAAACCCCGTCGATAATTATAATCGGTAACCATATGTTAGGTGTTATTTATGTTAATTACGATATTTGTTCATAAATATTTCAAAATACTGCAATTAAAATAACACTGAATGTAATTTCAAAGTATTTTGTCTTTACATACATTAACACATTATTTAATATGCGCTTTGTGTAATGAATTCTTATACTATAATCTATATTTTAAAAATTGGCATTTTAAAATTATCATGTTATTTACAAATTATATGTATGTATTTATTTTTGAAATATTCAAATTGTATTTTTTATATCTTAGAAGTCAAATTATATTTATTACAGCATATCCAAATTTATAATCTAATAAATTAACTTAAATAAGTGATTAAAATGACTATAAATTAAATTAATTCTCAATTATTTGATAGTCATCTTACATATTTTTATTTATAAGGTTTAATCTCATAAATCAAATATCGTTGTTTTTAATTTTTATTAGACATTTTTTTCATATAAAGTTTTAATCGTTCTGTATATATATTAAATTTATATACTATATCAACTTCTTTTTATAAAATTTAGAACTTAACATTAATAAAAAAACTTTTTTTTATACTTGTATTCAATGTTTAAAATGTCAACATATGATTTTTTTTATTTGACATGTTATCCAACATCAAATATTATACTACGTTTTTTAATTAAAATATTTCTTTAATAGAGTTCTTTAATAAAAATCAAACGTTTATAGCACAAAAAAGCAATTTAAACATGAAATAGAAAAGTAGATGGTAAAATTATATTAATTTTTTCACATCAGTTCAAGTCCGCATTGATTTATTATTTTGAAATTAAAAACAGTTAAATTATGTAATTTATCGTTAAATTTGAAAAATAATTCTTGTTTCGGTGTTGTATTATTTAAACTACTGCTCATAAAAAATGTTTATCTAAAAATAGTATTATATTTTCAATATAGAGTATTATCAGATTAATTATGTATTAAATTTTCAGGTTATAGTATATTATTATAATACTCATATCATTAATATGTATGTAAAATTAAAAAATGTATAGTTATTAAAACTTAATTAAAACGAATTTAGAAAAACAAGCAACTATTTTTTTAATTTTTGGAAAATAAATATTAAGTAAGTACTAATTAAGTTCTCAAATCTTTAAAATTAAATTTAAAATATTTTTGATGTTTAAAATTGAAAATTTAAATAAAACTGCAAAGTCTTTAGAGTTGTAATTTTTTAATTTATAGTAAAATAATGAAAATTTTTGTTGATAAAAAAATGGCACGTTATGTATGTGGTTTATACGCGGTTTTTGGTAGTTTTTTCTAACATATTTCAAAACTACAAAAAAGTACGATATGTACTTTAGAATTCGAAAATCGAATAATGATAGTTTGAATCATTTCCCTTTGTTACCCTTATAGATAAGGCTACATTATAACTTTTATAGTAAATAATTTTGAAACACCTATATTTTTGATAATATTTTTGAACGTTTTTTGATATCTGCTATTGAATTAAATTCGATAATATTTTATCGCGTTCTCCGGAAACTACAGAAAAAGGATAATTTTGATGCACGCTATCTTTTTCGGGTATGCATTTTAATACTTTTAGATGACTATAAGAGCTTGGTATTTATTACATCAAAGGTTATTGAACTTACATATACCCAGTGGCGGAGTGGTCCGGGATGCTAAAGTGCGATCGCACCCCGGGCCACAGCTAAAGAATATTAAAAAAAAAAAAAAAAAATGAAAATACAAAATATATTTTATATCGAGTAACGGTGGTCGTGACGATATATGATTTGTTTTGTATTGTAGGGCAATATTATCTTATCTATCCATCGGACATTATAGCAATAGCATAATATAAATTTATTAAAACTTTCATGTATTAAAATACATCAATAATAATAGCATAATAAATAGTATAATGAGCATTAGTGAAATACCTATGAGTAACAATATACTTATAACCCATTATTAATTGACTTGTGATTTTGTAATGTAATTTTTGTAAATATAGTTTTAAGTTAAGCTGATCTTTAAAAAGTCTAAATGACCAATTGTTTTAAGTAAACATATTGTACTTATTAAAATGTTAATCTTAGCTGATTGTTTATGTTTTATTTTATCCTTAATAAACAATTAATACAAATTAGAAAGATTCAACATTGACAATGTGTATAATACTTAAATTAACTTGTAAAACTTTGCTCCTAATTAATACTTCTAGTTTAATGATGTACGTGAATTATTCTTCAAAATCAAGTTTTTATTTTTTATTGTTCCGAAGTCACAAAGGTGGATCGATATCGATGTATTAATGAATTTGCGAATGCGATTATTTTTCGTGCATACAGTTTCTTGGGTCTGTCTGTCGCGTACGTCGATAACGTTCAGTTCGTTTTCTCGACCGTTTTTAATAGACACAATTTTGTGTGTAGAATCATTATCGTTTTTCCAGTGATGGTTTTTTCTGTATAAATGTATAAATATAACATTGCGGTAAATATAACCCGTGTTATAATTCGCTACTTCGAATGTTTTTTGACCCAATGTTAAGCTAACAATCGTCATTGCCTCCGTCGCATCATTCCGTTAACAGATCAACTTTTCAAGGATTTCAAATGGTCATTTTTGGTTTACGCTAGTTCAATCCAGGATCAGGTCATATTTGTTTATATGTATGTGTGATTTTATTATCATAATTCCGTACAAATTTGTGTTGTGGATATTCAGTGGAAAATTGTATTTATTCCCCCCCCCCCCACCATTCCTTATAGTAGTTAAGTAAATTATTGCTATTGATTAATCTCGTATATATTTTTTGTTATTTAATACAGTCCACTTTTGATTTATTTCATGGTTACCAATTTTTCTATTTGTTCATTTCATATATTTACAATCCTAACAAATTTTGCAACGGTTGATTCCCCGTAAAGGTATTATGATCGGGGAAGCCGTTGAAACATATATTTTTTTTAAATTTTAAATAGGTAAGTGGACAACCACAATTTTGTTGGATGAGCTATGGCATTACTACTGATTAAAGTGATTACACATTTATAGAAAATATATATAAATAAGAACAAGGGCCATGCAAAGGAATTTGCAACCCGGACCTTTTCATCCCAGGCCGCCACTGCATATACCATTTAAATGGTTGTTATACAAAAGGTCGATAGCCGAATAGTCGAATTTAACTAGACAGCATGATTAGGGCCAATTTACTTTTGGTCAACAATTTAACAATTAAATTCTCTGTAGGTAAGAGTTTCCATGTTGTTCTTAAAATGATTGTTGTGATTACTTCTAGTGATGGTTTTTATTTGGGCAAGAAGTGATCGTGTATGTTTTGAATTATTTGAAATGTTTTTTGCTGAGATGACTCAGAATTGTCATTTATAAGACTGGATTAAGGGAAGGGAGAATTACAATTAAATGAAGTGGTCGTTTATACTTTTTTTAGTACAAAAGTCATAAATTTGATATATTAAAAAAAAGGTAGTTTATTATTGGATTAAAAATGATGTTCTACAAAATACACATTTTAAACAAACATTAATTTGCTACACAGAAAGCATCGAAAAATAATTTTTTGGGTAACATGTCATTTTATTTGTATTATTACATACATGTTTCAATAATTGATTACAAATTATTTAATTTAATTTAATTTTTATTATATTATTAGAATAAAGGATTTATTGTATAAATAATATTTATGCGTATTATTATTCTTACAAATATTTCAAATATATCCTTAAATATTCAATATATAGTTTATTATTGACTTAAATGTAAATTTCAAAAAGTATTTATAAGTACATGAAATAAATGGCTTAAAAAAAATACAAATACAAAAATGGTGGGTCGTATTTGGCATAATTCGTACAATACTTTTATACATATAATTATTCGACAAATATTGCATCAACTTCACTTGATCCGATGTTTAAAGGCTGAATTAAACAGTTAAATTGATAAAGTCTTACACATTTTTCGATTATAATATAATATTGTTAGCGATTTTCGGTTCGACATTTTATTGGCTCTATAGATTCAGTTAAACAATATGTCGGTCCATAAAATTGTTGACTATTTGTTTTCGGTCTGTTGTCCTTCTCACATAAAATATTTTAGGTAATATAAAGTTAAACCAGTAATCAATTATTTTGGCAATAAAAATAGTGTAAAATAATTAATATGGAATGATAAATAATTTGTAAAAATAAAATTAATTTTTGATATTATTTTAAAATAATATAATACACGTCAACACTTTATTGGTTTATGTGATAAATATATAAATACAGAAAAAATATTTTTATTTTTTGGATGCAATTGCTTCAAATTGAAAAAAATACAATTGTTAAAAATCAACAATACATAAATAACCTATAAAAATATACATATTAAATATTATACCAATGCGTGTTTATAATATTAAAACCTTATTAACAAATACAGATTTTTTATTTTGTTTTTTATTCCACCGAAATCTCAGCGTTTTCAAAATACATATATTTGCGTTTTGCTTATACTTAGCATATTGAAAAAAAAATTCAATAAAAATATAATAAATATTTAAAATAAATAAATAAATAGATAAATAAATAAATAAATAAATAAATAATAATAATAATAATAATAATGTTAGTAATAATAATTTAATTAATAAATTATACATGTTTAAGAAAAGGAACACAAATGCTTTGAGTGATATTTTAATTCAATTGACTTTTTATCCACAGAATATTTTGTTACTCAATATCAATTTTAAATTAATTAAATATTTTGACAACGACAATTATAATTACAATTTTCGAAAGAAAGAGAATTAGAGAGAGAGAGAGTGAGGGAGAGAGAGAGTGAGAGTGAGATCTTTCTCTCCATCTTTTGTTCTCCTATAGGTATTTCTCTAATAATTCATTTATGCAAATTTACTATTTTTTAGCTTCTCCATTATCACTCGACTTTTTTATGTTTTTTCCTATTATATTTTAAGTATACCATTTTAAAAATAAGGACACATAAAAATATATTATATTTAGACTAATAACATATATTTTATATTTTCTTACTTTATTAAGTATCGTGACTGTATTTAAACAAAACTACCATTAAGTGGCAATCTATATACCTACAGTTGTGAATTGTGTCCAAATTGTGCCCAAATTGCTGAAGTTAATAAATTTATAATTAAAAGGTAGATTAAATATACGTGTGTGCTTATGCTTTATAATATTAGTGGTTTAGTTAACATTTTAATTTATGCCTAAAATTAAAATCAAGCATTAAATAATCGAAATGTATTAATTAAAAAAAATTAGTAAACATATAATAAGTCGTTATATTATATAATCTCATAAAAGTAATAATTATATATATGAATATTTAATTTTCAATTTTAATTTTTTATAATTTTTATATCAAAACGGGCCTTGGTACAAAGTACATAATACAAAATATACATACACAAGAGAATATAAACGGTAATTTTGATATTGTTTACATAATGTTAACAGAAACAGACTGGTCTTTATTGGTAATCCGCATCATCTTGAACATCGGTTTATTTAGGGAATAATTGGTAGTGTAAATGGGTATAAATAAGTTGTTCATGACTGGAAGCTAGGGATTTTGAAATTAACTTGACTTAAATCAAGTTTTGAGTAGTTCTGTACAGTCTATAGAACCATCAATGAGTTTTTTTAGGAACACTTGATTATCAGAAACACACCTATCCGTTTGGGTTGATAATCCTAGTACCATTAGTACTGGTTCATAATCATGAGGTCTGTAATCAATATTCAGCACCCTAGCCGGGAGTTACTTTATTTTTTCTTCCAAAATAACCAGGGTTTTTTATTGAATTTTTTTTTACTGTAGAGTGGTAATATAAGTTTTTTAAATGTACTTGGTTTTTTTTCATAATCCTACTCGAATAAATGTGTAAAACTCTTTTGTTTTCGAATAAAAAGAAATAATTAAGTTAATTGAGTTAGTTGTTTCTGGTCGATAATAACATTTTATAATCGTATTGTGTAAAATTGTTTCACGATTGAAGAAAACAAAAACTTTACGAAGCATGTGTATATGTATATGGTTATTCAATATGTATAAAAAACTTGGGTTTTATATAAATAAATTACTAAATAACCGCTAAGAAAATAATACTACTTTGATTTATAATATAAGATAATTCATATCAACCTAGCATAAGAAAAATTTGGTTTAGTTTCTAACTAACCACATAAACTCAATAATAGTAAAATTACCCACAAGTAATGTAAAACAATATATATATATATATATATATATATATATATTAAACATAATCTATGAATAGTTTTAATTTATTTAGGTTTTATACTTTCAGTAATGAAATATATTTTGTTATACCGTTTATTATACTAATTAAATTTTAGTAATAAATGTTGTAAACTTTAAGAAATATAAAAAATATATCTTTTAGTTTCATTGTTTTGTATTCATCGTATTGTTTATCTAACCAAGATTATTTTTGGTTATTAAAAATTCGTAGCATGTTTAATTATTTTTTTTAATTCGTATTTTTTTTTAATTATTATTATAATTTTGTTTTTGTTTTTTTGTTTTTTGTTTTGATAAGTCATCACTAAAGATTTGTTAAGACAATAATAATTATTTTGTATGGTACTTACCACAATAAGCAGCACGAAATAAATCCAATCCCAAAATGAATGAGCGTCTTGGACGTAATACATTATATCTACCCATCCTTCCAAGCTGATGACCTGGAATTAAAAAAAAAAATTTCTATAGGTTTAAATTTCAAAACCAAAAAAGAAAAATAGTGTGGATCAGCAGAAAGTGTGGATAAATATTGCGTTTGTTATTCATAAGTATCCAGTTTAAATTCAACTCGCTGTTTGTTCGTGAACGCTTTTCTTCCAGCTTACTTTAAGACCCCTTAGTCAACATTAATCACTTCTTTCGGGAACGTGGCCAAACATTTTGCAATAGAGATGTTCAATCCCATCCAATAAATCAACCATAAAACTTCGAATCATTGATGTCTTTGCATCATCCTCTATTGCAGTGTATTAGACATTTTTTGGCTCCAATATAGTTTTATATATATTATATATGTTACCTATTCTTCGGTATTGTACTATAGTATATAATTTAAAGAAACCTATGTATCTGTAATAAAAACTATTTATCTTACTTTAGATGTACTACAATTTTCGATAACCATGGTAACATTAATATATTGTTACATACGATTTACATTTTTATTTATAATAGACATGAACACTTAACGAATCAATTAGTATTGTAGTTGAACATTTTCAATTACTCTTGCACCGAGTATTCGTTCAATGTAAAAGGTCATTAAAATAATTTCAAATTAATGTTTTTCTTAAGTAATTATACTAGTATAAGTTTATATTTCCGATTAAAATCCTTAACATTATTTTAAAATATATTTTAGACCGTATGAATAAAAATGTAGTAACGTAAACGATATAAAATCATACTTTTCTCGCATGGCAATTACTTTTATTCAAATAATTAATTTTAATAACGATAGTAATATTAATTACTGAAATAATATAAAAAGTTTAAATATTTTACGAAATTATTTTTTCATTTTACTTTATTTTCGTTTGAACTATTTTTAACCATATTTTTCTAATTTCGAAAGTTGAACATCGTTATTCTTAATTTTTATATTTATTTCGATAAAACTTATATTATTAAATGCTAAATTAACTAATAAACATATACATACTATTATTATAAAAATTAATTTACTGTTACTTAAATGTATACAAATATATATTAATATTTTCTATGAAATTAAAAAAAAAACTATCAAAACTATTTAATTCAGTGAATGATACTTTTTGAACATTATATAGTACAAATCAATTACTTATTATCTATATAATATATTATTGATATTATATTTTTACTAAATTACGACAGAACAAGTTAAACAACTTTAAATTACAAACAATTAATATTAGATGCAAATCTAGCAGATTTATGGTCTACGAGCTGTCACCGTACATTTGTTGTCTGCTCATAAATAACTATGAGTGAACACTGAACGGACAGAAGTTTTGGAAGTCACTCGTGGTTTGTGAAAGAATTAAGAACTTTAAATAGTACTATTTAAACCAATCAATCAGTAGTCTACCGTTAAATAGTATTTATTAGAAAAATGAACAATTTACTCGGTTTAAAATAAAGGTAGAAAAAGTGTAAATTAAAATCTATAAACAGTAATAATCTAGAAAAGAAACGAATTCTGTAATTTTCGTTTATTTAACTATTTCTTAAAATTGTTCTAGTGATTTTCTAGATACACTATTTCTCCGACAGTCATTGTGTTGTGTTACAATCATCAACAATGTTTTTTTTTGTCGTATCAATACTGTTAATTTAACTACTATACACGTCATCATTTTAATTTTCTGTGATTCATTAAATTTTCCAATTTTCATTTAATTCTGTGATCCGGTACTTACGCTATAAGCTACCAAGTCTATTTTGTGTTATAGTTTGAAATAAAAATCTTTCTTGCTCATCACAGCTATATTGAGTAGGTTAATAACGTTGTACAATCATCATTTTTTGTATTTGGAGCATGTTATTCTCCTGTCGTCCATTGATATATTTATCGGGGAGGTGGGTCTAAGTAATAACCAAAAAAAAAAAAAAAAAAAATATGTAATTTAAAATATTATTTTGTATTAATAATTTTATTAAATTAAATTTATATTAACACGTTCAACGCCTCTGTTAATACGTATTTATTTTTCGTAATATATTATATTTTCGTAATATATATTTCACGTATGTGTTTTTGAGTAGTTTTCTTTTTTGTGTTTACATTTATAAAATTTGTACGCAAAAGTTTTGACTTCTTTCGTAGTTTAGGAGAATTCAGTTTTTAGTTTTTAAATTAATTTACCGAATTGCGTGCTGAATTGATTTATTTTCATATGTACAAGTACAAATAACAACAACAATAATAATTATAACAAAACTATAATAACAATGACAATAACAATAGAAAGAATTAATAATAATAATAATATAATAAACTACTCAAAAACACAAACAAATGATATCATACATACAATTTTTTTTAAATATTTGAAATGATTGTTATTTAGTCAACTTTGAAGTTAGAACATAGTGTTAAAGGTCAAAATAATTTAAAAAAAATCAGTTAATCCGAATTTGGTGCTAACAATAGGTGTTGCTATTTAAAAAAATGCAAATTGTATTGCACATGCTCGCACCTAAAAAATTAAAAATTTGAAAATTTCACAAAATATGTATGATGTGTGTGATGGCCCCTAGGCATCCCTAAAACGTCATTTCGATAAAATGTCATCCAGCTAAAATATTTAGTGATACCTGAAAAAATGATCATAGTGTATATAGGTATCTGTTTTATTTAATTAATTACTTTGAAAAATTCTGAAATTCAAAGTATTGTATAATATCGTTTATAATTGGGACAATGTTTTTATGTTTCATTTAACCTCCTCCTCTCTTACTCAGAGAGAAATTGAAAATATGTCACTGCTGTCATCGAAATACTTTACATATTTCACCGTAATTTCAGTTTAATTTACGCATTTATAATAATGTTTGAATGTTATCTGCTTAACACGAATCAAACAAATATTTATAAAAAAGCACGTTTTACAAAAAAAATTAGCATTTATATTGAAAGGCGTTTGGAGTATAACTAAAACATTTTCATGAGAAACAATGCTACCTATATTTTTTTGTAAAGTAGAGTGAATGTAAATTTACAAGATTCTTTGAAAATGTTTTCAGTGAAATAGTTGTAATACATTTATGGATTTTAAAGTTGGATGATAGTTTTTCATTCAATATTAAATAATAAAATAATAATAGTATTGACTCTTTTTATTCGTATTTTAAACTATACTTACATAATTGATAAACTGTCAGTGTTTTTTAACGTACGCTATATTTTGATTATTACCAGAAAATATAAAAATTATACATTAACTCGTGTATTATTAATCATAAATCAATATCGAATATATTAAATAAGATATTCTACGTGCTTATTCATAATAGTTTCAATAATCACGGGGTTGCAGAACAACATCCGGTATAAAAATAAAATAGAGTATTTGATAATGTAAATGAGCCATTAAATTATGAAAATTAAATGATCTTTTATAAATATTGTTTGTTTTCGCAGCATATGATATATGCTTAGAATATTGAACACGTACACAGACATGTCAGTATATATTCTACATTTGACTTTATTTCAAACGACATAATATGAATTTGATTTATTTTGGTTGAGTTTATAAAATATGAATTAATTGAATATTTTAAAGCATTTACCAAGAACTTATGATTATAATATTACGTGGTTATTAATTAAATTTAATTAGATAAATTACACTATATTACGTTCTTAAATATTTAATAAAAATACAATTCCATTTAGTAATATTAACGAAAGTCTATTAAAAATGTAATTGACTGAAAGTGCTTCAGAAGAAAAGTCGTCTTATTATAATATACGTATTAAAACTCCTGAACTTTACAGAATATTTACTATTCATTATATTATTATTTAAAAGATGAAAATGTATTAAATTAATATTTTTAAGCAGCAAGTTGTATTATGGTAAATATAGTAAGTCTTACAAAGAAAACATACCTCATAACATAATATAACACAAATTACTTATGATAGATAAACGAAAGATTTTTATAAGAGATACTTTTGAAAACTATAAAATATAAAATCATATTATTAAATATTTATACATTTGTATAACAATAATAAATAATATTTTATTAAAATTAATGATCTTTCAATTTACATTAAAGATATTTAAGAAAAAATGATTAATTTCGCAATTATTTCTAAAAAAAACTAAATAATTATGTGTTTTCAAAAATCCTAGTACTCAATTATTTATCTTTAAATTATTAAAGTATCGATCTTATTGGCAATGTTTTTAGCGGATTAAAAATGAAATAGCATATACTCGTAATTGACGTTCAATAAACATACTTATGAATTTCATCATGCATTTTTTTTGCCTTTTATTATAATTTTGCTTATAAAAATATTGTTATACCTACATTAATACGTTTGTTGGATAAAAAACGGAAATAAATATTACTGAAAACTAATTCTACATAAATTTTATTGAAGTGTACTCAGTTTTTCTGAAGGCTGTATGAATACTAATACAAATGTATGAAACTTAAAAAATTATATTAGACATTGGTAAATATTTTTTTTTCAATTTTTAATTTATTTATTAAGTCAAACCACACTTAGACATTTATTAATTTTAAATATTTGGCATATATATATATATATACTATTATACTATTATATAAATATATAATATAAAATAATTAACATATAATTTTAATATAGTGATGAAAATAAAAGAAAAAACAAATAAAGAGTAAAAAGAATATGCAAGAAAAAAAATAAAGAAATTAAAATAGTTGTATTTTATTTGTATTAACCTGATGATGACATTTTATCAAAACCGGAAGTAATAAACACACAACTTTTATATTTTCTTTCTTTTTTCTTAAATCAACGTAATACTCATTGGCTTTTTGTATATTTAAGTATACATTTATATATTTAATATAAATATATACTTAATTATTAAGCATATATATATCGTTATATATATATATATATTTATATAATTTTAAATTATAGTTTCCTTGTAACTAATATATTTAATGTTATTATTGGAAGATAGAATCTAAAATCTTAAACTTATATTAGCATAATCAATATATTACAGTAAAATAGATTTTATTATTTTTAAATCGTTGTTATAAAAATACTCAGTTAGATTATATATACAAAATGTAATATTTAAACCAACAAAATCAATTGTTTTTTCTTTTTAATGTAATATATATTAATTTACTTTTTTTCACTCTTATAAGTATGTAAAAGAATAATCCAATTAAAATCACAATCTAAATATGAATATCAATGGACATTAACAGTTAGTATTATGGTTATAAAGTTATATTTTTTAAATTATCTAGCATGATAAAAAAAAATTTGTTTACTTGTCAGTGATCAACTTAATCATTCAATAATTATCCGGATCCGGTGAATAATGATGTGGTTAAGTCTATAGGATTTATATTTGAAAAAACACAACCTCAAAAATTTTAAGCGAAGTTTAGATAATGTACAGATTAAAATATTTGTTACATTTTCTACGAGATTATTTTTTTGCTTTTTTTCTTTACTTTTTTAAAAAGTAGATTAAATTTTTCTATAAATAATTCATCAAATATTTTTGAACAGTTTTCAATTTTTATATCATTTAAAGTAGTATGTAATTTAAAATAATAATATTATTGTATATCCACACTAATATTATTAAATATAGGTGATATTATTATTATTATTAAAACATAAAGAAAAAAAATGTAAGTTGTTTATTTATATTGAAATTAATTTCATGATACAGGTTGTATTACTTCATTAATAATGTACCGATTACACGTGTATACATGTATGTCTAAAACAATTTATCCACAATATTTCCCCTAGGTTATACCATGATCTGTGAGTATTATTTCAAGTATTATTTCATGGGGTACCTATATTGAATAACATAAATATAGCATCGTATGGTATACATGTTTTTGAAATTCTGTGAGGTGACCCGGAACTCGATTATTGAGTTTACTTGCTTATTTATAATTAAACCAATTAATGATAATTATGAACTTATTATGATTTTTTATATGTTCATGAGTTCTTTTCTGAAATAATAATAACTAGTTCTGTTGACATGCTATACAATTATTACTGACCATGATTTCGAAAACCAAACTAAACACAACAATGAACTATGTTATTATTATTATTCAAATAATATAGCATAGGGGAAATTCACTATATAACTATTGTAAATAATTTCAGACAATACAGTATAAACTTGAATTGGTTTTGTGTTAATTGTGTTTCGCGTTGGTTTTTTATCATGTTTCTATTTATCACTAATTATTGGTGGATATTATATGTAATATCTCTAGGTGTAATAATTCTTACGATTATCTACTATTTTTCTATTTCAACATTTAGTAAATGGGAAAAGCTCAATGTGCCGTATGTTCGACCCATCCCATTGTTCGGCAACTTTTTGAGTGTAGTTTTGGGAATGGTTCACCCAATGGACTTCTATAGAAAAATGTACTACGAGCTGGCTGGTCACAAATACGGAGGTCTGTTTCAAATGAGGACATCATATTTGATGATTCGTGATCCAGAAATAATAAAAAACATTCTCATAAAAGACTTTTCCTATTTTCCCGATCGCGGCATTTACTCGGATTTCTCGGTGAATCCTATGTCAAACAATTTATTCTTCATGGATAATCCCCAATGGAAAGTACTCAGAAGTAAATTAAGCCCAGCATTCACTTCGGGTAAACTTAAGGTAATGTATAATAAAATCAAAGAGTGCGGAGATGAATTAATGACAAATACCCACATGACTTTATTGAAAACGAACAACGAAATAGAAGTGCGAGAAATTATGGGAAATTATTCAACTGATGTCATTGGAACTTGTGCATTTGGTCTCAAATTAAACGCTGTAAGTGATAAAAATTCCGCATTTCGCAAGTATGGGAAGATTTTATTCAAACCTTCAATCCGAATACTTTTAAGGGAATTATGTTTAATGATCAGTCCTGCATTTTTAAAAATTGTAAAATTAAAAGACTTCCCATCGGAAGCAGTTGAATTTTTTCACACAGCATTCCATGAGACGATATCATATAGAGAAAATAACAATATAGTCAGAAATGATTTCGTTCAAGTTTTGATGCAAGCAAGAAAAGATTTAGTTCTAAATAAAAATTTACCTGAAGACGGTAAAAATATATATTGGACATATTTATAATTTAAAAAATAATCTAATAATTATATCTAGTAAATTATTATTTTAGAAAAATTTACTGAATCACAAATTGTAGCAAATGCTTTTGTTATGTTTGCTGCTGGCTTTGAGACCGTGTCCACTGCTTTAAGTTTTTGTTTATATGAACTGGCATTGAAAAAGCATATCCAAGACAGAGTACGGCAAGAAATTCAATTAAAAATCTCCAAATACAACGGAGAAATCAACAATGATTTCTTGATTGATCTCAATTACTTAGATATGGTATTAGCGGGTAATTATTTATTTTATTACTTTTAATATTTTTAATATTTAATATATGAAAAATGATAGAATTTTATTTTAACCATTTATATAAGTTTCAAATTGCATTATTGTTCTAATAAAGATAATTGTAATACTAAATAAGTTCTAATTTCTATTTATTTTTTAAAAACTAAACCTAATTCAAAATTGTTTTCCAAATATAATAACTTATTATTTTATTTTAAATTCTTGGTAATTTTAAAAAGCTTGTTCTGCCATATTTATTTATTCACTTTAAAATAGATATACTAGATTATTTATTTAAGAGGATAACATAAACTTTTTATTTTTTCTATACCAAAATCACAAAATGATAACAACGTTTTACAAAAATTCATTGTTACTGTGCGTTGTTGTCAACTACCTACTAGCTAACAATGAGAATAAATTTGTTTTACATAAAACAAAAACTTTAAGTTTACCAAATATAATAATAGGAAATATATTTTCACACAAAACATTTTATCTGTGGGATAGCAGAGATACTTTTTTAATATTACAAACACTGTTTTTGTTACACAATCTTAAAAAATGGAAAATTATAACAGGTTTAAAAATTAATAATTATTTTCTACTATTGAAGATGTTAAAAAATTATATTACTATCCCACAGGATAATATTATCGTTTATATATATTTAAAACTTAGTATCTTAATAATACAATTCTCGATTTCTTAGATTTCTCAAACAGCAAAAAGTGTTTTTTGTATAACAATCAGGTGTGTGTCAATGAAACTATAATTAAGAGCCCTATTTACGAGCAAATAATCAATATAATGGTTTATGTATGATTTTTAGAAACACTTCGTAAGTATCCTCCAACTTTTGCATTGTTCAGAAAAGCTTCACAAAAATATCACGTGCCCAATGATTCATTAATTAATTGATAAGGACCAAAAAATAATAATTCCTATTCATTCACTGCATTACGATCCTAAGTATTTTCCGGATCCTGAATTATTTGATCCGGAAAGATTTTTATCTGAAGAAAAAGCTAAGCGGCAAAGCGGTATTTATCTTCCATTTGGGGACGGACCTCGAATTTGTATAGGTATAGGATTATTAAATACTTATATATTATGTTAAAATATATATGTTTATTTTTTTTTATACAGGTAAACGTTTCGCTGAATTGGAAATGAAATTGGCTTTAGTTGAACTTTTATCTAAATTTGAAGTTGCACCGTGTGAAAAGACAGAAATCCCATTAAAATTCAGTAAAAAAGCCTTAATAGTTATGCCAGAAAATGGAATTTGGTTAAAATTTAAAAAGTGTAATCTGTAGATTAGGTTATTTATTTATAATACTATAATTATATATTTATTAAAAATGAAAGAAAAAATGATCTGTTTTATTACATTATTAACTAAAAACTATCATGTTTAAATAATTGTATATTTTTGATTATTAATTATAATAAGATTTATGATAGTAAATTGGGTTTTATCAAGGTTGTATTTCGGGAGGGGGGTTAGGGGTTCAAACCCCAATGAATCTTTTTAATAGTTATAATAAATTGAATTTATCATACTCAAATATTAATGTGGAGACACACTATTTACCCGCCACATGTTAGCCCACATTTAGACATAATTTTATCGTACACAACATAATCTAGTATTTAAATCTAATAGTTGAAAATATATGATTCGGTTTTAACACTAAACTTGGCAAAAATAAAAAATTCTTATGAAAATTCTGTACTATTATCATTTTTACTAAATAAAACCCGTAGATTTCATTTTTGACATTTTTGTTTTTAGTGAATAATTTTTGAAATATAGCATGTGACTTTAAGGGTACACAGTACTCCATCAATGTTAATTTGATAATTGTATCTTTAAAGATACAGTGCCTCGTTTAATTTTATTTGTTATTTGTTTCTTTAAAGATACAATGCTTCGTTCAACCTAATTTGATATTTGTTTATTAGAGATACACAATCTCATCGACGCTAATTTGACATTAAATAATTATTGTCATATCCATTTTACAAAATCAATATTGTTTATTATGTTATAATTGCAAAACAATTATGTTTACTTTAATATAACTTTTATCTTTCAATATTTTTGACATTGGAAAATTGTTTAAAAATTTAGTCTCATGTTATAAACCACTCTAAGTTGGAGTTATCAAGTGAATAATAAATACAAAATAAAATTTTTGCTTGTCTTCCATATTTTTTAAAATAAAAAAATAAATAGCTTATTTAAATATTAAAAAAACAAAATAATAATATTATTATATATAAATGTTTTGATATAACTTGTAATACAAAAAAATGCAATATATATATTTTAATAACAAAAGTAAGTCTTTTAACTCTCACAATCTCACTAATATAGTATACCTAATATTTAATATATAAATACAGAATTGAAACATTATTCAACCTTGTGAAATAAAAAAAAAAACAATTTCTTTCTCTTGTTATACATAATCTTAATGAACACTTAGAACAACTAAAAACCATTTGACCTTTAGTGCATTATGAATTACGTCTTTGGTGATAAGAATAAGAAAATGATCTATGTTATCCAAACGACTTTTCTTTTGATTGGGCCTCTATTGGTAGGGCTTTGCGTTTACCTTTTGTTAATATGAAGTAGTTGATGGTCGACCAATACTTGACTGCGCTAGAAGTGATTTTGCAATTGCATATCGGAAATGTTTAAATTGTTGGATTCTTTGTTGGTTATTTTTCAATTGTGAATAATGTCTTCTATATAAAAGCCATGCATTATTAACATCAATGTCAAGAAGCTGTGAAAAAATTGCAAGATACCACCTGTGAGATTTAATACCTGTACAGTACAATGAAAAGAACTGCCAAATCCATTCCGCCCATATGAGAATTGTATTCTTTGATTACTTTTGGGCATTTCACATTAACTTTTTCCTTTTTATTTTTGTCATATCGACTAACAGTCTCTGAAGGTGCTGATGTTGAAATATAAGAATTAATTAACGTGACGCATTTGTTATCAGCCCATTTTACCACTGAAATTTTCTTTTTATTGTCAGATTTTGTTTCGTAGCTTCCTCTTCCTTTTTTTAATAGTGGTTTATCTGCTTATAGTATTACAACCACGTAAATGGTTTCGTTGAATTGTGTCAAGACTAAGAATGCCAAATGATTTTCTTAAATATGTTACACGTTATAAGGATGTGAACCAGTTATCAAAACATACTACAGTAAGTGGTTTATAGGGAATAGATTTGATTCAACTCAACAATTATCTTTTGGCCTAAACCAAAATACATATTTTCGTATTCTGTAAATTATGTTCGATGAAATGTATTTTCGCCGCTCTAAGATAAAAAATTATAAACAAACCCATCTATTCCCGAACGGACAAACATTTTGAATCCCCATTTTTTCGGCTTGTTTTTTTATATACTGCCTTCTTGTACCAGTTTTAATCCTTTTGTAGGGAATTATCATTTCATTTATAAAAAATTGAGACCCTTGATCGATTTCCAAACAATTTTTCCTTACATGTTCTAAAATTGACCTAACTTTATAATAACGATCTTCGGTATTTATTAATGTATTGTCTACAAAATGTAAATTTTGGCGTAATAATTGAAATCTTTTTAAGTTTATCACATTAGCAACCTTATTATATCTTAAATTCATCGACCAATAATATGTATACGTTGGCATAGAAACAATACTCATGATTAATTGTATTCCAATAAAATTTTTTATTTCATTTACATCTATGTTGATGGATATAGATTTTTAATTTCCATACAAATTTTGTATTTTCTACAATTATATTAAATATTTCTGGCTTGAAAAATAAGGAAAAATATTCAATAGGAAACAAAATATTATCTGGTTTATTTTTAAACACATTTGGAGGAATATTTACTGGATATTTAAAATTATTTGACCACTTAAAAGTCATTTTTTGTTTTTTTTTTTAATTAGTAGAAATAATTTTCGGAGGTTCCATGGATTGTTCAAAAAATGAAAGAACTTAATTTAAAGAATCTATATGTTGAGCTAATCTAACTGACATTCTAGGTCCAGAAGATGATGCTGTTAAGTTATGAGCCAAATAAAAATTGGAAGATGTATGAGATATTGGCGTGTTTGATGAAATAAAATTATCACTATTTTGATTACAATGGTTTACTGGTTCAAGAGATGTACATAAACTTTCAGGGGGTGGGACATAAATTTAATGGTCATATGTCGTTGTATTGTAAAAAATTTTGTTCTTGGTAAAAATAAGTATCTAAATTTACCCCAGCATGTTCATAAATTGGTAAATCGTCTAAATTTGCTATCATTTTTTCAAGGTCTATTGTTGGGGCTTTTAAAGTATCACTATTACTATCACTATCTAAGTCATTGGCAGACAAAGGTGTGGTACAGATTTTTAGAATTAATACTGGGTACTCTAAGTCTTCTTCACTATCAGAATTTTATGAATCTAATGGTAGTTATACAGCCATCATCATTTTTTTTGTTCTACTAGAAACGCAACGATGCATTTTTCTAAAAAAAAAAAAATAAGAAATAACTATTTAAAACGAATAAAATATGTAAAACAAGGAATATAGGACACAATTATTTATTCTGGAGTAAGAAGCAATGTATCCTTTTGTATACATTAGAAAATTTCGGAGTAGGAAGCAATGTATCTTTTTGGATACAGTAACAAATTTCGGAGTACGAGCACAGTGTCTTTTGGGGTACATAATATTTTATACTAAAATAACTATATAAATAACTAAGTGGTTAACTTTATTTGAGTATAAATAAAATATATAGACGTACTTGAATAAGTTTTAACACATATATTGACTTAATACGGCTTTTAAACTATTGACTTAGTGTGTTGAAAATTAAATATTATAAAATTAAATATTGATAATTATTTAATTCTTCTCTCCCTAAATATTCTCACCTTAGTCCATTAAATTCACACATCTTGCTTTTAAACTATTACATAAATCGCTATGTACATCAAAATTGTTTTGTTATGAATAATATGTATCTGATGTATATATATTAAGAAATAAAATATTTCTACATTAATAAAAATTTTAATGTTTTAAAAATATAATTTTATATTGTTAAAAATTATAATACTATATTACAAATAATAATTATTATTGTCGGATAATATTATTTTGATGATATATGTATTTTTCGGTATTGAAAAATGTTTAAATTAATTGGATGCAGACCATTTTTCTGAATTGAATAAAATATTATGATTTAGTTTATAAACATTTCAAACACATAATACATATATAATAATTTTTTTAAACTTTAAAGATTCTCACTTTTTCTCATCTTAAACCTAACCAAAAGTTTTCTAGTTCCTTTCTTCCGTTTTATACGAAGAAATGCTGTATGGTATAAAATGTAGGTCTAACAATAACAGAAAAGGATTTTTCATTATTTGAACCGAAGTACTTGGCTTTTAACGCGTCTAAGATAATTTATTATTCAAATACACTTAATAGCGTATACATGTATGTGATATTATACTTCATTTCATATTAAAAATATGAAGAAAAAATTTTAAGATATTGTTTGATGTAGTTAGTCGATAATTTATAATGTATTTTTAAAAAGGAGAGAAAATATAATATATTTAAGAATACAGGTTAGAAAATATTTGATGATGAACCTAATTAACATTAAATTACTTGTTTGAAATTTAATTAATTTAAATATTATATAAAACATTCAAGTTGTAAGTACTTGAATACATTGAATAACTATTTTGAATACATAATTTATTGTGCATATTTACTAATACTATTTATGTATGTAAATATAGGGAAATATGTTTTAACTAAATATATAAATATATGTAAATATTTAATTGAATATGTGTGTGTGTATGTGTGTTTATCGATTAGATAACATTAGATATCATAACTGAAATATTTTTTTTATGGTATGGTTTTTTTTTTATTTTACAAAAGAAATACATAATTTATACAATATTATGTAATTATTTATTTATAGTTATTTATTTATGTACTTATTAAAATAAGTATGTAATGTACTGAAATGTTACAAAAAAAAAAAAATAAATTAAGAATATTTGAAGAATTTTTAACATGTAGATTATGTAAAGTTTTTGAGAGACATTATTTTTTAAGGATAGTGGTTTGCCTAACCTCAAAATGTTTAAGGAATACATATGTTCATAAAAGTTCAGAAAACTTTGAGCCTTTCAACAATTACAATACTATTATCACTTACAATTACTATTAGACCTTAGAAGGTTTTAGTCAATATATTATTATGATTCAACAAGTGTAGTGTAAATATTAAAAGCACGAGAAACAAAGTGAATGTTGGCATTTATGTGTTTGGTGTTGATGTTGTACGAGTTTCGAAAGAGCTAATCTTTCTGTTTTAAACCTATCTTCCGTAAATGGAATTGTACATTTTATAACTATAAATTACTTTTTTATGGCTTTCGTAACGTACATTTTGAAATTCTAGTTGAAAACATTTGTCAACATTCTCCACAATGTATTATTTACTGACCATTTGGCGCGGTAAATTGTACTTATTCAACCGGAATAATTGTTTAAACTATCTCAACAACTTTATTTAACGTACTATAGAGTTTCGAAATTATACACTTGTTTAAAATAGTAATGCCAACTAACTATTGATGACAATACTATATACTAATACTCAATACAATTCTTCTTACAAGAAATCTATGTACCATTTAACATCTATAATGCTATATATTTATTATTATTATTTCATATTAATTTATATTGTAGTTAACGTTTTAATGTATAACATAGTAATAAATTAATAATTAATTGATGTTTAAACTTTAAAATCATCTATACTTTTTTAAATAATAGTATAATACAAAGATGAATATTTATACTCATTTTCAATAAAACAGAAACATTTAAATCACGGTAAATAATTACCATGATAAATATTTACCTACAATGGAGTAGATGACTATAAATCATTTTTCATAAAACAAAAAACTATATTAAGGTTACATATCAATAAAATTATAAAAATTCACACTTTCTCATAAACATATAAAATTAACAACGTCAATTTAATATTTTCGAAACGAGATGGGAAATTCAACTACCAAAGTTTTTTACAAACAATATGTTATTAAATGTTTTGTTTTTAATATAATTTTAATATAAGTTACATGTAGTATCATATTCTACTAGATTTGGTATTGGCCGATTAGAAAATATGTTCATTTTCTTAAAATTATTCTATTTAGGTAAAAATAATTTTTTAAACAGGTTTTTCGAATAATTTCTTTTATTATTATTATTATTATTATTATTATTATTATTGTTTAGAATGTTTCGGAAAAATGCATTATCTCGTATAATGATTATAAGTCGTCGATAAAATTGGTTTTGCTATAATTTAGAGACAATACAAAGTATTTGAAGAAATAATTCGATTATCTGATATTATTACTATAACTAACTCATGTAGGCATATTATAAAAGCAACACACATTATATAATTATAATATACTTACAACGAATATAGCGACCCATGCTAGGCCAATGTTGTCGAACGATATAGTGCCTTGGAATGGGTTCTCGCCTTGCGACTTGCACTCGGTATAGTAGTGGTTCCAGTTGACACATGATCCATTGGCCAGTGCCATGTTCGCAGTGGCGTTGCATATGATTGTTTCGTGACTACGCGTGGGTGGTAAGTTGAAACACGAGTGCATGCCGTTGGCATCGTTTTGGGAGCAAATATAATCCTTTTCTTCGTCATTCAGCATGTAGTACGCAGGTAACATCCTATAAAAATCGAACACCAAAATATAGTCAGTACGTATACATACTAACATAACGATGGTTTAGCAGAGTCGAGAAAACGAACATTGTTTAATAATTTATACGACGTAGCAATATGACATGCATATAACAAATGCATGTTACTACAATGAAAATGTGTGATGTGTTTAATGTAAACGATGAGTTTATCAGATTTAAAAGCACATCCGTATGGATAATATTGTATTTTACTTAAAAATCCGACTATGTAAATTCCAATGAAAAAAGTACGGTATAAAATATTTTATGAAACAGATATTCAATAAAATAATTTTCAAATATATACAAATGCATATCGTAGATTTTTTAACAAGAGTCAGACATTATTTTCCAATATTTTATATTCATTTTATTTCGTTATTAAATAATTTAAGAACTATTTATAAATAATTTTTAAAATTATATCTTCATTCCTTTTACTTTAATCAAATGGTATTAAACCTATATTTTTTTATAGTATCTAATAGATTATAAAACAAAAAATAATAAATGAAAATGTATTTTTGATTTCAATTTTTGAATTAAATTAGTAAATTTAAACTTAAGTTATGAATATAAATTATTGCTTACAAATTTGGTAAAAACATACATGTGTTAATGAGTTAATACAACATCGAACAACCTAACAAATCAGACTTGGATATGCAGTATCTAATCAACTGACTGAATGAGGAAATTTATAAATAATTTATTTTTAACTACTAAAATGACATGAATTGCCATTTGAGAATTAATAATTTACGAAGGAATGAACATCACGTGTACTTATTATTCGAACTGTATAGTTTGTTTTCCAACACTCCATAACACATCTGAACCCCTTTTTTCATACAAAAGACAGAAGATACTACTGAATATAAACATTAAAAACAAATATATATCAGAAAATACAATTTTTGCTTCCAGATATCTTTCAGAGTTACTGAGAATTTATTTTTTATACTTATGCAATTCATTTAGGGTCAACTTTATTATAGAATTGAATATGGTTTAATGTTTAATAGAGAAGAGACGTTACATTTCTAACTCTAATCAATGAATTTTTATTTTAATGTTTACAATAATTGTTTTCAATTCAATTTAATAAATGCCATTTTTTTGGTATGCAATACATAATAAATAATTTAATAAAATGTTATAAATAGAAATCATGTGATAGTCTTTTTTTATTACTTATTCTAAGTTTTCATTGAAAACCAAAAAAAATTACTCTTAAAGTATGATGGTAAAAAGGTATTGTTTGCTGAATGATTTAGATATATATGCAAGAGGCTGAAAACACACAGGCTGCTCTTTGACAAATAAATAGTAATAAAGAAATAATAATAACAAACATTCTAAAAACAAAAACAAAAAACAAGATACTTCTCCATAACTTCTCCCGTTTACGTTTTGGGCACAATTATCTCCCAGCTCACTCCTTCAATTTATCCCTAAATGATTCTCATTTTTGTACCCTGCACGATGGATCCTTTGTTTGTGATTCCACTCATCTCCTCTTCAATTGTCCTGTCCTATCCCATAAACGTCGTATTTTTGAAAATTTATTTACTTCTTACAACATTCCTTTTACATTTTTTCATATATTCCATACCTCAAATGTTTTCCTGATCTTTTCCGTTCTAATTTTTTTCTTTTCCGTAGGATTTTCACTGTAATTTATTTACATATATATTTTTCTTCTCTTTTCCTTAGTTTTATTTTGTATTTTGTTTTTATTTAGTTTGCTATTTCATTGTTATTTAATGATTGAGATAAATATTTTTTTTTTATATGTCTTAATAAAAATAAAAAAAAATAGTTAATCTTTTTTATTTTGGATCTAATGGCTATATGATAAATAAAAAATTTGTTAGATTTTATTTTTTAATCTCATATAGTTTAATTTGTATTATTATATTGAATATAATTTTAGATATATATTTATATTTGTATATATATAGTTTAGGTTGCGGCAGGCCATTTGTGTTATTTAATATTACGTGCGAGTTATTTTGTTTATTATAATTTGTTATATATATATATATATATATATATATTTGATTATTTATTTATTATTGTTGTCTGCAAAGTTGTTTATTTGGTGCCCGGGCGCTTGTACAAATATTTTTACACACCCAGCCGGCACATTTTGGTGACCTTGACGTGATCACATAAATGCGATAAATTATTTACTAGAAGAAACCATGAATAAAACAATAGGTCGCATTTATATTCACCTGTATATTTAGTTTGCCTTTGTAATTCATATTTTTATCTATTTTTTATTTATTGTAAATTTCATAGGCAGTTAGATTGTTTTCAAATAATGCAATATGGTACTCGATGAGAGAGATCTAAGAAGAAAGCGTAAAATAGTCAAATAAAAGTCATTACTCACACGTATTCGAAAATTTGTTTGAAAATTCGAATTTGGCATTGATGCTATAACGTTATTAGAATTTCGGCATTAAGAAGTGCCATAAATTAATCAACAATTTGGTGAGATTCAATGTCATATTGAGCTTTTAGATACTGAGAATACTGCGTTGGTCGAACAAGATTGAGAAGAGTTCGAAAATGAATATTTTTCAGTAAGATCGGAAATTCAAGAGTTAATAAATGTAGAAAAAAAGTCAAAACTTATCTTTACAAAATTCTATGAATAATACATTAAAACCTCAGTGAGCTCATTTGACAACTTTGGTTTTACTAATATTTAGTGGTGATATACAAGAATGGGAATCTTATTTCGACTGCTTTAAGGCTATGGTGCATAATAACGACATATATCCCTTTGTTCAAAAATATTCTTATTTAAAGTCATCGTTGGCAGGTTGAACACTCGACATTACCAGGGGGATTCACATGACATAAAACTACAGTATAGCCATAAAGAGACTTCAGCAGCGTTACGAAAATAAAAACATAGTAATTCAGTTTCATATTCGAGCTATTTTAGACTGCCCTCAAATTAAGTTTGCTTCTGCAGGTGACTTACAGGCACTGCATTCGAATGTTGTTTCATACATCGTGGTATTAGAGACATAAAGTCAACCTATAGAACAGTGTGTCGCATGGCTTATTACAATATTACATAGAAAATTAGATACTGCAACAAGCCATGAGTGGAAATTGAGACGCAAGGACAATGAACTACCCAAGTTCGAGGAACTAGAAGAGTTTTTAGCGAGTCGTTATATAGCGTTTAAAAGTTCTGAGACAAAGACTGGTAATAAAAGTGAGATCAAGAAGAAAATAAATAGTGCAAATTTAGGTAATAGGTTTACATTAACTGCAATTCATGCTAAGTCTGACAATTGTCTGTGTTGTTCTCAGACGCATAAGATTTACGCCTGTAAAAAATTTAATGAGTGCTTATTTATGCTTTAATTGTCTGAGCCCATATATGTAAATATAAGATAAATGGCACTCATAATTACTCTGCTCAAGGATGAGGGTAGCACCGCTCAAGGTAGCGACTATTTCACGACTAGAGAATATATGAACATACTTATTATTTAAAAATTTATGAAAAAGTAAAAAAAAAAAATAATGGTAAGGTCAAAACTAACATTTATGAAAAAGAGCAGTTACTATAGCTTTTTTAAGACTAACGCGAAATCATTTCGTATGTCAAGGAATTTTCTAATTCGACTGTGCTAGAGAATAACTAAGCACAATTTTGTATCTTGATGGAAGAAATGTATATGCATATATCTTTTCACTGCTGCCAATGCCTCTTATAGAATTTGTGAACCAATTTTTGGAGTTTCTTGAACTTCAGGCTCAACCTTTTCTTCATTTCTTCATTTTTAAATCAAAAGTGAAAATGCCATAAAAGTATCAGTTATTTAGGGTATCCCGTATTTAGAGGTTATCCTATAGACGAGTAGTAAAAATGTCCCTGTTCCCAAAAAAATGTCCGCCATTTGGAAATGTTCGTTAATGGAGGTTTCACTGTATATATATATAATAATTACAGACTTATTTTCATTCAATGTCATATCAAACAAATATTTAAAAAATTGATCCTTAACCGTATTCAGCTGCCTGTTAATAAAATCATCATGGAGGAACAACATGGTTTTCGTAAAAATCGCTCCATCACAACGTGTAATTTATTGTTTAGTTATTTTATGTATACTTATTTTGAAAAAAGGTCGCAGGTTAATGTTATATTCGGGAACTTTAATAATGAATTTGATTCAGTGAATCATAATGTTCTTATTAAAATTCTTAATGAATCCGGTTTCGCTGAGCGATTCAGATAACATTTTGATTAACAGATATCAATGAGTAAAAGTTTTTGGTTTAAATCTAAAACATTTTTAGCAACATCTGGTATACCTCAGAATAGCCATTTATGTCCACTTCTATTCTTATTGTTTGTTAATAATACTTGTCGTATCTTGTTCCACAACCACATTTTTTAGTTTGCGCCTCTATATACAAATAAATTTTATTAATGATAGTCAGATGCTTCAAAATGATAAAATGATTATTTTATTGATTACTTCAAAACATTGAATTGCAATTCAATTAGGTTTATAACTAAACATTCCTATGTGTAAAACTATGACGTTTAATATGAGCCGATCTCCTTTGACGTTTTCTTAAAAAAATTTAGTCTCTGAACTTCGGTGTGCAGAAGGTTATGTAATTGATCTAGGTTTTAAGCTTGGCAGTTCATTAAAACCAAATTTTCATATTGATATGATATGCTGCAAAACATTCAAATATTCTGGGGTTCGTAATGCGTTGGCTAAAAAAATTACCTCCACAAATTGGTTTAAACTTTATTGTTAAACTAATTCTTGAATATGGTTCAATAATTTGACATCCACATAATATTTGTGGTTTTCTTCAGCTTGAGAAATAAAGCGCAAGTTTCACACTGGACATTTCATGTTCCTAATTATGATTATATTCTTGTCACAAACCATTTAGTTTTAGCTTTGTTAGCAGATCGTGGATGTATGTTAGGTATAAAATTATTAAATGGTTTCCTGTCAAGTACTATTTTATATTATCGATTCTTCTTCTTTTTTATTTTTAATAAACTTAAAAATTCCGAAATATTCTCATTCTCTTACACCATTTTATATTCCCCTATCCAGTACAAATTATATGAAAATGCAATTAATGTCTATCGCCAATGTGGAACCCACTTTTCTCATTTAATATATTGTAAGTTGTTTTTTCGTTTTCTAAATGTGAATACACTTTTATATTATAGTTGTTAATTACTATTATTAAATTGATAATTATGTGTTATTTATTAATTAAAATTATATATCATTATGTATTATAGGACTCAGCACATACACTCGAATAAATAAATATACAATTATATTAATAAATAAAATAAGATTTCGTTAGTCATAAATGTAATAGTACTCGTATTAATAATACAAATACAATATAAATAAATCTTCTATTATAGATTTTATTGTTTTTCAATATAATTTTTTTAAGATCTTCCAAATAATACAATATGCTGAATTTAATTAAATACTATACTAAATCTTTGACTTACTACATGTTTTTTAACATTTATTTATGTTAGAAATGGAACGAGGGTAGACTGAATTTAAATTACTTATGTGATTTATGTACGTAGTACGGGCAAAAAGTCATAAAATACGTTTTAAGGACATTTATATATTATAAATACAATCATATGTATTATATAATATGGTGTACCATCAAAAAAAATATGCATTCATGTTTTAATTCTTTTCAATATTAATTCAAAGAGCAAAGTTGTAATTTGCATTTAATATCAACCCACTGAAACAAAATTTTAATTTTATAAATCAAATTTATATTTTATTGTATTAAGAAACTAATTATGACTTGAATTTATGTGTCATCGTACACTTTATATCAAGTATAATACAATCATTTTATATCAATTAATATAAACAATTATTAATATATATATATATATATATATATATGTATTATAAAATTTCATGTAGCCTATAATTTGTATAAGTATTTGAGTAGTAGAAAAGCCAATATTTAATTTTTTAAAGAATTTAATTATTCAGTAGATATTAATAGCAAATTAGTATACTGAGTTAAACACTATTTATATTGTATTATTATTAAATTAACTTTTACGATTTTCAATAAATTACAATTTTTTGACATTTTTGTTGTGGACTAAATTAACTCATAAATAAAATAATATGACAAGCTATATACGTCTATATATTTCTCTTGCCTTACGATAATATTTTTGAAGAAAGTAACTTTTTTTTTTAATGTTAAATTAAGTTTTTCAATATTTAATTTAAATTTTTAAATATTTGATGTATTAAATAATTCTATTATATATGGTATTGAGACAAATTTTTAAATACAAATATGTAAAATAAAAAAATTACTATGCTTTTCATAGATACAACATTGTTTTTATTGATTGAAATAATTAAATGGAAAAGAGGAAACTAATTATTTAAACACGGTGCTTACTGTTGTATAAACATATGTTATAAACAGTTTATTTATGAAAAAAAATAAAATTATGTGTAATTGCTAGCTACATAAATATATATATATAATGTATACGAGTGGTAACTAAAGCAGTGCGGCGACATTTAGGCGTCGTTGGCCATTTTGAAATGTACAATCTGATTGTTTTTGAAATGTAATCGAGTTAAAAAATAATAATAAAAAAAACAGCACCATTCTCGTTTATTAAATTGGATAAATCTACCGATTGTCGTTTCCAGTGACTAGTAATTTTTATTTATTTATTTTTTGCTCTACGCACAAAAACATTTAACCATCAAACAAATATAAACGTACTATGCGTATTCAAGAGACGCGAAAAACGTTTTTGGGGGATGGTCTAAAAGAGGTACGCGGGTCTGCTGTTGGCATATTGTTGTCGAATTTAAATTAAACAGTGATTTATAAATGTATCACACGAGAAAATATGGAGACGTTGTCTTTGTGTTGTGTGGTAAGAAGAGCATTTTTAATAGTAGTGTAGTAGTAGTAGTGGTAGAGAAAAAATCGCAGGCGTTCGGTTTCATTTATTGTAAAAAAGTCAACAAACATATAAACGCTTAAGCGATGAAACAGACAGTTCTCTAGGGACAAACCGCGAAAAGAAAAAAAATTAATTTGTATTCAATATTATGCTACATTTGTCCGATGCATTATTGCGGGAAATAATAGATAATTAAGAATGAAAAAAAACCAGCTAGTAAAAATCCGAGGTACGTAATTTTAACGTGCATTTTAGTTCATTTGTACTATAAATGTATACGTTGTATTGTTCACTGTACTATAGTATATAGAGGACGTTAAAAAAAGCAATAATGAGATCGAAAAAATGATGTAGAAAATTATTAGAGAAAAAAAGAAGAAAAACCCCATAGTACGTAACAAAACTGAACAATGCATATTCAGAATAATGCACACCTACTGTTATCGTTATGGTTACTAAACTACTTCTGACTACACATAGCTTGCAGTCTGCTTGAATTAATTCGCAGCTGTTGTATATTAATATTATACTCTGACACATTATATAATTATAATACGGGTAATATTAATATTATTATTTATATTGTTTTGATTATTATTATAAGTAGTTATTTCTAATATAACTAATAATAACAATAAGATAGCGCAGAATGCTGTATAGTAATAATTTATTACTATACAGCATTTTGCGAACTCTTTTACAATTTAAAATCGTGTTCCCATCGACTCTAATGGTGAAATCTGAATATATCTGAGATAAATTTTCCCTTTCCTATTTCATTAATTTACTTTAACCGATGTCATAATATAGTCTTTATTTATTAAAAAAAACAAAAACAAACATATATTTTATATTAAAAAATAACGCATACTCTCTGATTTTAATGACATGTTTAAATTGTAAAATTTACCATATTAATTGTTATCTGTTTAATTATCAAACATATTTAATATGTATACCCACAAACTCGATAAATATGATATAGATGTAAACAAAATATTAATGTTATTGTAGATAACACTGAAGTTGGTGTGAATTACTTTTATTTACGATACATTTTTGCAGCGTTTTTTTATATCACTTTGTTGACAATGTAAGGACTTCCTGGAATTTATATTCCATTATATCTCTATACATTATAGTTTGTCAACTTTACAGAAAATAAACTTTTTCAAGAGTAATTTTATCATATACTATTTTCAATATTCTGACTCATCAAATACGATAAAAATATGTGATGAGAAAATATTCATTTCATTTATTTATTGATTTTTTAAACGTTGAAACTATATAATGTTTGAATAAAACATTGAGTTATGAATCATATATAATTTATGAGGTAATATTGAACCATTATATTACATATCCACAAAAAATTGTTTTTAAAACTGTGATTTCTGATATATTATTATATAACTAATATATAATACATAATACATTTGGAGTAACATCTAAATTTAAAAGAATAATAATTATTACAATTATTACAATTACTGTAAATTCAATTACTTGTTTTTAATAGGCACTTATGCGCACTCTTTATTATAAATGTATAAGCTTCGTTGCAATTGCATTTGTTATAATATTTAATATTTAAAATCATATTAAGATCTTTTTTTTTAAATTATTAGATTAATAATTATTTTAAGATTAATAACAAATTCTTTAGAAATAACAAACAGTATGCATATTAATTCATTTTATAATGTATAGGTTATACTTCTTATAACAAACAAGTTTAAAAGGCTTATTTAAGTTTAATAGTTATATTAAAAAACATGAAATGTTTAGAAAAAATCTAAGAATAGAATTACATTAAACAATTACTTATTATGATTTTTGACGAAAATCCATTATTAGGTGTAATTTATTTTTTGTGATAATGATATAATTTGTATAAACAGTGTAACCAGTGTAGTTGCATTTAGCGAAATTGCCATGTCAGCATTACATTTGTCACATACAGGTTATTATAATAAAAGTAGTATCGTTTTCCAAGTCCTTAAAAAGAGTATTGTTTTTTTCATCTCATTAATAATATAATGTATATTATATCACATTTTTATAGAGAATTTCACTTTAGACTTATATAAAACATACTAATTTTTCAACTTAAATTTTAAATAAACTAATAATAATAATGGGTCTACTATTAAAATTTCAATCTAATCAAATGACAAATTTTCATTTATAAATATGTAGCAATATACTGTGAATATACTTTCTGTTTAAATTATTATAGTTCATGGTGTTTGTTTTATTGCTTATAAAATGTTACAATCACACACAATAAATAAAATCATGTATCATTCAAATCACACGCGACGCAATAATAATATTATATTATATGCAATGAAATTTTATTTCATACGATTTGAAAACAATTGATTTATAGGTAAAATATACTTATATTTTTTTTAATTAAAATTTAACGACAGTGAAATAATAATTCTAAAATTAATAATTATAAGGAAAATGATTTAATTAGTATATTTACTATTTATATACAGGTGATCCAATTAAAACGTAATAAAAAAAACAAATGCATTTATTTAATAAAAAATTATCGAAAATGACATAAAATGAGGAAAACTTTCAATATTATCGAGAGCATATTTACCCCATCCCCTCAAATTTACAACAAGTACACGAAGTGAGCGTTGTGATTGTTCATGCACACTTTTGCTCGCTTAAAGTGTTCTGCGTGACTGTTTGCAACATATTTAGTGTGATTTCTGCGATGATTTTTGTAGTGTTCACCTTCAGATCATTTATAGTTGTTTGTTTGTTTGTATTTGTTTTGCTTTGCTTTGATGCGCGGCCTGGGGCCTGTTATTATACCAGGCTAGAGCCCTCACTAGTTGAGAAGGTGTTTGGAGGTTTTTGATGTTTGTTATTTGTGTGTGTGTGTCGTTCGTATTCGCATTGGGAATTTTGTGTGTGTGGTTGGTTACGTACCTGGTTTCTAATGTAACCCAATAAGAAAAAATCAAGAGGACTTAAGTCCGGGTAGTGTGGAGGCCATAAACCATCGGAGATTAAACGGTCGCCAAAGCTCGTCCAGGAATGCTTTTCTCGTTCTCGCAGTGTGTGAACTCGCATTATCTTATTGAACCAACTGTCTCGTTCGTCAGATTCGAAAGTGCTATGAACTGTGTGAGCAAATCTTTGTAAAGTTCCACCGTAATTGTAGTTTGAAAAAAGTGAACCGATGTTGTGTTTACGAGACAACGCGCAACAAAAACCAATTTTCTGAGAATGTAAAGAAATGTAAATATGGCCATATAGATTTATGAAAGACAACCACCGATAATTCTGACTATTCACATATTCATTCAACGAAAACCAGGCTTTATCACTAAAAAAAAAACGATATCATAACGTGAGATGTCATTCTGCGTGAATTGTCAATACCACGTACTGTAGGCTATACGTCGAGCAGGATCGGCTGGTAAGAACTCATGAACCACGTGAAACTTGTACGGAATAAGTTAAATTTTTTCGTAACTCGGTGTACACTTCCATACGATACGCCAACTGCCTACTGTGCTTTATGCAGTGATGTTTGCGATGTCTCTTTGAACAATGTTGCCACTTCTTCAATCTTGATTAACGTCTAATATGCTACCAGTTTTGTCGAATTTCGATTACAAACGAGAAATCGCACTTTTAACTTGTGACGGACGATCTGGAAATACGAGTGTAAACTAATTTTATTTCACTTGATATTACTGTGAGTGAATGTAAGCTTTAAACATCAAAATTTGTTCTTTCCGATTAAACGGTATATCGCTTTTCGGTAACAACAAAATTACACGAGCGTTTTGTAACACGTACAGGTGACGAACTATTGGCCTTGTTTTCATGTCGGATATCTTTCTTATCAAGTGCATTATTTTTTAACTGGTTCTTCGCTTATTTTTGTGCTATAAGGCGATTAAGTTTGGGCTGCGTTTTAATTGGATCACCTGTTATTTTAGGCAGTATCCGAAATGTAGTATTAATGAAAAGATAATTCCAAATATTTATTTTTAATTATTATTTATGATTATTTATGAACTTAATACAAAGAAATTTTCAGTTTATACATGTATTATTATTATTATAACATAGTATAATATATTAGGACTAGAACTAGGGACTTATATAAGTTAGCATGTATTCAAATAATCATTAAAAATATAGCTAAGTGATATAGAAATTTGTTTCATAGTATTCGGTGTTTAAAGTTTTTTTTTTTTAATATTTTGTTATATTCATATTTCAAGTACAAATTTTACATATATTTTTAAACTAGTACTACATTTTTCTTGAAATTGGCAAAAAAAAAATCACATATAAACGTATATATCTGCAAAATGTTATTTGATGAAATGAGTATGAGTTATGTGTTTTTCCCATTTATTTAGTTGAGATTATTAAAAGCCGATAATATTTTATATATACGTGGATTACATATATGCATACATGAAAACGAGATACTTTAATCAGTCGATGTTAGTTCATCGTATACATATTTTCGTTTTGTGTGTTTTGTTGTTGTAATGTGGGTTTTTTTGTGAAAATTAAATAAAAAATGTCTAAGTGATGGTACATATTTGTTGGGCATATTTGACGAATTTTTAGGAAACATAAATGCGTGCATATTTTAAGGATTTTAGGACATGAAGTCCCTGGCCCCAGAGTTATGACAAAACTATGATTAGATTTAATGGTTATAAAAATTACATTGTTTTGTATCATCGTAAAAAATAAAATATTATATCGATTTTAATTGTGGAAAAATAATGTTAAACAGCATATATAACAGAGGCGTTAGAATCAATTATTCTTTTTTACTCACATTAAATTTCTATTTTGGACGTTTCGAATTTTCGATCCTAATCATCAATTATGTCTACTAGAGCAAAAAGTAACAAGTACTAATGCATAATGGGACTTTTCCAAAAATAACATATTATTCACAATTTCATGATGCTAAACTAATTATCATTTGTATTAATGATTTACCAAATAAAAATACAAAATGTAATAATATAATAATCACTATGTTAATATAATTAACTATGAATTGAATTTATAGTTTGTAAAATTACAATATTATTAAAGTCAAAAACATAAGACATTTAAAAAATTGTACATTTTAATAAGGGAACTACTTTTTTATTCTGAATATCTATAAAATAATTGTAAGAATTTAACTAATTTTGTTTATTACGTATTTTATCACTCATGTTATGTGTTGATTAGTAATTTAATGTAGTTGCCATAATTTTCTTGAGAATTTGTAGATATAATTAAAAATTATATTTAAGGTTATAATATAATTTATTCTTTACTTAAAAATATTGAAAATCAAAACAAGATTATATGTATATATATATATATATATATATATATATATATATATATATATATATAACTTTTAATAATATGTAAAAATAAAAATAATAAACAAAACAAAATACAATCAAATTACTCTAACTCTTCTACAAAGCATTAAATCTAAAAAAATCCAAAGTTAAAACATGTCAATTCAATTTTACTGATGATAAAATAATAATACGTTTTATAAAAAATTTTTAAATATTTTGTACATAATGACAAACTATATCAAAGTTAGATAAAATTCCACTACATTCATTAACTTAAAATCTATTATACTTGATTACATTTTGAAACACAATTACCATTAATTATATGCAAAAAATAATATAAATTTATCATTTTGAATTTTAATTCAAATTCTATTAAATATCAAATTTTATTAGTTTTATGTTCTTAAACTTGATTAAAATATTATTAAATATATATATATACACACACATATACACACACACACGAGTACAATGTGCGGAAATATTGTATTAATAATTGAATAGAACCAAATTATTATACATACTGATGGAAATGTTTTATTATTATGATACAGTATATGATACTTTAGATGAAAATCCAAAGCTGATGATTAGAATCATTATAACATTTTTTATAGCATTTATTGATAGTTTAGCAAAAAATCAATTATTTATCACATCAGTTAATTTATATTATTCAATTTAGATATTTATTTGTTATAAGATTTCTTAAAAGAATTTGTCATTATCAAAGCAATACAAATTGATTAATTAATAATTATATGAAAATAATAAAAATCTATACATTTAGTTTATATTTAAATACATTATGTATATTATAGTAAATACATGTGTATGTATTTACTATTAAATCATTACTAATGAAAATTCAATCAAATAAATTAAAATGAATGTGTCAATCGCATAAAATAGAAAATATGTACATGAAATAATTATCTTTCTGAGTTGGTTAAAATTCGAAGTGGTTCGAAGTGGTCGAAAATCGTTAAACCTCGAACGAAAAGAAATTAAGAAAATAAAAACAAAAAACGAAACGAACGTAAACATTTAAACAAATTCAGCATGATTATGACGAGTGTCGATTTTGGTTATTTTTTCTTTTATTCGTATTATGCATAATATAATAATGTGTCCATGGTATCCCCAGGTAACTGTTTGTTGTTGCATTTCAAAATGACCAGAAGTGGAAAAAGGTCATTTCGATTCAATTATTTATCATACCGTCGATTTTACTTGGAAACAAATCAATAATAACTGGTTAGGTTCCCAATTGTATAGTGACTGTCTGAATTGGAGATCTATTATTTACTCTTAGACATATAATTCTTTGGATAAACTTTTTATTTTGAGAAAGTTTTCGTAGGTATTCAGTATTTATATTTTTTATAGTAAAATTGACTTAGTAGGAAAAGAAAAATTGGAAAAAGACTTTTATGAATTTTAAATATTGGATTCAATATATAACGTATAACATTTAGTTGGATGTCAATGGTATTAGTTTGATATTTACGGGGGAGTAAAGGTTTACACAGCATTGTGAAGCCTAACAGCATAACTATTTTAAAATTTGTAAACTATTTTTGATTTATATTAGTTTTCAAAAATTAAAAGTTAATATGCATGATGTCTTTTAGGAATTTATTACTATAATTAAGTGGTGTTGTGGGAAACATATAATAATATTAAATATAAAGTATATAAGTGAAATTATTAATAAATGTTAAATTATAGAATTTAATTTTGTTAAATACAATTCAAATATAAATGAACAAAATGTATTGATATTTTACATTTCATAACTATAAAACTATATAAATACATATAACATAAATTATTTAATTTCAATGACATTTATAGATCAATTAGTTTAGGTTCTAAAAACGTTATTGCATGGTATTAGCACGATCATTAAACGTTACAAAAAAATTTTACTTTTTGTATCAAGCTTGTTATTGATAAGATGAGCGACTTAGTTAAATTTTTATAGTTAGTAAAATACTACTAAATACAAGATACTACAGTATATATTCAATTGGTATTTATGAATGACATAAACCTTTAATGATCATCATTGTAAAGATAATTTATAGTGTGGATATATTATGGACAACGTTTAGATAATTTTAACTAAAACCGTTAAATAACAATAAGCTAAGGGAAATTAATTTCTAAATAAATAAATAATTGTTTAAAAACTATTGGGGTAAATATCTTTAAAAACATAGACATTAATCAAACCATTTTTCTTTTTAATTAAATTTTTGTCTTGACAAAAAGTATTTTTATTTGTTAATTTATTAAATAAATATTGAACAAATTATATTATCGTAGCGTACACTTAAGAATTCGTTTAATAATATCTACTCCTTACATTCGAGGAAATGTCACTAACTATAAGAATCTGTATGTATTATCAAGCAGTGTTTTTACGACAAACTGAATAATTTAAATAAATATAAAACCCTTTAAGATTATAATAATAACGATCATTATATAAATAAGAAAAAATATTACGTGGTAACTGATTTACATCGTATAAAATTATTTCCTTAATTAATTTATGAAATATGATAAGAGCAATATTTTTGAAATTCGTGACGTTTTAAAAATTAAAATCGTACAAATTTAATTGAAAATTTTGAAATATTATAGAAATTAACCATATAACCAAAAAATACATAATTAATATCACAGCGTAGAAATAATTCTGCAAAAAAAAGACAAGGGTCGAATAAGAGCCAATAATATTCAGGTTCATTATCCAAAAGTCAGTGTATTGTATAAAATAAATTAATCACATGTGTGTTTTAGGCACGCGAAAGACAAGACCGCTGGAACCGTATCAATATTTAAGATTATTAAAATCGTTTTGCTCCTTTGATTTCAACAAAATTTTTTTTATTTTATACTATATTATTTAAATTATGTCACTCAATGTTCAGGCATGTTCAATTTACAAGTGACATATTATTTAACTATATATTACGTTCATACGATCATTGTATTGCTTATAAATTATATGAGTGCAAATATAATGTATACAATGAATAAAAAACGTGCCCTATAATTGAAATTTTAAATATGATAAACAACAAAATTTTTTGCCAAATAATTCAATATAAAAATTAAATATATGTTATTATTAGATTTTTTTGATATTAAGCATGTGTGTAAGTCTTTTAAATTAAAAATGCTAGAAAATAAAATAATCGATAAATTAAACGATAAAAATAAAATTGTATAGCAACATTTTAAATGAGTATAATTGTAGGAATATATATAAAACATATTGATTGACTTTATTTAACACAAAACGAGCCAAATAAAACTAAAGACACTGTCACAGAGATTCCACCTGTAAATTTACCCCTTAACTTACCCGACTTATAATTTTTTTTGTTTTTAAACATGTATAAATTAACTCCTATATTTATTAGGAAAAAAATAGTTTTTAAACAATTTGTATATAATTTAAATATGGAATATTCTATGAGTAAAAAGTGTGAAACAACTTTTGTTCTTAAAATGTATTATTTATGTTTCTTTGTCATCAAAAATATGTGTACAAGTTGTCAATAATAAAACCAAATCATACCAAATATTTTTACTCCGAATAAAATAAAGCTTTTTTTTCACTGAAGGAATTTATGGAACATTAAAAAAAAAAAGAAAAGATAACTGCTGAATGGCGTAGTTTGTTATGTATTGTTATATCTGTTGGGTCTTTAGAACGAAGTAACAAGAGACTAAAAAAATAATAATAGAACACATGTATCACGAATAAATCTCTTTGTAATATTTATATAGCGCCAGTGTCGATTAGTTCTATGGTCTAATTATATGTTTACGTTAAATATTTGTTACAAAATGTTATTTGTAGGAATTGTATAATTAGATACAAAATATATGATTTGAAGTAAATCGATTAGAATATAATACTATAATGTTTGCTTTTTCATTATTTATTATAAAAAATGGTATATGTGTACATATCGACAAAATATATATTATTTTTAAATAAAGTTGTAACATATATAAATAAATGCATTACATTTTTGAAAAATACATAGTTTATAGACGTGGAATTATATACTATTAATATGAATAAAATGTGATGTAAGTGCAGATAAATATAAAAAAATATTTTTAATTTACAAAAATTATCTATTATATTAAAATATGCTCAAACTTTTCGTTTCAGTTACTAACGTATTTATCCTAACCATTTAGTTATTAAAATTATTAGTAATAATTTTGAATACCCCGGATAAATGAATTATTTTAAATTAATTTTATACCAAATAATGTACAGTTAATAATATAATAGTTAATCTAATACTGTTAAATGAAATCACCTGTAATCTGAATTGCTACAGAAAAATATAATAAATATATACATATTTTTTTCACGATACTTAATTGATTTGAAAGTTTACCATAATTTTTTTAAAATTTATTTGAGGATAACTCGAAGAATTCATTAGAAATATAATCCATATCTGAGCACGGCGCTTTTGATAGGCAATTGTAGCATAATAGCATGCTGCAAATCGACTTCTGTATTTGTATGAATGCATGTATACCGACCATCTAAGAACGGTATATGTGTAAATTATAATGAACCAAATTATAACCAAAGGTATATTAATTACGCACGGTAATTTAATTAAAATACAAATTTGTATACAAGGTGTGGTACAAGAATATACTTTTTTTGAAATAAGCAGTACACTGTTAATTTTTGGGGGAAAAAAATTGATTTGCATGGAAAAATATATTATTACATGCCATTTATGTATATTTTGTATACAAGATAATATCAATGAATTCATGATCATTTTCACGGATACAAGTTTAAAAGCTCTCCATGAAGTTAGTGTCCACTCGGAGTAGAATCTTAAAATCGTTTTCTTCGATTTATTCACGAATAACAATACTAAAATCTCCAGAGTTCGTTGCTTCCCTTAATGTATATGTGATTTAAGGTTTCCCTAAAGAAAAACTTCACATATTGATATATACGGTGAGCAAGGAAGCCAATAAATATCACCAAATCGTGAAATGACTCGATTTGGAAATAAAGTTTGAATAGCTTTCATCGAAGTTCTCGTAGTGTTTGCGGTCAACCCATCTTATTGAAACCAAAAATTATGTCTACTTATATGCTCTTTTCTCAGTTCTGGTTCAAGAAAATTGTTGATAATGTTTGTGTAACGATCTGAGTTAGGTTAGGTAACGGCACGGTAACGATCGGTTCTCCTCGAAGAAATAAGAACCAATGATGTTACATTTACTTATTGTACTCCAAACTGTTACTAAATAATTATACAGTGATCTTTTATGTAAGTTACGGGGATTTTACAAGGCTCGGTATCGATAATTTTGTTTATTGACATTTAAGTGAAAATGCATTTCATAGCTCATAATAATGTTTGCATTATCATTATTCTCGAAAATCACAAAAGCAGCTCTTTGTGCATAGTCTCCAAAATTTAGTTCTTGTATGATCACCACTTTGTATGAAAATAACCCTACATATTTGTGTAAAATACGCCTAACCGTTTGGTCGTTGAATCCTAATTCAATAGCATGATGACGATAGAACGGTAAGGGTTTCTCAATATTGCCCAACTTATCCTCTCAAAATTTTTCAGAGTTGGTACGATTCTTCTGGGGTTTGGTGATCTCATGTTCATTCACTGTTTCTTTTGTTCGAAATTAATGAATTCATTGCATAATGGTTTTACGAGTTGAATGCTCCCATAACGCTCAGAACTAAAATGTAGTCAAAATCGTCGTTGAGTATTCACTACTACATTAATTGCCTTCAACGTCCACACAGGCATGATGGCTACTGATAACTTTAATGGCATATTGTGGAGAGTTAACTGACATCTTCCATCTCTCTATCGTTCCTACACACCGCTAAATATGACATGTCAAAACAGGTCTATTCCTGCACCGCACCTGTATATAAAAAAATATAGAGTAGTTGTTTACAATTTGTTCATTTACTACTGGATTGAACTAAAAGTTATTATTAGATATACAAAATGAAAAATAAAATACAATGGTTTTTTTTCTTTTCCTTATTTTTATTTTTTATTATTTTATGATTTCTTATTATTGTTATAAATTAGGATTGTTCTTATTTTTTAACAATGAAATTTTACATGACCTTCTGATTCTGTTTTTACATATAATAAAAAAAAAACTATTTTCAAAATTTAGGTTCAATTATTAAATTTATTCTTAGTTTTCAAAGGGGCTGACAATTAAGAATCAAGTGATTTTTTTTGATTTTCTCGTGTTATTATAAAAACATTAAATATACAAAAGACAAATTAAATACAAATTATAGTTTTAATAATTTTATTTAAAAAAGATAAAATGTCATTTTTCAATTAACACAACATTTATGTAAAAGAAGTCATTTTAATAATTTAATAATTTTACGAATAAATTTATAATATATATGTTTTTCATTTAAAATATAAAATCGTGACGTTTATTTATATAATTATTATTTGCTAGTTGAAGCCGTTCACGTTTCGTCGAGGCTCATAGGGAAGTAAATAAAAATATTCTAGTGAATCTATGTTCACCGAGAAAACACATTCAATTTAATACCCTATTTTTGCATTGCTGTGGCTATGGTGTGGAATAAGAAGGAAGAAAGAAAAAATGTTTTTCATTGAAAATCGTTTTAACATATGTGTTTTTGGGCTAAATACAACTTTTTTTTTCGTGATCGATTTCGCGTAAGCGATTATGCGTTATGCCACACCTACACCCATACTCACATCCATACCTATACCCATACCCATACCACATACCCACCCCCACACATCCGTTGTTACATCTACGCCCACTGATACCACCGCTGCTGCACTACAAACACTGTTCAAAACCACTATTAATTTACTATTGATCGGAATGCAACACGGAGTATTTTGGATTTACTATTTTGTTCATTGAATTTATGTCATTAATAGCTAGGCATTACCCAATACATATTTATGATTGAATGTCTTTCAAAAATTTCCGTTAGTTTATTAACGGTTTTGGTTAAAAGCGATCGTCAAATAATAAAGTAGAAAAGTTAGTGAGAAATGAAAAATTAATTTTTTGTATTTTAACGCTAGTAATTAAACTACATTTTTTTGTTTCGCCGTTTTCTACATAAATATGAAGATCATATGGTTTACCGACTCTGGAGTGTGCGACATATAATTTTCTATGAGGGAAGCAGACGTTTTTTAAATTCAAATCGAACACTTGCGAAGATTGTCCTTGAGCGTTTAATTATAGTTATAGTGAATAAAAGGCGTATTGGAAATTGAAGTCATTTGAACTCGAACACCAAATCTGTTAGAATAAGTTGTATTCGTGGAAATAGTACGTTTTCACCGTTATGAGGTTCAATCAAAATTGTTACTTCAATTAAATCATTTATCAATTTTTTAACTATTAATCGTGTACCATTGCATAACTTTGGTTGATTGACGTTTCGGAGTAATATAATTGGCACTCCATTTATTAAATTCACAATGTGTGACAGTAGTCCAGGAACATCAAGTGAATTAAGAAATTATACTAGTTTTACTACTTCACATTGGTCCATCACAGAATCAATATATTTGTATATTACTGTTTCATCTGTGATTCTGTTTAAAATGATGTTGTTCATATTGTATACGTCGATATTTTTAGATACTAAAATGACTTACGCTCAACCATACGTGACTCTGATAATTTTTCTTTTTGATGCTTTGGAATATCTTGTCTATTAATTCTTCTTTTGAATTTACGATGTTGCGAAAATTCGACGGGAAGGTGATTTTTCATGTTTCTGGATTTGTAGGTACAGTGCCGTTACTGACTTCGAGTAATTTTCTTGAAAATATGGCAGCTTTCGGATCGTTTTGAAGTTGAACTCTCACATTCTTTATTAATTGCATTATTTGACAGTGCTCCAAAAAGTTAAATATTTCAAGCTGACATGCAATTCGTCAGCTGGTGTTGAGCGAGGTATCACTGGAAACGTTTGACTGAAGTCACTGGATAATAACATCAATGCTCCACCAAATAAAACCTAATTATTTCGCAAGTCTTTCAATGTATGGTATAATGTTTCCAATGACTTCTTGTGAGCCATTGTACATTCATTCTATGCAATGATTTTGCATGCCCAAAGAATCTTTCTCATTCCTGATGTTTTAGAAATGTCATATGTTTAACCTTGCGAAACGCTTGGAATTTCCCGTTCCCATGAGATCTTCAGGATAAAAAGTATAAAAAAATACTTTTATGTAGAAATACATACACCCTAACGTTGTGTAAACATTTCAAGTCAATCCATCGACTACTTTTCGAGTCGGACGGAAGCAAACATACGGAAGCTGAATTTTTATATATGAAATAGTACAATAGTATAAACTATATAAATATATCAATGTTGTAAGCAATAGAAGTAAAAATTATGATTGTAAATTAATGTATTTAATACAAATATAGAAAGATAACATAATATAATTCAGATGTAAAAATTCAATTTATATAATACTATAAAAGTTCTTACTAAAAAACTATACCAAATTCACCACCATTCCTAATAATAATAATAATTGATTATTTCCAAAAATATATTGACGTAAAAAAATGAAAACCCGAAAAAAAACAAACAATTATACATTTACAGAAGATTCTTGAATTTCATTATGATAAAAACCACATAATACATATATTTTGAATAATAAGAATAGACATGGGCTTACATTTTATATACAATCTCTCCTGAATTAGCCACGTCTATAGCCATATATTTTTATTAAATAAAAAATAATAACTTTATTGAATTTGAAAGTGATAGCAAAAAAAAAAATAACTTTTTATTATTTAAAATTTAATTATTGCAGAAAGTAATATAATGTATAACGAACCTTACAACGACCTACCATTGAGAAATTTCAGTTTCTCATTACGTACGCGAAACTGTTCATGCATAATACATATTATAATCTACACACGTAAATAATATTAAACAACAGGCTATTAAAAATATTATTGTTACATCTTTATAATTAAAATACACCCTTAACTATTCAATTTGGAAATAATAACAAATTTTTATATGAATATTTATGACTTTTAATGCGTTTTATATTAATTGTAAGTTATTTACTTAATAGATTTTGCACCAAGCAGAAGTTTAGTGATCAAAAATACAATGTTTTCCCATAAAAAGATCCATAAGGGAACATAGAAGTCGCCGGATGGAAATTATACAAATCAAATTGATCATGTGTTGGTTAATGACAGGCTTAAAAACTGCATAACGGACGTTAAAACTAAGCGAGGTTTTAACCTAGTTAAACTAACTATTATTTGGTTAGGGTGAAGATTAAAGTTAAACTAAAGAGGAGGATTACCACAAAACTAATAATAGTTGACAGATATGACACCACTAAGTTCAAAGATGTAGAACACTACAAATGTTTTAAAAGTGAAATATATAAACACAGTAGAAATATGAATATACATAGTACAGGTTCAATAAACACAATGTGGAAGAAGATACGAGATACAATAAAATAATCGCCAGCTGAAGTTCTGAGTAAATCAAAGAATACAAATAAACCTTGATTTAACAGAAGGTGTGAGAGAGCACAAAATCAATGAAAGAAATTCAGAAATCTATACCTCAATGACTCTTCCCATGAAGAAAACAAAATTAAATATAATGAGAGCAGAAATGAAGCTGAATTTTCAAGTACGAAAAAAGAACCTATACTAAAAATATTTTAGAGGAAGCAGAAAAAGGTCACAAGGAACACAATACACACTAAGTACATAACAAATTTAATGCAATAAAGAGAGACTACAAAAAATATGAAAAGTTTCTAAAAAAGGAAGATGAAACACTAATTACTACTCGGTTAGATATCATAGAAAAATGGAGGATATATTTTGAACAGTTCCTCAACTGTAACGACGCCATAAACACCTTCACATGGACAAGTACAGAATCTAACCTAAATGAATATATTGCACTGTCAAAACAAGAAGTTGAGCTACAAATAAAGCGACTGAAAAATCATAAATCACCAGGAGAGGACGGTATAAAAGGTGAAATTATGAAGACTCAATAACAAATATACACAAGTTAAAAGCCCATATCTGAAAAAAGAAAAGTTACCGGAAAGCTGGAATGTTGCAGTAATATGCCCAATTCATAAAAGGGATGACTCACAAATATGTAATAATTATAGAGGAATAGCCTTGCTGAATGTGGTTTATAAAGTATTGTCCTATTGCATATTATACAGGATTAAGCTAATAGCCGAAGAGATTCTAGGAGATTACCAAGGTGGTTTCAGATCCAACAGGTCAACAATGGATCAAATCTTCAGCCTGAACAGATCTTGGAAAAATCTTGAAATTCAATAAAATTGTATGTATACTATTTGTGGATTTAAAAAAGCCTACGATTCTGTCCACCGACAAAACCTTTTTAACATATTAATAGAATTACATTTTCCTAACAAACTAATAAATTTAATTGAAGCCACCCTGAAAAATACGAAATAAATAAAGATAAAGGTAGCATCTGAAGTATCAGGCTCAGCCATAAAAAATACGGGCCTAAGATAACGAGATGCGCTGTCACCAATATTATTTAACTTAATATTAGAGAAAGTAATTAGAGAAACAAATAGTAACAACGGAATAGTATTGGGAAACTCGAACATAAATATCTTAGTTTATGCGGATAGTATAGCAATATTAGGAGATACTGAAGAAACTGTAAAACGAGTGTGCAGGAAACTCATGACGATGGCAGGGAAGATAGGACTGGATATAAACGATAAAAAAACGGAGTACATGATGATAAGTCGCCAGGGGAGAGAATATTAACGAGAACAATTTATGAATATTGAGGAGCATATATTTAAGAGAGTTATGCATTTTAAGTATTTGGGACACCTACTAACACAAGAAAATGTCCTGAAAATAGAAATTAGTACTAGAATACAAAAAGACAATAAGTGTTTATTTGGTCTTGGAAGAATATTGAGCTCAAAAGTCATATCAACAAATTTGAAGATACAGATGTACATAACCCTGATACGACCTATAGTACTATATGCCTCAAAAACATGGCCATTTAGGAAAGCAGAAGAAACAAGGCTAAAAGTATTTGAGAGGAGTGTCCTACGGAAAATGTATGGCCCATGCGTCGACACTCACACGAAAGAATGGAGGAAACGACATAATCATGAACTCGAAGGACTGTTCCAAAGACCGAATATCGCAAATTAAATTTAAAAAAGGAGGTTAACGTGGGCAGATCATGCTTGGCGGAGAATAGGGTCTATAGTCAGAACAACAATTGAGGAGAACCCGGTCGGTAAGAGACCATTGGGAAGGCCACGATTACGTTGGGAAGATCCAACTAGAAGTACCATTAAGAATATTGGTGGAAGATAGAGATGAATGAAGAGAAATTTGTTTGGCGGTATGGTCTCAATGACTGAAAACCAAAAAAAAAAAATTATTTTTGATAAGTATCCCTTTATGAAATGGTATGAATATTAAAATGTATACAGATATATTAGATATTCACAATAAATTTACATCATCTATTCAAATTATAAGCCAACCTTCAAAGAAATAATAACTTACTTTTCTATTGAAATAATAATATAATTTCAAGGTACATTCTTAAAATTATTATATCAATGAATTTGATGGTAATGAATTTGAATTGAATGTCGTTAAACGGATAGATAATTATTTTTGTTAAGTTGTATATGCTATTTTCTTATAATAATCGATATTAATGATATTAAATATATGTATGCTTAATTAATTTAATTAATACAGAAAAAAACGAACGAAATTGGAATTTATAAGAACGTCAGCAAAAACGTCCTTTAGGAAAAAGTTAATCATTGATTTTAGTTTATAAAATTATACATTATTTTTAAATTTACCGATTATGCCATTGAGGAACAAAACATGTTATTTTTAAATACTATATTTAATTCCGATTACATGAATAAGTAACAAAATGACGTGTAACAAAAATACAATAGATAAAACTGTTTGAAAGGCAAGCGTGTCAAAAATGTTATCAAGCAATTCTGAAATTAGTTAAACACAGTGGCATATTTACAATTTTTACTATTTACAATATTTACTATTTCTATCAATTAAAACCAAAATATACTTACAAAATATTGTACCACACTGGTAACTACTAAATATTTAAAGTAAATATTATAATAAAAATTATAAAACAACAAAATATTTTAGAAATTTTGACATCAAAATTCAAACATTGAAATGTGATGTTACAATAATAATTAATCTGGCATGCTTTTACCTCCATTGCTTTTATTGTATATACCAGCTGTGCTTGTCTTTGACAAAAAATATTAAAATTACACTGTATCCTCTTATAGATTAAATTAATTTTTTTAAATATTGACTTCACAACACGTATCATTATTACCAACTGTCAAGATGTGTTAACACATTTACTTATATTACTAATTGAATCTTAACAGATAAAAATTTTCTGTTACAATGATTTAAAATAACCACAAAAAATCAGTGGTTTTAGAGAAAGGGGAGTTGGGGTGGAAACGCTGTGCACCCCGCCGCCGTAAATACGTCACTGGTTAAACGTATTTATATAACTGTTACATACTTATGACGATTTCACATAAAAATACAAATGTCTAACAAAATAAACGTGATCACAAGATTGCTTGTTACGCTACCTCGAAGTAATAAGTATTATTTTTTATTGTTTTAACACAAGTTGTTCACTCACAATGACGAGCCGTCTCGCTGTTATTGTGCACATATATAATGTTATTGTATCGTTTGTATCGTTAATAAGTATATTATACATGTATACTTATAGTTTAATCGTAAGTGTGTATTTGACAGTTATTTAGAATTTTCAACTCACGTAAATTAATTTGAAAATATATGTAAGGTGCATAGTATATATTATGTAACTGTTAATATATACTATACGGCAATCGACGGGGTTTAAATTAGGTGGTGAATCATTTTAAAAGGGATTTCGCTATTTATAGATGTGTGATAAAAATAAAAATCTATTTATAGCTAACACGCACGAATAAATTACATAAAATATAATACATACATTAAAATTACGCCTAGTTTAGAAACAAACCTGTCTGAAAAGTTCACTCAGAATTATTTATGGAATAAATATAGTTGGTTGTCATATTCAAACTAGTAAATGCAAACCTAAAACCTGATATAGTTTGTGTATAATATTATATAATATATAACTTCATACATATATATGTGTGTGCATTTCTAATTTCGCATTCGGAAAACAAACGTGAAAAATTAAAATATAAGTTTTACGTGGCAAATGAAAATACAGTGTATAAAATAATAAACTATCGACATATTTAATTCTAAAATAATTTTGAAATATCTTGTTTCACGAATATATAGTTTGATATAACTCTATTAAATTATTAAATATTGAATAAAATGAAAAAGCTACTTTATACTTGTTTACGGTATATTAAGATTGCAGTATCACTGTAAATATTTTATTGAAAAAAAGTTTTATTTTATTTCTGTTTTTTAAAACATTCTTTTTTGTACACACAATACGTATCGTATACCTATATAATATAAATTTTTGTTGGTGCAAGTATTACGCGAAGATTGTGGAAACGGAATGATCGTTTTGTCGATGTATGCATTGAAATAAACATTTGTAATCGATCACAAAAATATGATTGCTATACTTCCAGAATTTATGTTTTAACGCTATAACGTGAGTAACTTCGAAACATAATTTTGATTTTATAAAACAAAGTACTTTCAACCAAAATATTCTTGTGGAATTTCTTTGAATATTGAGATATTTACAATCATAGTGTATATTATGAGATTTCCGCTTTCCATGTCAGTACATTATAATTCTTAACTTAACTGTTATGCTAAAATCTAGTCGGTTATTTTTTTTTCTGTGTATTACGATAAATACTGTTCGTAAAATAGGTGTAACTATATACATAATACGACACAAACGACGACATTACAACTGTGTACGATATGTACATCAGCTTTGTTGGCGATAGGTGAGAAGAGGTAGGAGAAAGAAAAGAAACACGATGGTGTAGTTACAAATTATAAATATTAATATTATAATGTAGCGCAATTCCATAAATATCCCATAGCCTGTGCCCACATCCTACAAGTGGAAATGAATTTCCTATGATATATATCCATTGAATTAAGTGATAATTAACGTTCAAATAATAACATATATATTAGGGTGCCCGTTATTTTCGAAGTTGTAAAATTTGGATATTGCCGGCTAAAAATCTATTCTGTTATATCTAAAAATAAGATAAAATATGAAGTGTATCAGATATAATTAACAAAACGAACATATAACGAGCAAAATTATTATGATTATTATTATTATTAATATTATTTTTATTGTTGTTATTGTTATTATTGTTATTATTATTGTTATTTTATTATTATTTTTATTGTTGTTATTATTATTTATTTAAAATAAAATTTAACGCATGCTTATTTTAATGCCTAATCATTATAAAATATTATATATATATTAGAGCCTATAAGATAATAGATTGATTATACGAATCAGTTCTTTAATATTACGTGTTGAAAGTTTAACAACTTTCTGACCACTACCAAATAAACACTATAATTCGAAATATGCTCGTAATACATTAATACATACACATACAATATTGATTTTATTGTGATGCTGTATATTTGTATTATTTTTGTACCAAAAAAAAAATACCTATTTATTACATTCCATTTATTAAATATCAGTTTGTGTAACACGTTAAACATTAAATGATTTTTGAATTATGTGTATATTAATTATTGTAAATATTTTTACGATTTAAAAAAAAAGAAAAAAGATAGGTTTTACGATAAAAACACTTGGTCAATATGATAAAAGGTTTTACTTCTTTTTCCGTGAATTATCGCGTTTCATAAATTTTATTGTTGTTGTCAGTCATCGCCGTTTTCCTCATTCATAACGATAACGATATTAACATGCTACAGGAACTCGCGAATGTAATAAAATATTAACAACAATAAGACAAAATTATTGACATTTAGAAATCATTTAAATAGTAAAAAGAGAGTTTTTAATTGCAAAACACCAATACTGACCATTTTTATGATGGTCACCACGCTGCAGTCGCCTATTAACTATAAGGTAGATTAGATCAAATCAATTACGTACATATAATGGCAATCTTAATTAACGTACTTTAGTTTGAAACATTTTCCAAAAAAACCTAAAAAAAACTGAAAACCTTTCGTTTCGTGGTCGTGATAACGCTCCGTATTTCGCCAACTACGATTTATGTATCAATTTCAAAATAACATATACGATAAATATTAATGTAGAATATAATTTACATGAATTGTACATTAAGTGTTTTTCAGGTCTAGTGGATTAAATATGTTTGAGTATAAACATCCACAAGTTGAAGACAAACTTAAAAATTTAAATACAAAGTCTAATAATGGATGTAACGAATGTTACAATAAAAGAAAGAAAATTAAAAAAATATCCCATGTCCAACTTTTCATTATCGTATTAATTTTTCACCATTTTTATTTAAAGTAATATTTTCGTATCTGGACCGTCCATATAAAAACAAGATATTGTCATTTGCATTTCATTATTAAGGCTAGAAAAATAATGTACTAAAAACCTTCAGTAAAAGCATTAAAAAATTACCAATAATGCTAAAAAAAAAAAAATTTTTAACCACGAAAATGCTACTGAAAAATAGCTTGAAGATGTAAAAGTTTAGCTAAAAACTGTTTTTAATACCAAAAAATTACTTACTAATAAACATATTTTTATATGTTCAAGCAAATTAATTCTTAAAACAAAATGTACACATAAACGAAGAGCCAGTGATTTCTATTATTTAGATATTTTTAACTTTGAAAATATTTATTAAATAAAATCGAACAAAACAACACGCGATTATAATAAAATTTGTTAAATAACTACTCGTCAACGTAACGAACTAACGACTATTGGTGTCGCGACAACACGGTCTTTCGATAACACTCGAATATATTCGAACCCACCACCGAAATTCTTATAAATAGTGAATGCTAAATAATATTATTGTGAATTTAAACATTGTAAACAAGTCAATAGGTATCGTTCCATAGTATTCGATTAATGTGTATTCCATTTAATGTGTCCGAAGTCCGGACAGTTGACGTAACCGCTACTCATCTTCTTCAGCTTCATCTACTCACCACTCTGATTATATCTATGAATTTATTTTCAGAAATTATTTACCGATAACGTTTCACTATGTACACGACATATATTTATAATAAGTTTACTTTAAATTGATAAATATGTATCTAAATGTTCTAAAAATGTCGAATAGGAATATAATTAACAAAATTAAATATGAAAGCTAATAAACAACACAAAAGTACCAAAAAAGTTTTAATTCATGAATTTAATAAGGAAATACAAAAAAAAATGCAATAAAAAATGAATATTTGAATGAATCGAATTTTGTTTTTGATAAGCTGTCTGTGTACTATAAAAAAAAATTAAAATGTTACAAAGCCTAAATCCTTATTCATTATATTACATATTTTTAAAATAAACATATATTATTATATAATATAAATAATTGTGAAAAATACAATAAACAGTTTTTAGTCACGCCCCTTAATATGGTCACCAATTTGTTCATACAGCCCAAAATGTCGATTTTATATTAATATTTTAATATTTCAATTATGTATTTGATCGCTAAATCCAATGACGTGCAATACTCATTTTTAAAACGAAAATGGATAACGCGACTTATATTAACTCAATAAAAACATTGCAATATGCTCGTGTTATAATTTGCATTTTGATTTCCATAATGCAAGCACGTTTTAATATATATATATATATATATATATATATGATGTCAGTAATTTGATGAATGTGTATCGTTGAAAAAAAAATGTTTATTACATTAGACGAAAAAACGCTGTTTTTCCATATTGAATGCTTTGTAAAATAATATCATAAATGACGACCTCGATAATGGTTTGGGGTGTCAAAATATTATTTATTCACGATAAAAATGTACAACATTATAAAAAATAAAAATTAAGGTTTATTTAGGATAAATTGAACACATAATATACATATTGATTTCGGTATAAAATAACGGATGTTTCCTCAATTTTTTTTTTCATGTGCAAAATTAATACATTATTGCAATTGTGGTAATTCTAAGAGACTAACATGATATTTCTTTTATCATTTACTTATTGTAATTTAGTAATCATGGATTTATGGACCGATTGTCGCTTTCTTCGTAAAATCTGTTTATATATTTGGCAATATAGCAGTTTTGGCAGTCACGTATTTCAGGAGGTTCCAGCACCGTTATAAATTTAGACGTGACAATCCTGTTTTCACATTTCATCGAAGTCCTTCGTTCCTTCTAATAACTTGAACTTTCTCCCGATCTGTCTCTCAAAATAAATACCACTATTTAGGTGCAAGAGTGTAGATGGAGAGAAGATGGTATGTGCATGATGTAATTTAAAAAACTAAATAAGTTTAATTCATAAATTCCGTATTTTTTTTTTCTTATGATATTTATACTCTTGTATAATTTTCATTTTAAAATATGCTCAGTGTTTTTCCCTGTTGTACGTACACAGATTTTTGTTGAGTAATTATATGAAGAAGAAGATGAATAACAATTTGAATTCAGTGATTCAATCAAAACCAATGTGTTTAGGTGTTAACTCTTGAAATTCTTAACGCAATGACCTTAGCTATAGTGGTCAGAAATTGAACACATTAAAAAAATGTACATATCATATTATATTTATGAACCCGTATTAATAATTCTATTATATCTATTTGAACAGAATATTAAATATCAGGTGTATGTATTGTATATAGTTTCAAAGATATACAGTCCGTTTTTTATTCTTACTAAAATACATTTTGATTTTTTTTTTTTAATTACACAATAACGAATACATCGGCTACGATGGGTTTATAAATTATGTAAATAAGCAATAGGAATAATTTATTGAATACCCCGAATTTGGTTCTATGTGTCAACCAAATTATTTTAGTAAATTTAAATGTTGAATATTGTTATGACATGCACACATATTATTATTGTAATCATAGTTATAAGTATTTAATGTATTTATGTCTCTATGTACGAATACAATACCATTCGTATTTATTTTATATTTTCTTTAAATAAAAACATACTAATAATTGCTCTTCTTTAAACACTAATTATATTTCCAAGTAAAATGGAAAAAATATATTTAAATCATAACACATTTGTCGAATAATTCTTTTATGAACGCTCTAAATAGAAATAGAACAATAAATAACTAGCGCATATAAGAGATGCTGGTTATCAAGGTCAAACAAGTTAACTAATCATAGACACAACAAATTTTATATGACTTTTTAAAAGAAAACAACAACATAATATAACAAATAATGGGATTTTTCAGTCAATAACTGTTCGTTTATACAATTATTTTTCATAGAATAATAAAAAACAAAATAAAAATAAAATATACTATTGTAAAATAAATTCCAAACTCTAAAAAGAACACACACATATGTTGTTCTATGCATTTTACTTAGTTACTTAGTTTTTAAAATATTATTGATTATAACTGTTTGAAATCATAAAATAAAAATTGATCGAGACCATTATTATGTTTTATTAATAAGTAGTTTATGAAATTTAGAATGTTTTTATCATAAATATTATTTTATATAATTTATTTTGAAAACCCTATCAAGTATTAATATTGAAATTATTATTAATGATTTATTAAGATACTTGTAAAATGTTGATAATAATGTAGACCAAACAATAAATAAGTGTGGTTTAATATATTTATTTATTTATATACATAGAAACATGCATATTATAATAAATTAATTATTTTTATAATCGTGGAGTTTTTCACGGATAAAGTATATAGTTTACAAAAGAAAGTTTTGTTAAATTCTACATACTTTTTGTCAAAAATAATGGCCATAATCTCATACAACAATTTTCGTTAATTGTTTATTGTTTTTTTTTTTAATTTTTTTTTTTATAACCTCATTTATAATATTCATTATGTGTTCACCGATTTTATACTCTGAATGGCTATGACCATTAAATATACATACTTGACTGTTTTACATACAAACACGATACAAAAGTGGTTATGGAAATAAGTAAATTGAAACTAAAGTAAATCCTTTTGGGGTGGGAAAAACAAATAGTTTTATTACAGATTTCGGTTTTAGAAATGTACGTAATGTATATGTGAGATTTAATTTCGTGTTTCATAAACATTGCGAAGTATACATAAATTCCGTTGTCTCGGGTTTACTTAATTTATTCAGTTTTGGACAAATAACATAACGTTCTTATAAACATTTAGTCAAATGTGGTTTTTCCATAATTTTACTGTAATTCTTACTACATACTAATATATTTTACATTTTATCATATTGTTGTAGACGGATTTTTAAGGAGAAATTTGATCTAACTTGTTCTATGAGAATATTTAATGTAATTTAATCTTAAAGTCATAAAACATCGTATTATTCAAATTACTTAATTGTATAATACCGCCGTCGTTGTGTTGAATTACAATCAAAGTCAGAAATTTTAAATCCGAATTTATAGAACTTTATTGAAACGTAAATAATACGAGTAGATAATATGAGTCCTCACATAATATTTTGCACGTACACAAAATCAAGTGTGTATGTAGTACTAGTACCTTTAATATACATGTATTATTCAAGCGCATTCGTTATGCCCATTATTTCAGTCTACCGTTCCGGTAAAATGTTCATTGCGTTATGACGTATTCATTATTAACTCGTATTATCATAAAACTATATTTTAAACTAAATTCAGAGGTAAAATTTGAGTTAGAAGTGAAAACATACATATGCAACCACGGCATTCTTAATAAACAAAATCTTAAACATTTTCATTCGACTTCTTGCGGAAGTCGACTTCACATGTGCAAACTCGTAATAGCAGTATAGTATTCAACTGTTGTTATTAATATAATTGGCAAATTTCATTCCGAATGTTTCAATTCCCGCGAGCTCCAAATCACTTTCATCAACCATCGGAAATTTGTCGCCAAACAATAAACAGGACGAGATTTTGCAATCAACTTTATATATAATCAAACACGGATCATAATTACAATATTGTCATTTCGGAAGTTCACAGCGCCCAAAATTGGATCCCAATGCATATATTTAGATTGTCACCATCATGCTGACGATTGGCATCACTATAAAAGTCGTGATTCCTATCCAATATATTAACAAAAAACACTTTTCAAACAAGTGTTAAGTTAGTAAAATAATAATAGTAATAATAATAATAATAATGTAACACACATCATTCGAATGTCTTTACTATTATTTTACAAGGACTTCAGGTCATATACCCAACATTATAATGGACACATTATATTTTTAATGTTTGAAATTTATTTTTATACTCGTAATATTTAAAATATACTTTTCTTTTGATGCGAATCAATAAATGATAAATCATTATCATAATGAATTTAATTAAATGACTACTATTGGTTTTATTTTATTATATTGGTGAATTTTATGATAACATTTATTTAATTTTACCTACAAATTTGTATCATTGGAAGAGTTATAACTATCCATGATAATTTACACATTTTTTAATTGATCATAAATATAACAATGAATACAATTTATTTTATGTTCAAATAGTAATTCTATTAATTAGTATAAGATAAATAGTAAATAAATAGAGTACATAAAGTTTAATGAAAAAGTTATTTGGTTGAAAATAATAATAAATTATTTTTATTTCGTCGCTATTGTAATAGCCTATATTTTATAATGATTAATTGGTATATTTTCTAATATGTAGAGAAATATCAGTTTATTTTTGTCTCATTCAACAATTGTTCAATTTTATTTTAAAATCTCTCATATTTTATTTTTCATAACTATTGTTAATATGTAATCAAAATTGAATTAATATTAAATTTGGTAAATTTCGGACAAAAATATTTATCTATATATTTTTATTTTTTTTAAATGTATACACATCTCAACAAAAGGTTTGAAATTATAAAGACTATATGGCGTTTAAAAATTAATATTGAACAAAAAGTAATTGTAATCGTAATTTAATTGTAATGAGTAATTGTTATTGTAAAAATCAATAATTGTAATCAAAATACAGAAAAAATACATAGAAATGATTAAAAATGGATTTAACAAAATTAATGCAATATTATTATATATCATTCAGTTATTATATACATATTATTATCGAAATAGCAAGGTTTAATAAAATAAAATATAATTCATTTTGAAATTCGGTAGAATTTAAATTTCGAAAATATTTAGTTCTTTAATGTTTCTTTTAATATTGTTTTATATATTTAATCGTATATTGCACATATTATATTAAATATTACCATTTAATATACTATTATAGTATAGTATTTATTAATTATAAAAATAAAATAAATAAAGTCGATTCTCATTAAATTTAATTCATAATTCATAAAACTAAATAATTTTTACGTACTTTATTAAAACAAAACTTTTCAAAAATGTTTATTTTAATGTATTGTAAAAATAGATAGTGAATACGTTAACAATATTCACTAAACAAAAATAAGTAATTCATTTTTAATTTTTCTATTGTTATGAATTCATAACCTATTATTTAGAAGAAAAAATTAATAAAACTATAAACAAGTTAATCATTTCTTTTCTTTTAAAAAATAAAATAAAAGTTTTTATTGAAAGCTACTTTACGTAATGTATGATCAAATTAATCAAATCTCATCTATATTGAATTTTTTTACCTTTGGGTTTAAATAAATTATATTTATTATAATGGATGTAGTATAGATTATATAAATAAAAACTTAAGTAAGATAATCAAAACACATAATTATACAACCAATACTTTTTTCACATCGATAAAAATCGGATGGTGTATGCACCATAAGAAGATAATTAAAAAATGTTTTATAAGAAAATCTTTTGGTGACAAATAATTTTAGTCGAATCCCTTTAAATTAATCTTTTACATTATTAAATACTTTGCAGTAGCAAGTTTAGAGCCATATAATAAACTTATATGCATGGCACTTAAATGTTACTACTTAAAAACAAAAGCTATATTTTTTTTTAAGCTCGAGTGGTAAAAATAAATGTAAATACATAATAAAAATATGAAATTGCATATACAGTGTGGTTTCTATAGCGTATAATATATTTTAATATATTTATTACATCGTCAATGTAAATCGTTCTTCTAATTTTTGTATAAGAAAAAAAGAGGCGGTGAAATTAATTTTTATATTTCAAAATGTTTATACATCACTTCAATGTTTTAAATTCTATAACTTTACAATATTAAATTAAAATAACAGAGATTGAAATTTTAATAATATTGTAAAAAAAAATCATGAACAATTTTTTTTACTAGGTTAATTAGTTGTAGTACTATTTCAAATTAATGAATACAAACATTGTCATAGAAGATGAATTTTGAACATTATAAATATCACTATTCTATAAAATATTTTATCAAAAGAAATGAAATAATAATAATATTAATAATAATTATAATAAATAATTCAAATATACTGTTGACTATTCTTAACTTTAATAGGGTATGTTTTGCCAGGAAGATTCAGTATCAAAATATATTACAAACTATAGTTTAAAATTATTTCTTTCTCGTTGAAATAGAAATCTTGCTTCAATTAAAAAATTTAACTTTAGTGATGTGATGGTGTAAATTAGTTGCTCATATATTCTACATGTTTTATTATTCACTTTCCAGCGTAAAATTTTATAGAACTGCATTATAAAAAGAAAGTGTCACTCAAAAAATACCAAGGAAAATAATTTGCAAAGTAACGCACATATTGAGACTTATATACGAGACTAACCTCGTATATATACTTATACATACATTGGCAGTTCCTGGCTACTTAAAATTAAAGAAAAGGAAAAATTTTAATTTTATTTTTAAATAAACGTTCAATTGTTGTATTCAAATATTATTAAAATTGGAGCAAATAAAATAATAACATAAATTTTGTCACTTGTATTCGAAACCGCTATAAATTATATTAATAATATAATTATAATAATAATTTAATAATAAATTATTATTAATGAACTCTCAATATACACATTATAATGTAGATAGATTATAAAAAATCAATTTTTGTTTAATACTTTAAAAGTTAAATTAAATAATATCTATTCAAACAGAAATAACATTAGAGCTTTTGGCTTTATGTAAAATTATATTTACAGCCTACAGGTGTATAACATAATCGATCATAAATTAATATATATTTAAATTATCATCTCGATATATCAATTATTTAACAAAAATGGTTAAAATAAAATGCATTATTATAAATTTCAATAACTCCAGATAAAACGATTTGACTTCCAAATGTTTAGTAAACACGAAATAAAAATTATTTATATTGAGATTAAAATATAAATTGTAGAAATTGAAATTAAAATATTAAAAAAAGCTTTGAGCAAAATAATTTTTTTTTAGAAAAATTACGTGAACAATGTTGTTGTTATATAATCTTTAATTGATTATTTGTTGTATAAATCGTATCGAAAATTCGTTATCAATATTATTATGAGTGATTATTTCGTTCGAATTTTTTTTCGATTTTTCATAAATTTCTGTAAAAAAAAAAAAGTGTTTTTCGAGTAATTTACCTAAAGTTAACATTTGATAGTTAATATTGAGAAAAAGATGTGAATATAGTAATTGTTCATAGTATTTTTTGTGAAAATGAAACCAAATAAATAATAAAAATAAAGCACCGAGTATACATACCATGTTAAGCAACTCGTGACTGTTAAGAAGGAGGAAGAATTTTATTCTAATATTTGGAGCCAGAGAGAAACGATAAAATCTCGACTTAATGGTTGTCAGTGGCAAATGGCGGTTTCCAAAGTAGAGGGGAAATTGCGTCAGACCCATCATTGGTAGTGGAGTGTATGGTTTCAAATAACACACAACATACGTACTATTTTTTGTGTATGAAACGCTGTTTTTTGACATTTAACAATTTTAATATCAAAAAAATATCATAACTATAAATAAAACTACGTTCCTAATGAAGTGTTTTGATAACACTATTGACATTTTAAACGTATTTCATTACTAAACTGCACAACATTCAGTCGAAATCTATCAATAACAAAATCTATTTTTCTTATTTATTTCTAATTACTTTTATCTGATATTTGTTTTTATATAAAAGTATTATAAATACTTTACAATCATAATTGATTGTGTAAAAATAATAATAACAATTATTATTTGTTTTCGTTTTATTCATTTTCTGTAAAATATATACGTTGTACGTAAGATATAATTTAATAATTCCAAACCTAAGTCTTTCATCAACTCCAACACTATTCATTTTTTTTTAAATCATAAGCGTTACAATTTTTTTTTCATGCTACACTTACATTGTTAATTATAGGTGTATTTTTCTTTTATGTATATTGGCTCTTTCTTAAGTATAATATATGTGTATAATAATCCATAATAACTACTCATATTTATCACTTATAATAGAAAGTTGTTTTATCTTAATCCAAATACATATACTGAATTATTTTAAATACGTAATAATTCTTAAAAATAATTATGTGATATTCTATGATATTTTATCTTATTATTCTTTTTAACAGAGATTTTGATATCATGTTTGAAATTAGTACCCATCTATCAAATTTTAATAAATATAAATATAATTGTATAAAAATCATTGATACGTTTTGTGATTAAAACTCAAATATTATTAAAGGATTTTTTTTTAATTATTAGTTATATTATGTAAATTGTTATGACATAACAACACTAAAATAAAATACAAATTCATTAGAAAACGTTTAATATAACAATAGATTAAACATGTTTGCAAATGATATTTCTTGAAATTATATTCAATATTTAAACTATTTATATTAATTATTAATATTAAAACTATTATTAAATCACTATTAGTTTATAAATTATTTTACAAATTTGTACGCTATATTATTAAAATTATATGATTGTTAATTTTATAATTCAAATATTGTTAAATTAAAAATTTTAATGGTGCTATTATTTTTCATCTTTTTAAAACATAATAATTATTTATTACATTAGAGAAATAAAAATCTACCATTATTAAAGAATGAACGAGATTTATTGAATGAAACAAAGAAACTTAATTTACATATTTTATGATGTATAAAATGTAAATCAACAACCTGTGAATTTCTTTTCATAGATTCTTTATATGATAATGTTACTATTATGCAAATTAAAGACCAACTGTTAGTACAAACATATTATTATTGACCATGTTGTAATTTAATTTAAATGTGTTATATTTTTAAATAATACGTGAAATAAGAATGACATGTTTCGTTTTTTACGCAACATGTTTGTTACATATTTTTTTATAATAATATTATTAAATGTTAAGAACCGAAGTATGATACGATATTTTTTTATTTTTTATTCAGTTTTATTTGGTATTTTATTTTATATACGAAAATGCTATTATTTCCAATAAACTAATCATAAATTAATAATCGAACTTAAGTTTTATACACAAAATGTTTGAAAAGTTTTATTTTGCCTAAAAGGAATTAAAATTGAAATTTATCATTTGCTGAATATATATTTGAATATCCATGTAAAATAGCATTACATATTTCTAATGAAAGAAAACACTTCCTTTTGACAAAAAAAATGGATAAAATGTATACAAATAAAACCCCACACATTTTTCGACCATCGATCAATATATATTTTTATACTGTGTCTTTTTAATTATAATTATTTTTAAATAAACTTATGACTACTCAATACATAATATACATCATAAAGATAATATTGCCTCTTAACTAAATATATTTTATTAATAAGAATTAATTTGTTTTGCTTTTAATACTTCATTGTTCACGTTGGAGTACTGAGAGCTAGTAAATATACTGTATGTATAAATTATTTAAAAAAGTCTCATATATTTATTGACATAAAATATATATATTTTATAATTTTATAATAACCATACTAATTTACTAGAGTTGTGGAAACTATTTAATTGTAAAATTAATTTGAAACATTTTCCATTTTCAATGTAAAAGTTTAGTGATGGACATTTCAAAATGTAATTTAATTTTTAAATAAAACCTTCCCGTGATTAAGCCGATTTTTAATAAATTCTTGGATAAAATTCATAAATATTCATCTTTAGTTGAAATTTTAATTTTAAATTTCCAAATTTAATTTTAAATTATCATTAACTATGCTGGGCTATTTGCGCAAAATATTTCTTAAAATATTTGATATATTTAATACATTTTAAGATATACTATATATTTTACAAAGTTATATGATATGCTCAAATAATTTTTTTCGTGAAACATTTTTTACTACTGTATAATCTAAAAATTAAAACAAATCTAAAGTAAAGAATATATGTAATAATTGTTTTTAACAAATTATCTTAAATTAGTAATAAATAATTGTGTACAAGAAATTGTAGTTTGATAATAAATTACTTTGTTCAGATATTCGTATAGTATTAATATTTAATTTAAACGAGTAAATCATTGATTTAAAATTTATAAATTTCGTTCACTTCAAAAGTTGTCTCTATTGAACAGAACGGTAAAATTTCAAAACGTTTTCAAGAGATAAATATAGAAGTTAAAGTTGTTATGTATAACGAAAAAAAAAGAGCAGGCAAAAGAACAATTAGTGGCACACGACTTTTACCATAAATGTCAAGTGTTGTTTAACGAGTTAGAAAAAAAAATAATGCGAGAAATGGTTTGGTTGTATTTTGTAACTTGGTCAAAAAAAGACCTTTTTGTCATTTAATGGTGAAAAGGGATAATATGAAAATGGATAACATTATGGTACAAAAATAGGGTTCGTTTCTTTTTTAAGTCTTATATTTCTATGGTTACTACTGTATAAAGATATGGCTCAATATGTCATCCCAAATGTTATATTGGACATAAAGACATTTAAGGCAAATGAGTAATTAACTGTGTAATAGAATTATTTGTTTATGATTTTATTGTAATGATTCTATGATTAATTTAATTTACAAATATATACGAATTATCGTTAATTTAATCTAATAATAATTATTATTATAAATATATAAATATATACAAATAATATAAAAATAATAATCTATTACAACATATTTAATTTAACCATTTAATCTGTACAACATTTTTTTTTGTATTTATAAATAATTGTCACCATTCGTCAAGAAATAGTTTCTATTAACAATATTTTTATGCATTAGTATATTCTATAACATAATTGGTGACTTATTAAAAATGGTATTTTCCTGAACCATGTAATTGAATTTTCTTTTTCAATTTTTATATGTTATATGTACAGTAAAATCAATTAAATATACGGATATGTATGCCCGACTAAAACCAGAAATGATGTTTTTATTTTCATTCTGCCATCCATACATATTATTACCATCCTTTTACCTTAACAGATTTTACAATAATATTTTCTACACATATACATACTTATATCACACGGTTATTGAAAAACGGGTTTAAAATTAATAAATTTGTAATTGTTTTTTCAGTCAATAATTTAAATATTTTTAAGGCCTCTTATAATTAATAAAGCATTCATTGGATTGAATTTTAAAACATTTCATAATACTAAATCAATGAATAATTTAAACTAGACAGCGTTAAATGTAAAAATAATAATGCATTCGTATAAACCAATAAGAAAATAAAAAAATATAATTTATAATATAATAGAGGACATTATAATGTATAATATAATATATTCTATTCGAAAATATAGCAAACCAATAATATCTGTGCATAATAATATGATGAAAATAATAAAAAAAGAGAAAAACTAACAAATATTTTTGACAGCAATATATCGTTTTTCAAAATGTTTTGTTACTATATGTATTTTTACGGATATATGGTTTATCGATTATGTTTCCGAAGTCTTAAACATAAATTGGTTTATTCATTTTGTAGTTCAACATTTTGGTGAAATGACTGAAATTGTTTTCAGATGAAAAATCATTTAAAGCATGAAAGTTAATAAATTAAATTTGTGACAAATTATGGATACACCTTTGGAATAGTATTTAGTTAATTTTACCAATGTCATCAAATTGTCTTAAGGTATAAAAAATAAATTATGAAAAATGTGCATCAATGAATAATACGTAACTTAGTCATGGATGTTATAGTAAAATGTTTTGGATTTTCGAAAATATTCTAAGCTATTTGATAGAATATCGGAAATTTAATTTAAATAACAAGTACTTATAGCAAATAAAATTTAAACGGAGAGTTTAATAAAAACTCGAATTAAACTTGAGCAAAATCGATAAGGGTGACTGGCGTGTAATATAATACACATGATCGGTTAAATTGTAATGTTTTAATTATACTTATTAATATAACTGTTAAATAATCATAATAGTGGAGTTAATATATTTTTAATAAATAATTGAAGTTATTCTTACTTGGGATATGTAACGTTCGGTAGTGGTTTCAGGAAACATCGCTGTCGGAGAATACCCTCCCAAAGTTGTACGCCTATGATTCCAAATATGAAGAACACGAAAAAACACAATAGTAGCACGTTACCCAACATTGGCAAAGTGTCCAGAAGTAACATGACCAATATTCGCATACCTGGGAAAATTTAAAAAATAAATAAACAAAACGATTATATTTTCAAAATGTTTATATACTCGTATATTATAATGATTATTTGTTAATGTGTAGTCAAATATTTGGTAATTGACCATATTGTAAACATACATAGTATGTAAAACTACTTTAGCATTTAGATTATTTTCATAGTATTATAGATAGACCAACACCATCAAACTGATAATTAATATTTTTGAGAACATGTCACTGTTTGTTCAAACAATATGAGTGAAAAATGGCTAACTGCAAACCTTAATTTGACCAATTTCGATGTTTACAATTTAAATGTAAAAATAAATACTGCTTAAAATTATGTTCTATATGTTTGATTCTTAGTTTTTTGTTGTGTTGCGCATAAACAATGTATTTTGTAGTAAATGGGACGGAAATATTGATAGGTTTAAATAATCAATATTATTTATAGATTTTTAAATAAAATAATTTTTATTAGCTCATATTGATTTTAAATGAATTATAAATGAATTATAAATTATTAAAATATTTAAGATCTCATTTTAGTATATACATGCATATATACGTACACCATATACGTGATAATAAATGTAGATTTGTGAAAATAATTAAAAATTATTATTTAATAAATGATTTCAAAAGATACATATTGTTGAAATATGTATTACGTTATTTACATGTATTATTAATTTTTCATTCGGATACACCTTATTTATTGGTTAATCAATAAATCAATTTAAAAGTAAAAAGTTCACGAATTAAAACTGAAATAATTCAACCCATAAATAATTATTTTAATTTTTTTTTTTGGCATAATAATATGTGATTTAAAATTTATGTATCAATGGAATGTGTTTAATATAGGTAATACTGTAATATTTTTACTAATTAAAAAACTAAAAAAAAAAAAAAATAATAAAATTAAAAACTAATATAATATGAATCTCTGGTTATGATATTTTAAATTATTAATAGTGTACATAATAAAATGTATTATAGGACTTATTTTATTAATTATGATTTCTGTGTTTATTTTTTATACGATAGTTCAAACAATCACAATGGCCTCAGAATAATTAATTAGAACTCTATTTATACATACAAAATAAATTATATACATACTAACTATAAAAAAATGTATTATTTTATAATATGATAACTAATTAATAGATACAGTTTTTCTAAACATTTATTAAATATATTTTATATTAAAATATACAAACTATTTTGTTTATTCCCTTTGAATTATGTCAACATTCTAAGGAAAATTAATCATTGCCCATAGTGTTTTGTTATGTAATCAATCATTTTTTTCTTTAAATACCTTATGAATACAGAATAATGTAATATAATAATTATTAACGTTTTCGTAACACTCGAAATCGTACGTAATATTCTTAGATAATATTTTATTAGGGGATTTTATATACGGTCCTTTTAACCACTGGATTTTCTCTGTAATTACTTCCGTTTACGATATAAATTCCAATAGCATGTCATTCTTTTAAATGTTTTAATAAAATATTAAAACTCAACCGGGAGAATGATGTTCAAAGCTTACATTTTACATTTTTGGGGTTATTACTTACTAGTTTGGTAAAAAATCGCGTATACAATTAAATTTACGCCAGAAAAAAAATAGTAAGTTAAGTTGTGTAAAAAACCCCATACATACGAACTTTGATAAAAGTCTCGAAAAATACAATGGCAGTCAACTTGTCAATAACAGTAAATTTTAATTTTATTGTTTGGATAACGTGGTGCGTCGTCCAAATGCTTACATTTAATGGTGGTTTAAATGTATACACAAACGCGAATAAATTTGTTTTTAGATACCTGCATGGCCGTCTACAATTTGGACGATGCAGCGTGTCATTCAAACACTTCCACAAAAAATGGTTTAAATGTATTCGCCGCACGCGCACAAACAATGTGCGTATTATTTTTTATTTATATACTCGTATACATCTCGAACCACACGACTTTTCGTCCCTATACGTCACTACGTATATTTTATGCATATTCGACCTTGGTACTTACAAGAAACAATGTAATCATTATTAAACAAAAAGATGTATGTTAGTATTTTCTTGATTTGGTTCTAATAATATTTGAATAAACAATTAAATTATTCATACATTCAAAAATCAAATTATAATTTTTTATTTCCTTTAATTTTAAGTAGGGTGTGTGATTATCCTATTGTCCAAGCTAGAAACCGCCACTTGTTAAAACTGTGTTTTAAATAATAAATGTTTAAATCTGTTAATTATGCGTATAATTAGCATGAATTGTTACAAAAATTAAATAATAAATAACACAATTTATTAATGTATTATTTATCTAAGTATATATATCTACAAATTGTTATATATTTGTAGCTATAATTTATATAATTTTATACATTCATTGGAATAAATAATAATCACGAGAAGTAATGAATAATGAGTTCACAATAATATGGTTTTGAAATTATATTGAAATTTATAAATATTTAATTTATAATTAAGTAATTATGTTAAATATCACGAAAAATATTGTTCGTCTAATTGAAGTCAAATTTTGTATTCCATTTTAAAGATCAATCTACAACAACAATAAATATCATGTTATTATATCCAAAATATTTAAATGCCCAACTGCACTTTTATCATAACTTTATTTTCAGTAAAAATTTTAATGTCATTTTTATAGTCAGTTATCACTGTCTAAAATACTATAATTGACGGTAACAAAATAAATATATATAAAAATTCCAAAGATTTGTTTTGTCCATGTGCTCATAAAAATGAAAAAAATTAAAACGAGCATTAAACAAAAAAATTTTTAAATTTTTTAAAATTGGATATAAAGCTTAATTTTATAGTCTCTTAAATACTTTTCTTATTATTTTATGTATTACGTTAATTTATAATATGTGATAGACATATAATAATACGAGTATTTACAGTTAATCGTATAATTTATCATAGTTTATTGAAATAACTTACCAAATATAAACAAAAAAAAAAACATAAATTAAACGATCGGATTAATTATTAATTATATGTATTATATATATTATTATTAAATAGTATATTGTATATAATAATATATATATATAATAATATATATATATATTAATAATTGATTGATTGAAGTTTCTACATTGCATATAGTATATAATATAAATTTGTCCACGTGCGCATTTTCAGATTGAAAAGAAAATTGAGTTAGGTATGTGATCGGACAATTGATCAGTTGATGTTCGTAATAACGTTATACAACTTATAGACTTATCCACAGAAAGTTTTTTAATCTATGTAACGACCTATTACAATGTATAATTCACTTTCAGTCACAAATATAGTTTTAAGTATATACAAACGTATTTTGTTTTCCTGATCAATTATTATAAAATTAATTTATTTATTATACGAATTAATTCACAGCGTATTTATAAGAATGAAATAAAAATTAAGTAACTAAATGTTTCAAACGTTATTTTTTTCAACAAAACAAAATTATATTTTTAATTAATTTGTATAATTATTTGTATTAATAAACATAAATATCAAATCTTTAGCATATTATTATATAGATAAAGTACAGAATTTATTTACTTGTTAAAAAAAAAATACGAATATAAATTGTTACAGTTTTATTAAAGATTTATTCATGCAAGTTTAACATATAAATTATAAATGACAGTGCAGTATTTTATGTTATCAAAAAAAAAAAAATTTGAATTATCCAATAATTGTTTTTTATTATTTCTATAAATTTTATACGTAAAATACTTATAAATAATAAGGACTTAGATCGATGAAAAATTTGGCATAGATATTCTTTATAATATATAATACAGTAATACGTAAAAAAAAGAACATTTGAAATTTATTTAAAGAAAAACATTAATTGAGAATATAAAATAATTGTATAAATATCGGAGGCAGAGCAAAGCTATTTAGTATTAGAATATATATAAATTATAAAGCAATTATAAATAACATATCGATTTAAATTTGCATATACATATGTATAAATTTGCATAAATTATTACATATAGTTCTCGATTATATGCTAACAATCAATTGGAATTGAAAAATCCCATTTAGAAAATTATATTTAGTTTATAATATAAATGTATATTATTTTAAAACATTTATTTTATGAAATAACATTTTATCGTTTTAAGTTACACAATTATGTACACTATTTAATGTTACGTACATAATATAATATAAATGTATTTCTTTAAGGAAAAAAGGCGGCAATTTGATTTAATCACAACTATAGTTTTATTTTAATTTATTTCTGATAAAAATGTAATATTTGTCGTATACGTATATAGTTTCGTTTATGAAACATGTCTAGTATATATCATTGGAAATCTGATAGTGGACAAGTAAAATCCATTTTTCATCCACGGTAGTTATAAATCATCTATTAATAATTAACGATATTATAATTACTATAACATCATTTTCACTACTTTTAAATACAGTTTCTACAAATTTGTTTAATTTAGTTTGTTGCTTCATTGTTCTCTAAGCTTATTTATTGTTAATCCTAGTTTTATCGCTAGTATTGTGAATAATAAATTATTGAGTTTAATTGACTAATGGATGTTTCAAAAGAGATTACTGTTTTATTCAGTATAACGATAATTTCAAGATATATTGAAATATGCATTGAGAATCTTTGGTATGTCAACATATACAACTTAACCAGTTTTCATTGCGTTAATTACATTTGTATGATAGTTTGTATCGATAGTAAATCACCGTATATAATCGTATATATATATAAATAGATTTAACTATACGTGATGTTTTATCTAGAAATGAACAAAACGTATTTTCATATAAAAATACAACTATCTATACGAAAATATGTTAGAATAATGCGTTAACTGCAAAATATCGTCAAAATAAAATATCAACAATTTTAAAATTTGTTTTTAATCCATATAATATTTATTGTGTCATTTAATTTAAACATAATACCGGAATAATTGTAGTTTTATGATTTTCTTATGAACTTCTATTAACTTTAAAATATGTATGTTATAAGTTTTGGTACCTACAAAAACTTTAAGTTCCTAATCGAAATAAAAATGTTAAAATTTATGAAAAATAAAGCTAGTATATAAAAAAAAAGGTGACATATTCTTCAGATTATCTAATTATTGTTAATATTTTCGTACAATTTCTGTTAGGATTTTTTACTGAAGAGGTTCTGAACGATTATTAAAAATTGTTATTAACATAAAATAATGACATAAACATTGTATGACAAAACGGACCGTAGTATAATGGTACTTCCTATTCAAAGAATAAAAAAAAATACAATTATTTTTGCAATTTGAATAACACAATTTTTTCTCATCGTTATAAAACCAAAAGTTTTCTTGTTCTCACTCAGCATTTTAAATTTGTTTACTTTTTGTATAGGTTATTCATTTAAAAATGTATACTACTGCTCATCGTTATATTTTTAAATCATTCTTTATACATATAGTTTTTCTTCATCAATTGTTGTTTTTTTTAATAATGTATAGTTATCTAGGTTTTATAAAATTAATTAATAATTTTAAAATAATTTTCTTTCATACATTATATATATATAATAAAACTTAAAATTTTTGTAAAACAATGAAATGAAAATTGATTATAAAATTTATACAAATCAAATATCAACATTTAAGAATTAAATATAAGTAAAAATTATTTATTTTTAAAACTCAAATATTTGACATTTTTCACCATGTTCAACAACTTTTTGATCATCAAATTAAAGTACAAAAATAAAAATATAACACTAACAGTAAAAATTATTTAAATGCTACACACTTTCAAGACAATAAAATGCTTAAAATTAAGGATAATAATTTAAAATGTATAAAAAAAAATATGGATATATTTCCAAAATTGATCTAAAATTAAATATCGAAGTTTACAATATATATAGTCAGATATTTTTAGATGATAAATACTATGTAAAGGCTATTCAAAAAATATTAATTAATACTCGTGAACTAATAAATTGTTGGTTATTAAATTATACTGTAATACACAAATTGTTCAATATTTCGAATAATTCTTTTTTTTTATAACTACTATTTATAATAAATTTTCCATCAAATATGTCTTTTTAATTTTTATAGTTAAAAGATAATAACTATATTAAATTACACAAAAAACATTTTTAGTTTTGTTTTCATCGTTATTATAAAATTGTTCTTAAATGTTATAAATTATTTAGGTTTTATGTAGGGCCGGAATTTTTTTTAGGAGTGGGTCAGGTCTTCACAAAATAAAGACAAAACAACACGTCAGCAAAATAAGATATCCTTTTACATCCCAATTTCAAACATATTACAACAAAATTATCATTTTTAATACAGATTAAAATTAAAATATCACTAGGAAATAATTTAAAAATATATGGTGACGAATCTAGAAGAGTACTAATATAATCATAATAACGTATATTATTTAAATACAGTATATATATATATAATATATGTTCATTGTAATTTTAAAATAAATAAATAATATTTTTGTTTATTTTTCAAACTTATTTTTGAATAAAATATTATTTTGAAGTAAATTATAATATAATAGATACATTATACATCAAATACACTTTTAATGTACTAATATCAGATATATTTAATAGAAAAACGAGGCCACCAATAAAGATGGGCACAAGATCTCCACATTTTTAAATCCGGTACTTGTTTTATGTCTTAACTGAAAAAAATCATCTTTCTATAAATTTAAACTTTTAAAAATTTATAAATTAATATAAATAAATACACAACTACACACATTCTTGAGAATCTTTTATCAATACGTGTACTAATTGAGCAAGTTTTACTAATCGTGAAAACTGATGAAAAAATATTATTATATTAATAAAATTTATAATAACATTTTTGAATAACCCATATTTTTTGAAAAGTAAATGTTTAAAAATTTGATACACTCAAAACAAATTAAACATACTTTGAATATGAGATTTAAACATTAAAACTTTAAAGTTCTACGAAATCGGTCATTTTTTAATAGTATAATAACTGTAGGTTCTTATTCAACACATTAAACGTATTTTTTTTTTTAGAGTTTTATTTATTTTAAAAAAACTAATGTTTATTTTTAATTTAAAATATAATCGATTTTTTGAAAATTTTTATCACGTTAAAAATATTTAAAATAACTTTTTCTTTAAATGTTGATTTTAGTACTCTATGGATATTATTCATACATTATTTCATAAACAATAACAATGAAATATATATATAATATACTTGTGACTGATTTTGAGAGTTTATTTTTTTTTTACCATATTACCTTATGATATAATAAATAAAATTGTTGAACTATAGAAAACAACATTTTGTAATATGCATATACTTTTTAGTTTTGTAAATCTATACGTTAGTAATAATTGGAGCATGAAATTATCGCACAAACAATTTTTTAGATGAAATAGTATACCAATTTAAAACTAATAATATTTTTCTGAACATTCGTCGAAGCTTAAAATCAACTATACAATAACTGTATATAGCGTATATTGTTTTCATGAAGTCTAAATTGTAGGATTAATATAAAAGTAGGATGAAATAAACTGTCACGTTATTGCATTTATCTACTGTTGTTTATGAAATGAGATTATTTAAAAAAAATAATACGAACATAATTTTCCTTCGGCGTAAACAAAAGTGTTAATATAATTGTATTCGATAATTTAAATATAATTGAGTTCTTGGTATATAAGTAATAGCTGAACACATTATTTTACATATCAAAACATGTGACCAATTATACTTTGATTTTGATTGCAATATAAATATTCACAAGAATCCGTTAAGTATCATAAAATACGTATAAGTTTAATAACTATTTATCAACAGTAAATAAACTCAATTGGAAATTATATGGCTGGTGTATTACAATAAGATTTACAAATACCTACAATAAATTGAAAATCGTTACGTTTATATATATATATAGAAAACTGTTTAATTAATTTATTCCAGCGAAGCAACAGTAAACGTTTAATATGTAAATAAGCACTTTGTAGTTTCCATTAGTGTTCCACGTACTATCTATCCTGTCTAAAAATATTGGTTGTTATATTACTTATAATATACACTTATTATATATAATTCTTGGATGCCTCTTCAGAATTATTTATTATAAACAAATATAATAGAATGATGATATGATAAATTGATTTAAAACAAATTAGTTTGTATAATTGTTACATTATTGTTCACATAATCTTAGGTTTCTTTTCACATATACCTTATATTCTCGTTGTGTCCGATCGTCCGTCTTGTCGATTTGTTGTCATAGTTACTAATATCAATATTGATAGTATCAGTAGTAAAATAATTTTTTACTTATATATTGTTTTAAATAGGACAGCAAAGTGAATGGAATCCAATGAGTGCATTGAATAGTTTAGTCAAAATAGTTTTGAATAGTATCATTTATCACAAATCGTTGTTATGTATTGCAATATAATATTGCTTTTAAATATCTGTCAATCGCTTTGGACTATTTTCAATACATTTTTATCAACCATAAATGTGTCATCGATTATAACTACTTTAACGTCCAAATGAGCTATAGATGTTGAATTAAAACATCTGCTGATAACTCAATTGCTTTCTTTTCGGTTTATTGATAATTGATAGTCAACATACAAAATTTGTTCGGAAAATGTAGCACGCTTGCACAGTGGGATTTTTTTACTTGTTTATAATCATATTAAATTATATCTAATTCAACCAATCAAACATTATTTTGACTATAAAATCTATGAATCATATATATTAAAAAATTACTATTCAATAATAATTTTAAACGATCACTGACTGTGATTTAAAAATGTGGTCGACGAAAGAATAAATGTAAAAATTATTATTTCATATTTTACGTTCAAACTGAACTTTTCATCATTTTACTGATTGATTCTTTTTCGTTGTATTTATAAAAAAAGAGACAATAGCAGTTATTTTTTATAGATAATGTTACATTTTTATAACGAAAATGACAAAATATATTTTAATCACATGGATGACATACGGTCGATTTAATGACGAAGAAAATCTTCTTTAAAAATACATCTTTTTGCGACAAAAATTACGAGAACATACCTTTATATTTCTATTACCTATATTTAATTTTGAGTATATATATTTTATATGATTGTAAGTATACTTATATACACACGTGACTTACAGTAATACTGAAATCGTTTTCGCAAATACTACTTAAACATTGTAATGTGTAAATAAAATTGTACTCACTTGGAATTCGGTTGATGGCTCTTAAAGGCCTTAACACCCGTATTGTTCGTATGGCAGAAAAATTAATGTTTTCCACGTTCAAACAGTACTCCAGAGCACTAAAAAGAAAAAGAACAAAAATACGACACGATAAATAACGAAACGACTGTGGCGATAATCCGCGTGTTTCCAGCGATCATGATTAACGGGAGTTTTAATTTTTAGCGTACACATTTTCACTGCCCCATTAATCACGAGTAATACATATTAAAAAATTCTGGGTAAAATAAAAAAAACTATTACATATTAAATTTTTGTTTACCCCGCGATTACGATGAAAAAATCTAATCTATTCCAGGAGTCTGCAAGGTATGTGCTGGGACCGTACGCTCCCATTGCAATCATTTTCACAATCATTTCCAACGAGAAGAATGCGAATATGAAATCGTCGAACACCTGTGAATAATTTTCATACATAAATGTCATAATATTTGAGAAAATCATTCCGACTTTCTACAATCTGTTACCTGTAATATTCTGCATCTTCTAGATATGCATTGATCGTCTACGCATGGTTGATACATACCCAGCGTGACACAATTGAGCAGTATGACCAGCATACTGGCCCTCTCGAACCACGTGTACGAATAGTTAAGGCAAATTTACAATTTAGTATATTACGTATGGAATCTTAAATCGATTATTTTATGATTTTGTTTTTCTAATTGGTTATAGTAAATTTATCATTATGAAATAGGTGAGGGACTGGAATGTTTCACATGGGTGACAGTAAGACTGTCGGGAATCGCAAATGTTTAATATAATAAATAATACCAATATTATTCGTGTATAATTTACTATGTAAATAGTTTATAATAATATAATATAATATGACTAATTAGAGATCAAACATATATATTTTATGCAAATATTTCATTTAATTCAGTTCAGATTATTCTATTAATATCCTTTAGAACTATAATTATTAAAATACATTAAATTAGAATTATTAATTGATGGTTATTAGTTTAATTATTAAAACACACAATATTTTATATGAAATCAATTTGTTAAATAATTTCACATTGGCTTACGAAAATTTGATTTCACTATCCCATGAAATAACTTATCTTATGACAAGAATAAAACCACAGTTCCACTATAATTAAATATACTACAATTTAACACTATTATAAGTCATTTCCATCTATAATTACTTAACGCTAAAATATGATTTTCAAATACAAAAATATTTAACTACAATTTAATTTAACAAATTTATCATACACATTTCTTACATTCAACCAAACGCTTACAGTCTACTCAAACAGGTGAAATCATTAAAATCTGACTTTTAATTATAATTATAATATTGTTATATTATATTCTCTGTATAAACAATCAAAAATATTGCCATAGATGGAAAAATGTAAAATAAATGATTATAGTACAATAATTTTTAATTTTTTTCTGAAGATAATTCAGTAGATTTTGATAACTTTTATACTTATATTACATATTTTATTAAACATTATACATATGCATTCAAATGCATTCGTTCAATATTTTTATGTTGCGTGTATATGTATAGATAGATTAGCCCAACTTGTATGTGAACACAAAATACTATATAATAAACAAAATATTATTGAAATTATTATTATTATTTGTTTTTTAAATTTTTTTCATATACTAAGTTATATTAACTTATAGTCTTACGATAATTAAATATTTATTAAACTCCATAAATCATAGTATATTTTTTAAACCCATTCATTATTTATTCCTATATATATATATATACATTCCTATAATAATATATCGAAAAGTTAAGTAAATGAAATTAATTATTAAAATTATATAGTAATTATTATAAGGTATATTATTGTTTGATTTTCTCAAGAAATATTTGTAAACATTTTAATATCATCAAATTCACACATCACTGTTGTATTAAGTTACTTAATTAAATTAATAAATTTGCGATAACCAATTAATAACGTTTTTTTTTAAGTGTTATAAGTCCAAAAAAAATGTTATGAACCGTAACAGATAGTGTCGAGTATGAAAAAAATTTCGAAATTATGGAAACATATTAAGCTTCATACAATAATTCTTTATTTTGCCTTTATTTGTGTATTTATCATGTGTTAAATAATTGAAACCTATACACTAAAATGTACAGATGTACTGATGAAAAATTGGGAAAATAAAGTCCTTAAAGTACTGTTTGTATAAAATATCCGATATAATTATATAAAATTTTGAAGAACATATTAAAACTGAATAAGGTAGCACATACTTAAATAAAATAACGTAATTGTAAAGTAATATACTCCTCAATTATCTCTTCGCTCAAAATCTGAAATATATTATTTTATATTCTATTATTTCTTTTGTACTTGTTTTGATTTACAGTTAAAATCATAGCTACAATTATTACAAAAATTAATATAAAAAATTAAAAATCTCATATTACATTATTATGTAGTATGATATCTAAAACCAAAAAGTTAATTTTTTTCATATTGATTATAAAATAAATAGTTTCTTTTTACAGTCTATACTTGAATAGAATAAACTTATCTACGGCATCTGTCAACTGGCATATGTTAAACATGCATTCCCAAGAGATTTTTTATTAAATTCAGATATTCCGAATATTTTCCTGTATAATTCCAAACATTTAAATAAAACAATATGGGTATTATTATTACCATTATTATTAGTATTACAATACTATTTTATTTTAGACCACTTTACAATCCTTTATATATAAATGCATTAATTAAACTATAAATATTATGACAAATATTCAGCATTGTGAACAAATAACAAAGTTCAAGTAAACGATAAATTTTAATGAATATTTAATAAATATTTGTTATGTAGCAACTAGCATATCTAGTCTTAGTTTTTATACTTTATGGATAAGTGGGATTGTATATTATAAACATTCAATTTCCACTATCGACATTGTAATATATTTTGAATTGTGAAAACAACTATAACAACCATATACATAAAATAACAAAAATACATAAACTTTAGTATTACCGAAACGATATACGGATGTTGAATAAGAAATGTGATTTTCCAACTCTTTATTTTATAAAGGTTATATTATAATATTCCGTTTATTCATATATTTACTTTACATTTTTCATAGATAAGGTAAACTAAAACTTAACAGCTATATCAATAAGTTGTAATCAATAAATAAACGGTGTCTGTGGATTTTATTTATATAAACGTATTATAATTAATTTCATTTATTTAAGTCAGCCTTACCATTTTAATATTTGAGATTGAATAAAAAAATAAGCACCTCATCTACTTAACATTAAATAATAAGCTATCGGTTTGTACAAAAGAAGCATTTTAAAATCAAGTGGATAGTATTATCCGCTTTAATGCCAATTTATAAAATACATGCTTAATTTTGATGTAATGTATAATTATTTAAAATCCATAATTGAATTTCATTAAATTTCTCATATTTTATCATTAAAAATAAGCACATTTAAACAAATTTATTTTTGAATATTTTAACATTTATTCAGATTTATTCAATTTATACGGTAAAAATATATTATTTATTAACCTTAAAAAATATATGATAAAAATAATATCACGGTTTTAATAGTACATTAAAAATTGTTAATTACTTTTAAAGTATTAAATTTTAGTTAATGTTTTAATTTTAATGTATTTTAATAATATGATCTCAATAAAATACTTATACCATTTAACTATCAAAACAGTATTGTTCTCACCAATTACACACAATATAAAATATCAAACAGTATGATGTTTTAAAAATGATATAAATGTGTTTATTGTCTTATACTAAAAATACAAAAATTAATTAACGATATGTGCTATTTTAACGTAATAATGTAAAAAATTTTGATATAAATTATTTAGAATAATCTCAAAATAAAACAAATTAATTAATTACGGAATAGATAAAATAATATAATAAAACCTAATCCAAGTCCTAACACACACAATCATTATTGTTGAATTATACAGTTTCTCTTAATGAATATAAGTAAAAAGAATTTATAGTTTATTTATATATATTAATTTTGTAAAATATTTATATATGTATGAATTAATATATACAACAATAAACCATACATGTGATACAAATAATAATACCTATAGATATCTTTTTAGTTTTATTCTAAATTTAAAATATTTTTACAATATTAATAATTTTATATGTTTATTATAATTATATATAAATATTAAAACTAACAAAACTGTTTTTAATAAATATAAATATAAGAAATATTTCACATTTTTTTATACGCGTATTATTATTTTTATGAACGGATTGAATTTATTGAAATTACTTTTTTTATAAATAAAAATGTTTTATTATGTAAAGTTAATATTTGTTAGTAGGTTCAATCAAATTTAATAAAGATTAAATTATAGGTTTGGTGAAAAAATAATGAGATATTTTTTTTAAGTAATTTTCTTTGATCCTTATCAGTTTTTTATTTAATTGCCCTATAAAATTATATTTTTATACGCAAACACACACACACATACACCTACAAGTTTTGTGAGTAATCAATATAAATTACCTACATAAAAGGCAATTCGTGCATATTTGGCCACCTATTATATTACATCAACTGGGCCGATTTCTACTATGAGACTCATACTAACCTATAAAATAATCTTCAGAATAGGATGGACATATTTTATCAACACTGAATTTACTTATAGACGATAATTAAATAACGATATACATAGATAATTAGTAAAATCATATTTAAACCATAAAAAGGGTTTTTTATTTTTAATGAAAATAAATATAATAAAAAAATAAGAAATAATAAATTTTTTTATAGGTAGTATACATTTATAAACTTTTTAATACATAACACTGTATAACCCTTATATTTATTAAACTCATAGTTAACAAAAATAATAATTTTTTTTATTTTATTACTTAGAGAAAACTATACAAATTCGGTGTAATAATAAAATCTTAACCATTTGTAAGTACATAAAAAGTTAAGCTAATAAATTGAGTTAATAAATCATGTAATATAATTTGTTTATTTCAATAAATGTTACTTCCTCCAATGACGTATAATAGTCTAAGGAAAATTCAATAGTTAATGAATGTATTATATTGTTTTTTAAAATATATTTCAAACATATGTTAATAGAATTCAACCCGACGTAAATAGTAGTATTTTGTCGTACTTAATTGACATTTTTTTAATGTAAAATATATTTTATTTAAGAGAAAATAAACATTTGATTGGGATTAATTAATGTCAGGAAACTATTATTTCAAATTTAAAACAATACCATTATCAGTAAATTTGAAAACTTCATCAATATTTTATAAATATGCGTGATTTTAAAAATATCTACTCAATGTCAAAAGCAATTAAAAAATTATTACGTAGAGCATATATGCATTACAAATAAATTAGCTTCATAAAAAATGTTCAAATATCTCAGATTTATTAAAATGTATTACATCTCTAGAAATAATATTATGGTACTAATTGTAAATAGATAAATATTGTACATGTACATGAATACATATTTTGTGAACGATAATCATAAAACAATTTTTTATTCACTGTCAAAATGCAACTTATTCAATTTTTTTTGTTTTGTTAAAAAACGTAAAATTTTGTTTGCAAAAAATATAAATAATTTCTAAATACAGAAGATTCGATTACGATCAAAAATGCAAAAATTAATGTATCACTCTGAAAAATAAATGTTACTAAAAATTGATCAACATTCTTTTAACATTCAACGCTAAAATGTTAACGTAAACTATTTAGAACCTAAATTTGTACTTCTTATCTTTACTTTTATAATCTGTCACACAAAGTAATTTAAATTATTAAACAGTTAATCTAAAGAATATACACAATAATTTGAGGGGTATTGTTAAAATTAGTTAACCTGTCATTAAACAATTTTTCGGAAAATCCACTTCGTAAACGAAATTAGTGCATAGACCTCCAACATTAACTTGAACTAGCCACTTGAGTTTCGTCAATGATCGGTTTTCTTCACCCGTAGGAAACATGGTTATCATTTTTAAATTTTACATAACATATGTTTACATTACATATTTGGGATGATGTACAAATTGTACATTTTTCTAATGAAAAAGCAAATATTAGTTTATTCCTGAATTTCATGAAAAAATTAATTGTTTATTCTTCAAAAATAGTAAAAAGTAATTACTACACATTTTTTAATAGTTAGTTTATATTTATTTAAAAATAATGCTTCCGAATAAAATGCTTTGCTTAAAAGATGTACGATATTATTTACCTGTAATTAAAACCATAAGAAAGACTGCGATAGCCGATTGTCTCATCTTGTATATAATTTCATTTTCGTGATTTTTTTTCTAGATTATGTGTTTATAATGCTTAGCTGTGCAGTTTTGTACAAGTTTTATGTCATAAGCTGACTAGATTATTTAACGGTTTATAATAAAGATTGAACACTTGAATGAGTCTGAAGATTTATGTTAAAATAATCTTGAGAAATAATATTTATATACAACCAAGGTAAGACCATCAGAAACTATACTTGAAAGAACAAAACTTATTATTTCAATAGTGACGTAGATGTGCATAAGTAATTATTGATAAGTCAGCAATTTAATATTAAATCGTCTAAATTCGATTTAAATGTTTAAGCCTATAACCGACATAAAATAATTGAAAATTCACTGTATTTACCTAAAATCATTGATACTTTAAATTGTTTAAATTAGATTTAGTCTAAAATAATAATGATAACGATTATGAAGGTTGATTTATTATTCATAAATTAACTATTTATAAATTGTATATATTGACGAAAGAGCATAATTTGTATATTGTAAGATGAAATCTACATTTTAAAAAAGATCATAAACAATTTTAACAACAACTTTTTGTTTTAATTTTTTTTTACGATTTACTAAATTACACAGTTACCCAAATGCATAATAGTTAAAACATAAAGAAGTTCTAATAAGACGTATTTAAAGTTTTTAAGTTGGTTATAAATATAATTTGATAAAACAACGAATAAATACTTTAGTGTCGTTTCCACTTCATATTAAAAATACAAAAATGAATTTATAATAATATAATACAAAATAGTATCGCTATATATTGAACAAATTTTAAATACGTTTTCCGTATTTTGAAATCACATATATTTTCCATTTCAAATATATAAATAAATAACAATCATGTGAAATGTTAAAATATAACCTTCTACGATATTGCATCAGTGGTACTTGATAAATTAAAAATATTGATTCTTATTTAATTTATTAACTGATATACAACGATTCTTTGTATTAATTTAACTACGTTAATATTATAATGCACATAAAGTATTAAAATGAATAAAATCACACAAAAATTGTTTTAATTAAATTAAATATATTGAGAATTATTAAAGTATATCAAAGCAACTTGATTTTGAACAAGAAATCTGGGTTAAATTAAATCTTGATTAGAACGTTTTAAAGGGTTACGGAAATAATAGTTTAAAGCTCAGAGTATTAATTAATAATTTACTACTTGCGTTAAGAATTTAATCGATTTATCTTTATATATATGTGTAATTTTTGAGAATAAACCAGGACAATAATAGTAAATATATAACAATTATTAAATATCTTTTATCATTATTTTATTTATCCTTATATTCATTAAATAGCATTATGTTAATGTATGTTTTTTAAATATAATTCAAAAATAAATAAATTTATATAAATATGTCATAAATATTTCATTATTAAAATGATAATTTTATCATCGGTAGCTTTTTTTAATAAAATATATGGATGAAAAACATTATTGAAATACATTGAGTACTAATCTTTAATATACCATGTATTAAAATGTATAAAAAGTTAACCCCGTGATTAATATAACACGTGTCATAGTTTATTAACATAAAGTAATGCAATACAAATTAAATCATTATAAATTAAATCTTGATTAGTTCTCCATGTCCTGTATCTTAGTGTTATTGGATTAGGTGGACGTTCTATATTTTAAAATTAATTTCAAACCTTAAGACGAGCGTATTCAAGGTTTATTTTTTATTTAGGGTTATTTATAATGGTAAACGAAAATAATAAAAAACCATGTTTATTATACACTAAACATTAAATGTTAACAGAAGCTAGTTTAATGTTGTTTTATTGGTTATTATTTATAAATTATATTTTTAAAATATAAACATACAAATCCGATTTCAGTTTGAAAAATCATACTACATAATTAAATGTCCAAAACATTTTACACGTGTTAAAATACTTTAAAACAAATTAAATTGCACAGTTAAAACTTAAAACACCATGTAATTCACAAGCTTATCATAATTGATCGACTCATTTAAAATCACAAAATCACAAAATCACAAAATGATCAAACATCTAATATTGAACATTTTGATTTATTTTATTTTTTACCTTCTTTTTTAAACAATTATTGGACCTACATCCCGTTCTTCTTAGTCTTTGTATTTAAATTGTTTTCGCTATTACACACACATAATATTAAGTATTATCCTTCAGTTGTTTTGTTTATTTAATACTGTCTATATATACTTGTTTGATTTATTTTTAATTTAAAATAAATCGAAAATGTCATTTCCTATAGTTATAAACTATCCAATCAATATCACACAATCTACATTGTCCAGTTGTATCTTAGGGCCAAAAAATATTTTTGTGATGCTTGTGAGTGGCATTCTTTTATTACAAGCATAATTTAGAAGTTTTTTCTTAAGACGATGGTAAACATAGAACCTACGTCTGATGAAAAATTGTTTTTTCCTGAAGTAAAGACACTTGTAATTCCTTTACAACTATATTCAAATATACGTATTAGAAAAAGCCTAAAGCCAAACGTAGCCAAAACCTACAGCTGCAATCATGATATTTACCAAATGTGTATTTAATAAAATGATAGAAATACGTCAGAATAAGTAAAATAGACTACATTATAATTCCCATTTATTCTTTAATTTTTTATTATATTTTTATCTCATTACAAATTTTTATATTTCATATATATATATACATAAATGAATGTCTGTCTGTCTGTCCCACATGCGTTCCTAAACTGTTGATCCGATTGTAATGAAACTTTGGTGAATTGTTGAGCATACCATCGTGAAGGTTTCTGTAATATAAAATTTTGAAATACAACTAACGAGAGTGGTAGCTAATACAGGACATTTTGGGATTCTGGGTATTAAATAGTTACCATGGTGACCATTTAAATTATTATTGAGTTTAAAACATAATCTTCTGTAACTTATTATTATATTTTGGTGAGTATATTTTTCAAACAGTTGTGCAATCATGCCTCCCAAACAAATCTACACTTCAAGTACGAAAAAAAGCATCTCGAATTTCAGAAACAGACAAATAAAGAAAAGCAAAACTGGAAACTAATTCTCAAACCCGATTGTCTGAAACAGAACAGAAATGTGATGAAAGAAGAGATACCGATCGAGTACGCACTGTACGATCCAGGCAGTAACTGCACGCTGAAATCAATTTTGTTACATTCCACTATGATGTTCATTATAACTTCATCCAAGTGTTGTGATTGGAAAAATGGACAAATAATGAGAATATTGCAATGCTCTTAAAATTAAGAATGAAACACCAGGAATTTATTGCGCGGGGGGAACAGTAAAATTGCCAAAATTACACACACCACTTAAACCATTAGCAACGTTGTTATCAGGTGACACAAGTCAATAAAAACTTTTCCTCTCTAACATACAAAAATACAATTCGTGTTTCCAAATGACATCTTTTGGTGCGACAAATATCGTGTGAGAAAATTAAATACCAACATTCAAAGTGCAAAAGCAAATTTATCATGCTGGGTCTCTACTACCACTTTCGGATGCAGACTACAAATTTCTGCAGATGTATTTCATGGGAAACACTGATAATCAAATTTATCAATGTTACTAATTCAATGTAGACACAAAACGAAAAATTGTCGTTGAATTACAAACTTTATTTGATCGACACAATGAATTAATTCGATTGTTTAGAATTGCCTTAGAACGAATGTCAACAGATGACTAAAAAATTATAGTTAGAGTTGACAAAACATCTATCGGCCAACACGTAAGACAATATAATACACCGACGATAGATGAAGTGGCGATTTTTATAGTTGATGAAAAATTTGACTTGCGTGTCTATAATTTCCATCGCAGAAATGGTGATGTTTATCGAATTTCGGAAACGTATCGCTTATATGACAGTTTGCATTAACCGATTTTATTTTACAGAGAAGAGGATGGATATCATTTCAACATCAAATTGAGAAATCCAAGAACAGATGAGGAAACAAATAAGAAAGTTTGTGCCATGAATTACTTTCAATTAATTCGTATCGATTAATGATTCGTAAAAACGCTGAAAGTCATATCTTGAAATGTCGACAATTATTCCATCAATATACTGTCGATACGTTTGCAAATATCGAAACAGAACGACTCCGTTTTCATTCGGTTGAAAGTTGCATTCAGAAGAATATATACATTTACGTGATACAGTAGCCAACGATGACAATATGAATCCCAATGCATTGGAAAAAATGGTAATTCTACCGGCTACATTTACAGAGAGTCCACGGTACATGCATGAATACATACAAGATGCAATAACATACGTCCGAGCATATGACCGCCCAGATTTGTTCATCACTTTCATATGCGTCGGTAAGCCTTCATATTTGTTCGTCTACGCACCAGAAAATACTATGTATCCTAAAGCATTTTAATAATATAATGAATTATCGTAATATTCGATTTCTGTTAAATGCGAAGCAATACAATTTTAACTTCTCAGGGGCGAAGCAAGGTAATTCAACTATTTTATATAATATATGTGTGTGTAAAAAAAATTTAAAAAAAAATTAAATTTTGTTTTTCGGTTGGTCGTTGACAGAGTAAATTTAAAAAGAATAATATGTTACCGTAATTGACATATTCGTCGTAGTTTTGTTCTATAAAGTGTTTTATTTACACGCGACACTCAAAAAATTATTAAAAATGTAAACCGTAACGTTCCGTCGTGTTTTATATATCATATCTACACAATTTTTTTTTCGACGACGTATCTACAATAGCTAGCCGAAACGCCAAACGAACGTGTCTCGTTATATTGTTATTTCGATATATTTCTCTCAGCTTAAATAGTGACGCGTTTCCACGGCGGGTTGCCCCAGGAACCGGGTCGTAATAAATAATGTGACGTCACTCCCGTTATCTAGACGAGAACGTGCGACAGGACGATATTGTTCCGGAGACGAGAAATTTCGAGCCTTACGCGAGATGACGTACAGGTGGCTTTTGTTCGCGATCCTGGCCGCAATCGTCGAGGACGCGGCCGAGATGGCGCAGGAACGGTCACAGGTTTCCGATGTCGTCGTCGCCGAAACGTTGTCGGCCCCGGACGACCGCCGTGAGACTGTCGTGGAGACTTCGACATTTGCCATCGAGACTTCATTGGATACGACGACCGACCACAAGAAGACCAATACCGTCGACGATCTTCGCAACCGCGTCGTGCAGCAGACCGACGAGTTGAACAAAGCTATCGCCGCGTTAACCATAGCTCAACAACACGAACAACGGTTGGCCACGTTGGAACGAGAGAAATACGGGTATAATCATATGTAACGCGAATTACAATATTTTTTTCCAAACTTTAAAACAAGGCTTATTATTCTCATCATTATTACTTGGACTGAACCGACACTTGCAACAGCCTTGATTCACGTCCGAGCTATTTATTTATCTGTGTGTACGTTATATTACGTAAAGTAGACGAACATTCGTTTCGAATGTTGTTGAAATATTATGATATTATACACGCCGGATTTATCTGTCTGGCAGAAACGAAAAGAGCCATACGTTTTCAAATAGATTAAACATTCAATATACACTGATCGCTGTCCGGTCGCAAAAATGTAAAGCATTTAACTAATATAAAATATAACACGTGCAATGATTTGTCTTCCTCGTCGCGTGCATGCTCAACATTGCGGCGAATTTATTGTCGTTCATGCGACCGAAACTATATATTAGACACACAAGTACATCGTTCGATCTTCGGCCTCATATTAGTCGTATGTTAATTGACCTGTTACGTCGAATTCGAACACGTAAACGATAATATACCTAATATATTATTCATCGCGGGTACTTTCTCTCCGTCTTTCTCTCTCTCTCTCTCTCTCGATATTTCAATTTTATGAGATATTTATGAAATACGTGTGTTTCTACAAAAGAATAAAATGTATAAACGTTTGATTTTTTTTTATAAACTCTTTATTTATCTATATTTTTCGTCGGTTTCGGATTTAAAAATCCGATGAATGTTTTCTGTCAAAAGAACATTTAAATGTTAGGAGATATTGTAAGTAGAAGTCTATTGTATCGAAAACATACATTCTCGGTAACGCTTTACCGGAAACCGTACAGAAGTGTAGAATAGATACTAATCACGTATGTTTAGCATAACGTGCATTTTTACCACAGGTACGTAAAAAAGATAGAGAACAAGGTATTGTGTATCATGGACAACGCGCAGTTCCCGAAAAATGGACCGTCGGACGACACGTCTGTGATCCAACATCGGCCCACGTGCCGGACGTCCGAACAGTCGAGCCGTCGATTGCAGATAATCCGCCGGCTGTTGGCCGGAGCCGAATTAGGATTGGTACAAATGCAGAGCATCAGAAAGCTGAGCGTGTCCAATACGGACCGCAGAAAGAAGTGACGGCAGCAAATGATTATCGTCAATGTTTTGTGTGTGTGTGTGTGTGTGTGTGTGTGAGTTTGTAAAGAAATATTGATAATATTCCTAACTCGAAAAACACTTTATTTCTTTACTTTACGATGTAATTGTTATAAGACCAATTATTATTTTAGTCGCTTAAATCATAATTGTTGTGTCTCTGAATAAAAGAAATCAAAACTTTATGGTTTATCGACAATTTAATAATAGTAAGATATATTTTGTTACGCGTTCGATTTATACAATTGTTCAACTTTAACTGTTAATAGAACTTGATGTAGTATGTTTGTGCATTTTGTGGAGCCCCAAAGCTAATTAACACGTTTTTGTCGTTTGGTACCAAATAGTAAAGTGCATTATGCTAATTTAATGAACAGCCTTGTTTGCCTTGGAAAACTATCAAACTTATTTTACCACGTGTGTTGTATTTTACAAACTGTTTTGTGCGTATATTGTATATATCTGCTTCAAACACCTGCCTAATTTGTATTTACGAAATATTTGTAACGAATTATAAAAATTATGTTAAAGCAATATCATTATAACGTTTAACGAATTAAATTGCACCCATAACATTTAACAACACACGTGAGTTATTTTTGAAATTATTTTAAATTTACAACCTAAAGTTTAAAATTTTGAATAGAAATCGTTTTGTGCCAAAACCATCTAATAGCTAATTATTTAATATGTTATCGTGCATTGCATATTTTATACTTTATTGTCATACACTTGTCCTATAAATGTATAACATTAATACGTTTTATTATTTCTGGAAACAGTTCACTGATATACACCAACAATTTTAAACATATTTATTTTTATAAATATTATATTGTAATAGTGAAAATATCGTTTATGTCTTGATAAAATTACACCCGTTGGATAAGCAAAACTAATTTTGTATTAATTGTGCAATGATAATACCAACGATATTTCTTTTTTTATGACCGAATTTTTATCGAATAAAAAATGTCGTTAAGTCGCTCACTCTCGTCGATTATTTTATTGCCAGTCGGTAGCAAAACGTAGTTTAAAACCAAATATCGTTATTCTTACGTACCATGTCATAAAATAGTTATAGTTTTAATAATACCGTCTATGCCGCAAAGCCGTTGATGTATACCGTTGTGCGCGTTATTCTGCAAATTATTCCGTTCAAATTTCATTCCCTGAACAATATACACGTTTAAATAATATATCCAAACTGTCTTATAAAACTAACAATATATTTAATGAAATGTAACAAGTGAAATAAAATATATAGATATTTTAAATGTGCATCAATATACATATAACATTCTCTATGAAATATTTATCATTCTTGACCGAATGATGTAAATCTTATTCAGAACAATATTGATTTTGAAAATTTAAAGTTTAAATTTATGAAATTGTCACATATACAACATTAAATTTGATTGTACAAAATTTGTGTATGCGTTTAGAATTTTCTTCGTATAACATACTAAAATTACTTATAGAATTGAATGATGTAAGACTCACGTCAATTATATCTGAAGGAAAACTGATTTCCAAGTTTTCAAATTATATTTTAGGTACTAGTACACACCGACTTTTCTAATAGCTCCTATCGAAAACTGACAATTACAGTTACAATAATTTACAAACAATGCACGGTACATATAAAAAAATTACTAAATATTCATCAGCATTATCATATCCAATTTAATAAGTTCAATTGAATTATTGGTGATCCATTCTATTGACGTATAATTTACCTAATCGTTTATTTAAATTTAAATTTTATAAAAAGAAAATATATTTACATATTAATATACGCAATGCCTTTAAATCGATATTTAACGAGTCTTTTGTTAAAAAATATTTGAGATAGCAAGATACCGATTAGCGATTACTGACTACTTAACAAAATCAGTATGAATTATCACATATACCTGTAAGTACTGTGATAAACCAAAACTCATATTTAACTTCACGTTATATCCAGAACTAACAATATAAAAATTCGATTAATTGTTGGAAGTATTTAGTACGCAGTTGAAACTCGCGTAGGAGCTTATAAGCAACCAATTAAAACTCATTTCATCTGACTTCGAATTTACGCTTATTTCGTGAAATTCTAGGTAGTAGCGGAAACTTTTCAGCAAATTTCTATACGGTGCACATAATATTATAATAATTCTTGTTTCACACGAACGATAGCGCCGTATACAAAAATCGTAGGTGAAATTTTTTCTTTACCGTGTGTATAACACCATACACACGTGAACGTAGACATTTTGCTTTCGTTATCCTCCGCGAGCACCGTGTTTTTATAATGGTAAGCTACTTCACTTCCCATAAAAAGCAACTGCTTTTGTTATATATGTATGTTTTATTATTGTTATTAACAGTATTATTAAAAACATAAATAAACGATGTTTAAAACGCTTTTTAGGCACGAAAATTGTTAATTCAATTCCATAAGAGATTTGTACATCATATGTACTCGTATTTATTATACTGTTCGAGTGTACAATATAATATTATTATACGATAGTTTTATCGTATAGGTGCACAAATGAAAAATACTCACCTAAATGGCATGCCTTTTGATTTAAAACATGAAATAAAAGAAATAATTTTAAAATACTTTTCAACATTGTTGAATTTCATATGAAGACAAATAAATCGCGATCATAGTATGGTTCACTTCACGAAACGAGCCGATATTTTAGTATACCAAACTGTAATCTGATCGGATATAGCAAAAAAAACCCATTCGTATAAAAAATGAATAACGCACGTGCACATTATGGTCTCACATTATGGTGCTCATTAACTATAGAATACTTGACATACAAATTTTCAATTTAATACTTTTATAATAAAAATGTTAGATAAAAACGATTTTATAGAAATTTAAAATATATCAAATTATTTAACACGCCATTTTTATTACATCCAAATTATATGATTTTTTTCTGAGTCTATTCTACATAGAAATAAATGTAAAATCAATCGGTTTTATTGTATTTTACGAAAGTAATTTTTATTTAAATTAAATATGTTTGTAATTTAGTAATTAAGTAATAAGTCACCAAAAACATTATGAATGGAATACAGAAAATATGAATTTAAAAAAAAAAATTCATAATAATTAAACTAAGTATTGGGTACAAAACTCAAATTAATTTCATATATTATGTAATTCTCGTTAGTAAGTTCATATTCGAAAATTTTCAACAGATAGCGTATGAATCTTGATACTGTAATGTATACGACAATATCAAGTATCAATTAGATGTTTTTTATTTGAAGTAAAGAGTACGAAAGAAACAAATTTAATATTTACAAGAAAGTGTAAGAAATATATCTAAGTATAAAAGAGTTAGTTTTGGTCATACTGTTTATTATAATACATATAAATCAAATTATAGATATTAATTTCTCTAATATGTATTCAATTTGGTGCATACAATTATAAAAATATAATATACATCAATTACAAACATTAACACTAAGTGTATAGTGTGACAACCAATTTTGATTATCATTTTGATGAACCATTTATAATTTATAAATTTAATGATTTATAGAGATGTATTTATATTGCTTTATAAGTAAAAAGCATACTCCACTTCAAAATATTTGATTCCTGCGTGTTTCGAAATTATTTTATTAATTATTGCTAAACAACGTGTGCTTCATTGTTTTATTTTAAATGTATGGAAAGTAACTAAAAAATAAATCATCGCTAACATTTAATTGTGTATGTTTTATTTGAATAATAACTTTTAAAATAGTTGAGACTCACGATACAACCACAATATTTAATTTTACATTTGGTAAACAAATGTATTATTATTTCTGTACTATGCTACGCGTTTATAAGTAATCTAAAACTAATAAGAATTTTTGAAAAAAGTATTTGTATTTTTACATACAAAATATTCTATTTGATAATATGCTAATCATTTTTGGATTATTTTATTATCCCAAAACATATTACGTCAATAATCAATTAATTATTTGCAAAACCAATTTATTGGGCAGAATCGAAAAATATGAGAAATTCAAAAATGATTCTAAATATAAGTGAGTTAATTTTAACATTATTTATTAAAATAATCCAATTATTATTATTATATTATATTATTATTATTATATTATTATTATTATTATTATTTATTATTCTTTTATTTCTTAAATCGCAAACGTAAACTTTTAGAAATTGTAAATAAAGAACTGATTCAAATTAATGTCATAACTTTTCTCATATTTTAGATTCGTGAAATTACATTTGTTAAATTTATATAAGTATATAACAAAATGTTACTTAGTTTAAAACGAAAACAAATGGTTTGGTTTTAAATCATCATTTATAAGAATGTAGGCATAAACATATGTTATATGATTTTTATATTTGTCATATTACCATTTATGTAGTGAGCAAAAAAATAAATACGAGTATTAATATTATTATTTCTACTTCTTAGTAATAAAAATATAGTTCTTATTTTATTACCTATATAATTTAATTAAGTCACAACATCAATTTATTTATGGTGGCACGTAAATATACAATGCTAAAAGTACCTATATTAATCATTTTAGGTAATATTTTATTATTAGTCAATTTGTCATTTCTTAAATATTTAGTTACATTTTGAAATAAACAACGAATATCCTTTTGGTGATTACTAATGCAACTAATATTTGTATGAATGAAATTGTTAAATATTTATATTAACAACACACAATTACGTTAATATTTTTAAAAAACCTAATAAATTATAATGTATTATGTTATAACAGAAAACTCCATTACTATTTATTAATCGTACAGTCATAATCACCAAAAAAAATTTTTATTTATTTATATAAATTATATAAACTATATATAAATAAGGTGATAACCTTCTTTTAATCACATTATTCAAATAAAATTAGGTTTCTTAGTTCCGTGTAGACAGTCCGACTGCAACCATGCGTTATTATTTCTCTCCGGTTAAAAGTACTTTACAATATGTAATTTCAGTCAATATCATAAAAAAATGATATTATTATAAAGATCTTCCTACTGGCAAAATAACAGTGAAGTCAAAATCAACCTGCGGGAATTGTGCGTCAATCGGTGAACAAAATATTATATATTTTAATTAAAACAATCGCCGCTAACTACATTTTCAGAATAACACGAGTGCCGGGCGATCGACCCTTCTCAGTCTTCTCAGTTTTATCGACTCAGGTAGTCGATAACAATATCAAATCGCACGGGCAATAAAAACGACAAAACCGTACCTCTGATTGTTATACGCTATAATCAAATAATAAATAATGATAATAAATCCGGGTGGTAATCACCCAAACAATCAAAAGACCACTTTCTGCATCGTCCTTCTCACCGAAATCGCCTATCACCCAAAAAAAATCCGTATTTATCCTAACCGCTCACCTCTTCATACAGCAAACGATATAGTACTAAAAAAATCTATTAACCAAACTAATAGTAAATAGTAATACTTTAGCAAAGTAATATAAACAGTAATAAAACATGATACCTCTTCCACCGCCTATCTTCGTCAAAGGGGTACAAAACTACTTAGACCTTATTAAATAACTCAAAGAGCAAATTGGCCCCGAAAATTACATATGTAAATCTTGCTTAAATAGTTTAAAACTTCAAACCAAAACTCTCGATTCATATAGAAAAATAATTTCATTCCTAAAAAGCGAAGACACCAACTACCACACGTACCAAATAAAATCTGAAAAGCCATTTAGAGTCGTAATACGCAATCTTTATCCAACAACTCTGTGTGACGAAGTAAAATCTGAACTAGAAAATCTCAACTTTTCGGTTATACAAGTTGTTAACGCACTTCAACGTCAAACAAAAACCCATATACCTCTCTTCTTCGTCGACTTGGAAAAAGTTGATAACTATCGATCGATTTTCGATGTATCATCTATACTCCATACTAAAATAAAAGTCGAAGAACTACATAAACGCCGTGACTCAGTGCAGTGCCAAAACTGCCAGGGCTACGGCCACACCCATTCATATTGCCACTACGCCCCACGCTGCGTCCGTTGTGGTCAAAACCACCATTCCAAATCTTGCACTAAAACAATCGATACGCTACCAACATGTGCATTGTGTCAAGTCTAACATCCCGCCAACTATAGAGGTTTCCAAATTCACAAACAGCTACAGCTACAACGGAACCGCTAATCATCTTTAAAACACCCCTCTGTATTTGTAAACCCATCTAAATCTCAAGCCGATTCACCGACGACAACTCAAATGCCCCGATATCCTAATAATTAGCCTAAATACTCGTACGCTCAAGCCACTTCCGGCACAAATCAAAACCCCCTCCCACTCACAGAAAAACAACCAATAGAATTATCTTTAATATTGAACAACTTTATATTAGATTTCAAAACAATTTTAAATTCATCTATTTAAAACAGTTCTCACACGCCTTATTGAAAACACTTATGCAAAATAATACTTTTACATTAAACTCCATTTTAATTCTTCTCTGGAATCCTAACGGAATCCTGAATCACATAAATGAACTAACCGCAGTACTACATGAAAAAAAAGTTGACATAGCTCTTATATCTAAGTCTCACCTAACCATTAGAACAAAGTTAAATATCCCTGGTTATCAGCTTATTACATCCAATGACCCCGACAACACCGCTCATGCAGGTTCTGCAATCCTTGTCCACTCACATTTAAAATTTTACTTCCTAACTAATTACAACAAAAATTACTTACAATCTTGTACAATAAACATAACATTAAATCATACTCGAATAAAAATAGCAGCTACTTATTGTCTGTCTAAATATAAAATAACAATTGACTAATTTAAACAATATTTTAACTCTCTTGGTAACAAATTTATAGTCGGGGGCAACATAAATGCAAAACAAACTATCTAGGGCTGCAGAATAAACAACCCCCGTGGTAGCAACCTCTTTCAACTCATCTCTTCAGAACACTAGAAAATATTTGCTCCCTCTGATCCAACCTACTGGCTCACCTCCATGAGGAAACGTCCAGATATCCTCAATATATTTGTTACAAAAATTCCATACAATCGTTTTCATCATATTGAAAATTTTAATAATCTCTGCTCAGACTATTCTTCTGTTCTTTTTACCCTAAACTCTACACTTCCTTCTCATTCCACCACTCAAAGACAAAAAAATAAAACCACTAACTGGGAAAAGTTTCATGACATACTAACTAATAACACTAAATTATTATATAATAATTATTTCAAAATCTACGTTTTAACTACTTTAAATAAAAAGATATATCTAACAAAAAAAATTATAGACATCTATTATGTTGATAAAATAAATCACATTTTATTAAAATTGCCGTAAAATACGAGTACATCGATGTGAATGGAAAAAACAACACACAGGACAAAAACATTTTCAAATAAAAACGATCAATACACTGTAATATAACTTATAAAATGATTTCGCTTTTTGATTGACAAATAGGCTAGATTAAACAATGTGTTGAAGTTGATTTTTTAATTACTGTACTATAAAATTCATAAGTTTTATATTATTTTTGATTTTAAAGCTGAGTATGAATCGTCCCAATGAATGAAAATGTTAATACTATTTACACAGAGCACTGTATTCAAGACCCAGAAATGTGTTAATAAAAAATGGTGTGAACACATTACAAATAGATATGTATATATATTTATAACTGCTGTGGACGGAATACGTTTATATATATATATATATATATATAATATATATTTTATATATGACTGCAATATTATAAATATTCGTTGCACTTATCTTAAGTACGTCTTTTCTACCTTTAGACACCCTCCATGTCCGTAAAGTTGGTACGTGTACTTTAGTAAAGTCTAACGGAGATACAAAGTACGCATATAAATTAAATCAGGAACAGCTCTGATAATTATTATGCTTTTTAACTTAATTCACTCTTAAACGATAATATTTTCAAACAACACACTCTTTGTTTAAACGAGATGACTGGATATATTATTGTATATTTATCAAGAATTTAAGCAAGTCCAAATTATCAAATTAGCCTGACGTGATATACGAATGTTTAAAACTATGTCTGGAAATTGCATTACTCATATTCTAGGAATAAGAATTTTTTATATACGAGTACATAATTCAAGAAGACTGGATATGATATTTTATGGCTCAAAATTGATTTATTCGCAGACTTTGTCTTAGTATTTGATTTAGATTTTAAGTTAAATTATGTAAGGTACTTCTGATTTATTTTTTCTACTAAATTTATTTCCCATGACCTCACAAGAAATAATAATAAATGTTTGTGATTACCATAATAAAAATGGGACCAGTACTTAGTTTGTAAATATTATATTAATTGTATCTACGAATGCTGTTGATAATAATTAAAAATTATTATAAATAATAAACCTACTAATCATAACATATTCATGTTACTTTCTCGGGTTTAAATTAACAACTAATGCTTATTTTTTATTATTATTGACACTTGTTGAGTTAGTATTGTTTTTTTATCTTGTAATTAAAAAATAATTGATTCGTAATATTATAATAAAACATAATATATTAGAAATGTAATTATATTACTCGTGCTATTTTAAAATGCAAAAGCGAAGTGTTACCAATAAAACTTATAAAATTGTGTCATATAATAAGTATGACCTATATACATGTATATAAGTGTTAACTAATAATAAGAATTGATTTGCAAGACTTTAAATCTCATCGCTGAACAAATTTTGTCAGAAATACTGTGTTTAAGAATTCTATATTAAACTAAAACTTTTAGGCAAAATGCATATCAATTTAATGTCGTGTCACATTATATACATAATAATATATTACAAATTTTATTACAAATATTACCCTTTTGGAAAACATATGTCAAAATAATATTTAAGACGTATTAAAATGATAAACAGCAAAAATAGTTTGAAGATAAAGTAGAAAATTTGAAAAATACTGTGCTTACCATTAAATGTTTATTTAGTACATTATTTTGTGTATGAAATATGAAATCAATCCGTTCTTAATTCAACTCGAAACAATTAAATCATGTTTAAAGCAAATTTTTCAAAAAATTAAGTCAAAATTGAAGCTCTATACATTATTATCGAAAATCGATTACCCAAATTTTAAATATAAATGCTTACAAATAATGTCTATATGTGGACCATCATATTTTTAAGTTTACTCGTCTAAGAAATCAGGTATAAACATCAAAAAGTGACAGACTAAAAAAAAGTATGTACTATAACAGTCTCGTCACATAGTATACATGGGTATATGTGTGAGTGTATACATATGTATATACATATATATATATATATATATAATTATATGTCTATAGGTATATGTAATGTTCCATGGGAGGTGATCCACGAGGCCCTTGAACGCATGGGCTTCCCGCCGTACATACGGCGGATCCTGCGCTCATTCCTCGGGGGAAGGGTCATGCATTTGTGCGATGACGACCAGAAGGTCCTCATAATAATGGAAATGACGTGTGGAGCCCCACAGCGCTCCGTGCTCGGGCTGCTCCTCTGGAACATCACCTTTGGCGTCGTGTTCCGGTTACCGGTGCCGAAGGGGAGAGCGATCAGCTATGCAGACGATACGCTTATCGTGGCGAAGGGGAATACCGTGAATGCGATGCAGGAGCGCATGAATGTCGCCCTTGAAACCGTCTCCGTTCACATCCATGATTTGGGTTCCCATTTATCGACGGAGACCGTGGTGTTATGGAACGACGGAGCCACTCATACTCCTGGAGGGAGAGACCGTCCAGCACGGAGCATCCCTAAAGTACTTGGGCGTCGTGTTTTAGCGCAAATGGACAATGTTTGGGGCGCACTTACGAGATGCAACCGCTAAAGCTCAGCATGTAATGGGTGCTCTTGGAAGGTTGATATCGAACGTCGGCGGTCCGAGCCAGAACAGAAGGCGTCTGATTGCGAGCGTCGTGCAATCTGTGCTTCTTTAATGCGCTTCGACATAGACTCCTTCAGCTTTCCGTGACACTCGGAACGTTGACGTTTTGGCCTCGGCCAAACGACGAGCGTCTATTAAGTGCGCTTCGGCATACCGCACGGTCTCCTATGACACTGTGGCGATCATCGCGCGAACATCACCCATTGACCTACTGGCCCTCGAACACCGAGAGGCGTTCGAAGCCTGACGGACGTGAGATCCAGGGGGAAATGGAAGAAGGTCGGGTACCGCCGATCACCCCTGTCTCGCCGAGGATTCGGACAATTGCCCTATGGACGCGGAGAGTCAAGGACTCGGAACACCCTGCAGACAGCGATCGCGAGTGAAGCCGGGTTCTGATACCTCCCGCACTCTTAGGCCACTAGGTCAGGTCACGTTCCGCCTCACTCAGTTGTTGATAAGTTTCGAATGTTTCAACCGATATTTATACCGGATCGGCTGTGTCTTTTTGGCCGGGTGTTCCCCTTGTGCACCGTCCGGGTTAAGCAGCAGTGAGAAATACAGCGCCTACTACACTCTAGTCCGCTGTAAAGCGTTCGAGAGTGACCGGGAGACACTCGTCCAGCGGACCGGTGATCGCCCGACCTTGTTCCCCGCATGTTGGTGTCACAGGTGATGTGGGATGCGGTCGTCCGGTTCGTGAAAACGAAAGTTATGTTGGCCAAAGAGGAAGCTGAACCCACCAGGCAAAGAGAAGCGCGAGTAACTCCATCTCACCGACGGAATGCTGTTGAAGCGGTGCAAGGTTAGAACAGGCCGCTTAGAACAGGGACGTTTATTTTTGTATGTATATATATATTTGTTTTAGACTATTTTTAGTCTATTTCAATTTATACGGGTAAGGCCAGTGAGGAATTGTCTTATCCCCCTCCCTAAAGAGAAATTGTATTTATTCCAAATAAATGATGGCGGCCTGCGTTCCCTGAAAGCTCCACAGCATTATCAGGGAATATGAGAGTATTGTTGATTCTTATTTTTAAAAGAAAAGGTATATGTAGTGTAATGTTAACCAGTGACATATCCATCTCTATAAATAATCATAAAAAATAATAAATTATGGCTTTGGCGACCACTGACCATATTTTTTTTCGTGGTGGCGCATAATTTTCATTGAAAAATACAATAAATACGAGGTTTGATCAAAAAGTTCCGGAACTTTCTCAATAACTCTTTATTAACATGTTTTAACAATTTTTAAATACTATCCCCTTCAAAGTAATCTCAATGGCTACGTATACACTTCTCCCAGCGTTTTTTCCATTAATCCATGCAGTCGAAATAAGCCTCAGACGGGATGCTAATCAGGCGCTCTAGCGATTTTTGTTTCAGGACGTCTACAGTGTCAAAACGCTGTCCTTTCATTGAGTATTTAAGCCTAGGAAACAGGAAGAAGTCTGTGGGGGCCAGGTCAGGTGAATACGGAGACTGAAGAAGGATACTCATCGCATTTTGGCGTAAAACTGGCGAATCAGGAGGGCGGTGTGACAGAGCGCATTGTCGTGGTGAAGCACCCACTCGCCGCTCGCCCACATTTCTGGCCTCTTCTTTCTCACAGCTTTACGCAATTTTCTTAGGGTTTCCAAATAACGAAATCGATTAATTGTCTCACCTTGTGGCATGAATTCGTGGTAGATCACACCTTTGGAATCAAAGAAAATTGTCAGCATCACCTTCACGTTCGATCTCACCTGATGAGCTTTTATGAGTCTTGGAGAAGTTTGTGACTTCCACTTGTGATGATTGTACCTTGGTTTTAACGTTGTAACCATAAACTCACGTTTTATCACCAGTTATGATCGTTTTCATGAAGTTTTCATTAGAATTGGCCATTTCCAGAAGCTCCTGGCAAACTGCAACACTGTGTTGTTTTTATCGTCCGACATGAGCTTCGGAACAAAATTCGCTGCAACCCTTCTCATCCCCAATTTTTGGGTCGAAATTTCCTAACATGATCCGAAAGATATACGACACTCATCAGCCATTTAACGGATCGTCAGACGGCGGTTCAAACGAACCAGGGCGTTCACTTAGTCCACATGAGCATCCTCAGTTGACGTTGAGGGTCTCCCAGAACGAGGGTCATCTCCAACGGACATCCTTTTTTTTTTTTTTGAAAAATACCTTGTTTGAATCGCTGGTACCACTAGTAACACCTTGAACGACCTATGGTTTCATCTCCGTAGGCCTCAGTCAAAGGTTTGAAAGTTTCCGAGAAAGTTTTTCCGAGTTTCACACAGAATTTCACACAAACTCGCTGCTCATGTTTCGCGTTTATTGTCAAAATCGCCGCGGACGAAAATTGCGCTTCACAATAAATGCGATTACTCGAGAACTAAGAAGATTACAGCGATAAATGAAAAATCACTTGACTCAAGTAGACTTAACATCTAAGTCACCTAGGAAGTTTCTGCGACCCTCCGTCCGCGTGCAAATTCAAAAGTTCCGGAACTTTTTGATCAGACTTCGTATGTAATTATAGTCAAAATATGTAACTACAGTAAAATATGCGAAAATATTTGTGATGTTAAGAATTGTTTGTTTTTTGAACCAAACTAAACACAAAATAGTTCGGTTTGAATATCAAACCAAGAAAAATGAAATTTGTACCGAATTTGTCCGGTACATAACTCAAAATATTTTGATTTTGTATTCTAAATATCTATAATATTTATTTTATGAATTAATAATTAAATATTTAAGTTAACCAACTTTTTATAGTTAAACTTGATTACTTGGATATTTTTAATTAATTCAAATCATTAGAACTTTTTATGAGGGGTTCGAGTTCGGGTTCAATAATTAAATAGAATAGTTTGGTTCAGTTCGGATTCATTATAATTTGAATAAGTTTGGTTTGGGTCCGATTTGACTTCAAAAATCTGGGTTCGTAACATAACTAGAAAATATGCAAAATTACATTTTGTCAATGTTTTCTAATGATTTGTCAAAATTATTAACAAAACCCTAAAAATATGAAAAGGAAAAAATATGCAGCCGCATATGAATTGGTGTTCTCGTCATAACGTATTTTTGGTCGTATTCCATTCTGTCACTATCCCATTTCGCCGCCAATATAGTACCATTCGCCGTTGTTCCATTTCACCGCCCGGAAATTTATTTGGCCACAAATCATTTTTATTTCATAATATGTGTAACAGTCCTATCACATAGTACACATGGGTATATGTGTGAGTGTATATACTATGTGATTATATCCTATACATAATTATATGTCTATAGGTGTATGTAGTGCAATGCTGATCAATCAAAAATATCATCATCAATGATGATGATATTTCCTTTTCTATAAATAATCATGTAAGCCTCTATGGTCAATACATAGTTTGTAAGAGACAATTAGTCCTCCTTGTATACCATCACTGTAACGTATTTTATCAACAATCTATTCATTAAACGTGTTTCATATATCTAAACTTGTAAGTTATTTTGACTATTCCTATAATATAATTACTCCCGAGCTACAATTAATATTACTCAAATGATCAACATCTTTCCCTGAATAACATATATTTAACCTGGTCAACTCCGTTCACTACTTTTAAAAAACTAAAATTATTTAATTTTTTCGGATTTTTTTTTTACACAATATTGAATAATTACTTTTTTCAAAAAGACTATATAATAATTCGTATTATTACATATGAATATTAAAAATTACACAAAAAAAAAGTATTATAAAGCTTATATATTTATACATTTATAAAAATGCAAACAAACGACTTAAATCATTAATTCATTCTGATATTTATATTTGAGCCTATATAAAAGAGTTTAACCATCTCTGTTCTAACCGAATACATGTTTTTTTCTAAAAACTACAATTATTTCTTAATATATTTTCGGTTTTTTCCATATATAACTTTACAGTGTATTTGTTTTTTATTTTTTCTTTAACCAAATTGAATTCTTTGTATCAAATATATTTATACCTACTATTTTAGATTTTGAGTAAAATAATAAATATTATGTTATATTTGATTGACTTAACAGTGTTCATTTCTTTGTCATATGTATTATTTAGAAATCAATATACTCATTAAGATTCATGCAGTTACTTTATAGATTGATAATATATTATATACAGGGTCACACTTTTAAAATATGATTTTCGAAATTGAATAATAATATTTTAGAAAATTAAAAAATACACATTTAAATTTGTATATTTTTAGAACTTGACCATTTTTTAGTACAGTCAATACAGTACACTAATCTACCCGAACACGCAAAATATTTTAACATAGCCATAATCTTTATAGTTTTTATATAATAATAACTTCAACAATATATCATAATACCAATGTCGTCAACATTTTACAACCCTTTATTTTTATGGTGTAAACACAATAACACAACAAACTTTCTTAACTTCGTCTCCAATGTCCATATACAAGTACATGTATTTATTGCATGTTACCATAACTTTTTTGTATCAATTAATCACTTTTTTTTATATTTTATTTTATTTATCATGTTTACTACACGAATATAAAACTCTTTGATATTTCATAATGATCTGAAATGTTTCCAACGGAATATTTAATTTTTAAAAAGTGTATAAATAACATTTATAATATAAAATTAAACATTAATTGTATTATTAACAAATTAATATATAACATTAATATAGTAGTAAAAATAAAATAAAAAACAAATAAAGAGTAAAAAGGATATTCAAAAAAAAATTTTTAATTTAAAAAATAAAGAAATAAAAAAGAAGAGAAATAAAGGAATTAACGAATAGAAATAAAATAAAAATTACAAGTTAATACTCATTATGTATACTTAAATATACAAAAAGCCAATGAGTATTACGTTGATTAAAGAAAAAAGAAAGAAAATATAAAAGGGATTGTATATGTGTGTTTATTACTACCGGTTTCGACAAAATGTCATCATCAGGTTAATACAAATAAAATACAACAACTGAAGAATAAATTAAAAGTAAAGTTAATAAGATAAAATTGCATAGAGAAATAAGACAGAAATTATATAGAAAATATTATGAATATTACAATAAAAATATATAGATTTAGGTGAAAAAAAAAATTATATAATAAAAATATATCAAAAAGCAAAGAAATTGTGTATATAATGAAAGCAACTATTGTGTGATATTAATATTATATATTATATATTGATATAGAATGTTATTTTTAAAATCTATTTGTATATTTATATTTTAAAATTTATTGTGTTTAATTTCTTTATAAATATGTAATTCTTCCAAAACGGAATTGAAATAAATATTATGTTGTATATTTAAAATTGCTAAGTCATTATATATATTAAAAGAAATAAGATGATTATTTTCTTAAATATGTTTTGCACAATTTATATTTGAATTAATTTTTATTAATTTTTTATTTCAAAGATGTATTCATTATATCCTATATTAAAATTTCTATTCATTTTACAAACATAAAACTTATTACAACTACATTTACGTTTGTAAATACCAGGAAAACTAAATTTATTGAAATTATTATTTGAAAATTGTTTTATTTTATAATTTATTTTTTTGATTAAATTAGATATTATTAAATTTGATAAAATTTAATGCGATTTTAATATTATTTACATTATTATTTAAAATCTTTACGAATTTTTCTGATAGTAAATTTTGATATTTCATACTACAATAATTAATTATATAATTTATTTGTATAGGCTTTTTTATGTTTTCTTTAATTTTTTCGTGTATTTTATTGACTGTGCTTAAATTATATTTATTTTTAAGTGAGTTATCATATATAATATTAAGTTCATGCTTATAATTATATTCATTTAAAGGTAAGCGCTCAAGTCCATAAAAAATTGAGTTAAAAAATATAATTTGTTGTGAAAAATAATGATTGGAATCATAAGAAATAATAAAATCAATGTGTAAGTTTTCTGTTAATTATAAATACAAATTTATAATTAACTAAACTGACCGTAAGATCTAGGAAATTAATTGTATTGTTTAATTGTTTTTCTAGGGTAAATTAAATATGTTCATTTATTGTATTTAAACTATTAACCATTATTTCTCCTTGTCTATTTGTACCTCTGAATAAAATGAATGTATAACATCAATTTATCATATGTGTTATATTGATATATATGAGTTGATTTCATACCAACTAATACACACAAGCACAGATCAATTATTTTGAAACTACAAAATACGAATATTGTTATCTTAAACTATCAAGTGGTCATCAATTGTTTTAAAAGTAATCTATTTACGATTTTTTTATGACTATGAAAGTCACAATCAATTAAAATAATAAATTATAAACCAATTGCAAAAAAACTTTAAACCCTAACACCTGTAATTTTAAAACAAATAAACACATTTTAATTTATTTACAGTTATTGGCATTGTATGTGCCAAAAGTTTAAAACATAAATAGTTACACTATCATTATATTTCACTGAGAGTGCGCAAAAAATGTTATATACACAAAATCTGATTACCCGAATATACCCTGATTATACGAATCCGTTAGACAATGTTTATTAAGTATTTTTCTCGGACGAAAGGTGACGTGCGTCGGCTTCTCGGTTTCTTCTACTCTGAGAGTATACAGCTCAACTACTATAATGCTTGTCAAACGTCGGACGTTTCTCGGCGTGCGATGAAAAAAACGTCTCATTTCACTGGTGGTGGTGTGTGGTGACTGGTAAGATTATACGGTCGTTCCGACAAATCCATTAGCTACGATCAACATGTACGCATAGTATTCGGCATGTCCCTTTATACCCTTACAAATTTATCACCATGAAAATCAGCCACCTCCTACAGTCTTGTCGGGTGTTTGTCCCCAACTGTTTCGTGGGTCGCACAATACTATCATGTAGTGCAACAGCAATGGACATAGTATATTCGGCGGACGTCACATAAAATTTTTTGACTGATTACGAATCCGTCAGAACGTTTTACACTTTTATCAAAAGTAGAAAACCGATCAAGATTTATTTTTTTCCCTCATGACTCAACTACGACTCGATCGATCAAAAACGAGTATTACGGTAACCTGTCTGCTTTTTCCGCGCCTACGTGATGTGTGTATGTAATTCCGTTATTTCATTGAAGTTAACAGTGGTGGCGCTAGAGGGGGGCAAGGTAGGGCAAGCGCCCTACCCAAATTTGGTTTTGCCCCACCTTTGCCCTACCTGTTGAAGAACAAACGAAAATTTAAATTTCAAGTATTTACGTATTTGCTGCGTTTCATATGTTTCGCTGTGTAACTCGTCGTATTTTTTTTATGTGCATTCGTTTAGATAACACACCATAGAATACACCACCATTTAATTTGATTTCGAAATTGATTATATTTTATCAGAAAACGCTAATAATACAGAATTTTCCATGTATTTAAATAATTTATATTAAACCCGTATAGACGGATTTTCACTAAATTCCATGATCAATTTGCCATGATCTTGCCCCCCCTAAAAAAAATGTCTGGTGCCGCCATTGGAAGTTAATATCATATAGTGAAGATAAGAATTGAATATCTATTGTAACTTATACATTTAAAATATCTGTACAGTGTGAATTTATCAAAAAACAATAAAAAATGAACGTCCATTTACCTAATATATGTATATTGTTATAAATTGATACGATTTATGGATATTTTACACATAAATATTATCATTTGTTATGCTAGTAACATAAAATTAATCATTACAACGTATGTAACTATGGAATATAGATGCACATTTAAATATAAAACAGAATAAATTCCAGACAATCTTTTAATCTGTTATAAGAATAAGATAACAAGTGTAACCAAACACAATCGCAGTCTTCGTTAAAACTTACGGTCAATGTTATAAACGTAAATAATGTAAATATTTAATTAATATTAAATGTTTATTTAATATTACTAATAACCATTGCAATGGTTATAATCACCAGAGTTTAATCAATGTATATTGACAATTTTATATAATAAATAGAAGTTAATTATATTATTAAATAAATACGTTAATTGTCATGAAAATATCCAAGACTGAAATATAATATACGAGTATATATTTAAATTTAAATTATACATTTGTAATAAAATTATTTTCTTTGATAACAATTTCAATTTAATGGTTTGACAAAAATTGTATACCAATTAAAATATTATAACATGTTACATTCAATATGCTTATCGAAATTATTCACATACACCTAATAAATAGATATATATATTGTATTTATTTACGTAATTTATTTTTCATATAATTTCAAACTTATTATATTGTGATTAATTTTCAATTATATTTTAAATACCAAATTTAGAAAGTTTTAGAATTATTATATATAATATATAATTTTTTGATGACCAAATATAATTAAGTCAAAATTAGTATAACCCTCATAATGTTAATTACAAAAAAACAATAAAAACAACATTCAAAACCACTAGTGAATTTTAGCTCTACGTAAAATCAATAGTCATCAAATTTGTAAACAATTCTCATTATAATAAAACTTTGCGCGGTATATGTCTTAAATATGTATTTATTTATAATAAATGAAGTAACTAAATGAATTATATGTTAGGTTGATTAGTTCAACGTGGAAAAGTTTTGTGGTCTTGACAAAGTATAACGTTGATATTCAATAGACTCGTAAATTCATTTAAATATATATTCGAAATTACAAATAGAAAATGATTGAATTCTGTTAAATGTATTATCTAATTTCCAAAAATAAAAAAAATTAACTGAAAATTTATTTATTTATTACGATAACAATTTTATTCATAGCATGTTTCGTAATAAACAAGTCAAACTAAAAAGTATTACAACATTTAAATCAAACCCTGTAACACTTCGATTGGAATACTGTATGGATTGATTACGTCTATTAAACTCGTTTAACAATCAGTTAATCAAAACAGACCACCAGGCCATTTTTTTCCGCCGTTACACTTCTATAAGTTAAAAGCTTTCTATTTTATATCCTACTCGGTAGAACAAATATTTCTTCAAGGCAATTATCGTTGTTTTCTCGCGTGAAATACAACAAGCGTCGATTTTCAAAACCTAATTTATAAATAATATAAACCATCAACGTCCCACTAATTCCGGATTTTCGGTGTTAACGAATTTCGCGTGTTTTATCATAACAACCAGCTGAATGGCATCATTTCACTTGTTTATACCGCTCGTTCATTTTATTCCTCCGTGTCAAACGTCTTATTGCCTATATGACATTGTCGTGTAGTCAAATTTTACAGAAATAGTTACACGCACACATGATTCGACTCCATCACTACCTTTCATGTATGAGTATAATATTCGACCCTATTCTTCCATTTCTTATGCAGGATTCTCGTGTTCGCCCATATAAATACTGTAGGCTTATGTATGTACATTCGTATACAGTGTATATAAGTACACTGAACTTTATAACAATATTTTTTAAAATTTATATTTCAGATAATTTACTGATAACTGTGGTATATGGTTCTATTTTTAAGACACTGTTAACAATGTTATAATATTATGAAATAGTCAAAGTATTTTTTGAGAAAGTTGAAGGAAAAATACAGAGAAAATTAAATAAATTTGTATATGGCTTTCATTGACTTAGAAAATATGTACAGCAAAACTCTTAGATAAATTTTAGGATGGAAGTAATGAAAATAAACTTGCCAAAGTTTTATGTGTATGTAGTTGAAGAAATGAATGAAGGAGCGAGTACAATGGTAAAGACTTTGTGTGCAGGAACGGACGGTTTTAATGTCAAATTCTGTAAACCACTGTTTGGCTTGTTAAGTATGTATTTATTTTCTTTAGTATTGGATGAAATTATAATGGATATACTAGATAAGATTCTATAATATATGTCGTTTGTAGATGATATTTTCTAGTAGGTGGTGGTCGGGAGAAAGTTTACAATAGTTTTGAAAAGTGAAGAGCAACACTTTTGAGTAAAACAGAATATATAGAGTATGATTTCGGTGTAAGGTAGCAAGTAGCCAATATATGGGATATCTGGGTAAATGTGAGAAGTTCACGTAATTAGGTTTTGCATTGCATAAGGATGGTGACTTTTAAAAGGATATGAAACACAAGATTAAGTGTGGACGGAAGAAATTGAGAAAGCATCAGAGGTTCTGTGTGATAAAAGAATCTTAATTGGGTTAAAAGATAAATTTCATAAAACAGTGATAAAACTTACAATACTGCATGGATCAAAATGTTAGACATTAGACAATAAAATAGAACAAAATATAAGTGTAACGGAGATGATATTAAGATAGTTGACTTAAAAAGATAATGTAAGAAATTAGTATATTGAAGTTATAGGGTTATAAGGTTATAGTGCATATTTTAAGAAGAAAAGAGACAGATGCAATGAAAGTGATAAAAGAAATGAAGATGGTCGTTAAGAAGGAAGAAGAAAATAAGTATGTGATACAGAAAGATAAAAGAGTAGCCGATGTTTGTGAATAATATGCGGATATTGAGTGAAGTAAAAGGTGATAATAAGAAATATCGAAGAGAGAAGTAGGAATCACAGTGGATATACCTTGGGTGTGTACAATGGTACGTTCTTGAATATTATCGATATAAGATATTACCGTTTTCTAAAACCATTAAGCCAATGGTCTTTTATTTTCCTATCAGAAAATTTTTTTAGTTGAAGATTTTGAGTAATGACACTCTATAATTGATATGTCACAGCAGTGGATTACACAATTTGCTATCTACAAACAGAAAAAAATTTGCCTACCCTTTATTTTCATAAGTTTTCTTTTTTTTTTAACTAACAAAATGCATAAAAATATTTATAACTAAGTTATTATTTATTAATTAAAAATATATAAAACCTAACTAGACATAAAACATAAATCGTTAGTTAAATAACTTTAAAATTTACATCATTAAACATTTTCTTTCGACTTTTAATGTTAGCAAATTCGTCAACTATATCTTGGTAGCTGATTGTTGACAGCAATTCTAATTTTATGCTCAGAAAAACCAGAGAAATTTACCAATTCTCACCAATAGCAGATATCAAATACGTTGTAATCCTTTTGAGAAATAAAAATGAACTCTACATCGAACAGTTGGTAACCATGAATCGAAAGTGTAAAGTATCATAAACCCAATCCAAATAAAATATAGTTGTACATAATATTAATAGTTACTGATTTCCCGGGTGAGAGGTGTATAACGGTAGTAGTATACAGGTGGCGGTCGCGAAAAAAGCAGTGTAATGATAGAGGATAGCGTAAAAACACGGTGCGCCTCTCTTCTACGTCCGGCCGTATTCCCCTCTCGGCAGGCACACGTACAAGAACCCCAGTGGGATTTGCACACCGAATATAAGGATAATATATATCGACCGGTAACTGAGCTGTAACGCGTACCGTATACTTTATGGCGTTGGCGGCGGTGGAAGTGAGTCGAAAACGGCGAGGACGGGGAAGAACATCACCGAAGGACGGACGCGAGCAAGCGAAAGGGTCAAAACGGCCACCTGTGAGAACGGCCGTTATAACCCAATCCCGCCCGCCCACCACCTCCGACAACCGATACGCTTTCGGCTCTCGGTCGGCGGTAACTCGCGGCGCAAGGCCCGTTAGTCGTTTTCGAACGGATGACCTGCCGCTTGCGTTATATATTATTACGTTTGCATACATATTACATATATTATATTATATAATGTGGTTTTCCACGCCACGTAGTGACTATGCGGAGGAGATGAAGATGTGAGGAGGCGTTTTCGGCGTTATACTTTATTGGCATTCCGCGACAACCAAAACTTGTTTCCGCATAATACGCGAACGTGCCTGATAAACGGCATAATGTGCGCACACATAGAATATTCCGCGCCTGATCGATAATAAACCACGATAGTATTATCATTATTATATCTATAAGCAAAGTTACTCATAAGTTTGAGAAATTGGTAGCGGTGGGTGTTTTCGTGCTGATGATGGCTGAAAACGCGCGTTTAATGACGGCCGGTGTTCCAAGACGGTGGCGCACCCCCCACGTCGAGCCAAAACCCGAAGAGCGGTGGTTACTTATATAAATATGATATAATGGTCATGAGTTTAAAAAATACAAAAACACAACGACGTGTTCGGGATGTACGACCAACTTGTTAACCTTATGTTATTATGAGTAGGTAACGTATGAATTTTAAAAAAAAACATATTTTGATTTCGAGTGACGCGTATATACCAAGTACTTTGTAATTAATAAACTATAAGGTGTCGAAATTTAAATCTGAATAGTTTCTCCTTTTTTCCATTTAAAGAGTTTGACGATTACACTAAACTACTGTAACAATAACACACAATATCTATATAATAATATATAATATCTATCACAAAAATAATATTTTACTGTATGTGTATTAGAATGTCGCCGAATCCATATAATACATATAGCTGACTGACTCTGAGCGGAACATAAATAAAAACCATACGACTGCACGATTTCACCTATATTTGGACTTTTTTTCCGAACTAACTTTTCCAAACTAGACACTTTTACGAACAGACTGATTTATGTTCAACTAATAATCGTGTTTTTTTTTTAGATATATATATATATGTATAATCACTTGAACTATGCTATGTTTTGGTTTATAAGATAATGTTTTTGTATATTATTGAAACTGATTTAGAATGCATAATATTAATTTCTCTTATTTAAAAAAAACTATTAATAAATTATATTGAAAATGTATAATATTTAAAAAGTATTATAAATTACTATGATACATAAATGATTAAATACATGATACAAAAATAAATACGATGAAAAAGAATATATTGAAGAATGTATCTAGTGAATACTATCTACTATATAAAAAATATCGTTCAAAACGAAAAATATTTGATAATAATATATACATTTGTATTCGTTTCTCAAATATAATATAACATTAACAGTGTTCAAAATAATATAAAAAATAATCGTTAATATCTGCGTTTATTTATTTTATTTTTAAATGTATGAGTATACGCAACTATCTTTTAAATATTATAGTAGTGTTATGTAGTATTAAATAAAACTATTCTCTACCTGTTTTTAATTATATAAAATTCATACAAAATTATTTATTAATACTTCGAGTATCCTTACGTTTGTACTGCAACAAAAGTAAAATGTAAGATTACGATTATTCTAAGATCTTAAACTAAGATAAATACAATATAAAACTACTTATTATTCTTCTAAGAAGCTTATGTAAATGAAAAACTCCAAAGTTGTTTGCTTTAATATATAATAATACATAATAATCTTATTTTAAGTTTTTTTAACATTTTTATGATTCATTACCTGCTCGAGATTTTTTGTCGCAAATTTCACTTAATTTATTTAAACTAAATATCATAATAACCCAGTATATTAAAATCGTCATAAGAACAAAATTAAGTTTTTATAGTTTAATTTTCTAATATTTCATTACATTTATTTCATCAGTGAATAATTTGTTGACGAAATTGATTTATTATAAAATATATGCAATTAGTTTAATATGCCATATGGGATATACGCTTAACGGTATTAATTGTATTAAAGTCGATTAAATAATATGGATAATTTTTACTTATTATATTTGTATACAGCAAAATGGCGTTTAAGTTTTAGTTAATTTTCTCTAAAACACTATAAATCCATGAATATTCAAACCATGGAACTCAAAAATGACTATTTTTATTTAAATCATTTTACACTCACTAACCACCATGCCATTTAAAATGGCAGCACCTACGAAAACAAATTAATATATAATTACACGTCAATAACGAACAGTAAATTTCGAGCTTTAAATAACTTCGTGAACAGTATGCTAATGTGTGGAATATTAATACAAACAAATTTTAAGTATATAATAGATAAATATGTGTACAATGCAAATAGATATAGCACCGAGTTCACATTTCGGATAAATTTAGTCTGACATTATTTCGTTCAAACTATACGTTAAATAATCATTTAGAGCAGTTACCATTTGGTGCACATTTAGAGGCATTTACAACATTATAATATTATCATTGTGTAATAACTAAACTTTTATATTTGTTTGCTTGTATTATTTTGCAACTTCTTCACTATTTACATATGTGTTTAAGTTGTCCATTATTTTAAACGAATTAATATATATACTTTAATATGAAAATATCTAATCATATTTAAAGTCCAACACACACACACATATATATATATATATGATTTTTTAATGAAAATGTAATTATACATTTAAAAGAAACAAATAAATAAAAGAGCGATTTTAACGAAAATGTGAAACATAGGATTGAGTGCGTATGGACCAAATAGAGAGAAGCGTCTGGTTTTTTGTACGATAAGAGAATTCCATTGAGTCTGAAAGGCAAGTTCTAGTGAGATCAACTAAGTTGTATGATTCAGAGCGATGTTAGGCGATTGACAAGAAAATAGAGCAGAAAATGAGTGTAACAGGGATGAGAATGCTTAAACGGATGAGTGAAGTGACAAGAGAAGATAGGATAAAGAATGAATATATAAGAGTAGCGTCGACCGTGGATAAGATGAGAGAGAATAGAATAAGATGTTTTGGCCATGTTATGAGGAGAGAAAATTCGGAAGCTGTAAGAACGGGTATGGAAATGAACGTTGAAAGAAGAAGAGGAAGAAGAAGAAGACTGAAGAAGAAGTGGTTGGATGCGATTAGGTGTGATATGAGAATAATTTACTATTTGTAATAATATATTTTTTTTAGCTTGTATAACCTTATAATTTCTAAATAATATCATTCAGAATATATAACTTAGACATATTCTGCATTTTTAACAATAGTTAGTTATGTACTAACTATTCATATCACATAAACCTAACATGCCTTATTCTTTAAGAATTCAAAAAATTGATATCGCAAAAATGCCTTTAATAATTCAGTTTTTAGTGATTTACAATGATTATTGTGCTCGGGTAGATTTTTTGGAGTACTATGTAAAAGACCAATACCATAGAATATAGATTATAAAGATTTAAGAAATTTGATAGATAGTGTTAAGTGATATATATATATATATATATATATATATATATATATATATACATAGAAATACTTCAGAAAAAAATGAATAAAAAGAAGCAATGATGAAACAAAATATTTGAAAACATTTTTTGCTGAACAAACCTAGCAGCTTATTTTATATACTTACTTAGATGTAATTGAAATTGTTGTTTTTAATTGTTTTTAAATTTATTACTTATAATTTCTAAATTAATTATATAAAAATAAAAAATAAAATTTTATTTTTATTTTTGTATCAACACGTTCGTAAAATAAATAAAAAATTGATTGATTGTAATAGAAAATTTTAATTTCTTTTTAAGAATGCTAAAATATAAACATGTTTTTACATATTATTTAGATATAAACCGCAAATTTTTAAACTACTCACAGTTGAATCGTAGGTTAAATATACATATTTAAATGATTATGAGAAAATAAATAAATAAGTGTAAGCAATAAAAATGGAAATGATATAGAAAAACTTTCCAATCAAAATGTGTATAATAATACAACTATTATTTAGAAACTTATGAAAATGTAAGGTTGTTATTCATTATGATACGATTATATATTTTTAATTAGTACATTTACTAGAAATATTACAGAATTTCTTCATTTTACCATACACAATGGTATATAAAAATCAGATAAATAACTTTCAAACTTTCGATTTATTATATTTTAAATATATTATGTTGGATATCAAATGTTTTTTATTCCATGACACAACTTTTTATTTGATTTAATAAACATTGAATACTTACAAAACTTTTTATTTTTATAAAAAAACATTAGATAACCATGTATTATAGTAAAATAATTTGAAGTGTGTATATAAAATTATATTATTTTCAACGGTCAACATAGTATAATTTTGCTCAAAATAAATAATTATCTATAAACAATACTTAAAAAGACACCAAGAAATATTTCAATTTTTTATCAAAAATTTAACTTAACTTAAAAAGATATTACTCTTATTGTACACTTTTGAATTATATAATATTGTTAGTTAGAAAAACTTTAAATTTTACTGCAAAACGATTTCCAAACGTTCATTATTAAAATATAATATATCAAATAGTACACGGAAAAAAACAAGGAGCTTAATTATGTTTTAAAAAATAAAATAATTATATAGTATTCATTAAAATTAAAATTATAATATTATAAAAATATAACAATACAAACAGAAAGCGGTTGAAACGTGTGCTTGTTTGTGTTTTTATATGAATGCGCATCGCCTAAATTATATACAATTAAACTTCCGCAGACCTCGTTGAATAAAAGAATTCTGATTAGAACGCAAATGATATAGAAAAAACAAAAAATAAATTAAAAACATAAAGAAAAGGATAAAATAAAACATATGAGAAAAACATTTTTTTTTAAATTTAACCACTATTCGAAAATCTTTGTTTTTTACAAACAGCGTGATATATTGTGTAATCATAATATATGTGCAATACGAAACACGCGTTATATTTATGCAACGTATCAACTCGACTGTAAGCAATATGCATTATTGAATGATGTATATGGGTGCCAGGTATTTTCATTTACGCATACGATTTACGTATTAAATCGCGTATATATGTATATAATGTAGCTAATGTGAAACAGTAATAGCTGCTAATAAGATAAAACCGTCTCGTTGCGCAGTGGTCCTAATAACAATAATTTGAATAACAACGCTAGTCCGAATACACACACACTATTATACACGAATATGCACACGTACAAACACGGTGATATTCGATGATAATTCACACGTGAAAGCTTAGTTTTCCACAGCTCAGGAAACGAGGGCAGGCCAGGTTTAAGGTATATGTTTTTAGATGAAGATGAGCAATTCAATACTGATAAATGTTAGTCATAGATTGTCGTACACCATTCTACCGTAAACTGACGTATAATTAGAATCTGCAATAGACATTTCGACGCCGAGCGCCTTCTATTTCCTCTGTAAATGCCGCCCAACTATTTTAGCGTACCTATCAACTCCATCAATTTTTTTTTACAGATATTTTGTACGTAATTAGTATGAATTTGTATGCCCATACTTGAAATTTTGTGTGTGTGTGTGTTAGCGTGTGTGAACGTGTGTGTGTGTGTTGTGTGTGTGTGTGTGTGTGTGTGTGTGTGTGTGTGTGTGTGTGTGTGTGTGTGTGTGTGTGTGTGTGTGTGTGTGTACAAAATTATAGAAAATGGTGAAATAGATGAATTAGAAGAAATATCTTTTAGCTTATGTAATTATGAGTCTTAAATATGAGTACATATTATCATAACAAATTATTATTTAATAATGTTACATATGTATGAGTACAATTTTTTAAATTAAAATAAAAATCTTTGTAATTGTAAAAATAAATCATAATTATTTTCAAAAAACGATTTTGAGAGGCATTTGATTTACAAAAGCGGGTTACAATTTTTAATACCTATTCATAAACATATTTGGAATACTTGGAATTACAAATGGTCTAACCAAAACAATCGCTTCGAAGCCTGGCATAAAAGAATTTGTCCCTCTGTGCCTAAGAAACTTTGGTTTTATAATTTAAGTATCTCTAGAAATAGTATACAATCGTTTTGTCGTCTGAGAACTGGTCACAATTTGCTTCCTCTACACACTTTCTGGCTATCCATAAATTCTTCTCCTCTTTGTTCCAGACACGTTGAGGAGGCTGAGTGTGATGCTCAACACATTTTATTTGATTGTCCTGCCTTGTCTGTCGAAAGAAGACAATTATTTTTAGCCCTCTTAGGATTGGGAGTTCCATGGAACCTGGAAAAGATTTTAGGATCCGCTTCGCCCAATGTAATTTCCGCCGTACTACAATATTTTTCCAAAGTTGGCTTTCTTGTTTAATCAGGTTTTTATTTAATTTAATTTAATATTAAAATCCATTTTTTTTATTTTTCTATTATTTTATTTTTTTTATTCATTATATATATACACTTTTTTTTTTCTTCTCTCTTTTTTCTTATTATATTCATAATGCATGATTAGTACAGTTAATATTATCTTTTGTTTTGTTTTTTTTTGTTTCTGATTTTATTTAATTTTCTGTTAAACACTGTTTATTGTAATTGTTGAGCTACAATGGCTATCGGCCAAAGCTCTGTTTTTTTTTCTCAATAAAAAAAAAAAAATTTTTAAAACCTATTAAAACAAATACATTTGTTCAAAAATTCAATGTATTTTAAATACAGTTTAACTTAGCAACATTTCAAATCATATTATCTAAAATTACAAATTCTATTTAAAAAAATTAAAGCGATTATCATTGTAAAATTAAACAAATTTACCATAATTCAAATTTCAAATGATTATAAGAAAAACTATGAACTTAGTAAATGATTTCGATTCACTAGCAAATTGTTTTAATATTTAGAACATAAAAAAACATGTAATACGATGCCTAAATTTGTAATTTTTTAAATGTTAAAAATATTGAAAATTGTTTAATTAAATCATATTGGTTTTAAATATTATATAACTGTTATACTAAAATATATAATCGGTGAAACTTAAAAATTAAATAGTATCTAAGGTAAAAAATTATTTTTAAAATTACAACAAAATTATATTGAAAATTCAGTTTTTAAAGCACACTATTGTAAAACCCATACATTTATCGTTTCCTTCAAAATCTAAAAATCACAATACATCTTTATATTTTATTCCTTTGATTGAAGTATAAAATGCTTCGAATGCAGTTTACCAATTTATAAATAGCAGCATTTTACATCATTTTCTATTCATTATTCACTCAGTTTTAATGAATCTAATTTTTAATGACATGTAAATTGGGTTAATATATTACATCATCTACAAGATTCAATAAAAAGCACATTTTATAGTTCAATAACTTTTGTAACGTGACATAGTGTTTTTGCTGTTTCTAACTTACTCGTATATTAGTAATTATAAACTTCAATTCTCATTAACACCGTTAATTAAGCTACCTAACTATCATTTAAATTGATCAAAAATCATCTTGACGCTTTCTCTAATATCACATAATGTTACATGCTATTTTAGAAATAGGAATCCTATAATATGATAGTTATTTTGCCCAAAAATAATAATTCACTTTTGATTAAATTTATAAAAATAATTTATAATACTTTTATTTGTAATACAAACATGGATTAGCGTTCATTTATAAAAAATATTTAATATGAAATTATCATTTAAAGTCACATTTCTTTTAGAAGACACTAACTGAAATTGTTCGTTTGCGCCTTTTAATTTTCTCTTGATTGTACAGAGTACGAAAAACCTCATTTCACATTTCTTTTAAAGTAAGACTTGAATAGGGAATATTTAATTAGTTATCTGCCGATTAGAACTTGATAGTGATTGCCAACTTGAAAAAGGTTGATTAAATTTGTGATCAATTTCAAATTTGTTTAATGTATTCTAATTTTGAAACATTGAAAATACGAGTGCAGATATATGATAACATGTATAACTGGTTATCGTTGGATTTATAATTTTTTTGTAGTTTTAACCAATAACTTATATTTTTTTCATTTATAAGGAGATAAATTTAATCAACATAACTAATTAAAAATAAAATATCATATAAACTATACATTATATTGTTTGTTAAAACTCTTATTATAATTAATATTACGAGTACTATAAATTAGTCAGTACATATTTTTCAAATTTGCAACATTTACAATTTACTTATAAATTACTAATCAAATAATAAATGTATTCGTCAAATAGTTTTTAATTTGCTTACATCATTCAGATAAATAAAAAATAAATAGAATTTATAAGCATGAATCACGAAACTATATTTGATGTAAGTATTATACTAATAAAAACACCACAAAGTACGTAAATGAATCTCTCACTCGTTCTTCAAAATGTCTTCTATAATTAAATATATCTCTTTTTAACAAAATGTGCATGAACATCTTTATTATTGATATTCGTAAACCTATCATGTGATATCTCGCAGTTATTATGTATATAAATAATAATTAATTTTCATATACAACATAAATTCGAATACATATAATATATATTTGAATATATGAATAAATAAAAATAAAATATATTTATCATAAATTAATTAATACATACCATATTTACATTATACAAAAAAAAAAATGTTTTGTTTTGGTATTCCATAAGATTTATCATACATGTATACAAAATTGTTCATAAATGTCATTATTTTGAAATAGTTGGTTGGTAAGTTGAAAACAGGGAAATTTTAGAAAAAAAATGGATTTTTTCAAACCTAGTTTAATGTTTATTGCCTTTATAACAACATAAAAATTAATATTAATAGTATTCATATTGTAATTATATATATATATATATATATATATATATATATATATATATATTTATGTATGTATGTATATAAAACACAAAAAACCAAAAAAAAATGTGTAGACCTATAGACATTCATTCATTAAAAACGAAATCGAGCTAAAATTGATTATTAAAGATATAATAACCATATTGTCATTTAGATTTATAGATCATTCATTAAATTTAATTAAATAAAAAAATTAAAAATAAGTTAGAAACTAAAATTAAATTAAAATAATTAAAATGTCTGGTAAACATTTGTTTTTTAGTTTTAGTATAAATATTAAAGCGTACAATAATAATAACAATAAAATTATGCGAACTCTCAGAAACTACTAAACGAATTGAATTCCTTTTAACAACGACGAATGCGGATTAAAGCGTATCTCATTAATTCTTAAACTTTATTTTATACTCGAAATCTGAAAAAGGAAAATTTTAAAAATATTTTATTTTTATGAACGAATAATATTATATAATGCTCGTTGTTGAAAACGGATACTCAAGAATATACTTTTTCTTTATTATAAATATGATATTATTTATATTATAAATTATTATTCCTAATATTTTAACAATTATTATTATTATTATTATAATTTTTTTTTTTTAATTTATTTACTTAGTTTTTTTTATATGTAGATTTTATAAGATTAAATTTTTAATAATATTATGTATATTTTATAGGAATTCCTTATATTTACACCACTAAATACTTTTCAATAATCAGTGACCTACATGATGTCCGAATTGTAAAAAATGTATTTGCACATAGTATAAATAAATAATAATTTACTAAGCGAGTACTTAGTCAATAAGTTATGAGTAAGTACGATTATTTTTGTAACTGTATGTACTTGCCAATAGCACTTCGCAAGTTTCAAACAAAATCTGAGAAGTTATAACATTGTAAAATAACATCACCAAATGAATAAAAAAGGTGTTGTTTGCCCACACGGATACGCGAGCGTCGTGTTAAATGTAAAGTGATAAAGTTTTTGTGTGTAACGTCGGTTCGTCAGCGTAGTGTTCAAACTTTTGTGGCAACTTTTTCCTTTTTCCGTATAAATACATTATGTATATCTTTGAAAAATATCTATTTTCATTAAATTAACCTTTATAGAATTGCACATCATTCAGCCATTGGCAAACAATCGATAACTGTTTCTCACTATACTTCATCGCAGTTGAGTTGGCATTTTCAGTTTCAATTGACTACAATATATTAATATATTTATGACGCAAGTTCAAATCTTCACCGATAACGGATGCACCTGCACGATTACGGCATGAAATAGAAAATTTATTTGTTGATAACAACAATGACGACGACGATATTATCGGCGCGTTTGTAGTACGCTGTAGTATTATTAGTATCATGCCATCAAACGTGAACCTATTAATCTTAGTCTAGTCACCAACACAGCATTTGATGGTATTTTATTTGTTGCCAACTATTCATACGCATCGGATTAAAAAAAACCGACATTTCATTTATTATTGTATGTACCACTATACGCATGACAAATAAATCTGGGACTGACTGAACGGTTATTGTATTTTACTTTTTTTTTCAAATTGGATATTTAAAAACAAAAAACTCGCAATCGAAATAAAAACTATTTTATTCATGACCCTAAATATTTACACGTTGATTTAAATGTTAAAAATATATTTCACAAAAACTAATTTAAACGCATTATTATTTATTTCTAATGAAAGTCTATAATAAAGGAACACCTACATTATATTCCACGTATAATATGAATTATTTTACTTATAATATATTAGGTGATTATTTTTATATTGGTTATTTGGTATTTATGTTAGTTTATTATTAGTGCCGTAAAACGCTGATTACTTATAGGATTTCAATTACTTTGAAAATTGTTTGTAGTGATTTTGGTTTTCTATTTTTGAAAAATATCAATATAACATAATTTAAATATTTTTTATATTTATAAATGTATACGTATGCGTAATGTCTGCATAATATATGCTTAAATTTAAAAGAATTCAGAACAATAGACTTGTGGTGAATTTATAGCGCTTTCAATTAATAGATAACGATGATTTTTTTTTAATCTATTATGCTATAGTATTATTTTTGTTTTGATAGTTTCACAAATGTTGAATTAAAATAAACAATATTATCTTGATACTGTTTAACGATAACTCACTAAAGTACCATAATAACAACTACAAATATATAACGATAAAGATAGGACTTTTGTTCTTAGATTGTTTAAATCTAATAAAATTTATTACATGAACTTAACGTACAAAGCTTATAGACCGGACTATTTTGTGTTTCCAGAATCGATTATCAAACTCAATTTTTCTATTAAACTTTCGTCCTCCAATGTATTTAATTGTTTTTTTTAAATTTTATATTATATTATAAGTAGCATATGCATTAAATAATATTTATTTATGAATTAATATAACACTCACATTACTATATCTTTCGCAATCAATAAATATTTTTTCCCATAGTTGATGCCCTTTAGACCTTACGAAAAGATATCTTCAGCACCCCCGATGTGACTTTATTGGTATCATTCTTCGAAACCCACTTATTTGCCCTTACTATAACACAAAAGTTTTCAATTCCCACGATTTAATTTATTATAGTGTTAAGCATAATAATTTTTCCAGCAATTCCGTGAAAATAGTGACAAAGCTCATCACTAAAATAATAAATAATATAATGGAACATTTTTGCTGCAATATTAGTTTTTGCAGCAGATATTTACACGCCTACTACAATACAAATTGTTATATTCATTTATAGTTATGAATATTCGTTTAAAACAAATTCGTATCATAAACATAAGTAGTTTTAAATTCAATAGATTATACTATATCATCATATTATATTGTCCAATTTGGCAATTAGTGAGATTTTTTATATGTTACCAATTATCCATTATATATTATACTTTACTACTATAGATACATTTAAATCAATGGTCCCAAGAAATTCATCTTGGGATAAATAATCATATATGAGTATATCACGAAAATGTGATTAAATCATAAAATAATGCATATCTGAAACTACAATTATAACACATATTGTTGTTCTTTCATTATTCTTACACGCATTTTATTTACAATAAAATATAACAATAAAATGTTAATGTGTGACTAAAGTAATGATATGTCACGATTATACATTTACATATATAAAACAATTAAATAGTGTACACATGTGATACTAAATGCTGATATTTTAAATTATTTCCAATGAAAATTGTTTTTAATAAACCTTGATCAAAACAACGTTTTACTATTAAATATAAATTTCATATAATATTGTAATCAAACTATTTTTCGAAAACATATATATTTAAAATAAAATGTTAATTTAAGAATATCGAAAGTATTTAAAATACTTAAACTGATTAATCTGTCATTAAAATCAGTAAAATATAGTGAAACTGTTATTTTATATAAAATTATGTTTTAGATACGTAAAATTTTGTTTATTCGAGTTTTAGGTTTAGTTTTACAAGTATTAAAATAAATTTCACCTTTAATATATTATTATTTTACGCACGCATGTACGAAGGAAAATATTTACATTTAAATGTAAAAATAATAATATAAAACATTTATAAAACATTTACTCGTAGCTGTAAATTCTGTATACTGGTTGTACATTAAACATTTCATAAGATCTTAAATAGATACAAATTGATACATTAAAATGTAGTTTCTTCTAAATTGAACATCGTTTTGCAGCTTTATATACATATACACACTTCAATTGTGAACACGATAGTTTTATGCGTATAGTAAACATGCACGAACGGTTTTATTATTATTCGAACATCAAATAAACACAACACGATAGCACATGGCCTTCCTCCATCTATTATCCGTATCGATTTGATGTAAACAACATAAATTACAATTGTAGTCAATTCATTACTAACAAACAGCAACACAAAGATTGAATGGCCGGCATGTAAATCGGTAAGGAACGACAAGCCATTAGGGAAATGTCAATCAAACATAGAACTATAGTGGTGTAAGAGGTCGTTAATTCAGAGTTAAGTTTTTGAGATAACACAAAGAAGGGTTTAGAACGGAAGCCAAAATATCGAGCACTGACGTGGGTCAAGTGTACTGACAGAAATTCTGGATAATATCGTCCATTCTGACATCCGACAATCCGGTTTAAATCGACTTATAAACCATCCAATCCCTTGTATACTACTTGCTCATAAACAGTGTCCACGTTAGCTTAAAATCGAATGGTATTGAGGATTCCAAGTGGTAAAGCATAAATTATTTGAACTAATTAGAATAAAGAACAGAATTATTAATCTAAACGACGATGACTAATATACGTGAGATACGAGTCAGTTGCTTTTAATGAGAATATTTAGATTCGCATTATTTCAACTAAGGAGTGTCATGAAAACAAGTTATAACAAATTACGAGTTATAATTCATATTTAATTATTGGTTGTAATATGAATTTTTGGTGACCGTGCGAAAGATTCTTCATTTTTAAAAAAATTAAATGTAAATTAAACAATATTTTGTACTCAACTTCAATTACAGGATAAAATCATAATGCTTATTATCGTAAAAAATACCAATTATGAGTATATAACTTAAATCGTACTATGCAATTCAATGCGATATTTTATTATGGTATATTGTAACTATAAAATGCAAATTATGGTTTTATTTTAGTTTATGCTAAAAATGCTACAAAAAAATTGTAATTAGAGCCAATTAACGATTATAAAATTTACCATTAAAACAAATTCAAAAGATAATATTTCACAAAAGTTTATTTAAAAGTCTTGTGATAAGTAGCTAAATAAAAATTGTTAACAGCCCAATTTTCTTAAAGTAATGTCTGAAGCAGGTATAATTTACAAAACATCACGAATAGCAAAAGTACGCCGAAATCAAAGTATATAATACGATTTTCTTTTTTTATAAAAACTAAGCTAAAGATTATATTTGGGTGGTTATTCGGAAGATGTTATAAATAAATAAACGATTTATCGACTTTTCATCCACGAGTATCAAATTATCTTATTTATTAAATTTTTTTCTTTGTATTTTTTTGTTTTATTAAATTGTCGACAATTAAATACTAATGTACAAAATGCATTTTATTGTACTGATGATAAAAACAATTATTAATATAATGACTCGATATTCTCGATTTTTCGAAATCTGTCTGGTCAAAATCTGAATATTATTTTACTAATTATTAAAGAAATGTCATTAACTCGAATTTTCCGTATGTATATATAAAATAAACGCGTTTAAATAGACATTTTGAATTTAAACACTATATTTTTTTATCATTTTATAATGTAATATTTATATTAAACTATTTTTTATGTATAACATAATGACAACAACAACAACAATAATATTAAGTAAAGTAAAAACCATCTATTATCACGGTTAAAATCATTATTTTTAATTATTGTAACAACATCAATAATTGAATACAAGTACGAAAGAACTATAATTTTCAATTGTTGAAAATTTTAATGATACCAATAAAATTTATTTTCCGTAAAAATTATTTGTAAATTGAAATAATGAAAAAGTTAATGTTTAGTTACAATAAAAATTTTAATGTATTGATTTTAACAAACTGTTTTATTGTTTCCATTTGAAAAAGTAACAGTTGTTTGTTGTTTGAAAGAAAATTGTATTATGGTTAAATTCCAATTTCCAATTACATTTTATTATGATCATCATACAAAAATAAAAGCAATTCAAATTCCTCGTCATTCTTTTCTCCGGAATTACGCACGCAGTAACATGATAAATCATCCTTTTGTTTAATGTGTTGTCTGGTCGAGGGTAAATTGTTGCCTTTGAAGAACAAAAACTGTTATTAAACTCTTACGATTACAAAATGCCAAACTCCAGTAATATATAACGGGCACCAAACCATTGACAGGTATGCAATAGATAAACTCATTTTATTTTTTTCAACGTAAAACAACACATTTCTGAGGGAATTATATTTTCATAAACTATTTACATTACGTTAACTCTATAAGCACATTTATGATATAAAAATAATTTTAGCTTTTTAAAATATCATTGCTTATTATAAGAATAATATAACAATAGTTTGACAATTTTTTTTCTATTCAAGAATTTAATGGAAAAATCAAGTAGACGTCATATAAATTTAACCTACTATTAAATATTATATTAAATTGTATAAAAATATTTATAGAAAGATTTTAACGTTTTAAGTTATTATTTATTTAAATACAATTTTATCCAATTTTTCAACTTAAATTATGTATACAAATTCAACTTCCGTTACATTGTAATATGTTAATATTATAAATATAAATATTTTCTATCATTTTTGGCAAATCAATTATTATAGGTTATATGTAATTTTGATAAATTTTGATGTCATATTAATATATGTTCATTTGTTGCTCGATGTTATGAATTGATCAATTATACCTTATAATACTAAAATACTGATTATGATACTGGACATAGTAAAATCAAAAATTTAAAATTAACAAAATATACTCTGATTATTATTCGTATAGTATTATTATATATTATTATAAATACTATAATAATATATTATATTAATATACAAAACGAGTGTATATACATATATTCAAATAATATTTAAAAATAATTTAACATATTATTTAAATTGATCGATTTTAAAATATAAAATATTCTTTTGATAAAATACAATTACTCTCAAATATCACTTCTTGTTATATATTATGATAAAATATAAAATAATTGTATATTTTTATAATGAATAAACATGTATTTGTTGATATGTGTATAAAATATACGGAAATTTCGTTAGAAAAGTCTTAAATTTCACAAGAACTTAAAATATAGAAGGTTAATTATAAAACAAGAGTTTAGACACTTATTGCAAAAGGGAAAGAAACTTATTTCTAACTTATAATTAACGCGTGATATTGTTTTTGTTGCTCACTTGGTAATTGAATTTTAGAAATTTATTATATATTCGGAGCATGTAGTGAATATAACAAAGAAATGAAATTTGTGGTAGAAATAACTTAATGAAACTAAATTTTTTCTCATTTTTATTTTTTGGGTCAAATATATATATTATATATATATATATATATATATATATATATAAAGATTTAAAATAAAATCATAATTGCATTTTAGGATAAAAAAAAATCTATGAATGTTTTTCCAGCATGATCTCTTAAAAATCACATTTTATAATTTCCCAAAAGTTTTTCAAGAAAATTTAGATTCATAAGCAGATATTTTAATGGTATCTAACAGGTGGATAAACTTGGATCAAAAAAATAAAATTATAAAATGCTTATATATATTGTATTTATATTATATGCAAGTGCATAACAAATTTTCTAAAATCTTACTCATAAATGTATTTTATGAGTAAGTGTACACAATTTTACAAAAAAATTTTATAAGTAAACACTATTTTAAATCCAGATTATTATGTACTATGTATATATGATTGAATCAAGGCTAAATTGACAAGCTATGTAATTTTATATGACTATTGTCCATAATTTATTTAAACTCAAAATTATAAATAATTTAAAATGCCTTCACTAGTTTTCACTCGATTAATATATATATATATCGAAGAAACATAATACTCTTATATCATAAATAATGGATTTCATTTGAATTGTGGAAATACCAATTGTAAACTCATACATTTTATAATGAGTTTTAATAATAATGTTTGGTTTTAATTTACGAAGTGATGTATTTTAAATTATAACATTAACATAAAGATTGAACCTATTAACGAAATTAAATTTTTGTATATTTATAAAATTAATTGCACTCTAAAAATATACATAAAACTTTATTATAGTAATTTTAAATAGTGCATTTTTAGCATTATTTATATTAGGAGTTATTTTTATGACATGTAACTATTCTGATTTAATTTTATTTCTGATTACATAATTAGTTAATTTTGCTATTTTACTGATCAGAGTATAAATATTTTTTTTGGCATCTCATAAATCATAAACCATAACATAATTTATTATGGATTTAGAAATTTACATACGCATGATTGATGATACTGAATCATTTTAAAATAATTTTTATGCACGTATAAACCATTTCATAATATATAATATACACGTAAATAAATAATTTCAATTTTCAATATAGAAAATTACTAGACAAAGTTCGATATATAATACCACATATTTAAATAAAATAAAAAATTATTCAGAATTAATATTTATTTTATTATTTTTTCTATTTTCTATTATATTACTATCATTATCATTATTAATATTATTTTAATTAATATTTATGTTATGTAGTTCAAACGGTTCACAAAAATAAACAAAAAATACTATAAAGAAACAATGATTATAGTCACGCTTATGGAGTTTGCGCCGCGTAGCCCTTGTATCGATTATACTACCTACGTATGAATACAATAACTTCAACAGGTATACCTAATGCACCAAACTTTCAAACAAAAATTAATCCCGGTTTTTTCACCCAGTTTACACACATTTCTCAATCAGAAAAATTCTATCGCTCTCATGTTAGAAATTGTCGATGTAATGTAATCACGTAGGTTTCCACTACTATAATATTGTGATTAAACATGTGTTCGAAATTGTCCAAAATCTAACCACGTAATTACGGTATTTAAATTTCAACTATTAAACGAACGTGGACAAAATTTTATGAAATAAAATCAGAATAAAAAAACATTATTTCAAAGTAATAACAATGACATCAATTTGTAGTAGAAATTAGATAATTTAATAACGTGAAATACCAACTCAAATTAAGGGTGACAATTATACTAACCATGTATTATTTGTGTGTTTGTGACACAAACTGTTGTCATTCAACAAGTGCTCATAACAATTAGTTTTCGGTGCTAATGCATTTAATTAAAACATAATATTATAAGTGGCTAAATTTACCATTATATTTGTTCTTGATTGAACCTCCTTCTCTCTCAACCAAATAAATTACATCACTTTTAACGTTATAAATACATATAAAGTATACAAGTATAAATTATTAGAAATAAAATGATAAAAAAATTTTAAAGAAAAAATTATATTATTTATATAATTGAATAAAATACTTTTCTATTAATTAGTATTTTTAAAAAGCCACATATCGAAGCAATTAACATAGTCCTATACAATTGTAGTTTATTTAACTGCTTAAAAATGTATACAATATTTCAATTTTATACTCGATTAACCTTCAATTAGTAACGCCTTTCAGCATATAGAATATGGTGGTTGGCCAAATATTAATAGCTAGGTCTTTTGAAAAGCTTCACTAAAATGGAAGAAATGAATTAGGTCAACCAGGTATGGGTTTCAAACGAACCAAGGTATTCTATACTAAGACCATTCATTTTCTTTTGTACAAAATGTCCTTAAGACAATGGTTTCAACAACAATGTTTAGAAAATATTTTATATCACAATACGTATCATACCCAGTTCAAGTGAAATATATTATTCGAATAATTTGGAAAACATCACACAATTCGTAAAGTACATTAGATGATGCAAAAAAGTTTACAATCAACACATAGGTATACAAAATAAAAAAATAATGCTATTAAAATTATTTAAAAAATAATATTATAATCGATATATATATGTATGTATGGATTGTGACAATGTTATATCGATATTCTATTAAATATGCTAATTCTTAGAATATTTTAAATTTTAATAATTTAAAAAATAAAATTTTTATAGATATTTACATACAATATATCAAATGTTTATCTGCGTAATTGTTTGTCCTTATAGAAAAAAAAATACTTGTTTGATGTTGTTTTTATTTCTTCTTAACATATAGCATTTTTTCGGGGAAAATACTGTAAAGTTGACGACGAAAATAATTTGATAAAAAAATTAATAATCCTTTAATAATGTAAAACGTCATTCTTTTTAAACTAAGCCCCAAAAATTAAATTATCATATTTTTTCATCCCAATACTGATACTTATAACGTCCTAGATTAAATGCAAAGATGGTGTTTAAAGTGTTTATGCACACAATGAGTAAATCGAAATACAATGTTCCCTTAAGTATATATTTTTTAAAAATGAACTGAAATTACGTGATTTAATGATGAATTTTATTACATTTTATTAATAAGCTTTCGGGTATACGGCGGTAGGCTTTTAATGAAAAGTCGTTTTTAGTTTAATTTCACAGCAAATCGTCATAATTTAACATTGTCAGAATTACTCAAATGTTTTCGAGTCAAAAATACACGTACATATAATAATTAAATTTTATCTACAAAATGACATACTCGAAATGTCAATAAATGTTGCATTTTTTTATGAGGAAAAGGTCACCAATTACATACGAATGGAATCGTAACCTAGAGAGTAATAACTAATAATACACAGTACGTATGTTTACACCTGACATTTTCATGATAATATGCCAATTGTTTTTAACCTTTATTCTGTAGGTAGGCATTTTTGTGAACACAAATTGCCATAAAAACGTTTCACGGTGTATTGTTACATGTAATTATTTTTTTGACGATTGTTATGTTTGCATACACATTTTAATTTTTATAAATTATTAATAATTAAATATTTATAATTTTGATTTGATGATCACGTTGATACTGACTTCACTACTTATTACTAGTATAAATTAATAATATATGATACGTATATATATTCATTATTATGGTTGATATCATATTCTTATAATTTCATTATGTAAACAGAATATCTCCTATGTAATCTCTAATTTTTACTGTAAATCAATACAAATTTAATATTTATGTATATTTTACAATTCTATTGCTAACTTAAGAGGTTACGTCTATACCAATAATGAACAATATATAAAATAATGCTACGTAATTCTCAATTTATGGAATTTTGGATTAAATTTAGTATTTATCAAACATATATTACAACCATTCATGTGTTGGTGTTCTCCAAAATTATAATTTTAAATGAGATGTACTTGTTAAGAACAGATATATACAACACTGAAATCATGAAATTAAAAAAATTTACAAAATAACCTTCTGATTTTTAAATTTGGTATTAAGTGTATAAACTCTAAATCTAAACTAAACGGCTAAGGTTTAAAAACCATATAATGTAAGTTTCTATGCGTTAAACAACTTGAACGTGGCGTTTTATTAAGATCGTGTGAAAATAATATATATGTAGTAGAATATGTAAACTTGTACGTGGTCGTAATAACTCATTTACAGTGCTTTAGGTAAAGAGGCAAGAGAGGGAATTCACGGACCATTATTACAATTTTAAAATATGAAAAACACTCTCTTTGTATTTCATAACATTGCAAAATATCAAAGTATCATTAATTATTATTAGCAAGTCAAAAATGAAAAACATATGCTGGGATTTCACTGTAAATCCATCAGCATTATTATATTACTAATTAATGACTGAGCAATCAAATTCAGATGATTTTGAGATGTAATCATCCAACCAATATTAACTTACATACGATATATATATTATAAATGTTATGTATATACAAAAAAAATGAGTATGTAAAATGTAATAAATTTTTTAGTATACAAAAATAACTCTTAAACTTAAAAATCAAATTAAAACTTATAACGAAATTTCCCATCTTCTAACTTGTTACAAATAGATAGAATAGACAGATAGATAGAAGATAAAATTGTTTCTGTGAAAATTTGATTCAAAATAATTATTATAGTAATTTTGTAATTTTGTTTTTTTTAACCTCAAATTCGAATAAGTATTGAAAACTATGTGCGATTTGATCGACAGTATATGCTCCATATAGGCAATTCTGCGCAATTCAACAGTTGCGCGATTCATGTCCACCATAAGTATACACGGAGTGAAGATAGTAGCAGTATACGATTACAATGATATGATGTTTAATGTTATTACTTTTATCATTATAATAATATTATGTAAGATACATCAGTTATCACAAGAGTATAGTGTATTGTGTAGCGTGGATGAGAAGTTAGCTATTTCAGTTGTGGTCGACATGTGACACCACCTGTAGTCGAGGACTGAATTTCGCCTGAGACTTAAATTACCTTCATGTCCAAGAAATATCAATGATCGACACAAATAACAGCGTTTGACTAACCATATAGTTAGACGCGTTTAAGCGATTAAATAGGGATGACGGAAAAAAATTTTCCATTGCTTTTACTGGCATCAAAAACCAAACTCTCGATACAGGTGTAACAAAAACACTACTTTATTAAAGTCAAATTTATTGTATTTGAATAATCATTATTTACCTTTAATGGTCGAAAACCCCCATATGAGTAGTTAAGCCGATAGTTAAAAATATTGTACAAAAACCTTTGGTAAATATTCCGATTGTCCGATACATCAATCCTTTCTTGATATTTACAAATTAATAATACACAAAAAAATTTAAGAACATATAATTTACGTTTTAAGGAAAACAAATAATGTAATTATTATACAATGTTGTTTTTCTTTGTAAAATATTTATTAAGCCTTATAAATTATATCCGTTGTGTTTATTGGAAATCGAGCCCAGATTATGGTGTTTAATAGGCAAATATACTTCTTGTTCAAATCCACAATGTAAAACGGTAAAACAAAACAGAGTGGAAAATAATTCAAAAGTACACTGAATTTCACTCAGAATTGTTTCATGAATCCAATAATTGAATAAAATGTAAAATATTAATACAATTTAAACGAAACAAAAAAAGTGCTAACATTCAGTCTCGTATGTCTGTGTGTTTTAATTTTAATTTTATATATAACCATTTTTTAAAATATAACTTGTTTTTAACATTATTTAATAGTATGATTTCATATTTTTCTTTTTTGCCTAATGTAGGAATAATAAATTAGTGTACATGCATACAGTGGTTAAATTTAAATATAAGGAGTAATTAATGTTAGTACCTAGGGTTAATACAAATTTACTTTGATCATGTGCATTTGTTTTCGTAATATTGTCATATTATAATTCTTTCATAAAATATATTTGTTCATATTAATTATATTCCCATAATACAATACTCAATTAAAAATAAATACTTATAATATTAATATTTTAAGGACTTAAAATTATGTTACATAATGATATTAAACAGTATAATATAATTGTTTGAATTAATTTTTTAATTAAAGTTTTCTATATGGTATTTACTATTTTTAACAATATTACATTTTTTAATATATCATAAATATGTATCTCTCTTGAAGAAATTAATATAATATTTATTTATCAATTCAAATTTTAAAAGTTAAAAATTGAATGAAAATAAAAATATGTTTAATTTTAAAAAGAAAAATATATATTATGAACAGCATTTATGTTACAAGGTAAAAATATTAAACCTTTCTATTTAATATTATAGTTCAAGCGTAAAATAAGTATTGCAAAATCCATATACAAAAAATTACTTTGAATAAGGGGATTTTATTGCGTTCTTTACTAACAACAATTCAAAACTTTTTGTACGATTTACAGATTTTTTACTTTTTTAAACGAAATGTACAAAAGTATAATTTTGTTATTAACATTTTTGTGTTTTTCATTATAATTATAAATTTCTTTAATTTCAGTTATAATTTGTTAAATGAAATAAATTACAAATAATCATTTACTATAATAAAACTATTTTATTTTTATTAGGTAAAATAACTAATATAATAATCACTGATATTTTATAGATAATATTAGTACTAATAAAAATGTAAGTCTAACAACATACGACTATCAACCATACTGATTGCATGAATTGTTCAACAGTTTATTTAATTTAAAACATGTTTATGTCGTAGGTTTTTACTTAGTAAAATTTATTAATTAGTATAAATTAATAAAATATTACGATCTTCTTGAAAAGTTAGCCATTTTATCAAATGGAAACAATTTATTTACACTTTGCGAAAGATGAAAACAAAAATTTAATGGAGAATACAGTTTGGCATCGTTTAATTTTTTTACAATTTTAACATAATTTGTAATGACAAATTAATTGTAAAATATAAATATAAGATATACTTCACGTAAAATCTAATAAATATATAATTAAATCATTTATTACAACAGAATTACTTCAAAGAAACAATAATTTTATATTAAGAATGCTCTGAGATTATATATATCTATAATTTTAATTAATCAAAATATCATAATTTTTGTTTAAAAAACAAAAGAGGACCTTTATAATAATTAATGTTCTGATTTTTTAAAGGAAGATTAAACATACAAATAAAAACTCCAGATGACATAGTGAATTAATGGTTTAACTCTGAAGATTTTCAAAAGTGACAATTTTTTTTTTCCATTGATCAAGTCTACAAACAGAAATAGTTCATTCTATATGAAACATCAACATTATATGAGGAGGTCAGGGTTACCTAAATTGAGATGCTCTTATAAGATTAAGTGATAAACAAAACGATGATGTTCCAGTTTTAAAGTAACAGTTTTTATATTTTGTCACAGGCTTGTTCTAAAAAATCAAAATAATATTGGATATTGTATTGTTAAACCATATGATAATAAATCAAATTATAAAACTAATCACTTCAATAATGATTGTAATAATATTAAGATTTAGCAAATAAATACACTGAAATCGCAATTATTTTTCAACAAAAACTGCTTTAATAAAAATATTTTATTATAATAAAAAAAACAATAACTGGGTACAGATTAATTTTATACAAAAGAATATCTTATTTTATTTCACAAAATGTCTGATTAAACAGTTGAAAAAATTTAACGATATCAAATGTTAGTATCAATTTTTCGTTTTCACCAAATATCAACAGTACGTGTTCATAATTTTTCCTGATAAGTTTATAAAATAAATGTGAAAATAAACCATTTTTATTTTTTATTGTTATGTAAGCTTAAAAAAAATGTAATCCTTATAATTAAAAAACTAACATTTTAGCTTACATGTAATTTTTTCAACGCCAGTTATTCGATTTTTTTTTTTTTATTCAATGAGGTTTTTTCTAACAAACAAAACAATTATTGGAATATTTATCTATTTATTGACCATGGCCAGTTATACTTTCGTATACACAAATATTTGTTCCAGATATACACATTCGTGTAATGCAAAATAAATATAAAATCCCGCAGGATTTAGTGCTCCCCTAACGATTTGTTTAATTACACGCTAGTTATAATTCAAATAACCGTTCACATAACCACCGTTTGGGTTTTGTATTGAAATAGTTTTTTAATAGTAAACAACAAAATAAAATTACGACCCTAATATATTATTACATTCATCGTTGTTTACGTTTATCGTGTACATATCATATTATTGTATGCCACTAATAATGACTTAAAAAATCTCGAAAACAAATTTAAAAATGTACGGTTTATCATTCAAATTATGCTAAAATAGTAATTATTTGTTATAAATTAATTGGTTGTACATACCTGATAGATAATATCTGAAAATAATTACCTTATTATCTAACATAAAGCATAAACAACAATTTGCAAAAAATTTGCAAAAAATACAAATTTTAAACAAAGTTATGAATTTATAAGTATACAATTACAACGTGTTACGTGTATTACAATATTATAATTAATAATAAAATTGTCTCTGAGTACAATATATATATATATATATAATATATATATACATATTTAATAAAATAAAATAAAATAATATTTTATCTAATAAAATTGTATCAATAATTCCTGCAGATTATGTGTGTACGGATTTTATTGAAAACATATATAAAATAAATATTTATAAAGGTTTAGTAGAATTTTCAATATTATATAAATGATTTGGCATAACATTTTTTACATCTTTTTAGAACTTTTATGACATCGTATTTGAATTTTTGTTTGACATTTCCTGTCATTAAAACTCAAACTTATTGACATTTAAATATTTAATATTTAATTATCTTTCATATTTATTCAGTGAAATCTGTATAAAGGAACTCTGAATAAAATATAAAACGAAACAATTCATTTCAGACTATATGATATAGCAGTGCTAGTACTACTCAACTACCTATGTTATAGTTATGGCTATTTAACCTTTTAAATATTTTTATCAATATTCAGTTTAAATAAAATTAATTTCGATTTTATCGATTTCAACATTTTTATTTCTACTTATAATATTGTTATTTCTCAACATTTATAAATTATTAAATGGAAACAAAATAAAAAATTGAAAAAGATTATAACGTGGGTAAGAAATTAATATTTAATATAAAATTATAATAGTCGTAAGAAATAACCATATCTTATTAATTTAAAAAATAGAAAAAATAAAATAAAAAGATATTAAATGGTATATCTATAAATATCTACAAAGTCACCATCAAAGTTCACTTTATTACTTATCTAGTTTATATGTAACTTAAAACATCGACTGACAATGCTTTGGCATTTAAATTATAAAATTATAAAACTAAATACATTAAAGCAATAATAATTTTCGCATACATAAAATGCATATTATTTGTATTGCCCGCCTTAATTGTAAATTATAAATGTTTATATTGCGATAAAAAGGATATGGATTAGTGATCATAGCCAAACACCAATTTCGGGGTCTAGATTTCTGGTCCAAGTATTTCATCGATATAGGTACAAATCCCGGATACGGTAGCTGTTCTTGCTGATTATTTTCCGCTTCCATGCAGTCATCATCATCGTCTCTATCATTTTCTGAATCTTCGTCGTCTTCCTCCTCCGCCTCTTCATATGCTTCGACATCCAGGCTTCCGGCATAACCCGCAGTCACCACGGCTAAATCCGAGTCCGAGCTGCTTCTGACTAATAAGCCATGATTGCAACTAGTCCGTCGGTAACCGCATTCTTCCACACCACTGACTGCAGGATGCCTCATCGCATAAATATTGCAACACAATGACCTAAATTAAAAACAGTCGACTTACAAATATTTTATATATAATAAATAGATAATTGTACGTTGGAATTATTGTGAATAAAATACAAGGAAATACTTATTATTATTTAATGAAAACATATTTACATTGAATAATGTTGACTTGATTTTATACTTCAAATAATCTATTAAAATTGCATGTACCAAAATAAATTGATAACAATTTTACATTAAAAATTAATTGATTTGCCATATTTACCACACATACTAATACCTTTTGTAAATACAACAAAAACATTAAAACCATAAAAACTAAATTTAGTATAAAACAAATACGTAGTTAAGTATATAAATAAGTAATAGAAATTTAAATAAGCAATTTTGTAACTGTGTCACATTAAAAAAAATCTAAACTTAGGAAAAATATTTTATTAGTGAACTTATAAATAAATTATAGATAAGCTGTTTTAATCAACTAAATATCACAAACAAATGATAACATTAAACTCTAATAAATGCAAATTATACTCAATCGGTTGTATTGAATAAAAAATTATTTCTAAAATTTTTAGCGTGGTGAGAGTGAAATATCAAGCAAAAAAAAAGTTTATAATGAATGATAATAAACATTTTACATTTTAATATAAAAATTACACTTAGTTATTCCCAAATTAACGTTCGAAATATATTAAAGTTGTATAAATAAATGGAAAATAAATAATTCTGTATTTTATTCTACACTGAATAAAAAACTACATACATGTGAAATTGGCATTTAAATATTCAAATTCATAAAAAAATTAATTCACACATTATTATTATTATTAATTTTTGTAAATAAAAATAATAATTGTGCAAAATATTTACGTTGGTGTGTTGCAATATGTTTGAATTTTCTGAATACATGTGGTTCAAAATTTTGATCACTATAGATATCAAGTTATAATCATAAATATATAAATATATATAATTTTCATAATACAAATCTATTCACATTTATGTTACCCACTTTTAACTAACACTTATACTAGACACGTTAACAAAGAAAAAATACTGTCTCTAAAAATAAAATAAATTGTTTTTATTTTATTATTTTACTATTCAACTTTAAGTTATACACTGAAAATATACTGTGTTTATATTTCACATAGTAACATAATATTTGATATTATCATAATTTAATTTTGACGAATTTCCTTTCATCATTTTATACATATTAGATAAAAAGTAATAATGAAATATTTATTTTTAAATATTTAAACATTCAAATTATTTCATTCAAAATTTCGAGTTAACAAATAAATAGGTACTTTATATCAATACACCTAATACATATTAATATAACGGGTAATCCAATTAAAACGCAACCCGAAGTTTAGGCTCTGAGCAGTGCAAAAATAAAACGCCGCCGTAGGCAAAAAAGCGTGGACTCGGTAGGGCAAAGGCCGAGGATGATAACACACACAACAGTTCCCCGCGTAGAAGCGAAGAACGAGTTTCCTGTGCTGTGCTGTGTCGTAACTGTCACCATGGTTTTTAATCGCGAACAGCGAGTTTTCATTCTTAAAGCTTACATGAAATCTCAATCGTATCGAATTGTGCAAAATGAATTTGTGGCCACGTTTCCCGAGGATCCGCCACCGTCAAAAAGTGCGATATCGCGGTTGAACAAGAAATTCAAAGAAACCGGTAGTGTTCTTGACGCGAAACACGCGCGCGTCGCTACAGGGCTACGCGTCGCATAGGGCGCTCACTTCTAACACCTACTGTGAAGTCGAACCATTTGTCAACGTTTTCCTACCATTTTGTACAATTTTGATTATTTGTAATTCCTGTTTGTGCAAATAAATACGATTTTGTTATTTTGGGTAGCGTTTTAATTGGATCACCCTGTAGTTTAGTTTTTATGAAAAAAAAAAACTATATTATTTAAATATAAGAGTTTTGGATAACAATGAGGTGTTGATTTATTGAACACATTTTTATATTTAATACAATGAAGACAATATAAAAACACTTAGTAGGGTCAAGAGGGTTTTTTTAATGGTACATATATAGTTGTCGTGGTTTCTACAGAAGACTTTCTATGATACCCTTACCATCATGACAACTTTTTTGTCCTTAATTTGATTATAATAATATGAAATCACTAGGAAGTTTGCTGAAAAATTTGTATTTAAAAGAAGAATTAATGTTGAAAAATTATAATTCATTGCAAAAAGTAGAATTTATTTTCTATAATAAATATATGTGTTTACATACGTTTATATATACGTCGGACATTAAATGTATCGAGTACTACGTTATACAGTAATTGAATTAATCGTCTAAAATTGACATTAATTGTTGCGTATATATTAAATTTAATAAAGCACAAGTTCATACATGCCAGACATACTTATTCATAAACTTAAAACAAACATTTATTATAACATATACGAGTATGTTATAATATTTATAAACGTATTTAGGAATGTGGGTAATGTGTATACAATCTTATTATTAATAACAACACATTATATTAAATCTTTCATTAGTTTTGACGAATATATTGTGTTGATAATATTTATATATACATATATACGACTATACGACTATATTTTAAAGATGAGTTGTTTAAGAAAAATGTTTATATTTTTTTATTAGACTAATGGAATGTCAATACAAGTTAATTTTTTGAGTTAATATAAATATCAAATTACTTTTTATACACTATTCGTTTCATTATAACTATTCAGGAAGTTCAAAATGTTTATTAGGGTGACCCAAAATTATGAAAGATGATACTTATAGCTGACTCGGCGAATTTGATGAAAATTAATTTAACAAACTCAAATGGAAAACATGGTATATTATAAAAATGATATCTATTCAACCACGTACTCCATTAACAGAGAACATTAATTTCTGTACCATCTTGTAAATACGACAAATTTCACGACTTCTTTTGATTGACTAAGTAATTTATATTTTAAATTAAATTAATACGTGTACACCGATTGGTCATTTTATGTATGACAAATAAATTAACACACACAAATAATTAGTCGTAATAATAATATTATAATACCTATTATAGTCATAAGTAATTTTTGTACGTTTTGTTTGCATACGTATCCGTTAAATAACATTTTTCAAGTGGAATTTTTTATTTAAATTATTAAAAATTCTGGACTAGCATAAATTTATTACACTATCGTATGTACAACGATTAAATATTTGATTATTTTTAATTATAGAAATTGGATATTTGTTTTTATATTCTACATACCTTTCAATAATATTTTAATTTAAAAATATGTACACACATCAAGTATGAAATGTATTATTTTTAGACAAGTAATTGTTTTACTAATCTCCCAATATTATAATATATAATATAATAAAATATTATACATTTGGTTAGTTTTCGTAAACTCTTTGAAGAATAGTTAATTTCTAACAAAATATTTGCTATCCTAATCATTTTAGGAAGCGTGTATCTTAATTTCAAGCCTGCGTACGCCAAGCTGTGTAATAAAATAATATCTAAAGTTATCAATTTCTGAATGGAATGCAAATAATTTTAGTATAAATATTTCTTTACATACAATTAAAATATATATATCGCTAAATTAATACTCGTATGCATGTAAAAACAAAAATTTTTTAAACATAAATGTAATATGTAATATATGATGTAAAAGTATAAAAAATCAAATTATTAGACTGAAAAAATGTATATATATTAAAATCTCATAAGAAACAAAAGAAAAAAATCAAATATTATAAAACAAGACTTCTTTTGTTCAAAATCATTTTGAATAGGTAAATCCATAAAACAATCCTCAGATATAAATTTTGAGTCTCATTGAAGTAAAATATATACACAATGCATTATTTTATACGCCATTTTTATTTCAGAAAATAAGATTAAATTTGATATTCTTTTTAGAAATGTCAACAAAAATTACATTTTAGTATTTTAGTATATATGATATGGTATAGCTGAGAGTATATAATTATAAGGTACAGAAAATTTAACAAAAAATTTAAATAAAATATTTAATTTTTTCAATTATATAATAACTTAAAAATTCATAAAAAAAGTCTATAATACAAATTTAAATTCAAAAATTAAAAACTTTGACATTTATCGCACGCCTGCTGTTTTTGATCAAATCAATTTTGGTTGTTTTGGATTATTAACGTAATTCTAAAAAAAGACTTGAAATTTGTAATGTTCATGTTTTAAAAAATAAATTAATGTCATACAATGTTTTTTTTTTTAATTATGAACATATTTCAGCTTAAAATAGAATTTTTTTATTTTTCTAATTTTTATATTACAAAAATTACTGATGTAAATGCATTTGAAAAATTAATCAAACAAATCATCATTAATAATTTTAAAAATCTAAAAATCATCTCGATATCCTTCATGCGTTTAGATACCAATGAAATGTATTGTTTTTAATAATGATTACAATATCTTTCAAATATTTAAACATTGAAACTAGCATTAAAGTATTATTTATATTTTAAACTATATTATTTTATACTTTTTTAATATATTATTTATTACTGAGTATAAAGTCTTACAATAAAAAAAAACTAAGACATTTAATAAATATAACAAATTCTTTCAAAGTTGTGCTCAAAAAATATTTAAATATTATATCACAACTATATAGTTTTAAAATAAATAATTGATGGAAAATTCAATTTTTTAGGATTATTTTTTATGAATTATTAAAATTAATTTGTATTAAAAACTAGTGTGCGGAAAATGTAAATTTTTGTAATTTGTTAATTACTAAGAAAATTAAAAAACGATTTCTTTTAAAATACCTTGTTTCAAAACAACGATTAAAACAAGTTTTAGGTGATATTACATTTTTCAACTTACCATTTACTGAATAAATATCAATGTTTTATAAAAAAAACAATCTCAAATGAACATATTATTTTTAACACAGTAAGATTTAAATTTAGCAATTCTTTTTTAGACATTAATTGCGGACATGAAGTTATTTTTAAAAATGAGTATATTTTCATTATACATATTTGTTGACTAAAATGTAAACAACAATATTATTAATTATTAATATAACATACATGCATTGTAATTAAGAATTTTATTTTTATTTAAAGAGGTTAACAAAGCGTTTAATATTTTGTATACTTAAAATAAATTTCTTGTAAATGCACCTGAAGCATAATACAAAAAAAAAATGGATTTCACGAAACAATAAATTCATCTTGGTTGATGTATAAACAAAAACTTTCTATTCTTTGTATTTGTAAAAGAATGCTTAACCACCAGCTGTAGAAACATTAACCACTTCCCAGTAAGTGTTATAATTTAATATTCAAAGAAAATAATATGATTCAATATATTTAACAAAAGTATATATATATATATTTACGTTTTCCTGATTTTTTAAAAATAATTTATATACTTAAGTTTTTATGTCATCTCACATAAGTATTTGTACTTCAATTTTATATGATATACTGTATATATTGTAAACCTACTAATAAATTTATATATACTTTTTTAAAATGTATATAAATTTGTAGGTTCAATGTTATATGCATTTAGGTTAAATCTTCTATTATTATATATTACGTGTGAATACTATAAGTTAAGATTATTTAATCATTTTATTATTATAACTATATGTAAAACATTTATGTCAAATTTTTACAGTTGAATATACTATTCAATGTAATGCAATTTAAAACAAAAATTTTTGTATTGAATCGTTCAAATTGAATGATTTAAATTTCTAAATGCAAATTAGTTTAATTAAAATTTATTTAAAAAAATTATTTTAAATTTAAATTTAGATGAATGTATACTATAATAATTGAACAAACAATACTGGTTATTCGTGTAAATTAGGGTATCAATAAATAGGAAATAAAAATTATTTATTTAAAAAATACATGATATTTTTATACATTAAGGTCAAAAACAAAATTAAAAATTTTTGTTCACCCAAGGAAATTTTTAAAAATATTTTAGTTTAATAATAATACGAATAACTAACATTATTTCGTAGTCGGTTATAAAACCCATATTTAGGAAAATACTTTGTTCGTTCTATTTCATAACATTCACATGTTCGACAATTTTCTTTTACATCTTACGAAATATAGTTATATTATATAACAATAATTTAAACAATATGTTTCAGTACATAGAACAAAGAAAATAAATAAAAGAACATGAAGATAATATAGGTACAGAAGTATTCCAAGTGATGCAGATCAACTGTGTCATCAAGACCATGTCTGAACATGGGATATCTCACACTGTATCATACAGTGGGGGTCAAATGATTTAGTCATAGAGAGAAGGGGGGATAAGGCTGATCTTTCAACATTATTACTTTGACTTTGATTATTGAAAACATAAATCATAATTTAAGGATATAAAATCACTTAATTAAATAATTTTATTATTATTAAATTACTGAATCTATTGTTTTTTTTGTCAATTTATCCAATACTACATCTATTGCAGGGACGAACGCTAGAGGGGGTTAATCCTGGTATTTAGGATGATAATTAAAATATTTACGTAATTTTGAATTATTTTGCATGAAAATAATATGACTAAGGAACATTATTATTTACGTATTATCTGTTAACTTTGGAAATTTGGAATTTTCGGAAATATTTGTTATCTGTTATAGAATATTTTTCACTTTATATATAATACATTTATTCCATTACGGATATCGTATTTAACCTTTGTTTAATTATTGCAATTTACGACATATTAAACATATGAATTAATGAAACTGTGTATTATTTAATCATTATATCTTCAATTAGAGTGGATTATACATATTTAAAAAGTTTTGTTAAAATGAGTTCTGGTTAAATTTTAAAGTTTTTAAACTAAAAATTACAATCACAGTTTGATTGACTTCCAATTCTGATTCTGGTAAATCATCTGTGGGTAATTTACAATAAAAAAATCAATAAATTGATGCTTTACAATCAACTGCAGATTATAATATGAGTTTCATCCATTAATTTTATTATATAAAAATTCTACCAGAAGGAATGTTTCGATCGTTACAGTAATATCTTATTTTCTACAGAAAATTACATCTAGTTGGTACTTTATACAGGTTATTTTTCGATTTTCTCAAAAGCACCTAGAAAAAACTGCATAGGAATAATTAATGAAGTTTTAAATTTTTCCGTATATCCAATAAATCAAGTCAGGTTTTAAAGAACCACATAATATTATCATGCGTGAGTGCAAAATAGATACGACTTCTTAAATTCTGTGAGACACGTTGGGTAGAGCACTTGGATCCTCTTTTTATGATTATTTTATGATGTATACAAGTATATTTTTTCATCGTTGGAGGATTTGGATTACAAAAATATTAACTTTGTTAGAGTAAAACCTCACACCCATCTAGGTAATATGAAAACATAACAACTAAGTGAAAACCATGATTGTAAAACAGCTGCAGCTGTAAGTTGCCAGTTAATTATTTCTATCATCACAAAAAAAAATGTGATACCAAAATTTTTGAATAGTTTTATCAGAATATTGTAAACAAAAATTATCTAAATTAATATATATTTATTTTTTTATTGTTAAATAAGTAATAAACGGCATACTGATAAAAACTAATACATAATAACAAAAAGGTCATAGGGGGATATATTCTTCTCACCCCCTCCTCCCTGCCTGTTTGACCGCCACTGATATCATAGATTATTCTTAACGATAAACACAGTGGATTATATAGACAAACTAATCATATTTTAGTCACTTAGACTTAAAGTAACCCTGGTAATTTTTTAGACCAAACCAAGTTTCAAAGTATAAATACCATAATTATAATTTAAGTTCAGCAACAAGAATAAATATAACATTCAATAGAATTCTTCTCAAATATTTCACATGTTTACATTTTATATATCTACTTCATTTTATTACTGATAAATATTTTTTATCGTATATACTTGTATATACTATATTTATAAATTTATATGTTTTAATAATTTAAATACCATATGCACGCATTAAAAATAATTAAACAATTTTAAATCATTTTCCAACCAAAAATATCATTGTATCATTACATATATTTTGTCGAAATTGGAGAAAAATTATAAAAAAACAAATATTTTTTATTAAAAAAGTTATTGCTCACTATTAATAATGGATCCCTATAATTTATGTTACACAAACACAATGGTAATTATACTAACATCAATATAGTATGAAGATTATATTGTATTTGATGTCAAATTCCGAAAACATACAATATAATATGTACCTATAGACATTAACTTGAAGGAACGAATGAACGGGGGCGAGAGGGAGAAGAAAGAGATATGAATAGGAAATTATACTCTACGTGAACGCGTGAGTAAGCTTAAAGTTGATAACTGGCCATCAAAATATAATGTACTCACTCAAAACTTTATCGTCTCCACGTGATCCATGCGCAATAATATAATATTTTTGTCGTACTAATGACGAACGAAAAACAAAAAAGAAAAATTAACAAATCGCGTACAGAGCACCGCCACTAATTATTATTATTATCAGACAAAAAAGTAGTGAAAAATTCGCACGCTCGACAAAAAAAAAATAATACGCCCAAGATCGAAAACTATTAGGGAAATGAAATTGCAAGAGATACAAAATTGAAATACGATGATGAAAAAAAAAATAGAAAAAAATATTATCGCAAGAGAGTTGAGCGGATGCGATTAGTGATCTGGTGTGTAAAAATGTGCGCACGAATTTAAGACGCGACGAAACAACGACGATACAGTCGCGAACAACGCGAACGGCACACACAAACTGAACTCAACCGAGACGACTACGACTACGGCGGTGGCGGCGGCAGCGGCAACGACGTACTGTGTGTGTATGCGTGTGTACGTATGCGTATGTGTACGCATACATCCTGTTGCGCCGGTCGCTGTGACCACACACACATACACACAAACAAATCACGCGCGCGCACCCTGTACACGACCGAGTCAGCCGATCGGTCGCGATGATGAGAGAGAGAGAGAGAGAGAGAGTGAGAGAGAGAGAGAGAGAGAGAGAGAGAGAGAGATCTATAATAATGAAAAAAACACAGTAAGATGGAGAGAGAGTGGGAGAGAGAATGAGAGGCGGGATTGAAATCTATAACAATATAGCACACAGTAAAATGAGGGTGAGACAGAGAGAGAAAGACAGAGAAAGAGAGACAGCGAAAGACAAAGAGAGAGAGAGCAAAGAACGGGACTGTAACTATACAAAAGTCTTACGGCTATAATAATATTAATCGTGTATGGAATGAATAAGTGCATACGGGAAGTTAGTTTTAGTATATAGGTAGATACAGGTAGATACAGGTAGTATTTCACCACTGTTTTATATATTGTTGTCAAACAGAAAATAACAATCACCTCGGAGAGTATTGACGATGGAAGACGGCGGTTAGTAATAGGACTTTCTCGCATAGTTTTTTATATACATTATAACTAGGGTTCGAATTTTGTGGCAAATGCCTTTTTTTTTGGGAAGTGATAGAAAGACAGTTCTTATATAAAAATGTGTTTCATTTAATTTCTATGCTAATAGATAAACATTATTTTTGCCTTTTTTTGCTTTTTTTCCCTATAAATGCCTTTTTTTGCCTTTTTTATATTTTTTGTTAAATTATCAATTTATTACAATTATTATTTTAATAGTTATTAATAATTCTATCGTACAAATTGATAAGACCTTATCCGATAATGGCTATAAAGTTCCCACATGACATTTGACACATGTCATTGTTTTCAATATACAAAAATATTTTAAGTCCGAACCGTCAAAAATTTACGGAAGACAGTTTATCAAAATATATGGTTGTCAATTATTTTTTTAACACACAATAATTTTTTTATACATTATATATTTAATATTCGATATTTTTTAAATGCCTTATTTTATTTTTAATACTTACATGGTTGTTGATTTTTTTTTAATAATAAGTTTTAAATTTTTAAACAATACATCTTTTTTTAAATGCCTTTTTTTTGCTTTTTACAACTTTTAAATGCCTTTTTTTGCATTTTTTCACATTTTAAATGCTTTTTTCATCATTTATATTGCCTCAAAATCCGAACCCTAATTATAACGTAATAATTAACGACGAAAATATTGTTGTATTCGCCGCGCCAACCTTGAACCTATTTATGCTCAGGCCTCTTCCAGACAAGATTCTTAATGGTTGGCCACTGGAATCGCACGACAAGCCGCCAAATATATGTTATATTTAAATACCCTTTCACGCGAAACACTCGTAGTATACTGGTATCCGATTCGTAGTCAAATTAATTAAACCCTATTAATTATGAATAGAATATAATTCATCGCCGATCTAACCACAGAGGCGGATGAAGCTATTTTGCATTATTGTTTAAATAAAAGGGCAAAACTAAAATGTAAACATATTCTTATGCGTGCTTCCTATTGTGTTTGTACTGGAATGGAAAAGTTTTCAAAAACGAGTTCAAATTGTTCAACTACTTAAAATATCCTTTTTCGAATCACACGACTTAATGAAATATGACATCATTATCGATGTTATCGATAGTAAAATGCATATCTAATAATCTCGTAATTTGGTAAGTAAAACAGTTCAAAAACGAAAAAAAATCACTCGAATTTTGAACTTCGCGCATCTCATTTGAACGTATTAATTGAAGTTTAATGCTCTATTAGAGGTCGGGACACTAAAATTGTGTGTTTCGGCTAGAAGTGATGGGATATAGAACCAACGTATATGAATGTTGAATCGATGGCTGTTTCTCGTATAAACGGTGTCATGATTCCTGATGTTTTACCGACAGCGCAGATTCATTTAGAACACTAATTGTCTCGTATAATTGTCGCTGGAAACAAATATTGTGTGCATGTGGTTACATTATATACACAATGTACGCAGTCAGTTGTAGATGTATAATGTGTGTATGTACTTATAATTAACTAGATATATATATACGCAACGCAGCTGTCTTGCACAAAATTTATAACAGCGTAAACAATCGATGTGAATTTTAATTAAAGTAATCGAAAGACAAAGAAAAAATACGTGCCACAGAGAAAAAGAGTCAGCTATATAGTTATACCGTAACATACCGCGTGGTATGTACATATGAGCGTGTGTGTTAAATAATATCTTACAATATATTTTATTGGCCGAATGATGAGAGAAAATCGGTCCTAAACGCGAAATCCGTCTTTCCGCCGATTCACATTCATTCGTGTACCAAAATTGCCTATTCGATGCGCCGGATAACTTTTTATTGGACTCTCAAATGGCACTCAGCTTTCATCTACGATTTGCATCCGGTCGGATGAAGACTTGATAGGACGACCTAATAAAATCATCCGTTAGTCGATACCAAGCGAACTATAATAATTGAATCTGTAGATTTGTCTATAAATATATATATACATATATAATATATTATTATACTAAAAAATATGTATAATTATTATTATTATTATTATTATTATTATTATTATTATTATTATTATTATTATTATTATTATTATTATTATTGCCCTCAGGGGGGTACTAAGTAATTAGCACTACGTATTTGGCGAACCCGGAGACCTGAGCTCTGAGCTGACCTTAACTGATTTCAGTCTGTTTCTCCAAGTTGGGGGTTTGACGACAGGCTAACAACCCATCACTTTAAAGAACTATATTGTTAAGAGACCAAAACTAAAGCCTCGAAACAGAAACTTAGACAAAACACAATGGAAATATAGTCAGGACTACAACGATTCAGGGTTGGCACTTAGAATGTAAGAACTCTGTATAAAGTAGGAGTGCTTGGTATACTAGTCTATGCAATAGAAAGGTATAAGGTAAATATAGTAGTATTACAACAAACGAGATGGCAAAGTGAACATACCAACAGGTATCATGACCTTATTTTATGGTGGTCTAACAACTAATAAACATAAAAATAGGGTGGGTTTTATTGTACATAATAGTCTTATACCATGAATTAAACAATTTTAGGCTATAAATGATCGAATATGTTACATACAGATTAATATGAACCACTGGACATAATTATGATCTGTGCATACTCACCAACCGAATTAGGAAATGAAAAAGCAAAGGACATCTTTTACGAAGAGCTGGAACAAATATATGACGCTATGCCAGGTCATTGCATTAAATTAGTGTTGGGAGATATGAATGCCCAAGTGGGAAGAAAAAACACATATAAGACGACGATTGAAAAATATAGCTTACACGACCGAAACAATGATAACAGGATAAGATTAATTAACTTTGCAATAATTAAAAATATGGTATTAAGCAGTACAAGATTCCCGGGAAAAAATATTCATAAAGAAACATGGTTATCACCAGGAGGCAGATTTAGCCTTATAGATTATAGCCTTTAGATTTTATAAACAAAATTTAGTAGTCAAATTGATCATATTCTCATAGAAAATAAATATAAGATAATTATAAAAAACGTCAAAAGTTAAAGAGGAGCAGATGCAGTTACAGATCATTACTTAATTCTGATTGACTTCAGAGTAAAGATGTCCATGGAATGGAAAAACATACAAAAACACTTGGAAAATTTGATGTTGATAAATTAAAAAATAAAGAAACATTATGGACATTTCAAAAAATAGTGACAAATTTATTAGGAAGAAGAGAGGGAAGTGACGAAAAATAGGTTGAGGAATCATATAAGTAATAAAGACCTCAATAATAAAATCCGCAGAAAAAGTCATTCAATTTACACTAAGAAAGAAAACAAAGAAATGATTTTATGATAATTCCAAGAAAATAATCATAGAACATAATGAAACCAAAATCAAAACAATCCATTCACCAATCCCCGAGAACATAAGGATCTTCGAGAACAAACGAAGAAAAATAACTACACTAATAAGAAAAGAAAAGAGAAAATCAGAAAAAACTATTAGAAGACATTGAAAACTTCAAACAAAACCCCAGAGAATTTTTCAAACGTTTCAAATTAATCAATAGTGGATTCATAACAGCTATACAAATGATAAAAGATAATAATGATACTATAATTACAAGCTCTGAGAATATTGCTGAAGAATTAAGAGTGCACTTTGAAAAACTCCTTAACAGAAACTCAACAACGGAAGTAAGTGAACATGAAGACACCATATACTATACAGCAGAACCAGAAGTATTAAATCCGAGTTTAAAAAAGATACATTATACAATCCAGACTCTAAAAAAAAATTATTCACCAGAAGATGATAAAATTGCAGCTGAATTATTAAAGCTAGGAGAACAACATTTAATTCAAAAATTACATAATCTAATTCAACAGATATGGATAAAAGAAAAAATACCATAGGACTAGAATAAACCATTGATATGTCCAATTTCTAAAAAAGATAACCGAAATAAATTAAAAAATTATAGAAGAATTATACTCAAAAGATTGCAAATATATACAAATGAGATAATAGGTAACTACCAAAGCGGTTTCAGAAAAAATAAATAAATTACTGATCACATATTTATCATAAGACAAATTATGAAAAAAAGATACGAGTTCGCAGAAGATCTACATATTGTAAATATAGACTATAAGCAAGCCTACGATAGTATAAACAAAGAATGATAATGGAAAATTCTTAAACATTTTGGTGTATTAACTAAACTAATCAACATGAATTATGTAATACGAAGATCAGCAGTCGAGTCAAGATGAACAATGAAATATCATCTTCATTTATAATTAATAGTGGATTGAAACAAGAGGATGTGATGTCACCATTGCTCATTAATGTAGCATTGGAGAGTGTAATAAAGAAAATACCGCAAGCTGTAACCTTGACGAAGGAAATGCCTTACTGGCATATGTAGATGACATAGTAGTCATTGGGAAATGACGAGAGGGTATTCAGGGTAATGTTGAAGAACTTATAAAGATAAGAAAAGATATTGGTTTAACAATCAACAGCAAAAAAACTAAATACATGATGGTAAAACGAGAAAGGTTTGATCATAATAGCCTCCACATAGGAAATAATACCTTTGAACAAGTACCAGAGTTCAAGTACTACGGTACTATACTAAATAGCAAAAACAATATGTAAGGAGAGATCAATACTAGATTAGGTGATGCTAATCGATGCCTTCATGCACTGAAACCCTCTTTATATTCAGGTTGTTTTCAAGAAAAACAAAAGAATATCTATATAAAAGTTATATCCGCCTTATATTGACATATACATGTGCCACATAGTCAACGACGAGAGGTGATGATGAAAAACTACGTTTTTTTGAAAGAAATATTCTCAGGAAAATTTACGGACCTATATTCAACAATACAGAACAAAAATAGAAAATGAGAGCTAACGCCTAACTATACCAACTTTACAAAAGAGAAGATGTGGTCCAATTCATCATAAGAACAAGAATAGGATGGACAGGCCATGTATGGTGGGCCGATGAAAGTATGTTGAAAGGAGCATTGACATATTTGGTGAAGGGAAAATAACCAAAGGGAAGACCACGGAAAAGATGGATAGATAGCGTCAAGGAGTTATCAGAAGTAATAGGAGTGGACTGGGAGTAGGCGTATAATAGAGAGCGATGGAAAGAAGTAGTTTTGGCGGTCAAGAGTCTAAATGGCTCGTAAAATCTAAAAAAAAAATATATTATTATTATTGTTATTGTTATTATTATTGTTATTATTATCATACTTAGTGCAGTTCTTCAAATTTGAAGAGAATTAAAACATGTCTAAGAAATGTTATAACTGAGGTAAGAATAAATTTTTAAGTATGTTAAACTTAAGAAAAAAAATGCTTTGTTTAATTCATGAATAAAAATATATTTAAATTTAAATTCCAGGCTTGGCAATGACATCGATTCATAGGGATGAAAAAATATTTAACAGTTGACGCAGTCTTGACCAAACTTTGCAAACCCAAAAGAATACTCGTTTTTATTTTGTAAAATATATAATACACATAATACACAAATACAATAAAATACATAAATAAAAATTTGTTTTAAATATAAATAAAAACAATACCTTTGAAATACATATTATTTTTCAGGATATCTCCCTCCCCCCACCAAAAACAATAGTTTAAAATTCGCCACTGTATTCAATTATAAGGCTCGGCAAAAATATGCAACTTAAAAAAAATTTAAATTTTACAATCAAAAAAAATTTAAAAAATTTTGAAAACCTCCTTTTTATCTCACCAACATAATACATACATAATGATCTAAAAATTCTATTTGTCGAAAATTCTGCAAAACTTGCATATCGAAAATACCATGCAAGAGCACTCAATCACTTAAATCCACTTGTCACTACTCTTGCTTCCATCATCTTACCTAATGTTCCTCACAGGTGCCTAAAACGACAATGGTGCCGAGATCTTTTAAGTGGTTTCCGTTTTAAGATATATTTAAAAAAGAAAAATTCACGTACATATAATAAAAACACCTAATCGCGCGAGCACAGTCGTATGTCGCGTGTTTAGTTACGCGTTTTACCGTCGACATTGCGCAAGCAGTCCAAAAGACGAGCGCAAACGATTTATAACAGTCGCCGTCGGTAATCGTTTTTTCGTCGTCGAGGACGGAGCGGAGAACGCGCGTATGGCGAATCGACACGGCCACCGCGGGCTCGACGTGCGTATCGCTGTTCATCGCGATCGCCGTGATAAAACCCGGTCGCTCATAGCCAGTATCGGACTCGGGACATTTGGCACTAATATAAATATTGCACACTTTTAAACTAAAATAGTTCAACCTTTCTCCACAAGTAAAATGGTTATTATTTTCAATTAAAAAAATAATAATTTTGGGTAAATTAAAAATGTATGATATTTTAAAATTAAATATTCTTTGAAAATTATAAATTAAAATAAAATTTCAGAAGTTCTTAGTATATATATGATAAAAATAAATTGGGTATTTAAATTATTTAAAAAACTAATTTTTCTGGCCTTTTTCGTAATGAAATCATTGATTACGTCTTTTAATTAATTTGTCTTGTCTTGCAATTTTATGTTCTATACCAGCGTTTTCCAACCTTTTTATCATTCACATACCTCTTTTTTTTTTGACATTGACACCTCACCAAAGCTTCGCATACCTCCCTACCAATTTGATGACCTTTTTTTGTTTATTTCTATTATTATCGGTTATTATTATCGGATAAATATTATTACATTTACAGTATGAAAATTTTTAAAAAAAAACACTGGTTTTCATTTGTATTAATTTAAATTTTTTAACGAATGTATAGTTATAGTTATATAATTATATAGTTATACATTATCATTATATGTTTAAAACATAAGTTAATGTAAACTTTGAGGTTTTATGGCTTCACTTAATTTTTGTAAAATCTGATCAGCAAAAGATGAATAAAGTCTCAAATCCGACCTCACAGAAAGTCAATTTCGATACTGATAGCTTAGTATTTGTGTTAATTTTTTTTACGATTTTCTTGAGCTAGATTAGAACGCATTGACGTGCTTGGAATAGGATCAGATTCCGGTACAAGTTTTCAACCATTGATCTATAGTCAAAATTATAAAAATGTTACAAATTAATATGAAGCAAATAACTGACTACGATTGCGATGACATTTTTACTTTTCGTCATTTCAGAGTCTGACAGACGTTACGCACATGAACACAAAGATCGAGGCCATAGAGCAGACTAAGTGTACGCGTCCACCAAATTCGACATGGACTTAGTTAGCGAATCCGAAATTTCTATGTGCAGTGAATTGATGTTTTATCGATTTTTTCGATTCGAGTAATGAAGTCAATCAAATAAGTGAATTCGTCCGTATTAACTGAAAAAAAATTGTTGGTGTGTTTCATATTTATTGTGAAAAATGTGATATCGTGCTTAAAATTAAAATAATAATTATTAGCGAAAGCGTTTATTTTCAATTATTGTAGTGATTTCATTCAGAAAATGTATTGAATAATTAAGATTAAATAAATTAGAAATAATATTCTAAATAAGAATACTAAATTTCATTTTGATACAAATTCCGAGTTAGTACAAATCATAACCAGGATTAAATTTTATTTTATGAAACATTTATTTAATGTACTTTTGATATTTTGGCTAACTATAAAGTTGTAACTCAAATAAAATATTTAGGCATAATTTTGGACAAACGTCTCACCTGGGGACCACACATAAAATCGAAAAGAAAAATACTTAACAGCAGACTTCACCTTCTCCGTCCTATCTTCAAATCAAATCTGTCTCTAAACAACAAAATAACAATTTACAAATCCATGCTAAGACCAATCTGGGCTTACGGGATCCAAATATGGGGCTGTGCCAAACCCTCTCAAATTCAAACTATACAATCATTTCAATCCATTTCTCTCCGTGTAATAACCTCTGCTTCTTGGTATGTTTCAAATTACTCACTCCACAAAGATCTCAACATCGATACCATAAACAAAATTGCAAATATCCATCACAAAAAATTCCACACCAAACTGGCCAGTCATCCCAACCCACTTATTTCTATTCAAGGCAGTGCAAACATCCCCAACAATCCACCGCGTCGATTAAAAAGACATTGGTGTAGGGATCAATTAATTTCCGAGCTTTAAATTTCACTCCGAGGGTTCTGTCACTGAACAGTCTCCCTCCTCATAAAAATCCAGCTATTTAAATCATTTAAAACATAAAATTTGCTTATTGTACAGATGCTACAGATTGTAAATATTCAATAAAAAAAAAAAAAACTATATAATTTTATGTGTAATAAGTAATAGTGGTACAAAAATATTTAAAGAAAAAATCATTTTTGTTTAAAAGTTAAAATTTACAATAATAGAGTAATAAATTTAATTAAAAATGTGAGTAATAATAATAATTAGTTTCAATTGAAATTGCTTCTTTTTTTCTCTTATGTTTTTTTTGTAATGTTCCTGTTCTGTCCATCAGATACCCTCTAAAAAAATTTTAGTTGCGTGACTAATAAGATATAATAATATGCAAATTATATATTGAGTTATACAAATGTTAACTATATTCTTGCAAGATTACCTTTGCAAAATCACATCTCAATGAACAAAATGTATGACTTTTAAATATATGATTCCTAATTTATTAGCCTAAAAATATTTGAAGTATTCAAATAATTTGTGATTAATATTACATTGTAATTTTAAATTACAACAACGATGTTGTCTCTCCGTATATAGTTGATAAAAGTTGGTTTATCATTCTTTCGGGCTTATAATATGATGTAGTGGCGTATTTAAGAGGAGAATAGGGATGATAGATTGCTACCCTTGTAACTTGTTTTTAAAAACACTAAGACTTGTTTTTTTTTCGTTTGTACGCGACTCTATATTTACTATGGGTATCGGAGTACTGGCCAGATATTTCCACTATTAGTAGGCCCAATAACACATTAATCGGACAATTATTGCATATATATACTTTTACTATATATTCTTCTTCTCTATATTATACTCCTTTATGAGCAATCAATGTAAGAAATCCCCGCTGTAAGTTTAGATAATCTAATGTTAACCACAGTTTTTTCCAGAGTTAGTTTTGACATTTGTGAATGTGAATATGGCCTCTTTCACACTATCCATTTATCTGACGTCTGTTAAAATAAACGGATCGGATAAAATAACGGATGATCTATTCACACAGCTACATAAACAGTCCGTATATACTACTTTTTACTACTGCTGTACCGCATCAGTAACATAAATTTTATAGTGTCGATTGATATTCTGTAGTGATCGGTTTATTTTGCAATTTTATACAACGTTTTAAGTTCATTTCATTAACTTTAACAACCTAATTTTCTCAATATGATGATAAATTTAAATAAAATGTTAATACTTTATTTATTAATATATCAGACACAAAAATTTCCGGAGGTCATTTAAACAAAGACCTCATTGGATACATCCTATTTTATTAAATCGTGAAAATGTTGATGGTTCTTAAACCTTGATAACCGAATTCCGACAAGATAATATACAAATGTATAATTATTTTCGTCTGCTATATTTCACAGTAAAATTGAAAATAATCACCATATAGAATTCTTACATACAAAACGGATTGTTTATGTGGCAATAAAAATGATAATGTGAAACCGATAATTTATATTTTGTAGTGACCATACAACGGACCGATAAAAATAACGTTCCATCGACGGACAACTGTTGAGATATTTCATTAAGTCCGATGATACCGGCCGTTTATTTTTATAACAGTTTTAAAAATAGATTATGTGTAAATGGTAATTTAAAATAATTACCGTCATTAATATCCGTTTTATTCATCCGAACTGTTTATTTTAACGGACGTCAGAAAAACGGATAGAGTGAAAAAGGCCTAAGTAAGCCAAAAATGACGGAAACCGTTTTCTTGTGCAATTGAACTGATGAATGATTTAAAATAAACTGACTGGTGTAATTAGAATTGCTGACTTGTATAGCGTTGTCCCAATATAAGTTTCAGATATTGCAAGAATGCAGAATTGTTTTTGATCAGAAATAGCGTTTCCGATTTGTGCGTTGTTTTCATAAATGATGTTCACAACACGACTGACACTACCATTACGTCATCCAGCAGAAGTCAACAGGTTTTGTCGTAAAAACACTATTAGTGAAATTTAAATAGTAAGAAGAAACATATATGAATTTTTTCAATACACGCTGCATTATGAATATTTTTACAATTAAAATTTTTCCCAATCACAAGCATGGTGAATGTTGACCATTATCTACCACATATCTCGAGTTCTGAATCAAATTTTGAAATTTGGATTTCGTCACGACCGGCATTATAGCAATTGCTATACACGTATAAAATTTCATGAGAATCGGTGTAGTAGTTTGAAAAACAGGAACTGACGATTTCGCATTTTGAGTGAACACCGAGGAAGATTCGCCTCAATTAATTAATTATGTAATAAACTACTAGCGTATCTTAGAATCGTTTTTCTAACGCAATGATTTATCATTGTTTTTCAAATTTAAATAATAACATAGCTTTAAGTAACTCACTTTTAGAGCATAAATTAAATACACGTCTAAGCATAAATACGTATATTAAAAATATCATTAAAATACTAAAATCAGACAATATTACAACTGTGAAAAAAAATATTTTGGATTTTATAAATTATTCAAACATACTAACAAACTAAATATTATTATTAACTAAATCTAAAGTGTTTTACTTTATTAAATTTAATTAAAAACAATAACTATTTAATATTCCCTTCTTCTATAAACACCAAACAATTATTATTTATCTTTAAAGTGTTTAAAACACGTCTTGCTATATATTCATTATAATCAAATATTTGAATAGATTATAATCTGAATACTATCTTATGTAAGTATCTATACTCCACAATTTATCCTAAACAGCTCTACTTTCAAAAATATTCATCCAAATTTGTTTTAAAATACTATATTATAGTGTCCTGTGGTCAAAATAAACAATCGCTCTGTTTCAGTATTATATAAATATATATATATATATATATCACGATCTATTCAAGTCCTTAAAAGTCTTAATTCACGATAGTAATATAAAACTTCAAATAGATAGGTTGATTAATTTTAATATTAACAATTTTCATTCAATCTTGAGCATAAATGTAGTTATATAATCTTATAAAATACAAATGTTAAATTTTTTTGTAAATGTATAAAAACAAAAAGTATTTTCATTTTTTTTTCTTTTCATACTCTATTATAAGCTGTTATTTCTGAATAAATAATTGTTAAAATAAAATGAAACTGAATAGGTACTTAATACATTATTCAATATATTGTTTGGCTTTGATGTCTTCCGATGGTGATTGACACACATGTATTACATTAGATTCTTGTGACCAAGCAAAGAATTATTAAATTATATCGATTAAGACACAATAATCACTAATCAATAATGAGTAATAATAATGAATATATATTTTACATGAATAGTTGTTGTTACATAAATGTCCATAAGATCCCTTCAATACAAAAGAACAAACTGATTAAAATATTACTGATAGAAATTAAATTAATTTCAATATATGAATATAAATAATCAAAAATAACAATGTTTATATTTTACAAGCCTTATACAATACACCAGCGAGTGTATACACGAATGACTATTCCGCTTAATTCACGATCATTACACGACCGGCTTAAGACACTACAGAATTGACAGCGAATAATGTATTACAAAACTTTCAAATAGAAAATGAAATATAACAAACAAAAGTACTAAAATTTTTGCTGAAGTGAAATAGTTTCACATGAGTTTTGTACGGACATTAACGTACGAAACTATAATAGAAATGTTACGACCGATATTGATTTTTCGTAATTTGTCAATTATATTTTCATAGTCATTGTCTGCATTTTAATATGAACATATTAAGTACATTTTATATATTACATACATAGCATATTACATACATTTAAAATATTTGTGTAAACGTACGAATGGTCATCGGCTTCCCCGTTTACATCTACAAGTAACCACATCACTGTAATTTGATTAATTAATTTAATAATTCACATTCGATTGACATTTATAACAAAGAAGTTTCTTTGAAATTGAATCCGATAAAAAATAGTTTACGTCAATTACCCAGTTTAAAAGTCAACTTCTAACCAAAAAGAATAAATCATTATGTTAATAGTTTCGTGTTCGTTTCAAGAGCATTGACATATGAAAAATGTACAGTCCTATTTCTTATAAGACACGTCGCGAAATCTTGACGAGATCTTGGCTGGTTTTCACGAGACGACAATAATATTCCTATTTTTGTTGTTCGAAAAGGCGATTTTGTCTTGGTAATGTTGTGAAACAACATTATAATACCTCGAAAATAAATTGATTTGAACTAATATAATATTTTAAGTACACGTGTATTGAATTATTTATCGAACATAAGTGCTGAAACATACAATGCCATCTAGCGAAGACTAGAGACGCAGTTACTGTTTTTGTTAATAATTATGTTACTATGTACGCCGAAATGCAAATATCGCCGTTTAAGTGGACGTAACAAACAAATTTTGGCTATTTCAAAAAAAAAAAAAAAAAATCGACATTTTAAAACATTGAAACGTCTTTGTCAAATGACACAAAAATGCTATGAGATTTTCTTTGAAAACATTCCTCTCGTCGAATTTTAAAATTTGTATATAATAATGTTATACGACGATGGTCGACGTCATAATAATTTTTGAAATCATTAGTTTTTTAATACTGATTTATAAGATTTCGTTTTATAGGTCATGGTGAGTTAAAAAAAAATAGTAAAAATGTCTCGCATAAGATCCAAAAGTTGTTGGCCAATAATAAATACAAATGTGCAGCGTGTGCTAATAAATAATTCGGTACGCACGAATAAAACAACCATTCGGGATATCCAGTATCGACGTTGAAAGTATATCACAGGACCAAGGGCGTATTTATTGGAGGCTCCAGCGACCCCCTCCGAAATTTCATTACGCTTTTAATATTATTTGGAAAATCGAAAAACAAAGTATCAGCTAGATAAAATGTGATGTCACACGTAAAGATTAAAGCACATGCGCTTTACGCAAAAGCATTCACAAAAACAATTTTTAAAAATAACACGTAATTGTAAAATCAATGCATTTTCCGCTTCGCTTAGAATCTAAAATATTAACAATAAATCGTCATAAGTATGATTTCATTCAATATTTTAGAAAAATATAGTATTGTCTCAACAAAAAAATAAGTTTCTTCTATATTTTGTACATACGCGTATGTATAAAATAAATTAAAACCTTTCAAATTAAACAAAAGTTTTCTACATTTGAATTGAACGACCAGTTAACTATAATACATAAACATCTTGTTCTTATAACAAACTCTTTTGTCGAACTCGAAAGTAATAATTTATTGAAATTTGCGAATTGGAAGCATGACAACAAAACATCCATTAAAAAACCATTAACGAAATTGATAAGTAGATAATTTATTACAAAAAAGACTTATAAAGGGAGTAAATGATAAAACGATGATATAATATAAACAGTGTAATATTTATACCAATTTGGTTTGGTTCGTGAACGGTTAGTAACAAAAATTTTTTTTCTAATGTAACAACTATATTTTTAATTAAAATTAAAGTTTTCACTGAATTTATGCAACTTTTATATCCTTATGACAAGCATTATTTAAAAATTTTTTCCATTCAATATATCTACATTGTGTAAATTTGTTAAGTATAATATATAATAATATATTGTTTTCTATTTATATTCAATTTAGTACTTATACCTACAAGCTACAAAATTTCATTTTACTTTCTTTATTTCAAGAAATAAGACAATTATTTTTTCAAACGAAACCAGGCCATATTAATTTCTTATTGTACTTTATTATTCAATATTATTATTTGTTTACTATATAATGTGTTTGGTTGATTACTTTAACAAAGAAACAAATCAAGACTTTTAAGTTTTAGAGAATCTAGATTTTCTTTTTTTCTTATTCAACATTAAAAACTTTTAACTATATGTTGAAACGAATTTCATAATAAATGTTATTTTAAAACAAAATTAATTAAATTATAACTTGAAATGTCATTTGAAAACTAAATGCATATTTTTCTTTCATGAAGATTATTTAATAATATCTTTTTTTAAATTAGTTTTAATTTGCGATTTTTATTTATACAACAATAATATTTTGAGGTTTTCAGTAAATAATACAGTTCATTGATACATTCAATTGTGGTTTCAAATTGTTATTTGACATTGGTATATAAAAAATTGACTGCAAATAACATAAAATGGATAATAATAAAATAATGTATTATTACAACGCACTCACCATAAAATAATCGGATACATAAATCCGTGGTTACTTTTTTTCTGTTTTTACTTTACTACTGAGAACCGCTACTAAATAACATATGTAATAATATTTTAGTAAGTGTTTAGTTATAACAGTAAAAAAAAGTTTCAATCATGAGACAAAAATATCATAAAACCAATCAATTCAACGATTATATACTTTAAAAAAAATAATAAATTAGATTTAACAAAAATATATCTGCCACTACGATCATATGGTCAGACATATTAACTTTCCAATGTATTTTAGCATTGTGATAAATATCAGGCTAGTCTTTACAATCACCACCAAACTGTCAGCATTTATAATATAGTATTCACATGTTGATTTTGTCAACTTATGAAATAAATAAATACAGCGCAATTAAATATACATATATGTAAAATATCTACGAGTAATATTGTGGTTGCAATAAAATATATATAAGAGAACTTGTGATTATTTTATACACAAAATGTTTGAAACCCAAATCACAAAAATTATACACAATAACCGCATATACGTAGTTGTCGAAATACGTATACGCGGTTATTGTGTATAATTTTTGTTATTTGGGTTTCAAACATTTTGTGAATATTGTGGTTGCATCTACATGCATACATAATTTATAATAGTATAAGAGTATTTAAAAACCAAAACAATTTTAAAATCAAATAACAATATTATTTTAAAACTGCGTTTGTTAATTCAATTAAGGTTTCCAATAAAATGTATACTTATATGAACAATTTATCAGATAAAAATAAAATCAAGATCCTACAATTTATATAATATATTGTATACAATATAGTGTCATAGTATCATCATAAATAATATATTCAAAAAAATATATAATATGTATAATACAACAATAAAACAACATGGGTCAACTTGTTGTTTTACATACGCCCACTCACTGCTACAGATAATATTCACACAAGACTCGGTGGCTACAATGAAGTAGGCAGATAATCTATTTCTTAATATATCAATAAACACATAGGAAATCACTTCCTACATTGATATTGTGTTCTCTTGCCACCATGCCAAGTAACTCAATTGATTATAACTCATTCAGTTTATATAAGATTTCAGATGTGCGCTTATGTAATATTTAATTGACAAACAAAACTAACAGAAACCAATATTAACTGATAATTTATAATAATGTTTTTTTTCAATATTTTTGCCAATTTGTAATCGAAATCTTGACACATGCGCATTTAATTTATACAATTCGGTTCACACTGAGAACATTCAGTATCATTTTCATTGAATCATAATTATATTAAACTGGCATTACAAACCATACACAACAAAGTCGTATGAGCAGTAAATACATACAACATAATTAAGAAAAAACAATATAAATATTATTAGCACACATTTTTAAAAAAATAACTGTATACAAAATATACTTTTAATATCACATATTGTATTAAAAAAAAAATTATTATTATTATTATTACAAATATAAATCTGACTTTATATGGAGACATTTCAATTATAGGACCCAATTAAATTTTTCTATTGACACATAAAACTTAAAGCTTTTAAAAACAACAAAATGTAATTTAAAAAGTGCCTCAATTGATTAAATGACAATAATATAACAATAGAGGTATGTATATTTAATTTGTATGTGTTGACATTAAATTAATATTTTATCAACATAAATAAAACATTATAGTAACATATAATATCTTCAAACAAGAAATAATATGCAATTAGGAGTAATCACTGCAGCAACTTAATTAACAATATTATTTAAATGATACACGTTAAGAGAATATATATAATAAATAATAAACACAGCAAAAAGTTTGTTTTACTTTCTCTTCATTTATCGTTTTGTGTTTCTCGTTTGGTAATACAAAAAAACTGTATACCCCAAATATGAATGAAAATATTTATTACATAATTTTGCTATATTTAAAAATATCAAAAGGAAAAAAATTATTTTTAATAATATATTTGAACATGGTGCTATAAATGAACAGAAAACGAAACTCAGAAAAATATTTCAGTGGCATTTTTTCTAAATAAATGCTCTTTTTACTAAAATAAACTATGCATAAAATAAATTATATACGTTTACTTAATTCTAACCCATTTCAATTACTTTTAACAATAGCAATTGACTAAACATTTTGTAAAATAGAAAATATTTCGCGACATTTTATCATACATTATAATTACTATACTATTAAATATTTCTGTTTAATTAAAAAAATTTTTTACGATATAATTATGCCACAAACATAATATAAATTAAAACACTTAGTGAACACATAAAAATCAAAAGCGAGATCCATTTAATTAAATCACTTTTTTCTTATTAAAACTAAATAAACTTTGTATATATATATATAAATATAAAGTATTTTTTCTCTAGAAAAATGTTTTATTTAAAAATCAATCGAATAAAAAATATCTTTAGTTATTTAGGAGTGAGAGTCAGTCCTTATATAAAAAAAATATAAACCTTTAACATATTACTTCTTTAAATTTTTTTTCACATATTGATGTCTTTCGTTTTAAAAAACTATTATTGAACCTTGATCTAGATGATTTTGTTTATGAATGAAAACGTCCATTCAATTGATGAACTAAATGTTGGTTACCTAAATATAAAAACATATTTAGGTAAATCACCCTATTATATTATTATACAAGATTCCAAACAAATTACCTTGGTCATCAGTATTTGATGAATCATCATTACTAATCATTGGACAGCAAAACTGATTATCATTGTAATGATTGTTGTTGTTGATTGTAGTAATGGGTTTGTACTTATCACCAAAAGGTGGACATAGTTTTGTAGGCATAGGAACTTGCGACGGATGAGGAGCTTGTGGTGAAGAGCAGTTCATCAATGACATAGGGCTCATATTGAATATATTCGGATACAACTTCAAATCAGGAAGTTTTACTAAAGGTGTCTGAAAATACTTAATGTTAGTACCCTACAAAATTAATCAATATTTTTATTTATACATTTTGAAATAAAATGTAATGTCAGATACTGTTAAATCGCTTCCGAGAATTGATCACATGAAATAATATTTACTATCTAAGCTATCTTAGAAGTCAGGAAATTTAATAAAAACCTCAACCAACTTCATAACAAAGCATACATAGTAAAGAAATATCAATCATCAGCTCGGCCTATTGAAATATCATCATTCATAATTATTTTCAATAAATAATATAAAAACAATTATAATTTAATAATAACAAAACAATTATCACCAACATAGTAAAATGAGATTCAAATAATTGTATAATTATTATATATATATATATTGAAATGTAAAATGATAAAACTGTAAACTATAATACATGATTCAAACTTTACATTAGGAATTTATTATTAGGAACCTTTATGCCTTACAAGCAAATACAAACAAAAGAATATGCATTTTTTACTAATTCACAATCATACTTAAAACTTTAAATAATGTTAAATACACACACACATACACAAATCTCTATCTTTATTTTTATATTTTATTATTTTATTTTATATTTTTAATTTGAAATGTCACTTCTAACAAATCAAAATTAATCAAATATAACAATAGGATACTTGTATATATAAATATATAATATTATATATAATATATATATATATATATATATATATATATATATATATATATATATATATATATATATATATATATATATATATAAATATTTAAGTATCTATAGTAAATATTATATATAAATAAAATAACACAAATTTAATAGCTAAAATAAATTTAAATACAATAATTTATACCGTTGATCAGTCAACTAGATCGCTTCCGAGAATGATCACACAAATAATATTTTTAACAGATTAAATATTTTTCAATGTTGGGAAAATAATCTCAACCAACAGATAAATATCAAGTCACGTTAAGAACATAAAGTCAGCCTCGGCCTGTTATCATCATTTTCAACAAAATGTTTTTATGAAGTTAAATAATAGAAGAACTTCAAAAATAGTAATAAACATAATTTACAATTGTCGTCTGACAATTTTGACATGGTGACAACAACATATATCATTAATTGTACCCTAATCTAGTTTTTATATTCGATAATTACTAGAACAAAATAATTAAATTATTAAAGTTTGTACTTTAATTTTAAATTAAAGTCAGATACTGTTAAATCACTTCCGAGAATTGATCATATGAAATAATATTTATTTACTATGCTAACTTAGAAATCAGAAAATATAATAAAAACCTCAACCAACTTCATAATAAACAATAAATAGTAAATAAAAATCAATCATCATTCAATATTATTTTCAATAAATAATATAAAAATAATTATAACTTAATAACAAACAAACAAATATACATATATATTGTATAAGTAATATTAAATTAAAAGTGTAAATAGTGGGTCAATTATAATCACATGATAAACCATAAAAATTGATATATTGTATGCATGTAAGAAGATGATCTTGAAGGCTACTAATTTTCAAATAATTAACCACTTAGCTGTTACTTACTAACTGTTAGTAACTAACACATTAAGCTTACCTTTCCATCAAAAGACATAAATAATAGTGACAAACAAAATGTTAAAAAAAAAACATGTAATACTGATGTTGGTGTAAAATTATTTATACAAATTCAGAATTTGGGAATAAGCATATACAAATAAGTTTGCAAAACGATAAAGAACTGGACTAAACAAGTCAACAGAACTAACACTTTACAACCGATTTCTATCATATGGCCCCTTAGCTCATCATTCTTGTACAAATGGTTTATTTAATAAATATGATATTTTTAAACATGCAAATGTTATAATTGAAAATTAAAATAACAATTCGTCTATTTCTATTTTACTAACATTAGGTTAGCATCGGCATGTTATCATTTTCAACAAAATGTTTTTATAAAGTTAAATAATAGAAGAACTTCAAAGATGGTAGTAAACATAACTTACAATTGTCGTCTGACAATTTTCACACAGCAGTAGTATATACCATTAATTGAACCCTAACCTAGTTTGTACACTCGATCATTATCAGAGAAAAATAATTAAATTAATAAAGTTTGTACTTATAATATTAATTTAAAATTTTTAAACCACTTTTATTAGTTAAACTAAAATTTTTAGTAACCACTGTTAGTTTGTTGATCTATTTAGTAAATAACATCAAATACAGAGAACTACTAGTTTAAGTTTTTTGCACAGTTATCATTGTTGTGCCAATCTATTTGACAACAATTGTAAATAGATAAACTTAAAAAACAATGACTTTTGGTTCAAACTTTTAACTTTTTTAAGTTTATTGGAATAATTATAATTATTAATATAAGAAATGTATGTATTTATTTATATATTTACTACATCTACAATTGTTATCTTGGTCTGTTTAATGGGCATATAAATCACATTAAAGAGAACTTGTGGTGTTTAGACTAAATTTAGATTTTGAACATTTATTACCAAATTTGAAGAGAATATTTTTGAGAGATCTCATAGTCTTTTTTTGTAAAATACCATTTGACAAAGAAATTACATTTTAAAATGTCTATCTTTAAATTCAACATATTTTTCAACATAAGTGATTCCTTCAAAAATATTTTCTTTAACAAATTTAGTAATAGGTGTTAAACTTTAAATTAAACATAAAGACCACAATATAAGTTTAATGTTATGTTACTTCTTTGTTATAAATATATAATATGTTAATTTAATTCAGTGTTACTAATCCTAATATATTTTTAGTTAATACTAGTATGCCACAAAATGCCAGGTCAGAATCTACTGGCCTAATTTAATAAACTATAGTTTGAATAATAAGAAAAATATTAAATATTGAAATTCCCAGTCTTTTATGAATTATAACTCATAAGGATTAAATTAAGTAATTAATTCAACAAACTAAAGAAAACTACTTTTTTTAGTATACTAAATATTATGAATACTGATTTATGATTTAATTTAATTTAATTCTCTATCAACTAGATGAATTTAAAAAAAGAAATACTCATTACACATTTACTAATATATGATATAATATGAAATAATATTATTCATTACCTTATTCTCATCTGAGAGCAATACATTGTTCTCATTAAAACTTTCGTCATGGTTCATTGTACTTATCATAGGTTTAATATGATTTTTTTCCATTTGATCTAATGTAGGCGATTTCACTATACTATTTGGTAAATGTATTCCTACACCTATTAAACATATACGATTAGTAATCACAATTCATCATATTTATCACTTTAATTGGACACAGTAGCTTACTAGCAAGTTCTTTATTAAGCACAACATATCGCTTAGGAGGTTTGCCTTTAATAAGAACAGTGTGAGAAATACTGGTTATTAATGCCATCACAGACTGATACCCATACACAGCCGGCTGGATGGCAGTTCCAAAAACACGTAGGTAAACAGCTTCAAGAGATGCTAACAATAATCGACCATCAGACATCATTAAGTAGACGATACATATCTTGAGCAAATAACTGCAAAGTGGTTAATTGAACGTATTCTTCTCCAAATTTAGTTTTAACAATCTAAATAAAATCTATTAATAATATATGTAAAAAAATATATTAGAAAATAATTTTAACTCATTACATTTGCAGTTTCGCTAAGTTTCTCTTGGATGGTTTCAATATCAATAGGTTCTCCGAACATTGTTTGATATACTGATTGAAATTGTAAAACTGACATTTTATCATTGGATGAATGTTCCATTAATACACGACGTACTTTTAAAGACAATCTTTGAGCTTCTTTGCGATCTACTGCAATCAAAAATAGCTCTCCATGGTTATCAACCACCTACAAAAATATAGTTTTTAGAAAAAAATTAAATTTTCAACACCAATTAATATAATCTAACCTTAACAGCATCATCAAGTTTTTGTAACAACCCCATTAATGTTTCACACTCATACATGGAAGGTTTGAGACCATAGCCATACTGCCACAAGAAAGCATTCTGCAACTGACTGATTTGCAATGGATATATGGCCAACGCAGCTAGTTGTTCACCAAGAACATTTAGTTTCACTTCAGTTATCAATGAAACACGACGTTCACCTTCTAAATCGTCTTCAATCTAAATAGTGAATAAAAATGATTTAAGAAATAATAATATATTGGATACAGCACACACATAAATTATAACAAATTCACAAACCAACACCAATATGTATGCCCTAAACTACCTTAACAATATGTGGTATTGCTTCAAATAATTCAATCAATTTGGTGAATCCAAAATCAGCTACTTTACATTGATGCCCAAAATGGTGATGATAAGAAGGAATGAACTTATTAAATAATAAACTACATTGAGGAGCATGACTCAATAACTCTATTACCTAAATAAATTATAAATATTAACCTTTTTTTCTTTAGTTCTATTTCATTATAAGAAAAAAATGAGAATAAAAATTGTTTTAAATAGAATTCTTTATGGATAAAAATAATCATACTAAAATGTAAATTATTAACATACTTCTGTTGCAAAAGCTTTAGTACGTTCAATTTCTTCTGGTGTTTGTTCTCGTTTAGGAATTGCTACCGATTTTTGACCATCCAGATGACCAATGACAACTGTATTTTCAGAAACTTGTAACAATAAATCTTCAAGTGAACAAAGTCCATAATCTACTGGATCAAATGCACGACCTAAAGTTTTTTCAAAAAGCGAAGCAAACTCTACAATAGGCACTTGTTTACTGGCCACTGATTTAAGAATGCGCAATAAATCTGAAGTAAATCTTCGCATCTGAGCTTTATGTGCAAGTGTCATGAAACGTTTATTACCCTCGCCAAATACCTAAAGATATAATGAAATCAAAATTAGTTTTAAAATATTAATGGAAAAAAATTACCTGTACAATATTAGGTAGTGATTCTAATAAATCAATAAGCTTGGTAAAACCATAATCCGCAACTCGACACTGACGGCCAAAATGGTGATGATATGCTGGTATAAAACGATTGAACGACATAGTACAATGAGTACATGTTTTTAATAAGTCAACCATTTCACGGCTTAATAAAGCCAAATTATTTGCTAATGGTGGACTAATACTTTTTAATCCACCAACACTGGCTGTGAAACATTGACTGTTTAGTAAAACTAATAAATATAATAATTGTATTAATAAAATTGTACCTTCTGATTTGGTATCAGATTCCTGAGTAGAAGACCTAGTGGACATATTCCCAATATCTGAAGGTGAAGATGTTGTGAGATATTTAATTCCAACACTACAACTTTGTAAAAGTTCAACTCCATGAACAGCAGTCACAATATGTTCTAAAGGAACACCATTTTCATCGGTTTGTATTGGCTCATTAAAAGCAGCTTCATAGCAATCACAAATACTAAAAAAATATAATTATATTATTTTATTTTCATTAACAAGATGAATTTTATCTCATTTACGTGGCTAGAATTAGATAACTATTGTGGGATGATATCAATGAATGTAAACGTATAGAAAATTCATTTAGTGAAACTTTAACATTGGGTAGTGCAGGCATTTCCAATTCAGCCCAGCCTTTATCATCAGTTGGCTTATTCATTTTTGCATGAGCTGGACAGTATGAAATAGTATCACTTTTATCCTAAATAATAAAAATATATAGAAATTATGTATAATTTCTAATACATAACAAATTCTTATAAAACTCACTAAATGAGACATAGGCATAGAAGGCTGAAGAAGAGGTGATGGAGTATTACGATAATCAGGATTTAAGCTAATAATTCTATGATTTGGTTCTTCGGTTATTAAACATACATCTTTCATTTTATACAAATCTGATACAGATACTGAAGTCATGAAACGATTTTCAAACATTTCACGAAATTTGAATAAAGGTAGACGCTGTCCAGGAACTTCCATCAGTATGTATGCTATTTGAGATCTAAATATGTTTTTTAAATTAAATTGAATTATAAATTAATGTATGTTTAAACGTTTACTACCTAAGTAATGTAGGATTTTGAGGATAACCAGAATGCGCATAAGCTATCATAATTCTTTTAAATCCAATTTTGCGTCTATGAAGCTTAGAAATAGCATACTGAGCATCTTGTTGGCTAGATACCCGGACAGCTGCTGCAAAGTTACCATCTGACTGATAAAACACTGACACATGTAACACCTGTTGCCGAATTTGTAGTAATGAATATGGATTTATTTTGGAAAAGTATATAATAAATTCATACCATAACATGCTCTCTAAATGTATTAAATAATATATTTTTCATCTCAACTGAATCAATGTTTTGATCTAAGTTGGTGACATGTAAATCTATCGGATTATTTTGTTGAACCATAGGTAAAGGTGCATGATTTGTCGCCACATTGTTATAAGATGGAGATATAGGATAAAAGTATCGCTAAAGCAATAGTGATAAAAATGAAATAAACTTAATATAATGTATGTATAAAAAAAACTTACATCAGGATTAACATTCTCCATTAAAGTTGGTGGACTAACTCTTTTAAGAACTGGTGGTGGTGGAATTGAAGTGTTGACACCAAACATCATGTAAGGTGATTGACTGTTTGAACTGATCAAATTAGATCTAGGTCTAATCTAGAATTTAATATCATTTTAAGTATGAAATTATATACAACTTTTATAAATATAATTAAATATTTTACTTGAGTGTCTATTTGTGATGCTCCAGTTGGTCCTCTTTTTAAAATTGTTATAGGAGCACTATGACCCATTGCCATTGGATAACCATGACGCATCCAATTTTCACTTTGTTTTACTAAAAAAAATGAAATATACAACTTTACTAATTCAAATTGATACAGATCTATACCCAATACACTTTAAAAAACGAGACACGGCAACCAATTTTTGTTGGTGACGATTATGTGACATCAAATGTTACCAATTATTGTCAAATGATATCAAACCCCAAAAGTAGACTGACCAGAGCGGTTCTTAAAGTAAATAATGTATAGTCAATTTCAATTATTAATAAAATATTACATGGAATTTGTGCGGTCGATTTTTGAGTTTGATTAGTAGGAGACAGTTGTTCCTGATTTTCCCTGGTTCCTAATACCTGTCTTCCTTTATAGTTAATTGGCCCTCTTGGTCCATTCTAGAATTAAATGTTTAATTTAGTTAAAATATGTATACACATTACTTTTGTATTTACATAATATTATATAATATAACAAATTATCTTATGAGTGTTAAATTATTTAAAGAAAAATACTAACTGTTTTTAAATTATGTTAATATTTGTTTTCAATTTAATACTGTTAAAAACCTCGATGTATTAAACGAGTTCATAATAAACTAAAAACTTAGAATAGCTAAGTTATAATATACAAAAAGGATAGTATAAAAACATGACAAGAAAAAATTTAACATTATAAGATATTTAATGTGTACAAATTGTATAGCACATTAATACACATTTACTACAATATACATAAATTTTATTAACTTACCACAGGAATTTGAGGTCCATTTAACCATGTTTGTATACCAACTGAATTTGATGTCAACCAAGGATTATTTCTCATTGAGTTATCTACACTAGTGTTCATTTGAGACATTCCAAAACCACCTTTTATTTGTTGACCATATAAACTAGAAAAAGAAAAAAATCTAAATGAAGTAATTTTATTTACAATAACCTTATACAAAATAATTAATAAAATTAGTTTTCATAACATACCCAAACGTTCGATTTTCAAATGAGGCAGGTGGAGTAACAGGATTCATATTGAATCGTGAATGCATATTATTCGTTGAAGAATACTGAATTGTAGTAGCAATATGTTGTATGTTTTCTTCTCTTGTCTGCACTATAGGTCTGTCTATACAATTTTAAATATTTAATCATTAAACTTCCATTTATCAATTTAAATATAATTATTTCATACTTATAAAACTAGTTGATGATGGTTCCTCTTTTACAGCAAATGGTAAACTAACTACAATTTGACTATTAAACACCCGCTCTTTATTCATTCGTTTTTGAGCCCTAGAAAGTTAATATAAAAATAAAATTTTACTAAAATAAACAAATTTAATAACCAGTATAAAGAAATATTTAATAACAACCAAATTACCATGCTTTATAAAATAAGTTTTAAAATAAACGATAAAATCACATTCAAACAATGATAAATATAAATCACAAATTTTAATAGGTAACTACAAAAATTAAGTTAAAGACACAAAAAAATTAAACTAACAAATAAATTAAAGCTTAAAGAAGTAATTGAACATATGAACTATGAGTATGAGAGCATGACTATTGGCTACATTGTAACTTTTAAGGTTCCAAAAATATATTGAAAGCTCAATGTGAATAGAAACTAAATACAGGGAATACCATAGGGAAAAATTGTACAAAAATAATTAACAAGATTGTGTAAGCAATTAAAAGCTGACATTTTAGATGATAAAATTGATAAACATAATAGCTGTTAAGTTGTTTTATCACTATACACTATAGATATTATTTACCTTGTAGCCATTTCTTTGTTAGGAAATCTAATTGTTGTTGAACAATTATTTATTACTCCAACCCGCCCACCACAGTTTTCAGACAATCTTTTCAAACGATTTCTAATTTTTGCTGGATCAATACCACCTGGTAAATTGGATACAATAACTTCGACAGGTGTATTTCCACATTGCTAATAAAATAAACATTTTATTCCAATACAACAAACAAAAAGAAAATATGTATTGTTAAAAAATAATTGTTAAAAACATAATTCTAAAGAATTTATTCAAATAATAAAATTGAGAGATACTATGATTTAAAAATAAATTAACAATGATATTAAAAATTCAGAATTTTATAGTAAATAATGAATATAACTTTACTATTTTACAATTAATAAACTTTTGAAAATGATTCTGAGTGTAAATGATGTTGTTATTTTTACTAATATTAGATAATCAAAATACATATGCAAATTATGATATATTAAAAAGAAACCCAGAATTGGAACTATTTGGAGGATGTATTTGTGAAGTTATAAAAATGAATTTGGAATAAACTATTATCAATTTTAAAACAGTTATAAGAAATTGTTAGTTGACACATATATTTTTCTACTTAAGTATTGTACAGCGTAATTTGTAAAGAGTATCTAAAGTATTCAAATTTTGACTAAAACCATAGCGAAATTCAAGAAAAAAATTTGTTAAAATATGTTTTAATTGCAAAACTAAAAAAATTGTATATATATAATAAAGCCAATGAGTATTACAAAATAAAATATAGATATATTATTAAATTATTATCATTATATATCTATAATAATATAAGATATTGGTTGAATTTTTTTTTCACTTTATACTTGACGATGAATTTTACTTGAAATCCGTAATAAATAAATAATAAAATGTATAAAACTCTAAATTTCTTATTTTGTAATACTCATCGACTTTATTATATATATATATATACATACAAATATTAATTATAAGTTTTAATTTTAGTTTTTTCTTTTCCATATTTTGTTATAAAACTAAATCAAATTTATTTCACTTACTCGAAGAGCATTTCTTAATGGTAACATTTCTACTAAATGTGTATAGTTATAATGTTCATTGGCACACAAAATAAGACTTTCAGAACAAAGTTCATTATGCAATAATATTACATGCATTTTTTTTCTAAAAAATAGAAAATAAAATCATTTATACATATTGTGTAGGTAATAAAAATAATAAGTATAAATATATACTACCTATGTTTAATATCACAAAGGTCAGATGCAAAATTCACATCTCCAGAAACTAATACTACAGCTGCAGGAGAACCATGCAAGTCAGCAAATCTTCTCATTGACAAACGAAGTTTCTCATCGGCTGCATTTTTACACACAGATGTAACATGAACTAAATTAACCTAAAAATAAAATGATAAAATATAAATGATTTATCAATTAAAATCAACATTTACTTACTTGAGCATCATTTAGTTCTTGGACAACTTGTGAATTTTCTTTTTTAACATCACAAACAACAAGAAACTCGGCTTCTCGATAACCAATAAAAAATCTGTCTCTTATTGCTTGAGCTACAGCTACTGCAGATCTACCTTTGGGAACCTAAAATTGTTCATATAAATATATCATTTAAAAAAATATTTTTTATAATAGTATGAGTAGTGGCAAACTTACTTGACAGTTTTCAATATCCCAAAAAACACCAATTGGGGGCAAATAATGAGCGAATGAATGTTTAAAACTATAAGGAATTGAATTATTTGTGTATCCACGTGAAGTATATGAAGAACGAAGTTTACTAAAAGATTTTTTGTTTTTTTTGTATGGTAACAACTGATTATCATATTGGGAGCACTCTTGATCATAAACATCAGAATTTGAATACAAAGAATCAGAATCTGATGCAGAATCTGAATCGCTATGTGAGTATGAAGATGATGTAGTATTATTTTGAGGTAGAAGTTCTTTTGGTGAATTGTAGTAATCATTAGTAAGATATGGTGGCAAAGGAAATTTAAAATTTGATTCCATTTTATGATCACATGAATATGGTTCTATGTTTCCAAAACTGCCAATATTTTCTTGACGATTGAAAGACACTACAAAATAAATAAATTATAAATATATTTTTTAATAGAGTTAAATCTTAAATTATTAAACTGTTTGCTTAATACTACATTTAAAATTTTATAAATTGGATTTAGTTATGAATCTAAAATAACATTCAAAACACCAAAAAGTGCAAGAAATAGAAACATAGCAAAATATTTTTTTTCAGTCATATATTTGTTTAGTATCATTAAACATAATTTTTAATACAATTAAATAGATTAAAACATACACTTTCTACTAGTACAGACAATAAGATGATCCATAGTAATTCCAATATCTTTAATAATTTAAAGAATATACCTCTAAAAAGTTTGAGGTATTAAGTCTGTGTTTATAATTTAAAATATATATTTTTTTCTAAATACTTGAGGTCTACATTTAAATCTTGGTATCATTTATGTACCAACTGAATAGACCTGAAAATGAAAAGAAAAGACTGTTAATTTAAAATAAATAAATCAACCTAATCTTAATATAAATTAAAATATTTTCATTATGCACTGCATTATCATATTTTATCTTTTATAATACAATACATTTTTTATTTTTTTAATTAATAATATAAAATTAGAATAACAAATATTAACAAACACAAATAATTAAAATTATAAGAGTTGAATTACAACATAAAGCAATGTATAATAAATAAAATAATGTATAATACCTAATCAAATTGAACATAATGTTTATTAAACTTAACTATAATACAAATAAACCCAAACAACCAGATATCCAAATCGCATAGGTATTGTATCACATAGGTATTATATCACATTTATTTTGCTGAAGGTATTAATATTCCTAGAATAATTCGCTTATAACATTCGTCTAATATGCCATTCATAATTTTTTCATTACTATTACTACCCTACTATTACTATCCTTACTGCTACTATGATCCACACAATAAAATTAATATAGTAATCATACTCAATTAATCATTTTTATTACATTACTTTTAAAATCTAAATTTATTGACACATTATAATTAAAGTTGAATAATTAATAAGTATTGTTACCTATAAATATAAGCATCAAGTCTAAAAATAAATTCTTGTTTTATGAAATATATTGTGATGACAGTACAAACAATACTGATTACATACAATTTTTGAGGGGGAATCTTCCATTAATTAACATGTTGTTTAATTCATCATTTTAGCTAATCAAATTATGCAATTTTTTACATTTTGATTAACACAAATTATAGATATAAATGTAAAATGATAGCAGGCTGATATTGGTTCAAGTGGTACATTTAAATGGACATTTTAGAGATTCATTATAGTTTGGAATTTGAATATGATAAATAATAAATCATTGCATTAAAAAAACAAGTTTTTGTGACACCTGTTGTTTATTATAATTAATGAATATAAAATTTTTGTTAATTATATATGTGTAGGTTTGTATTATATCTTAAGTATTTAAAAAATACAAAAATTATACATGTCCATAACAAAAATTTCAAATATTTTATCAGTCTGTTTTTTACAATTTTTGAGTTATTTTTTACTAAGCCACTGATTATATATATATATATAATCAATGATTATGGTTAAAACTATTGTGAAAATGGAAAAACATATCAAATAAAGTACCAACTAGATTCAATTTTCTACTGAAACGTCATAGATATCAGGATCATTTGAGCACTCTTTTTACACAAGTGTTTACAGACAAAAAAAACACATCATTGTAAACCCAATATATTTTTCTCTTTAATTAAAATCTAAAATAAAAAATATCACTTTTACCACTAATGATAAAAATTAAAAGTAAAATTTCAATCATATTATCAATGATAGCTTAATCAATTATTAAAAATGCTCCCTAAATAATTAAATATGACATAAAACTGTTAAAAAAAAAATTATAAAAATGATAGATAAAAAAATGGTACAAGTGATTAAAATACCTTGAATGTAAAATATCTGGAAAACTTTAAATACTCCAATCATAACATGTATATTTTATAACTTTAAAAAATATTGCATAATTTACTAATAATAAAAGTATTAGGAAATTATGTTAATTTATATATGATTACTGACAAATCTTATTCAAGCGATCTGTTAAACTTTATTAATTGTCGATTGATATTTTTTTTTAAATACTCCATTATTTTTAAATGCATACAAAATTTTAAGATATATATTTTTTTACTACCAAAAAATTTGTGAAAATGTTCCTTAAAGTTAAAAAAAAATAATTTTAAAAACTTAAAGAAGGATATTATTAATTGGGTAACAACCAATTGTCTCCACACACATAATTATTAAAAAGAAAATGAAAAAAGCCCACGACGATTTTTCGAAGAATATATTTTTGGTAATGCTCAAACATATTCCCCCAGATTAAAGGTCGATTTACATTAATATCTACCCTATTAATATCTTACGTTATATCTTTAACTAGGTAAGATATTAATGATTTACGTTAATACCTTAACTATTCGTTAAACAACTATTGATATAATTCGATGTTATTATAGTGATATTGATGAAATCGAAACATAAACAATGAACATCCTCAACAAAAATATGTTATATAAAATATGTCACAAGAGTATAATAAACAAGTATACGTTACCTTAACGGGTGAAAAATTGAAAAAATATTCGTAAATATATGTCAAATATAAAACAAACGAAACGGAATTTTTCTTTTTAAAAATAAATTTGTTAACCCGATGAAAACAAATACACGAATAGTAGTCATTCAACAGCATACCTTGTACAATACAATATTACACGTTATAAGACATACAGTAGATATTATACACTATACAAAGTGGACTGACAGTCAATAGATAAATACGGAGTGGTATCAGTTCTCGTACAACCAATAAGAACAAATGCTACCAATGTCGCCAACTGCAGAAAACCAAAATCTTAATTTAGAATTTTGATAATTTAAATGCTCATTGTTTTTAATAGGTATATTTTGGACATAAGACTTAGGTAGGTAGGTCAACACACAAATAAACAGATTTTATAAGAATTAATAATTACTTGAAAAAAATACATGATATATAAATAAATGATATTTTATTACAGTAATTTTTAACCTATTACATTTTTAATACAGTCAATCATAAAAATAATAACTTTAAAGAACGCTTTGTACTTTTTAATATATGAAATAACTGTGTCCATCATTTCACACAATTTTGAATTAAAAATCAATTTTTATTTCAAATATAATATTCATCTGGCATTGAAATGGAAATTGACCGCTTTCAAATTTCCCTAATGCAAAAAGGCCAACACAGTGGAGTCAATTTCAAGTTTTAAACATCGTCTTTTTCAATCCAAAATATATCATAGTTTAACTCACAGACAAAATATTTTATGTCTATGGTTTTACCTATAATGGTGTTACCTATACTATTCAACACTTCCATGTTAATCTGTGATAAAATCAAGAACGTTATCAACTGTAGATTAAATATGTAAGCAACGTCTGTAGTTTATTCTATGATTGGTGAGCTGATATTACGTAAAATCATTGCAGAACGTTTCAAAATTCTATCAGTTCGAAATGCTTTCTTTTTCAGAATGTGTTTCTTAATTTCTAATTTTTTATATTATTATATTTGATTTCACGTTGTGTAAATGATTTTTGGTAAACTGAATAAGTAATAATAAACATGACAAAATAAATTTTATATTTTCATTATAATAAAGATTATTAAATAATGTGATTTAGTGATCATAATTTATCAGAAAATAAAAATAAATTAAAAATTATTATTGTATTATAAACTATTGCATTTGAGAATTTTTGAGACTCAGAGTTCGGTAAGTTACTTTTAAAATGTAACACAAATACTTTACTTCTAGTTAAAAATACAGAAATTACTTTTTGCTAGTTATAGTCTATAGGGAATGCAAATGTTTTTAAATAAATGTACTTACTGTTTACAGTATATAACAATTTATTGACAAATAACAATAGTGTAGTGGTGAATTTTTATATTCCCTTATTTTATTTGAAATATAGGAATGTTATTTACAAAAAATAAATAATTAAATACAATATACAATATACAATACCTGTCGACAAGTGAGAACATCAAGGGATGATGGTGAATGATTTAGTAGGCCGGTACATGCTGTATATTTGTTTTTTTTCTTAATGTCATGTTTTTTTGTTTTATTCTTTGCGTCTCCTATACTTCATTATTTAAAATATATATAAAAGATATGTTTCGCATGTAAAGGATGTAATTTTGTTGTCTCCGTCCACGAGCGTGGGACACTCCCTCCAGAAGTTTTGTATTGTATAGAAAAGTTGTGTTATATATGTTTTTTTTGTTTCTTTTCTCGCGGAGTTTTTACGCCATCTCGAGCTTTTCTCCGCAATAAATAAAATAAATTATACCTTAAAATTATACACTATTTTTTTTTTATTTATTTGTATATTATTATATGTTCCTACATGAAAATTAATTTGTTAAAAAAATCCGATGTGTGTCCAAAGACCTCACCACCGTTTAACGACCCTAATACAAAACTGTATTCGCCACCGAGTGATCCGACCGGAAGTAGTGGATCGTCTCAGACATTTAAAAACAAATAATTAAATTAAAATTTTATTATATTTAATACATTTTTATGTAATTACATAATGTGTTATACAAAAAGTAACTTTATTACTATCCAATAATGGACTTAACTATAAATAGAATATGGATTTATAACAATATAATGTATTTCTTTATTAAATAACTGATTTTGATAAATGATTAATTATTATATTACTGTCTTACTAGTCTGTTACTAGTCCGTTGCTAATGAAATGGTTTTTAATTTTCATTAGGTATGGCAGCATTTGAAGAAATGGGTGTTTTACCTGAAATAGGTAAAGCTATTGAAGAAATGGACTGGTTATTACCAACTGATGTTCAAGCAGAAGCAATACCTTTAATACTTGGCGGGGTGACGTGTTAATGGCTGCAGAAACTGGTAGTGGAAAAACAGGAGCATTTTGTTTGCCAGTAATTCAAATCGTATGGGAAACACTTAAGGAATCCAAATCAAATAAACAGAGTGGTATTCAAATTAAAACCATTAGTGTGTCTGATCCGTGGGCTTTAAGTGTGTGGGATCGTTCTTCTGCTATGGCTGTTACACCTGATGGTAAAAAATGTCAATCAAGAGACCAAAAAGTTTGGCATGGTTGTAGAACTACAAAAGGTGTTAAAAATTCTGGAAAATATTATTTTGAAGCCACTATCACAGATGAAGGCTTATGTCGAGTCGGTTGGTCTACTCCTGGAGCAGTATTAGATTTGGGTACTGATAAATTTGGTTTTGGTTATGGTGGAACTGGAAAAAAGTCAACCAATAAACAATTTGATTCTTATGGTGAAAGTTTTGGGTTACATGATACAATTGGATGTTGGTTAGACCTAGAAAATTGGACTATTGGATTTAGTAAAAATGGTACATATCTTGGTGATGCATTTAAAATACCGGGAAATCTTAAAACCTCAACATTTTATCCAGCTGTGGTATTGAAAAATGCTGAAATAGTATTTAATTTTGGAGAATCTTCATTCAAATATAATATTCCTAAAGACTTTTCTGCTGTAAATAAGGCACCTACTAACTGTATCGAACTTTCTCAATGTAATATTCCAAAAATAGATTCAAATATCAAAAAACCAAATAATGCCCCATATGCAATAATTATCGAACCTTCTAGAGAACTAGCTGAACAGACATTTAATCAGATTAAAAAATTTAAAAAATACCTGGATGAACCACTAGTTAAAGATTTGTTAGTAGTTGGTGGTATCAGTATTAAAGATCAAATTGCTACTTTATCATTAGGTGTTGATATTATAGTTGCTACGCCAGGCCGCTTGGAAGATCTTATATCTGAGGGTCATTTATCTTTATCTCAATGTAGATTTTATATATTGGATGAAGCTGATGGATTATTAAAACAACATTACACAAAATTTATTGACAATTTACATGAAAAAATGCCAAAAATTTCAAATGATGGTAAAAGACTTCAAATGATTGTTTGCTCTGCCACTCTACATGATTTTGAAGTTAAAAAAATGGCTTCACGTCTCATGCACTTTCCCACTTGGGTAGATCTAAAAGGTGAAGATGCTGTTCCAGAAACTGTACATCATGTAGTAGTTACTGTAGATTCACAAAAGGACACATCATGGACTTCTTTGAAAAAACACATTCCAACTGATTGTGTACACGATAGAGATAACATAAAAGCACTGAATACATCTGAAGCACTATCCCAAGGAATAAAAATTTTAAAAGGTGAATACTGTGTCAGAGCTATTAACAACCACAAAATGAACAAAGCCATCATATTTTGTCGAACGAAACTTGATTGTGATAATTTAGAAAAATATTTCAAGCAACTTGGTTCTTTGTATTCTTGTTGTACGCTTCATGGATCACGAAATGTTAATGATCGTAGAATGAATTTAGAAAAATTTAAAAATGGTGACATAAAGTTTTTAATTTGCACTGATGTAGCAGCTCGAGGTATTGATGTTAATGGATTACCTTTCATGATTAACATGACCCTGCCTGATGATAAAACAAATTATGTACATAGAATTGGCCGTGTGGGTAGAGCAGAACGAATGGGTTTAGCAATTTCGTTTGTTGCATCTGTTCCAGAAAAAGTGTGGTATCATGGTGAATGGTGTCCATCTAGAGGACAAAAATGTTCAAATACTAAATTGACGACTACTAAAGGCTGTTGTATATGGTACAATGAACTCCAATATTTGGCTGAAATTGAAGACCACTTGAATATAACTATACAACAGGTTGGGCCAGAAATTAATATTCCAATGAACGAATTTGATGGAAAAGTTGTGTATGGTCAAAAAAAAGCTAAGGATGGACCAACATATAAAAATCACTATGATCAACTATTATCTACAATTAATGAACTTACAAAATTAGAAACTAAAGCTCAGTATTTGTATTTGCACATGCTTAATAATTAACTAACATTTTGTACATAGTACTAAAATAAATAGTGTCTAAAAAAAACACGATTTTAATGTTGAACATACTTCAAAATATAATTTTTTGTCTCACTAAATATTTAACTGGTTTTATTTTCTGTTTTTATATACAACAGTATTACTATATAATGTGTAAAAAAACATGAATTATGAACTAAAAATCATTATTCTTCATGCCGGTTCCAACAGGTCCATGACGTCTTTCCCACAGCATACGATTTAGTTGTTTTGCATAGCATCTTTCAGCAGTCATAGCTATGCCCATATCACCATCTACAAAACAAATTAATTTTACTCTCTAAAAACATATTACAAGTAATATATATATATATTCTTTACAAACATTTAATTGAGTAGTTTTCTTCAGCTTCATGATATATGTCAGATAGTGGTTTGCACTTTCTCATACCGTCTGGTGCTTCATAAATGCGACAATCTTCATAACGTTGTCTTAAAATAGATAAAATATGGCTATCTACTGCCCTATATAAAAACAACTTATTATAAATAATAGAAAATTAACTATTGATAATTTCTTTAAACTTTCAATATAATACAAATATAATTTTATTTAAAATTATAAGATAACAATAATTTGAAGGCTTTTTTCTTTTAAAAATACAGCCTTCACTAAAATTAATTGGTTTATTTATATATGAACAAATATAAATCTTATAATTTGAATTACATGTATTTTCAAATGCATAATAATTAAAATAATTAATAAAACCATATGAGTCATCAAAATATTTAATTTTAAAATTGTAATATAAAATAAATCAATAGATTTGTAATAACATGATTATATAAAGTGATCAGTTTTATGTCATTGATAAATACTTATATAATCCATATTAGGCAGCTAATAAAATTACTTAATACACATATATTAATCAATTTTAAAACTTTAAAGAAATTTTTAAAACTAAAATTATTCATAATCTAAAGGGCACTTATGAGACAAATCTTTATAACATGTAATTGAATAATTTATGTATTTAATATTAACTATATTTAGTTAATGTATGATTGAATACATTTTTTATAAAGATGTAATTTTTAATAATCACACTTTTTACTTGAAAATTAAAAACACAATTAATTTTTAATGCATTATTGTTGATGAATAATTTAGTTTTACTTTTTAAAATAATAAAATAATTGTTTTGAACATAACAATATAAAGAATAAATGAGTGATTAGATCTAATGAGTTTTCATAGAAAATAAAGGCGTATACAATCGAATAATTACAATGCTTAAAGTATATCGAAACTAATATGTCACTTAATTATAAAACTAAAGAACAAATAATCTAAACCAAACCAATATTATTTCTTTAAACACTGAAACCTATACCCTGAATCAATAAATTAGTTCCAAAGCTAGATTAATGTTTATTAATTAAATAATGTTTAATCCCAGATACATAGAACTCATGTTATACAGTCATTGCAGCATTAAATAAATAAAGTACATAAAACAATGTTTTTAAAGTGTGGAAGCGATATATCCAACTTACCTTTTCTAGTTTATGATTAAAAATAAATTAAACTGTTATATTTGATTTTTTTAAATAATTACTAAAATATTTAAATCACGAAAATGTCATTCTTACAGACTATTCAATTTCTCAAAAAAAATATATATATATGTAAATAAATGCATTTACACTAGGGGTAACCAACAGGATCGCGACTCATTTTCGTATTTTCTTAATTTTTATTTCACGAAAACATAAAAAATAGTTTTTGTATGGGTTTTGTGAAATTATCAGATTAAATGCAAATACAAACATCTCATTAAATGATTAATAATTAGATATTAAGTATGCAAACTCTTAAATAATTTGTATTTTATATTTAATAAAATAAAATATTTGTTACGTAAAATGTAAATAAAATTGTATTGAATTCAATCTTTCAATCTGGTAACTTCAAAACTGGTATTTTCAGATCATTAATTATGTAAGACAAACATTTTTATTTTGTCATTTAATAAATCAAAAAGTCGATGTGGATTGCGATCAATCCACAAAAATCAATCCACACATCAATCAAGAAAAACTCAGAAGTCAATCACAAGTCCATTAAAGTTGGCCATCCCTAATCTACACTATATAATAATTATAATATTCAGATTAATTTAAAACACTAATCATTTTTGTACTATATCAATTTAAAACTAATACCCAAAAACATTTAATATATTTTAAATTGTAATTTTAGACTAAACTTATTCTTATATGAACATTCAAAACTTAGTATATGCTACATATATATGATATGCTAAAATTTCAAGGTATATTAAATATTATTATATTAAAAGGCTAGATTACAATTTTTAAATTATTTGTATTCAAATTATTTGATAAATAAGTCAACTACTTTTCTTTGTTTTACATACTTATCCCTGATTAACTGTTGGTTTGCTTCCCATTTACATAATCTATCATCATCATAACATTGATCAACTGTTGGTACTCTTCTTAATTGTTCATGATAGTAATTGTAATCTTTCTGATTAGGCTTTACAATAGTTTCTATGAATAATGGACATATTTAAACACATTAAATATAACTTCACTTCATAAGTAATAAAATGACAAAATAATATTACCTCTAAGCCAAATTACAGGTCCAAATACTACACCCTTTATAGTCTCGACAACATTCTCAATTGGATTTCGGCCCGTGTATACTTGTTTCTCATAACCGAAAATTTTGTCTGGCTTAGTGTCAGCGTCAGAAGACATAATAATTAATATTTTAATGAAGAAAATGTGTAATTTAAGAAAGAAGACAATTTTACAATCGTTATCAGTAAATTTATTGATATGTTGGAAAATTGGAATGAATGACCTTTAAAAAAATCACTAGATAATGTATACATACACAATAATTATTTGGACTAATTTTAGTGAAACTGTTTAATGGCTACACTGCCTACACTTTTATCAAAAGATAAAAATTGTAAAAAAAAAAAAAATTGGGCGGATACTTGTTAAAAACTATTGGTAGTGTAAAATAAAGTTAACAATTCGTTTTGTACCATTTCTGAGTACTCAGTTAAATATATGGTATTCATTTATCGTTTAATTCTAAATTATTTGAATATCGCATTTAAAAATTAAACATCATGAAAATCTGCGGGCCTAAGTTATCCCTATGTGGGATTATCATCAGCATTTGGGGAATAATTCAATTGGTAAGTTTTATTTTTAATTAGTAACTAATGTTTATTTATTAAACTGTGATTATGTCCATGTAGGTCTTAATGGGATTCTTTTACTACATTCGGAGTGTAGCGCTTATCGAGGATTTGAACATTAGCGAGGAACACAAGTTTACTAATGCACAAGAGTTTTACAGCGAAGCTGACAAAATGTATTCATTGGTAAGAATCAGGTTTAATCAATAAAGTCTTTGTAGTATTATTGACTGTAAGTTGTAGCTTATCTCAAATCATTTTATATAGAATATATATGATATAACATATAAATATACCATATAATTTACAAGATATATTACCACAAATGTAATATCTAAATACGTTTTCAATATGTGTGTTAAATTAGGTAATTAAAAGAAAATTGTTTGGCCATTTTAAAGCAAAACATTACAATTTTTGGAAGATCATAGTTTTTTTTTTTTTTTTTTTGTGAAACTTTTCAAGTAAAAACTAACAACATTTGAAACACTTAAATGAAATATCTAAAAACACATATTTTAAAGAAACAAAATAAAAAATTTCCTATGGGTACTCAAACTGCATACTGTAATATCTTAATATTATTTGGTAGTATAAAATTTAATTAATATGAAACAGAAAAAATTATCAACATAACTTTTAAAATATTAAGAACAACTATAAAATAACGTTTAATGAATTAAATTAGATAGTATACAATATACTTATTGGTAAAAGTATCCGAAATGTTTTAAATTATTTTATAACGTATAAAGTATATACTGAATATGTGAGGTCACTTTGCATAAGACTACTTTATTTCACATTTGAGGTGCTACATATACCATTTGATATATGTTTTTAACATTTTTTTTTATTATTATTTTCTATTAGTAAACACTATAGCTCAACAATTATAAGAGTATATACAATAATAATAATAAAAGAAAAATACAAAATTATTAAATGATGAATCAGCTTCCAAAATAAAAGCAATTTTGATTTTTATAGCAAGTTTGGAGTTAGTATTTAAAATGGAAGATAAGTTGATAGGAATGTTTATGGATTTTAAGGTATGAAGTAAAACTATACGTTTGGATTACAGAGTAGAACAATCGAACAGTATATGAGGGAGACATACAGAGTGCATAGAGGAGAATTGTTAAGCCCAAGTTTTTAAGAATGAGCAGGTTATAATGTATAGTCCATACGAAGTCAATTAAAGTAGACAATATAGAAAGATTTAAGTTTTAGAACTAAGTTTTTTTTTAAGAATATTGAGTAGATTTGTCCAGTGAATGGACCAAAGGTTGGTTATATATATCACAGTAAAATTGGGGTAAAGTCAGTCCAAGGAAGCTGAGAAAAGAAGGACAAATTGAATTAGTTGATTTAACAAGATTATCAGCAGCTTCATTGCCATGTATCCCAGTGTAACCAGGGATCCATAAAAGCTGAATTATGTAATTTGATTGATGGGGATAAAGAATAATCAATTTAATACGAAGAACAAATGGAGATGTATGAGAATTAAAAGGGTTAGATTTTAAGAATTGCAGGTATGACATAGAATTGGTAACTATTAAGTATTTATTAGGAGTAAAATTTGATATAATGTTAGATCTTCGATGATAACGTAACACTCAGCTGTAAAGGAAGTCGATAAAGGTGGCAAATTGTTTGCAAAAGAGACAAGTAGATCAGGAATGTAGAAACAATAACCAGTAGAAAAGTTCTTGAGATTTATAAATCCTGACTGAAATAATTTCATCATTTGTTTGCACCAATAGAGAATGTTTTTTATTTATTTTTAACCAAGTAAAAAAAAAATTGATATATTGCACCTTTATTAAAATATCATTTAATATTTGTTCTGAATTTTTAATAGACACCGAATTTTGAAACATTTATAAAAAAAATAAGTATAATAAATTATAATTATTATACAAATTAAACAATATGTTCACAAAGCTACTCGATATATTATACACTATTTATATATTGCAATATTATTCCTTTGTTACAATATATCATAAAAGAAACAATTATTTCTTACTTGAATGGTGAATTTTATATTTTTTTAAATAAACCTGCATAATATTTGTGTTTTTGTGGTTTGTAAATTCTTAAATTAAATCATGGTATTTACATTGTTAAGGACATAGTATAAATTAAGAACTTTTTATTATAACAATAGTATTATAATAGAATAGATTAAATTTAATATATTCTTTAGTATTGTAATAATACATGATAAAAATTTAAATTTATAATGACTTTTTACCATATTAAAATATGTATAACTATGGATTTCTTAGTCTTTGTTATTATTTCATGATAGGTATAGTATACGGAGTTGATACAAAGTTGTTTTCTTTTCAGAACGCATACAATTGTTGGATCGCTGCATGTCTCTACATTTTTACACTTGTTGTATCTGGACATCAATTTTACATGAATAATCGCAACACAATGAGTTTGTAAAATACTATATATATGATGTTAACTTTTTATCATTTTACTATTTTGTAGATGGTATTTTTTTTCTTTTCCTTCAATTTTTTTTAATCGCCTCCGTAATATATAAGATCATATTTGAGTTATTAAACATTATTAACAGATTGTAAAACTAATGAATTTGTGTGTGTTATATTTTCAAAAATTGTATTGGTATTAAAAAGTATATAAAATATAATACACAAATTTTTGGTATTTCATACTTTATAATTATATTTTATTATTTAGAATTGTAAATTACTCTTATTATCATTAGATTTTCTTTATAGGGTTTTAATAGATAGATTCTATATAAATTGTATAAAATTGTGTTTAATAATAATACTAATTTATTTATTTATAATATTAATATTATATTATATTATAATATATTATAAGACATATTTTCAAACAGTTAAATGGTATTAAAAATTGATATAAGAACAATATTAATTAAATATTAGTTAAACTTTCACAAATAATAAATACTTTGTGCACATTTATATAGAAAATAAAAACATTTTAATTAATATTTTACTGGTTTAAAATATGGTAATTAAATTGTAGTCGCAAACAACCAATTCATATTATTGAATTTAAAAAAAAAATTATTGTTGTTCGATTGTACTGTCCAATAACTTCAAGTTATATTACCCCTAGAATTCATCTTATCCATTGATATATATATAGGATAAGAAATATCTACTAAATTAGGCATAATTGTAGTAATTAATTTATAAAGAAGAAGTATCTATGTTCTTTAATTAGAACAATAAATTGAACCCACAAATAATTTATCAGCATTAATAATTTTATATTGAGTAAATAAAAATATTTGATTCAATAGCAATAATAATAATTAAAAATGACTTGCTAAAAAAATTTGCAAAGAAAATATGTAAAATAAATCATTTTAATTACTTACATAATAGAAAAAGATTTTTTGCGATCCAATTCTAATATTAACAATAAAAATATCTTTGATACAATAAATTATTAAATTAATCAATAATAATGTTACTTGGAATTTAGATAAACTTTAAAATATAATTATAATTAAACAATTGTTTGTATAAAATTAATAATTGTATTTGATTGGTAGATAACCACAAAATACATTAATGATATGTAATTCAGGCATGAAATCAATAAGTTAAAGTGTTCTTTTGTAAATTTTTTCCAAAAATTTAAAAAACATATCTTGTGATAAACCTCTAGACACTTGTCGAATGTGAGTAGTAATTATGTTATAACTTTCTTCTTCATAAAGTTGAAAAGTATTGGGTAGCTTCAATTGTTCATACAATTTTTTGATAATTGCTACTTTTAATGGATCATCAATACCATAGTTTTCCTAAATCATTATCACATTACCAATTATTAAACAATCAAGAGACAAATATAGTTATTAGCTACCTCCATAATTTTCTTTTGTTGAGAGTTAGCTTTTTGCAATGCAACAACTGCTAACCATGAACATTTTCCATCTTCGATATCTGTGCCAATTTTACCCATAACCTCTGGGTCTCCATAACAGTCCAAATAATCGTCCTAACATAATATTTTATTTTAATTATTTAAATAATATTTACTTGTCAATTTTGGTAATACCTGGACTTGAAAGAAATGTCCCATTTCAAGTAGTATGGTCTTTGCTTGTCGAAAAATTTCAGGATCATTTATATTTGTCTGTAATATGATTTATTCAGTAAACATTAATGTATTTATAAGTATATCATACTTACCATACGCATGGCAAGACACACAGGAAGAAAAAATGAATAATATGCAGTTTTATATTTCACAATAGCTGTATAATTGTCCATGGTATATTTTTCCAGTTTATTTGACTTAAAGCTATGCGCAGTCAACATGTCAAGACACTGACCCATTGAAGTTTTCATCGTTACCTAATTATTTAAATAATCGTTACAGTAAAACCATAATTTTATCAATTAAAACAAAATATGTTTAACTACTAAATTATACTGAAATATAGCAGTTTGAATTATTATGATTTTTTTAAATTGCATACATCATGGAACAGCTCCAAAATATGTGTATAATAAGGCTTGTCTTTAAAGTACTTTTTAACCAATTGGTAAATGGCTTGTTCAAGAAGAATACCATCATTAATTGCCATTAAACCAATATCATTGTGCCGATACCAACATGGACGTCCTCGCCTAGTGATAGCATTATCCATTATGTCGTCCAATACTAATTGAAAAGATTGCAACTAAAAAAAAAACAATCATTAAAATTAATGATTTCCCAAAAATAAATATTATCTATCTAAAAAGAATAGACTAATTCAATATACAAACTTATATAACCATATAAATATTTAGAATTTAGGTAAAATGATAAATACCTTAATGACAGATCTCTCTAAAACCTAATTTTGTTTAACTTAAGGTTTGTTAATGAAAATATCAAATTTTTGAGTATTAAATATCAAGTATTCGTTAAAATAGCAATGAATGACAACGCAAAACTCAGATTGAGATTTAATACATGGTAATATTGAATAATAGTAAAAAAATTAAGCACATAATATATAATTTTCTATATCAATATTAACATTTGAAATATTTACAATATAAAAATATATTTTGAATAACCCATTCAAATAAGTATTCAAATGAATAACAATGCAACAATTTGGAATATGTATATTTTATTGTTAGTCACTGAGTCTAAGCTTTTGTATAATTTATGAATTGTTATAGATATAAGATAGATCATAACAATAGAATAGTACAATTCTACATATAAATGAATTCTGTAAAGTAAATTTTATTTAGAATATTAATACATATTTTGATGTTGCTAAAGATAAATATCAAATTTAATTTTGTTTTTAACAATTTTTAAATGATTTAAACTACTAACTACTTTAACTAGAGATAACAATAAATAAATATTATCAATATATACTCAAAAATTTCCTATTTCTACTATAGATATTATATTTTCAGATATTAAAATATTTAGTATTTAATAGACAAATACAGCATATGTTTTTTAACAATAGTTTATATATTTTATTTTTAAAAATAACATGATAAGTTGTAAAAACAAATGTATATTACATATTAACCATTAACTATTTATATGTCAGTCATTTTTACCCAACATTATCTTAGTATGAATGTTTTTTTTAAATGTAGTAATTGGAAATCAATTGCATTCTACATAATCTATTTTTATCCCTTTATCGAACTTATACAATATTTGTTCCATTGGAAGCTCTTTATTTTATCAGTCATCTGGTGACATTGACCCAATATGACCATGTACCATGGATATATGTATAAATAATATAATAATATATTTTCTTCATATATCACACACCCAGAAGAACGATGAGAAATCATAATAGCTAAAAATAAAAATAAAAATAAAAGTTTTTATTCTATTTACTTAATATTAACACTATTTGATTCTGATTTATATACCCTATAAAATATGTATCTTACTCATTTTAAATAGTTACTGGGTCTAAAATCAAAATTATTTATGTCTGTTTAATTTTTTATTATTTTTAATAAAATTAAGAGAAAAAGTATTATGATTATTAATTTACAATACTATTTTATTCTGTTTTTCGTACACTTAAAAATATATTAAATGTCTGAAAAGTATAAAATAATTACAGTACAGTATAAATAAAATGTCCAAGTTACAATATAATCCAAAAAAATAAAAATAATTGAATATCTAAATGTTGTTATAATAGTCATGGTATAATTCAGGTATTAAATTTTGCTTACATAATTCTTGCAAATCCGATTTTATTGCAACACTTATTTTGGGTGGACACTCATAAGCTTTTTTAAGTTATAAAGTGTTGAAATTTCCTTTTTGTTTTGCCAACTTAATAACTGAAACCTATTGAGATGGTTTATGTACCGGATCACTTCGGAGTACCAATTTTTTTGATGTTCTATTACTGAATGCATAGAGTCTCCTTCGTTTGGTGTGTGATTCACGATTAGAAATTTGTGACGAATTCTATTGATATTTAATACTAATGATGCGTATAAATATAATGCTGGATTAAGGTATGCAAACAAAATATTTGCAAAACTCATTCTGCTATTGTGTGTTTGAAATGTGAAGATAACATTTAGTTTAGAATTAAATATACAATAAACATGTAATAATAAAAGCTGTATTTTTCATTTTTATTATGTTTATTTTAATTTGATTAAAATAGAATTATAATACACAAAAAATAGTTTTTAAATATTTTTGACCCAACATGACTTTTGGTGTAATATTTTTCAGGTGACCAGTTGAGTGTTTATAATTCAAATTAATATTTAGTTAAAATAATATTAGCTACGTTCCTATTTAGCAATAATTATTAATTCGGAATAATAATACTTTCTAGTGAACTTTAATTACACCAATTAATTTATCATATTCCATAATTAATCCAATAAGCTACACAATGAGTCATTTTAGAATAAATTTCTCATGAATATTATATATATATATACTTCATTTTTATAAAATAAAAATACTGCAAGCAAATATTTTTTAAATTAGACATACCTATTACTTTAAACAAAACAGAAGTTAATTTTAGAATTCAGTTACCACTTTTATAATTACATAAAACAAATATTAGCTACATGTGTATTCATATTAAATACAGATGCAAAAATATATAGTTAAATATAGAATTAACTAAAGTTAAAGGTCATTTAGGATTTTTTCATGGGGAATAAATGAAAAAAAAATATTTGTCATATCACAAAAGACAAATTAAACAACTAGATTTATTTGAAATAACTGATTATTATATATATATATATATATATATATTATATATATATATATATATATACACATATAATTATAGAGACTCTATTCTAAAAAATAGAATTAAATTTAACAAGAAATTTTTAAAATATTTTTTCATGTAATTGGAAATTAATTTTCAAGTTGTTGAAATTGTTGATCATATTGAGTCATATTGAGAATAGTAAAAGTTGCTAGAAGAGATTGTACAATCATTTTCCAACTACTTAGGTATATATATTTGTAATTAAAAATGTTTTAATTTATAAGTATACCTCAAAGACACAGACTTAATAGGTATGTTGGATAAATTATATATATGTTTTTTGTTGTTATTTTTAATATTACAAAGTATTTTATCCATCTACATATAATAATTATTTTAGATTAAATTTGTAATATATATATAAATATAAATAAATAAATAAATAAATAAATTTATTTATTTATTTATATATTGCTTATTTAATAACTTTAAAGAGTTTTAAATTATTATCACCTATTTAATTTATTTTTCAATAAGTTTTTCATAATCGTAAATTAAAACAACTTACTATTTCAATACACCATCCTAGTATGTAGGACAGTCTAAGATTTTCATCATTTAATTCAGACTTTGAAGATAGCATTTTATATGAAATTATTAATGCTAATCCACGGTTTTTCTTACCACCGGGTACATTGTATTGCAACAACTAAAGCAAATTGATAATAATATGAATAATTTAGATCATATTTAGTTCGTTATGGGATAAACCAGACCTTTGCCAGCCATTTAGTAACGTCAGGCACATCTAAATTACGTCCGGTGTCTGTCAAATCCCTAACAACGTCTGGAAACACAGCCATGAAATCTCTGGCCTCATCCTTGCTGGCAGCCGTTCCTGTTATCACTGGTGGTACCGGTGGTGCACGTATCAAACTCATGTGTCTGAAATTGAACAATTTGAGCATCACATCGACCGCGTATGAAATTTTAATTACACATACCTCAAATGATTTGCTTGAATGATTGTATTACGACATAACTGCTCGCAGTACAAAAATGTATTTTTGAAACCCAACACCTTCGTGAATGACAGCATTTTATTTATATTGTATTTTCTACTTCTATTTTTTGTTAATAAAATCCTGCACGACCAAGTTGAAGAGAATGCAAACAAAAACAAAATTCAAAGATTTTCAAAGTAAACGGTACCGTAAGAATTAAACATTTTTAATAAACACAGGCAGACGTCGACTACAGCGTTCAGATCAAACGCGTAAGGTTTCACATTTTCGTGTTCGTATCGTTGTCGTCACCGCCGTTGTTCCCCTTTTTTTAAATTCCAATAAATGAGCATGTGGCTATGAACGTGCGCGGCGGTCACGCCATCTACATACGATAGATATGATAACTGCTCGCTGTGCTTGCGTACATTATACACCATTGAATAATATATATAATAAAACAAAATGTATGAGTACCATTGGCGCAAATAAACGGATTAGGAAGCTAAGCCCCCCTACATTTTGTATAGCCCTCTAAAAATTGATGACTGTCGCTCGTCAGTTAATATTGTTATGTATTATAATTTTTTTGAGATTTTTGAATTGGTATAAAAATCTCATGTACTATTTGCGCCTATGATGAACACGTATAAGTGTAATATATTTATATATTATCAAATTTTATCGGAGTAGACACATTCGTAAATCACGAGTTCGTGGCACGGATTCTGCTCTGATAATATAACACACCCCATGTACGAGTGACATGTCTTTTTGTCCGATACGTGCCGACACGGATATGTTTCAAAATTCTCGTACGTGATGCATATATTTCATTTTCATTTTATAAATGGTTAGAAAAGAAATGTGTTAGGGTAAAATTTAATAGTGTAAACACTTTTATCGGATGGTGGTATCAAAATGCCACTGATTCGCAGATATTCCACAAACGTGGCTACTCTGATAAATGTAAACTGGTCTTAAAACACCTAAAGGCTTTGTTCGTTTGCAAAAATGCTTTCGATTTCAATATTCATACCTAGAAGCAAAAATCTTATAACATGCCACAATTTATATTGTGCCATTTCATATTCGCCCGATATTAACGAACGAAAACGTTTAAATACTTACATGAATAAAATCTTATTTTCCTGTAGAAAATCTGAAACTTAATATTTCTAGCTGATTGTTTAATCTACGATTATTTAAATGTCAAAGTCCAATTTTTTTACTTGTCAAAACAATTTAAGAATTAAAATATTTAATGAGTGTGTCTAAACTTATATTATTTTTAACATAATAGCATTTTTTAAAAATGACATGTATTTCTTCGTTTATTTCGATTAATTATGCGGTTTATTAAAGCTTGAATTCATTATATGTGCCCTGTTAATAATTATATTATCCATACCTATAAATGTACATATTATTAGTAAAACAAAAACGGTATTGGGTATCAATGTATTGGGTATTGGGTGCCTAGAGGATTTTTAAGAGCACATAAAACTATAATTTTACCGACCCACCACATGGTGTATTTATATGGTGGTACATTCTAATCAATATCTGCTTTCCTAAAATATTTTCCTAAATACCAACCTACTCGCTGTAAGAACAAATGCAGTTGTATTACGTGGTAAGCTAGGTGGTCGCCACTGATAGGTATTATTAACATAGTTTTATCAAATCTATAAAGATATAACATATATTATGAACAAAAATAGTAATTAGTCCAACAAGTTATAGTATTTTAGCTTTTTTAAAAATGGTTAATATAAATTTAATATACCCCTCGAAATACATTTCTGATTATTGTTCCGATAATGGCTATAGTTATATAATTAGAACCCTAAAAGTTTAAACCCTTGGATTAAATATATTATATTTGAAAGTATTTATATATAGGTTTACATAGATATAAAAAAAATATAATTGTTTGGCATTTCAAAAATGCTTTATGTAGATGTATTAAAATGTATGTAAATGATGTATTAAAATAATACATTTGAAATCTAGAAACGCGTATAGTTCAATACTTAAAACATTTGGTTATATTTTTGATACACAGTTACAGGGGCGGACTGAGACAGTTAATATTATAATAATTGTTCCACATCAAGTATTTACATGGAGTACTATAGACCTTATAGTATAAGTATTGATTATAAATATCTACTAATATTTATTATCAATTATGTTTGTTTGATCTACGAGTACCAGATCATATAAACATTTTTAGTTATAATTTATAACTAAGTATTCGCGTATCACCGTATGGATACGAAAAATGTAGGTATCCGTAATTTTAAAAAGTATGTTATGTTAATATATAGGCACGGCAATTTAATGAATACTATATAGTATGGTAAAGTAAAAAAAAAATAATGTTTTGATATATCATATTTTGTTTTATAATTGACCTCTGCATGGGTAATGAACGATCAGTATATTATATAATAAATACTAAAAGGTATGATAACGTGCATTGCAATTAAACCGTTTATACTACCATAATAAATAGGTACCTAATTAATATTATTATATAGCAATATCAGTAAACAGTTACCTGTACAACATTTAAAGTTTAATTTATGTTTTTTTAGACTATAGTATAATATTGCAATGTTTCGTATTAGTGCGATAACAAAAAATATTTTTAAAATATTTCAATCATAAATGAAAAGTTCGAAATTATAGAACATGAAAATAAATCTGTTATGTTTCATGGTGTTAGTAAAAAAATTAATTATAAGTTTTATACATATATGTAATAACACTATTAGGAATTTTGATACATACCCGTCCATATGTAATTTACAAAATTAGGAATTAAAGGTACAATGTGCATACTTTACACACACTAATCAATATTCAAAATACTTATAAAAAAACTAATAATCTATTACGTATCGATAATTACTCATGCTATGTATTATTATGGTAAAATGAATACAAAATATTAAAGAAAAATTTCGGACAACAGACATATAATTACATGAATATTACCTATACATACCTATGTATTGTATCCTACCGTAAGTTGGGTTAATTCTTAATTGTGTGTTGGGAACTATTCTCAATTCCCTCACTTCGACAATGAAGTCATTTAAAAATATTAATTAAATATTTAAAATCTGGTCATTTTAAACGGAATCCGGTGTAATGTTCGTTATAAATTATAATCACAACAAATGCTATAACTACAATGGTGCATTGTATACTCGAATAGTTATGCGAATATACTTAGGCAATTAATAAAAACTATAAAATATTATTGATATTTGTGTATATAATAATAATTTATACTGTTGATTGAAAATACAAATCAATGTAAATAATATTATCATATAATATTATTTAAACGTTCAATATTTGGCGGGACAGTCAGTGGCGCCAGTATTTGTTTAGTTATCGTATTCTAGAGTTGGCGTTCTGGGCATGGTGTGTAAGTAGAGGGTTCCTGTAAATATGTTAGAAAATGGCGGTTAAATGATAATGTTTAATGTTTAATGGTCATTATTTTCTTATTCTTTGTTGTATTTGAATTTGTATTACGTTATGTGTATTTCGTCTTTAGTTAGTTTGATGAACAGAAAATTAAAATTTTGAAGTATGGTGCTTGTGTATGCATAGAACAATAATTGTGTTTTAATTATCAATGCTACAAGCATTTTTTATTAGTTGTAAATTTACTAGACACATTTTGTTCATTAATATTAATCAGTAATATCAAGAGTAATTCTAAATGGTAACATTAAAATTTTTATTTTATGATTTTGTATTTAATTTTAATTAATTACTGTGTGTATTGATTCCAGCATGTAGTCGTACAACTGGAAATTGGCAGTTAAAACATTTAGAATCTGTTTTTATATTTGAGTTTGAATATTTAACCAAATGTAAGTACCTTGGTTTTATATTTATCATAACTTTGATTTTGTGTAATATGTTTATTCATTGAGGACTCCATTTCTTTTCAATTTAAATATAGATTTTAAATAATCATAATATTGTTCTATATACTATTTAAGTTTTATTTATACAACACAGATTTATGTATATTTAATTGTTTATATTCTAAATAAGCATAAGTCATTTTTATTTGCTGCAATAACATTTATTAGATTCTTATAATAATTTAAATTTAACTCTACTAATTACAAAGTTGCGATTTGCACATATTATTTACTCAAATGTATATATATATATATATATGTATTTTAAAATATCAAATTTTCATTTTATTCATCATACTGTCAGTGGATTTTCTTTGTAAGAAGTTGGATGTCAATTGCTACTTTTTTATATATTTTCAATTTTGAATTACATTGTTTTCTTAAAACAAATTTATTGAAAACATCAAAAATACTTCTCAATGAATAATGTTCTGATATATTTTATTTTGTATTACATTTTAAAGTATATTCTATACATACCTTTTTAACATAGCTAAAAAAATTCTTAAGTGTAGTTAAATGAAATTTAATAACACTGTATATATATATATATAAATACATATCTTTTCTAGATTCACAATGCACATAAAGTCATTAACTATTGACGGCTTTAAGTCGTATGGGAAACGTGTGGTGTTGAATGATTTCGATCCAAAATTCAATGCGATAACTGGTTTGAATGGTACAGGAAAGTCTAATATTTTGGATGCAATTTGTTTTACTTTGGGAATATCAGCTATGAATACTATTCGTGCTTCAACTATGCAAGATGTCATATATAAAAGTGGTCAAGCTGGTGTTCACACAGCCACAGTTACTATAAAATTTGATAACAGAGATAAAGCGAGATCTGCACCTCATTACGAACATAATGATGATATTACTATTTCACGTGAAGTAGGAATGGGTTCTAAAAATATATACAGAATTAATGGTTGTACAGTAAACGCTAAAAAAATAATGGATTTTTTCAATTCATTACAAATGAATGTAAATAATCCTCATTTCATTATTATGCAAGGTAGAATCACAAAAGTGTTAAATATGAAACCTATAGAAATATTATCTATGATTGAAGAGGCAGCGGGCACTAACATGTATGAATCTAAAAAAAAAACTCTTGCATTGACAGTTGGCAGGAAAGATAATAAAATAAGAGAAATGCAAGATGTTGCTGAAGAAGAGATTCTTCCAACTATGGACACTATTGATAAAGAAAAAGAAATGTTGGAGGAATTAAGTATAGTTCAAGGTCAGTTAAAAAAACATCAAGAGAAGCTTAAAAATTGGAATTATGTGCAATCAATTGAAAAAATTAAGAGTGTCACTAAGGAATATGAACTGGTAAAAAATCTTCATCAATCAAAACAAGATGCATATGTAGGTTTACAAAATAAAATTAAAATTATTAAGAAAGAATTGGATGAAAGAGAAAATATATTAAAAAATGACACTAACAAAAAATTTGCTGAACTTAAAATTAAAGTTGATAAAGTAGAAAAAGATAAAAACACTGCACAATTGAAAGTAAATGGATGTAAAAACAATATAAGCAGTGAAGTTAAAAAAATTAAAGATATTGAAAAACAAATTAATAATAGTAGAAAAGATTTTGAAGCAAAAACAAAGGAAATGGAAGACTTTACTGATATAAATGCAGGTTTAGACAAAGAGAATAAAAAAAACAAAGATAATTTAGAGGAGGTTGATCAAAAAATAAGATCCTTAAATTCTGGAAATATATTTGGTGATGAAGATAATGGTTCAGTTCAAGAAAATATTAATAAATTTAATCTAGAATTACAAAACCAACAAACAGAAAACCAGCAATGTGCAATCAAAATAGATGGATTAAAAAAAAAATTAAATGAACATTTAACTGGGATGAAAGAAGCACAAAAAATATATGACACACAAATGGCTCAATTGACAGCCAAAGAAAAAGAATATGAAAAAGTTAAAAATGAATATTTAAAAGCCAATGAAGAATTAAGTAATCATAATAACTTAAGGTCAAGTCGTGACAGTTTGCTCAGAGAAATACGTGACTTGAATTCAAGAATAGAATCATTTGAGTCTAGTAACTCTATTTTATTTTTTCGATATAATGATCCTCGACCTAATTTTGACAGAGGTAAAGTACATGGACTTATTTGCCGTTTATTTAAGCCAATTGATTTTAGATTTGAACTTGCATTATCAATTTTAGCTGGTGGTAAATTGTTTTATATTGTAGTAGAAGATGATACTATTAGTAAAGATATTTTGGAAACTAATAAGTTTTCACATCGTATGAATTTTATACCATTAAGTAAAATCAAATCTGATAGTTTACCACCAAATGTTGTACGCATAGCACAACAAATTGGTGGAGCTGATCAAGTTTTTCCTGCTATGTCCCTTATTAATTATGACAAAAAACACATAAAAGCCATACAGTGGGTATTTGGCCAAGCATTTATATGTACTTCTAAAGAAATTGCTGAAAAAGTATGTTTTGATAACAGAGTCAATAAGCATTGTTTTACATTAGATGGTGATCATTTTAATCCGACTGGTAGTCTTACTGGTGGAGCAAACACACAAAAGCTTTATTTACAAATAATAGCTAATCAAGATGAAATTATATCAATGCTTCAAGAAAAAAAATCAAAATTTGTGCAAATAGATAATAGCCTTACTGCAATTGCTAATTTGCCTGATAAAGTTGCACAACTTGGAGATAGACAAATCACAGTTCAAGAAGAGTTGGACAAAATTAGATCTGATGTACATTTGGGTCAACCTCATCAGCAAGTTACTGAAGTTAATAATATTAAACAACAGATTGTTGATCTGGAGAAAAATTTGGCTGAAGGCAAAGTGAACGAAAAACAATTACAATCTAAAATTAAAGACTTAGAATTAAAAATGAAAAACGCAAAAAACATTTTAAAACAACAATTAAGTGATGCAGAAAAACTTAGAAAAAATATTTTAGCAAAATTAAAAAATAACAAAGCAGAATTTGATAAAAAACAAAATAACTATAATAAATTAGAACTTGAAATTAAAGATTTAACAAATCAAATAAAAGAAGAAGAAAATCAATTGGCTGAGTTACACACAGAGAAAGATAGATTTGAAGAGGAGCTAGTCACATTAATGTCTGAATTCGATGAAGCCAATAATATTTATATCAAAGTATATAATGAATATGAATGCCAAAAACAATTAGTTTTAAAAAAATCCATTGATTATGAGGATTTACAGAAAGCCCATAAGTCTTCACTTATAGATGCTGAATTAATTAACGTGGATTTATTAGAATTAGATGCAGAATTAATAAGGAAAACCACAGAGTTGGAAGCTGTACGAAATATATTTGAAAAACATGAGGAAACAATGCCAGATGATCAAAAACAAATTGCGTTAAAAATGGATTATACAAATTTTAACTCTGGTAAGATATACAATAAATTATAGTATATTATATCTTATGGTAGTTGGTGATTACTAGGGTTTGGATTTTGTGGCAAATGCCTTTTTTTTTTGGGAAGTGATAGAAAGACAGTTCTTATATAAAAATGTGTTTCATTTAATTTCTATGCTAATAGATAAACATTATTTTTGCCTTTTTTATATTTTTTGTTAAATTATCAATTTATTACAACTATTATTTTAATAATTATTAATAATTCTATGGTACAAATTGATAAGACCTTATCCGATAATGGCTATAAAGTTCCCACATGACATTTGACACATGTCATTGTTTTCAATATACAAAAATATTTTAAGTCCGAACCGTCAACAATTTACGGAAGACAGTTTATCAAAATATATGGTTCGTCATTTATTTTTTTAACACACAATAATTTTTTTATACATTATATATTTAATAATCGATATTTTTTAAATGCCTTATTTTATTTTTAATACTTACATGGTTGTTGATTTTTTTTAATAATAAGTTTTTAATTTTTAAACAATACATCTTTTTTTTAAATGCCTTTTTTTTGCTTTTTACAACTTTTAAATGCCTTTTTTTGCCTTTTTTCACATTTAAGTGCTTTTTTCATCATTTATATTGCCTCAAAATCCGAACCCTAGTGATTACTAATTAAATAATAACTGTATACACTGCATGTAATATTTATTAGTAGATTGTATTCTTGACCATATACTGCTGCTGTTGACATAGCCAATAGTTTTACATGGGTTTTCCGAGAAGATTTGGCTTGTCACTAATCATTGTATTGCAGTTTCTATAGTTAAAACCTTGAAAATACTACTAAAAAATGATTTGAAAATGTAAAAGTTTAGCTGAATATTATTTTTAATAACGAAAAATAACTTACTAATGAGCACATTTTCATATGTTTAAACAAATTAGTTTTTAGAACACCTAAATACAATTTAATATTTATGTGAAACAATAAATTACTATAAAGATGTTTTATTAAATTGTAGGTACCTGTTTATTATATAAATTAATATAAATACTCAATAACATATGTATCGCTTAATTTATGTAGTGTTCTTTTCCTTTTTACTAATATTTTAACATTTTGAAATATTTTTAAAATTAAACCTAATTAAAAAAACTTAAACATTTAATAGATACATGACATTTCATTAGCATCTCTATTGTTGCACTGGACAATTATGAACTCCCTCAAATTTTCAAACAGGAATTATCTGCAATTATCATCCAACATCAGTTTGTATGAAGTAAAAGATCTTTTAACGTTCACTGATGTTATAGAAACAAATTACAAAAAAGTCATATCATAGAGATTTAAATCTTCTGGCAGTTCCGATATTGACACTTCTTCACTATTTAACATTTTTGAGACTGTACATATTGATTCAAATTTAATATTTTTTTCTAAAACTGTTTTCATCTTTAGTTGTACAGTCTTACTAATTTTGTTTTATGCTTTTTCTTTTGCTTTTGGATTTGTATGTTGAAACACAAGTTGAATTGAAAATTGAAGATGGAAGCATACTAGTGTAAACATACCTTAACAACTATTGATGCTATGACAACACTCAAATATATTAAAACTCACTACCTAAATTCTAATAAATAGTGAATATTATAAATAATATTATTGTAAATTTAAACACTAAACAAGTCAATAGGTATCTTCCATAATATCTCTCAATGTGTTCGAAATCTGTACAGTCCACACAACTGTTACTCCATCATTACTTGACCATAGCTAAGAATCTATTTTCAGAAATATTTACTGATAACATTTCACTATGTACAAGAAATATATTTATAGTAATTTTACTTCAAGTTGATAAATATGTATCTAAATGTTTTAAAATTGATAAATATGCGTATAATTATAACAAAAACAAATAAAAGCTAATAGACTGACACAAAAGTACTAAAAATGCTTTTATTCATGAATTTCATAAGAAAATGTAAAAAAATAAATGCAACGAAAAATTGTATATTTGAACTCAGTGATATATAAATTAAATTATGTTTTTAATAAGCTATGTCCTTGGAGTATTATGAAAAAAATGCAAATGCTATAAATTCCTAGTCCTAGTTATATAACCATTTTTAAATTTAAAATTTATTTTAAATAGATAATTGTTTGGTGTCATTAAATGAATGTCTTATAAATCAATTTTGATTACTTAATCAATTAATTAATTGTATTTCGAATGTACTGAATTTCTTGATTTAATACAGACTTATTCTAGCTGCATTTTTTATAACTAATAAAATTGTGAAAAAAATGTGATCTGTCTTTTTTTCATTTTTTCTTTATTTTAATTTTAAAGAAATAATGCTTAATGATTTATAAACTATTTAAATATTAAATTTCTTAACAAATCAATATGTTATATGTAATAATTAAAACCTATAGTTGTAAGATATGGATTATGTTCTTCTCAGTAGTTTTTATAATTAAGTTGTATCATATAAATAAGTTGTATTGTCACAAATACTGGTATTCATCAATGGTTGTATTATTTGTAGTATGCACTTACCTTTATATAAATTATATGGTTATAAAATATTAATGAAGTAATGTGATTACTTTAGTTAATACACTATTTATTTGTGTCAAGTTAGAATTTAATTAATGATTAATTTTGAAATTTTTGTTTATAGTCGAATGCACACAGTCAGTTAATGAACTCCAAGCTAGATATAATCAATTATCCACAAATGTAGATCCAGGCAAATTAAATAATTTCCATAAGCATATTCAAGAATATAAACGTATGCAAAAAAAGCTGAATACAATTGTAAAGGATAAAAATAAAATAAACGAGATAATTGAAGAGTTAGAAGTGAAAAAACGTGAACATTTACAAAAAGCTTCAGATCGTGTGAATGTCGAATTTGGAAAAATATTTAATAGTGTATTACCTGGTGCCCAAGCCTGTTTAAGACAAGTAAACCCTGATGATATTACTGCTGGTTTAGAGATTCGTGTTGCGTTCAATGGATTATGGAAAGAAAGCTTAGAAGAACTTAGCGGAGGACAACGCTCTTTAGTTGCCTTGTCCCTAGTCTTGGCCATGTTGCTATTTAATCCAGTTCCTCTTTACATTTTGGATGAGGTAGATGCTGCTTTAGACCTTTCCCATACACAGAACATAGGGAAAATGTTAAAGCAACATTTTAAACAATCTCAATTTATAATAGTATCGCTAAAAGATGGTATGTTTAGCAATGCTAATGTATTGTTTCGAACTAAATTTGTGGACGGGTCTTCAACGGTTACTAGAACTACATGTAATTAGTCATGAATTTATGTTTTAATGGAATTTTGTATTAAATATGAATAGTATTTTTTTAAAAAAAAAAACGTTATATATAATTAACTTGTTTCATTAGATTAATATGTTCTATAAGTGGTATATTAAGTATTTTTATAATTTTGTAATTGCATTCTTTAACTACTAACTAATACTATATGTTTATTTGTATTATTGACATCTTGTGAATAAAAAGGATTATTGATTGTATTTCAAATTTGGCTTCATTTGCTTATTATAAAATATAAATCATAATTTGTAAGTAATACACCAATGTACTGTAAACTTATATTTTGTGTTTTAATTTTCATTAGAGTACCTAATAATATTGAGTATTACATATTTTAAGAGTTTAATAAATTATTATTATCAATCAAAGGTGAATTAAAATGGAATAGTATATGATTGCATGCCTTGCACGAAAAATAATTATATTTTATTATAAAACAAGTTTGACAAGGATGTGAAACATAGTATAAAGTACGGGTGGATCAAGTGGAGAGAAGTGTCTAGAGTTTTGTGCAATCAGAGAATTTCAATGAAACTGAATGGTAAGTTCTATTAAAATGTAGCGAGACCAACTATGTTATATGGTTCAGAGTGTTGGGGGGTTGTCAAGAAGATAGAGCAAAGAATGAATGTAGCAGAGTTGAGAATGCTTCGATGGATGAGTGGATAGGGTAAGAAATGAATACGTAAGAGGAAGCAAAGGAGTAATGTCAATCATGGATAAGATGGGAGAGAATAGACTGAGATGGTTTGGTCATGTTATGAGAAGAGAAAATTTGGAAGTTGAAGAACGGTTATGGAAATGAACATTGTAGGAAGAAGTGGTTGGATGTGATTGGGTGTAATATGAGAACTGCTGGTGTGTGTGTAAATAATGTGGGAGATCGAGTCAAGCGGAGGTTTAGGACACAGGTTAGAGCTCCAAATAGCTGAAATAGAGGCGAAGGAGAAGAAGATAAAACAAGTAGAATTGTTGTAGATCATAATAAAATATTTAAAAACATATAAAAATAACCAAGATATGAACAATTACGTCTAAAAGGATATGGACATATAGTATATAAATTATAATACTAATTCCTAATTATAAAATATAAACAGTTATGTAGATATCCCAATGATCGAAATATTCACCATAGTAAATAGTAGAGAGGAAGTGCGACAAATTTAAGCATTTCGTATGATGTGAAAATTTTATTTTATTTTCACTTACCGGCAACTTATATTTTATAATATATTTTTTTAAACTTGTATGAATGAAACATGATTATAGAAATTAATTAGACTTTTGTTATTTATTAAAAAAAATCAGATCTTTGTTTTAAAATAATTATTTAGAATACATTTTATAAATTACATATAATTTACATTAGTTATAAAAATAAATGAAAGTGGTTTGAACTAATAGTGAAGACTTCTAAAATTATAAGTAGACAAATCGATTTTTTAATCGTATACCAACAAGTTTAATTACCTAAATTTTGTTTTAAAATTTAAACGATAAATAATGTATAAAAAAATATATATTTAAATATACAAAAAAGCCAATAAGTATTACGTTGATTAAAGAAAAAAGAAAATATAAAAGTTGTATATGTGTGTTTATTACTGCCAGTTTCGACAAAATGTAATCATCAGTTTAATACAAATAAAATACAACAAAGTATTTCTTTTTTCTTTAATTAACGTAATACTCATTGGCCTTTTTGTATATTTAAGTATACATATATACTAGGGTGTCCCTTATTTAGTTATAGATTATTTTTTTTTGCATTTTTTTTAGTCTCACCCCCTAAATTTATGTATTTGCATACAAAAATAAGCTACAAAAAGTTTTAGGTAAATCAGGTAAGATTAACCCGTGCCGACTTGAATTTGAAATTTGAGTACATTATATTTTCGTAATTTATAGACATATTTCACATTTTAATGAATATCTTGTTTATAAATAGGAATATTGAAATTAATTAAATAAGATATTTTAAATTAAACTAAATTATCTTTAAATTTTGTCCTTACATAATTTTTATAATTTCTAATTATTTACAAGATATATTGACTTTAATGTATAAAATACTATTTTTTTTTTATTTTTTTCATTTTTTAGACATTATACATTACAACACACTCATTAAAATTGTTTTTTCAACGTTTCCTTTTTACAATCTGGGTATAGTCTTCTATGTTCTTGGACACAGCGTAGGAGCAACTCGGACTTCTCATCATCTTGGGTCAAACTTCCATGAAAATAAAATATCCGATACACCCCAATTTTCTAATGCATAATATATAGCATTAGCTTGTTCTTGCCCCGTTGAGTTTTCAAGTTTTGGGATACCAATAAGCAAATCTGTGTTCTTACTAGTAATGACTATTGGTAATCTGCTAAGAGATTTTTGAGAATTTTGAAATTTGGTTTTGATTTTGTTGGCGCGTTCAATACGTGAAGCATCACGATATCGATGTATAGATGATTTATTTATAACTAGACTATCAACGTTATGACCTAAAGCTTCAGCTGTTGCTTGAATAATATAAACTGATTCCCGTACACTTAATTTACATTGATCTAACGCAGCAACAAGCTTAGGTGAAATGAAATTTGTGCGGCCCCTTTTTTTCTCTGATAGTGGTAAAAAACTTTGTGTGTATTCAGAATCTGATGATGATGATTGTGAACTTACAGACATATTAGATGGTTGACTTTGATTTGCTGTTGGATTAGAATTTGATGTAGATGGACCCAATAATTGAAGTTCTTTGTTTTTTAGTTTTCCTAGTTCTCTAAATTTGCGTTTTTTTTATTTGTCTTCTTTTTCCTGTAAATTTTTGTCAATACCACCAAGACAACCAATTCGCCCCGGAAGCCTTTGATTAATTAAAAATTGTTTTTCGTTTTCTATTTTTAATATATTTAATGCATTAGCATGTGCAATGTCAAATAAATTATCAAGTTTATTAATAAATTCTCTTTCTTTTAATTTAAATGATTCACCTACTTTATGTGAGTTTTTTGGAGTTCACGCCATTCTTCATACAAATTTAAGAGCTTATTTTCACAATGTTGAACTGCACGGACAGGAATTCGAGCTTTTTCCCAGAAAATATTGCATTCACGAACAGCTAACGACGCACTTTCTCTCGTGTTAAGTTTTACTGTTCTCACATTATAAAAAAACACAGATAAAACTTGCCCAATTGACGGGAGCTTTGAGCCTAGAATTTGAGTTGATGCCGACCCAATCAAAAATATCTTTTTATCAGCTCGTAATTTTCTAGGCATATTTGTATAAAATTCAATTAAAATCACAACAACAAGAAAGCGCACAACAGACGACAACATAATCGAATGCACGAGCATTTACGCACTGCAATGAACATTGAACACATTAGTAAGTTATATTTAACTACACGATATTTGTAATCTCTTAATTTTCTGATAGATAATTATTTCTATAGTTGTACACACGATTTATAATATATTATATTATTATAAATCATGATTGTGCAGAAATTAGGTGTATTTAGTTACAAAAACATAGAAAAGATAAAAAAAATTTTGATAAATCAATATTTTATACATAAAAGTCATTATATTTTGTAAATAATTTGAAATTACAAAAATTATGTAGACACAAAATTCAAAGATAATTTAATTTAATTTAAAATATCTTATTTAATTAATTTCAATTTTCCTATTTATAAACAAGATATTCATTAAAATGTGATATATGTCAATAAATTACGAAAAATTAATGTACTCAAATTTCAAATTCAAGTCGGCACGGGTTAATCTTACCTGATTTGCCTAAAACTTTTTGTAGCTCATTTTTTTATGCAAATACATAAATTTAGGGGTTGAGACTGAAGAAATATTGATATTGATAAATAAGGGACACCCTAATATATACATACATATATATATATATTTAAATATATATATATATTTATTTTATTTACGAGTATTAACTTATAATTTCTATTTTATTTCTATATAAGGATACATCGATACATGATCATTAAAAAAATATAATTTTCAAAATTGTTCACCAATTAACGATAAACAACACACCAATTAACAACTTGTGATAGATAAACAGTTTTATAGTAGGTAAATCTAAAAATAATTGTTTAACAATATATGAATAATACTTTGTGATAAGTGATATACAAGGTTATAAATTGCCATTATCAAGTAGACACTTGATACAACAATAAGGTAATAAAAATATTAAAAATAATAATATCACATATACAATTTTTTCATGGTCCCCAGGTATACCGGTTATAAGCGCTCTCCACTTTCCTTTGAAAATTGTAGTAAAGGGACGCTATTTTTGTAAATGTATTAGAGGAGCTCCGTTTCCTTGCGTCTCCCCACCAATTCATGCAAAGCTCATGAAGTCGTTTTGCCACGATATCGTTCACGTTTATACGCCAATATTCGATAGCCATTGGATCCAGTAGCGTAGTAACGGAGAGGAAAACGAAACCCTTTTTTATATAATAATATTAATAATAATAATAATAATAATAATAATAATAATAAATTAATTTTAATTTTTTTTGCTATTCCAAAAAAATTGTTTGGATTGTAAAACAAAATTTTATAACTTAAAATTTTAATTAGCAAATGTGCATGGACAAATCATTAAATTAATATTTAAATTAATTAAAAAAATAGTAAAATAATAAGTTTCCTTAGTGCTATGAGTGTTATATTAAGTATTGGTTTCATGTATATATATATATTAATGTCTAAGCAAATGTTGACAGAATTTGATTTGCAAATGTCATCAAAGGGCGTTTGACAAACGAGTTGACGAATTGTTCGTTTTCAAATTCTGGTCAAATTCTGACACGTTACGATCAAGTATCGGTAAAAACATAGTTCAATAACAATTTTTTTTTATATATTGGATTTTGATTCATTATATAATGTTTTTAAAACAGTTTGTAATTGTAGTAATTACGCACATGTAATTTTTCACTTGAATGACCCGTGTCTCTTTATACATTGTTTACGTTTTAGAATAAGGGTGGCTGTATTTTATCATGAATTCAACTCAATGCGGTATTAATATATAGGTAATTTTAACGACACAAACTACTTTTTTGGGAAATTCACAAATAAAACGTGGTGGATAAATCGAAAATATGATTTGTCGAAAGACTGAAAATGTAATGATTAATGCGTATACGTCAAATATTATAATTTTCATTGTGTAAAACAGTGATATTAAATATTGTATAATACAATTATCGTGTACTTGTTTGACGATTATTCGTTTAAGGCCGGGGGCACGGATGTTCGATCGAACGTCCTTACCCGCCTACCGGGTAACGGTATGCCAATCGAACTAACCGAGGTTGCGTTTATGAATATAACGCCGTCGTTCAAACGCAATCAATAACGCCACTCGAAGCATGTGATAACGGACGAGACTTTCAGCTGTTCTCGGCAGTGATAAATTTACCGCGCTTTAATGGGGAAAGAACTTTGTTTTTTCAAATTTTCGAACGTACGTACGGACTCGTCTAACAGCGTAGGCTTGTTTCGTATTATTGCTAACTGAAGAGTAGAGGATTTTCGTTTGTTTTTTTCTCGATAGTAAAATATATGGTGGCGACGGGGATGGAAGGAGAATATCGCTGAGGAAGTACGAAAAGCTCGCGGGGGGCGCAGTGTAGTAGATGATGTGCGCACGCGTGTTGGCTCTCGTTCTGTGACCGGGGGCAGCACAGTCGTCGTCGCTCTGTGTTTGTAAACGCGAGTTGTACGAACGCGCGATAAAAAATAAAAAACCGTAAGAGAAAGGATCGAAAAGGGACGAAAAACAGGAGAAACACACACCAAGTGGGTCGACGGTGACAGTGGTCGTTGGGGTGGCGTGCACGTACCGTGATCATTCGGGCCGGGACGGCGTTACATAATAATTATAATATTATAATAAGTATAGGCATACACACAGTAGTGCGTACGATATAATATCCAGGAAACCGCGTCGGTTTCGCACGTCCAGCTCACTTTGCCGTTGGTCATCGGCGCCGGCGAGATGCAACCACCTCCCAGAAAGGTAAAATAAAATACATTTGTACCAAAAACCGACAGAAATGTTAAGTGTGCACGTACAACCTAAACGGTATTGAATAATGTGAAAATATTTCGTCCTTCCCTTACGGTGACGTAATGATAACGAGGATGACGACCAGCGTTTCTCAACATTTTTTATGTACGTCGATTCCTCGATATCTCACATTTGCTTCACGCGTACTTTTTACATTGGAAACTGTTCACTTTCACCAAAAAAAGATTGAAAATTATGATATTAATTTAATAATGAAAACATTTTAGAAATAATATTTATTTATTTCAACCATTTGAAATAATATTTTATACAATACATGTAATCTCAATAATATAGTATTTGTACAATTTAATCTGAACCTTGGCGTTGTTCAACTTCACTCAATATTTTCTTAAATCTGGATCAGTATAATTGAAATTAAGTCCGAATTTTATAAATAGTTCAATCCGGCACTTGTTTTTTATGTACGTGCAGGAAGCATTATTTCATAAATAACGAACCGTTTCAAATAAATCAAATCTTATTTGTTACCGCCTTTACCCTTTTTTATTCACGTACTATCGGTTGAGAAACACTGTTGTAATCCAAATACTGTCATCAGTGTAATGTTATAATAATAATAATAATAATAATAATAATAATTATAATAATGCATAATGTTATTTCGATACAAATCCGTTCGCCATTGCTGCGTGTGTCGTTGTCGTGTAGTCGGATTAAACCATTTCACGTGGTGTCCAAAACAAGAAAAAAAAACCAACGACGTCGACAATTGCACACATAAGCGTTTAAAAATATTGACAAATATTTATTTGCAATATATTTCGCATTAACGACGGCCGCTTAGAATTTACGTATACAGTTGTTATGCAATGTTCTTTATTGTAACACTTTTTTAGATTTCGTTTAGGGTGGGTCATAGGATCTCTGTGATATTTATCATTATCTGCCATATTATTTTAGACGTAATGATTACATAATACACATATATGTCACCTACCGTGTCTAATGATTTTATTGTAATCGAATTTTTACGTTATTATAACGGTTTAAGATTTAATTTTGTTTGCACATTTTTTTATTATTTTGCAAAGTTCTATCAACAAAATTATTTTAAGAGTTTTTTTAGAAACGTTTGAGTTAAGATAGATAAACAGCTGTTTTTGATTAAATTTGTATTATTGTATAATAATGTAAAGTAATGTGTTAAGATGTAAACGTCGAAATTTAATTATAATTATCACTATGTAGTCCTAGTAAGTTGGCGTTAGGTATTTACAATACCTTTCTATCTCCTGTGTATTGTGAATATAGATTTAAATTTCAAATATGTATCTAAATTATATTGCTATTAACTTTATCTATTTTATTTATGAAATACAAATAACAACTTTACCAGAAAATTATTTTTACTACATTTTTTTTACGTGGTATTATTCAATTTATAAATCAAAGGTCATACGGACGTTAGGTTAGTTAGGATAAATATTTTAAGATACATAGTTAAGTTATTAGTTAGGATAAATCATAAATAAAGTTTTGATATTAATTGTATTGATTTTAAAATTGTAAAAATTATAACAAGACGAATAGGTACGATAGACAGAGTATTGGATTTTGGAATAAGCTATTATTTTATTTTTATTTTTTGAAATCTCAAATCAACATTGTTGCACATTGAAAAAGATTCCAAGCCAAGTTCAATTTACAATATTATATGATATTTAATATGTATAAAATGTAGTCATAAATATGCAACGCTATCATTGTACATTTAGAAGAATGTCGTGTCTAAATATCTGACGTTACATGTTTTATTCCAATAAATCTAATAGTTACTCAATCATAAATATGTACGTATATACTGTTTTTAAAATATTATTATAGTAAAATAATAATTGAAATAAAAAACATTACAATGATAAAAAATGTTACTAATGTTTCAAAAGATTTTAGGTTAATTTAGGATGTGATCTGCGATTTTTTCGATTTGCAAGTCTATAAAATTAAAATTAAAAATTAAAAACAAGTTAGGAAAGCCCACTATGCTTGCTAAATTTTCGAGTTCTTTTTAATAAATAAACAATTATTTTTTAATTGATATTACAAATATTAATATAGGTAATCACAGTAATGAATCAATAGGACGGATGGACATAACAAGGATATAAAGAATTTCTATGTACAAACATTTACAATTAGAAAAAGTACGATTTTTATATTTTCAGAACTATGAACATATCATAAATAACATTAAAATTTACTAAAATAATAATAATCAGTGAAAAATTTCCAATCTTTCTGGTTATCAAATAAATCGTAAATAAATCGGTTATAAATAAAATCGTAAAATAATAAAAAAATGTTTTCTTGTCATCATTGCTATGAAACTAAAGTTAGTTTATTTTCTATCATATACAATATTCTATTTATGGTCATGGGTTTTCGATCGTTTTCGTAAAATTAATATTTCAGTAGTCAAAAATAACCAGTTCATGGATCATATTAACCTATTAGAAGACTTTTTAACTAGACAAATTATTTACAATAGGAATTATGATTAGTAGTATTACATACTTTCTTTGTCCTTCTGAATAAAGGTGCTGTCGACATGTATATAATATATAACAATACTGTTTAGTTAAAGAGCAGTCAAAAAGTTATTCTTTACCTACCATAGTAAAGACTAATCAGTAACTTGCTTTTGAGTCATTTAACTGATATAAATAAAGGTTACTAATGTACCTAAATCTATTAGATTTTGTAAATAATGATTTATGTTCAACAAATTAACATAAACAACATACAATAACAAATTAACGAAATGAGTATATTATTGAAAATGCATTTCTCCTTAACATAATATAATAAGTTAATTCTTTTAAAGAAAACTCAAATTAATTTTGATATATTTGGTGCACTGTCAATAAAGGCGCTAAAATAACTAATATGCAAATTTTTTATTGTATCATATAATACCTTATCATTGTATGTATTTTAAGAAAAATTCAACGTTAGTTTGATAAAAATAAAAAGAAGATTACATTGAGTAGGTGTTTTAGAATAACAATTAGTAAATTGTGTAATGCAATAAAGTTTTCAAATATGCTATTGTTTAATTTTTAATTATTTGTATGTAATAAAAATATTTGAAACTGGGCAATGGGAAATGTTTAATGTTTCAAAATAATTTAACACTACTACTATATATATTAATGTTTATGTTGTGTTAAAATGTTATACTTAATACAGTATTATTGCGTTGTAAACATGCATGATGTCTAGTTATAAAAATTATAGAAAGTTAAAATTTTTTTGTCAAATAGTAGATGACAAACAGTATCTGTAAAATAACGGAATTACTTTTTTGATAACATAAATACTTTTTACACAACATCATCACAAACATAGTAAGATAATACATCATACCCCCCTCCGAAAAATCTATAATTTTATACAATGTAAGATACTAAAAAATGACTATAATGTATCACGGATACAAATAGTAATTTGTTTCGAGTAAAATTTATCTTATTAAATTATGACCATAGTATCCCGGGCTCTTCCATGCACGAAAAATATTATTTTTGGTGAAAATGACAGGTATTTTGGCCCTATTTAAAAATAATTTAAGTGGTATAAGATAAATGTATTTTTATAATTAATTTTAACATTAATTTTGGTTTAAATAATTTTTTTAAAAATTTAAACTGATAATTATATATTATATTTGAATTTAAACGTATTATTAAAAAAATTATATGCATTGTTTATAGGTACAATTTGATTTGTTCTTAAATGTTTTATTACTTATAAGAATATTTGGTATATAATAGTTGAACAATTTTTATTTTAGCTATGTATTGGGATTTTGTTTTAGGGAAATTATGTCAAGTTTTTGAAAAATCTCCACTCGGAACAAATAACAAAATTACTTTTAAAAAATCAAAATGAATGTGATTTATTGGAAGACATAAGGTATTTACTTTTGATTAATGGCTTTGATCAATTATTATCATTTATTTAATTATTGAAATTAATATTTTATTAATATATTTATATTGACTGATGAGTAATAAATTATTTTATTGTCCTTGATAAGTCAAAATTGAAAGTCTGCGAATTATTTTTTAATATTATTGACAATTTCATGTTATTTACAACAAAATATAATTTCTTAATATGAATGTTTTTTTAAAAATAATTTCAAAGTTGTAAGCTTAATTTTTTTAATATTAAACAAATCTACCCGTAAAATAAGAGATTTCTACTAATTTTATGTGATTATTAAATACATAGACTCAAACGATTATTTTATGTATCTATACAAAATTAATTCAATTTTATTGCATTTTTAATATTCATATTTATATATTTTTTGACAAACGTATTTATAAGAATTAATATATTTTTTAGGAGTTTTTTGATTAAAAAATCTGCCATAGAGAAATCATACTCTGATGTAAGTATAAACCATTAAATAAAAGTTTCATAAACATTTAAATACAATATATAAGAGAACTTGTGATTATTTTATACACAAATGTTTAAACCCGAAATCACAAATTATACACAATAACCGCATATACGTAGTTGTTGAAATACGTATATTTCAACAACTACGTATATGCGGTTATTGTGTATAATTTTTGTGATTTCGGGTTTTAAACATTTGTGTTCATAAACATTATATATAATAACACTATTATTTTAATAAATTAATTTTTTATTGTCGTTTTTAGGCATTACTCAAAATATCTGTTGCTTTTTTGAACAAGAAAATTGCTAACATACCGGACATTAAGACTGAAGGTAGCGAAGAAAAATGGTGAGTTGCATAAATACATAATAATACTGGATACATTATTTTTGTATTGTAGTTTATTTGTATTTATAAGTGAAATTTACAAGAAGAGGACTTGAGTATGCTTAGTACTTCCAGTTTTGAAATTAGTATCCCTAAATTTTGCTCATCTTTATATACTGATAATATAGAAGTATGAGTTATTTTTTATTATAGTAATATTGACTTTAAATAAATTGACAATGAATATAAATATTATTATAACCCTCATTTGCGCATGTAGACAATCAGATAGTTAATAAAATCGGTAGCTTAAAGTCAATTTTTAGTGGTCGAAAGATTATTAAAACATTTTTATTTTTAAAGTTGAGGTTATTGAATTGGTAACTTTAAATTTTATGAACTGAAAATATATTACAAGCTTAATTGCGTGTACTCCTAAGTATATATACTTAAAATATAAAAATTGTTAATTAGTAATCAGGACTTCCTTTATAAGCATATGTTTTTTAGCGATATTTAATATTTCCGTGTAAATGAATTATTAAATATGTAAATAAAATTACAAAATTGATGTATTTTTTATTTTGTTGTTGTTATTATTCCAAAAATATAAAAATCCTAAATACCTATTATGACTTTTATAATAAAATATTATTCAATACTACACTTTTTCAGCTAATTGCGAAATAGAATTGTTTTTCGGGTTCGAAGAATATTATAGTTACTTTCAAAATTGAAATACAATACAATAATACGTAATGCGTATAATCTAATCTGAGAACTGAAAGAATGATGAACCAACTTTCATTATTGTATACCATATATAGGCTGACGACAGCATATTTTAAGTTTCAAATTAAAATAGAATATTTATTATAAATTATTTAAATAGTTTAAATATTTGTAGAATATCAAGTTCTACATCAAGGAAGATGAAAGGAGGGGGCCTTTCATTCAATTCACTAACACACTGTTGATTATTTTTGATTTTCGATGTTTATTTATTATTATTTGTTGCGTAGGTATATTTTCATAATTTCTTTATAGCAAAATGTGAAAGAAAGAAAATGTTTTAATGCTAATATAAATAACAAAGTGTAATATATAAAGCTTAATATTTAAAAAATAAATGTGGTTTATTGTTAATTAGTTTATGGTTAATCAGTTCTTATGTAATACTAATAAATGAATGTTATTAATTAATAAATAGACAGCACAATGTAATTTCAATATACATGATTATTGAATAAGGGGTATGAAAATATGGTGCAATATCCATCTACAATTATGAGACTAACTGAAAAAGTATTAAGGTCGCAGCACACCTAGTTTGTTCGTTGAAATTATATTCCTGGTTGTAATAAGTATTTAAAGTATCTAAAACAAAATAAATAAATAACTTGAGGATTTAATAAACGCTACAGCAAATAAAATATTATTTTAAATACAATTTATTTTATCTTAGTTTTCTTAGCTGTTGTATTTATAAAAAAAATCAATATTATACATTTTTATTAGGTAAAATTACGAGTATAGTATACGAGTATTATTTTGTATGGACAAAGATAAACACATTGGTGTTTACAATACAAACTGCTATCTATTATTTAATTTTATAATTATTTTCAATTAAATATTTAAATTTAGTGATTTATTAATTTGTTGAAATAAACATAATGTGACTTACATTTATACTATCAAATTAATGTTTTTGTAATAGAATTATTGTTGGATCAGATTTTCGATTTATCTAAATATTGATAAAATATTATTTGATTTACTTTTATTTAAGAATTTAATACATTACATTATAATTGTTGTCCTTCTGCCACAAATTTGCTGCTATTGTTGCTAACACAATTGTTGATTTTATATAAATATTTTTGGCAATATTTTTGACCTAAGTTCTTTGGACTTCTAAGTCGTTGGAACTGCTGAGGATAATTGTACCTTAAGGACGTATGGTATGAAGCGCAGACCAAACGATTTGTGTGAGTGATCGATTTGGACAGTTTTAATACCTAACAAAAAGTAGAATTAGCCAATGTTTACCTTTTAGTATTATTAATTTTTCTGATTATTTAACTTTTCTTGTGTCATACAATGATATACATTTTTGGAAAATATTTTACTTTATTTAGTATTACCGATTTCTACTATTTATTTATGTTTATTTAAAATTTAAATCACTAAATTATTATTTCTATTTGTTAACAAGTTGATAAAGAATTAAATCATTTTACTGACCCACAACATTTAAATACTTGATATATATATATATTTATATATATCAAATATTATAGATATAAAAATTTACCTTGTATTTTAATACAATAAATTATAAATTTAGGTATATCATATGTGGTTTTAATACTAGTTATAATAAGTATTCATTGTAATTTGTATTATATACTTTTATTTTGGACAATTAATGTATATAATATACTATTTACCTATCTACTATTAAAATAGTCTCTTGGATGAATATTTTTAATGTAATAAAATAAAAATAGTTATTCATGAATGTTTCTTTTTTATTTAAATATAGGTTATATTAATAACCATAATTTATGTATTTGATCATTGATTGATATAATACTCTTTAAATTTGAAGATGCTTAGGTTTCAAATAATCATGCATGGTAATTTTAAAAGTAAATTGTTTAATATTTTGTTAAATATTTCTATTCAATTATCATCAATGTAACAAAAATATGTGAGTATCAAGATTATCATGTGTTCATAAACATATTTTAATTATTATTTTTTGTTTATTAGTCCTTATTTCTAACTAACATTTATATAATTGTACTTTTAGATTTTCAGTATAATGAAATATTAAATATTTTGTATGAGAAAATTATGTATAAATATTTTATTAATTATCATTGACTGTAGCTTGCAATTAAATTTTAATTTTGTGAAATTAAATTTAGTAATTTATAAAACGTAATACAGAGTATTATTTAATTATTATACATTTTCGTTTTACATAACACACATATATATATATATATATATATATATATATATATAGGCTTACAATTATATCAGGAATATTACCAAATAATGTTGAAACCATGCCTTTCAGTAATGAGTTAGGATTAGAGAATTTAAAGTGTTTAGAAAGTTGCGTTATCATATTATTAAATTTGGATGTTATGTTTAATTGTAAAAAAAGATTCTGAGAAGGATTTTCATAGTAGATTTTTACGATTTTAAGTTAAAGGAGAAAATAAACTTTATCTAAGAAATCATAAAAGTTTTAAACTTTCAAAAGTAAAAATACAATTATATATTGCATAAAATTGAATATAGTTATTATCATTAAAATACAAAGTCGTAAGTTTAGTTTTGTTAAAATAATACTATGTTATGTAACGAATTCATTATAGGGTATTTTTACTTGTATTTAGTTGTTTTTCTCAATTTATTACAAAATATTTAACAGAATACAATTTTGTAACTTTCAGATGAACATTCTATTTTTTTAAAAGACTATAACAACATTTGGTTACAGAATATCTTTAGCCGGTTATTTTGTAAAAATACAAATTGCATTACACAGGGAAAAACACAAAACAGTTATAGTTAAAAAAACAATATTTGTATTCCAAATAGATGATAAATATTTATCTGTTGAGTAGCAGTATCTCATTTTTATACTTATTTAATAGGAAAAATTTTATATTTTGTTTTTATCTGGTACTTCATTTTAATGTTGTGTAATGCAAAAACAATTTGTTATATAAAAAAAGAATAACTACTATTTTACAAACTAATTTGTATACACACTATTTTATGTGAAAATCTGAGTTGTTTGTTTCTCTATAAAACAATTTTATAAAAAAATTACAATATTTTAAATTATTAGAAAATACTCAAACGCATTTAATTTAACACATCAAGCAGCAAATTCTCGGTTATAATTTTTGGGTTTTTGGTGTTGCATCCTCTTTAAACATAAATTGAAATTATTAAGAAATGACTTAATCTCTTAATTAAAAATCTTAAAATCAATTAAAAATAAATAATTATACAACTTTTTTACTTTTATAGATTTTAAACGGTAAAAAGTATAAAATATGTTAAGAATGTAGAATTTGCCCTTTATATTCATGTAACGTATGTATCAAACTGACTGGAAATGAGAAGTAAAATAAACTAAAATTTACAAAATTACCAATTATTTATCATTTTCCAAAAAAAAAAAAATTATATATATATATATATATATATAACTATCTGTATATACATGCAATTATCATGAATTTATTAATTTAGCTGTAGTTCAACCATATTGTTTTAATTAATAAAAGTGTAATTATATATACAAGTATAAAATACTTGATGAGCTTTTATTTCTTTGTTAAAAAAATAAATCCTTAGTTGATCGTGTTCATGAAGTTCAGTTGAATCTGAAACCTAAGAATTGGTTTAAAATTTAAAAACCGATGTTTTTAGTTCAAATTCTATATTAAAGCAAATTATTCACTACTGCATATAATAATAATAATAATAATATAATAATAATAATAATAAAAGTTTATTATTATTATTATTATTATATTATTTAAAATTATTATTATTATTATTATTATTATATTTTTATTATTAACATTGTTTAAATATGAATAATTTAAACAACCAATTTTTTTTTAGGAATATGTGGAATGTATGGCGAACTGTGCTAGAAGAAAATGAAACTGCTGCCAAAGCACGATTAGAAGCTATTGAAGTATTACAGAATCAAATAAACGACGAAGCAAAAGCTCTTCGGGCGCACAAACTTCAAATCGCAAAAAAAGTAAGTTACTAATATTTTCAGTAATTTTTTGTTAAAAAAAATAATACATTCAGTTTAATCAAAATCATTTTATGTTTTTTCATAAAATTAATGAATATAGTTTCAATATATAATACTAGTGTATTCATGGGTGTGCACAGGATTTTTTCGCAGGGTTTGCAAACTAATATTAGTTTCTTCACTTACTACAATCGAGTAAGATAAACATTGCCTGTGCATTATAATTTAAACTAAATAAATAATTTTAAACAGTTAAATCTATGATGATGAAAAGAAGAATACTATAAGTCATTTTAATACAATAATTTACATTTTTAATTTGCAGCCTGTATATTTGTTTGCAACTCACAAAATCATTATTTTATATATATGCAACTAATTTTATATCATATAATGGTAATATTCTCTGTATTAGTATTAATGTTTTAAATACACGGTATAGTTAGATAAATATTGTAATTTTATAATAAATTGTTTTAAATAAATATATTTGTAATTGATTATAATTATAGTGTACAGATCATTTGACACTAGTACAAAAAGAACTTCATTCTTCTGTCCAAGACGTGGATAAGACGAAAAAGTTTTATTTCGATGAAGAGCAAAGTGCTCATGAAGTGAGAGACAAGGCTAAAGATATAGAAGAAAAGTAAATATTATTTAATTATTTAAAATACTTTATAGAAGACAAGTTTTTGATCTAATATATTTAATTTTTTGAGTTTGTTAAAAATATATTACATTCTGAACAATGAAAGAATGTTTTGTTTGTTTATTTATTCATTTATTTCAAATATACGGACAATGTTTGCACATCAAAATTAAAAAAATTATTTGAATTTTTTAAAATACTTGTCACAAACTTATTGTAAAATTGTCGATAGTGTGTTATAAATATTTAAAATTTTAAAAACAACAGAATATAATTATACTTTGATCATTATCAGTTTTAAAATTGTTTAATTAAAGCTTTAAAATAAAATATAATAATAAAATTTGATTTGATTTCTATATATAGAAATAAAATATTAAGGCACCAAGATGGATGTGTTCTTCTTTTATTTTGTAAATAAAAGTTATTTAGGATTTTATAAATGTATTCTTAGTTTAAATATTTTATTATTATTGAAATATAATAGGTTAAAAATAATAATCTTCACTTATTTTTTTATACAAAAAATAAGTGAAAGTAATTAGTAATAGGTATTTTATAAAAAATAAAAAATATTATTTGTAGGTTAAAGAAAAAAAAGGGTTCGTTCTTTCAGTCAATCACGTCTTTACAAAAAAATAGTGTGAAGGTAAATTCTTAACTCGTATATATTAATTATTAAGAACTATTATATTAATATTAAAATAACTACTTACTCGTATTTTTTAAATTAGTTTGAATATTAAGTAATTATAAAATATTTTAAAATTAGGTGTCTTCCCGAAGAGAAGTGTTGGAAGAAAAATCTTCAGGAGCTAGAAATGATTATTTATTGAGTCTAGCAGCTGCAAACGCACATCAAACACGATATTTCTTGGTTGATTTACAAAATGTTATGAATGTGAGTAAAATAATTATTTCGGTATTTAACAAATTTAAATATTTCAAAATAAGTAGGAGTAGATTTTTTACGTCTATATTTGAGGTTTACAAACTTAATATATACTTTTCCTTTTCTACTATATTTAAAGAAATTTCTAATCTTGCTACTTTATTAAAGATTATATTTCATTATGTTTTGTTTTAAAGATTATCCGTTTTTGCGAATCGTTATTTGGTGATTTATGTACTATGTTTTATAGCACAAACTTTAAAAAATGTACCATAGTGTATTTTTATTAAACTTAACAATTTAAAAAAATTAACTATCGATACTTTTTTTACTGTGGTGAAAATTAATAATATAATTTATAGTTTTTAATTAAAATGGGAAATCCATTATATTAAACAATAATACTGAGTATTTTTAGATTGTTTTTATATTATTATTTTTAGATTTAATATTACTAATATTATTATTTTTATGAACATAATAGGCTATGGAGAATAATGTTTATGAAAAAGTACAAGAATATTTGGCTTTACTAAGTAAAATTGAGCTTCTTACATGTACTGTAGTTCACAATTCGTTTAAAAAAGTCAGAGACCAAGCACAACAAGTTAGTACAGAAACGTAAAATGTAAAATATTTAATATTCTGCTAAATATCATGTGAATTCAATTCAAAAATATTATAGTTAAGTCGAGAATATAACATGCAATGTGTATACCTCTTCTATCCCGTATTAAAACAACATGTTCAATACCAGTTTGAACCTTGTGATGGTGACAATATAGATCACATTACAGCAGACCACGGTGGAGTGGTAACTATACTTAGCCAGGAAGCAATAAGGTGGGCTACACGAATAATTAGAGAAACAAATAATATAAAAGAAAATACAAGAAAACTACAGGTCTTCCAAGCACTCAGAGAATCAGGTCAAAAGGTAATATGTTATGTAAATATAATGTATATGTATTAGTTTTATTACAAACTCAGATTTATGAGGTCAAATCGAACTTATTCAAATTAGAACAAACCCGAAACGAACCTCCCAATTATTGAATTTAAATATCGAACCCGAACCGAACTTCATAAAAATTACAAAGGATTTAAATTAATTTAAAACATCTGAGTACATGTTTGATTTAAAAGTTAGTCAACCTAAGTAATTTATTATTAATTCATTAAATAAATAGTATAGGTACTCGTATTTAGTATTTAAGATACCTAAATATACATTTATATAATGTAGTTTACAAAAAACCAATTATTTTTGGTGCATAACTTATCACAATACGATTTTTATATAATGTCATTATATGTGCTAATATAGATCAAGAGGTTAAAATAAATATAATGTAAATGACTATTTACATAATATTTTAATCTGTTGTCTGGCGAACGTGAATAACTTTTGGTAATCTTACAATAGCATGAATAGCCCTTGAATGATTAATAATTCTATGAAACAATCACGATTACAAATTACGGTGTTTTGTAACTAATTTACCAAGTACTAAGATATTATTAATAAGAAGACAAAAAAATTGTTTTTGCTCCAAATTCTACGAATATTTATATAAATAATGTATAATATTTTCCTCGTAGCCCATTTCCAACATCGGAAACCAGTCAGGATGATTGATAAATACTTTAAATCAGTGTAAAGAATAAACATCGCTCTTTATTTAGTAGGATATGATTTGTGAATAATTGTTATTATTTCATATTGTATTATTAAATTGATTAGTGAAAACATTGTTAATATTTGTATATAATAAAAAATTATTATCCACCCTAAAAATAAAACGAATTAAATTTTATTTAATTAAAAATGTTTGATTTTTTTTGTTATTGTTTTTCGACAAATTCCGTACGAATTTCATTTTTCTTAGTTCGATATTCAAACTATTTGTTGTTTAGTTCAGTTCGAATATTTCCAATTATTAATTCAATTTTCAAACTAAGGTTCACCCAGGTTCGGTTTAATTTGAAAATCGAACAATTCGTCACATCACTAATATATATACAACCACGCGATTAATCAAAACGTTTCGTTTTGGGACACACAACATACTGTATACACTTGATAATTTGTATTACAAATTTCGGTTTCACAGAATTATAATATTATATATTTTGTAATCGGTAAAAAAAATGTTTCAAAATATCATAAACGAATAAATAAAATTACAAATTATTTTTGAATGATCTTAAAATTGTATATTTATTTTATTAAGGCCAGAAATTTATTTTAATTACTTTAATATTTTAATTCAGTAGTCCATTTTTTTCTTTAATTTTCGTCAAAATGTTAGATTCGGGAATGAAATTTCTGAGAATTTTTTGTGCATGAGACTGTGACTTAAGTATCATTACCTACAGACTATCTAGAACTATTACAGAGCTTTGCTCACTTACAAATGTGATTAAGACGCAATTTTCTGTGCAGTTTTTGTGTGCTCATCTCATCCTATGTCACTGACCGTTTCAGTTAGCTTTGTAACAAGTGTGGCATATGATTATATTATACACTACCTACTGCCTTTATTTTAGCATAAAATGCAAATACATGTTTTCGCGCATTTATAATGTTCTAAATATTTACTGTGTGACCTAAATACATTTACGCTTAATAGGGGGTTCAAGGGAAACTTTGAAATAACTCTTATATGATATTTTACATTACAGTATATTTATATTATTTGAACTATCAATTATTTTAAAATGACTACAATGATAATTAATAGGTTTTCGTTTAGTTCTAACCTAATCTACCTAACGAGTTGGTAGGCAATGAGTATGCAATTTATTATATGACAAAGTTATAAACATTTTTATGATACTTAGTAGTGCTAATATTGAAAAACACATGATGGATGTTTAATAATTATTTATTTCAAAATTGTTAATTTGTCTTTATTTTTTGTATATATTAAAAGCTAAAACACTAAAATTATGTTATGTCAAAATAACTATCTTATATTATATAAATTAAAGGATTGATTTTGTTTTAAATCTATATTAGACAACAGTCTTCACTTTTCCAGCAGTCTAAAGATTTTATAATCTATTGAGATTTTGTAATCTTTAATTTTGTTACGAAAATTTTTGTTTAATTTTAAATGTGTACATTTTGAAGTTGAGAAAAGTTATAAAGTTTTGCGATAAAATTATTACGATATAAATTACGCACTTATGATATATTTTATAAATTTAAAGTGTTTTACAGAACATAAAAAATAATCATATTTCCCATTATGTGGTCTTTTTTGGAAATTTTTGAATACATCATGTTTATTATGATATTGTAATAATTAATAATCAATGGTAATTTTATATTTTTATGTTATTAAATAAATCTGTCTAATTAATATTTTTAGAATGATCCAAATGATCCAAATGGCCCTGATTTGGAAACAAAAATAGAAACTTTAAAAAACAGCATACGAAGATCTGAAGTAAGTATAAGTGATTGACATTAAAATAAAATATCCAAAACTTTTGATTATATTTTCTATAAATAAAAATAATTTAAAAAAAATATGAAATACAATTAAAGCTCATTATACATGTTTGATTGATTATGTATACAATTAAATGATGTTTGCAATATCTAAATTATATGTGTATCGTTCAACAACTATTGATTATAGTACATTTATAAAATGTTAAATGTATTTTAAATTGTGATATGATATTATAATATAACATTATTATTAGAGATATATATTTATATATATATATATATACGTATTTTTTTTTGAAATGTATCGTTATAAAATATTAGATTATTAAATTATAAAAAATCAAATATATTCAAAATTAAATTATATTTTATATTTTACTTTATTTTAAATATGACCATTAATTACAATATTGTATAAATATTTATTGATTAAAAATAAATGTATGATTACAACAAGAAACACGTTTTTATCGAAGTGTGGTAACAGAGATGTAGACCTATATATATATATATATATTTGTGTAAGTGTGTATATGTATTAGCTTCAGTGGTGAATTTACGGGGGGGGGGGGGGGTTAGAAGTATTGGACCCTCCTCCAGACATTCTGTAGTGGTCCATATTCCAATACCAAAAATACTACAATTCTTTTTTTATACTAATTTGATGTACTATTTTTTTTTGACCCCCCAGAAAATTTTTGAAAATCCGCTACTGGTTAGCTTGATAATTTCAAATTTGCCGAATTACCGTCACGAATCATAATGTGCTAATATATTTCTTTTTTTTGTAATAATAACGATATATTTCAGTTTTAAATATTATACAGAAATAATTTGTATGACCTAAAAAATTAAATGAATTTTAAGTCATTTCAATGAAATACTTTTTAAAATTAATCGTATATGTATTAATAAAATATTTTATTTTTGTTTCGTTTTCAGATAGCTAAAGCTAAAGCTGAAGCTCGTATTGAGTGTTTGAAAAATGGAGACGGAAATGGTACTTATATTATATGTAGAGCCTATGGGAAAAGGATTAGAGTTTTAAATTAGAATTATAAAAATATAAAAAAATATAAAAACCTCTTAATTTATTTTCTCGTTTATTTTCACTACTTTACAATAAAAAAAAAATTATAATGCATACATTATAACAATGATATATATATATATATTATTATTATTATTATAGTAAATGTAGAAGAATGGCTAGCAGATATGGGTGATATAAATTCTGAACTTCAACGGTCAAATAGTACATCTTCTTTACCACCTGATGGAGGTACAACAAGTGCTATGACATCTGACTATGATAGTGAAGATTACGGAGACGGACCTTCTGATAGTCCAGTACCATCTGATCAACCTCAGTCATCATCTCAAGAAGAAGAAGAACGACCAGATTCGGCAGACATGGATAAAGATTGGGGTATGTATCATAAATAATATTAAATAATACATCTTTAATTTTAAAGTTTGAAGTTTAAAATTAATTGTTTGTTATATATATATATACTTATATATATTTGTTGATATATTTGTTTATATATATACTTAAAAACTAAGTTAAAATTGTTTTTATGTACTATAATTAACCAACAATTGATTTATTAAATGAACCCCAAGTAATAATTATATAATTGAATAATCTATAGGTTCTTTATAGGTTAGTAATTAATTATTTTAGTATTTAAAAGTCAACGAGATAATCGTTTTGAATATTAGTATATATTCATTGGTATATTATATATGTTTAGCTCTTGTAGAAAAAGAACGTCAACGTATCGAACAACTTACAGCTGGTTGGGATGATCCGACACAAGTGAATTGGGAAGACACACGTGATAATGAAGATAAAAATATGTACCCACAATCTGTTCCTGAAGAACCTGAAGGGCCTATCTATAAATGCACTGCGTTATACAGCTATACTGTAAGTTAATAATAATGCATCCTTTGCTATAGTTTTAAGTAAATGATTAACTACAGAATGAATCGAATAATATTTGAAAAAGTGATATAAAATATACAATTTTTATAATTTTCTTTAGTTATTATTACAAGGCTAACTTTTTAACAGCTCTAATAGTTACATTTATATATTTATCTATTTTGCATTCCATTTTACAACAAAATGATATACAATTATTCGTTGCATAGTAAATTATATTTTTAATTAAATTATTTATGAAACTTTCTTGACCATTAATACTAAAAAAAAAATATTAGTGTTCCGACTTTACATGCAAGTATAATTCTGATTTATTTAGAAGTCTGATTTTTGTGCATTAAACTTTTTTAATGAGTTTAAATAATTTGATTTAATTATTGAATATGTAATTCGTTATGCATATTTCAGGCTCAACATCCCGATGAGTTAAGTATCGTGGAAAATGAACAGCTTGAAGTATTTTGTGTAGATAGTGATAACTACGGTTGGTCCAAAGCTAGAAATTATAAAGGTGAAGTTGGTTATGTACCGTCCAATTATCTGGATATTGAACAAGAAACATGTGATCCAGAAACACACGATAATCCAACGACATACCAACTTAGATCACAAATAAGCTTTTCTTCAGTGGACTATATGGTCAATGACGAGACGACTAATCAATTACACACCTGTCAATCTGATGAAGACATCGAAACTGAAGAACAGTCATCAGAAAAAAGTATTACTACAGTGTGGGAAAAAAAAGATGGAGGTAATAAGATTATAAAGATAGTTTAAATAATGCGGTGGACATATTTATATTATAAAATAATAATAATTTAAAGTTTAAAATTAAAATTATAGTATACCTACTAATTAGGGACTAAGTATATAAATTGGTTTATTTATTAAGTACGTTTATTTATCAATACTAAAATGCATGTAAATACATTTTAATAGTAAATAATTATATAAATATATAAATAAAAATATATAATATTGATTTAAATATAGAAAATTAACCTTTCGAAATTCGTACAAGTTTCATTTTATTATTTTATTTTTCAACACATGTTTGATAAAGATTAATATTTAATAGTATTTTATAAACATAAAAAATATGTAATCAATTTTTTTAAATTTAATTAAAATGTGTAGTAACAATAATATAATTGGTTATACTTAATTAAAAATTACCAATGTATCTTATCAAAAAAAATATTTTCATTTCGATTATAATTTTGCAGGTATCATAGAAATCCCGTCATATTGTATAGCACTATTTGATTATGATGGGAACGATCACGAAGAGTTAGGTATGAAAGAAGGTCAAATTATCAAAGTAGTTGACAAGACTACACACGTGGATGACGGATGGTGGGTAGGCGAGTTAGGGAGTAAAATGGGACATTTCCCATCGTGTTTGGTTAAAGAATGCTACGCGAACGGTGAACTAGTGCCTACGCCAACGTCCGAAAATGGAGACAGTGATTTTTCCAACGAAGATCATCCCGAGTTTGTAACAAGTGGTCCACCGCCACCACCGCCGCCTGCGTTCACACCACCTGAATTACCAACACATTTATTTCCAACACAAGTGATTGTTACGCAACCCACGCCTATTGGTGAACATGGCCCTCCTGGAAGTTTTGCTCCAGAAGGTAAGTAGTTCACACAAATAAACGCTGACATAAAATGAAAATATTGATAATAATAGTTATATTTGATTTTCTATTTAAATCATAAATTCCTATATATTAACAAATAATTCTTTATTATATGTACCTCCTATATTTTATTAATTGAAAACTATGTATAGTATTGGTATTATGTTATATTAATTTAAATAAGTATATATATTAAATAATTGTTAATTTTAATAATTAATATTGTCCGATAATAATATAAAAGAAAATTTGGGAGTAGAATAGAATGATCACTCTTCAAATTGATGTATAGCGTTAAAACCGACCATATTTTTGTAGCATAATTTATTATTTTGGAATTTTATTGTGTAAACCGGTAGGCTATGAGGAAAATTATTGTATTAGGTATATTTGTATTTAGGTATTGGTATGAATATTTGAAATGAATAGTACTTAATTATTTATTTTTAAATTTCACTTTATACTATATATTTTTTGGTTCCTAGTTCCAAAGAAATCAGGTGAATTTTCTATGGTGATAACTCAAAATCAGCAAGAACAATATGATACCCAGTTCACGGACGAATCTTCTGATAGCATACCAGAAAGCAGTACGTGTTTTTAGTTTAAACATTTTCAATATTATTCGAATTTTAATTATTTTTTTATTATTAATATTTTTAGTTCCTGGCATTCCACAATTATTTATTGAAAATGAGGTAATTTTATCAACTAGTCGAAGGTTCAACTATTCCGTGTCACGAAAACGTTCCAACGTGCTACTTTTAAAATGATCGGCTAGTGGTTTCGTGTAGTGGGGTATAGTAATTGATCGGTTGCTGACCGGCTACGTGAACACTGTACTCCGTGATTTGATAAGAATTCCTATCCCTTATCGAAAAACGACCACAAGGCGTACTGAAATCGTTGGAATGTTTTCGTAACACGGACTGAATTATGTGATATGTAGTTTTATGGTTAGAGGTATTACGCATATTTACAACATCAGTATTCGGTATTTTGTTATTTTACAATTTATCGTTAATCACGATATTTTCTGTTTAACGTTATTGACATTATTTAATTTCATTATAAATGTAGTGGTAATATTTGAAATCTAAATGTTGGTCTTAAATCAATATGCAGTAGAAAATTATGAACATATTAATAAATTATATATTGTTAACACATTTGAAGAGAAAAATATTTTCAATGATATCTCATAGCTTTTTTATAAAATACCGTTTTATATAGGAGAGATATATAGGATTTTTATATGGGAGGGACCATCAAAATCGATTATCAAGGTAAATATAAATGTTAAAAGTGTACAAAAATTAAAATATTTTAAAATTCTTTTCAGAGGATTCCACCACCATTTTTGGATAGTAATCATAGGAAAAATAACACAAATATGAATGTATAAATAATTAATTAATAAAAAACGGCAGTAGATTTAGTTTGAAGAATAATATAAATGAGGTGACTAGCAAGTGTAGAAAAAAAATCGTCGTCTTATGCAAAAATCTTAAATTTCATTCGAAATAAAAGTTAAACCAAATTTTGAACGCACAAAAAAAAATTATGGACAGTAATTATGTTATGAATATTGTTGAAATATTATATGATTGACCTGGTTCTACATTTTTAGTAGGTATTTAGGACCTAAACCCTAATATTTTATTAATTTTCATCAATAAAAAAACCAGAAATTGTTGACGTTTTCAAAATGCTATTTTTAGTTCATAATAAATATTATGTATGTTCAATATTGAATAGCTAGTAGAATTGTCAAGTTTTTGTTCTATATATTTTTGGAAATGTAAAATTTTTTTTTTTGTGAAAATCGGATGTGTCAACAATTTATTTCTTTATACGCATATAAAATAAAACTAATTTTTTTTATTAATTTTTTTAAGATTTTTCATATTCTAAAAGTTAAGTTTAAAATTTAAAAGTACATTAAAATGTACATACAAATTAAACATATACATTAAACAAAACCTATTGATTTTGCCTTATTTACTCGTTATTACGGTAAATATTGTAATACAACCTAACGAAAAACAAAAATGTGTGTACTCGTATTTTTATAAATTAATTGCCATTTTTATTTACATCAGTTATAGTACTGAAACTTTATTATTTTGAACTATTTTAAGTTTTAAAACACGTCCTAATACACGAAATAAATGTGTAAAATAATATAATTTAAATAAAAGTTCAAACAGATCTTATCACAATTTGTTCGATATAATAATTAAATTATAGTAAATTACATAATAAATTATCTAATAATGATATATTTGTCTTATTTTGGGAAGGGATATTGCTTTTACGACCCCTTGTATCTGCGCCTGCGTTTGATAAAGAAGTTACCGCAGTTTTAAAATATTGTAACTTACTACTTAGAATAGTATTATACAAAAATCTTATAAGATGCACACAAAAAAAGTTCTCTTTAAATTTGGCAATGGATTTATGAATTATAAATGTAATCTAAACACCGTTATTTAAGTTTTGTTTCATGTGATATTACTATATTATCCGTTGGATAGACAACATTCCTTTATGCTAATGGTACTGAAAAACGATTACTAATTACCATAGTATTTTCTATTACACTAGATATTAGATTGTAGCATGAACAATGGACTATTTTTGTCATTAGCAATTTAATAGTCTATTTTTATAGTAAATATACTTATATTTTAATATATGGAAATTAAATTATACCGGATTACCGATAGCTTACTACTGCCGCCTTATATTTTCTTGTTATTTATATTCACATATTATTATTATTCAGGACGATTTTTCTGGTCCTCCGGATGCTCCACCACCACCGGCACCGGCATCTAATGGGCTTGGCGTTGCTCAAATTGTTATAACTGCTGCAACACCAATGATGGAAGAATCAGAAAAGCCATTCGGTGAAGAATCTGCGGGTGAAGCTGGAGTGGAACAACCAAATCCAGTGGCTCAAACGGAATTGGAACCAGAAGAAGAGCATCCAATGAGCGTGGACAGTGACTACTTTCCGGCCACAATACCAGAAGAATCAGAAGACGATTTGAAATTGCTCGAATCCGATGTTTCAGCTGACACGAGTTTGCCATCTGAGCTTGAACCTGGACAGTTGGCAAAGCTCCATAATCTTAAAGAGTCGAATGCTTAAGGATATTTTCACTGTTTTATATTTTTAAGGTCAATTTATATTTAATGTCTTTGAGACTAGGTGTTCCCGGTTTGATCATTATTTGATCGATAATCAAACATTACAATTGCTACATAAATTAAATGCTTAAGATTTTTAACACAATAAGCAAAATGTTTGTAATGTAATTACAATTTTGGTAGAAATAAGTTTATCGTTAATGATATTTCTTTAATACATTTTATCTTATCAAAAATATTTTTAAAAATCAAAAGCACGGTTATAGACAGCCATTCAGATTCTGTTCTCTCTTTCCTTATTAGTATTATTTTCAATGTCATAAAAATGGTAAAAATCAATAAAATTGTTTGCCCGTTATATTAATAATTTATTGTCAGTTGCTCTACTTCACATAAAATTATATCGCATATAATCAAGATATTAATCTGAAGAAATTAAAATAAATTTTTGTCATAAAAGTCTATAATTGAAATATTGTTATGAAGGTTTAGTATTTCAAAAATATACTGTAAATCAAATTTGAATATTTCAGTACAATTATTTTAAATTATACACATAGATGGAATTGGGGGCTTAGGGGCTTAGTCCCTTAATGTCTTATTAGCCCCCTAAAAATTATTTATGTTTAGTTGAGTGGAGAAGATGTGAGAGCAAAGCTCTCACGTCTTACATCAACGTTAAAAATGTTAGTTCCCCTGAAATTTTAATGGATTTTTGCCTATGATTACACCTAATAATCATTTATGATTAAAAATTGTGAAACTAAAATTATTTAATAGATAACTTCCAATAATTAATTATATAGGAATAATGGTTATTTAATTCAACATGATACTTGTACCCTAATTAGGGTAACAATAGGAATATATCTTAAGATACTTAAATTTTTCACACAAAATTAAACAATATATTGAAATTTGTATATATGATACAAAATTTAAATTAACTTTTATAAAATATACTTCTTAATATTACTTGAAGTTTAAGAAATCAAAGAAAATATTTTGATTCTTCACTAATCTTCTAATGTTTTTAAACATTTGCAAATTAAAAAAATTACTGTGTTAAAATTATCCTTTAAATTTATTTATAACAAAAAAGTATTTAAATTATTATCAAATTCAAAATAAGTAGGTAGTAATCCAAATATTTCATATCTAAGTGTCTATATAACTCAATTTAAAGACTATCATTATGACTTTCTTTTAGCAGTACACGTTATGTTTACTTATTTATGTTCTGCATAAACAATTTAAATTATATTTTGTTATGCTTTTATATTTAAACATTTAAAAAAAAATGTATACTTAAAAATTAATAAAAAATAGTAATTATGTTTTTACGAGTCAACCATTCAATGTGAAAGAACGTTTTGGTTTTAATTACTTACCGATAAAACACCGAATTACTATACTTGTATATTCATTCTAAAAATGCAAATTGGTAAATAATATATGTTTTTAATATTGACATTTATGTTTATCAAATTATTATAAATTGTTGAAAAAAATTGAAACTGATATTAATGTGAGTTATATTTATTAACGTTAAATAAGTTGTATTTTACCATTTCCATTATATCCATCTAGAATTATGATAATTTATATATACATAATCTCTTCATTGATAATATATATATATATATATATATATATATATTATATAATGATAAATATTTCTTGTATTGAAAACAAACACTTTAGTTTAATAGAACATTTAGGTTTATGTTTTAATCAAGGCTGTTGCTCAAAATGGAAAGTGAAATAGCCAAACATAGACTCAGTCAAAACTTGTGATTCGTGTTTATAATATTTACGTAATATTAGTAATTGATATTATAATAATAATTTGGTATAATAATTTGATTCTCTTTGTTATTATAATATTATTTCATCGACAACGAACTAGATATTATAACTCTTGTTATATCTGTATCTCAATGCAACTCATAAATGATCTGCTTGCGTCTATCAGCTACTAGATTATTAAATGTTAAAGGAGTGCCTTTTTCATGTACGTTTATGCTATTAAACAACAATAATTTCAATTTTAAATCTAAAATATATTCAATAAATGTATAAAATATAGAATAATTTGATACCTAAATAATAACTAATTATTATTAAAAATTGTGTAGCAATATTTATATTAACATGAGTTCCTTTTAGATATCTTTTAAACACTTGATCCCCCTCTCCAAGAAAATTCGTATTTAATGAAATGTTTTGTTAATCGTTTGATGATTATTTTTAAATACTTATATTTATTGTATTTATTTAGTTATGTATTATTATAAAAAAAGTTTAGTAAGCATTTTTTAAGAACTTATACATAATTTCCTATCTATGTTGATGTTGTAATAAATTATTTACAGGTTTAGTAAACAAAATATGGTTATTAATTTTCCATTGAAAATTTAATTCATTGACTTTTTGGTTTATTCCAATCTCCTAATCCAATACTTGAGCTTCTAATTCGTAGATTTTTGTAAGTTTTTATTATTGTTATTCAAAAAATGTCATTCTGAAAAATTAATTACGATTACTTTTTAGTTGTAGAAAAATAAACTTTGATACCTGATGACATTAAATTAGTTTGAGTTCCACAGATTTATACACTTCTATAGATATAAAACACATTTGACAATAGATACGTTGATAATAGGCAAAGCTATCTATAGATTTTTAACTATTTTAAGATTATCAAGTAAACATAGTATATGCAATTTTAGTTATTAAAATTATAAGCGTTTTAATTTAAAACTTTTAAAAATGCTTTTAGTATCAACTTCATATATTTATTTTAAATAATGTGACTGATATCAAAATAATACGAAAAGTCTAACGCACACGTTAGTAGCTAGTGTTAGTAGTTTTAGTGAAGTGTTTTGATGGCCGAGAATGATAATGAAAATGAAAACGATCCCTCAGCTTACATTTCTGTGTTAGAGCAACGTGTGTACATTAAGATCGAAACAATTCGTGGTGAAACAGTGCCTGAATTCATACCAATCGTGTGAAATGGATACTGTGGATCATAGTGCAGTGCAAAGATGGCATAAACGATTCCATGAAGGTCATATAAGCATTGATAACAATCCCCGTTCTGGCCTACCCTCTATCGTTATTCAATACAACACAAACGTGCCCCCCCTTTACACGAGACAATTGTCAGTGATCGAATTCCAATTGGTTGTAGTTTAAAACTAGAAATGTTACAACACTGCGTATCTATATTGCATGACAATAATCGTCACTCTTTCGGAAAAATAAGTATGTGAAGGAACCATTCAGAGGAATCCCTTTTCTCCACTTAAGTATTCTGAATAAAAAAATAAGCATAGTGTTCGTGAGTTAAAAAAAGATGACGTTCTATGCGACATAAAAGTGCATCCTGACCGGTGTTAATTATGAATTGACAATCAAAGCGATTATATCAAAGTACTAGTTTTGTATTTCATTTAAAGTAAATTTTTTTTGATTCAGAACTAATAGTGCATTATTTTTGGAACAACTATCGTATTTTTTAATTATTAATATTATTATTATAATTATCGAACTACCGTTTCATTTAGTAGCAGATGTTATGTCCCTGGTTGTAATTTGTTGCTTTTCGTAATTGTCATTTAAATTTATTTATGTGTTATATGTAAGACGTGAAATCTATCTGTGTGACGTACACAATATTTTTATACTGTCACTTTTCGCAGTTAATTTAATTTAAAAATAATGTTTTATCTTGGATAAGAATGCTCATGAATTTTAAAGTGAGGGGATTGGAGGTTTCCGCACAATTTCTCGTGTCAATCATTATTTTTAAATATTATTACCGTATGTCATTTATGTGACAAGCGATGTACTAACGGGTTGGCATCATCTGTTTCTTACATAGGCCTTATACCAGTAGTTTTTAAACCTTTTTGACCACGGCACATTTTGCTCTTCACGACATTTTCACAGTACACTGTTATCTTTTTTGGTCATTATTTAATTTTTGCACCAAATTTATTGTACACATATTCTCACATTCTATAATATATATATATATATATATATATATATATACAATAACACTGACAAAAATAATAAGCCTAATAAATAATGCTGGCCGATATATAATCAATTGAAAAAATATATCTAGAAGACGCAAATACGCGTCATACGCAGTGAACTTGTTAAGATTCAATAGATATTTAAGATAACTTATCTTAATCGCTTTTTTCTACAAACTGTCAATTTATTAACATATAAATATAGCAGATGCATAATGATTGAACGTATATATTTTTGTATATCACAATTAAATGCAATCCGTCATTTATGAAAAAAAGATTTCAAAAGACCGCGCACCCAGTTTGAAAACCACTGACTTATACTCGTACTATAGAGTTTATATCAGAGGCCCCCAAAATACGATCCACAGGTCGGTTCCACCTCGTTAATATTTTTGAACCAGTGCGCTAAGCTAATTGATGTTTTAAAAATATGTATCAACAATATTAAATTACAAAATAAATGTTCAAATGATATTTTTCTTTTTTGTAAAATTATGGTGAAATAAAATAATAAAATGGTAATAGAAGGATTTTTCTTTTTTTCAATTTCATTATCTCTCTAATCATTTCCAAACAATTTTGACCCACTATGCTGAAACGTATTTTAGATTTGGTCCGTTACAAAATAATTTTGAGACCCTTTATACAGAGTATATACCATTGTATTATAGTAGGATCAGCGAAAAGTGAGGCGTGATACCAAACGGCCATTATTTATCGTGGTTACCTTATAACTCTAAATATCAAAAATCATTTTTAAACCTTTTTTTGTTAAAAATATTAAATAACTAAAAAATTTATATTTTTTAGTTCAAATAAATCCCAATTATGAAAAAAAATCATTATTTAAATCATACCCAAGGAGAAGAGATCATCTCTACAAATTAAAAAAAAGAACAGCACGTTAATTGACGAAATAATTTCGGAGACTATCTTGGCCATTATTAAAAACCGGATTTATTATACTCATATATATCTTATGTCAGAAGTAGCATTTTAAAATTCTGAACTTTTGTTATATGTATGTATTTTGAAAATTTGCTTCAAATCGGTTAATGTATGTGTTAACGAAAATTTCGCAATTTTAAGTAAATCCAAGGAAGCTCCACTTATTTTGCTCTAATACAGCGTAAGGTCAGATCCTGAAGATATTAGATATCGATTAATTTGTGTTTTTTTCCACAGGCAACTTCATATTATCTATTAAAGAATGAGTTTTAACATTAAATTTTAACACATAGTACACTTTTCTATAAACAAATGAATTTATATGTTAATTTTTTAAACATGATGAATGAATGTTTTGTCCAACATACTTTATAACGAATTACTTTATCAAAATAACCTCTTAGAAACCTGGATAATGCTGGGTTAAGAGTAATAACAGACTACATATTTATGTCAGTCATATATATATATATCCATATTTCACAGGATTATTCCTAATTTTTTTTTCTTATTTGAATAAATAACCAAAAATGTCAATTGATAGTACTATGTGACGTCTATACAAATACCAGTATAATTAATAATAGGTAGCGTTTTACCAACAGAAAAATGATTTAAATATGTTGTAAAACTTAATCGATAATTTGTTTGACATTTACTTTTAAATTCACAGAGTTGGCAAATATTTTAAATAAATTCTTAACTTGTATTATCTTATTATTCTTTGGCTTTACAATCATGTAAGAATTTTGGTTTCCACCGTCACCATTCTTCAATCATTTCTGTCCAGGATTCTATTTTCCCAATTCGTCACTTCCAGTGTTTCTAAATCTTTTCTTATTTCATCGCTTTCTAGGTCTTCCTCTGGGTCTTTTTCTCTGTCGGTTGCATACTACATTACATTACTTATACTTGTACTTGTAGTTTTTGCTTTTCGCATAGTATGACTAAACCACTGGAGCTTTTGACATTTAATATAACAATGGAACTTTAGTAATAACCCTTAGTTAAATATTTTTTCTTCTGCGCCACATGTTTAACTTTATATAAAACACTGAGTCACATATCTTTCTTATTATTTTATTTTCAAAAACTATTAGTTTTTTTTTTCCAGTTGTAGAGTAGTGCCAGTAGTATAGTACCAGTAGAGTAGTGCCGGAGTAGTTGGCCAGTGAGCCATACCTCATACTCATAAGTTACCGTTGGTCATATTATGGTCATGTACAGTCTGATCTTGGTTCTTCTAGAGAACAGTTTTTATTTAAAATATTTATTTAACACGAAATATGCCCTCTTTGCCTTGTGTATACGGACTCATGACTTCGAGACTCCAGTCATTGTTGTTAGTATAGTCGATACTAAATACTTGAACTCGTTAACTTTTCCGAAGACATAATCATCAATTACCATATTTTTCTTCTCATTTGAGAGTAGTTTCATCACTTTCGTTTTTTCTTGGTTAATTTTTAAACTAACTGATTTGCCCTTTCTATGAGTGTATTTGTGTTCTGAGCTACTACTTTCATGCTGTCTCCAACCAGGTTTAAATCGCCAGAAAATCCCAGTACATCAATTTGTGTGGTACCAATATAAGTTTCTAAATTGTTATTTTAAACTCTACATATTAATTTTTCTTGTGATTTATCAAATAATAGCGACAAGAGCGCGTCTAGAGGCAAAGAAATGAGTTTACTTTGGAAATCAAATTCACGCATAATATTGTGAAGAATATCGCAGTGTATGTTATCATACGTCTTTTTAATGTCGACAAAATCTTACTATATATTTTGTCTAAACACTTATTTTTTCTCTACTATCTATCCAACTATTGCAAGCTGATTAGTTGTCAACTTAACCTTTTTAAAAGCCACTCTGATACTCACCTATAATTTGTATTATAATTTAATTAAACTTGACGTAACTGGGTTTATACATTCATTAACTTGCCAATCTTGAATACATTAGAAAAATAAAAATATAAGTCTATATATCATGTGTCCTGGTATTTTTCTCTTTTGATTAGTAGATAAATAAGTATTCTGAAAATAAGGATAACTTAATGACAAAATATAATAGCTACTAAAAGAATTATACGTATATTCAATGCTTTTAATATTATATTAAAACAAAGTAGTAAATATGATTTTAAAAGTTTAAGATAATGTATTTAAAAATGTATTAAATGAAACAAATTACTTGTTTTACTATTATATTTGGAATTATCGTAAATTATTGTCTTATGACTGTAATTTTGAATTTTTGAAATTTGTTTGTCTATGCATTTATATAAAATATATTTATTTTTAATTTAATACATTTTGATTTTTATACAATTAGTATTTAATAAACGTATACATCTATAAATTTATTAATTTATACAATTTATATGTATTTTTTTTAAAAAGAAGCAAATTTATATACTTGAAGGAAAATATCATACATTTGATCTGACTCAGATATGTTTAAAATTAATAACACTCAATTATCATAAATATCTTATTTGATATGTATTTTATTCGGATAATAAAGTCAATTAGTTATTCTTATACTGATTATTTGATTACTGTTATATATTTTGTACTATAATGAAATCAGTATTTTAATAATTGGTTTTGTTTTTAGTATAATAACATTATGTATTTTTACTTCATAAACTTAAAAATAATTATTAATGTTTTATTATTGGTTTTTAAATTTTATTATTGTTTTATTTGTAAAATGGTTTTAGAATGTGTTTACGTATTTAAGTCTATAGTTCTGAACGATCAAACGTATTTGATGAAACAATTTACAAATGAGTTAAAATAATAAAATATAGTAATAAATATACTGAAAAATATCACAAATTAAACTTCTCAAATTCTTAACGATAGCACTTTAAAGATTGTATTTCTTTCTTCGTATATATATTTTGATATAATTCTTTATTGCTCAATGAGATTATTAAAATTATAATCAAGTAACAACAATAGAAATAGTTCAGCGTCGACTGTCAGCTAGAACACACATCGTTTATTGCACTTCGTTTATTATTGTTTATCGTTCTAATATTGCATATATTTATGTTTGTTCTATTACCTACGAAGCTATAAATTATCGGTGTTTACACTGGAGCTGTTATCAAATATTACCTTGTTCGTCAAGTATCACCGTTGTGTATATTGTGTAAATAGTAATTCCGTCTATACATTATTATGTTAAAATATTCTAATGAGTTAATTTAACCTCTTTTGTTTTAATTCGCTACGCAATTCACAATGACAAATATTTCAAAACTAATCGTTAAGCTGTATTGATCGTAAAAGACGTAAGTAAACATGAATTCATTTATTTATAAAACTTGTGTTGTCTATAAAAATGTATCAAAATTTGAATGAAATTACTAGGGCTCGATTTATATGCAAAAAATATTGTGAAATATGCACAAAATTTCAAAAATATGTACATACTCGTATGTAATATTATGTTAATATTATTTTATTTAAAAAAAAATGTAGTAATAAAATAAATGCAAATTTTTTACCTAATTTTATTTGAAATTAAAATATGTATGAATATTTAGAAAATTATAAATAAAATTAATAGGTATAATTAAAAAAAAAATGTGTATAATATAAAAATTGATACCTATTTTTGCAATAAGTACCAACATGAATTTATAAATTGCATTTAAAAATTTTTAAACTAGTAAATTTTTTGATTGTTATAAAGCAAGTCTTTGTATTTATAAAAGCTTCTTTATACGTCACAGGACTCAATAGGTATATATTTAAAATAAGATATATATTTTGTTGACTACTCTGCATTTTTTTACCATTGTTACTTAAAATTTTTCCACTTCTTATTTCTTCACTTATTTTTTTTCATTGTGAAAAGCCAGGATTTTTTAATAATATTAACGATAATTTAATTTTAGCAATATCTATACCATATCTTTTTTTCCAAACTAATTTTCCAAATTTTAGGCTTTCTCCGAGATAAGTACCGGATTTTCTTAGTTATGTAATGATTTCTATTATACACTAGAAATTTTATAGGGTTACTACAAGTTTTAAGCTTGAAATTTTGAAATTATATTGCTTCAATTTGGTTAAATGTATTGATAACACTTTTTAATATATCGACATTTTCCCCGTAATAAACAGTTGAAATAAGCCATGTTCCCATCGGTTAATAATGCATTGTGACTGCAAATTTAAATTTGGGTACATTTCTTTAACCAAGGATCACTTGCGTGTTTTATTTTATTTGGCTGCTCGTACATTATGATTTTACTGATAATCTATTAATTTACTGAACTTCATCGAAATATGAATTTTATTTGTATGCAATTTATATACAAATATTGCTTTTTAAATTAGACTGTTACATACAGATAAGATAATTTTGTGGTCTCATTACCCGCTCCTAGCATAAATAATCCATACTTTTTAATCACATATTTAAAACAAATTATTTATTTTAAATTATGGCTGTTAATAATCCACTCTAAAGTATAAAAAAAATTGCAATTGTAAATTATAATAATTTTTTTAGTGGCAGAAAATAAAAACTTCAATTTTTTCTAATATTTGAATTGTGTTTATTGTTGGTAAGGAAATAAATAAACTAACTTTCTTTTATTTTTATTTAATAAAATACAGACAAATAAAAAACCTATATAGAACCAAATAAAACTACTAGAAAAAAACAATAGATTTATTATACGAGTATATACAAGTTGTATTAATGTTAATCACCGTAATCTTAAGGATTATTACAAATGAGGCAAATTAGGTTAGTTAATGAGTTATATTCTTTGCAAATTGGTTTGGAGCAGAGGCTACTTTGATGCTGTGTAAATCTATTTCTACGAATTGGACAGTATGTGCATCGTAGTTTTCCTTGAGAATTGGTTTCATTTGGTAATGTTTTAAATCCTTTAATATTTTGTATTTTTTGGCGAAGGAGTAATTCGAGACTAAGTATTGTTGCAAGTTTTAGCAAATGAGGCTTTTATTCTTAAAATAAATCATTTTCTTTTTTTAGTTGTTGAAAATAGTATAGCATAAGTGTACAAGATTTTTGCGATCAATTAAATATATTTAGACAGAGTCGAAATAAACATCTATATGAATACATCTATGATAGATTGTTTAATAATAATAACTTACAGGTTTCAATATAAATAATGTTATTTTTAATTAGAAATAATTATTTCACTATAATCATTAGTTAGTATTTTTTAAATCAAAATTTTATTATTATTATTAAATCAAAATTAAAAAAAAAATGGAATTAGTTTCTACTTTGCCTGAATTAAATTTACATCCTATTTTCAATGGCTAAATAAACAGTAAAAAAGATTATTACTTAAAAATTGTGAATCATAACTGATTTTCATGCTACAAACATTTCTGCAATAAATACTTACTTGATAAGAGTTTTATGGCATTGATTAATGTATTTAAAAGTAAAGTAGTTGAAACTACAATTCATATTATATGGTGAAATAATAATAAAAATTATATTTGTTTAAGTGTAAAATATATTTAAAAAAAAAATAGTTTTATCATGTCAAATAAAATTTGTCTGTTGTTTAAAATCAAAATAAATCAAAATTGGAATCAAAGATTATTAATTATAGCAAATATTCATTTAACAAAAAAATCTAAATACAATATTTCTCGTGGTACAATTTCTTCTAATATCAGTTATTAATATTATTATGTATATAATATTTGAAAAAGAAGAAATTGTACCGCGTGAAATATTGTACCTGCGAAAAATGTTCACGCTAACAAATAAAGTATATTATCCACAAACGGACAGACTTAGTGAACATTTTACATTTAATTTCAACAATGTGAAACCGTGAGTAGAAATATATTATATATCGAAAGAAAAATAATAAATACATCATTTACACGAAATATCAAAATTAGTAGTGATAAGAAACAAAGTAATATTTCAAATATTTAAATTTTTTTGTAAAATAGGAACACATGAAAATCCGATTTACAAATATTGTTTTAAACAATTTTTCAAACTGTACGTGTTTACACTGTGAATACCACTGAATTCTTTTGATGGATTAAAAACAAATATTTATTGGTACTTAATTAAACACACAATCCCATGAGTAACAACTTACAAATTCAAATAGGCGATTTAGAAAAATATAGGTCATATAATAATATATACTATATAATATAAAATAGGCCTATAATAACCTATAATGTATAACTTAATATAACTCCAATGTTTATGTAAATAATCATTTTTCTTACTAAAAGACTAAAACTTTAATAAAATTTCGATTTCTTAGTTTTAATGTTCAGCATTGTACAACACTAAATTTTCACCTTAAAAACTAATCATTGTATAACACTTTTAAATAAAGTTTGAACAATAGAATAAAACAAATCTAAAAATTAAAATAGGTGTATTGATTTCATTCGAAAAATAAATACCTTTGTAGTCCGGTATATAATAAGGTTTCTTGTTAATCTATACAACGTTGTACATCGAAATATGGGGAATTTGCATTTGAACGTATATATGAGAAGAGCTACAAAATAAAAAAAAACAGAAGTTTAATTTACAATTGCTAAAATATACAAATACGTATATGTTATGTGTAGCTATTACATTTAACTACACATCCGTTAATATCGATAAATATTTACTATAAAATAGTTATTTGACTAAACTAATAAATAAATAAATATATATATATATATATATACATATACTCTTATATATATATACAAATATCAATGTATAATCTCTAAACATTTATTATAAAACACAGTTTCAATACTGTTTTAGGCTTTCTTACTCTATTTCCCTCCCTATATTTCAGATACTTTTTTTTCAATTATCCATAATCTACATAAATACAATTAAGTTTTAAACGCTAAAATATTTAATTAAATATAATGATACTTGTAATTAACCTGTAAGTTACGCCGCTCAACAGCAATTGTTTAAATTGTGCAAAAGTTTATAAAAGTGCCATCAATATCCTAATAAAAAAACATAATATTTAAATAAAAAACAAAAAAAAAGATTATGGTAAAAATATACTCATGTTACTATGAACGTTAAACATGCATTAATTCAATCTGAAAAACTTGAATTCAAACTCAAGAATTTGAATTTCTTTGGTCGAATTCTATAATAAAAGAAAGCGTGTATTACACTATAGCAAATTGAGTACCCACTTTATTGAAGAAAAATTCAAGAAGAAAATTGATTCATTTTTACATCGGTAAAATTCATTTTTAGAATTGTACCACGAGAAATATTGTACTTAGATTTTTTTGGCATAGATTTATAACTAATAATTAGTTACTAAGCTATGCTAAAAAAATCGCTAGAAAAAATGATAAGTTAAATTCTATTATTTGTCACCACAGGTAATTACATACATCGTGGTTATTTGCATATATGGTAATTAATAAAAAAATTCAAATCAATAGTTGCAATGATACGAGTAAAAAATTAATGGTCTCGTGGAGGAATGTGGAATGTTTATATTATCGTAGCTATAATATGGAATGTTTTAGTACTCGGACATGGGCCATACAATATTGTTGGTTTACCTGATCTATACATATAAATTTTTAAATTTTCATTACGTTTTTTATAATTTATAATTTATCTTTTTGACGACGATTCCTGACCCATAAAATAATGATTAATTATTAAACTTTTTAAAATGTTGTTCCTTTTGGAACGATCGAACAAAATCATCATATAGATGGATGTTTATTATATTGTATTACATGACTAGTTAAGTTTCCTATGACTTCATAAGTTACAATAATCAAATTTCATGTTGTATTTTTTTTTTAAAGTGATAATTAGCACATGATTATAGTCAACAAATTTATCAATTGCACTATTTTCAACATGAACACAGACATCACATTAATATATATTTATATATAATACATACCTTTTGCGAAAAAAAAATTGCACAGCGAAAAATTTTACCTCCAAATTATTGTCGTAGATGAAAAATATTTTCACGCGAACAATTGTCTGTCAATAATATTGACGATATATTGTGTTTCGTATTTGCATGGTAAGTATGAGAGAGAGAAATATACCAATATTTTTGTCACTCCGTAGCCTACAGTCATAGTGGTCATCGAGAAAATTTTTACAAGAAAAAATAAAAACAAAATATTCAAATCTTTTAAACGATTATAATAACTATATTCCATTAATTTTTGAACATCATAATATAGTTCTGAAAATCATGGAAAAATTAAATATTTTATAGTTTTATTTCTTCTGTATGGATCAGAATGTTAGTAGTAGATAAGAAGATAAAACAAAAGATGAGTATAGCAGAAAATGAAAAGTGGAGTGACTAGAAAAGACAAAATAAGGAATGAGTATATAAGAGGTAGTATAGGAGTGGCTTCAATAATAGATAAAATACAAGATAATAGATTAATGTGGTTCGGATATGTTTTAAAAACAGAAGATACCTTTCTCTGGGAAGTTAAATTTTGTAAAATAAATGTATGTAAAAAAATAGAAAGGAAGGCCAAAAAAGAGCTGATTAAAAGTAATATTAAGAGGGCTACTATAAATGTTGAAGATACGGGAGATCGAAGTAAGTAAAAGTTGAGGACTAAGGTGGCCGACCTCAAATAGTTAGGATAAAAGAGGACGTTTTGAATTGAATGTAATTTTTGTTGATTATGAAATACTTTTATGTGTTTGTAATAGAACAAATTTGCACAATTATTATAATGATTTAATATAGTTTTAGGCAATAGATACTATTATGTCAGTTGTACTTTGTATTAGTGGACACAATTTGGAAACTGCTTATCATACTTAATTTATATTTAACTAAATAATGGCTTTTGTATTATAATACTATTTATTTATAAATGAAATAATATATATTAGAAAATAATATGTATAAAAAATTATTATAAATTAAAAATATTTTATATATATATATATATATAAAGAAAATATGCCTAGAATATTTAATAAATGTTTAGAATAATAATAAAAAAAAATTAATAATAATTTTGTATACGTATTATTATTTTATTTGTATAAGAGTATTACAATTTTGTAATTAATTTTTTTTTTATCTTATATTTACTCACGAGTATATATGCCTAAACTTTGTTTAAATTTTACAATAATTAAACAATTTTATGTAATACATAAAACCAATTTAAACTGATGTAGATTCCTAGTTACTTAAATACTTTGCATACGGCATAATATTACAAGAAACCTATACTAATTTACGTTTCATGTTTCATATTTCAAATACAATAACGAAATTATTTGATGGGTTTTCTTAGAATCGATAGTGACTAATTGATTACTTAATAATAAAAATCTTTATTTCGTTAATTACGTAATTTATCAAACAATGGATTCAGAACATTAATAAATTAAATAAGATATTGATGTAACATCCACATTTCAAGAACTGGTATTAATTATCCACAGGTTCTGTGAAAGTCGGTTCGAGTAATTCACTTTATCGGGTGTTTTTATAAAGTTGTATCATTATTCTAAATTTGAAAATAATGATAAATCATTGGATTTGAAAAAAACATTATAAGAGAAATTGTATTTATTCTGTCTTCGTAGTCTTGGAATTTCAGGTTCAAACATTTACTTAGAAAAACATTGTGACTAACGATTTTTGAAATGTTTGAAAATATTATTAGAATGTGTAGTAATTTATATAAAATAAAAAGAAATAAAAGGACTGAATATTTCTATATTTAAGTCTGTTTGATCATGTAATCAAAAATATAATTATTCCTCTTGTATTCCGATTTCCGATAAAGTTAAAAATAAAAACATTGTTCCTATATAATATTGTATGCACCTTTGAATTTATTTTGTAATATTTAAATCGACATTTTTTAGCCGCATTAATATATAAATGTCAATTTCAAGTGCAAACAAATTATAGTAAAATGTAAAAGTTGAGTTCGTCTACCATCCAATTTATGTATCTAAAAATAATTTTAGATGACTATTTTTTAAGCTTTTTTAAGGAGGTTAAATTATTGCGTTACGCCCTTATTAGTTACTTTTTATGAATTGGTACTATATTAATTGTTTTAGTTTTATTAATGATTTTTAACTTTTATATCATAAATATTTCTAAAAAATATTTGTAATTATAATGTTAAGATAAACAGGTGAACACAACGATGGTCTGTATACGACTATGTAAACAAACCATTTATTATTTAACATGTAAAATGAAAATCTTTAAAAATATTATTATAGTGATAAGAATAGAAAAAAACAGGTTATTAAATGAACATACGATTCCTCTAGACTCTTATCTTATCATTTATGTACTCTCTGAGAATTTGAAATATAGTGGAAACTATTTCAAAAACAATAAGTATAATAGAAAATAAACTACTATTACTATATGAAATTTAAAGCAAATATTTATAGAGTTTAATCAAGAATTTTTGTCAACTGAGTGTTTTTACGCCATTGCGTCGTCATTCACAATAAAAAATATTTCAAGCTAAATTGAATTTGTGGAAATATAACGAAAGGGACATCGTAGTAAATAATCAGTCGTATGTAATATGTTTTTATGAAATATCAAATTAAATTCCGGCAATAGAGAACGGATTAGTTGTAATAAGTTCTGACAATAAATATTTTGAAACGTATCGATCATATGATTACGGTTAAATTAGGTTAATCTAACCTACCCTATCTGTTTCACCGTAAGACCACTAATGCCGATGGTATTAATGTAAGATAACGTTTCGTACATGAATGTTCAAAATTAAAAATCTAGAAATCAATTTTATTCTGAGCACGTATAATGTTAAATAATTCGAGGACCTAGGATTCACCAAACGAGATTACATTGGATTGGTCAAAGGAGGCGACGACAACTCGTGAAATTTCGAAGAAACTTTGTTATTTATATATATAAAGGTGTGTTGTGATAGGAGGCGCGGGTCGAGTGATATTTTGAACAATTTATAAGTATTACGTTGTTGGGATTGAAAAAAGAACCGATTTTATAATATTCCGTTTATTATAATTAATGCGTTTCGATTATATGAAAAATCTCTCGTGAGTAATGAGTATAATGGAATCGATTTGTTTTCGAAGGTAGCGATGCATGTGGTGGCACCGGCAGCACTGGTGACGACGACGCATTTTACGATATAAAACGTTTTCCGTGGTCACCATTTTATATCCACTTGACATCTGCACACGGGAAAAAACAAAAACAAAAAACTTACCCGTATATGATGCTCGTCCTACAACATATTATATACCCCGGTAGCCGGGACAGGAGTTTGGTATATATTAGTGATGGGCCGATATCACTTTTTACCATTAAACCGATAATCGATACACAACGAAATCTATGATATTTGTTAAATCCACTAAATGATATTAAAAACAGCTTCACCCGATAACCGATAAAAAATAATTCAAAAATTAGTTATTATTCATTCGTGGTTTTTAATTATAAAATAAATTAAATATGTCGTTTAATAAATATTAATAATTTGAATAAAAAAATAAAATAGAAACAGAGTTCAATAGTCAATCATTTTTATTTTTTAAAGTCTTGTATAGAATGTATAATTTATTTCCGCTGTTCTTTCAGTCTTTCTTTTAACGTTATTATTGTAAGCTGCAAATGAACAAAGTAGTAAATACCAAAATAATAATTAATAATATAGTTGAATAGTACCTATTGATAATATTAACAGTGTTATCAATATACAATATATATTATTAATAATCTACACACATGTGATCGATAATAGATAATAACAATAATAAATATATTTGTATATTTTACGGTTTTTTTAATAGCTCATTAACGGTTATAAATTATTATAAAATGCATTCACGTCATGACGGTGAATTTACTTCTTTTTTTTTTCAATATCTGTCCATGTATATTATAAATAATTTCACTTGACGACCGTTTAAGCCGTTTTTTCTCGTACGTCGTTGTCGGTTACGGAGCGCGTTCGCCGCTCGCGACTACGGATGTGACGACGGCGGCGGCGCGCGTGCACACCGAACGGTCGTCCCTGCGCGGGCCAACATCGCCGTTGGCCGTGGCAGTTGTGGTTGTATATAACAGCATATAGGTAGCGCACCGGTCCCACGCGCACGCGTGCACGTGTGCTGCTAACTCATGCGCACGGGGGTGGCAGAGATGGCAGTTGCCACCCCACGACAATTTTCCGTCGCCGTAATATTTTTAGTATGTCAATTATACACTGTAGTTTAAAATGTCTGCAATGATAATATTATCAGTGGGTCATTCAGTCAAATACGTTAACACTATATTGGCATGTTGACGGACAACGAATACGATAACGACGAAACAATCGACGTTTGTAATTTAGCTTAATGTCGTTAATTGTTCATGACGGAACTGCGAGAATATTCGTTTTGATAGTGATAATCGTGGCGTGATACATTTTTTAAAAACTATTTTAGTTCGAATATCCAATTTAAATATTTCATTTAATGATGACTAATGAAATGTATTAATATTCGGTAATATATTACAACCAGTGGCGTGCGTGGGTATTTCCAATAAGAAGTTGTGAAATTAAAGTAGAACGTACCGTGAGAAACTGAGCAGCCCGACAATTCCCGAAAAAATCAATATTAAAATCATTGACGACCTTTTCAAAAAATTATATTAATTTAGAATACTAATAGTCGATAGTTTCGACTTTTTCGAGTAGGTAATAATGTTTTTTTTAAATGTAAACGGTGTATCCCCAATCCTCTTCCCAATGCACGACGCTTATTACAACTTATTTATCTGTATTTTTCAACGAAAAGGTGGTGTTGAGGAATAACTATAATATTTTCATGTTTTAATTTCAGGCAAATAAATTGTATTTTTTTCGGAAGAGAATCAAAAAAATACAAATATAGTCTCAAATAATTTGGGTGTAATTTTTTATTAATAAAACGTATAGTAGTTCGCAGCCTCCTCTGCGCGCGCTTATGTGTGTAGTCGGTGGTGGGCAACCACGACGACCGCTCAACGGATCGTTCCGACCGCCGCGCGCCACCGACCCTTGACACGAGAGGATGCGCGGGCGATGTAATATTTATAGAAGTACTCGTACTTCTATACATTCGTGCGTATACTTCTGTTTGAACTTCTATACGGTTTTTACTGAGGGTATTTTTTCCCGTAGACCCTTGAAATGTACGAAAACCCGAACATGGAATTATTTCAATTAAACCGTAATTATTGTTTATATCTATCTATAATATTAATAAACGAATTATCATCGTTCACCGCTCCGTATCACGTCCGAAAAAACGGAATCATGGCCAAGAACGATTTACCCTGCATCTTTCTTATATCTTTATATTTGCCATATATATATATATATTATACATAAATTTAAACGTATAGGAAATTTAGCAGGCCATACGCCACGTTCTACACGTAAAATCGTATATATACCGTATGCACGCGTCTAACACGTATACACCGTGTACACCGTGTGCTCAGCAACGGATGTCAAAACGACGGCGGCGGCGGCGGCAGCGACGACGTCAGCGGGTGCGCGCTAAGAGGTGGACCTCAGTTTCAGTCGGCAACACGTCGCGATTGGTCGTCGGTCGGCCGGAGGATTCGTCTCTAAATGTGTGCACGTTCACATGACATGTAAATTGTATATACGTTCATTCGTATTTACGTCATAATTTACTGGACGTATTGTTATCATATACCTGCGAGTGCGTATGCATAATATTTACGTAGGTACGGACGAGTAAAAAATGTACGTTTAACGGGTCGGGGTTATGATTTAGAGATTGAAAACCCGGAACACGGACGCCACCACCGAGGGGAGAGACCGGCAACGTTCTCAGGAGCATCCTAGTTAGGACGATATCACACCGTATAGTCGTATACATATTAATCATCATAGTATAATATACATAATACAGGTATCAATACTGTAATACGTTTGCGTGTTCAGTGTCTGTGCGTTTGACACGCACACGACACTCTGTAGGAGTAGAAACCTTTAATAGCAACCTTTTTATTTCCTCCCTCCCCCTCCCAGTAATTGATCAATTATTGAATGTCTTATATCCATACGTGTACGTATACTCACTTACAACACAAGAAACAATTTAATGTAACAATAATAAGTGATACACGTGCCAAGACACATTAACGCCATAATTATTAAATATATATAATTACTCGTAGCACGCTTTCGTTACGTTCAAATTATGCCTTCGTAAAAATTTAGAAAAAACGTTAATCGATCAATGATCGTTATATATAAAATAATTAATTATACTTGCGTCTGTGTTACAGATACTCCGATGGGGTGGACATTACAACAGCCCAGGTCCCGTCATTTGTTGTTGGTAGTCATAACGTTTGCGTTATGCGTCATGGTCGTGTTCATTTCAAAATCAGGTAAATATCAATAAATATAATTTTCGTGCGATCATCATTTTACGGTTTACTTTCAAATAATCAAAATTACCGCAAAGAGAGATAGTCTCCTCGTGTCTGGTAAAATGCAACGTACTATGTAGATAATAGAAATAGTTTTTAATTGCTCCGTCCGCGATGTACGCTGTATCACGTGGTACTACGAGATTTATGTACATATTGAGACGATGCACGTGCATTCGCCAAGTAGCTATTGGGCACCGCGATTGTATCAGATTAACAAACCAATTATGACGCCCTGATGATTTTTTACACTACGAGTTATTGTATGTTCGTTGCAGCAACAGTACAATCATATTAATGTAAAACAAATGATCTATGGTTACTAATAATAAATGTTGAAAATGTTTATTGAAAAAGTTTACGAATGACTAACATTGATTTCGATTTACAACCATCATACTTAAATAATATAAATATAAATAAATGCAGTTATTCTATTAACTTCGACTAGAATTTTCAACGTTTCTTAAATACATTATTGTACATTAAATATTGAATAATCAATAGTATATGCATAATAATACAAATAAAAAATAAATAAATAATAAAACAAATTTGTTGATGTTGATTATTACTTTTTGCTTTCAATAATACATCATTTTATTCTACAAACCGTCTATGGTCTATCGATTATTTATTATTTATTATCTATGTTAGTATCAATTTGTTAAATCTAAAAAATATCGAGAAAAAATTTCAATTTAAAAATAATAAAAAATAAAAAGTTACAAACTATATATAGCGGCGTTGTTGTTAATAACAATAATAATTTACTAACTAGAATAATTTTAATAATATAATATGTTATTTAACATTCTAAATAAAAAAAGAACCAGTAAATATAAGTATACCTCTTACCTACTAATGGATAATTGATGAATCGCAGCGTTATCGGAAAGAAAAAAAAATCAATACTTTAATATTATAATATTATACGCAATCGGTAAAAAATAGGTCGTTAAAAATTATCGAGTGAATAATAACTTTTATCAACCTTAAATAGCTTAAATACTTTAATAAAATGTTTTTATATTAACAATATTTTGTAGGTTTTTATAATTTATTTATTAATTAATATAAATAATTAATTACTATTCTCTTTTTTCTTACTCTTTATATATATTTATAAAAACTAATAGGGATTCATCACAATGAATTTGACCTAGATATTACTAGAACATTTTTCGATTGGTAAATTTAAAAATGAAAAATAGGTTCAAATATTTTATTTACATACGTGATTAAGTTTGAATTATAACGAAATGAACTATTTTCCCGTACTAAAAGCTAAATAAAGTACCTTTACTGTTATATATAATAGTTATTTTATGATAGAAAATTAAGCGAGAGAATATTGTTTACAAATTTTAAATTATGATACACTTTTTCATTTTACAATATTATTTAAAATTTTGAAGAAGACATTTATATTAATAGAATGTGCAAAATATATTTGAAAGTAATAAGGCATCTAGAACACAACTAGTCATAAGTTAATTATTTAAATAATTTAATTATTGATTTAAAATTAAATATTATATAACAAAAATGTCATACTAACTACACGCGTATCCAAGTGATCTATTTAAATTAGTAACTTAATCATACATGCAGTGATTTATCTCATCTGACATTTTTTGAAACACGTTTTTTGTTATTTTCAATTCCAAAAAATTATCTACCATGTTTTACTAACAGGTAAATAAAAATATATATAAGGTCTTGCATCAAATTATAAATTACTTATTTTTTTATTATACTCGAATCACGAGAGTATATTGTACTATTTCTTAGTAAAATATTAAATATTAATACACACATGTACATAACTTTTTTGTGTAAAAATTGTTATGATAAATAAAACTTCTTTCGTGTTTCAAAGTTTTTTTAATCTTAAACAATGTGAGATACAATTTTATTTTTTATCAGTGGCTAGTAATTCTTACACATTTTCAATTGTATGTTATACTCAATACTCAATGGCGTAAAGTATTTAGTCAAGGATGAGGTATTAAATAAATGTAATATCTTACACATGTTTATATTATATATTATATTAAGCTTTACGGACCTTATTAATATAAAATATAAAAAGTACAATTTTAACATTGAAATTCAAATTGTTTTCGTCCCACCATAATCATTGTACATTATACAGTTTACACATTTTCGTTTATATATTTAATTGTCGTTATATTATTGACCTGTATGTGATAAGATTATCAAATAATTATATTTGTATTTATATTAAATTAAATATATTTAACACAAGAGGATTCTTTCTAATTAATAACATGTTTCTGAGATTGAATTTTGAAAAATAGGTATGATATTAATTGTACATGGAAAATAAAACTGCCAAAATTATGTCTTTTATGTTTATAGAAATTTAAAAAAACATTGTAAAGGGGCCCATTGAAATTTATTGTGCCGGAGGCTCATCATAAACGAGACCGACGCTGCTGAATCATGACATTTTTATTAATATTTAAAAAAATAAACTCAAAATTATTAAGTTTTCTAATATTTAAATGTTTCACTTTTATTTTGACTGATTTACTATTTACTTACTTCACGTGACACTATTGTAGAAGAAATAGCCTTATTTCCAATATCTGGTTCAGTATTTTTTTTTTAAAAGCTTAATATTGTATTTGTTAATTTTCTTTTATTGTCCATTTTTAAAAATAGGTAGTAATTTTAAATACAAATTAAATTAAAATTTAAAAATAAAATACTAAAAAATAGTCAAAATATTACTAGGACAAGACAGGACTATTAACAAGATGTTACAAAATACAACCTTTGACAAAACGAAAAATAATGAATAATAATGCTAAAGAACTGTTCATCGACAAGTCACTTAATAGTTAATAATATTAGTTAGCTTAGTTATTAATACATTTTTTATGCTTCACTGTTTAAAAGTATACAGTAAAAAACGTATCAGGAGTTGCGTCATACGGGTGGTGTATTATAATAATAAAAGCAAGGCGTTATTTTTGTTTTTATTCTATCCCTTATTCCTATTGGTATTCGATAAGCAAAGAAAATAAAACCATACATTTGTACATCAGATACATCTTTTTGTAACCCACATAGCATAAAAATTATTAACTTTCAAAATTAAAATATTTGACTGGAAGTAAAATACAACGAAATAATTTTTCGTTATATCCAATCGTTCGCATCCAATAATACAAAACCATAATCATTGAAATAGTTTTGGTTAATATATTTGCTATATAAATAAACAAAGGGGAGTAACCATTAATCCCTTAAACCCCCACCCTGGCTACGCCACTATCAATACTTAAAACAATAAATAAAATAATGTTTGTTCTAATTATTTACTTTGAATATTAGAAATATCATACTATTATATATTTTCATTTTTGTTATAAAATATATTTAAATTTGAATACTAAGAATAAAAACCCTACAAATTATATGTCAACATAATTAATTTAGCTTTTGTGTATATTTTGTTTTGTGCGATGTATTGACACTTGTATTCCATTTTTGGTAAAAACACAAGTAAAAGGTAATATATGTATATATATAAAAATTATAAATAGTTTATGTAAATTATTCGAATAATTTGAATAAATCACGAAAAATATAATATTTAATAATAAATAATAATTAAAGTATGTTTGAGTATAAATTTGTATCACGAAATAAATTTTTAATTGTGTTCATAATATATATTTTGTTTATAATTTAGATTTTTGTATTTAAATCGTCGTTTTTAGAAAAAAGGTTATTAAAATTAAGGTTTTTTGAATAAAAATAATAACGTAAAGCATTTCTCAAAATATTCTATGAATGTAGAACATAATAAATAGTTTCATACTTTTAACTATTATAAATTAATTGAGCAGGCCATTATTTAATAAAAATTTTTATTCTATATTTGTTGTCTATTGTTTGAAACCTCTTACGTTTTTGATTTATCATTTATTAAATAGTGTCTAGTGTAGGTAATGTAGGTATATACTTTGAAACTTGCAATTCAACACATTTTTATTTAAACAAAGATATATTATGACGTACATATGTTTCGGTTAACATTTATTACACTTATATTTTTATTTAAAATATTACACAATTTGTATACTTATAAGTTATTAGTAGAGCACGGTATGTATTAAAAAATATTAAAATATGTTATGTAATATTCAGTTAAAAATGATGAAAACATGCAATAAATACATATAAATAAAACAAAAATGAATATTTAAAATTTTTAAATTTTAGTAGGAACAAAAAAAATTCGTAATATATGCGATAGATAAACCTTTGATATGTATACGTATGTTAATTTAAATAAAATTTAATGACAGATTAAGAAATTTGACATCTTTAGGCCCAGTATAGAATGAATCATATAGTCACAAATCCAAAAGAAGTGTTAAGTAGCTTCAGCGTCCTCTTTTATTTTTTGTTTACGTACAATATTACGATGTGAGTATAATACCAATCTCGTAAAAAATCAAGTTTTATTTACACATAAATAAACAATCTACTAAGAAGCCTATTATGAAAATCGGGAAAAGGACTTATCTAAAGTTTTTTTTTTGTACAATTTGTTACTGGAAAAACAGTAAAAAAAACTCCTTTAATTGAATAATTTTTAATTAACTATACACATACACATTGTTATAATATAAATAAGATTTAAAATCTAATAACTTGTACATAACATTTCTATAGTATAAGGTAGTTGATAATTACGATAAATTGTGGTTTTAGATTAACTTCAACTATATGGTACTTTGACGCTCCTAAAATAGATTAAATCTATGATGCACTTATGCCTTAGCTCATTTAGCTTATTCATTAATATGATATTTATACATGATGAAAAAAAATGGGTGATGATAATGTATTATGTATATGGTTTTATTTATATTAATTATTCGACTTTACATTTTTATTAAAATTATAATTAAAGGTCATTGACAATACAATAAGTAAAATATAAAAATATAATTTGTTTTTTATATAATTAAATAAATTTAAAGTAAAATTATTAATTTGTTTCGATAATAAATACATTAATTAATTACAATTGTATTGTCTACATATAATAATTATTTTAGATTTTTAAACGAAAAATGTATTATTTATTGGAACAATATATTATTTGTCGCACATATTTTTAAATTGATTTAGCATACATAATAACTGGTTGTAAATATCGAGTGTACACATGATAAAAATTATTGTTGTCTATTCTTAGAAGATTACAAAAAAAAAATAGTGATATGTACAACATTATACTTTTAACGAAATGGTTTTTTTTTTACAAATAATTCAAGTAAATATTTATTTATAATTTATGAAAATAAAAACCTATAGTAACAAAATTTTAGTTTACTATAATATATTATAATTATTATAACTTATTGAAATTTTAAATATTTAATTGTAAATGAACGAAGTTCAACATAACTGGCTTATTTAAATGAATTGGTAGTGTTTTGTTTCTTTTTTTTTTAAATTTGAATTTACCTTAATATAAATGAGCAATATGTAAAAAGACTATAGTTTTTCGTTTTAGTGATCCATATGAATTGTATTAGTATGTGGATTTATTTAAGTATTTTGTAAATAAAGGAAAATCATAAGAACTTATAATTATAAATTAAGAAGACCTATATTAAACAAGTTAGAAAAGTTAAATTTCCATTTTTTATAAGTATTTTTTATTTAATTAAGTACAAGTTTCAAAGTATAATATAATTCTATATTTTACCAACATTCAATTTTCAAATTAAATATTCAATATAAAAATATTGTAGTTCATACACTATTTATTATATTTTTAATTTTATGATTTAAATGTAGATAACAATTTAATTACTTTTTAAATTTCAAATACGTAATGCTTAAAAATATTGCTATTAACAATAAACATTAACTTTTTTCTAACAATACCATACAATTATTCATTATTAATTAAAATGCTTTAATTTTTTTCTTATTCATTATTACTGAAAATGTATTAAAAATGATTAAAATATACTATTACATAAATACAAAGATAATTTATTTTCCAAGTATATATGTGTATAGTAATCAAAATTAAAAATAATTTATTCATTATATTTTTATAATTATTTGGAATAAAAGTGTACACTAAAACACTATAAAACACTACAGTTACACATTTATAATAATTATATAATAATTTTAATTAGGATTTAAATCAATTAATTAAATATATAATTTTGGTTTGAAAAATGAATATTTTATATATAAATTGATAATCATTTGTACTTTCAAGTTTCAATTTCATACTTACATACACGATAAGACAATTCTTATTGGTTTTTAATTGTTATCTGTGAATTTTGTATGATTTTTTGAACAGAGAAATGTATAGAGCTCATGTTTAAATAATGATGTTTTTCTGTTAACGATTGCATAACTACTTATTTATACAATAAAGTTAGAACAGTTTTCACATTATGTTTAATAACAAATTATAATAAATAACTAAGAATTCGAACAATATTTAACCACATGATATTTATTAACAGTATGAATATAATTATACAAAATTCGTATCTAATATAGGCACAATATTTTTATATTCCGTTTTATTTTATATGACTTTATAAATAGAAACTCGATCACATTTTAAAAGTTTCATTTATTATTATATCTATACTATATGCACTTTGTCTTTTTTTCAGGATGTACTAATTTTTAAAGTTTAAATTTAAATTAATTACGGCATTGCTCAATATTCTGATTGAGTTTTCGTCCATAAAATATATAATTTTTTTAAAAAATGGGAATATTAAAACCATAACATATTTTAATTAATATACTTAATTTATTGTTGTATGATTATAATATGAACAATTAGGTTTAAATTCGACACTAATTAAAATAACTTAACACATGCAGGTATTTACTAATTGTTATGTAATTATCTAAATTACTTTAAAAAATATAGTTAATATAATAAAATATAGCTAGTAGGTATATATAAAATTACATGAACGTTCTAATAGTTAATTCAAATTGTACACTATTATGCGAAATGTTAATATTATTTATGTATTAATGGTTCTCCTACATGTAATCGTTTTCAGTATAATTATAATATAATTAATCACAAACATAGCTATATTTTGTGCCAATCAATTATTTAGGCAAAATTCTATACGTATGTACCTTATAATATAATACTCTAAAATACACATAAAGACAAAAGTCCTAAAATAATATTAAAAACTGTTATGAATAATTTGATGATATTTTTGTTATTCTTATTTTAAAATTTTTTAGTTTGCTTATACAAACATCCTATTATTTTTATTGATGATATCATTATTTGTAAAATTTAATTGGCCTTTAACCATACAACTTTCAAACATCTTTATAAACACCACATGTTTTTTATTTTGTCTTAAGTATAATAAATTTAAAGAAGCTAAATTAGGAATTACAATAATTGAATATGTATATTCGGATATTTAAAAGTCATAAGTAACACTAATAGGAAGATATCAAACGAAATGCGATTCATAACGGAGGCATTTTTTCTGCATTGCATGTTGCAAAAACAAACTATAATTTATCAAACTTAATTATACGTGTGTTTTATTTAATATTTATTAAATATTTTTAAACATTTTAAAGGATAGTTACAATTTTTTTATTTTATTTTTTTGTAAAAACTCAGAGTTCAAATTTATACATGAAATTACGAATATTTTCCTATTGAAATTCGTAATCTGTACAATTATTTTGTTATGAAAAAGCTGCAAATTTAATACAATATTGAACATATATTTTTGTATACTATTTATCAGGGGTAGCTATTATTAATATTTTCGCGAGCCGCACCGATTAATATAATGATATCAAGAGCTAAAACAAATTTTAATCAGTATTATAGATTTAATCATTATTAGTATATTTTTATTTTTGTAAATAAGTCGCGAACCGCAGAATGTTACCCATGTTTTATACTCGTATGTTCCTAAATTCATTAAAATTGATTTTAACAATAATTTTTTATAAGCGTTTAAATTTAATTTACAGTAAAATGTATTAATTTCACGTGTTATGTGTATATCAATATTATAATGAAATTCTTTTATGTAATTTAATCTTGAAAATTGTCTATGAAATTGATATGACCATATGTAATGTATAAAAATCTATAATAATTCTAGCTGATGCATAAATAGATACCAGTTTCATAAAAATCCCAGCTATGTTACCATAATCTTGACCTAGAAATGTTACACTGCCGTTTCGACTGCTGAGTAGCACGTCCATGCGATATTTACTCCCGCGTTATGTTTAACTTAGTCATCATTAAATTTACTTAACTTATCACTTATCAAATTAACCAAATTTGCGTGCTTTACATCTTCGTCTACAGTTTCTAAATTTACGCCAGATGTCCTGCAGATCAGACGTCCACCACCTACCCTTTCTAAGGATAGTATATATTATATTTTTCTAAATTACACTACACACCAGTATACTTTCATTATTACGTAATCTGTCACTCCAAGGCACCGTCATATGGTGGCCTTTGGACTTCGATTAGATAGCACGTCTAATCATGCTACACTCGAATGCAAATAAAACTATTTCTCCAATTAAAATAATTAATATGCAAACTATCATCAAAAAGGATAATAGGTTTTAACCAACGTCACCGGCCACGCCAACAATTAGCACCGCAACAAAAAAAACAAAACTATTTGTCACTGCCAATCATTATAACGTGCTCAATGATAACATTGGCGACAACGACGCGGCTGAAAATCGCGTCAACGATAATACTGAGTCCACTAGTCAGACGCATTTAAATACTACGACACACACATCGACGAAAGGTCTTCGACATTCATTCTGTTTTCATTCAAGGATATTCTGGATTTTTCGAATCTACTAACCGAGTTTACAGTCCTAATCGGGCCCAACAGCTTCATATGTAAATCTACATCTACCCACCTAAAGGTCCAAGTTGGAAAGCCTGATGATTGTAGAAAACTCATCCATTTCTTTATGGATAATGATGCATAATTTCATACCTACCAGCTCAAACAGCGAAAATATTTAGAGAAGTCATAAGAAATCTCCACCCCTCCACCCCAATCTCGGAAATATTTTCGGCAATCGAAAAAATTGGCTTCTCGAAGAGAAAAGTCACCATTATCAAACACAATCTAACCAAAACCTCTCTTCCTATGTTTTTCATTGACCTTGATCCAGACACAAATAACAAAGACATTTTTAACGTTTCGTCTCTCCTCCACACAAAAATAAAAGTAGAAGAATCACACAAGCAACGATATATTCTGCAATATCTAAATTGCCAATCATACGGCCACACCAAAGGATACTGCTCCTATGCCCTCGATGCGTAAAATGCGATGAAAACCACGAAACGTTCATATGTTCAAAGTCAAAAGACACTTGGCAACCTGTGCTTTGTGCAGCAGCAACCACCCAGCCAATGACAAAGACTGATCTGTCCATAAGAAACTTCATTATCGACGCCACCATTCTGTCAAATCTAAAAACTTCAGTCAACAGCATCAAGACCACTAGTCTCCATACCACCATCTTCAGCTAAGTAACTTACCAACCTCATTTTTTGTTTTGTTTTTTTTTTAATCGGCTATACACCCACTGCCCTGAAAGCCTGTTAAGCAGTACTTGGGGCAGTGGGTCGCCATAGTTTATTTAATAAAAACAAAATATTAAACTGAAGTGGGTGACTAGACAATCTCCGGCCACTTCACCCCTTACACCCTAAGTATATATACAATTTTGCGCAGTGTGCGCGTACGGGGAGGAGCGGCAGATCAGTACAGATATCTAATTACGGACGGGCCATTACCGCTCTTCCCCTCCTCCAGCGACGCGATGGAGCTACTCCATGAAGCGACTGCCTCCCGCGCTCGGCTTCCTCCTTTGCTCTTAATATGACCGATGCGAATCAGGCCACCGCTTCTCACTTGGTCGGGGACTCCAGCATGTGGGCGACGAGATCGCATGGACGGAAACGACTTATAACGTGAATAAGGTTGTCTCTGGCTTACTCGTACGCCTTGCCGCGAACGAGCGTGTGACATGCGTCGTCATCCTCCTTACTGTAAGAGTCGGGTGGTCCGCAATGGGAATACCCGCTCTCCGGAGCACGGCCGATCCGGTGTAGAAACCGTTTGGAACAGCTGTGTCCATAAACAACTAGAAGAGATGGAACGTCATCTCACCATGTGATCTCCTCACCCACCGGTCGAGGAGCGAGGAGGTATCAGCGTCCGGGTCCACTTCCGGCCGCTTCCGACAGGAGCGTCCCATCTCGCCACCCTCCGTGCCCACTCGTCCATTGTCGTGGCTCTCGGGTTGCCCGACGTCACCGAAGTTCCCGAAGACCGTCCATCCGATGCTGGTGGCATCATTCTCTTTGTGTCATACGCGAAGTTACGTTCGGCGGCCAAAAAGTCGATCGGGGGCATCTGCGTGACGATCTGTATGGCGCCATAGGAGACTGTGCGGTACGCACAGGCGCTCCTGTTGGCCGTCCGACACTGGACTCTAGCCAACGTCTCCACGCCCCACGGGTTGTCGTACAACGACGCTCACGAGCAGACGCCTACATCCCTTCCGCGGGCCGCCGACGTTCGACATGAGTCTGAACAGGGTGGACATCACCCGCTCGACATTTTCCAAAGCGGTGCAAAAGTGTGCACCGAATATCGTCCCCTTGTTCTCTTAGATTACTCCTAGGTACTTAAAGAACGCTCCTAGCAATACGGTCTGACTCTCGAGTTGTTCCCGGGGTTCGGTCATCCCATAACGGTACGTGAACACAACGGCTTCCGTCTTCTCGACGGCAAGCCGCAGGCCGAGTGCCCCAATGTGTTTCGGGACCGTCACAAGTGCAGCGTTGGCGTGATTTTGCACCCCTTCCATCGTGTTCCCCTCCGCCACGATCAACGTGTCGTCTGCGTAGCTGACCGTGATTGTTTCCCTGAACAGGGGAAGACGAAACATAGCGTCTTACGCGACGTTTCAGAGGAGAGGCCTGAGTATGGAGCCCTGCGGTACGCCACAGGTAATCTCTATTATGATCGACTCCCCACAGTCGTCGTCGCACAGATGCAACACCTTGCTATCTAGATACGACTCGAGTATCCACCGGATGTATGGCGGAAAACCCATACGCTCCAGCGCTGCACGAATAACCTCTCAATCCACCGAGTTGAACACAACTTACCAACCTCCTCTTTTCATGAAAACCCTCCTCCCAGATCTTACGCCAACGCAGTAAGTAACGACACCACCCAAAATAAGCCAGCTAATACTCCTAGTTCTATCATAGATAAGGCTTTTTTCAAGTTCTTCAAAGCCATTATCAACCCTTTAATTGACCTCCTTACCACAGTAACTTCCAAGCTCCTCAATATCAAACATATCTAATACGTTTATCTCTAACTTCTTCCTCATCCATCTTTGGAACGCCAACGGGCTAAAAAATCATAAAAACAAACTACTAGTCACCATCCAGGAAAAAAGAGTTGATATCGTACTTTGATATCTGAAACTCATTATACTAATATTTCTACATCAATCTCCCTGGTTACCACACTCTCCGTGCCAATCACTCCGATAACACAGCTTATGCAGGCGCAGCAATTTACATCAGATTACCTCACTTGCCTATATACCACTACCTAACTTCATAACAAATCATATCCAATCATGTGCTATATCTCTCATTCTTAATAATATTCTTATTACAATTTCAGCTACCTATTACCCGCCAAAACACTCAATTTCACAAGACAACTTCACCGAATTTCTCTACACCCTAAATAAAAATTTCATAGTAGACAGTGATCTAAATGCAAAGCACATCCAATGGGGTTACCGTGCTTCTAACCCTAGAGGTAACTCTTTCCTTCAAATCTCCCTTTAATACTACCATCAGAGCACCTGAAAATTATACTTATTGGCCAATCTCTCGTCGCGAAATGCCTAATATACTATATATATTTATCTCTAAAATCCCCAATAATTTTCACACTCAAATATTTAATCTTCTTGATCCTTGTTCTGACCGTGATCTGTCCACTGTATCTTCTATCTTCGTAAAGGCACCTGCCCAATACTTTTTCTTAACAACCAATCTCTCCTTTCCACCCAAAATGTACGCTAACTTGGTATTAGTATTGATCTTCGGCTTACCTGGTTGCTGCACATACCCACAAAATCAGACTGCTCAATGCTCGACTCCGACTTCTTCGCACTATACTTACAGGTAATCACATCAAACTTCCTATGAAACTCTTACTTTACAAGCAACTTTTAAGACCTATATGGACTTACGGCATCCAGCTATGGGGCGCTACTAAAATTTCCATCACTAATCACATCCAATGGTACTCATCGCGTCCAAATATTCCGGTTAATCTCCAAAGCTCCCTTCTATGTTTCTAACCACACCCTCCACTCTGACCTCAAAATACCCTTAATAACCGAAATAGCCAAACTTCATTACAAACATTTTAATAATCGCTTTGCTCGCCACCAAAATCCTCTAATTTCTGATCTTTCTTCTCTCACTATTCCTGGTAACCCTACTAAAAGATTAAAATGACAGTGGTGTCGTGACTTATTCATTTAATTAATATATTCATGTCGTAGTTCCTCTTGTGGGAGGCCTCTACAATCCGTAATTTCTGTCGCTTTTATATGTTATTATTTATTATACTTATTGTGCCCATACTTAACAGATTGTATGAACAAAATAATAAAAAACAAAAAAAAGAAATGTTATGTTTATCACATTCGTTTTTTAGTTGTTAAAGAATTATAATTATAATTCTATATTTATATGTATATATCACATGCATTTACGTTATATGGTATAATATATTTTATTTTATTTTATAATTATTTAAAAAAAAATATTGTCAAATGTATGTTATAAACAGAATTTCGATATTATTTTTTAATATCCTCGTTTGCTATTATATAATTAAAAATAAAGTGTGAAAGAGAACAACTTATTCATTTTAATATAGTGTAATAATTCAACTTTATCAACGTTTTTAGAAGAGCCTCTTGACTAAAATAAAATCATCATTCGTTCTTGTAGTAAGTTATATGAAAAATTGAAATACAGCATATCTTTTTTTTAAAATAATATTACTCGAAAATCTCAAAAGGAATTTAAAGTTGGTTTTAATATTTGACCCATTTTACTTATATCAAATGTTATTGAAAAACTTTTTGAAAATCAAACATTTCTCGAATTTTATTCGACACAAATAAACAGTTTGAGTTATATATTCATGATACACACGGTATTGCATAAATTGATTAATTCATAAATATCACTTTCTTATATTTTTAAGTGTTTCGTCAAACTCTATAAGTTCGAAATTATTTTTACGTCTCCCTATATTATTTTAAATATAATTGAATAAATTAAAAATATCAAATATTTTTTATTTATTTCAACTATTCAAAGTGAATTTCGTTAGATATTTTAGTTATTGTTTCATCGAAAACATACTCATATTTAATTCTATGCAGTGAAGACACGATGCGGTGTTTCATGAGGCCGTGTCCTTATAACCAATTGGGTGGTGGTACTGTTTGGCTCTTGGGCTTTGGTCCCTTAGGACTTGGGTATTGAACACTGAAGATGATATTTTGTAACCTATATTATATATTTGGACTTGCTGATTTGCTATTGAGCCTTGCAAGACGGATAACGTAACTAACTTATTAGATAATCAGTTTAATACAATTTAAGTATTATTATAGCAAAATATTTATAGTTGCCTCATAGTTAAAAAATTTTCACGCCGTCATTGATTGTATGTATTATATTTAAAAAAATTTGATTAAGTATTTATAATGAAATTTTTTACATCAAATTGAATGTAAGTATAATATATTAAGTTTTCTAATAGTTTATACTAACTATTAATTACCTATACAAATTTGTGTTTTTGTATTATTGAAATTTAAAATTATATGATATTATTCATATAAGCATATACATTTGGAATTGCAGTGAATTTTTTTTTTAAAAATATACGAAAATACGTTAAACGTGTTAGAATTTTTATAATAATAATTTTTAATGTTTAGAATTTATGTTTTATTTAATAGTTAATCGAACAGCATTCATAATATACTTTACTAAAATATTTTTATTTTTAGCCTTTTTAAAATTATTAAAACTTTTTTTATATTTAATTTGAAATTTATTTTACTAAATTATTAAACTAAAATATATTCAATTTTTCATTGCATTTATATTCAAAATCCGCCCGAGTTAGTATTCTATCCAAATTGAGTTTAACAAAATCTGATTTCTCCAGTTCGTTACTATTAAATACAATACTTTTATTTATTATATTTAAAATAAGGATCGGCTGTGGTCGAGTGGGTAGAAACACACGTTTCGGCGCACGAGGTCATTTGTGGTTCGATTCCTAAGGTAGCTAACAAGATTTTTCACGTAGGTTGAGTCAAGTCTCTGGTGTAATTCGTCAAAATTATCCGTCCCATTTATCTTTGGCTTGACCAAGAAACCATCTTCAACTCCCCTAATATGTGAAGGGCGCAATCTCTGAGCATATTATTAAAGTTTGGGAAATGAGAAGATGTAAATAAAACTCTTGCATGACATATTTTTATTTAAAATGACAGTACACTAAATTATTTATTTGTATTGCACGTATGTTTTCCGTATATAAGGAAATATTTCTACATTTTTTTTAATGTCAGGTGACCTATGTACTTACAATTTAAAACCTAACAATTCTATCTAAACAGTAGTATTTAATTTAATTGTATTATTATATTGTTTAATTGAACATATTATAGATACCAGAGATTTATATGATCACAATTCAGTGATGTATAAGATTGAGGAAATGGAAATGCGAATGGATCAACTAACTAGGTTATATGAAATAAAAGACAAAGATATGCAAGAATTGTTCAAACGCCTGAGCTCAGTTCTGAAAACTATTGTAAAGTCACTAAATATTTCAGTTTCCGAAGATATAGAATCTTTATTACTTGCTTACAATAAGTCTGTCGAATTGGTTAAGTCACCAATGGCAAATTTTGACGTTTACACATTCTTACCTCACCTACGATACCATAAGGATTATTTGAGGCCGTTGATATTACATTCCGAAGGAAGAAATGCAGGTTATTTATTTCATTTATTTTAATCAGAGAGCAAATGCATAATATAACTTATATATAGATAAAAAATATAAATTTTAAATAATAACATAAAAAATTATTAACAATAATATAAGTATTATTATTATTTATACAAACTTAACGTTACAGGTATTAAATAATTTTATTAATAAGACAGGTCATCCTATACATTTCTATTAAATAGCTATTTTTATGAAAATGTAAATATAGTTTGTATAATTTTATAACTAGATTTCAAAATAAAAAAATGTAGGGTCATTCATAAAATAAATATAAGAATTAAGTAAAGAGCCCAAAGAATTAATTTTTTTATTCGTCAAGATAAATACATGAAAATAAATTATAATTAATTAATACAAATATGTTGTACTTGCGTTAAAACTACTGTTTTGAATTATTTAAATTACTAAACTTTCTTTCATGATTTGCAATACTTGTTATTTAATATAGTATTATAGTCTATTTGCAGTCGTTTTCAATTTATAAAATTTATAACAATTTTAATAAATATAAAACAAAATTTAGTATTAATATTTATATGTATTTTAGTGTCTATGGTATTTGGAGTTCCTACTGTTCGCCGTCAACAACAAACTTATCTAATCCAAACATTAATTAATATTGTAAGTAATATGAATAAAACTGAGCAAAAAGATTCGTTAATAGTTGTCATGATTGGAGAGGTAAAGTAAAATTAAATTTATTAAATCAGACAAATAATTTAATGAAATATAATATAATAATGTTTGCATTAATTTGAATAGACTGATGAAGAATATATACAACAAATTACCAAAGAAATAAAAAATCGGTAATTTCTATGTGATATAACAATGATAAATCAAGTACATATTTAATTGAACATCATATTTCAGATTACCAGAAGTAGTAAATTCAGGCCTCATTGATATAATTGCTCCTTCTCCAGAATATTATCCAGATTTTAGCAAGTTACGTATCACTCTTGGTGATTCAGAAGATCGAGTCCGCTGGAGAAGCAAACAAAATTTAGATTATGTGTTTTTAATGATATACTGCCAACCAAAAGGATTATTTTATGTTCAACTTGAAGATGACGTAGTTGTGAAACCTCAATTTCACACTATTATGAAAAAAACGGCTTTACAAAGAATAGCTGATGGACAAGAATGGTTTCTATTAGACTTTTGTCGTCTTGGATTTATTGGTAAAATTGAGTGAAAGAATATTTAAAAAAGGCCATATTACTTATATTTATATTTAGGTAAAATGATGAGATGTTCAGATTTACCATGGTTAATTCAATTTATTGTTATGTTTTATAACGATAAGCCAGGTGATTGGCTTCTAGACGGAATGATTGAAACAAAAGCATGTAATCTTGAAAAAGATTTGGTGAGTTCTGAACTTATTGTCCCATTTTAAGTACTTTATTAAATAACTGAAGTTAATAGTTAACATTTGAAAAGATCTTACAAACCTTATAGTATAGAAAAGTTTCCTTTCATTTAAATCCTTTTTGAAAAATCTATCATTTTTGTAAGTTAAAAATTTAAAACCATAATACAATACTTATTAGGTAAGCTCGTATTTGCTTAAAGTAAAAAAACAAAATGCTAAATATCTAGTCCTTGTATTTTGTTCATTTTTAATATCTATGTACTCGTTCTTTCATCTATTCGAGATAATAATATAGTAGCATACGCAGCGTGTAAACTGTGAAATATGTTCATCTTTTGGAGAGTTAATACAATGTAGTTTAAAAAAAACAAAAGTTTAATGAAAAAAGTAGTATCAAAATGAGTATAAAAAATGACGCACAAAAAAATGATTCAATTAATACGTGATATTAATATCCATTTTAATAAATATTAGAAAAATAGTTCTTTTAAATTTTCAGAGAGATTGTCGAAAACGTAAAGATGAAATATGGGTGACATTTAGACCATCTCTTTTTCAACATATAGGTACAAAGTCATCTTTGAATGGCAAAATTCAGCTGTTAAAGGTAAATTCATTTATTTACTGTAAATAAATTCCAATAGTTTTAATTGTTTGTTTTACAGGATGGTCATTTCAGAAAAAATATCAATCAAATCAAAAGCAAATGACCCATAGCCAGATACAGATTACCTGTAACAAAAATAAAAAAGTCTCATAAAATATTCTGAGATATAAATATTAAATAACATAAATTGTCTGTGATAATTGGAGTAAAATGATGTATAGTTTATATAATATAATTATATGCGTATATTTGTATATATAAATATATAAATGTATGTATAAATTTAGAAATGCAAATACTCACAAGATGTTATGAGTATTTAAACTGTACAATTTTTAAGAAAATTTAACAAGAGCTGATTGTTATCATATTATTAAAATATTATTATAGAAACATGTTTATTCAATGTTAACTTTTTGTTTTTTATCCTACTCCATTTTCATTAAACATTATCACTAAAATTTGAATTGAAAATAATTTTCATTAATAAATGTAAATTTTCACAAAAGGTACAATATCAATTATATTTAAGTTAGAGTTAATTTACGGGTCATAGTTTTATATTTTAATGTTTAATAAAATCGACTTTAACTGTACAAAGTGAATAAAAATATTACATAATTAACACATTTTACATATGATTTTAGTGAATTCATTACATAAACGTACACGCTTATTTATTATATGAAGTATAGATCGTTTAACATTTAATATTTGAAGTTCAATTATATAATTTTGCTCATTGAAATACGATTATTTCAACATCCATAGTTTAAACTATCGTAATATTTTTTAACATATTACTTTGAAGATTAGATAGCATTTTTGTGGTGAAAATCATAAAAACTATCTAATTAGAAATATAAAATTATTATCTTAGATAAATATATTGTTATCTCATCTATAGTGATTTTTTTATTCTTGTTATTTATAGTTTATTGTTTTAATAAATAAATCTTTTTTGTGTATCAATTTGAATAAAGTAGGTAATTAAAAATCAACCTTTACCCTTGGGTTACTTTTGTGAAGTTATCATTATAAATATAATATAAAATGACGTATATAATCGATCCAAAATGATTACTTTTACAGGTATATATTGCTATTTCAGTATTATACATAACACGTACGTATATTCATAATTTATTAATAATTACATTTTCATAAATTCTAGGTATTTACTATATATTATAGAACCGTATATTATATACTATACTATTGTATAGTATTATATAGTATATATATAATATGTATATATATATATACAGAGTGTATCTGAAATGAGTTACATTCGTTAGTTGATTTTATTCTGTAGGGCAAAAAAATGGGGAAACTTTTTTTCATTTTTATTTTATTTCCAATATTTTGGACCTAACCTATATACTTGTTAAATAATGTTAAAAACTATAAATAACTTATATATACTACGTCCAATTACAATTCTTTGCCAAATTCTACTCTAAAAAGATGTGTCACATAATTTTTCACTAAAATGTCGCCAGGTGTGGCCAGATACTATTTGACAACATTTTGGTAAAAAAATGTGGGAAAAAGTGAAATTTAAAAAAAATCTTAAGATAAGCACATAAATGCTTCATACTTACTTGAAATAATTAAACACATAAAATGTGTGTATTTAACATAAGAAGAGGTAGGTTCCAAAAATATTTTTTAAACAAATAGTAGGTATACCAATAAGTATTATAAGGTATACCCAAGTATTTTCGTTCATATTTTTTTATCGAAAAAGTGCTTGACATGAGTAATAAACGTAATAAACTAAAAGTTATGCAACCATTCCGCCATTATCGATTTAATTAAGAACCGCCGTAATATTAAACATTCGATGTATATACTAACTATATATATACGTAGGCCGTACAAAAAGAAATAAGAATTGTTTTCTGGAGGGAAAAATAATTAAAAGTGGTAACACTAATTACGGGTGTGTAACAGAGACATCTGGCTATCATTATTTAAGTTTCAAATCAGTTGAAAACTTGCATGTCTGTGACTATTTTAATGAAGTGTTTTTGAAATCTGCCTTCAAAGTTTTTTGTGTCACGAAAATGGAGAAGAACTTAGAACAAAGATATGCAATTAATATTAGCTTTTAATTGAAAAAATCGTAAGTCAACATGTATAAATTGTTAAAAACAGCGTATGGGCAAGATGCTATAAGTATATATAACACGTTTAAAGACGGACGGGAGAGTGTAGCAGAAATCATAATTTTTCACTAAAATGTTGTCAGGTATAGCCACCTCAATGTCTCCTTGTGTCATTTTGGTAAAAAATGATATGACGCATCATTTTAGAACATAATTTTTCAGTGAATCACGTAGTATGGGTTATTTTTAGTTTTGAATATTATTTAACGATTAAATAAGTTAGTTTTATAATTTAAAAATATTATTTTCCAATTTTCAATACGTTTTATTTGAGTGATTACGATAAAAACCCTGTTTTTTATTAATTATGGAAATTAACTAGTAATCTAAACATAAGTTTAACAAATATAATTATAAACTAGTAATTAGATAATACATTTATTTTCGAGTACATTTAAAAAAATTAATTTTTATAATATTTAATCTTACATCTTCATAAATTTCGTTAGTTTATGGACTAAGTTTTATATTTTTAATCCATTTAAATTGTAAAATTGTCTTTTTAAGTAAAAGATTTACTTTAATTTATAACGTTATAATGAATGTTGTTTTTGTTAATTATTACATGACGCTATGTAACAGTGTATACGAGGTTTGTATGGAAAGTAATGTGCCTAAAATTTTATAGATTGAAAATCCATCTTCTTTTTATTTTATTTTTATTTTCCAAAGTTTTTTTAATTAGCTCTTTTTGACATAATGGCTGTCACGATCAATACATTTTTGTAGTTTCTCTGGCAGCTTTAATATACCTGGATCAAAGAAAGTCTTTTTCTGTTTCTGTTCCTTATTGACTTCTTCTTTTACTTCATTATTCGAGAGACTATTTTTTTATTTCGGGTCTAAAGGGTTAACCCAATATCATAATTTGTAAAAATAGGGATTAAAAAACTTTTCCCTTTCCTGAGCATATCGCTCGAAATATTTTCTAGAAGCTATGACACATTGATGTTTGTAGTCTTCCGCCAGCATTTTAGGTACAGACATACCGATACCTCAGTTTTACTTTAAAAATCTCTTGAATTTATATCTTTAAATGTCAGAACAATAATTCGAGTTCATTGACAGTTAACCGGCGATTTCGGCGCATAAAGTCTTCAAATTTTGCTACAATCTTGTCTGGAATTAACGGCCTTACACTTTTCGTCATGCAAATGCTGCGCGACCTTACCATAAACTTCAATGCTATTTTTTAATGTATTAATGTCTATATAGCTCTTATCGTACACCTCATTCAAATATGTATGAATTTCGATTTATATATTGTGTTGAAAAATCAGGTGATGGTACCAAATTTACATTTGATGAGATTAGGGATTGATGGTTTTATTTCAAATGCATATTAAAGACCAATTAACGAGTAAGATAATAAGATAATAATAATTTAACCAAAATACTACTTTTATGTGGCCGCATTTCACAATTATCAAACAAGTATATAAGAATAAATTAATCGACGGTCTTTTGCAAGTACAGTTCACAAAACTTCCACATTTTGATTATTTTTTGATTAAATTATTATACATTTAATGAAAAATTTGAACTTTACGTTAAATGTATTTATATTTTTTAAATATGCTGAAATTATACAAAAATTGTTATTAGATATAATTGAATAAAATTTCACTCATCTCTCATCGCATTTGAAGGATTTTTTTCATTAAATAAATGACATGTTAAGGTACATATTATTATTATAGTTGTAATACAATTTTTTAACAGAAAACATAAGCATAATAGATTAAAAGCCAAGCGAAAAACATTTTTTTTTTTTTTTTTTTTTTATTATTAGCTTCAACAACTTAGGTTATTAGCTTATACAATATTAAATTTGTGGATATATATATATAAAAAAACATTATTTACACTAGATTCTATTATACATGTTTATACGTTTGAGGTACAAGATGATTTGTTTGCTGTTTTCATCGTTAAGGCCTAGGGCTTCATGGAGACTGTCTGGGATTTCAAGGCTACTTCTGGATTCTGCATGTTTTCGGCAGTGGATGAGGAGGTGTTTGATTGTAAGAGTTTCACCACATGTTGGGCACAGAGGTGTTTCTTCTTTACACATGAGGTGGCCGTGAGACATTCTTGAGTGGCCAATTCGTAGTCTGTTGATAATTACCTCGTCCTTGCGATTGAATGATTGCGGTCTAGGCCAGTAATTGGTAGTGTTTTTAATTTCCCTAAGTTTATTGTCTGATGTACGTCGCCATTCGGATTCCCATAAGTTGGTGCAATAGGTGTCAATATTACTATGGATATCAATGAGTGAGGAGTGGGAGAGTACTTCAGACTTGGGGTTATTGATTGTTTGACGAGCTACTTTGTCAGCTTTTTCATTGCCTTCAATTCCACAATGGCCTGGTGTCCATATAAATCGTATGTTCTTATTAGCTTTGGAAATGATGTTGCTTATTTTAATTGCTAAGGTGCTCGAATGGATGTTATACTTTAAATTGTTAAGAGAACTGAGTGAATCCGTACAAATGTTAATAATAGGGTCAGGTAAATGAATGGCCAATTTGACTCCTTCGAGGAGGGCTATGTATTCCGCTGTATAAATACTTTTATGATTTAATAGTTTGTAAGATAAGGATAAGTCGTTGTATGCAATGCCAACACTTGTGTTAGTTTTGGAGGCATCTGTATAAATTTGAGGATTGGAAGGTGAATCATTCAAAATGTCCTTTAGTAGGTTTTTATATAAGGTGTTCATCGTTACTTTTTTGTTATAAATTGTTAAACTGGTGTCTTCAAGAAATGGTGGCGCTCTCCATGGAGGCACTAAATTAATTTCTCGTTTGAATATTAAATTAGGATCAATGTTAGTGATGGCCATTTCGTTTGTCATCCTTAAACCGAGTGGTTTTTGAGATTTAAATTAGTAGAAAATATATTTCCGAAACGATTTTTGATTAGAAATGAAAATGTTGAGTTATCTATTTTCTTTTTATAATGACATGTTTTTCATTATTTTATTTTATTTTTATTTTACCTGTAACATTTTTGTCGTATAGAATAAGTGCTCCGGTGATCTTGACATGCAATATGTTCTGATAGTAAATTGTATCTACTTAATACTTTGTTTGAAGAGGTTTTTAGATTTTTTAAGTAGATTTCTTAAGTGTAATTTAAAACAACTCAAAAAGTGCAAAAAAAGCTGATAAAATTGTCGCCATATATATTTTGGAGTTCGAAAATTGTAGTATTTTTAAGAGCTGAAAAAATAATACAAGCTTAGTTATATATAATATTTTGACAGTATTTATTATTTTTATTAATTATAATAAATTACTAGCATCGCTTAGGATCGTTTTTTCAATTCAAATGATTTATAATTGCTTTAAAATTCAAAATTATAACAGCAATTTAACATTTCTGAGTTAGCATCTTGAGACGACAGTGCTTATATTTATGGGAGTGGATTTAGTTATTTATAATATCTAGTATATATCAGTTATTAGACAACAAATATAGTTTTCCAGAGAAATTGGAAATTAAATGTTTCAAACGAAATAAGAAATCGATATTTAGTGATTGGGATTAGCTTGATTGTGTTTTGTAGTTTGTTCAGACCTTGGCTTTAATTTAGAAAAAGTTATTATCATATTCTTCTCATTATTAGTTATCGTGTGACGTCCAAATTAAAGAAAGTCTAATTAACTTCATCAAAACCTGCACCGTATCATAATCATGGTCAAATTACGATAACTGTGCGCCTACCTCCGCTGTCACCAGTCAGCGTGCATTGGTTATCGTACTAATTAAAATATTGTAATGTATTGGCCTTAGTTATAAAGAATACAACATTGTAGTCTTTGCTTTTCTTCTTCGGGGTGAACACATTACCACACCATTTATCATTTCTTTTTAAAACCAAAAGTCATGTTACTCATAGAGTAGATTCTCGTCCCGTCCCCGCGGCGATGCTCTCCGACGGGTAAGAACACCAAGGGTAGTGGTAAGTAACTTTGTTGAATATTTGGCCGGTACATTATCCATACTTTTCTCCTTTGTTTTTTTTTCATGTTAGTGTTTTACTATCTTTATTATTTTTCTATCCATATTTGTAAATATACATTACGAACAAAAGATGTAATTAAACGTCTCCGTCCACGAGTGTGGGACACTCCCTCTGGAGGTTTCTTTCGATACATAAAAAAAAAACGAAGGAGTTTTGTTGATTGAATTATGTTTTATCATCATTTTATTTGACAGTTTATAATCGTTAATCATGATGAACTATCAATTTTAATAAAATAGTATCTTAATATATGTATAATACCTTTTAAATGCATTTATTTTCAATTTTTTCAGTAAAAAAAATACATATGTAACTCACAGAAATTCGGTATAAAAGACGAAATTTAAAAATAAAATAATACAGTTTATTTTAAATATTTTATAATTTAATAAAAAAAAAAAATTATTTAAAAAAAATTAGCATTGTATTAAAATTCTATATATTATAAATTACCACAAATGAAAAATAAATTTTCTTTAAATGTACGGCTTTATCAATGAGATTAGATTTAGTTAAACTGAAAATAATAAAAATAATTATTATGACAAATAAAAGATTATTTATCGTAATTAAAAATGTCACGATTTGATTATTATAATATTCGCATTTTACGCTATTACAGATTATTGTATATTGGCAGATATTATAAGTCTCTCGTCAAGAGTGGATTAAGATTTGGTACAGTATGAAATTGCCCAAAAATCATGCGAAATATAAAAGTACGGATTTTTAAATACAGTTAAGTGTTTCAAAAACATAACAATTTATAAAAAATTTGAACAAGTTATTGAGGAGAATCTGGGCTTTAAGATATTATCCGAAATTTCAAACATTATGTTAGGAGTAGAAATTACAATGGATGATCTACTAGAAGATTTTTTAAGTGATAATTTAATATATTTTAAATACGCATCAATTTAATTAATTGACGTGGAGATTTTTGGTGTACAAAAACATGTTGGCTGATTACCGGCGATCGTTTACTTTTCAAAATTTAACAAAGTCTTTGACTGTGAATTGTAATGATTAAAAATGTGTAGTAAAAAAATATTATTTTTAATTGCCATTCAATGAAATTGGAATAAAAATGGAGTATAAAAAGATTATTTACTTATATTTATAAATTTAAAAAAAAAATGTTAAAGGCAATGGCATGAAATAGAAATTTCAGCACATATTTTAGTGTTTTAAGCGCATATGTGTATGCATATTTTGGTAGTTTTTAGTGTATTAACTTCCAGGTCTTAATTATTAACAAAAATAAAATTAAAAGTATTTATAATTCATATTTATATTTTATCAATAGTGATACTTTTGCATAAATGATTAATTATTTATTCCACGAATTTAAAGATTTATATAGTTTATACCCGCCCATGTTTTTATTACTTTCAAGCGTTATTATATAAAATAGAAACGGAACTACCACCTAATGTTAATTATTTAATCATGTATAGAAATACAGTATGTTACAGAATAACAATTGTTGTAATGTCTACAGATTATTTAGTTTAAAAAGTTACGGTATTTATATAAAAATCTCACAAAAGATATCTGTGTGATATAGTTTAAATGTAGTTAAATTAGTTAATAATTTAATTAGTTCTGTTAAAACTAAAATAAATAACTGTTAAAACTAAATTAAATATTAAGAGCTCAATATATTTTCCACAGCTTGTAAACTAGGTTGATAATGAGCTTGTATTGTTGATCCAGTTGGTATAATAGTTAGCTCAGCTATCTGTAAATATTTATTTTAATAATTAAACATAACACTTGTATTAAACATTTTATTATTTCTTTTAAGCTCTAAGTATAGTCAGTATAAATATAGTTTATACAGACAAAATACTTGACAAAGGTCAACCTAACTCTAATTTGTTTAATTACATAGCATAGATAATTGACAAGGTACAATAGTACAGATAAAATTAAAACGTTCGTCTTGATATAGATATATTATTTATATTTTATTTTATATTATGACATAATTATTATTTAAAAGAAATATGTTTTATATCTTCATACTACCATTTAAAAACTTGATCTAGTTGAGAAAGTGGGGTAAAGAAGGAGTAAAAAATGAAAGTGCCTAAGAAATGAACTTTTTTATTTTTAAAAAGTATCAAAACGTTTATTAATATTTTGGATTCAGGATTTACAGTTAACTGGATGTACAACAATTAAATATTAGGTACGGTATTGTACTCGTATATGACCTTTTAATTTAGGAATATCATCTACATTCAATTAAATATAAATTCATACACATAAATATATTATATTTTTGTATTAATTTTGTAGTAAGCATACTTACGAGAACATTTGGCGGTGTTGCCAATGAGCTAATAACTGCATTTGCAACATCTTCTGCATCAAGCAATTTACAGTTCATATTATCTGTTGGATAATTAAACCGTTGAGAAATATTTGCTAACATTTCTGTATTAACTGGTCCTGGGCTAATACTCTAAACATTAAATTATAACTATTAATAATCGTGGTATTTGTATATATTAACCTAATTTTTTTTCAAACTAAAACTATTAACTGAATTATTTAATTTGCCCTTCAAAATGAAGCTTTTTTAATGAAAATTCCTTGTTGCCACGAAGTTATATAGTACTTTTCGATCGACTATTTTAAACTTCATTAAAATGTAAGAAGACTGTTAGTATATGAAATATTTATATTTAGTTCAGGGTTGTAAAATTTTATAATATTTAGGTAAATTTATTACATTATTATAATTTTAATAATTTAAAATCAGAACTATTATTTTAATAAATTGTACGTGTGTATACTACGTACTTTAACATCATATTAAATTACACAATTCATTATTATTTAATATTTATAAATTAATTAAAAGGGTCAGGCTAATTTTTTTTATACATTTAAGCAGACATTGATTATAAGAAACATTTTATAAAATTAAAATTTGAAAACAATGGGGAAAAATGAAATGGAAGGTTGAACTACAATGGTCATTTATAAAATACGAAGAATAAGTTAGATATTGTATATATACAAGATATTATATATATCAAGAGTTATAATTTGTATTATTAGGAATTTGTTATTATAAATTTGACCATGGTTATATCATTAATTATTATTATGTATGACCACTTCTATAAATCATCTTCTATCAACACATATTCTACAATTTTTTTGTGATATGTAATTAATCATTACAATAACAAACACAATTTGACATATAATGAGTTAGTAAGTAGGTATCAATAATCAGTAAATGTAGGTACATTTTTTTATGACATTTCTAAATCTATCTAAAAATATTTGCATTTGAAACATCACAATAAAAAATATCCGACATATTCATGTAATTAGTAGGTAGCTGATTTTGAAAATAAAAATATAGCCTTATACAAATGCACTTTGTCTAATGTAAATAAACTTAGACATAATATAGAGAGAACGCTCATGTAATAATTGATTACATCGTGACTATACGTAATACTACATTTTAGTAGCGAGTAGATTGTTTGATGTTCCCCACTTCTTCATTTTCTCTCACCACAGTAGGTGATTTTTTGTACAGGCTTTCCAAAAGTAAATTGAAAAAATAAACAATAGTAGACTCAACATATTTTTTATACATATAGGTGTTTTACACTATATATATTATTTATGTACTATATTTACATTGTGTTTGTTCATATAGCGTGTAATTGTTTATGAATCTGAAATTAAATTTTATATATCGGGTACAAACGTGTAATAAGTCTACAAGAGTCTATTCAAAACGGAAGAAGTATTAAACATGTGTATGCACTACTATGTAGTATTATCGTGTTTTAAGAAACACGTGATGAATAAAAGATTCGTACGGGTACGTAAATGTCGTCTCTCTGTAACAAAATGGAATAGAGTACAGTAAATTACTCGTAATTTATGATAATTTTAGGTTAGGTTTAACCACCTTCAGTGACTTTCAGAAGTCCTGACGGAAATTCGGGCCCATCATTTTTATATTTAGTATTATTTGTTTGTAAATTGTATGCATAATTTGAATAGTCCTAAACCCAAGACAAATCTCTATCACAAATTTAGTGTTTAAAAAATACCGTATCTTAGTGAAAGCGGACATAATCTATTTTATTATATAGATATGTATGTATACTCGTATATGTATTTATTGATAATATACGACATACGGAATTTTAAAGAAATGCAATACGATATTGATACATTTTATTAATAAGAACTAAAGAATATATGGAAAAAATATGATGGTGAGTTTGAAAAAACTTAAATAATTAAAATAATTAAATTTAAAATTTTTAGGATTATAATTTTTTTCAAGCATACCTTTTATCAATAGGCGTATTAGATAAATAATTTGCCTTATAAGAGAGATACGAATAATACAAATTTCCCCAGATCTGGTAGTAACACACAGAATTCTTATATTGATTTAAACAGATTTAGCCTTTTTCGGCTATTGCGTATTTTTATATTCCAAACAATATTTATTTTAATATTTTTGGATTTGTATTCACTTTACACGTCAAAGAAAAAAAACAATATCTTAATTCATTGATGAAATATTTTATTCATAGTATTGAATTACTTTATTAAAATAATTTAAGCCCGGCAACGTCTATATACTGACAGCTGGTATATACATATAAATGGAACGTGGTATTAATACCTTTGTTATCTAAAGTAGTCTATAGTAATATAATTTATTATATGTACGCAACTTAAACAATATTTATTAAAACAACACTGATAATCAATTATAAAATTATTTACTATACACATCATAATATATACTATAATATTTGAACACATGTTCATATCATGACTACGCTCTTACTCTATGTGTTTTCCAGTAACAAATCTTCATATATTAAATTGAGTTGACAGTAATACTCATGAGAAATATTTTTAAATGAAGACTGAAATATTGTATCGATTAAATGTTTATATACTACAGAATTATTGGAAGTTATTAGCACCAATAAGAATTTCAAATACAAAACTACAAAATCAATAATATCGTACACTACAATAATATAATTAATAATTATTAATAATAATTATAGGTTACTTTAAAATTCATGTTAAATACTTAACAACGAACTACAGGCCACATTAAATACTTTCAACAGGATTCTATCTGAAATCACCACAATTTATTATCTCATGAAATGTCCCGAATTTACATTCATTCAACAACATATTCTTAGACTTAATATCTTGAAAATAGTACAAAAAGTTTTATGGGAAAAACAAATAGTGACATATATTGCCTCAATAATGTCTAAACAAAACATTTGATATAAGTTTAATGTTACAGCATATTTTCGATAAATTGTCATAAAATGATATTAATAAAATAGTTTATATTATATTAATTATCATATAATATAATATGAATGTAACTGTAATACTCTTAGATTGATAATTGACAATGGTGTATATAGGAAATATTGTAACAATTTTTTAAAAGTTGTCTTATATCTCTGAGGAGGTAGAGATTTTGGGGAGAGGCTCCAGCCCACTAAACTCCTTTATATACGCTACTGATAATTTGGTAGTGGAACTTTTTTTACAATATGTGTTTATTATAACAATAAATTCTTTAATAAAAATTAGTTATTTTTTATAAATGTGCAAATAATTGCATTTTTTCTTACAAAATAATAAATACTATAAAATCAAAAAAAAAAATATATTATACAAATTTTTGGTTATATTATACTTTACCGAAACTTTGATTTTTGAGCCAATTAATTGTAGTTCGTGTCGAAGTCCATCACATAGTACCGTAACTGCATATTTTGAAGCATTATACATTTTGAATGCGAAATGTGGAGTTTTTCCATGACCAGCGATACTAAAATAACATATAAGTTATACTTACTTTATTATTATATATTCAATACGAAATACGAGTATTATTGAAAAATGTAAATTAATATAAATAAGCAAATCAAATGTATAAGAGCTAATACAATAATAAATGCCAACTTCGATAGGACTTCGGATAAAAATTACTTGTGTTACCGAAAAAGTCATGTGTGATATAATATATGCAATCGATTATGCACTATTATATAGCACTAATAATATTTTTTGAGTTAATTATCGTTTTATTGCAAGTCAGTTATCATGTCCAATATAATCTAAATGCTCATTGTATGTGAACTGAGCACCATAATTCGCTTTCATTTCGTTGAAAGCATATTTAAAATTCACTGTCGGATTATGTATGATTATAGTAACAACATTATGAGGAACAACCGTGTGTAAGTCATCAAAAACGCACAGAAAGTTAAAATTTTAAAGGTACACGTAAAATTCAAGTTAAGATAAGATTAAATTAGAACCCACTAATGTCTACCTACTCATTTCCATTTGATAACATTACAAAAACATTAAAATAAAAACATACTCATTGAGTCTTGTACTAGTTGTAGTTGGTATTGAATAATTTTCATATGCACTATGTAATTACATAGTGATAGTCAAGTTTTTCGAGTAATATAAGTTATGCGAAATATTTCATAAAAAATAATCGTTTTTAAAAGAATGAAAATCAAGTTTCGCGTGGAAATAAATGAAAGTAATTTCTTATAATTCTTAAATTAATGAAATAAAATTGTTTAATACTGTTTGATAATAATTACCTATTTATTTGAATAATATGACCATCGATTTTATTTTTCGTCATTGATTTATAAGCTTCTCTTGAACACACACTTAATGCCAAAACATTTAGATTCAATGTTTCTTGCCAATCTTCCAGCTTCCCATCTTCGAGTATATAATAATTATTTTATTATTTAAATGCACCATATTTCTTTTTTACTTACTCAAAAGACTTGTTACTTTTGCAATTCCTGCATTATTAATTAAAATACTGTGACCACCTAATGTTGAATCTACCCACGAAAAAATGTCTTTTACAGCTTGTTCATTAGTAACATCACATATTTTTGTGTATATGGTTCCATAATCTTTTTTATTTAATGATTCAGCTAATTCCTGACAAAAAATATTAATTCATTAATATGTATAGTTTTCACATTTAAGTTGAAGCTAAATGTTTTCATTATAACTGTTAATCTATTAATTTTAAATATTAAAATCAAATACAATTATTTAATATTCATAAAATACACAATGCCAGTTTACAATCAGTGTGTATAACTACATTATTCTTATAGTTTTAACTCCTCTTTGACGGTTTGGCGTTTTGAATTTAAACATAAGTACATAACTATTTTAATAATCGGTTTCAATAGATATGTTATTAGTATAATGTAGGAGGTAAGTAGGTGGTTTAGCATAGTTGTTAAAAAATGTAATTAATTTTTTTCATTTGTTTATTTGTTCATTTCTAACTAATATTTCTGAAGATTGAATAGTTTATAAATAAAATAAACCTATATATGTAATTGTATATTTGCTAATAACGTAGATATATTTAGAGAAATGTTGTCAGTTAAATTTTTTTAAATAGTGTTGAATTATTTTACACATTTGGGCTAAAAAATAACTAATGCAAATGTTAAACTAATTGTGTAATATTTTTAAATTAGTAATTTATAACTCGTGAGTTATGTTATGTTAAATTATGGTTATATTAATAACGATATAGTTTTTTTTGTGATATATAAAAAAAATGATAAAATTAAGTCAATATTTTTGAACTATAAGGTTTATTTTTTTACTAAACCTATGTAGCATACAATTCGTTTTGACGATTATTATATATTACAGTATAAACGTTTTATATATGCAGCCTGGAGTTTTGGAAAAAGATAGGGTGGCAAGAATGACAGAATGTGATTGAGATGAAAGAATATGATGAATATTAAGGGAATTTAGTAAAGATTGAAATTGTGAGCGCTCTAAAAACAATAAGGGACAATTGAAAATAATATGGGTAATGTCACAGAAAGTAGGATTATTATAAAATATGCAAAGAGGAGAGTTGTTTAGGGACATTTTAAAAGAATGTGAAAGAAGTAAATTGTAACCAAAACATAAGCAGGAGAAAAAGCAGATTGCTTTCCATGAAGGGTTATGTTTATAAAACAAAGGGTAAGGTGGGATAGAGGGGTTTAAACTTCTGTACCAAGTGGCGAAATGTTGAGCTAGATTTATCCAAGTTTATACCATAACTAACGCAAGTTTTAAAATTGGGGCAGAAATCGGATCAAGGTAATAAAATAATCGATAGACATCGGAACGAGGCTGTCGATTTGGCCAAAGAATTGGCAATTTCATTACCAGAGATACCTGTGTGACCTGGAATCCAAAGAAACTGGATGTCAAAGCCTGAATCTTTGAAGAAGTGAAGAAGATGTCTGATTTGGAGTATAAAGAAATTATGTGAGGATTTAAAAACATTTGAAGACAGAAATTTAAGACAAGAAAATGAATCAGTTGCCACAAGAAATGTATTTAATAGTAAAGTGGAATGAGATTCGATAAACTAAACGTTTAAGTCAGATATTATAATTATTGTCGGATTAAGTTCTGAGGATTTTTTTTTTATTTTACCCATGAAAATGTCGAGACTAGTTGCTAATATAATGTGTTATAATTCAAACCATTTAATTTAAACGTTAAAATATGGGAATTATTTTTTGAAAATAATTTTGTCAAAATAAAAGTTGTTTTGATAATTTTTCAGAATCGACTTGCGCGCATTAGTCAATAATTTTAGAGTTCTCTTACAGGGATTCTGTAATCGTAATAGTTTAAATTTAGACATTATTTTTAAAAAATATTTCCCATATTGTAACGTTTAAATTTAAATAAACAAATATATTTTATTAATTATCGTTTTTGATTTATTAATTATTTATAAGAAAGTATGGGCCACCCTGTTTTATAATAACTATCTGAAGTACTCAATACCCAGTATTGCACGGGTACAAGAAGTTGTTTGATAAAACGATTCAATATTATGAAAAATAATAGACTTTAATACATATTACGGTAAACCAATTAAAATACAAATAAGCGTAATATGTTTACATAAATATGATTATAATTTATCAAATATATTTATGTTTTTAGAAAATTATTAAAAATGTAATAAAAAGTTATTTATATTTAATCAGTTTTTAAAAACACATGTAATTACTCGGATTAAATTGCGTTACACCAATATAAACATGTAAATACGTTTATATATATACTTATATACGTATAAATGGAATTTACGTTTTTTTTTATTATATCATATATATAGTTATAGAAATACATAACATTATGACAATAATTTTTTAGTGTTCATTGAGATAAATTTAAAAACCCCCCCCAAAAAAAACTAACTAATGATTTAAATTTAATTGGTTTTCGTAAAAACTAATCCGTACAAGTAAAAAAAAATTGTATTTATAATAAGAAATAAGTAATAAGTAAGTTAAAATACAGCGTTTATTTGTATACGACATTATGCTCGTAGTAATATTTAGGAGCGAAGAAATATTGTTTATTGTTAGAACTTGCTCAGGAACGAGTCACAAAGAATTATCTGAGGGAAAAACATGGACTGTTTAGATCAACGCCTGTGATTTACAGAATTTACCCTTGGGCTTTATTTAAATAGTGAATACAAAAAAAATTTAATAAACACACATACTCATAATATTTAGAAGTAGATAAGTATTTGTAATTCAAAATAATCCATAAATAAAACTATCCCCGAGAAAAATTCTACAAAATAAAAATAAAACTGCACCTTAATCAAGTTAATTGATTTCAGAGACGACCTCGAACAACCCAGCCATATAGATAATACGTGTTTTTTCGATTTACCTTAAGTTTCTCTTCTCGTCTAGCAAGTGCTACAACGTGAACACCGTATTTCACCAACTCGACCACAATGGCTGCACCAATTCCAATACTAGCACCGGTAACTATTGCCACTTTGCCTTTCCACTGTTCCATTTTAGTAATTTTGTGTTCGACGGTTACAAACAAACAACACTGAGTAATCGCATGAGCTATACACTATATAATGAAATGATCCCATCGAAATTGTTTGTTATGCAATAATGTTTTTAACACCGTAGATGAAAAATCGCCACATGGCGCGCTGTAATCGCGTGTGCGTGTAGCTTCGCTGGCCATATGGCATACCATATCACGGCGATGATTACAATAGTAGTGGGAACTGAAAAAAATGAACTCGAAAAAAAATGTAAATCAAGTGTAATTGTATTAACATAACAATGAAATCTTATACATACTCTGATTTTTTAATTTCACGCTTTACGTCCAATTTTCAAGCACACATTGTTTCGGTTCACTTTCACTATATTTACTTGTTACTTTTTTTCGATCATTTCATATGCATTTAATACTTTTTATTTTGGAAAATACAATATTTACCAAATATCAAATGACTATACATAAAATTAAATCCACTAGAGAATATTAAAATCATCAAATTTGGTTAACATATTATATTTTCCTTTATTAATAAATACCTATCTACTATATCTAATGTATATTAACGTGTATATTAAAATTTTAATTGTATATTATCTATTTATTTTCACGGAATTTTAATATTAATTCAGCCTAATCTAACATAATATATCGTTACAAATTATGTCGTACCTTATTATGAAGTGTATTCTTATTTTTTTTTTTTAGTCATAAATGTTAACACCTATGTTTACTGAATTAAATATTTTTATCTAAATACGATAAATCCATTCGGTTGATAATTTTTGTATGCTTAAATTTAAGTTAAAAATACATGATAAATATATAGGTATTATTCAAATAGTGTAAGTTCTATAATACGTTATTAATTAAGAAATTGAGGACAATGATTTACAAAAATTATTTTACAGTTTCTGAACTGTGTAGTTGGCAATAGTTAATAATACAGAAATCCCTTATAAGCTATAAAGTTTATCGAAACCCAATATTGAACTTCATTTGCACAAATATTACATTATTATAAAGTAGAATCTTACAAAAAATGAAATATTTTCTTATTTGTAATAAATTCCTTCTTAGACAGATTTCTCTGCAATATTTGCATAAAAATTGTCCTATTGTTATGTATGATTAATAATAATATAAATTAAAACTAAAACATATACATAAATTATTAATTAATAGAATATATCAATCATAGTTAGCGAAATCAAACAGCTACTGATATCGATTTAAGTGGGTTGATTAGAAAAAGATTTATTAAAGATATAATAATATATAAATTAATATATTAATTAATTTAATTAATCTTTAATAATAATATATAAAGATTTTTCATATCGGTATTTTTGGTACACTGTTTCAAACCGGTATTGAAATGAATACCGTACTACCGGTATTCATTTTCCATACCGTCAACCCTACCATTCAATTTTAAATTTTAACTGTTGATCGAAATATTTGTTGATTTGCGTAAGTATTTGACCTACATTAGCAACTGCCAAATAATGTGAGTTAATCATTGTTTATTTATTCAGTTTATTATTTTCGTGTTATTAAATTAAACACACTTTTACAAATTGTTTTTCTGAATTTCGAACTTAAAAATAAATTAGATAAGGATAATTATCTATATCTAATTTATTTATTCAAGTTTGGTTTACATATTAAAAGTAAATTAACAACAACTACTTCCACTTATGATGGCTACCAATATAAACTTTCAAAACATAAGTATGAATATTTACTCAATTTATCATATATATTACGTGATCGTATTAAATTCAAAAATACCTCAATACATTCAACACCATATATGTAATAAATTTTAACTTCAAGTTTAATGAAAAAAAATATTATTATGTTTACCTATAATAATAGTAATTATAAGGAAATCATCAGCGAGCAATATTAGAGCTTCCGCCCATTTGACGTTAACTCTTTCGAAAATCTTGCAGAATACAATCAAGTGCCTCAAGTCCTTTCTTATAGGGCATGAAACAATATCCTAAATAATGATTTGACATGTTTTTAATACAGTTGCTATTTCAGAAGTTTTCCAAATATTGCAAAAAAGATCTGCTGCTAAATTTAAATTTAATAGCAGCTTGATGCCGAATGCGTCGTGCGTCCTCCATCAAGTAGCGTTCTTGCAATCCACGACGATACTGCAGTCAGAAAAAATGAAGCCGGAAAATTGCAGTAGAAAAACTTTAAAACAAATTTTATACGATACGTTCCTTGTTGTTTTACAATGTAACACATGAAAAATAATTTGAAACAAAAATAAAAAGGAAATTGATTTAATTTGATGCAACACGTAATTAACTAAACCATGTTATTGAATTAAAAAAACAAAATATTTTAATGTTTTTTACTGTTCAACAATATTCGTAAACATAAATAATATAAGCAGAGAATTCTTAACAATTTTTTTTTTTTTGCAAAAAAAGTTGAATTTTCTTCGTAAAATGATTTCTCGATAAATCGGTAGAATGGTAAAAAACTTAATTATTTCTATAACCAGATTTCTATGAAGAAATTGTTCGAAGCAATATTTTCAATAACATTAACTGTTGAAGCCAATATCATACAGTTTCCCTTCCGTTTCGGCTACACATATATTAAAATAGGAATACCTCATTAATTATTATTATTTGTTTATATGAATTTTATTATCATTTTCATTAGTCCATCTGTTTATGTGAATTTTTTATTTTATATTTTTAAAAAGGAGGCCAATGTATTTGTTGTCGTAAATATATCGTCGCGTTGCGAGGTTATTTAAAAATTGAACATGGTAATGTGTTTATAATCACAAAAAAAAAAATTTATTATAACATCGTTGTAAAATCAAAACAGAATAATTTTATTTTTAAACGTTGTAAATACATATTCATTCTAATTCTTTTCCATAAGTCCTTAAGAGGTTGCACAAACATTCTATCGGGTCGTCTGAATGGTGACGGATAATGTATATGGTTCCTTGTCAAATTTTACCCTAAAATTATGTGTCATATCGTTTATTACAACGATTAATTAAATGTCGACAGGTTCCATTATATGGCCACACCTGGCGTCATTTTGGTCACGTGGTATTTTTAGTTAAAAATATTATATAACGAGTAAATAGATTAAGTCCAAAACATTGGAGATAAAGAAAAACGGAAAAGGTTTCATCATTTTCTTGCTCTACAAAATATAATTAACTAACGAGTAAAACTCATTTCAGATATACTCTTTTTTTTTTTTAATTTGTCTACATTATTCTATTATGTATTTTTTCATAATTTTATAACTTGCACATTCATATACTTTTACTTATTATTTTCTATAACTGTTAATCGACTTTTGATTTTTAAATGGCTATATGTTTTTAATTGTAAATTTTAAGGAATATATATTAATATTTCCCTATACTATGTATTTTAACGAGAATTTACACTTGTTGATTTTTAAAATCAAATGAATTTTTCCCGAATAATGATCGCACTATTTTAATTCATGACAAGGTAAAATATATAATAGGTATTTAGAAATTACATTAAGTTTTTGTTACAATTTATACAAATATTTGATGTGACCCCCTTCACCTTTACAGCACATATCTAAGCGATAGTAGAATTTTTCATAAATATTTTGAAGCATGTCGAATGTAATCGAGCTGATGGCGTCTATAATTGTCAGTCTGTCATGTCTGTTTTTGAGTTCATCAAAATATTTTGGAAGAAGAGGAATTTAAACAGTGTCTTTTATGTACCCTTGTTTAAGCAAGCTCTGTGGCGGCACATCGAATAGATTTTCGCGAACTTCATATGAAAATTTAGCGACATTTTGATTTGGAGTTTTTGGTCGACCTGATGACTTCCTTTTACACAAACAGCCGGTTTCATTAAAGGTTTGATACCATCGTCGAATACTCTGAGGTGTTAGAGTTTCAATGTTAAACTGTTTAATATTGAAAGGTTTTAGAAATTACGCTGAACGAGGATGACAAATCCGCACTTTTCGAAGCTTAGCACATAAAACGCCTTTTGCTGTTCGGTCGGCATTTCTACAATAATTAATCAAAGACTGTCGTTCTATTCAGGTACACTTCAGCGCTATCAACCTAACCTATCGTGCCAAAAATAACTTGGGATTCCTCCCTTTAGTATGGTTGGTGATTCATTTACCAAATACTATGAGTTTAAAATTTGTAGCTTACTGAAACCGGACGAATCTCTTTGGGACACCATGTATATTCCAAGTAATATCTAAAATAATAAAATGTACCTATGAATATTATCTATATTTGAGTATTAGTCAAATATTTACGTTATATATCTTTTTTCCAAATAAATAAACATTGCTGAATGTTTCATAAACTATGAATATAAAAAAATTCATACATTTCATATAGTATATTCTATTATATTATAATGTATACAACTGTTTAATACTTTGTTATTGCATTAAAATTTTTCGATTTTTAGAACACAACATACATAAATGGATATTATTATTTTCCATACACAATACATAATTCTTGTCTATTATTTTTGAACTCAATTATTTATGGGTAAATTTCAAAATCTTCTGTAATTTAATTTGACATAAAGAAAAAGAGAATAATATATACTCGTATTATTTATTTATTTTAGAGACTTCATTCACTCTAATATAATGGTCCCAACGTGGATTTATTGTTCTTGTTATTTTGTAAAAATCGAATTAATTGTTATAAAAATAATTTGACGGCGCTCTGTATAGGCGATTGAGGTACAGCCGTGCGCTGCGAGACCACTGTTTCCTATGCACATTCCGCATTCCTATGCATGTTGGTATAAACAGTTAAGGCAAATACGAAGCAGTACATTATTTATTACTATTATTATTATTTTGTGTTTAATATCACATAAATGTATAATAATATACACACACCCAATGGCGTACACAGATATTTTCAATGATGGAGGAAGGAAGAGGCTTATAAAATAAAAAGGAATTAAATTTTTATACAAAGATTTTTAGTATTTTATTATAAAACCAGTGGTGTACTTACGGGGGGGTTAACCCCCCACAGCGCCAAAGAAAAAAGTTAAAAATTATACAGTTTATACTATACAAATATTATTTGTGAATTAGTCGCTTTATTATAATATACCACATGGCTGAACAAAGTAGACATGATATGCTATATATATTATATACCACAGTAGATGGTATTTTAATATTCTAAATAAAAATAAAAAGGCATAACGATAATAATAGACCTAAACACAATCAAGAGAAAAAAAGGAATCCAAACTATGTGTTACTTAAATCAAGAACTATTTTATTTTTATAAATAAAAATAAGCTTATTCTTAATAGTGATTTTAATCCAAATGAAATTCGTGAAATTATACAATCAATTAACGTTATTATTAACCAAAATTATTTCCAATACAATAATATATTATATACGCAAAAAGAAGGTCTTGTAATGGGTGGTCCATTTGTGTGCACTTTCATCGGAATTATACTTGATAGATTATGAAACAAATAATATACATTCCAACAAATTATATGGTCCATTTATTAAAGTTTATTTCAGATATGTAGACGATACATTCAATTTATTTAGAGGTACAAATAGACAAGTAGAAATTATGGTTAATAGTTTAAATAAATTTAATGAATATGGTCAATTTACCCTAACAACACAATTAAACAATAAGATTAATTTTCTAGATCTTATGGTTAGTTGAGTTAATTATACATTTTAATTTAATACTTACAGAAAACCTACACAAACTGATTCTATTATTCCTTATGATTCTTATTTTTAACTCTGTAGTTGTAGACTTGAGAGCTTACTTTCAAATGAATATAATTATAAACATGAGCTTAATATTATATATGATATCGCACTTAAAAATAAATATAATTTAAACACAATCAATAGAATACATAAAAAATTTAAAAAAACATAAAAAAACCTTAACAAACAAATAATGTAATTAATTATTGTAGTAAGAAATATCAAAATTTATTATCAGAAAATTTCACAACAAATTTAAAAAATAATGTAAATAATATTAAAATCGCATTCAATACTAATAATAATTTAATCAAACAAATAAATTACAAAATAAAATAATTTCCAAATAATAATTTTAATAAATTTAATTTTTCTGGTATTTACAAACTTAAATGTAGTTGTAATAGGTTTTATGTTGGTAAAACGAATAGAAATTTTAATACAAGACATAAAGAACACATCTCTGAAGTAAGATAAAAAAAAACCAATCCAAATTTAAATTGTGCAAAACATGTTTAAGAAAATAATCATCTTATTACTTTTAATATACGTAATGACTTAGAAATTTTAAATATACAACATAATATTTATATCAATTCGGTTTTGGATTATTTTGAAAAAATATCTTAAATATAAAAACAGATTTTAAAAATAACATTCTATATCAATGTAAATTAGATAATATTAATATTGCACCATAGTTGCTTTCATTATATACACAATTTCTTTGCTTTTTGATATATTTTTATTATTTATTTTTTTCTAACTCTATATCTTTTTATTATAATATTCAAAATATTCTCTATGTAATTTTGTCTATTTCTCTGTGCAATTTTTTCTTATTAACTTTACTTTTAATTTATTCCTCAATTGTTGTATTTTATTAACCTAATGATGATATTTTGTCGAAACCAGTAGTAATAAATACACATATACAACAACTTTTATATTTTCTTCTTTATTCTTTAATCAACAAAATAGTCATTGGCTTTTGTATTTAAGTATATTATATATATATATATATAATATATTTTGTTTATAATATATATATATATATATATACATATATGTGTTTGTTTATTTAAATATATATATATATATATTTTTTTATTTATTAACACAACATAATATAATATATAAAATATTGAAACTTCGACCTCATACTAATAATAATTATTATAGGTTATAATCTAACCTAGTTTAGATAAGTAAAATTATAAAGTTATAAATTATAAAATTTACCAAGTTATAAAAATCCTATTTAATATAAAATTTAAAAGATTTTTAAATAGTTAATATATTTAATACATTAAATAAAATATTAAACAATATTTACTATTGAAAGTAAAATAAAATTTGTAAAAATCTTTAAATATTTAAATTATCATACTGTTGCAATTATCAATAACAATTATATTTTTTTTAAGATTATGAAAGAAACTAGTTTTTGACACCACCAAATTCTGCAAATACCATACACAATTTACACAATGTACCTTTCATTTCAGAATATAGAAACCAACTATCTGTTGTTAACTGATGATACTGAGACTTCATTTTTTTAAATTTATTATGTTCTAGTATAGGAAAAGTGTAAGCAATAGCAATCCATTAGTAATAATCTAAAAATGTATAATCATATAATTCACAATCTAAAATTTTATATAGAATAGATAGATAAATTAATAACTTACATAATATTTTTAATTGCCAGTCAAACTGTGATTAATTTTTACAAAAATACCAATTAATATCATTAACTCAGAGAACAACATTAGAAAAGTCTTTTAAAATTTTTTTTTACATTTCTTTAGTGTTTTTTACTTACATAATATAAATATAATATGTATGCATAATCATAATTTTTAATTAATTCACCATCAATATCAAAATAAAATTGTTTTATGTAACTTCTTAGTATTTAAAAATTATATATCACATTTATTTTGTTTTTTTTTGAAGTGTCCCATATTTTTATTTTTATTTAATGGTCACCCTATGTTATTTAATATTGCTTTAAAATGTTAAAGCAATTGTTATTTTACAAAAAAGTTTAGCATACTATTAGATTATATGTAGTGAGTAATATATATATAATATTATTATAAATATTATATTATAGTACAATTTCCCCCATCTATATCCGGCACTGCTCATTGGACATATTTAATGTTTGTTAGTCTGATATTTTAAGAATATATAACATTCCCGAATATCGTTTCATTATTATTTTCCTATTGGTGTTGATACTGTGGTATACATATAGTTTTATAACAATAACTATAATTATAATTAGAATATTATTATTATTATTATTTTGTTTTTAATAATAAAATATGAAAAGAATTAATGAACATTTTTATGCAAATAAAATTAAAAAATTGAACGGTGATGACATTAACCAGAATGAGCAGAATGTGGGAAAAAATCTAATTTTATTGTACACTTGGAAAAAACTAGTAAATATGTATATAGACATATAAAATATTATACCTTTATATTTGCTTTGACCTAAGTACAATACTCGTATATTTCAAATTATATTTTTGATAGATAACTCATTTGTCTTCCTTTTTTTTAGTTTAAAAAAAATGGGGTTTTGAACAAATAACATAATAACTAAAATTTATTTTTAAAACATTGAATATTCAATAATTATAATATTATTTATGTAACGTATGGTGACACTGTGTGTCACTTTGACACACATGTTAATGTTTTTTCTTTTAAAATAATAAATAAAGTTATAGTGTACAAAATTACCTTAGATGAATTCTTTTATGCATTCTCACTTATTACGTCCGCAGCAACGTTACGAGATATCACAATATGTATATTATTATATGAGATAGCAATACAATTTAGGTGTTATTGTATTTTTTAAATTTCATTACACTATAATAAATAATGCAATACACATTTGAAACAAAATACAATTATTTTAACTTAGCATTTGCATATAATCTTGTATTGCATAATAATTATATTTACTTAAATAAATATGTTCTATCTAATTACTATTAAATGTTTATGACTTTCAACCAAATGTCAACCTATAATCGTGTTTCCATCATATTTAGAAGCATAATATTATTTTGAAAAATTGTATGCATAAATATTAAATTTGAACAGTTTATTATTTTAAAACTGGAAGCTGTTCTGTAAATAATGGGTTTACTCTAAAATTCGATTAAAAATGTGTAAAATTGTCTGTAAATGTATGCTTTATACGTACTATCAATACACTAATTACTACAGAGAGGACAAGATTGCACGCGAGTGAATACCGAGGTAAATATATCGGTGTATCGAGAAACAAGCACAAACTACATGATGTAACCATGACAACTGATGACGTCACCAAGTGGTCTTTTTCAAACACTTGTTACCATGTCTATTGATTACGTCTTCAAGTGTTACTAAAAAGAGAGTCACGTAAATTCTTGACAGGCCCCCAGTGAAAAGACATTTTCATGCCAAACTCAACATAGAAAGAAAACGAATAAAATGTACATAGGTATTTCCAAGTAATTAAAAAAAATTGCAAGATATGGGGGAAGGTGACTGCTGCCTTCGCCCCAGCATCCGGATTTTTAAACAGAGGCCGCTGTAACGAAAAACTCTATGTTATACGTAGTCTCTTAAAAAAAAAAAATCACTACACACCGAAAGGAAGTATAGCAATCGCAAAAGACGTAACACATTTAACATTTACGGATAGCTGAACAATGGTTTGGGAAAATTTTGAATTAACGTCGATATCTGTAATACGCCACATTCAAATTGGATTATGTGTACGAATATCTCGCAGTTTACGTCACACACAACACGTTCGTTTTTAAAATACATATGCATTTTTGAAATCGGACCAAGGATTGTGTGAATCGCCCTATATATGATATAATAATGTAATATATATCAATTTACGAATATTGGTAGAAGTATTGGTGAAAAACGAAAAAGCGATTTCCGGTTACAGCCTAACCTTAGAAATTAAATGGTCGTCATAGATACGGCAACGAAACAATAGCGTAGCACATACGTGTGTGTAAGAACGAGCACGTTGAACTACCGTCCAATCGATGTCATCTGCCTGCAATACATACGTAAATGGCAGCACAATGTCCTCGCCGGAGACAACGACAAACGATACGGAACATCCAGACTGTGTACACGAGTGCCTTAAGTACGTACCAATTTATAGTAAAGGCGCGTTTTCCTGTTCAACGATCGATGACGACGACGACGACGACGACGACGATGATGACGAAGACGTGAAACGTATTTTAGCCGAACATGGTGAACTCGAGCCAAAGTACTGCGAGACTATAGGATTTTCGTCAGCGTATAAGGCAGCAGCGGCAGAAGCGGGCTTGCCGTCAGTGATGGAAGGGTTAACGATCGATGACAATTACAAGGACTGGGACGAAGCGCTGAAAAACGTGAGTACCGTGTATCCTCCATTAGGCGTCACCCGAGCCGTTTCTACATCGTTGAAAATCCAGAGATTAGACGAACTGACATCCGAGGTTCGTGGTGCCGACTGTGATTGTCATCTGGCCGACCACTCGACCGCCTGGGAACTTCGGAAATGCTTTGAAGAAGCTCTGTACGAACGAGACTCCGAAGATTTCGTCGTGGCGCAACCGTATTGCGTGGCCAACAAGAATTTGGATTTTGGCAAACCGAAAATATCGCATAATGCCATACACGCTTCGAGGAAAAAAGTGGAAAACTGGATGATCAAATATATGGGAGACGAAGACATGACAACTACATCCGCGACGGCTTATCATTAGTAGTAGCTGAAAAATACCTAATTACCGTTCATAGAAACAGTTGTTATTAAAGCGTAAAATTCTCATTTTCACAGCCAATTTTTGTATTTTTTAATTTAAAATTAAAGTACCCTATTATAATACTGTACATTAAATAAAAAATCTAAGTATCTGGATGGATTTTTTGTAGCTTAAAGTTTATACAGAAACAAAGTGGTGCGGGTGAAAACTAACAAATTAATAATTATTAATCTGTCCCATAACATATATTCTACTAAATTAATAATTAAAAATATGTAGTTCAATGGGCTGTGATGAGCATTGTCTATTTGTTACATTAACTAGTATTTATAACCAATGTTTTTATTAAAATAATAAAATAATAATTATTAATATATATATACATATCTTTTAAAAATGAAATTAGTTAACATTATATCACTTGTAATTGTCTCTCGGACAGTCTTTTTAATACCTTCAATTAAAGTCAAATGCTTTGGTATTATATATTATGGTTAAGTCCAAAATTGGCTAATTTGTACATTATACAACTATAGCAATATTAGCTAAAATGTTGTAATTTATATTGAATGTAAGATTATTGTAAATAATGATGATGATGATAATAATAAAATATGTATTATTGTATGGGCAATTTATAGGGCAATGCATTTATATTTTTAAATTATTTAGACACCAAATTCTTTCATAATACCAATGTAGGGCCTTAATAATATAAAGAACATTTTTAAATGGTCTGTAAGATTACACACAAAATAAAATTATGATTGGTATGGTATAAATAATAGGTACACACTTATACTATTCAATAAATTGGTATTTATTTCTTTTTAAAAAAAAGCTATTAAACCAAAGAAAGTTATATCATATACAAACAAAATTAATTTTAACTGAAAAATTGATACAAAAATTTTATGAATTATTATCACTTTGTTTTAAAACAAACAAAAATATGTATATATTACAGAATAACTGAAAAAAATATAAATATTTATTATTTATTCATAATGATAGAAAAAATATATTTACTTACTAAGAGCAAAACAAAATTGGTTTTTATGAATTCAATAAATTAAATTAAAAGCATAATTATATATAAAGACAAAAGTAGTACTCATACAGTTAGAAAAAAAAACTAATAATAATAATAATCAAATAAGTAACTATTATTATATTATATTATTATCCGGTTGTACATTAAGATTCATTTCTTTCAAATACTTTTATGAGTTGAGACAGTGTGATATCGTCCCAACTATCCAACCCTTGATCAATGGAAAATATTTTTGTAATATTTTCCTCAATAGAATTCCGTATAATAAAGTGATGTACAAATGTTGGTCTAAAAACGTATACATATAAAATGTTAATAAAATATTTTATGACAGTAACTAAAATATTGAATTGTTTATATATATATATATATATGTTTAGTTACTTGGTTTGTCCTATTCTATGAATTCGGCCAATTGCTTGAAGTTCATCAACTTTGTTAATTACCGGTTCCATAAAAAATACTCTTGTTGCTTCAGTTAAATTCAATCCTTTTGACCCCAAGCTCAATTTCATTAACAATGCGTTTATTTTATCATTTGTCTACAAACATACATAAAATATTTTATTTGATTATAACCTCCATGATTAGATAATTTACTGACCTTGAAATCATTTAATGTTTTTTTATATTTGTTTCCAGTTTTCAGTATTCTATAATTAATAGAATTTTGTTTTAAAGCTTCTCCAAGAAGATTCAATACTTTATCCCACTGAATTCCATTTAAATTACAAATTATTTAGTAAATTAATTTTTATGTTACATAATATGCTTGAAATAAATAATAAAAAATAAAACTCACAGTTGAGAATATCAAAACTTTAACCTTAGGATCCTCAGTTATCAATTCCATTAATTTCAAAATGACACTTTCAATTTTAATAGAAAATGATCCTTTAATTACTACACTGGGTACTTCACCATTTCGATTGTTTTCAACGTAAGATATTGAATCCATTGGGGTATTGTTTCTGCACATTGGACAAACTATATCATAGGCATCAGAATAATTGCACAATGATGCTAAGCATTGATTACACACACTGTGACCACATTGTAATACTGCCCACTAGTTAAACAAAAAATATAATTGAATGTAACATACAATATGAAATGTACATAAAAATTATTACTGTACATACTCCACAATTGCTAACAAGACAACAAATCGGACATGGTTCAATCTCAGTAGAGTTTTCTTTTTCTTTTTTTAAATTTTCCAAATAAAGTAGTGTTCCAATTTTTTTTTCTAATATGTCTTCAGTTACTGGAATTTCTGAATTCAAAGATAACATATTATAATCCACCTAAATCATAATAAATAAACATTTAGTTAATAAACACCAGACATAATTTTTCTTTTGCAAATTACTAACATATTGTTCCAAGACAACATCGTGTTCATCATCTTTTTTAGTTTTTTTACTTGGTGGACCTTCTTCATCAGCATCTGGTTTCATATTATCCCTAAGCCTTAATCTTGACTTGGCCATAACTATCTCATCGTGAGCAGAAAGACTATCACTAAAATGAGTCCATAATAGTCTTAAATATCTGAATTCTTTACGAACCAAATCCAAAACTTTCATATGTACAGATGCATCATTTAAACAGTTTTCATTAATGATTTTGGCTTGTCCATATTGAAATAGTTCTGTAAAATATATTTAATATTAAAGGAAAATATAAAACATGTTTAAATGTAATAACCAACTCATGAGCAAAAATTCTTTTTGAGACATTTTCCAGAGGCCTTTACTAGTACTCTCATACATGTTTTCTTCATCTTTTTCTTCAGTTGTGTCAATTGATGTATTTTTGTGTCTATTAGAAACACTAAATAACAGTGATTCATAAGATTGTAGATGTCTCTCTGCTTTACATAAAAGGCACCTATTCACACACATACAAATACACACATATATATATATATATATATTAAAATTAATAAAAATTAGATAAAAGATTATCCATAAATATTTAGTAATTACTTATTTTTGGAAACGCCTTTTTTTGATTTTAAACGCAAATGGCATCTCAATGCATTTAGAACCAAGTCATTCATAGAAGTTTCTTCCAATACTTGTAGTATAGAAACGGTATCCATTCTTGCTGTATCTAGATCTGCTAGCCATGCACCCAAAATATTATAAACATCATTTACGGATTTCAATCTAAACATAATAGAAACAAATATTTTATAATCACATAAATGTTTGATTAAATACATAAATTAAATTAAAAAGCTATATACTTATTTGCAATGTTTGGTACACCAGGTACACGGTAATCTTCTAATTCCGCTTGTACTTTAATTAAAAAGTCTTTTGGTGAAAAAATCCAGTCCAACATGTCAGACCACCAATCAGAGTAGCCTAGTGTTTTCCCCTCTAAGAGTTGATTTAATTTAATTGAGTAAAAAGTAACAGTCTTACGAGTGGTTTCAATCTAAAAAATAAAAGAACATTTAAATATAAACTTAACCATTATGTAGTTAAAAATAAATTTATATTGTGAATAATGTGGTATTACTCTGTATTATGTAATATTGTTGAACACATTCTAAGAGTTCTGATAATTTCTTAAAAATGTCTTAAATTATATAAACTCGAAACTCACATTTTGTTTGCTAGCATCAAGATATTCTTTTTCAAGTTGTTCCATACCCTCTTTCAAATCATTATTATTTAAGCCATGATTTAAATGGACCAAAAGAGTTGAATGTTCTTCTAGCACAGTGGCTAAATTATACATCACATGGATTTTCTATATATATATATATATGAAATAATATTTAAAATTAAATTATATATAATTTTATATAAAATAAAATAAATTATTATTATTAATAATAATAATAATAATAAAATTATTTTATTTTACCTGACATGTGTCTACTTTAAGTTTTTTATCGATATATTTGTCCATTAAACTTAATACAGTTTTATAATGCTCAATAGCACTGAAAGGATCTGAACGAATGAGATATAGTCCAGCAATAGCATTGTGTTGGGAAACAAATGATCGCAATATGTCATTACATTCAACACGACATTTATCTATCATTACGTCTATTAATTTTTCCATAGTCATTGTTCCTTTAATTTTTAAAAATTGTCCATTTACAGCCTATACAATAAAACAATAATGTTTAAAATGTCAACTCTAACTTTAATTTGATATGAATAAAATTACCTGTGGATGTATGCATGCTTGTCGGAGTTTATATAATGGTCCAATGATAAGTAATATATTTTTTCTGTCAATATTTTTGACTGAAATGTCTAAAGACGGAAATAACCTTAAAACAGATATGAAATAAAGTTAATAAATATTATATTTGGATTTTAATTTATTTAATAAAAATATAATACATTTTACATTTCATTGATTAGTTTTAAAAATCTTAATTTTTAAGGCACTATATTAATGATAGTATAACAATACATTATCATTTTTATTTAAAGTTAACACTACAGTGACCTAATTCTCATTTCAAAAAAATTATAATTTTGTAAATTATCATCTATTATAATTTATAATATTATTATATCTAATTATAATGCTATAAGGCTATCACACACTTGAAAATATTCTTCTCTTGAAATTTGATGAAAAGTATTTAAATTGTAAATTTAATTCAAACACCACAATTTAAGTTTTACGTAATGTTGTTAATTTGCTAAACTGCCCATTAAATAGGCAGAGACAACAAAGATATTAAGATATACTCTTAAGATCAAATCAGTATAGTAAGAAAGATTATAAAAAGTGGAATAAATTAAAATGAAAAATGAAATTGTTACTTTAAAATGTTCAAAAAAGAGATGCCAAATTTGATCATTGTTTAAATAAAAAAACAAATTTGAGTAATCCACATATTTATATATTTTAAAGTTTAAATGCAAGTATTTAAATTAACAATAGGATATTATTAACTGAAACATTTGAGTTAGCGTTGTATTGTATTAAGCTTATTCTGGTAAATTTAACTAAATGAAATGTTCAGAACGATCATATTGTCGTTAACTAATACAAACTTGTTGAAAATTTAAGATTGGTTGATTAATCACTCAAAAAATTGATGAATAAAATTGTATTGTACAAATTTACGTATCTCAACTACAAACCATATTATAATCTAAACTGTCAAAGTAAATTTCAAAAATATTAAGTGTTTTGACATAAAAAAGAAATGTATATGGATAAATTGAGGCCATAATTACTTGACAGTGAATTAATTACAACTATAAAACTAAAATTAAATAAATTAAAAAATATTTATTCATATCGATTTATATAAACTTAAAATTAATTGAATTATTTTTTTAAAAATAGATTAATCTTTAAAAAAAACTTAAAAAAAAAAAAATGACGACCTAAATAATAACATTAACCTAAGAAATATAATAAAAGATAGTTGATCTCTGTAGATTAAAGAATATATTCTATGATTGATATTATTTGTAAATAAAATGATTACCTTGTAACAGCATTAGAAAAATTTGTGGCACAATCATCATGCTGGCTTAGGTAAAAATGATTTTCAATTTGAGAAAATGTTAACCAATGCTGTTCATTGGTTAGTTTTGGTATATTTAACTCTGAATTTACATCTTCTATTTGATTACGCCATATTAAATTTGAAAACCATTTATACATAAGACTAACTTCACCTTTCATAAGTTGGAGAAACTGTTTACGATTATAGTATGGACTTACATCAAGGAACTTCAAAATACCATATAGATCTAAATACAAACATTATTATTTGAAAGTAGTATAAATATGCAAATATGGAATTGATGACATATTAAATTATGATTTTTTTTTAATGTATGCATTGGATACTTCTTTTTTTGTAACCGGTTTGGCATAATTAAGTTTTGCGTAGCTGATTTTGCGTTATGCTACATCCACACTAACATCGCTGTAGCGGCCATACAATACCACACCATGCCATGTAATGTTAAGCCATCCATACCATATCTTATCAACTGTACCAAACCATATTATGCCATACCCATACTTACACTTATACCCACATACACACCAGTATTAATTAAAATAATAATATACTCTTATACATAACTAATGTACATTCTACTGATGTAAATAAAATATAAAAGAGGAAATTTCAAATTGTATTTTTTTTCCCACTAAAAACAGAAAAAGAATGTTCGTCGTCTTTGTGTTTGTTTACTATCTAAGCTATTACCAGCTAGGCACCCCCAAAAACATATATATGATTCGTTGCTTTTTCGTGCAGTGGAGAAAATATCAAATAATTTACTATACTTTATATTAATATATTATTTACCATTTAGTGATTTTTGTATAGGTGTACCAGTCATAGCCCATTTATGTACAGATTTTAAACATGATGTCATTTCAGAAATTTTACATGTTGTACACTCAATTGCTTGACCTTCATCTAAGCAAATTCTCCACCATTTTATACAAGGCAATGGAGACTGAGGATAATTATATTTCTTGGAATGTCGCAAGCGAGCAGTATTACGATTTTCTAAATCCTTTAACAAATTATTTTAAAATTATTCTTAAAATAAATATTGAACATTTCACAAATTGCATTTACGAATATGAATTGCTTATAATAATCAATGATGCTAACAAAGTTTCTCTTCTTTGAAAATAAGTAACACAAATAGTTTTTGAAACTAACTTAGAACAAATTATTTCTGTAATTATTACAAAAATTGTAGATTTTTTATTAAAATTAAATTTTTTTAATTGTGATATTACCTAACATAAACAAAATATCATGAAACATAACATATCAAGAATATCAATAGCTGCAATATTTTAAAAATTATTACTACAAAACATTATATATGTACATGTTTCAAAAGTCTTCCGATTACGAACTGATATAGTTCAGCAATTATTAATTGCAGATTAACAACCCATATACTAATGGAAAGATAAGATAGTCAAGTTTATTTTAAGTAATGTTGGTGATAAATTTGCCTTTGTAATGATTAGTGAACTTCTGTCAGTTTGTTTTGGAATGGCGATTTCGCAATAGAAAGCGTTTTGCGTCTTCCGGTTTAGTCAGTGGGAGTCAGCAATAACCATTCAATATGATATTCGAAGAACTTATGGGATTGAAGCCCCAACTGCTCAAAGCGTTCGACATTGGCATCAAACAATACAAGTGGTTGACCTTGTACCTATGATGAAAACATCGGGCGTGTTTGACATTGAAGGCATATCGAATGCAACTGGTACAAGATATGTCGTGGCACAAGATATGGCCACCAACGTTTGGGAGGAATTTAAATACCGTATACATCTATGTCAGGGGTCATATTGAACATTTGTAACCAAACTAATTAAAATTTATTATTTAAAGAATATGTTTTACTTTATTCCACCCTTATATGTTCATTTTTAAAATAAATATAAATTTTTGAAATCGGATGAAGACTTTTGAAACACCGTGTATATATATAGAATATACATATAAGATATAAGTACCAATATTACTTATAATTTATTTATTCATATTTTTATTTTTGCTGTAATTTTTCATTATTTCCTGCAAATAAGAAGTTTTTAATATGCATGTATATTTTGTTATATTTTGATCAACTATTAAATTTTTTAGAATATTAGTTAATATTTTAAAATTATTTATTTATAACTTTGAAAGTGGTACAAAACAAGAAGTAAATGTATTTGAAAAATCTTTGAACTCCTTTAATATATTTAACAAATATACTTACAAAACTCCCAACATAATTTAAATCTCTTGAAAGATTACTATATGATGTTATCACAACATCATAGTCATTGAAAAAAATAGGTTGGATATAACCATCAGAATGCACACCATTATAAACAAAAACTTTCAAACCAGGTTTTGCAATATGTTTTTCAATCTGGAATTAAAAATATAAATTTTTAACATAAATTTATAGTTAAATTTCAAAATGTTACTTCATCAATCCATTGATTCAATATTGATTGTGGTACTACAATTAGTGTAGCTTTACAATGAAATTTTTCGTTAATAGTCCAACAATTGGAACATAAGTACGGCACTTCTTGAAAAGGTTTTGGTTTAAAATGAACGCATTGTGCATGCTGCCCTTTTTCGCACATTACACAAAATACTATGGTGTTATTTGGTGGTGTTTTAACACAATAACACTCTATTATAAAAGAATCTTCATCAGAAGTACTTTCATATTTTACTTTTGATACAGTACTCATTTCACTTAAAATACTATTATACCAGTTTTCTAGCATATTTCTAGAATTTGAATTCCTTTTGTTCTTAACATCCATTTTTTTGGAATATGGTATGTATTTGCTTGTTGACGGTGTAGGTAAGATAGGTTTCAATGTATTTTTAATGTCATTTTTACAATCTTCAACTAACATTTTTTGTTTATAGAACTAAAAAAAAACCCAAAATTGAAATTTATACAATATAATAATAGGTATATAATTAAAATACTTTTGGTGGTGCAGTATTTGTCATGATGCAACATAACATTTCAACAGTTTTACCTAGACCCATTTCATCGGCTAAAATTCCTCCACTAAATGGTGATCCATCACTACATACCACTGAAACAGAATAATATATATATATGTATAATCATAGTATTTAATTATAATATATAGAATTAATTTACTTACTTTCATTATTCTTTTCTCTGCCGACCATCCATTTAACGGCTCTGCGTTGATAAGATCGTAGTAAAGGTATAACAACTGATGGTTGTTGAAAGTTGTCATCAATGTCTTTATGGTAATTTTGAATGTTTTTAAAAAACTCAGGAGCCTTTAAATTAATCATATTTGACAGACCTGAAAACATTTTCAATACTGTTAACAAAAATATATATTTTTAATTATATAAAAGGTATGTTGTATTAGTAATTTAATATGAAGTTTAGTATTGTTGAAGATTGATTGAATAATTGTTTTTTTATCATCTGAAAATCATTTTATTAATTACATTATATTTAGGTAACTAAGAATCATAACTAAGTATTTGACATACCTACAAAAATTAGAATAAGACCAATTATTATTATTTTCTGATAAGGTATCTAAAATAAAAATGATATATGATGTCAATAAACAAAGTATGAACTGACTGTTTCTATATGTATATAAATACACATGAAAAATATTAAATATAATTTATTTTATACTCATATTATGGCTTGGGACCATAAGAAATAATGGTCTATCTACTAATATAGGTACACATTTCAAAATAAATAGTAACGTTTCTATATTGAAATCAAATAATTATCTAGAAATGTTAATAAAAAATAATGATTTCATTTTAAGTCTTTTTGGAAATTTAATATTGTATACAAATTTGGCAACTCCGCAGAGCAGTAAGATATGTCTCATACTTATCATTTATACCTCTTAGTACAACTGACATTTTTGCAACAATAAATAATAATAAGTATATTATAATTATTAGAATATATTAATATGTTTTTTTTTTTTTTTAATAGGTTGGACAAATTATTTAATAAATTTAAAGTTGTGTACTAAAATAGATTAGTTTTATGTTACTGTAGTTTGTCAAAATATTTGTTTAATTTTACAGTTTAATTTGTGTTATACTGGATTTGATTCAGCAATCTTCTTTAAATTATATTTTTAATAAATATGTTTTCAGAATTGACACTAATAACTTAATTGTTTAATTTGATTAATTGGGAAAAATAATTGTCTACCCATCTTCTACTGGACTTATTATTAAACTTTAAATGTATATACAATAAAAACCTGTCATCTATTACATGAGAAATGAGATAGATTACAAATAAATTTAATTGAAAATAGGTATCATGCAATAATAATAAATGATGGCAGCCAGCATTCTTTGAAATATCCATGGCAATATCAGTATTAGTTTAAGTATATATATACATAAAGAAGGGACCACTCAATAACAATTCTATTAAACTAAAATGCAAATAGGCATTTTTCAAACAAGCAATACAACTTGAATTGTGCCAAAGGAAATTATGAAATTATAGTTAATTTTACAATATAAAAAAAAAAATTAATAATATGTTAAGTGAGTATAAAAAATATAGTAAAATTTAGAAGAATACTTTTAAGAGATAGATTTATTTGCCGCCAAACTTAAGAACTTTGAATAGTAATAAAAATTTCTTAGAATAAGGCCATAGGTTCAATAAATAATATAAATTATGAAAGAGTCTAAAATTGAACATGAAGACATAAATGAATATGATAATAAAAAAGACTGGCTCTATCTTAATCCTTAATATGAATATTAAAATAAGAAACTAGGTTTATAAAACTTCAGTAGATATAAATTTCAGCCAATTTAATCAAATGAATTACTTGAAAAACAGTCAAAGAGTTTTTCTTAGCAGCAAATCCGATGAATCTAAGACCAAAATTTACCAACAGATGTGAGTAGGAGACCACATAATCGAGTATTATATATTAAAGTATTAAACGATTTAATGACAACAAACGACATAAATTCTAAATACGAAACGAAAATCAAAACAATTAAATACATTAAACAATCATTAAAAACATTATTATCTTATATCATAATGGAAAATTTGTTTGCAAACTAAAATATTAACAATACCAGTGTAGTAAACTTCAAAATATTATGTTGCCATAATGCTTTCAACTCTATGCACAGATTAGATAAATACAGACGGATCACTTGCGATATAAACAAAAAAAATGACGTGATTGGTTCCCCCTCAAATCAGTGTTACCGCACAATAGTATAATATATTTACCTAAAATTTAAACATTGCTCCTGTAAAATAACCTGCTGGTGTTTTTTGATTACATAAAATGAATTGTGAATTCTGATTTCGAGTGCGCTTTCACCGATCTTTTCTTTTATCCTCTTGATTATTCAAGTAATAAAATTAAAGTTTTTATTTTCTTCTAAAACATGGCTTTAAACGAAAATAAACGGTGCTCCGTTAAGGTTCGAGCAGTATTCAGAATTTAAGTTTCTTTGGATACCCGAAAGTAATTGAGCGACGTCAGATTTGGATGAATAACTGCTACACAGAACACTTATCAAACAGTATTTCAAAAGCAAACATTAGTTACAGGATCTGTGAAAAAAATTTTGAATATAAAATGTTTTTGAACTCCACAACAAAATGTAGACTTATATTCAATGCAATCCCTACATTGTTCAATTGTAGTAAAATAGTTATATTATATATGACATGTAAGTAATAAAATAAAAATAATTTCTTATATATATATATATAAATGAAAAAAAAAAATGTTTAATTTGTAGTTGATGTTGAAGAGGATCAACTTCTCACATCAGTTGTGCTAGTCTAGGGAGCAGTTCTTCATTCAGTGTAGTGAGTGTTGAAAACACTGCTTCTACATCAACCGTTGATTCAAGTGATTCAAGTAATGAAACGCCAGGGTACTTGTCTGCAAATACTCCGCGAAAGAAAAAAATGTCTGTAATAAATAAGTATAATGTTAAGGAAATTAATAGTTTAAAAAAAATCTGTTTTTAATTTAACTGAAAGATTAGCCAATAACAACACTGCAGAAAATTATGTAGAGTTAAGCGAAAAGTACTTATCTCCTGGCTTATTTATAATTATCAAAAATCACCTTAATTTAAAAAATAAAAATAAACAGGGTTATAAGTATAGTAATGATATAAAACAATTAGATTTAAATATTTATTTTTTAGGACTCAGAGTCTACAAGATTTTATTAAATACTTTTTCATTGCCATCTATTCCTACTCTTAAGCATGTAACTACTAAATTCGAACTATTATCAGAACTTAACGATTTTCTTTTCAATATAATTTCATTTAAAATAAATCATTTCGATGCAGAATTTAAAAAATGTGTCCTTTTGTATTGATGAGATGGCCTTAAAAACTAGTCTTAGTTATACCATTAATAAAGATGAAGTAATTAGGATTTAATCACATTAATCTTAATAAAACTTATAATCCTGCTAAGTATGCATTAGTGTGTATGATTAGAGGATTAAACGTTAATTGGAAACAACCAATATCATACTTTTTAGTTTCCAGTAGTTGCACAAGTTATGATTTACAGGACATAATATTTTCTAACAAAAACTTTCTAACATATGTTTTAATGTAAAAATCTTTGTTACAGATTTGGGTCCTAATTTTATTAGTTTCAGCAATAATTTAAATGTTTCACCGGATCGGCCATACTTTATAGTCGGCGAAAATAAAATAATTTACATCTTTGAGCCTCCCCATTTATTAAAATCAACCAGCAATATGTTTTTTCAACATAATTTTAAATTTAATAATAATCTTATTGAAAAAACATTTAATATTATTCTACAATCAAGATCATAAAAGTAATTTAAGAACAGCCCAAATTAACACATTCTCATATTTTCCCTAATCCATTTGAAAAAATGAGTTTCTTTTTGCAGCCCAAATATTTATCCAAAGTGTAGTAGCAGGTATGAAGACTTACCTAGTTAGTAATAAATTAGACTTTTCTTCAAGAGCTACAATAGAGTTTCTTAATGATATGGATACACTTTTTGACATTTTAAATTCTTCCAGAAGACCCACTTCCAAAAATTTCAATAGACCAATTAAATGTACACAAGCTCAAATAAACTATTTAACTTCAATGCAAATTTTTTTTTTCAAATTTAATAGTTATCAAAAGATCTAATAATGAAATTCATTACAAACCGTATGAAATTTATAAAAGGTTGACTAGTCTTGATATCCGGATTACTATTACTTTGGAAAGATTTAAAATTCTCAAAACACATAAAAAAACAAGATCAGTATGTTGTGTATACTAGTAGGCTAAATCAAAATTGTCTTGAGAATTCTTTTTGCACTATTCGACAACAAAATGGTAATAATACTAATCCAACCCCTTTTGAATTTATTTAGGCTTTTAAAATATTATTCTTAGTTAATTATTTTACACATTCATACATTTTACACATTAAATAGTCCTTTTCAGGACTTCCTTTTAAACAGTCCTTTTCAGGACTACTAAAAATATATTTTATCATCTTTTAACTTATTTTTAATTTCGGAACAATCATATTCAGATGGACTAAGTGAATGAATTAAACTGTTAAAGAAACAAACTATTTGTGTTTAGTATGTTTTATATGAATATAAGTTAAATGTTGGTACTATATGGTGGAATAAACTGTATGTGTTATTAAAAGATTATTTCTAATTACAGATTTTTAAACTCATTTGAATTACCATGTGCGCCAAAAGCGTACACGAACACCGAAAGAAATTTGTAGCCAACCAGCAACCATGTTTGGACCACTAGATTATAATTTACTATAATAAAACGTATAACATTCATCTAATCCGTGTAATTATTTCATCCTTACATTAGTTGAAAAACAAACATTTAATAAATATTTATAAAATGAAGACACATAAATAGTATAATAAACATTTATCAGTTAAGTAAAAATTTGTAGAAAAATTAAAAGAATTTTCAAACTATTAAATAAATTAGGTATTACTTAAATTTCATTATTAAAATATATATATAAATAAAAAAAAATGTATGTAAAATATACAGAAATTAATTAAACAAATTAATGTAAGAATATATATAGCTATCAAAAAAGTCCACTATTTTTAAAAAAAAAATAACAATACATATTAAGAAAATTGTCAGTGTTTTTTGACTATTAAATTTTACTCCTAAATAGTATTATTTCATCAGTAGATCATGAATCAAATTTGTATCCAAGTCAGCATTAAATTAGATAAATAGAAAAAAATATGCAATTTCATAATCATTTGAGCTTTAATTATTACTGATTTAGTAATCAAATTAGTGTATTTTAAATTTGAATAATATACACATAACACATTCATATTAGTACATACTTACTTCAGTTGTGAACTGACTGAACTATTGACTCGCTTGTTTTCTGTTATTATTATGAGCTGTTACAAATATATTTTATTAGTTTATTGTTATTTTTAATTTGGAGGATATTTCATAAATTGCATTTTAAAGTTTAAACGCAGTCAACATTTAAGCTGGGTTTAATGGTTATATATATTTGTAAAATATTAATAATGTGTTATTTTAAATATATAAATAGGTATATTTTATTAATAATTAAGAATTTAGAGTATTTTAAACCGACAGATTACTTTAAATTGAACATAATAATTATCAAACTATTAAAAAAAAAAAAAAATCTTGTGTCCTTTTTAATTAAGATTCCTACTAATAATGTTGCATTAATATGGTAATTATTCTTCCTAAATTATAATTTAATTAATAATATTATACCAACATAAATTTAATTATTTATTTACTATTAGCAAGTGCATATTTCGAATCACTTGATCAGTGAAAATAGTCGATTATTTTTATCAAACGAATAAACAATTTAAATTACAAGTAATATTTCGAAAGGTTTTAAAGGAAATTATTATGAATTCCTGGATTAGGAAAATGTTTCGATTATTAACCATTCGATTATCGAAATTATTCGATTATGCCCATCACTACGTAAATGAGATGGTCGGGTGGGCAGAGTCGCCGCGACCAATAGGAATGTATGAACGTGTATACCACCACTGTCATGGTAACAGTGGTATAATATTGATAATAGTTGGTAATGTGTTTAGCCTCAATCATTTAATTTTAATATTAGACAATATTGTATAATTATGTATGATACTACCTGGATTCTATAATATGGGTTTAGTCTTTAATTTTCACGAATATCGAGCAACGATCATTTTGAAGTTATGTGTCAAATGAAATTTTGTTAAAAGTGTAATACTTATTATACAGTTAATTTTTTTTTAAACATTTTACAACTTAGCTATATAGTTTAAACATTTTATTATTAAAATTTTTTCAATAAATATAGCTCTACTAAACAATGATCCAACCTGTATTTTATATAATCCTGTAAATTTATATATAATTTTAGCAATACTACAGGTGTTAAATTGGTACAATTAAAATATTATTTATATTGAATATAATATCAGTTGTTAATTAAGTTTTTGAATCTTGCTTCATTGTCAACTCGCTTAAGTGTAAGTTAATTTACTAATAACAAGTAATAATATTCTAATTCAAATATTAATGGAATATAATAGAATAATAATAATAATGTGGTCTAAATTTCTTTTTGATATTTGTAGTGTATCTGTTCAAAATGCCTAAAAAGTTTATTGGCATGAATTCGAAAGCTTTGCAAGCCAAAGCTAAACGAGATGCTATTAAACAAGATGCAGATTCTAAAAAACAAAAAGCAATTGAGGATGAATATTGGAAGGACGATGACAAGAATATTGCCAAAAAACAAAAAAGAAAAGCAAGTTTTTTAAAGTTATTTAATAATATTAGTCTAAAAGTTAATGAATTATAGGTTGTAAATAAATGTTTGAATAAATAATTTCAAATAAACTTGAAAAACAAAATTCAATTCAGAAAAAATATTTCGAAGTCAATAGACAATGTTTGTTGATTATACAAATTAAATTTGGGCAAATAATAATTAGGTTAGTTTAGAACTAGGTTCTTAAAAGTTCATGAAAATTGAAATTTGTTCGATGTACTCTTGAGCATTAAAAAATTAGAAATTTCTATATCTGACTTTCATTATTATAAGTAATAATAAAATATATTTCTATAGTTTGTATATAAACTATGTTGGTTCAGTATAATATTATTCATGTTCTATAATATACACAATCTTAATTTCATAACTTAACAAACATAATATCATGATCTAATCTGTTAATTATACAAATTTCTTTTAAAGCAATATTTTGTATATAGTAAGGTAATTTGTAAGATCATTATTAACATCTAGGTTTTTGTAGTTGAATTAATCATTTTTTACTATTTATGAACCAAATCAAAATAATTAGTATATTTTATAAAACTTGAATATAATATTTGCTATTATATAATGTATGACAATTATATTTATAAGAAATATCCATATATACATGTTAACAGATTTTATTTTAAAGCACATTGAATATACTTTGTTGAATAGGAAAGTTTGCATACTTGAAAATGAATTTTCAAGTTGTTACTTCTTGACATTTTTTAGGCCTGTATTTGTAACTAGACATTTATTATTCAAATATGAATTTATAAATTGTATATAACAAATGAATAATTTGATTAAAAAATAATAAGTAAACATTTCTGAGGTTTCACTTCAATTTAAATTCAAACATTTTACCTATCTCTTAATTGTTTTTATAGTTTAATTGATTTAAGTAATATTTATTACTTAATTCAATTTTCCACTTAAAATTATTTTAAATATGAAAAATACATATCTGTTTTTGATTTGGCTTATATATGTACATTAAAAAATGTTATTATGCCTTTTAATATTATAAAATAAATATTATTTTTGCATATTTTAATTACAGTAGTAACAACTATGTTTATATATTTATTTAATATTTTAGGAGGAAAAAGAGAAGAAAAGAGTTGATCAAATGGAAAAGAAACGAGAATCACAGTTATTGTTGGATGCAGAACTCAACGAAATTAAGACAACACAAATAAACCAAAAAGTTACTAGACATCAGCTCATGGTATTGTAATTTGAAAACTGATAAAACAATCAAATATTATTTATAAATTAAAAAATTGTAGAAAGAACTTGAAACTCCATCAAATTCAAAGCAGCAACCGATTACTGAAGAAGAAAGTCCAATTGAAGAAAACCTAAATCGTTTAACTATGCATGATGAAGAAGCACGAACAGTTGATGAGGCTCTTGATATGCTAAAGTAAGTATGCATTTATTTATCCATTGATAAAAATATATTAATATTTAATTTTATATGAGGTATTTACATTTATTTGTATATTTTATAATATTATTATAGTCCTTCTCAAAAACTTTTGGACAAGCATCCTGAAAAGAGACTAAAAGCAGCATATACTGCTTTTGAAGCAGAAAATTTACCTAAATTACGAGCAGAAAACCCATCCATGCGTCTGTCTCAAGTAAAACAACTAATGAACAAAGAGTGGATGAAATCACCAGATAATCCTATTAATCAGAGATATATCAATCAAAATTAAATTTGAATTGTTTATAACCATAAATTTGATTGCTTATATACTAAGATTATAATTTAATAGTAATTATATGTACATTGTTATTATAATTTCTTAGATTGAGTTTAGGAATAAGTCTGAACTGTAATAGAAAACAAGTAAATCCATGTGTTTAACAAAAGAAGTCTATTTTTATCTCTGATATTGGTTGATATATTTATAACATAATGTGTAATAATATAATGATTCTATAAAAGAAAATTTGGTTTTGAAAATGTGAAGTCCAATGAATTAGGACAGTTTTGCACATAATATTTAGTTAATTTTGGTTATATTGTAAATACAAGAATATTTGAGGTTAATTCTTTAAATTTAAGAGAACAATTTATGTAATTTTCGCTCTATGTACAATGTAGAAAATATACTTGCTGCATAACCACTGTAGTTGTGTAATTTTAATATTGACTTTAATTGACCTGTTATCAAATTTGAAGACAAATTTGTATCGGTTTTTTCAATATTTTAATTTTAAAGATTGTTGTATCTATTACTATACTATTTATTACAAATTACAAATTTTTAGAAAACATTAAATTTTGTAAAAAAGTTTTTTTTTAGAAAACAGAAAAACTGCAGGAGAATATGTAATGTGTATTATATAATAGTATATAATAAGTACTTATTAATACCTTACATCAATTATCTTTAATTTATTATTTATATTAGGTAAAATGTTTGAATTAAGTTACTGTGAATCATACAATAATAATTAATCCATTTTATTCTGGAATGTGTATTTACATTTTAATTTTTTTAATAGGTATATATATATATAATATAATATCCACTTTTAATCTATGAGCTTTTCAACATTATATGACTCTTATTATTATTAATATTTGGGGTCGGACACTCTTGAAATTATTTTTTGAAGGATCTCTTTATCCATTGGCATGCAACACTAATATAAAATCTAGTGAAAGCGGGCCAACAGTTGGTAGTAATATAAATAGTAATGTAAATGTGTGTTGTTTTAAATAATTCTTAATAATAGTTAAAACAATTTTATGTTTTATTATATGTTTTGGAAGTGTTTTTGTTGTTAAAAAAAGCTAAGAATGTTTAGTTAATGTTTGCTAAAAAATAATAAGCGATGGATGTTCAACTTCTGAAACCGGGTACAATCCTTCTACAACTCACTTAACTAAAGCTGTAATTGAAGAAATACTTGAAATATAAAGACCACAGCTGTTTAAGTATTTTTTCAAATTAAATTGGGTTTCTTTTTTTAGCATTTTAACATTTACTTTCTATATTTATTAAAGCATTCAAATCACTAAGCTTTGAAATATGTTAGCATTAAATAAAAATATAAGCAAATACCAAATTTACTACAAATCATTGAATATGTTAAATTGTTTAAAATTTCTTAATGAACTTAATATCATAATATAATATACATACAATGTTTATATAATTAATAAAAAATGATAATAAAAAGTTGTTAACATAATTTCATAATTGGTTTAGAATAAATTTGAAATCATAAGGTACATACATAAGATATGATGCCTTTAGATAAGTATAGTTTAGGGATTAATCATTATTGTATTAATGTGGTTGTATCAATTATTTAAAAATTTTAATAAATAAATTACAAATTTATTTAATTTATTTGAATTCTTCAATATAATAAATATATAATATAGATTATCATAATAAATACTTGTTATAGATATATAGTTACTTATTCCAAAGTGTAGTTTTAAAATGTGAGACATTATCTTAGATGCTTTTTTAAACATTGTAAACAAATTGCTATATATATATATATATATATATATATATATGCTGGTATAGAACGCCAGGCGATTGTTTATGCCGTTTATGATTTTTTTTTTTATAAATGATATGATATTAAGAAATGTTCACAATGGTAACTTTATTTATTGTTTATTAAGTAGTATAGAACTACATAGTTTCAAAATATTTTAGATATGTGTAAAGTTGTGTTAAGAATTTCACAAGTTTAATAACTAATCTACTTCCAAAACTATGTGTAGATTTAGGAAAATGTAACCTTGATATTTATATCTACAAAACATTATATATTTTCATTATTTCTTTAAATTCTCTTTGTCAGAACCCCTTTCAAAATTCAAGCTATTTATCAATGATGTAAAATAAAGAATATAAGAATATTATTTTAACACAATTTCAAATAACTTGCAGAAAAATGTTGAACTATAAACATGAGTTCTATTATGAACTATTTAGTATAATATGTAAAATCAAGTAATGTATTAACAAACTAGATACGGGAAGAGAAAATACATTTTATTAAATTAATAATAATAATGTACTTATTGTACTGTGAACAGAAACATTTAAAATGTCCTTCATTCATTTAGGTATCTGCGTACTGGCAATTATTTGTGAACGCGTGTACTATTTATATAATTTTATTTACTCGGAATCAATACACACTATAGTTTATACTTAAGTTCAGCAATAATTCGGTAGAATAAAATAAATATTCGGCAAGCAGTGTCTTAATTATTTTTGACTGGCGAACTAAGGTTAATAAGATTGTTTAAAAAAATGTATTGCGAACCGATGCAAATTTCGGTTAAAACATGTTTCCTAAACAAATATAATCCAACATTAAAAGAAAATCGAATAGTGCAAGAATATTCATTTTTTTTTTCGGCCTTTTACCGACATTGGTTGTATATCCTAAGATCTATCATATCTCCGTTGAAATAGCCCGAATTTCAATAATCATTCTGTGTTTTGCCCAGTGGCGGCTCGTACATATATGTGCACAAGTGCACGTGCACTGCCTACCCAAACTCAAGAAAAATTTAAAACATCAAAATCATAATGATACTACCAAGTTCCTGTAGTGTTACGCAGATTATTTTTAAAATTTTAATGTTAACACAATAGAAATTAATGATATGAAAACATATCTGGATCGGGTTTCCTCCGGGCCAAACGGCCGTGCGGCGCACGCAGGAATTATGACGCGGAGTAGGAGCTAGATAGTGCACACAATCGCTGTGCACCGTTCTACAGCTTTGAACATGTTATACAACACGCAACCGGCCTTACAATGGAATTGATGTCCACATTCGTTTCTGTGCACATGATCAATTACATTTTTATCGGCCAATTATTTTGGACGTCGCCGTCAAGTGACGGGTTATTATTTATTTTTACTGGACACTCGTTAATGGATATTCCGATTATCAACTGATATTGTACGTCGATTTTATCGTAAATTCCAAATAACAATCGTGTTTCCGTTTTATATTTCACTGTGTTTGCTTTGCTATCGTACCTATCGTAGTATTACTAGTATAATCTATAGTACATGAATATATATATATAATGTATATTTGATTTGAACGTGCATTACTTCATTAAAAACCCACGAGCCGCCACTGGTTTTACCATATAATTTTGTATATCCTAGAATTTATCAAGATCAATCCGTAAAAATCCTAGGGTTTACCGGAATTTGTACTTTTATTGTAACATGTGTATTCACTATTGATGGTAAACTGTGATTTTTTTTCAGTAGCAGTAGTCATTGTTTAAATTCAAAAAAAGTTGAAATGTTGTTATTTTTAAATCAAAATGCATAATTTATTTATCTAATTTTTTTACTATTAATTGTCTTAATTGTTTTATTTTTATTACTATGTTAAATAAAATAAATTAACTGTTTAATAAGTAATTATTATAGTGTTTATTGATCTATTGAGAAAAGTACAAAAATTTTGTAGGCAACAGATAAAATCATTAGAATGAAAAAAAATGTTTTACCATTTTAAACTTCATATTTCACAAAATTCATCATATAATAATATTTTATTACAACAAAAATAAAATACTAAAGTAGTAATTAAAAATATAATCACACTCAACATTTCAAATCACATGTTGAAATTACAGAAAATAGCAGCAGTTATTTTTTCTAATATGATATGACCAACTGCTATAAACAAAAAAGTAGCAGTCACTGTTATTTTCATACTGGTGTAGCAGACTGTGATTGCTACTTTAAAATCATCTGTGAAAAATCACTGCTACTGCTATTTTATGCTATCACTAGTATTCACACATATAAGCACAACTGTAGGGAGTAAAAGACCAAATATTTTCTTATTACTTTACTCTTTTTGAGTAATTTAACCTAAATAATAAGTGTTTAAATGTTTAGGAATATTTTCTTTTTATTATTCATTAAACAATACAATGTTGCATTTCAAAACTATTATAATTTTTTAAATAATTAGAAAAATTTACTTTATAATATTTAAGTATTAAACAATACATTTTTTTTTAACAATAATTAAGAAAATTACACCATCAGCTATCTTCATTATTCATGAATTTGATAATCCTTTTTCCACACTTTCCACTTTGTTTTTGTACTTTTCTGAAGAACTTATTGAATTTAACAATTTTGGGTGCTTCAAAAGAAATTCATAAAATTGTGAATTGGTGGAGCTTTTAAAGTGCTGTTTTGCAATAATTATCGATCTAATTGTTTCGACCTTAAAACGGGGCTTTTCATCTGTCCACAATACATTTTTTATTGAAAATATTCTTTCTACAGATGCATTTGTTCCAGGAATAGCCAATGAATATTCAACAATTGTTGAAATAAATTTCATTTTTGTCTAAAGTTTTGAATACATCACACCATTTTTCTGTGACTTTTTTGCACAATTATTTTATTATACAATTTTAACTTGTATCACATGAACTACATTATTATATTCATCAAATAACTTATCCTCGTCCACATTCTAATCCAGGTTCATTGTATTTATTTTTAAATAAATATTGAAGACTTTCTTGAACGTCTGCCCAAGCAGGAATATCTAATATTTGAGTTCAACGAAAAATTTTGAACAGTTTAAAATAACAACTCTATGTTTCTACATAATATAAGAGAATACTATAAAAACCATCAACATTTTCTATAAAATTAATATTGCTGTATATCTTTTTTTTATCAAGGTCTTCAATAATTAAAGCTAATTTTGATGTACAAAATTGTTGGCTTTGACTGTTCCTTATTTTTCCACATAATACTTTCAGTTCTTCATACACTTCACTCGCTGAAATATTGTCACTTTCAATTCTCGTTATTGTGTCACAAACTATTTTCAATTGGCTTTGAATAAAATATAACCATGCAATAGAAACAGGGTTATCAAAAAACTGTTTCACAATTGTAGGACATTTATCTTGAGTTAAAAAATACATTTTTAATGCCGGGAAAAAATCTATAATTCTAGTAACAGCTGGTAGCAAAGATAACCATTGTGTTTTAACAGTACCCAAAATATTTTTGTATTCGACATTTACAAAATCACAAAATTCTTTGAATTGCTTCGGATTGAATTGAAATTGGACTGTGGATATACGAAAATATTGAAATATCCTATTAACTATGGATTGAATGTGAATTGGCAAAATATCCGTACAGGTTTGCATTGCGTTATTTAAGATACGAGCCACAAATTCAATGCCTGACATATTAATTAAATAAACAATAAATTGTCGTTGAGAATTACAAAAAAATTTGTATGCCTTTTCTTGCGGCACCACCGAAATTCGTATTACAGTTATCACCCGAAAAAGCAACTATTTTATTGGATAAGTTGTATTTCTTTAAAATATTCATTTTATAGCTAGTTAAAATATCCGCGGTTTCACCTTGTAAATTTGTAAATTCTAAAACTTTGATTTGTACTCTTTCTTGTAGATTAAAATATCGGATAAGAATTTGTACAAGTTTTCAATTTTTGTGATTTGATGTATCTACTATAAGTGTTGCAAATGTAGTATTTTTTAACTCTTCTAAAACTTGTTCTATTGCAAAAGGGGTATGATATGATTATATTCACGTACTAATTCACATTTCGTTCGAGCATAAGAAAATTTTTGATCATACATTTTCTTTATTAGTGAGGACGTATAATCCATAGATCGAAACGAATGATTGTGCATGATAGTAGGAAAAGCAAAAATACCTTCTTCTGCCGCAATACGTTTGCTCTCATCCGATAGCCCAGATTTTCCTTTGTTGATCAAAAATGACGTTAATTTATTAAAACTGCTAGACACAGCCAATATATGTTTACGTTTTTGTAAGTGCTGTTTGATATCTGATATCCCACCATGTTCGATTGAGAATATAGATTTACACTCGGTACACAGAACTTTTCATCGGATTCTCTTAAAAAAGGAAACTGCCTTTTTAGCTTTGGATTAAAACTGCATTGTCTCTTGGGTATCTTAAGTATTCTTTTTAAAAGTTAGGAAAAAGATCGATAGGTACGCGTCAATTTCAAAATATAATACAACTTCACGAAGAGGAATTCACGGATCGACTGTCAACCATAGAGAACATAGAAGAGACCTTGTGTATCTCGTATTTATCAGTGATAAACACATGGTGATAAATAATAATATTATTTATCTCGTAATATCGATTAGTTCGTAGTACGACTTCTTATTATGGCATATGCCACACAACATGTCTCATTCTTATCGCAAATTTTATTGTTCGTCGGCATTAGGACTCGACGTTCGTTCCACGAAAACTGTCATCTATTATTTATAACTTTGGTTTCAAATTTTAAATAAACTATAAAAGTTATTCGTATATTTAAAATTTGTTTCATTCATCGATATTTTTTTCATAAAATGAATACAATTATATGGAAATAACGGGATTAAAACGGGACTATCTTCTAAAAACGGGATAAAAAGCGTCCTGTTTGAAGTATGTCGGGACAACGGGACATGATGATCAAAAAAGGGACAATCCCGTTTTAAACGGGACGTCTGGTCATCCTAATTTAATACTCAAATTAATTTTCTATACAAAATTCTAGTTTATATAGTATTATAATTATTGTTTGCGATAATGCATTTTCATCGCGCTTGCACCGAAAGTTTAGTATTTTGATTCCGGTAGGAACTGTGGAAAATTACCTTTTTTCATCTAGTTTCTTTGGCTGCCTAACGGGTGTAAATTTGCTAATTTTTGATATTATTAAACGTCGGAAGTCAACAACCAACGACAAAATTCCAATCGGCGATTGGTGTCACTCACTTCTAATCTCTGAACTTTTGTTAAATGATAGGGGTAGAGATTTTCTTTTTTAAGAATACGTCATACCTTCGTTTGAGAAATTCAAAATTCTCGGGCAAGTGTTCTGGTGTTAATGTCGGGTTGGCAAAGTACTCTATCGATCACCATCTCTTCCAAATCAACATCCTCCTGTCTGTTTCTTACAGCACGAGTGTTAATCGGAAAAGATCCTGCTCTTCTGAGTGATTGTTGAACTCTAGTAAACACAGCTGCACTAGGACTTCGTTGTGTAGGATATCGCATAACGTACTTCCGCGCTGCGCCTTTCACTGAGCACTCACAAAAACCATAAACCAGATGCATGTTTGCATACTCTTCAAAAGTGAATGTTGACATTATTAACCATTTACGTTGACCAACTCGGCGTCTCAGTAATGACTGATTTGAAGCGAGGGTAGGCAAACTGACGGAGTGAAGGTTTTCTAGGAAACGATTATGCCATTTTCCAAGACAAAAGATTCTCGGTAAATAAACACCAGTCGAGCCGTTCGTAAACCATCCCATTTCAATTGACTACATTTCTTGATTCGGGTTTAAATTAAGAATGATATTTCAATGAAAAATTCTTTACAAAAGTTCCTAACAGCAGAAACTATGTTGGACTACTTCTTCTTTCCTTTTTTCAGTTACCAAGAATTATTTTTTTTTAAATATAAACTGATATTTTTATGTACGCACTTTTTCAATTGTAAAAAGTCATATACCGTTTAAAAGCTACTTCTCTAATGAAGTTTTTGTAAAATTTGCACACTTCTGAACGGCAATAAATGTTGGTTTAATAAAACTGAAATTTCTAGAAATTTTTTAGTCTTATAGCTTTTATAAATTTGGTTTATTGCTGCATTCGCAGCGTAGTTATCAGAGCCTTGAGTGATATGTTTCCTTCATGTAATTTTAATGAACTTTTCAGCGATACATTCGAATTTGCTATAGGATTAGGAGTTCAGAGGATATGACCATGAGAATGTAGAAAAACTATGATTATTCGAAAAAACACAAAAACCGTTATATCTCCCTTACACTAGTGAATCGGATAGGGGTCCATAGGAATTTTTTTACTACTTTTTTGTTGTACGTTCGTACAAACACCAGACGAAATTTGTCACACGAGTACTGAATCACCCTGTATATTAAGGGTTTTATAACCTATGAGTTGTTAATTATTTTAAATGCCTTATGTCAGCAACTAACTGCGGCTCAGCTTGCTTAACGTTTACACGGCGCTATTGATAGGCAATACTGATACAGTTAATCATTTAGGCTTCATAAATTTGCAGGTAGGTTACGCAATGATAGGAATAGTAGTAACAACGGCAGTATGATATTATCATTTATTTTATTACATGTAGCCTTCAATTTTAAGATTTTAAAATTGTTATTAAAGTTCAAATATATTATTAAATTAAATTATTGTCCATCATTTTAAGGTTAATCAGCTACCTAGTACAGGTAATTGAAAAGAGTCCAGGCCCTGACTGTATCAAAAAAAGTAGCGGAGCATGTTCAACCGGTGATTCATCGGTACCACGGGCGAAGAATTATTAATATGGTGAAAACTTCACAATCTAGACACCGGGCATGCATGTCAGCCGAGAACAACTCTGGGAACGTCACGGCATGACTATGCCATTGATCGTGCTTGCTCCGACTCCCGAGAGATTCGGTAAATATCCATGTGTGCCATTGTCGCTATACTGGTGTGGTTACGATAGCAGAGGGTAGGTGTATCTTATAGCATATCTATGGTAATAATAGTGCCGGTCCTCACCACGGTTACGATAACTGCGCGTAATGCTAGTTATCGATGTGGTACGAGGTGGGTACGCCGATTCTTCTCGGGATGTTAGACGCTTGACTCGCTGCTCGTGGTTCGGTCAACGACTGTTCAGTGAGACACAATGTTTGTGCTCTTTTGAAGACAAGAACGTTCGGTTCGAAAAACGCTCATGTACTCACGTTTTTCGACAATAGTCTTTAGCAGGGACTGGAACCTTAATGATTCCTATATGATTATCGCGTGTGCTAGTTGTTTCCTGTTGCTTTTAATTTGTTTACAATTATATTTATATAAAATAATAACTTAAGCAATTAACTAATGACAACTGAATATATATATATATATATATATATATATATATATATATATATATATAAATATATATATAAATGATCTATTTTCATATATATATTCCATGGATATAATTTTATTATTATTATAATTTATTACACCCATGAAATGAAATCTGAGAATTTTAAAACAGTTACAAAATATCGAGTTGAATCAACGGATAGAAATTAATTATTAAAAAATCTAGGTAATTTTAAACTTAAGAACCGTAAGGAACTCAAAATAAAAGAAAATTACAATTTATAATTTTATACGGTTCTGATTCCGGTATAGATTCTTTGGAATATGAAATATAGATTCCGATACCGATTTCAGTTCTTGAAATACCCTCTGGATCCGGTTCTTTTAGGTTAGATTCCAGTTCCTAATCTCTAGAATTATAAATCGGTTGATAGTGTGAACTGGGCCTTGACCCAAAGCATTATGGATAATAATTTTATCCATTAACGTGTTAATGGATCTACGGTAATGATAGTGATGTGTTTCACTGCTGGTTATGTTGGGACGCGTGATAATCGTTCTATCTTGCGTTACGGAACGCGGACCTCTTTGCCGATACTCTGTTGATGGGACTTCACGTCACGCTGTTGGTGGCTCGGTCAATAATACTTGGCCACTGTTATGAAAACGCTCCAAATTTTTGACATGGACCGTTTAGTCAGAAGCACCGCTTATGAACTTACCTTTTCTGACATTAGTTCAGTGTTTCTTTCAGGCAATTTTCTCCGGGGGAGAGGGGGGAGATGGTATTTGAAAAATTGAGAGGTCGTTTATATTACATCAAGAAAAGAAAATTTTTTGATAATAATTAACTTTGTCTGTCATTATGATTGTGAACAATATAATTAAATACACAAAATTTCATAAGTTTAACATACACACATAGTATTATTATATGACGATTGAAGGTTATTCACCGTGATATCAAAATTACATTTTTCTAATATTTGATATTTCTTTACTATACTTCAATTTTTTCCGGGGAGGCCTTGGAAATTTTCCGAGGGGGCTCAGCCTCCCCTCCCCCGGTGAAATGTCTGAAAAAATCACTGCATTAGTTCCAAGAATTTCAGTGTAAACTGGAGTTCAATCTATTAATTTATAAAGATCTTACTGTCTATCAATGTGTGGTGTATTAATTTTTACAAATTTAAAACATACTTAAAATATTACTTATCTCGTGTATAAATGTAAAATTGCTGAATTTGTAATTTCAAATTTTGTATAGTCTAGCTTGATTATTTGAAAACGTCAAATAAAAAATTAAAAAATAAAACAAATTTTCTTGTAACCTTACTAAATTAAATTTTTGATATTAATAATTGACTTTTAAATAATTTGTCCAGAAATTAAAGTAGTCATTATCTAATTACATTTTGTAAATGTAGACACTTCCTAAATGATTTTTTTTTTTAAATTGTGGGACTTAATTAAATTTTTATATTTTCGAGAACATTGAATTCATTTCTTTTTACCAAAATCTTTAGAGTCGTTTTTTAGATTGAAAAAATAAATATTCAGGCAACGCTTAAGAATACATAAATTATAAATAATATATGTAAAATTATTATATGGATATAATATATATAATATATATATATATATATATATATACATATATAAATATCAGGTTTAATTGTTTTTTAATTGCACGTTTTTAGGTTATAAGTTGTATACTCGTATAGGTCGATCACAAGTCTAATAAAGTTTGCCACCCCTGATTGAAAGTGTAAACAATTGAGGACATCATATAAATAGATACATAATGTTACTTTAATTTTCTATATAATATATGTATATTTTTACATTTTGCTTCATAATAAAATGTTCCAAGAATATTAAAATGAATACATTTATTAAAACCGATTGCCTTTATATTTAAATTGTGATGTAAAAATAAGGCCAAAATAAGCGTTAAATTTTATTTTAAAGAATGTGCAACACTTTTAATGTTTACAATTTTACGTTTGGTCAGTATTGGTGAAAAAACAAGATGGCATATAAATAATGATATAGAATTTTACAACTATTTACGTGGTGCTTTTAGATTATTAGCATATCAATGTATGACAAAACCACTCGAGGTCTAAAAAAGACAATTTAAATAAATTAAAAACGAGACATTTGTTTAAATATATATATAATATTCATAAACATTTAAATTGTAATTTTTTTAAACATTCTATATATAATATATTATACATTTGTACTTGAAATTTTTTTTTAATAATATCTATTGACTATTGTGTATTATGGTATAGTCTAATAAATAAAAATAGTATATTGTATCCGAAATGAAAACGGAAATCGAATTAAATGATGTGTATATAATAACAGGTTAAGTTAGATATTTAAAATAATACAATTCAGCTTGTTAATAATATGAATATTATTCCTGTTTAATATAATGCTTAAGACACTACGTTGTATTTATATTGGTGAAATAATTAAGTATTACAAATTATAAATTAAAATAATTGTAATAACTATCGTTGAACTAATTGTATGTTCCATTATTGGTAAATAATCGAAAAGCATAAAAACAATATAAAAATTAAGGTTTTTAAAATCTATTAGTTGGAAATCAATTAATAAGGATTATCCTCCAATCGGATGTTTCCATCGTTATTTATGTTTTAACAATAATGACGAATAAGTTCAGCATAGAAAAATGGTGGGGAAAAATCACAATTATCCTATCGATTACTTAAGAAATAAAAAACTTTGTTGATGAAAAAAGGAGAAAAAGAAAATAATTTTGTGTTAATTGTATCTGTTTGATTGTAAAGAGATACAATTTAATAGGGTACATTGCATGAGTTTCTGAAGACTGCTAATTAACATTATGTTCTATGGTCGCCGGTCGATTGCGCAGTGTTGTTGATTACAGATGAGATGACCGGGGACGCTTGGGCGTCAACAGACTTTAAGTTTTAATCATCAGAGCAGCTTGTCGGTTGCGTCATACGGAACTGTCGACAACGTTTCGGCCTGGGCTTTATTTTAGATCCGGGTAGCACGGGTGCTTGTTATGCACACCGTGATTATTGAGTATAGAAATAGACCCACCCTTGTTTTTGGCAGAAAACGAACAACGGGCGACGAGACTTATGATATTCAAAGGTAAACAGAATCGATCCGCTTTTGTTTTTGACGTATAGTCGATTTCTAGTAAAATCTTACTTATACCTTCGACGTAGTATATTATGTAATATATTGTACGTAATATACTAGCTGTCTTCGTCACATCCTACATCGAACTAAATGTTCTCCTTTTGTAATTTAAATATTATTATTGTTTTTACCTGTCAAATACTTTAATAACTTTTGGTAGAAATTACTTTTTTTTATTGCTATTTTGGTAATCATATAAACTGCATTTTGAACAATGATTTTAAAAAAATTAGGTAATTTAAAGTTTAGTAACCTATTATATTTTTATTGTCTGTTAAAATTTAACTACTTGAATAGAATAATAGATTATTGAAAGATAAAGGCTGTATATTTATTTTTAAAGAAATATAAAAATTAGGGATTTCATCTGAATCAAGTTAAATTTATTCTATAAATTAATTTAATCAATATTATCAATTATTTTTCTATACTTTCGTTATAATATAATTCCACACAGAGTGCATAACATATTATACAGTTATAATACAATTTTATATTATAGTATAATACTCGTTAAAACTGATCAGGATAATATTTTAAGATGTTTAAGAACATAATGGTGAAAGCATAAATTTCAACATATTCTCACCCACACCAACAAAAAAATTTGTAATGCTTGATTCGCTACAATTAAAATGAAGGTGGTTTATTTTGATGGACCCACCCCATGAAAAGATCCTGGTTGCGCTACTGGTTCACAGAGATTACGATAAACGTTATAACTCATAATACAAGTAGGTAGTACGTTTCCCAAATAAACCTTGTTGTGTTTAATGTATTTCGAGAAAATCTATAATATTTATAATTTTTGAAAATTTACGTTGTGAAATAAATAAATAAATAATAAATGGTTTTAAAACAAATATTGGTACCTATAATAATAAATTATAATAACAGTTTATAATAAATAATGTTCAGTTTTTATACTTGATATTTATATATTATATATTTATATATTGTATATAATATACAATTTGGATTTTAAACTAATACGACTATAGTAATATGTTATAGATATAATATAGTATGTTACATATACATTAAATAAACATTAAATTTAGTAATGGTTGGTAAGAAATAGTTGTAACAATTTAATTATATATTATAATTTGTGCATTTAAAAATTATTTTGGAAAAGAAAGAATAAAAAAAACATTATTATCGTATATATTATAAATATTCATATAGGTAATCATGACAATGCATTATAATAACAAATTGAATGAGGAACGACTTTAATGGGAAAATGAATATACGAGTATGAGAATTTTGTTTCGTAAGAAAATTAAAATATAAGCGTAAAAATATAAAGTAAATTAAATATGTTTTATAAAATATGAATTTTTGTAACGAATTTACATTTTATACTACACTACTGTGTATACTGTGGTTTTTATAGAAGTAGGAACACAATATGCGTATTCTGTTTATACAACAAAAACCAAAATATATTTTTGTAGTCAAAGTATAGAACAGTTCATATGTTATATATACCAGTAAAAATATGCATATAATCAGAATAGTATTTTGGAGCATTTACTGATTACATAAAACTCATGCATTTAACAAAAGACAAGATTTTCTTTTTTCTTCTTAAGCAGCGAGCAAATGTAAATGAAAAATACAAAATGTATTAAATAAGCGAATACACCATATTCATATAATTGTAGTATGAAATAAACAAAAAAACAATTTATATTTCTTTATACATATTTACTAAAATAATATGTTTTTTGTATACATTTCATGGTTCTGATTGTTTAATTATTTGTATTAATTTTATTAAATTATTATAAGCATAAATAATAATGTGAAAGACAAATATCTTGAAGAGCTATCAGATTTGACAGCGGTCATAATATTTTAGTTTCTTGACCTATTGTTTTTGTGCTTTTTGAGAATTTCTGTTATATTTTCTTTGTATCCACGCTTGCTGTAATGCTGTAATATTTATATTCTAATTTAATGTGTTATACATAAAAACAGGGGTCCACTTAATATTTTTTCTAATGTTATATAGTTGTTTACCATTGTATATATATATATATATATATATATATATAAGTGTACACTAATGTAATATACTCGTATAATGTATAATATGAGTAATGTAAAATTACATTTACGTAAATAAAAAATGATAGACACTATACGTAGATATAAATAGGATACCAGTGTGCACACTAAATAAATAAATAAATAAATAAAATAATCAACAGTTATATTATATATTATAATTTATGGGTACATAATATATATATATCTATTTAAAAAGTTCTATGAAGTGTACGAAATCAATCGAATATTGAATGTTAATGCTACATCTGTTATATTGAAATAAATAAATTTTTATTCTTTTTGCGAGTACCAAAGTCGTAAAAATAACGTATTGAATAAAAATGTATTGAACTTAAGAACAATTAATATAAATCACTGGGTTAAGCACAGGATCGATTCTAAAACGGTAATATTTATTGATTTTGGATTTAAAAACACCATCATATTTGTAATTCATCTATTCAAGCGATTTAGCTAACCAAAATTTCCATAAGACCCTAACCTCAAAATCGCTATTCTTTTTACTGGATAATAAAAATTATTCTGAAAATTGTTAATACAATTTGAAGTGTTAATATTATACGCATTAAAAACACTTAACGCATAAAAATATAAAAATATTACTATGTGTATAAAATATATTGTTTATATATTTATATATCATATAAAATATAAATCATAATAATTAGTATTTATTTATATCATAATAATGAAAACGTAGGATGTTGGAAAATTATAGTAAAATATATAACAATGCATTTAATCACATGTATGATATATTAGAATTATAAAATGTTAAATTGTACAATAGATGCCAAATTTTGGTTTGTGTCAAAAATAAATTATACAAACTATCTTTTAAAGCTTTAGGTAAGAATAATCTTTCTCTTTGTCTCTCTCGGTCTGTCTCTCTCTCTCTGTCTCTGTCTCTCTTTTTCTATTCTCTCTCTCTCTCTCTCTCTCTATATATATATATATATAGTAGTTATAGTATATATATAGTAGTTGCGGTAAGGTTAGATCTAAATGATTTGAAAAATCCAAAGAATATATATATATATACATCATTTATATATAATGATATATATATCATTTAATCTAATTTTGTTAGTTATGCTTGATTGTCTAGATAGTTTTAATTTGTTGAAAGATAGTTACAATATTATATATTTTTGGACCGTAAATGGTAAAATATAATACTAAATTGTTAAATGAGAATAGTTTAACATGGCTTTGTATTATTTCAATTTGCGACATTTAGCAATCGAGAACAGTGCTTATAGGTTAACTCCTTTCTTCTCTCTTCAGTAATTTCATGTTACAGTAAATCTTCTACCTCTAAGGTTTCTGCAAAAAACGGGTTTTCATTATAATTTTTTTCATTTTCTTGTAATCTGGATTTAATGATTTTTTCATCTCTGGGATGTAAGTTGTTTAACATGCTCTTGGTATGTGTCTCCTTGAGACTTTCTTTCTTATTTCAAGCTTTAGAACGTAGGGGTAATATGTCTTAATTTCTCGTCTACTTCATCAGCATAGACTTTCCGCGTTTATCTCTTGAAATTAAAACGTCTACGAAACTGTATAGCTGATGTCGCTACCGTGGCTTAAATTACGCATGATATTGGGTGGTGTTAAGTTGGTGGGATCAGTTTTAGTACGTTTTTATACATAGGTTGGCTATATTTTCACTTGCAAAGATGTTATCCGGATTGTAATCCTGATTCCATCTGTTACTATCGAAGGAGTGTGCGAGTTTGGCGCCAAAAATTAGATTAAATCGATTTGTTTTGGCTCAATTTTCTACCTTAGCCTTGTCATTATTGGCTTTTGTATACTTTTAACTTGTACTATAGCTGTTAAGTCTCCAGAAACTATTCTTATAGTATTACATCTACAATTTTTGGGTTCTTCGAAAAAGAAACTCTCATTTGGGTGCTTATAAATTGACGTAATTGAACATTTTCCTAGGTCAACAGTTAGGATCTCGATGCTATTTGTTTCACTTTTAAACGCTGACTTGACGGTTATTTTTCATAAAAATAGATCTTCTGTAATTACTTTGTGGTCGTTCTATGGTTAGGGTCATTCCGTTAATTTTAGGTCTGATTTGTTCTTTCCTCTGTGAGTTTCTTGTAAGAGAAGTATTTCGCAATCTTGCTCTCTTATTATTTCAGCGATAATGCTTTCTTTTTAAGGTGTAAGTTCCTCAATGTTAAGAGACACTAAAGTCAATTCTGGAACTATCAAGGACCATTTTGGTTGGCTGTGGTTGGTGGAATTGGCTAGTGAGGAGTGCATATTTAGATTTTTTTGGGAAAGTTATTGATACATCCTATTTAGCTCGCGATTATAATGAGCACCATGTGGAGGTTCCAACCATGTCCCTGATTAAAAAATAAAATAAAATTTAAAAATTGTTTTAAATAGAAGTTGTAGTTTATAGTGTAACGTGGCCGGGGATGACCAGGTTAAATATATGTTATTCAGAGAAGGTTTTTGTCCATTTGAATTATTAACCGTAGCTTGGGAGTATATACATGTACACAGCAATTATATGATGTTAAGAATAGTTAAAATAAAAAATTATTATTATCAGTAATTATTATGTTATAATGCTTATTAAATAATAAATCAAAGTAACTTAATATTAAAAAGTATGAAACACATTTAATTAATAGATTGTTGATAATAGGCAATACAAACGAAGTTTAGCCAGTGTCGCTAGGTGGTATCCGCGGAGAAATAACTGTCTCTTACAAACTGTATATTGATTACGTGGGCTTACATGATTATTTATAGAGAGGGAAATGTCACTGGTCAGCTATACACTACACACATATATAAGTACATATATAAATATTAGGGAGCAAAAAAACATATTTTGTTAAATTTTGGTGACGGCCAGAAATGTATATTGTTACATCTAAAAATAAGTTTAGTAAAATTTGAAGTCGATCAGATATAAATAACAGGGTGCGTTCTAAGCTCAAACTTATATGAAATAGTCTAAAATTTGTTCTTTTGACGTATACTCACTTTAATTTTAAAATTATGAAAATATTATGTAGAACTAATCATTTTACTATTGTAGTACTAATCATTTCCTAAAAAATATATATTTATATATTTTTTCGTTAAGGTAACCCTTTCTTGTGAGTTCAAGAAAAATATATTGATGCGTATATTTTATAAAAATTGTTTGGTTCTTATAGTGTTCTTGAGGATTTTTTTTTGAAATAGCCGTTTTTAAATTTATGAAAATATTTTCTAAGTTATCTTTAAAAATTTGTTTATTTCTGGTTATTTAATACCAGGAACGACATTTTTAATATTAATTTTTGACCAGCTAGTTTGAAACCTTTTAAATAACAAAATATCCGGTCCGGATATAGAAAATTTACATTTTGCAAAAACTGCTGCCAATATAATTTCAAAAACGTGGTGGCTGCATCCAAAATATAATATGTCTCATTCTAACTTTTGTTCTAATATTGTACATGCTCCTAAATCTTTCTGATATTTGCGGCTGTGGTATCAAAACCAAATGATTGAACTTTTTTTTTTAAGTTCCAATCTTCTAATGTATATATATATATATACATTACCATATATATATATATATATATATATATATATATACCTAACCTAACATTACATTATATTATATAACTGCGATGCAATTTTGAAGAGTTTAACTATAAATGTCAACGTTCAAAAACATTAGTGATATTATGATTTATAATAAAATTGTGATTACTCACAAATAAAGAGTGTGGTAAATTGTATGCTTAATATCCACAAATCATTTGTGAAAAAGTTTCAATATGTACAGGAATTACTATTTTATAATTTTGCGACCATGATAATATCTAAATTTACAGTTAACTCAGTTTGACACTTGTCCAAATTGACTTATATATATATATATATATAATATAAGTTATATGTTATTATATGTTTAGAAAAATATGTTTCTATATAAATGTTTTGTGGAATGATTTGCAGGTTTATCAATATTGAATTAAACACTTAGTTTTTCACAAAATATACTGATTTTTTTTTCACTATTGATCAAACAAATATAAACATAATAATATAATATGTAATACGAGTATAATGCATATTTAAACCTCTGGTCTGATGCATATTTAACGTTTTGTTAGCCAAGATCTTTTCAAGTCAATTTGGTCAAGGGTATGATTTAAACTCTCATATAGCAATAACGTTTTCTAAAATTGTAAAAGATGTAAACATTAAAGGTATAATTTTATTCGTAAAAAAATGAATTAACATAGATGAGAAAAATGAAATTTTCAACTTAAATTAACTTTCAAATGCCTACCTAATCCTAATTTATATTAAAATCGTGAGGAATAACCTTGTAAATATTTTGTTTATATATTTTTAATTTTGAACTAAATATAATACACAATACATTTGGAATTTCTTTTATCCACATCTTATAATTTTGTTATTTGTTTTCAAAACTTATAATTTTTAGTTATATTTAAAAAAGCATATATATTATTTATTTCAGGTAAAACTACATCCATTTAATGCGGATGATTCAAAACTTTCCAAAACGTTGAACTCTGACTAAACCAACTTCCAATTTATGTAATATAATTTTTGTAAAACTTATACCCGAGTTAAATTACTCACTACGTAGAATCGTAGAAAATTAAAAACTGTAGTATGTTGGAGAAGTAATTTTTCAACAATAATTGAATCGTCATTTAATTTAAACATTACTACATATTTCGTATCAGCTTGATTACATAGTTGCTTTTTTTAAAACTTTAATCATTTTATTTCGTCATTTTTTACCACCGAATATTAAAATGAAAACATCATTAAAAATGATTTAAGCATAAAATGAATTCAAATAATTTTACTCATATCTAGCATTATTATTATTCATTTTATATATTATTAAACAAATTAACAATATATAATTTATTTTACGGAAATATTTACACACATACACACACACACACACACACACACACACACACACACACACACACCACACACACACACACACACACACACACACACACACACACACACACACACACACACACACACACACACAAATATATATATATGTAAGTAAAATTGTTAATGCAATTATGCCGAAAATGTAAATTCAGTAAGCTTTAATAATAAACATAAAATAAATTTATGTATTAAATTTTTTCTCTGATTTATGAGGATACATATTTCTTTTAAAATGTAAATTATGTACCTACAATTTTTTTTATGAAAACAAATCATGTGTTTAAATAAGCCGTTTATTTATAGATACTTATCCAGGATAATCCATTTTATGATATAAGACACTCGTTATATTTGACTATCTTTCAAATACGGTACAGTATTTAAAGTTAGTTATAAAATTCATATTTGAAAGATAAATAACAGGGCTCTTAATAATTGTTGGAATATTGTTGATCACTGCATTAGACACAGCGTGCAATTTGATGACGATAATTTTGACGATCATGCAATCAACATGATAACAATTTTTATTTGGAAATAAAACTACAGTTTATATTCAAAAAACTACCAAGTTTAAAGTAATATAATTCTAGAATTCCAGCTCTTAATTTCTTTATTTTATTTGTCATTAATGTTTAAAGTTTAAAAGAACAAAGATATAGCAAAAACAATTGTAATAATAAAACATTTGAAATGAAAAAGATATACAAGCCGAAATATTGTGTTTACTTAGTGAAAACTTTTATTTACAGATTGCAGTTTATACTGGTGGTAAAATATATAGTACACAGATTGTCTTGGTGATTTGAGAAATTCCATATGTTGAGTTTTCCTTATCTTTTCTTACTTAAAAAAGTTTAGTGTTGACGTGCAACCCTAGAAGTATACTAATTAATTATTTTGTAATGCTTATGTTTACAGTAAATATTCTTACAATACCAAACATTGCTTAAAGTAAAGTAAGCAAATTACGAATATATTGTTATTTGGGAATTTGTGCCTACATATTTTTAACCATATAATTAAAAAAAAAAGAGATATTCTGGAGATCCTTTTTAAAATTAATGAATTTGATTTATTATATTTCTTATTATTACTATCCCATTCAACTTCTTATTAATGGTTACTCCTTAAATATTTAAAAAAATTTTATTATTCTTTTTTTTAATTATTTTAACAATTGTATTATATTCTATGATTAAAATATAGTATTTAACAAATGTGCGTCTAATTATTTTTAAAAAGGAAATAATAAAACGTAGATATTTAAATGATAATAATAATTTATAATTCGATTATTGGCATATAAAATATGTGTTTTAAGTAGACATGTTTATGTCAGTGATTGGATATCTCATGGACAACTATTTTTTTTTATTATTTTCAACGAGTTGTGAATACCTTTATTTTTATTCGAGAAGAAGAACTATATGGTAACCTAATTACTACTATATGTATTATGTATATGAATTATAATTATACATTTTTATAATTGTACACTTATTATAAATGTAGTTTTAAAATTACAAAATACCTTTAATATATATATTTTATTTAATTAATTTTAATAAATGTTAATAAATTTAGTTAATACATGTAAAACATAATATAATCTCACTATATGAAACAATTTGTATTGATTTAAAATATATATACCTGTATATATTTATATCCAATAAATAGTTTTTAAAACGAATATTGGATGTGTCATGAATTAAATATCAAGCAATATGTACCACATAATTCTAACTATCCTATTTAATTTTTATGAGTGCCTTCAAGAATTTTTACATAATGAGAAGTCATTATTTATAAAATAACTTAGCTTACTATTGACCTACTAAATGTTCTAGAATCTTTCATATACTTTTGGTAGATACATATGATATATTTGTTTCAATGGTGACTTTTTTAAAACGGGTAAGAATTTTATTGGTGTAAACCTGAAAAAAATTATATTAAATACACCTTAAGTTTTACTTAATGTCAAAAAGTTGTAGAAAATGTTAATATTAATTTTTTTTTAAAACAATAGAATTATAAAATTAATTAATTAAGTAGCTAATAACTAAATTAATACTATTTAGCACTCAAATCAGTTTAATTATTACTTTAAATATACAACGTATTAATTAGATCGTATTCAGTTAAAATACTATCTATTATTTATTAAACATTTATTTATATATTATTTTATTTGAGGCCCCAAACAAAACCTTCGTTATAATATTTTTTAAACTTATATTTAATATTTTTCATTAAATTAAATTTTTAAATGTTACAATTTTAGTTCAATAAATAATAGAATAAAATGGATACAAATTGTAATGAATCATCTTTATTTCTGATTGCAAAAGATATTTTAATGGTATACAAAATGATTTACGTAGTAATATTCGTTTTTTTTATATCACTTATGATACATCGCTAGGTAAGTTCAATAGGTACCTTAATTAATGTATGGATTACAAATAGAGCAATAAATCTCTTTTTTAATTATTTTTTCTAAATTTTTAGGTACGAATATGAAATCATTCAACATATTAAAATTATACAAGAATGATATTTATTATTGTTCAATATTAAACAAATGATAAATCAAATACACATTTATACATTATCTAATTAGATCTACATATATTTTAGAAAAAATGTTCTTTTATATATATATATAAAATTTATATAAATTTAAGTCACTTAAAAATTGTAAATCGTTATGCGGTGCGTCTATTGCTGATGCACATTCAAACCACAATTTTATGTACAAGCGAACAATAAACACACATACTTGTATACATCTTAAACTGATATAAACATAAAAAGTATTCTAAATATATTAAATAAATATTAATAATAATAATTAAATTGTAATTTAACTATACATTGATGTAAATACTTATGTGTTGGAAATTAATTAATTTAGTAAATAAATTAAATAATTAATATATAATGAATACTGTAACTCGACATTTATTACAGATTTAATGTAATTAAATCCATTTATAATCTAGTCTAACCCATTAAAGTCCACATAATAAATGTAAATTTAATCTAATATTATTTATGTACATTTTAATATTTACTTATACATAATAATATATACCTATACATTTATATAGTTTATGCAATCAATTAATTTTGATGTAAATTACTTGTTCTTTTTACGCCATACGCGTAGTTCATGAAATATTATTACTCTAGAAAGTTATAAAATCATTCGTTGTAATTACTTAAAGTTGCGATTATATTAAACTAGTATAGAGTGAATACATAATAAAAGACTTTTAATTGTAATATAATTATTAATAATATTTTAATTAACTTATAAAAAAAGTTAAATATTTTTCGTTACATAACGCAAGAACCAAATAATTTAATTAACATTTTTCATTACATATATTTTAATTAGATTATTGTAACGGTTCCGTAACATAATATACATGGGTATATATGTGAGTGTATACATATGTATATATAATATTATATATCTATGTATATATGTATATATATATATATTAATATCATCTATATCATCTCATTAGAATAATTATTTTGTTCCTTTTTTAATATTTTATATGTATCTTATTTCATATTTATTTACAATATTTCTTCTACTATAAATAGTTTCTTTTTTTTCCATATGATTAGAAAAATGATCCAGTCCTTTAACGACACAGTTAAATTTCGTAAACTCAACAATACAATATATATTTTGTTAATATGTAATTTATTAATTATTATTAAAATTATATTTGTTAAAAAGTATTTAGAAAATGTATAATGTGATTTGCTATATTAAGAACGCTAAAAAAATAAAAATTTAATATGAAAAAAATATTCTTTATACTTGATTCAATACATGTCTATATTATATTTGGTGAATTATATTTTCGTAATTTTACCGGAATAAGAGTATAAATGTGTTAAAAGAGTTAAAAAAATGTCATAATTTCTTAATATATACGAGAAAATTAAATTATATACAATTGTAAACATAATAAAACAATATATCACATATAACCACAAGTAAATTCGTTATAATTATCTAGAGATGCTTAATGAAATACTCGTATTTACGAGAATTAAATTTATTTATGTTTAAATTATCTAATGTACCTATTTATCTCATTTATTAAACTTAATTCCTAATAATACTTACACTATAAATCATACTATTATTATTTAGCCTACATATTATGTCTAAATCCATAAAAACGTTTACAAAGATATAATAACCCAATTTACCACATAATCCGTGAATACAATATTCTTATCGAATTTCATAAATTTAAATTGAATACTGCAATGGTTTATATCCTCTAATTTAAGTGTTTACTGCATTATTCGTGTACCAGAGTTTAAAAGTTTTGATCAATGACGACCCTTATGACTATATTATTTTTTAAATCAGTAAAATTTTAATACAATTGTATATAATTAAGGATTGTGAATAAAATCGTAATTTTTACAATTATAATAGTAATTTATAGAAAAATATCAATTTTAATTATGAAATTATGTTTTGCTAAACTAAAGTATTTAAAAATATTTAAAAAAAAGTTAACCAAGATAAAACAAAGTATATGGTCGTCAGTAGAGGGAATAGAAATCTAGCCGATCTGATTGTCGGAGGTTATACCTTCCAAGCGGTAAACAATTTTAAATATTTAGGTACAAATATAAATAAATCCAACAATATGCATAATGAAATAATATTAAGAATCTCAGCAACCAACAAACGATAATTTGCATTAGTAATAATATTTAAATCTAAACTCCTATCTAAAAGTTCAAATATTAACCTATACTTGAGTTATCTAAGTCCAGTCCTAGCATATGGTTGCGAAACGTAGTCGGTGACAAAAGGAGACGAAAAGAAATTGTTAATTTTCGAAAGGAAAGTACTCCATCGAATTTATGGTCTTATTTATGAAAATGGAGAATACCGAATAAGAACAAACGAGGAGATCTACCAGCTATTTCAAAAACCAAACAATAAAAACATTTATCAGAAGCAAACGACTTGAATGGGATGGGCACTTATAGAGAAATAATGGTATCCATAAACAAGTTCTGATAGTTGAAATCAACGGTAGAAGAACTAAAGGCCGCCCTAGGCAAAGATGGGAGGACACATTAAAAATAGATCTGGCAAAGATCGCACCAGGAACGGAGCTAGAAGAGAGTGAAAATAAGGAGAGGTGGCGGGAAATAGTGGAAGTAGCAAAGGCCCTAAACGGGCTGTAAAAGCTTAAAAAAAAAAAAAAAAAATTAAAAAATGTCGAATATTTGAATGACTACGATACATTACAATTGTATCTTAAATTGTATCTTACAATTGTTTTAGGTTTCTATACATGAGTGTAAATATCAATACTAATAATAAAATAATTATAAAACAGTTATAAAATAATTATTTATTTATATATTGTTAAAAAAAAAAACAACGTAGACGGAATTACAATGGCAATATTTCGATAGAAGATAAATAAACATAGACCAAATGATGAGACAAATCTTATAGATTTATGTATTTATTTTGTAGTGAAATAAGTATATAAATATATGTCATTAGTTCGCAAATATTAACATTTTATTTTGTTCCACTGAAATTCACTGACCTAAAAGTTAATTTACAAATTAAATAAGAATTACATACAGAAATCGGGAACTAAGCATGTTGCTAGTAGCCTTTTATAACTTGTTTTATTTTATGTTGTGTGGAAATACTATATATATTAATAGTAGTTATATTAATAATTGTCTGAATGCAGTTAATCTTATAATTATAAAAGAAGAAGTATAAAGTGTATTTAATGTTGTGTATTTTACTTATAAGTAGATAAATATACATTACAAGAATATTTTTAGATAGAAATAATTGGAAAACATATTTTAATTATGTTTTGATAATTTTATGACCTATGTAATAACTTAAATGTTACTATACTAATACTAACAAGATACGTAATATATAAATAATATTCAATTTGACATTTTTTATTTGTAAAATTATAAAATTATTATTGTATATATTATAATATGTATATAAAAGATATCTCAAATAACTGAAAAAATATTAAATTAAACTATTAGTGTAATAGGTAATACTTTTTTTTGGATGTTTTAATGTTTTATATTTTATAATATCTATATTTGTTATGAATTAAAAATTTTAAATGAAAAAAAGAATAAAGTTACTGCTAGTATCGATAGAATATTAAACAACATTTTTAAGGTCGAACTTTTTATAGGTTCAACCTCAGATTATGATATTGTCTAAACCAATGGCGGTCAAATGATTTAGTAATGGGAAGGGATGAGACAGATTTTCCAACATGAACTCGGTTCGTTGAAAACATAGGTCATAATTTTAGGATATAAGATCACATTAATAAATAATTTTATTATTATTAAATTTTTACATTTATTTATTTTTGCCAATTCTTCCAATACTTCATCTGTAGCTGGGGCGATTACTGGGAAGTTAACCTCCTCTCTCCTTCCTCCTCCAGAAATTAAGGATGATATATAAAACACGTAAGTCATTTTGAATTACTTTACGTGAATGTAATACGACCTATGAAGATTTATTATTATTTATATATTAACTATTAATGTTGGAAATTTGGAGCTTTTGGAAATATTTTTTATCTGATATTGAATATTATCCACTTTATGTACAATTCGTTTATTACATTTCGGATATCGTATTTAATTGTGTTATCATTGCGATTTACTATATAATATACATGTGAATTATCGAACTTTTTATATTTATATTTTTATTTTAATCATTATATCTTCAATTATTGTAGACTACACACATTTGGAAAGTTTTGTTAAAATGAGTTCTGGTTCGATTTTAAAGTTTTTTAAACCGAAAAATACAATACTTCAAATTCTGATCCTGATGAATCATTCGTTGATAGTTTACCAATAAAAAACCAAAACTTGATGAGTCACAATCAACTGAAAATTATATTGGGAGTTATATCCGTTAATTTCATAATATCAAAATTATAATAGAAGGATTATAATTTACATTATAATATAAATCTATAAACATATATCATATGATATACTTGTATGAAAAACGCTTCTTGATACATTTCACAGTTCATTAAATTATAAAAAGAAAATAGAAGTAATAATAATAATAATAATAATAATAATAATAATAATAATAATAATAATAATAATAGTAATAATAATAATAACAATAATAACAATGTAATAATGGTTTTTTAAACGATAAAACTAAACTAATTAATTATAACTGATAATTAATCATTCTAATTATTTATTGTATAAGGTTTATTGAATGTCAATTTAGAATATACCAATAATACAAATAGTTTTAATCAATTAGTTATTTACATAACTAAATAATTATCTAAAAAGAATTTATTAAATCTACAATATTAATGTAGCACATTTTTTTAAAGTTTCTTATATAATTAAAATGAATATAACATTACCTGATATTACTATTTTATTAGATATATATTATATAATTAGAAAATTATTTTAAATAGTTGAATTTGGAAGTAATAATGATGAATGTTCTCTTCCCTCACGTCATCACATCTAGTAAATTCAATCATATTTACTTATTGTATTTTTTTGTATATAGATTGGACATTTGTCTTATAATAAAAAAAATATTTGAATTATAATTGTTCCACGAATTTTACATTACTCTATAGTTGTAAAATTTGTAAATTTTTAAATAAATTTATTATGTTATTATTAATTTATGTAAATTTGTAAATAATTTAAAGTTCATTGGATTTAATTTTTATACTTAAGGACCTAAAAAACTGTTGGTTACGCTTATCAAAAGAATTATGCCCGTCGTTATCTCACTTTCGTTACGGTCGAGGGATAACGACATTTGACGGGCTAGACCGGTCGCAGTGTGTCAGACGCGGTCGCCTCAATAAGAATTTGTAAGAATTACGTTTGGAAATCAATAAAACTGTGAACCTACACTTGTGTAACTGTATAATTCTTTTAAGTATTGAAAACCAAAACCCTGCGGAACTTCCGAATCAGTGTCTCGTGTTGCAAAAACTGTTAAAAAGATGTATATTTTGTTGTAGTATAAAGAATTAAGTACAATGTTTGTTATTTAACAGTAAATCATGTATGAACTATCAAAATAAATTAAATGTATAGATTTCAAAATTTCTATTAATAATAAATAAACAATGCTGGTAAAATAAACAAAACTAAATTTAATTTAATCTTTAACGTTTTCTGACTTAACTGAAAAATTTGTAACATAGGGTGTTTGGTAAATGAATAAAGTATAAATGAATACTATATTCAAATATTTGAACTACAATTTTTATGTTCGTAAATTTGTTTTAAATAAAATAAAATAGTTTGATTTTTATTAATTTTCAAAATTAAATGTAGAATATTATATAAGAAATATAAATTTTTCTTAAGCACACATCATATATATATATATATATGAATAATAAAATAATAATTATAATAATATACCAGTTGCTTTTAAATTAGCACATTTAACGAATTTAATAACAATTATATGTACTATTTATAAAGAAATAATTATTTCATTACAATCTTTGTTGTGTGAATTGAGTTATGTTTGTATTTCAAATTTTATTAGGAAGTTAGTTTTCATTTTATCTACCTTATCAAGTATGTAGGTTAACTATCCTTATTTAGTCAAGTTAACAACTTAGCAAACTTGCCTTAGTCCAGAACTATTCAGAACCTTTTTAATTTTTTCTTATCATTCTCTAAACTTTTGGTTTGCAAAAGTTGTTACTTAATGACTATTGATATTTTTCATATGATTCATATTTAATATCATAATATTGTTTTATAATTAAACTTTTGCTATATTTGAATTTAATCACTTGCTGTTGACACAACTTAAAATACACACTTACTTCTCCACTAATCTTTCTTGGTTTCCATCTTTATTTATTTCTGTATACTTGTATTCCATCTTAAATTAAATCACTACAAATGTGTGTATGGTTAGGAGTATATATATATATATGTAATAGTAAAACTCAATTATAATTTTAACATAGATTTTACTAAAACGTTTATCCTAGGTTATACGTATAAATTATATTTATATCTCTATGAAATCTGAATGAATTGATTATAGAAATCTAATGAAGGCGAAACAAATAAATAGTACTTAGTTTCTTAACATTTAATAATAAAATAGAAATAATTTTATTTTGAATTAATTTTTTTTATAATTTTCCTTTTAAAATTATCGTAAATATTTTATTTATTTGTTTAAAATAAATAATATTTAACAACATTATTACATTAATTAAAATAATGATATTAACATAATTTTTATTTAAATCCTTAGATTAGTCCAATGACTTCAACGAACCTCCATTCGTTTCTAACCATCACAGCTACTTTCAGTTTTTCGTAAGTGGTTCTTTCTATGTTTTTTTATGATCTGTTACATAAATAGAGTTCTTGGTTCACTTCTTTCTGCTATCCCCTTTATTTTTCTTTCCATAGGAACCAAGTATTGTTAATGTTTCGCTATCACTGCTATGTCGTCCGCCAAACGCAACATTTGTATTAGCATACCATGTATTAATTAATTAGTAGATTGTTGATAATAGGCGATATAGACGTAGTCCAGTTAGTGTCACTAGGTGGTATTCGCGGAGGACTAATTGTTTCTTACAAGCTGTGTATTAACTACAGGGTCTTACATAACTTTTTATAGAGAGGAAATATCACTGGTCAGCGTTACACTACATACCCTTTCAAATACGTGTATATAATTATATTGTACATTATGTATACACTCAGTATACTTACTCACTTACAGTATCATTAAGAATTTCTCAAAATTTTTGGCGACTAACACTTTTCATAAGTATCGTATATTATTTTAAACAATGACTCTTTCTCTTGTCTTTTTTCTTTTTGCACTTATTAGATTTTGACTTTGGTTTTTTATTCCCGTTGCTTTGTTGTGTTTTAGCTCTTTTAGCGTTTTTTCAAATTCCTTTTTTAAAATGTGTTGTCCTATATTCTCTTGTCCTCCATCTTTAACCAAATATAATAACTCACAAATTGTTATATTTTATACTTTTACGTACCTGATGAAAAACTATTTTTCTGTATGGTAAATAATTGGAGACAAATTATAAATTACTTTGTAAAAATACTATTAAAGCTATTAATTCGATCGTTTTAAAACGATAAATTTATCATAATTAAAAATTATGTAGTTCGTGTAGTATATAAGTATAAATATAAACTATAATAATATTTTATTTATAATTAATTATTATTATTATTACAATGTTATTCTGTCTACTTATGTATACTATTAATAAGTTCCATATTTATATAATTTAAATTTATGAGAAAATGGTATTTTTTAAGGAAAATAAATGTATCTTTTACATTTGAAATAACTCTTTGTTTTATATATGGTCATATTTGTTATAATTATCAATATACATTTTTATTTATATTCATTTATATTATATAAAAATATAAAATCAGTAAAATAAATTTGTTTTTGTTTCAACATGCATAACATATCCTATACATTTATTTAAATGTATGAATATATAAGTCGTGAAAAACAATCAGTACACAGTTTGGCATTTTAAATAAATTACCGATTTTCAAAGCGATAGAAACTATTTCTGTTGTGTTAAGACACATATATATGTAGATGGTCCTATAAAAAGACATAGTCACGTATTTCGTGCTTATATGCAGCCCACTTCAAAATCTCATTTAAGTTGAATGCTTATAAAACTATTGTGCTTGTGTTCTCAAGATTTGCTGTCATAATGGTTAAATATGAAATAAATATTATTCTGATTATTGTTAATAATTTTTTTCAAAAAATTTATAATTGAAATAAATTAATACTCATTTTTGGGAGACTAAATTACTTATACGCATCTTGTACGTTTTTCTCAATAATTCGGGTTACAATTCATTTTTATTTTGGGAATTTTGCAACAATTCAACGCCAGGATTATAATGTTAAATAGTTAAAATAATTAGTTTTTCAATAACTTACAAATTTAGTGAAATAGGATTAAATCAACAAAACCCTTGATAATTTGAACTTTATATTACGTAAAATAGTTTTTTGATTTTACTTGATAATATAAGTTGATTCTTAATATGTGTACGATAATAGAATATTTATTATACGAGGTAGAATATTTATAGTAATATAAAAAATCATAGAATATTTGATTAGAAAAAAAGTAATTATTTATTACTTTTATTATTTACTTTATATTATTACTTAATCAATATATTTATTTACAAATGTTTAAAATGTAGAGTGATTCATGACTTAAAATATACATTAAATTTAACATGAATAATTTCTAAAAAATAGTAAGTTCTATTTATAATTGCATTACCAAAATATCTACTGAGGTTGACGGAATCGTGACGCAAGTCAATTATGAGTTAGATCCTGATTGAACAAAGCAATTGCTTAATTTAATTTCATTAACCAGAACTTATTGGACTTAGAAGTTTTGGTCTGATTCGTCAAGATGAATCATTCATTGCATGTCTAAATTGCATGTCAAAAGTCTAAATAAAAGTCATTTATGTTATTGTTTAACATAATACACTACTTGTACACTTGCATACACATTTTATAATAAAAACGAGTAGAGTGATATCATATTTAAGAAATTTATTATACTTGTATTGAATTATTAAATTTTATTTTACATGAAAAAAAGAAACTTAAAATGAGATCTCTTGTGATATACTCAAATTTTTATTATTTTTCATATTGTAGTATAAAATTGTAACAAGTAAATAAATTAAAGCATTATGGGAAAATTATAATAAGATACTTTGCATATAAATATAAAAGCATAAAAATATAATATTTCAGTGTTGTTTTAACTTATTTGTATTTTTAAGTAATAAAATATTAAAAAGTTTCATTTTTTCATATAAAACGATTTTGTAAACAAATTTATAATAATAAACTTTATGTTAAGACATTGCATTAAAATAGGTTGTAAATTATTTATTTATTTATTTATTATTATTATTATTATTAATATTATAGCATGTAAGAATGAAAATCTAAAAGTTATTAGCAATCAAAATAAATCATAAAGATTTATGAATCTAGAGACCTTACCATAATGTTTGATTTCATTTTGTTCAGTAAAAAAATTTAGATATATGATGTGTATAAAATACAATGTAAATCTTATTTTGTTATAAATGAGACAAAATTGTTTTAGTTATTTTATTTGAATAGTGTTTTTTTAGATACACATGCCTTTAAAAAATCTAATAGTTTAGTTATAATTTAAGTTTATATATACGTATAAATTAAAATAATTTGAAAATTAATAAATTAGTGTTACGCATTGTATAAAAATCAACTAGTTGACTCATTCGTGATTTTGAGTAAACCTTTCAGGATTCCACTCTAATTAATTACTTCCTAATAGTATTAACACCACAAATTTGGTATAATGCCTTTTAAGATTATAATTATCAAGGTCTAGTTGGAAGAAATATTACATCAAGAAATATTAATTCAACAGTGAAAATGTTAAATCATAAAATAATATTATTTTATGGTTACAATAATATATATTTTTTGTGTTTAATAATTAATTATTTTATGGTTCTGGTAAAAACAATTTTTACAATAAACTTTAGAATGTTTTAGTTAAATTTACAATAAAATAAATATAATTGGAATGTTTATTTTACTTGCTTGCTTTGCTTTGTAATAGTACTCTGTTTCAAGTCAAGTGCTTCTTCCAAAGTAGATGAAGTGATAAGTGGTTGATATTAGAAGTTGGCTTTATTGAATTCTTGAGTTTGTGGTTGGTTTTCTTTTGGGATTTAGAAAATGTTTAAACTGTTCTATAGAATGGTGTTTAGTGGCTAGTCAGCTAGATGTTTGTATTTGGGGGTTAAAGATTTTTGAGGTTGTGTTAATGCAGTTTCGATTGATTATTTCTTTTATGATTGGGAGCAGAATTGGAGCAAGCTCTTCAGACGCCCGAGGCAATTCGAATATATGCGTCTTAAACCACAAAAGTTTTTTTACTCTTTTTGGTAATGTTAAACTATTATTTATTGGGGTTTCAGAAAAATATGTGTTTATTTATTTTAACAACATTTTCAGTATCCTAATTGTACTTTTCTCGATCTGACTGCCGCAAATTCATCAATTACAATATCAATTACAATTAACGTTTTAATGTGTGATTTAAAAATAAGGTCGATCAATATTTTTAGTATAAGAAATTTCTCAATGTTTAGTGCCCCCGTTACGATGACACCTAAGGCAAATACCTCAGTCACCTCATCCTTACTACGGTTCTTATTGGGAATTGTGTTTCATTTCTTATTGTTTGGTTTGAAACGTACTACTAGCTGTTAACATCCTGAGGGTGGTAGATTGGGGTTTTTCGAGATTCCTTTAACCCGTTTTAGAAATGTTTGGGGTCCAAGAGGGGCCATCGTAAGTGATTATTGGCCTTATGTATGCTTTGAAAATGTATAACTTTTTCCAAAGTGGAAGTGGGCTCATGATTTTAATCAGGGGTTACAAAGTAAATTTAGCTTCGTTTGCCTTTTTCGTGATATCTTTGATGTGTTGGGGGAAATTGAGTTAGGAGTCAATGGTGACTCCTAGGTATTTTACTTTTTTTGGCCTATTTATTGTAGTATTTCCTATTTTTCCTTTAGATATATCTTGAGGTACTTTGTGCGAGAAGAGTATTGCTTTAATTTTACTGGAGTTGACCATTATTTTTTAGTCGTGGAACCACGGAACTGCTATGTCAATTTGTTCCTGGAATTTATTGACCGCGGCACTGACCATTCATTTCAAAGTGTAGAAGATGGTGTCTTCTGTGATTAAATTGATTTTTATGTTATTTGTAAGTGGTATATCGTTTATATAAATGGAGAAGAGGTGTGGAGAAATCCGTGAACTCTGTGGAACTCCTTCATCTATTTTTCTAGTGCTTGATGATTTATTTCTTGTTATCATGTGGAATTTCTGGTTGACTAGGAAGGAATTTAGAATGTTAACCAGCCAGAGTCGGAATTTCAATTGACAAAAGTTTGTATATGAGTCCGTCGTGCCATATTTTGTCAAAAACTTTTTCTATGTCGAGCAGAATTGTTGTTTTGTGTTTTAAGTTCAATTTAATTGTTATTTTGTCCAGGAGGTTTGTTAGTTGTAAGGTGGTGCAAGTAGGGTTTGAAATCAAATTGTTCTTCTCGGATCTTCGTCATGGTATGCGTTTTTAGTCTTGTCGGTAGGAAATGTTCATGAATTTTGCCCATTGTGTTGAGAAGGGAGATCGGTCTGTTACTGGTTGCGATTTTTAGATCTTTACTCGGTTTTGGTAACATCACGAACAAGGACTGCTTCCACTGTTCTGGAAAGTACTCGAGTCTTGCGCAGTAATTGTAATTCAGGTAAAGGATGGTTTTAAACTTTTAGCCACAGTATTTGAGGGTGATATTGGATATCGTGTCAGGTCCTGGGGCGCTTAAGGCTGAATGTGCTCGGATGACGTTCCATACTTCCCCTGGAGTGAAGAACATTGATTTCTTGTAGGACAATTTGTTGTGTTGGGTGAAGGCTTTTTTCACCATGTCGTCTACCCAGATTTTGGAGTCTGTGGTTTGGAAATGTTCCTCCATGATGTCGGCGATGATGTTTGTATTTGACTTCCGCATCATACTGGAGGTTTCTCTCTTGGTCAAGTAGAGGGTAGTCCGGGGGTAGTTTTTTCAGGAGATATCGATTTAACTTGTGCAGTTTAAACCAGCTTTAATTATTGGTGTTTATGGATCCGAGTAACTTGGTACATTCAACGCCTCTGACAGATTTAAGTAGGTCTTGTACAAGGGCAGTTTGTCTGTTAAGTATGGTTTTAGTTGAGAGATCTCTGGTCCTTTGCCACCTTGCTCTGTTTCTTGTCTTTTTAGATATATGGATTTGAATGGAAATTGAGAGATCGTTTTTTCTGTCGATGGGGTTGATTATTATAGAGTTGTTGAAATTGTTTGAGACTCTGATTGAAGTTTGATAGCTTTGTGAATTTGTGATTCAGTTTTATTGTTCGATAGTGATATAAAAATGTTCTTCATGTTTTCTTCAAACTTTTTTCTGTCATTTGCGTAGCGAGATTTTGGCGAGGAGGACAGTGAAGACCTTTCTGGTATGTTGATTATTATAGGAGAGGTATCAGAAGAGAATTCTGATAGAAAATTTTCTATGTGATAGACCATTTGGCCCGTTTTCATAATGAAAATATCCAGAATATCTGGACTATGTCTGATATCAGTGGGGTAGCGTGTCGGGGAGTCCGGTGTGACAATTGTTCCTGGATTAACATATTTCTAGAGTATATTGCCAGTTGTGTTGTTATTTCTGCTGTTTCAGGATTGATGTTTTGAGTTTATCTCACTGGTAATTATTACATTATGGTTAGAATTGAGTATGGATTCCATGTCTTCAGTTTAGAGAGTTGTTTTAGGACTTTTGTTGACTGCTACTAGTCTGAGCTCAGTGTTGTCTACATTTAGGTAGACTGAGGTATTCGTTAATGAATTTGATGGGATGACTACTTTGTGGTGAATTAGTCTTCTGTGGATAAGGATGGCTGTTCCACCGGTTGGAGTACACCCGTTGATTCAAGGTTTGTTTGTTGTGTATGAGATTAAATTGGGATAATTGTCTGCTAGATGAATTTTATTTAATAGTAATATGTTAATTGTTTTATCTTGGATAAAGTCGGTAAGTTCTTGTTTTTCTGTGAGATGCCTTGAGTGTTTCAAAATAATATCCTGGTATTATCCATCTTGTTTTTGGATGAGAAGTGGAATTAAAGCCATGACTGTGGTAATCTTTAATGTTTGCAGTTCCAGAGACCAGATCTGTCAGCAGGCTCTACAGGATTTGGATAAAGAATTGTGGGTTTATTAGGAAATCGGGTTCGGTTTTTAGGATATTTGTAAACGCAGTTTTTGGTTGTAGGTTTGTACTGTTGGTTGCTGGAGTATGACTGTGGTCTAGATCTGGTATAGAAGGAGTTGATGCAAATATTCTGGAATCGAATGTTTTTTGGTATTGATGGTTTTAAATGTGGGTGGAGTTTTTCTGCCTTGGTTCTTAAGAACTTTGGCATTTTTTAAAATTGGTTGCGTCTTTGTCTGGAGTTTTTGAGCAGTCATTTGCAAGATGAGAACCGAAGCATTTTATGCAGCGAGGTGAGAAACCATAGTAGCGACTGGAGTGATCAAATCTTTGGCAATTATATCATTGGGCTGGGTCGTTGTTTCTGTAAGCTTCGATTTTAACACATTTATAGACGATTTCGCGTTCGTAAAATACGGCTATGTTTTCTGGAGAGGAATATAGGATAACCATGTGTAGTGGGAACTTCCTGCCTTTTTTGATGAATTGTCTGGCAAATGTTACCTCGTAGCTTCTGTTTTTTAATTCGTCCACAATTTCTTCTTTTGTAATGTCTGCCGTGAGACCCCTGATTACGATTTTCAGTGTTCTTTCTTTAGGTTTATAAAATGTATGGAAGTCTGTTTTAGTGATTCAGAAATATTTCTAAGAATTTTTAAACATACCGGTGTCAATACATTGTATTTAAACCGAGTCGTTGTGGAATGCTTTGGCTCCGATTGTTTCGGATAACACAGTTGTCATCAGTTTTGGGTTTACCTTTCTCCATGTTGAGGCTGGAATGATTATTGGAGGTGGTTAGGCTAAGTTTAATTTTGGTATTGGTTCGTTGGCTTGAGTTTTGGATTGAAAGTTTGCTTGAGTTTTTAGCGAGGAGCATTTCAACATAGAGCTACTGAACAAGGATTTGCTTGGGGATCGTGATGTTTTCTTGAGATTAGTTTTTTATTATGGAGACGGAGTGTTTGGATTAGTTTGACAGGACTGCTTGGTCTCCGTACTTTTGCCTATGGCAAAGGATAATAAAGCAATTAGGATGCGGAGATAGGTGGTCGTAAAGTTGTGGTAGGAACAAATTTTCGGGGATGGGGGTTTAAAACCGAATCATATATTTTAAACTACTAAATTTAAATACTAGGTTATGTTTTGTATGATAAAATTGTGTCTAAATGCGGCTTAACATGTTGCGTGTATATAGCGTGTCACCACCTTAAAAATTTAGCTTAATAAATTCAATTTATTATAATTATTAAACAGATTTGAGGGGTTTGAACTCCCAAATCCTTCTCCCCCAAATACGGCTTTGGGTGGCCGTACGAATACGGTGAAACGGGTACACGAACGGGCGGATGGAACCGTACAAGTATGTCCCCCGAGCGAATGTGTTGGAAGGAGGTCGTAAACAGGAAGACGGAAAATTGAGATTTAGGTATGAGAACAATAAACTTAAACAACATATATATCAGTAAACCTAAAAGACGGAAATCATCTTATGGCGGAAAATCAGTTGATTTTGTTATAAGGAGGTTTCACTGTATATGTATTATTATTTTTTTATTAAGTAGTATGATTAATTGTGTATGTGTTATGTGTTATGATTATGATTACTTCTATTCATTTTGTTTTATGCATATTTATCAATATTAAATCATTATATATTTTTATGAATTTAAGTAGTAATAACTTACAGAAAAAAAGAACACAGCTGATATTTTAAATTCTCTATTGGAACCGACAAATATTGTCGGACCAAACAAATATAAAATATAAATTTAAAGATTTTTTAACATTAAAGGACACTGTTTTTTAAAACATTTTGATTTATTGAATTACCTTATAAGTAATTAAATGACTTTTTTTTTGTTTTTAGTACCTATTGCATATTTTAGATAATGCTTTTAATAAATGTATCCAATGAAGCAATAATATTAGTTATTAATATTATTTTAGAACTAATTTATCTGAAAAAAATCACTAACCCAATAATAAAAACTATATATGAACAAATACATAACATATGTTACTTCCAAGCGGTTACATCATTAACTCTTTTGCAAGTTTTATTATCAAGGGTCACTATATTACGAAAACACCCATATAACCAGTTTCAAATTTAATAAAGGGATATTGTAAAATAAATTGAATAACATATATTTATATACTAAAATGTATATTGTGTATAATGTATAAATATACTATTGTATGTGTGAAATTATATATTTTAAGTTATATAAGTAAATGCGAATGTAAATATTCATGTGTAATAATAATGATTATTTATAATTTATAATATGTCATATTAAAATATTCATGTTAATATAAAATTAATTGGCACAAACATTTTAACAATTAAAATTATTTAACTATCTAAATTCAACTTAGCAAAACATACTTTCTTTTTATATTAAACGTATACATATAAATAAAATAAGCAAATATAATAGGAAATAAGTATAAATTTGTTTTTGTTTTATGTATGCAATTTTTATATATATAATTTATATATATAATGTCGTATATATATTGTGTAACCATTTCTTCAATACATTTTAAAAATATTTAGCCATTTTTTGTTTCATGAAAAATTTTTAATTTGGAAAATAGTATAAGTATAGTAAGAACGAAAATTTAAATTTAAATTAATTTAACTACAGAAGTAATAATTGAAAAATATGCACAACTCACTTAAGTACTAAAATACTATTTTGCGTTCTGTTTCATTTTATTATTAATGTCTTCGTATACAAATATATCGTTATTTTTAACACATTTTTTATTAGAAACATTAAAATTTATAAACCGCAAGATAAAAATTTAAAGAAATGAATGGACACCTGTTTTAGATTTTAAACAAAAGAAGGTTTTAATATAATAATAGTGTATAGTATATAAATGTATTTTTTTTATGTATCTAGGAAATTATCCAACAATAAAACTTTTATTAAAACACAAAAGGTAAAATTTATGTGTTGAGTAGCATATCTATTTAGCGAAGAAGTTGTTGTAATTATGACCCCTCAGAAATTATTTTCTTATCTTATCTAAATCTTATTTCTGTATGTTAACTAAAAAACTTACTTTGTTCATGGATTTTTCATTTTTTCGTGATTTTTGAAATTTTTTGTTTCTGTATTTAGAATTTTTATAACATTTTATGTTAACTATTACTACTACTACTTCTACTATATATATTTAATAGATATTTTCTTATAAAATTATTTCACGTTGATTGATATACAAAATTATACGTATATTATATTATTGTAAGATATACTTATAAATGATAACGATTATTCAATAATACTATGAACGATAACTTTTTATTTTGATAATCTTTTGATATTGTCAATAGCCATTGGCAATAAATTATTTGTGTTCGGTTATGTTTCAAATAATAATGTACCTATTATTATTATTATTATTATTATTATTATTATTTTAATTAATTTATAATAGTATAATAATATAATTGTATACATTTTTAAACTAAGAGTAAATATCATTTTTGGCAATATATAATTTGACACCTACGGATTTGAGTTCTCGATCCACAGCTGTATGTATTAGTATTTTTATTTGATAAATAATTTGATTTATATGTAGATAAAAAATTTATCACATATAGTGACAGTTTATTTAATGATATAAGTTAATTTTTTCAGATTTCCATTTAGTTTAAAAACAATAATCAATTTTATATAAAAATCACAAAAACTTTGAATTTAACTTTAACAAAATTTAGTTTGGATATTTTCTTCTTTTTAAATTATCAAAAATGTTGATGTTTTAAATATACATTATTTTCAGATAGTACTCGATAAAATTAATAAAAATATTTTACACTTGTTGTTTTTTGTTATGTTATTAACAATTAAAATACAATTTAATATATTATCAAAAATATATTAATAACATTGATTAACAAAATAAAATGAATTTTGTATCATTTTTCGAATATATATATATCATCGAAATTATTATGAAACTTTGCAAATTATCGAAACTTAAAAAAAAAGATAATTGAGACACTACATTTCACTAAATTTAGTCTTTGTGATCAAATAATATTGTATTATTAAGTTTCAGGTAATCTTAGAGTTCGCATTGCCTCTTCAAGGTACTTACTCATAATTAAAATTTATATTTTATGTATGATCTTAGATAATGGTTTAGGTTAACTCTATTTTAATTAATCACAGAATACAATATAATTATATCATCGTATTAAGTGTCGGTAGACAATGAGGTATCATTGTCTTTGAATAATCAACAGCAAACTAATGAAATTTGATTTATTTTTATTATTCAATAGAACATAAATCAAAATAAAACTGTGAATATATATGATTAACAGCAATTGACTTTTAAGGACACACAAATTAGGAATATAAATGTCATAACCAGAAAGTAGAAATTGTTATTAAATAAAAAATAAAAATTTCGTCAAAGTACATGCGTCTAGTTTATATAAATTTTAACTCGACAAAATTGGGAGTTTTCAGAAATATTTATCTCTGGATAAATCGCATAATCTTCTAAAAACCATAGTAAGTATTATAAGTAATAGGTAAGTTTTAGTGTCGAATAAACAGTTTCCTAAGAACTTTACGACTACTAATAGCTATCGACTTTTGTTGAGCTAATGTGGAAATAATCCAAAACAATTAATATTTAGATGACTTGTAATCTGTTTATAGTTTAAATTTTATTAAAGAAATTATTTGTAGTACGAGGTATTCAGTTTATCGTTGATCACGATTAAAACTTATATTTACAAATATTATTGAGTTCGTATTTAATAATATTAAATTGATATTCTTTGTCTTAACAATCACGAAATACTAACTTTAACTCGAATTGTTTGTTTAAATTGATTCCTAGAATACGTAAATAACGTTCCAATTCACATTCAACATTTACAGTAATACAAGTATATATATGTTTACTATAGCTAAACAAACCTTACATAATCTATTGCTTAATTATACATTACTAATAATCTATTCCTAAACACAATCACTGGTTTGCTATCATCGTCGTTCAAAGTACCAAAACCAGCAGTTACGGTTTTACATTTAAATTAATCTTTTATGCAATACCATATTGACATATTGTGACTAAATTTTAACGATTATGTATGATCTACAAATCTACAAATGTGTACAAATTGTAATGATTACAACTATACGACATGTTTTGCATTTTCTTCTATTACTTGAATATAATAATTTTTTTCATCATGGAAATTCTTGACATTTTTTGAATATAAAGACAATTTTACAGCGAATTACTCAAGTTCATACTATAATCTTATTCATAATTTTAACATGACTACTTGAAAACAATTCTTTGACATCCAAAAATATAATATTAATTTCAAAAATGTATTATATTTCTTTTTGAATTATTTTTATTCTTTTTCCATTTGAAATTGTTATTGATATAAGTGGCACAAAACCATTGTATATTAATTTGAATTAGGTTGATTATTAGGAAGAATAATAAATAGAAAAATGTAGAATTTTGTGAGTTTCACCGATAAAAGAATATTTGTAGAAAGACAAAAATTGAAGAGATCAAAATATTTTAAAGTGCATTTTGGTGGTTAACAAATTTTCATTATTTGTTCTTTTTTAATTAAGCTATGTAATTAAAGTTACTTTTATTTACATTTAACTCAGAATTTACAAATATGTTCGAGTTAAATATTATAGTTAAAAAAATAAGAATAAACGCATGTGAGCATAATATATTCCGAATTTCTATGCTTGATTCATAAAATATTACAGACTATAAAAATATAAATTATTTTAGTTATAAATTATATGTTCGCATAAAATACTGTTTACTTTATATATGGTCAATATAGATATTGGTATCTATGACAACGAATTGTGATCACGGACGAACATGATGTAAATATAATGGATTCTACTTTATATATAAAAGTACAAGTTTCAGTATCTATTCAGGAATTGTATTGATTGCTATAGCAACGAATGTTGCAACGTAGGACGGCCGAAAGATTACTGTTACATAAGTATACGTATTCCACCCTTAAAAATACCTACAATAATTATTGTAAAAATTATTTATTTTAATTTTTAAATATGGTTAAAACATTTCTGTTAATAGTCAGAATATAATTTTTAATTAATATAATGTTTAATAAAATGTTGCATTTTATTATAACAGGTTGTCTTTTACTCGTATAAATAATTTATCTTACTAATAAAATGAATTTCATAATTGTTCAATAAAATCTTAATAAATTGTTAACATCAATTAATAGATTCTATCATAAATTATTTACAAATATAAATATATTTGTATGATAAAATTTTCAGTATAGCTACCAAAATACCAATATAAACGTGATATATTACACACGAATGCATATTAATTACTTAGTTTTTCGTGTTATCTACATGAGAAATAAATCATGTTATTATAATTATAATAGTGTTGTAAATTACAATAATTAATTAATTAAAATAAATAGTATATAAATTTGTCGAATTAAAATTATATTGTATTTAAATAATTAAGTATAGGTACAATTCAAAAAATACATATGAATGTGATAATAGTTTTATTATGTTAGCGATTTTACGAAATGCTTATTAGTATTTTGTTTTTACGTGAACACAAATTTATAAATGTTTGTTGTATAAATAATTAAAACGATTTCACCATTTTAGATTGTAAAAAGCATGCGCGAGTTGCGAACCTTTTAGCGTTCGGATGAAACGAGATTTTGAATTTAGTACGCCGCTTGCTGTTATACGGTTAATACACGGACCGTTGTTCAGTCATTCCATGTTATTTTTATTTCGTGATATATTTTGTGTTCAAAAGTGGACAAACAGTTTCGTAAAAGCATAACATCAAGTACACTAAAAAACGGGTTAAAAAATATGTGAACATATTTTCTTATTGCTAGATTTGTGCGTCAGAACTAACTTATTTCTGGATTATCCATTATCAAGGTAAACATATTTTCTTATGTGTAAATAATAATTTGTTGATTGAATATATTTACGCATTTTGATTATTTACAATACACACACATATACATACACATACACACATTTATATATATAAATTAATATTTGAAAATATATCTGTTTATTTTTTAATGAGTTCTATTAACTATAGTTGCTCGTATGTTTTATAATATTTATCACATTAGAAAACTTCATTAACTTTACAACAGTATAAAGTATAATCATATTTTTAAATTTTTGTTTATTTATTAATGGTTTAATAAAATTATTCGTATTTAAATAATGAATGTATCAAAATCAATAATTCAAACAAATTAATACATCAAAACAATAAAAGTGTTATTCACATTTATTTATTATGTTTTACATAAGATATAAAAATTTATAATAATCCAATTATTTATCTAAAATCAAAAATATAAATTGAGGGCAAGTCATATTATAATAAATGTAGTAAATAAAATGTACACGTAATATACAAGATGATTTTCATCATGAACATTAATTTTTTTCTCGCATATTTTGTGTAAATGAATACTTTTATTTAAATTGTATTCAGAGTAATTATTTATACAATAATACAGTTTTACAAAAATATTAATTTATTAATATTTAGTTTTGTATTTATTGAATTTTTTTTTGCTGTCAAGTAATACAGTCGAGTCGCGAAAATTTCTAAGTTGGCTTCGAAATATCTAACTCGAATTATAAAAATCAAATCATAACTTTGAGTTATATAATGAAATGAAATTTTTAAATGTTTATTTAGTACATATATGCAAATTATGCTACAATATATAATAAAATTATATTATACAAAAATACCAAAACATTATTTATGGTAAATATATAAATAAATATTATAAAAATTAAAAAAGACATAATTATATAGTAGAAAAATATAGGATTATTAATTTTTGATGTATCGGCTGCTTATTCATAAAAATCTTCTAATTTTAACTATTTCGAATATAAAATTATCCACGGCTTCGATAGAATCAACAAATTGTCTAAAAGCTTGTAATGATAACATTGCTTGGTTCGCCGTAGTAATAGACTCATAATTTTAATCATTTTCGAAATTACTACTATTTGATTTATTTATATCCATGATTTTTTAGCAGTTAATAGTCTACTGACTACAACATTATCATCGATTATAGCAGACACCTGAAATGTAGTTTGTTGATTGATATTAAATTTATCTTCTGCAATTTTTCAATATTATATAAAAAATTCACGTTTTCCAATGTTCCCTGATCCATTGGATGTATTTTAGAGATAGTATTTGGAGATAAGAATTACATTTTTACCGATTTTAAATTAAATTTACAATGAGCTGTAGAGTTATCAATATATAATAAAATATTTCTTTGATTTATTCGCATTTTTTGATAAAATTATTTAGGCCAATTTTTAAATAGATCACCAGACATCCACGTTATCTTGTTTGACTCATATACTAATGGTAAACTTTTAACTCCTTTTAAAAACATTGTGGTTTAGTTGATTTTTCGCTAATAAGTGGTTTAATTTTTTCCGAACTTGACATATTTGATTCTTAGATTCTAAAAGAAAAGTTACCGTTTCTTGCTTTGTTTGCCACCTGAATAATCTTTCCCTTCAAAATAAAAGTACAGTCGAGTAGGCATTTAAAAAAACAATGCTATTTCATCCCCATTAAACTTATTATCGAAAAAATATTTTTTTAAGACATTTGACAACTTTTCTAACCATTCATTAAATAAAATGTCGTCTACAGAAGCACTTTCTCCACATATTTTACAAAAAATTATATTATGATGATTTTTCCAATATCTCAAACAGCTTTGATTTGTTTTAAAAATAAAAATAACAAAATTGCAATAACGAGTTGCAAAATATTCTGCTTTTTCTTTTAATATTAGTACACTTATATGTGTATTTTTATTTTTGCATTGAGTACACCATTTAAAAAAACACACCTCTACATTTGGATATTCGCCTAATCTTGATATTTTATTGTAACTTTTATTGTCTTCATTTTTTTTTAAATATCCGCCTTTTTTTAAAATGGTGACATCGTATTTGATGAAATATTAAATTCTTTCGCGATGTCTTGTTTTTTCCGGTCCCTTTCTTCACCAATCGTAACACATGAATTTTATCAGCTATATTTAAATGATTTATTTTTCATTTTGAGATATTGAAGATCATTCAGATAAACGCACGATAAACATACGATACTGGGTAGATAGATACTAACCAGTACTTACCTATGTTATTGTGCATGTAAACATAATACGCATAATGTGCATAAAACAATTAAAATACGCAGTATTATAAAAATGCATTTAGATAACATCAGGTATATTACATCCCCGCAATTAATTATTGAGTTTTATGTTTAACAGTAAAAAAATTATATAACACTTGTAAAATTGTCATTTTGTAGTTTAAAATGATTATACACTATATATCGTATTTGCGCAAGAACAATATTTGAAATCACAAAAATATAAATTATAAAAAAAAATACCATGTATCTTGGGATAGTATAACTGATTAAACTCACTTGAAAATAATAATATAAGAATATAGGTATTCAGTGATTACTGCACTTTTTATCACTTTATATATAGAATATATTGAACATTTATATTCAATTATTTTATGTTTTTATTAGTGATGTTACGAACTGTTTGATTTTCGAACCGAACCAAACTTACACTTTATTGTAGTAAAGGCTATGGTGTACTGGTTTACAGAACATTATTATGACTATAGATAAAATAAATAAACTTAATTAATAAAAGTATAATATTTATAGTACATTTATTAGTATTTTGTTTAATAAAGCTGATGTACTAAGATAAATTAAAAATAATAATACGTATGAAACACCAAAATAATTATTTATTACAGAAACGAGATATATAATGGACATGACCCTTTTCTGTAGTACACTGGAAATTCTGAACGCTTTATTTTGTGTTTGGAAAATCGGATTTTATTCCAGTGAGCAGTAAACGATGTATTTACGCGTACTTTGTGCAAATAATGAAATCAAAATTGATAAAAATGGACTTGTCATCTTTCTGCAGTTAATGATTCGATTGAGGTTTAACCATAAATATGTATTTTCTATAAATACATAATGGTAGTTTCATTTACTAATTGAGATGAATTTTTTTTAGTTTATAAAATACACATGATATATTATATATATATATATGAAATATATATAATATCTTTATCCAACTAACGTGTGTATCTTGTCCTTGAAATTTATAACTTCAAATAAAAATAATTGTGTAATAAAAATAGTTATAAGTTATTAATATATATTGACCATGTACATATAATATGTATAGTATGTATTTTATTCAATATGATATTATGTATAATAATTTTTAATATATTATCGAGTGAGGTATATGAGTTTATTATACATATACACGCTGATCCATTTTGTTTTAATAATAAAAATAACATTTATTTTAATATTGGTATATACATGACTTAGTTTTGAAACATAATATATTTTGTATGCACGTTTTTTATAGATCTCAAGTGTTATATTTATTAACTATTGATTCCGATAAATATTAATTAATATGTCTAAAAAAATAAATATATATATACAAAAATCATATAAAATTATTCGTACTATATTTTATTTGAAATTTGTTACAAATAAATAATTGCAAAAACATAAATTGTAAAAACGTATTCAAACGAATAAATTACAAACAAACATAAAGTTACACAATACACATGTCATTAAAATTGCGCAAAAGGGTTTCTCTTGTGTAATGAAGAAATATTGAAGCAATTAAAATGATTAATGAAAAGGTTGAATAATTTTTTTATTATTGTCATAAAAAAACAAAAATACAAATTCATTCTATATTTTAGTTATATTAGGGATATAGAACATATTTGGTTTATTTAAAATAAATTGGAAATAAACAATTCCAGTTAAATAATTCGTAAGTAATTCGTCAATATAAATTTTATATTTATTATATAAATTATATTTTTATAAATATTATATATTTACTTTAAACATAACGCGAAAAATGCAACATATTTAGAATATAATTTTTGTAAGAAAATCGATGCCCTCTAAAATAAAGACAATTTGACTGTAAATTATGTTTTAAACAATTAAGTTAGATAATATATGATATAGAGAACGGCTCGCCTAAGCTATTAAGTAGTGATTCATTTCTGAAAATATTAAGATTTATTAAGGTTTATATTTTTAAATTATTATAATTCGATTTAATTTTTAAATGTAAAGTGTCACTTCGATTTAAATGATTCTACATAGACAAAATATATTGGTATGTCGCACGTAAGTTTGAAATTTAAATTTATTATTCAAAAATATATTTTGAATATTTTAGCGTTTGATTTTTTGCCACTCATATAAATTTAAACATTTTAAACTCTATTAAATAATATATAACATGTTTTAAAAAATAGTATGAAATCTAAACAGGGTGTTTTTTGCGTAAAACAATAATCAAATGATGCCTGATTTGAATTTACTAATTGGCTAATTTACTAAAAGCATTATGTCTTATACGATTTATGTAATATTACATATATTAATTTTCTGTATGCCAAAAGTCAAAATAATTAATTAATAGAATTAAATGTTTTTTGTTACGTAAGAATTTATCGTATTTTTAAAGTTTATTATTCAATTATAATTACGAGTAGTATAATAATATACTATATGGCGATATGACTAGGTTTAATCACGAAATTATTATTACCGTTTATTAATATAATCATTAAAATTAATTTTGTTTGTCTACTCGATATTTAGTATACAGTTTGTTAGTGTGCATTCGCTCTCCTTTGTATTCGCATCGCCGCCTTGCCTCTTTTTTGTTTCGCAAAAATCATCGTTTTGTGATTTTTTTCTTCTAGTTCCAAATATAAATCACTTGATTCTAATTTTTGTAGTTAAATTTCGTTCTCACTGTATAGTACACTCCTCTTTTTTTTATTTATCGTGCACGAATTATTAAATGTTTTTTCATCGCTAATATTATTCTCAGTAAATCGTCGTTCAAGGTAAAACTGGTAATTTTTTAATTAGTTTTTATAATATAATAATACTTATTATTTTTATGTTTATTTATATTGTGCACTATTAAAATTATTGGCAAGTATTGTTTAATTTAATTATATCTTATATTATAATTAATATTTTTATATTACAATTGTAAGGGTTCCGGTGTGCGGCCATTTTTCGTTCCCGTTTTTCTTATATTTTTGTATAGTAATTTAAAAACACACTAGTATCTAAATTATACGCAAATTGTTATCTTTTTAAAAAAAAAACAGTCCACTTATTACTAGTAATTACCTCCAAATTGTTGTTTATTTATCCGGTTAATTTTTGTTCTTTACTAATTTAGTCCTTTATTTTTATTTTCATTTTTGTCGGCAAAAAGGATAGTCAATTATTATTATTGGCTTCCAAGGAAATATTTTAATTACCTATTGTCAAACGTTATGCTTGTATTTGACTCCAGTCTCTATTCATACGTATAACCGTACATTTTAAGTACAGGTATCAGGTGCGGATCCAGAACTAAAATTTGGGGAGGGCCATTTTTTCAAAAGAACAAAAAGATAATACATAATAAAAAAAATGTTTAAGTAATTTATTAATTAAAATTAGAAGCTTATTAATTTTAGTAAATTTTTTAAACAAAATAACAGAGTTGAATCTTTTTTGTTTTGTTTTTGCAAATCTTAAAATAATGTGATTAATGTTGATGACTATATCTTTGTGAATATTGAGTAACGCAAGACCGGTGAGGCGCTCCTCTCCCGTGTTTGCACGAAGCCATGTCTTAAGGCGCCTGAGTGTAGAAAATGATCGCTACGTAGTTTAAGGGTACACGTTATATATGCGTTGTATAAAACAAAGTATTAACTATTTAAACGACATGTAAATATTAATTGTTCTAAACATTTTTAGTGCAAAAAAATCCCTGTGAAAAAAATTAAAATTGCAATTTATGCGTATATCGGTTTTCAAGTAAACATAAAGAACCCTAATATTGATGTTTGTTGGGGAGGGGTTTTATTATTTATTAACCACCCCCCCTGGATCCACGCCTGATAGGTATTATAATTATAAAATAAACTATTTTATTACTAATAATATATTTATAATAAAATATAATTTTTAATAATAAGTTTAAATAATCAGTTAAATATTGATAAATCAAACAATTTTTCGAATAATATTAATTTATTATCTTAATAAGTTATTAATTTATTGAAATATATGGTGTAGATAAATCAGATAACATTTTTCTTATTTATTTTCATTTATGTATCAGGTAAAGTATATTGCAATATTATTCCTGTAACAAAATTACATTTTTACCTCTTTATCTTTGTGCGGTCAAAACTATATGAAAATAGTTAACGTACAATTAAGTATTTACTTCATATTTTACAATTTAAAATCATATAAAATAATAAAGACGGGTTACACTAACTAGATTTTGGACACTATCTTTGATTTTGTTATCATTGGTACAAGCTAGTGTTATATATGCTTTGAAAGAAGTAATTCCGTTTTATATGAAAAAAGACAACGTGATTTATTGTTTTATATATGCATCAAGATAAAAGTAAATTTTTTTAAAATTCAATGATTTGATTAATTTCTTATTTCAAAATATACATATGATATAAAAATATGCTAATTTCTTACAATTAAATTCCTAATTTTAATTTTTATCTTATTTTTATAAAAATAACATTTTTATTTTTTATAAATAATTTTTATAAAATCAATATATATATGTACATAAATATTTGAGATTAACATATTATTGTATTTTATAAATCTACATTTTTCTGATAATTACAAATGTTAGAACTTATAAAATAATTATAATTAATCTATAATGATTTATGGAATTAACTAATATTCAATGTCATTGGATACGACTATTGATGGACACAAAAATTACGGTTAGACGTAATGGCAATAGTATTACTTTATAAAGTACAACACCTAAAATAAAGAAATAATTCACCAGGACAGTCTATTATAAAAATTAATGTTTATTAAGTATTAACAGTAATAAAGAATAAAAAATATTTATTAGTTCTGACATAATAATTTAAAACCATTAAAAACAAAAGATATGTATAATTTAAACATTTTCTTACGTTATAAAAATTGATAAGGTTTTTTGATATTTAGAAAACATTAAAGTTAAAATCGCTGTATTAATATATTCCGGTTACTGTCAGATAGTATACACTTATATTTAACAGTATATAGAATCCCAAGCATTTGTTAACAAAGTACATTTTCTACTTTTATGATGCCAGATTATAGTTTTAGCAATAAACATTTACATGACAAATTTTTGTAGTGTATATTGGTTTATAACCACGAATCATTTGAAATTATTTAGTGTAGTATATTGCGTTCTCTATAATGCTGGTAGTAAAATAAAATTAATGAATACGATAAGAATAATATTTCTAAATGAAATTTGTATGTGTTTATACAAGAATTTTATTGAATATTATTTTTTGGTAAAAACAATTGTACAAGATATGAATTATTGCATAAGTACAGCTATTATTTTTAGTTATTCAAAACTAATTTATTCATTTATATTAAATCAAGTATTATTCATTTATAACTACATAAAATTTTTACTTTTTGAAATTATATTAATTTTAATGTTAAAATAAACATAAAATAAATGCCAGACCTGCTTAATTATATGCATGAATGGTGGTAAATTTTAAAAATATTTTAAGCAAATATATATATATATATATAAACGTAAATATATGTATAAATAACATAATTAAAAAATAAAAGTATAAGTAAATCTTTTCCTAAAAATAAATCAAATATGTTTAATTGTTTGCAAAAAATATGCTGTGTAAACTTTTATCATGAATAATTTATTGAACTGAAAAAATTCGTAGCGTGCTTTTAAAGAGAAATAAATAAATCTTACCCGACCTATCGTTATTCTTATATGTGTACGTTAACTTTTTATTTATTATTATTACCTATAGAAAATATAAAGAAACTACGCGACTTTACCCTGAATACTATTTTCGCGTTGAGTACGTTGGCTCTCGACTAAAGACGGTACGATCTTTCCGACATTGAAAAATCGTGTCGTTTCGCTTGACGTCAAGCAGATTAAACTCTAAGCGGTTCTCAATCGGTGTGCCAGGGCACATTGGTGTGCTGTGAGGCATTCATAGATGTGCGGTGAAATGTCATGATTATTAATAAACGCGTACAATTTTGATACTAAACATATTTTTAACTCTTATCGGCGATTTCCTAACTCGTATTATTTTGAGTTCTTGAAAAATAGTGTAATAAAAATTATTTTCATTCACTATATATATATATACGCACACTCGACTTGTGCAGGAGACTTTTCGATCGCTACGCACTACCGACGATATTAATTATCGATTAATTCTTATCTTATCAATTACTGCAATATATATATATATATAAGTGAGTGTCAAGTGTGCCGTGATTAAATATAGTTTGGGATTAGTGTGTCGTAAGGCAAAATGATTGGGAAATGCAGGATTAGAGTATTGTTATGATTTAAATTTAAAAAAAGATAAATAATCATATTTTAAAGATTAATCTTAGCGTATCTCTAAGTATCAATGTTTTGTCTGTTAAAAAAATAAATGTATATCTAACATAGGATCCGTAAAAAAAATTTGCTGAATTTACCAATAATTCTATCATTTAAAGGTTTTTATGTCATAGTGATTCCATACATAATTTATAGAAAAATTTAGATAAATACAAAATTTGTATTGACGTCCATATTTTAGAATATTAATGCAATATTTGTTAACGAATGTTACGAGTATTGCTATGCGAATTTAAAATTCTGAGAAAATAATCTTTTGTATGGTTTTCGTAAAATCTTCATTAGGTAAAAGAATTATACACAAAGTTATCGGAATCTTAATTATTATTAATATTTGTTGTGACTAAAAATTTGGTACTTATAATATTATTATACGAAAATAGTTTTAATTTTATTTATTTTCATTTTAAATGAGTCAATTTATATTAAGTGCGTGATTTGAATATGGTATACATTAATTTGATAATACAAATGACTGTTTAATTATACGACAAAATTAAATTTTCGATTTAAAAATGTAAAATACTTTTTATTTTGATAATAAAACCAATAAATTTAAATTAACTTTGAAAGTATTAGCTTTATTTTTTGCAGTAAATTAAAAAAAATATTTAACTAATATTTAATAGAAATTAACGTAAAATGAAATTTTTTTTAGTTTTTGGCATTAGTTTAAAAACTTTTTCACTTAAATAATCTAAGTCAATATATAATATAAAACAAAATATAATTAAAATAATTTTTCGGATATATTTATGAATATAATTTTTAGAGTTTAATGTGCCAATACTTAAATAATTTATTTAATTTACGCAATACATAAAATATTTAAACTCTCAATAAATAATAAATACACAATTTATATTTCCAATGTGGTTATTAAATTTTGCTTATATTTAATCAACAACACATTGATTTTATTAGTTAATTTAAATTTAGACAAATTTAAATATGAATTACAATTAAAATAAAACTGCTTTTATTATAGTTTTGTTTTATTATGATTAAAATGAAATAATTGAATGCCATCATAATCACAATTTTAATTTTTTTAATTATAAATTTAAATAAATTTTATAAGTTTTACACGCATGTTATCACTATGTGTGCTAAAAAAATAAAAGCATACACTCAAATATTTTACATAATACTATGGATTAATATAATTAAAGTGATTTTAGAGAAGTGGTCCAAACACTTTATTATAATACTTACTTTAAAAGATGTACTTATAATAAAAGATTTACAGTTCTATTTAAATATATTTGATCGATTTAGTAATTTTATTATTAAACTAATTATAGTAACTGTGTGAAATGATATGTGAAAATTATCAAGTATATTCTTCAAATTGTTATTCCTAATGTATGATATTTCATTTGGATTTTATGCAAATAGTAACATATGTAATATAAAAGTATTTTTGTAGGTTTTTTAATATATCCTTATAAAATATCTAAACATTTTAAAAGTAAATATCATAATGCATTTTTTATGTCATCTCCAGAGTACGTACAATAATAGATAGAAAGATATTCAAGCACTTTTACTACCCAACATAAAAACCGATTTTCGAGAAAAAAAATGTAGTATTGTAAAATGTTGCTTAATCGGCCACCTTAAAATTTTTATTTTTATTTTTACGTTTTACATTAGTAATAATATTTTTAAATATTTAAGAAAATTATTAAGTAATTTTAACTAAATTTATAATAAGTTTTAAGCTTAGTTAAGGTATGTGTATACTAACGGTATAACAAAGAAATTCTAAGTAATTTTCTATGTTCAGAATATTTAGTTTCATTTTATTTGTATTTTAACTCTTGCCATACATTTATATTTATTTTTATTAAGATTAGCAAACAATTTTTGTATTGAAATATTTCCGACTACAAACTATTCTTATACACACAATAGAAATATTATTAAAAAAAAATTATATTATATTTTATATTGAATGTTCTGTGATATTTTTTAAATATAAATTACAAAATAATATCATAATCAATTTAATATTTGCTTTTTGAAAATTCAATATATTACTTATTTATTATTTAGTATATAGTTTTACTGTGTAAATAATTATTTTTATTAATTTAGAAACATTTCCTACATACTAAATAAAAAATAAATAAATGCATCTTTGAATTACAATATTGTTTTTATTTTATCAATATATAATATGAAAATCCAGTTCTATGTAGTAAATTGTTTTTTTGTTACATAGTTGGAAATATGAAAAATTCCAATTCAATATATCTTACACTACTATATTTATTGAAAAAGATAATAACCAAATGTTGTTTTTGTAGATAACGTGATTTTGAGTGATGAATGTTGGATGAAAGTTAATGTTCAAAAATATAAACTATGTGAACTCACGAATATAGTGAAAGATAGCGGTAGTAATCAGTATGGCACAAGTTAATAATTATTAGAGTTATCTATAATGGCAATTCATGTTAAACCGATTTCAGTATATAATGTACATGTGTGCGCAAAGAGGTAACTAAGAAATGGGATTAAATTATCGAAATATATATATTATCGTAGAAGAAGTACAAAGTGTAATATAAAAAATAATATATCTTAATAGTTCTTATAATAATAATTTTAATGTAAATATTTGTATGATATTATATTTATAAGCTATTAATTATTATTATAAATTACGAGTATAAACGAACACTTGGTAAAAATAAAATAAAATTAAAAACATTTATAATATTCTTATAAAGCCACAAGTTATTCATAAAAATGGTATAATGAATGCGATTATTATAATAATAAAGAAAACTTTAATATATTTTCTTCATTAATTCAATTGTAGACTAGTTTAAAATAAAAAATCCTTTTAATATATAGTATAAAAAATTCGTGTTTATTTATAATGTTGATTTTATAGTGGCCGTTGATGAATTGAAACAGGTCTTTGATTGATGAAAATATATTTTTAGAGTGGGCTTTATAGATCTGAACTCTCCTAATAATATACGAGTACAGGTCAGTTATTTTGAAATGAACGATACCTTCAACATATAGTCGACAAGATTGATATGTTGGAGTTAACTAGACAATATAGTAAACTTAAACAATCTATCAACTATACTAGTGAATAATTTTAAACTTTCTACACGATGGACAATCACTAATGAATGTGTTCATAGAAATGATTTCTTAAACCTCTAAAAAAAAAAAACACACTGGTAAATTATATAAATTAATGTTCCATGTAATTGATTACTTATTTTATATAATTTGTAGTAGTAATTTAAAAGTAAATCGAGATAAATAATTTAAAAACTAAAAACAATGTAGATTGTTATTGTATATGTATTGTAATTATAATTGAATTCACATACATAGTTTCATCGAAAAACAAAAAAACAAGTAAAACTATATTCTAAAAATAAATAGTAATTAATAAAAATAAATATCCTAAAATAATCTAAAATTACATATTTATCAAAAAACTATTTAATTATTATAGCACTAATAGGTTTGTAAAAGAATATTTTATTTTTGTACTTAAATTAGATTGTTTTAAATGTTGACAGTGTAGAATGAATTAGTTTTATGATGTTAATTTTATTTTATTTTTGAACACTTTTTGTATAACACAAAATTGTAGCTGGTTAAATGTAGCAAGATTGACCTTCATATTTTTTCAAGCAATTAAATTTCAAAATTTGGATTATACGGAAGATTGTTGTTTAAAAAATGAACTATTCTATTGAAATTCATAACATGAGCAATTACGGTAAAAAAGAGATGAAATTCTCATATATAAATATAATTTATTTTAAAAAACATTCTTAAAATTATAAATTTTAATATAAACTAATAATGTATAATAATATTTTTTATGTTATTTTTACTTAAAAAATGTATAAAAGATTGATATTAACATATCATGTTGTAGACAAATCAATAATTATTCTGACTTATGTATATACAAATAACAATTTCATTCAGAAATGTTATTATATTCGTGTTCATTACTTTTGTTATGCTACAAAGTGTCACACTCTCAGTCGTCTTTCAGAAACAGTAGTTTGTAATTTCTTTAAAATGTAAAATAATAATACAGCTCTAAAATATCATTCTAAGTAACCGAATTAGACCAGCATCCACCGAAACTGTGGTTCATTACATTTATTTAAAATGTTATCGGCTGTTATCGGAAAAAATATATATTCCAACATAATTATTTATATACATGTTTTGTTTTTCCACTTACTTGTATATATAATAATATTATAATTTGTTTAATACGAGTAAAACATTTAAATTACTATTTTTGTAAATGTGTATTAAACAATGCAGTCATGTATCGATTTTGCCTATAAAGTACCCCGTTATTCATTTTGTATTGTAATTTGTTTTCTGTTATTTAATATTATTAAGATAATGCAAGAGCATTATTTTTTGTCATTATTTTGAGTACTTAAAACATAGGAATTAAACATTTAGAATATAATGACTTTTTAGTTATTATAGAGTAAAATCACCTATTTTATACGTTCATAAAGAAACACTTTTGGAGGAATAAAACATTTAACTATTGATTGAAATAAAAATAGAAACATATGTATTTAAATCTAGGAACTTAAATACTATATTATTTTATACTTGAGTAAAAAATAATATATAATGTATAATGTCAATATATGAAACCCTTGAATGTATATTTTTTTGCATTTATGTTTTAATACTAAAACAATAGGTTGTGCATGTATTAGACAAAGAAAACCAATAATAAGCTGGTATTCTCATTAATGTAATTATTTAAAATATAATTTTACATGAACCAATATATGGAAAGTGTATGTAAAAGTTTTTAATTTAAAATACTTTTAACAAACCCGTTGTTATTTACAGATACAACTAATAGAATGTGAAGTATATATTGTTAAATTGTATAAAAAGTATATACAAGTTTTGTATTATGTTATAATATAATATTATAAAATATTGATTAATTTTAAAATGTGTAATATGGTTTTTAAGTAATTATATTATTAACTTTTACATCATAATTAATGATTTAATAAGAAATGAATATTTTCTGATTCTGTTTTTTAGTAATGAATAAATATAATAAAATATAGTATAAATATATGATAATAATAATTTGTGAAGTATTTAAATTTATATATAATTTATATTTATACTTTGAACATCTCAATTATTACTATAACTATTATTAATACTTTGATTATCTCAGTACGTCTTTAATTACGGGATTATCGTATAACATATTTATTTAAATTTGAATGTAGTATTGGTTTTAAAACACGCAAATATTTTATAATAATAATAATTTGCATAATTTTACGAAAAACCACAGTTAAATTATGTAAGTTACAAGTTGTTTAACTTATCATTTGTACCTATGAGTTCTGTTAAAAATTAAAAAGCCAACATTTTAGTTACCGAAAAAACTCTAATAAATATATAAAACAAAAAAATACTATTGTATACATAAAACAATTTATTATCTATTAATTAAATAATTCCATGTTGTTAATAATTTTAGAATAATTGTAAACATTTATACTATAGTAATTAATTAGTTATATTAAAAATTAAAAAATATAATTTAATTAAAATAATAAAAAAATATTATTAATATATAATTCTAAACAAATATTTTATTGTAAACAGTCTAATATTTAGAAAAAAAAAATGTTTGGTTGTAAGATGAAGTTTGGACTATTTATCTGAGTTTACAAATTATAATTATGGAATTGATTACATTCTTAATCTTATATGTAGCTGTTATTTATTTGTCTAAAATAATAATTATGATTACCGTCGTCATATTATATGTTAGCAATTATATTTATAAAATATCTTCTTCTTCTTAAGTCCATATTCCAAAAACGGAATTTCGGTGACCTTTCAATTAATATTGGCAACAATCTCTTTCCAACGCTTGCGATTTTCTGTCAACCTAATGGCGTCCTTAAGGGGGCAGCTAGTGATAGTTTTTATCTGGTCTATCCAGCACATCGATGGTCTCCCGTGGCTCCTTTTCCTTTCAATATTTCCTTCGATCATCATCTTTTCTAGGCTCGATCCATTACTTCTTATTATATGACCAAAAAACCTTGTTATTCGTTGTTTGCATATCGCTGCAAGTCTTATTTTTACTTTAAACATGTCTAGGATTGAGATGTGAATTCTATTTTCCATCCAAGATATTCTCAACATTCGTGTATAAGCTCACATCTCAAAGGCGTTTATGTGCCTTATATCCTCCGCTTTGAGTGTCCATGTTTCGGATCCATATAACATTACTGAAAATGTAAGTTCTCTAAGTAGCTTCATCTTGCTGTTTTTAGAGATATGGTTATCCTCCAAATTGGTATTAACCTGCTGACTGCTTCCCTCCCTAGTGTAATCCGACGCCTAATTTCTCTTGATGAACTGCCATTTGCTTCTATAAGTAAACCTAGATATATAAACTCTTCTACTTTTTGGTAATTGTTCAGTACCGTGGTGGGTAGTAATACTCCTGCTCGATCTATCACCATGACTTTCGTTTTGTTGCTGTTGATTTTCAATCCATACTTGTTGCTTGATTCTTCTGTACATTTTAGTAATTGGCTCATCTCTATTTCAGACTTGGCACATAACGTGGTTTCATCAGCAAAGCGCAGATTGTTGATCTTTCTACCTCCAATAACCACTTCACCTTCCCATTTCTGGAGTGTTTGTCTTAACACTGCTTCGCTGTAGTTGTTAAAGAGAATAGGTGAGAGAATGGGATGCCCTGTAAAATACCTTTGGTAGGTTGGAATGTTTCTGATAATGTATCTTCAACTCTGATTGTTGCTCTTGACTTCGTGTATAGGTTTCTAATTAGGTCGATTAAATGTTCAGGAACTCCCATATCCTGCATGATGGTATTTATAATATATTATATATATATATATATGTATATATAATAAAAGTCAAACTACTAGTATTAGTCACTGCAAATTAATGTTCAATGGTAAATATAGGAACAGTGACATTTGTCTTAGTTTTATTGATGCTTTTGCTGAAAATATTTGGCAGTAAAATAATAATTCTAAAAAGAAAACGTCCATTTATTCATTTGTATTAATATTAAAAAAAATAAGTGATGATAAAAACATATCAATATGATATCAAAAAATATGTACTATGATTTAAACTAAATACAATTAATTATAATATAATGACGATTAATTATAATATAATAAATGGAAGTTCTTGTAAAGTAAAGTTTTTGTTTTAGAATAATGTGTTGACTAAACATTATGCAAATTTAATATAACTCTAAAAAAATAAGTATATAATGAACAGTATTAAAAAGTTTTCAGAAAAAATGTCCGGTTTATTATATATGTATAATAATCATATTTATTCAATATTAAAAATATTTTATATAATATTAATTATAAAAGGTTATTATAGAACTAATATTAAATACATATTTTGTATATTTTTCATATTTATTATTCCTTAAAAATAAATATTACTATTTAATGATCGAAGTGATTTTGTAGATTAGTTCGATATTTTGCATTAAATATAATAAGTTGTTTCGTAACATGCACAATAATTGTCTAAACATTTTTATTCTTTGAATTATATTTTTTAATTTTTATATTTCAATAGAATGAAGTATTACAATAGATATAAGAATCGTCACGGAATATCAAGTGTAATATAAAAGTATGTAATAATAGTATTACATCATCCATTTTATTATCAAATCTCACATTTGTGTACATTTTTACAATACAAATATGATTATATATAATGATATGCACACATAATATATTATAATCATTAGTAAAAAAAATTGATGTATAGGTATTGAATGCACAATATCATACTAAATTATTTCGCACATTTTTCTTTTAAATAAAAAAAACCTGATGCTTGTTCCTTTCAGAACACCGATTAAATTTAGGAGTAAAACAAAAAAATACTTGAGTCATAATACAAATATTGAATAACTTTTTCACAGACTATCCGAATAAAAACGAAATAATAAGCAACCATCACACACGAGAAGTATTGATCATCAGTGTAACGAAAAAAAATATAAATTGGCTACAAAGCCATAGCACATTATACTTAACTTAAAGAAAACAAAATATGTGTAAAAACGAATCAAAAACGAATAGTTATAACGCTAAATATTACCATTATTGAAAAGGCAAGGTGGGGAAATTTCAATACCAAGTTGGCCACTCACTAACCAGACCACCAACATAATCTTATATAGTAGAAAACTGTCACAAAAACAAAAATAATTACACCATAGACCCTTCGATGATTTTATCTCCTTAAAAGCGTGCGTGATCTCTCCACACCGTGCGTGTGCACACTTTAATGTGCGCACACTCCAGCAATGAGCCACTACTCGTGAAAAAGATCAGTTTTCCGTAGAACAACTACAGTTTTTTAAATCTACGTATTGGCTTGTTTAATTTGTCGGTGATTTAAACTTTAAAAGTCACCGACCTAACATATTTTTTCAATCCGCTTTGTATGGTTAATTATATTTATAGATAAAATAAAATGTCAAGCACGAGCAGCAAGGTAGGAAAAAAAACGTTATGTTTATTTTGTTTTATTTTTTTATTTTCTATTTTATTTCTTCTTTATTTTATATTATTTTATAAATTTTTTCTTAAACAATTCTTGGACCTATACCCCGAATTTTCTTATTCTCATTTAAATACAACAAACCTACCACCACTACTCTATTTTTTGTATTATTACATATAATGATTTTATAAAATGCCTAAAATTACTTTCATATACATGTTCGAAATGTATTTTTTTTCTTTTTTTTCTTTTGCATATTGATAAATATTTAGTTATTAATATATTTTAAACAATTATTTTTTCATTTATTTTGGTAATAAAAAAGTATAATTATTACATATTTTTACTAGTTTTATTAGTTTTACTTGCTAATGCCATATTTCTATTACGAAAAGTTAGGAAAAATAATGAATTAAATAAGAATATTACAAAAAATAATATTTTGGACATAACTTGATTTTATTTGTTTTACTATAAATATTGCAATTATTGTATATAAAGATACAGATCAAAAAATAATAATCAATCACAAAAATATTTTCGCAGGAACACTGTTTCTTCAAAAATTTCATAATTATATTCATTTTTAAAAAAAGAGTTCATAAAAAAAAAATTATAACAATTTTGGGAAGAAATTTCCAAGTATCTTGACTTCGTTACAAAATAAGTGTTTAATTTGCCTTCGATTCTGGAATAAGATTTATATAATTCACAATAAATGAATAAATTCCTTTAAACAGACTAAAGCTAATATTTGTGTTAATGGAACTACTGTTATAGATTAAAGAGTAAGAATTATTTGGTTTTACAGTATTAATAAAATAAATTGCTTTTCTGATTGCACCAAAAAAGATATGTAGTCTACTGGGTCTTGACATAAATTAAAATAATTGTAAAACTGATAATGACCCCACCGGGTTCAACTCGAGTAAAAGTATTCAAGTTGTATTCATTAGATTCTCTGAGAGAATTCAACAACATTTCTAGAGGAAAAAACCATAATTTATTATATTCATAAAAAAAATAGATGAGTTATTTTCTGTGGATTTCATATGCGTGATAATTATAAAATACATCTGGAATTATTTATATTATGAATATTCAGAAATTATTGTCATATTAAATAGGCCATATTATTATTAGAATACATAAAAAGTAATTTAAGATCTTGTTCACCGTCTTTCGAAGACTACACACTAAACCAATTTTAAAATGTATGTTATTCATTTCTTATATAAATATAATAAAATATACATGTATTGTTTATAATCTAGTAAGTATTTTATTTCAGTACCATAATTTATATAAATCAATATATGGGTATATTTATAAATATCTTAATTTGAAAATGTAAATTTCCAATATTAAGTTACATGAAATTAAAAAAAAATTATTTCAATTATATATTAATAATTCATTAAAATGTTAGAAATGAGTAGGATATATTTTTCTTGTACATAATTACAAAATTATAATTTATTTAATTATGATTCAGATATGTGATATTATTTTACTTAGAATATAATAAATTATAAATTTATCATAATAAATAACACATTTAGCAGATATTGAATTTATTTTATTTCATTCAGTGTGTAGAATTAGATTAGACTGAAATAATTTCAATTTTTTTAATAAGGCAATTGGACGGCTTATACTTTATGCACGAAAAACAGAGCATCTTGAACTTTAGAAACGGACGAACAAAAAAAAGTAAGACTGAAAACTAATCGAGCTCACAATTTTCTAGCCCGATTGTCTAAAAAAGAGCAAAAACGTGATGAAAAAAGAAAAACCAATTAAGTATATATTTCTTAATCCTGTTCTACTGAAACAGAACAGCATCATGATGACAGACAGGAAACCGATCAAGTATGCACTTTTCAAGTGTATTCGTTTGAAACAGAACAGCAACGTGCAGAAAGATGGGAAACTGATCGAGTATGTACTGTAAGATCTAGGCAGTCATTGCACGCTGAAATTAATTTTGCTGTATTTTACTATGATGTTCATTGTAACAACAGCCTTCATCCAAGTGTTATGTTTAGAAAAATGAACATAATATAAAAATATTCCGATGTCCTTAAATTTAAGAATGAAACACCAGAAATGTGTTGCGCGGATGGAACAGTATAATTGCCAGAATTATATTCACCACATAAATCATTATCAACGTTGTTATCAGATGACATAAGCCTATCAAAATATTTCCTCTTTAACATATGAAAATGCAATTCGTTCTTCTAAATGATATCTTTTGGTGCGACAAATATCGTTCAAGAAAATTACATGCCAATATTCAAAGTGCATGGGCATTTTTATCATCGTGTTGGATTTCTACTACTACATTCAAACGCAGACCACAAATTTTTGTAGATTTATTTCCTGGGAAACACTGATGACCAAATTGATCAACGTTGCCAATTTAATACGTACAAAAAACAATAAATTGTCGCTGCATTACACACTTTATTTGATCAACACTATGAATTAATTCGACTGTTTAGAATTGTCGTAAAAGGAATGCCAACAGATGACTAAAAATTTTAGTTAGAGTTGACAAAACTCCCGAACGGCTAACACGTAAGACAATATACTGCACCAACTACAGTTGGAATGGCAATCGTTATAGTTGGTGAAGAATTTTATTCACGTGACATAGTTCCTGATCGTAAAAGTGGTGATATTTGTCGAGTCTCGGAAAATCATCGCTCATACGATAGTTTATAGTATCCGATTTTAAGACGGATATTTTAACATTAAATTGAGAAATTCAAAAACAGATGAGGAATCGACTAGGAAAGTTAGTGCCATAAATTACTATTCGTATCGATTAATAATTCATAAAAATGCTGAAAATCATATCTTAAAATGTCTACAATTATTCCATCAATATATTGTCGATACATTTGCAAAAATCAAAACAGAACGACTTCTTTTCATTCGATAACCGTTGGGTTGTACAATACGTTATTATCGAAAATATACAAGGCACACATCAATGTCGAATATTGCAATGCTGTGAAATAGATTAAGTATATTTGTACAAAGTAACATTTGTAACAAAGAACACGATATGGCTGTTTTTGAAGTTGAGAAGGCAACCGTATCTATCAACGATATTAATCAATATCAACTGGGATGCTACATTAGTACTACTGAATTAGTAGGAACGAAGCAGTATGGCGCATTTTGTCATTTTCATTTCAAGAATGACATCCTACAATTGTTCATTTGACCGTGTACATTGAAAATGGACAGCGCGTTTATATTACGACAGAAAATGCAGGTGTAAAAGCATTGTCATCACCACAAACATCGTTGACTGTATTTCTCACACGATGCATGGATGATGTGTTTGCAAGGATGCTACTTTACCCAGAAGGGTAATATACCTAACATGGAATGCATCAGCTAAAAAATTTCAACGTCTTAACAAGGTAAAGCAGTTGAAGGACATCCAAATTTATATTCAACCGACATGCTAGACTGTCTTTACACTGTTCACCTAAACGATTCAGTATGCTTTTACTTGAGATTACTTTTAATTAACGCATGTGAACAAACATCCTGACAAATAATTAAGAACAGTCAATGGGCACATATATGCTACGTATCGAGAGGTTGTTAAAAATTAAATCTTCTTGAAAACTATACATATTGGGACACTTCAATCGCTGATGTATCGAACACTACCTAACCACAGCAAATACGCACTTTATTTGCAATAATATTTCCGTGTTTCCCATCGAATCCAATAGATCTTTGGGAGAAATAGAAATACTAAATAAGTGAAGGCACCCTTCATCGTTTAAGTGTAACTAATCGAAATCCATACGTTCAGTCCACACCAAACAAGTATAATGAAGCACTGATTTGTATTGATGACATCTGTTTGGCAATCGCTAACAAAGTAATGACACAAATGGGAATGACTGCGACAAATCGTTCCACTAACAATCTTTTTGATTGTGATTTGCGACGAGAAACCTCATTTGATGTCGACGAATTTTGTAAATTTGTTCAAACGAATTTTCCTAAATTCGTTCCAGATCAAAACATAGCATATGCCTGAATTAAGCGTGAAATTACGAGCAAAAGTGGTGGATTGTATTTTCTTGATGTGCCTAGAGGAACTGAAAAAATTGTCCTCATTTTACTTATTTTATCAACCATTCGAGCACGAAATAATATTTTACTTGAAATTGCATCATGTGGAATTGTGATAACTCTCTTGGATGGTAGCTGAACAGTACATTCAACGCTTAAATTACTGTTGAATATGCAAATTGCCGAAATTCCAATATGTAATATATAATATACACAAATTCTGGAATAGGAAAAATACTGAAATCATGTCAACTCATAGAGGGATGATCAATTCATCAGTGGACAAATGTACTATGGTGCACGAAAAAAGCAATTTTTCGTGGTTCTGTGGGCGGTATCATTTTTGCTATAACTGCATTGTTCGAACCGGGAGCATAAAGTTATAATACGCGCGCCCGGATACCAAGATTTTGCAAGAAAGAATTGATTGTGTGTACTTAAAAATGCGAAAATATAAAGACTAACAACAGTTTGTGTCAATTAATACGTATATAAATATATTGTAGATTTTTACAAATAGTATTAATTGAAATATAATATAATTAATTTTAAGAAAATATAATCAAAATAATAATCAAAATTAGCCCTTTTGGCTCAACAAAATAATACAAAACTATAAAAGATAATAACAGCAAAATGATAAATATACAACAAAAATAAAATAGGTACTCACAGTAGATATAGTTATACACGAACATCGACTGTTCAGCCGCTACCCAAATTAAATGAATTATAATGGGCTATTTGAGCAATACTAAACAAATGCTAAATTAGATATTCGAGCTACAAATACATTAATATTTTTGATATATACGCGATTTCGATTTCGTAACAATAATTTTTATATAACAACAATTTGGCTATTAGAGCCTACAATAATTATTTGGCTATTCGAGCCAACCGATATAATATGCTGATTATTCCAGTCACTAACAAAAAAACTCTATAAAAAATCACGAGAAATAATCTCGAAGCGTACTGAAAACGATTTTTGAACACAACAATTTTACATAATGTACATGCGACAGTATAATGACGACACATACGACTCAACACACGTACGGCGATGAACTAGACTCGAACCGACTTGAACGTTCGCGAAAACGAGTCCGCATAAATACCGGCGTTGTTCTTTTACGTAATCACAATTAAAATAAACGCATAATTGCCGCGAACGGCTTCACCTAATCGGCCGTCAAGACGGTGGCGCAACAATCGCCAAAAAGTGGTTAATTGGCCTCACCATGCATAATAAGTAAATTCATATCCTACATATGTATGACCTACTCTTCGGTTATTATTAGTTACCACAATTTATTTTGGTAACTAAGAAATATAATGGTTTTATATTTATAAAAAACTTTTAATAAAAACAAATGTAATCTATAGTTTTACCACTATACCATATTATATATAAAATTTGAACGCACTTTGGTGCGTTCAAATGGTATTATATTGGTACGACAAATGTTATATTTGAGGCATATAACAACAATATATATATATACATTTCTTTTTCAGTAAATAAAACGCAAATGAATACAACAGTTTATTAGTGTTACTAGATATGTGTATATTTTGTCTTAACTATGTTAAGTGTAAGTTAACATTGTAACCTATTTTAGTTTAAAAAAATATTGTATTATTAATAATATTAATTTTAAACTATTGTAAAAAGAGTAAGAAGTTTTGTTTCATATTAATTGCTGTTTATCGTTGTATTAAAAATATTCGTTGATTTTGGGACAAATACTTGAAAACAGACTTTTCTATTCACCAATTGATGATAATCACTGGTTTTGTTGTATATTATGACGTCACTAATTCGTTAGTTGAATAACCACTCCATCCAATGGAATAATATAGCTACTCGTATTTAGTCGTTATCGGTTTCTATGGAAAATGTAAACTTTTATAATATATTATTGGTGATGGCGAATGAAATTATATTTTATTTAATAATCAGAATATTAACGATTATACTGACTATTATATGTTTATTAATATATTTATTAATAGACTTTTTAAACAAGTTAAAGTTGTTTTGACGACGGAGCACTCAGTGGATCTTTTCCGATTTAATTTATATACCGTGCTGAATATTAAAAAAACTTTTTTATGGTAGTAGTATGAAAATATGACTAGATAATCAAGAAATGTCTGTAGCATCTCTACTTTTCAGTGTCATTTATGCGTGTTCACATTTTTTGCACATTCCATACTGATTATTAAGTATTACTAACTAATAATAACAGTTCAAAAGTTTGAAAAGTATCGTTGAATATGGAAGTTGAACTGTTAATAATTATTAAAATGTGATATATAGAATAATATATGAAGTAAAATTAATTTGTTTTCTTTAATTATTCTTTATACATGAAATATATTCTTATTTATTTATATTCTTATAAATAGTTAAAATCTGAAAAAAAGGTTATATTATTTTATTAACAAGTTTAAATTAATTGGCTTAATACTTAAATTCAAAATCACTGATGAAAAATATATAAATTTGTTGTTATGCAAAATATCTCATATGTGCTAAAATTAAAAATAATTAAGCAATTTTAAATAAAGTTATCTTTTTTAATAAATATATATATATATTTATATATATATATATATATGTTAGAAAAAATCTTCTTTATTGTATCTTATTTTTCTTATAAATTAAGAATAAAAATAAAATATTATATTTGCTAATTATTGTCAAACTTTTTAAAATTACTTCGTATGTATATCAATATATTATTATCATTATAACTACATCGAATAGGCATTTAGATATAACGAAATGTAAAGTATTGTATAGTGTAGTAAAATATACTACTGTGTTTGAAAAGTTGAAAAATGTTAAATAATGGAACTTCTTTATGTAATAAAAATATTTTCGTAATTATTATGATTTTAATTAGATTTCCTTTTTTAAATAAGATATTATATACATATAAAACATATAATTACGTTATATTTTTATAGTTTATAGGTTTTTTTTTTATTAAGTTATTTGTCTTTTCTCAATATTCATATTTTAACATATAGGAGATTTGTTTGTATGAAGGAAAATATTTATATACAATAAATATTATGTCTTGTTTGATCCAACTTCACACGGATTGAATGTTATTATGAGGGTTAATGTGATTTAATATACATTTATATACCTGATCTGATTGGAAATTGCTCAGTTCTCTAAAACCTTAAAAGTAAAATACATCTGGATATTATTTATTTTTTGTAACATAATCAGTGAATAAACTATTTTGTCATTTTCGGTTCTCGATAGAATTACATCTAATATTATCCAAGTGAAAAAAAATCTGACCTAAATCTATACCTCCAATTAAAACATTTAACCTTATAATTTATTAAATTGTTTGTCATAAAGAAAGAGGTTTGCTCAAGAAATTGTGAACTTTTGTATTGGAACATCAGATGAAATCATAGGGGTCTCATGTTGGTATGTGGGTAAGTTTCTTTCTGGAAGATTCTAAAGTTCGTGCTCTATAATATATACGCAATGCTTATTTTGTATTAGATAATTTTTTAAGAAATCCGAGAAAATGTTTTCAATTTTATTTGACACGGTCAAATTTTCTATTTTGTTAGTTTCAAGATTTTTAAAACTTTGGATGTCTTCGATCGAACGTTAGAACATAATAAAATTACAACATCACAACTCTTCATTGAACAAATTAAAACTATTTTCACTTTTCTGAAATAAAAACGTGCCTAAACTCTGCTTAACGTATGAATAAAAACTTGTCTGTACAATTTATGTAACAAAATTACCTTATTTTAACTTTATAAAATATGAGATCACTCTAGTCACATGTTTTTTAAATTAAACATATAATGAGTTGAATTGTTATTTTGTATTCTTAGAATGTTATCTTTATCCCACTCAGCTGTTCAATTTTGCAGTGTTGTCTATGTAAAGATGATGAGCTAGGGAATTTAGAAATAGCCTTTAACACACAATGAATCATAAATAAAACATCTGTTAGAACTTCATCAAAATTGGTTATGTAATTTCTAAGTTTTACGATTGCCAACCTACGACTTTGTCTCTTTATATGTATTAAGATAAGTTAACTTACGTTTATATATATATATATATATATATTATATATCATATATTTTACTGTATGTTTTTATTAAATTGTATATCAAAATTATTATTTTCAATATTTATTATTACCTATACATGTATTAGCTATGTTCAAAATCGTTGATGGTAGATAATAAAATCGTTAGAACATTATTTTTATACAACTACTATAGACTACAGGCAATAGCGCTGACATAATATCGGTGCCAGTTTGATACGAAAATAGATGGAATTTAGCCAGAGATTTTCATCTGTGATAGTAACATTATAGATGGTGATTATTACAATCATTGTCGTCGAGGGTCTTCTTATCAGGATTTAGTATTATTTGATATATATTTTATTCATTTAAGGATTTATTAAATTTATTATTGGTGTAATCCAACAAATAAACGTAAACATCAATTTTATAATGAAAATAATGCTTTTCAGAAAAAAAATTATGTTGAGTATGACATATTGCATACGATTCTGATTAAAGTGAAAAATATATTGTATTACAATTATGTTTTTTCCTTTATTTTAAAAAAATGTTCATTCGGATGATCTTAACATGTGTTACTTTGCGGTTGTAAACTGCATCTAGTTGTTATTTTATTTGACACGTACTTTGATTTTCCAAGAAATGTACTTAAGCGTAATTACAAATAACATAAATATTTAAAAACAATAGACTTTTTTAAATTTTGATTTTGGGCATGAGTAAATTATTATATTTTTTAAAGCTCTCTCTCTCTCTCCCTTTCCATCTTTCTCTTTATCTCTCTCTTTATATATATATATATACATATATATATGTATAACCATATATATATTATATATATATATATGTATAACCATATATATATGTAACACTTTAACAATATTTATCATATTATTCAATTATAATAAACTAATATCGATGCCGAAAATAGTGTTTCAAGTACAATGATTTTTCATTGCTTTTTTATTCAAAATAATTATCAAATTTTAAAATCTATGTCTACGTATTCAATTTAAACCGAGACATGTTTTTTTCATTAATGGTTTGTAAACGAAATGTAAATATAAAATATGTCAAAATATGAAATTCTGCAAGTTGATGTACTTTGTTTATTTGTTTTTAACAATTTATGTAAGTAAATTACCCTTACCAATTAAAGTTAAAATTAAAAAGTCAATATAATCTTAAATATTAGCTGATTCAAATTGAATCAGAAATATTTCTAAATTAATTATTAAAAAATATTGAATAGTTATAAAAACATGTGTACACATATTTAAAATACAATTAAAAATATTGAAAACCTTAGGTTCCAATTAATCATAGTTTTGTTACAAAACTTGTATATAATTTAATACGTATAAATAGAAGACAAAGCAAATGGAAAATTATTTAATATAATTTTTAAATTGTAATTAAGTTCAATAACAGTAAAATAGATACTGTAAAATGATAAAATAAATATATATTAAAATAAATAACGTATAAGAATGTTTTAAGACATAAATATAAATTTATTACTACGGATAATTTTTATATTAATTTTTGGTCGATATTTAATAATACATTGAGAATACATTTATTTTACAGTTTGACTTAAGCAGTGATTTTTATTATTTGTGCAAGTATTATGTAGAAATAAACTAATGATAATAATTGGCTGAATAATTAACAACGTCATTATTTTATTTAAAAACTTTGATTTCGAAACAATGCGATTATAAATAATTATTAATTTTCAACAAAACTAATTCAATTTTTATAAAATAATAATTATCAGAATTAATTGGTGTAAATAATAATCCAATGGGTAGCATAAGTTGTTTCCTGTATGTTTATAATATTACACTATTTAAAACTAATGATGTAATACATCTTATCATTTTATGATAAGATATACTATTTTTATATGAAAATGTATTTATGTTATAGTAGTCATTTTAGTACATTTTTATTTAGTTCATATATTTTTTTCGGGTAGTAGGAATAGCCTGATCTATACGTAATATATATATGTATTAAATGCATACCTATTTTTGAGTAAATAATGTTATACTGACTATATTTAAATTGATATTTTTTTTAATATTCCAACTAATTTTTATTTACTTCAATTACAAATTACCACTTAATTATAAAATATCAGAAAGAAAATTTAAAAATGAGAACACACTTTTCTTGTAATTCTATTTTATTATACATATTTAATCAAATCTAACATGAAATTTTCAATAAGCTATATATTTTAGTATTAGACGTATCTAAACATTAAACAATTAATGTAATAATAAATTTCGAAGAATTTTGAGCAAATTTAAATAATTATCTTCTTTAATTTTTTTTGATCCCATGATTTATTCAAATCATTCAACTGCAAATTTGACTTACAAATAATTAACTCAAAACCCATCACTAATTGTATATAATATCATTGATCCAATGCATAAATAATTAAGTTAAAGATTGTAATAATTCTCATTAATGACTTATCACTTACTTAATATTATTTCACATCGGTTTATAAATTAGTTATACCACATAGGCGTTCATTAGAAGATTATTAATCTAGGGTCTAAAGGGTTTAAAGTGTACACCAGGTATAATAATTTTTTAAGGTTAGTTGATTTATTTTCATAATAACTTGAGTTATCTAAGTTTCGGATGTTAATAACTAACCACCAGAATATACTAAAATATGATCTTATTTATTTTAAATTGAAAATGGTTTTGCTTATATTAATACACCCATATATTATTCAGTTAGGAATACGAGATCCAAATTTTGTAGCTACTAGCTTACAATTTTTCTTCTTTTTCTAATATCATTTTAAATATAAAATAAATATTAATTTAAATTGGCTAATTAAAAGACATTTTGAAAATCATAATTTATGTAAACAAAAGTTAGAACACATTAAATATTTAAACATTTTTATGTATCATTTATTTCTATATGTTTATTAAAATTATACACCTGTATATTAAACAAAATATAAAACAGTATCTTGAAAAATAAATCAATAAATAACCATTACTTTTAATAACATATAATTTTAAAAACTATGTTTTTAGGTTTAATAAATGCGAAAATAAAGAATAAGGTGCTAGTTTTAAAATATTAGTGAATCTGAATAGTATGTTGTTTTAAACTAAATTAAAGTTTTATTTTATTGTGTATGTTTTATCATAACTAAATGTTTACTTTGACTTGCCGTCAACTTAAATTTAATGTATTTAATATTCAAAGCATTTTTAATGAAATAAAAACAATAATAATTAGAATAAAACCGGTAAATTATTTTGAAAATATTATTTAAAAAAAAATATTCCACATAGCCCTTGGGATAAGAAAAATAACCAATGAGCACAATACAAATTTCTAGTAGACACGATATTTTGCATTATGAATGTTATAATGTTCCAATTAATAATAATAATAATCATGCTAGATTCCAATTACATAATTAATTGACATTCATAATCAATTAAAGTTAGTCAATTAAAGGAACCTGATGATTGGGTATATAGAACGTAACATCCAATAGTGGTATACCTATTGGTCTTGTGCCAGTATTATTTATTCAGCTAAGCATATATTATCAACGATATCTGAAGATTCATTACATTTCATTATAAGCTCGGCTAAATATGGTTAGGTTATTAAATTTTTTCAACTGATCACTGCATACAAATTAGTTCTAGGCGATTGCCATGTTCTTAGACATTGTGTTGAAATATAGATTTGATAATGATAATAATAATAATAGATACGGACATTCAAGGAATAATTTTAGATTCTAATATCTTGTGGTTCATACTAAATTTTGTGATCTTAAATAAGCAATAACAAAGCTAAACATTTGATATGTATAAATACGAGTATAGTTTTGTTGTACAATTTTTGTTTGTTTCAGTTTTGAATATTTATAAATATTCTATCCGTATATTGATTAATTTTGGCCCAGAATAAAAAACTATTTTGAAGATTTAGTTATTATTTAGTTAACTGGAAAATTTTTGCAGTATTTTAATGTAATATGTTATAACAAGTCTTTGGATATTAAGTTCATATTATGCGCAAGCACATTTATGTTCTTTTCTATTTAATTCATTATTAATTAATTTGTTTTATTGGATATCATAAACATTATGAAGTTATTAAAACAAAAAGTAAAAGTGTTTTTCAACAATAAAACCAAATATTCGTAACTTAAAGTAATAATTATAAAATTATATGACTCTAGCTCAGCTGTCTCAGCTGGAGTTTATTTAATATATTTTTATTTGTGTATCTCCTAGATTATACACACAAAAATATTTTTTCATTAAACACATTTTCTATAATTTACTATGATAAAATCAATAGTGATATAATTATAATATTTTAATCGTTTTTTAGATAGATAACCCAAAAATGAACGGATTAATCAATCTGCTGGCATTTATACTTTTAAATCAACTTTCACTATCAAATTTAGTACGATTATTTATATTTTGCTGGGATTTTAATTATATTATATATTCCATTATTTTTTCACATTGACTACATATACTTGATTATGGGAATACATTTTCTTTTTACGACAGATAATTAATGAATCTAATTTTATAATATCCAAGATATTTCTCATGGTATATATTAAATGAAATTTGTCATTTAGAAATAATTTTAAAAAGAGGGTAAAAATAAAATCATCTTTTAATTTTTAAATAGTTATCATTAAAAATTATTTGAAATGCTTATAATTACATGATATCCTACCAAAAATTCATAGCAAGGAGAAAATTAGGTTTTGGTATTTGTATAATGATTTAAACTTTGTAATGTTTTCAACAATTGTTCATTAAGTTTTAAAAACCTGTATTCAACTAACCTTATTTATTTCACGTAGACTATTGTCTTGAACTTAACGGCAAACGTTACAAACGGTCCGTTTAGCCTAGGTTATCAGCGTTTCTGTATAAATGTATAATGTTTTATATTTTAGATTTTATAATTTTATTTTTTTTATAATTTTACTTATACATACAGCAGTTAATGGTCTGAATAACAAATATTAGTATTATATTAAAATACTTACTATTTGAAATTGATTTTGGTGAACGATCGCATATAAAATAAACGCTATAGAATGAAATTAATTTTTCAATCAAGGTTTGAATTTTCAATATTCTGTAATTTCTATCTACAAAACTTAAACAACAAGATGCAATCAACAATATTTGAGGCGCTTATCTATTATAACTGTTGTAAGTGATTTAAAGAAATTACGAATAATAATTATATTAAAAATAAATATATAATAATTCAATGTTAAATACAGTTAAAACGAAACTTATTTTTTCAGTCAAAGTACTTTAATCCAATTTTAAAATTGTTCACAGAAATAGTCGGTCACTGAATTTTGTTTGATAAAATTGATGTATGCATCGTTACACACAATTTAAAAAGTAAGTACTATAATTAAATTTAAACTCCAGCATTTCAGAAATAAAAATATCACACATATCACTAAAATATATTTATGAAAACTATTAACAAAAATAAAATTTTATGTAAAAATAATTAATACTTTTTTGGTGCAAACGAAGTTATATGAATATTTTTTGTTATAATTTCCTTAATTACAATATCTGAGAATTTGATTAAACTCTTTTATTTTCCAACGTTAAGAAAAACACATACATATAAAAAATTCGAAATTTTTGAAAGATTGGTAAGGTAGAACTCAACTAATTTTGGTAAAAAAATAAACTGCACCCAACTGGGAGAATGTTGAATGAAGCAGTGAATCGAAAAAATAGTTTAAATGTATTTTTTAATAATTGCCACAAAATATCTTTTTTATGGTATCTACTAGTTAAAACTCAAGAGTAACGGTTACTCACAAAAAAAGCGCATAAATCTAATAAATTTTCATATGAATTTTATATATTACAAAAGTAGAAGGAGGATATGATTTTCTGATTTATATACTCAACTACTTCGGTTAACATAAAATAACAAATCAAAAGAAAAAGGTATGTATCATCAACGAAAAAGTATAATTCATTATGTAGGAATTATTAAAAATAATTTTTATTATTTATGATTTTTATTTTCAGATCTCTAATTTATAAAGAAAGTTGATATTCAACTGAAAGTTGTATGGACAATACTTAGACCTCGTTAAAATTAATAATAGGCTACTTTCCTTGTAGAAAAATGTGTTTAACTGCAATAGAATTTGATACTATTATTATTATTATTATAATAATAATAATAATAATAATAATAATAATAATAATAATAATAATAATAATATAAATAATATTTATAATATATAAATATAATGGTTATTGGAAAATATATTGCGATTTATGTGGTAATTTTTCATAACAAAATAGAAATTACATTTTCTTTTATTTATATTATTATATTCATTATACTTCATGATGCTATTATAAACATATTCTTTTAACATAAACCATACAGTTATTTAACGCTCTTTAAAAGTTTTATTGAAAATTAAGTTAATATAACGTGGGCTATTTGTCAGCTTATTTTTTTCTAAGTTTAGATCAGAATAATGGGATGTTTTCATCCACAACATTATCTATAGATAATTATTTAACAACATTTCATTATGAGAAAATTGAAATATATTAATTGTGTCATTAACTTATAATTATTAAACACATATTTATTACCAAGCTTTTTATCTAAATCTGACAATTAATACAATAATAGCCTATACAATATTGTTATATAAACAATCGTAAAATTATAATTTTGTTTTTTGACATTTATAATTTTTTTTGTTCATCTTGTATAATTATTTTACAATAAGCACAATTGATATTGGATAAATTATACAATAAAAACACAATATTTTAAATCAGTTGATATTGTAAAAAACCTGGACTTGATTGTCTTGATTGAAGAAACTATTCAATAATAGAACTTCATGACGAGGTTGGTAGTGATTAGTCAGCTAGCAGGTCTCGGCAACAGTTACGCTTTAAACGTCGACCGGTGATGATGAGGGAAGAGGAGGGGAATTTGATGGTTTGCTAGTTTAAGATGGAAGCGTTTGTATAGTGTTTAAGCTACATTTTTAATTATTGGGATGAGGAGATTCCTGTGGAGAGTATCGTTCGATACATAAAATGAAGCTTTAGTTATCTGACGGAGGCATTTGGACTGAAAGGTTTGGTTTCTGTTTATATTGAAGACTTTCGCTGATCCCCAGAGTTGTACACCATAAGTCCAGACAGGTTTGAGGAGTGGCTTGTAAAGAAGAATTTTAATATGGACATGTGCCATGTTTGTACGTAAGAAGGAGAAGTAACTGTCTGTGATGGCTGTTAAATAATTAAAGACCGTTTGTCGCGTATATAGGTGGCCCATGAAAGACGGCGACCTAAGTATAAATCTAGGTATCGAACATATTGAACATTTGGGAGAGGTAGGTTATTGAGAGTAATAGTGGGGTATATTTTTTGTCCAAAAATGAAGGTGCAGTAGATGGATTTAGATTCATTGATTTTGAACCCCCATTCTTTGTACTAGAACGAAAGCATATTGAAGTGAGTTTGAATCCTGTTAGATGCCACTATAGGGTCATGGTGGAGAACTATGTCATCGGCAGGGTAGCCAGTAAGTTGGAAGTGGGTTGGTCTGATGTGTACAGGTTGAATAAGAGAGGGACCGCTACAGCTCGTTGTGGGACTCCAGCTCTGATCAATGATATTTCAGATAAGGCTGAGTCATGTCACACAGCGAAGTGTCTGTCTTCTACATAGGAACGAAAGTTAGGTAAAAGCTGAAGGGGAATATTGTTTTTAATTGAAAGAGAAGACCTTGATGCCAAACTTTGTCAAACTTCTGTGCTATATCTAGGAAGGGGCCTCTGCATATTAGTTTATTTTCGAGTGTATAGAAAATTGTATTAATTATACGATGTATCTGGTAAATGTATGACTTGGAGAAAATACTTTTTAAAAGTATTTGGAATTCATACTCCAAATGCTTTGAAAAAAGTATTCAGAATAAGTATTCGAATACTGTATGACAATAGTATTCCTTAAATATACTCAGTATATATTTCAAATACTCTTGGAATACTTTTTTTTTTTACTAGTTTTCAATAACACGAATATCAAATATAGTAATTATATTATTATTTAATGGAATGAACACATTAACTAAGAAGTAAATTAATAATACCAATTAATTATAAAATATAACACAATTAAAATAACACAGTTAAATCAAATATAATTTATTATTTGAATAAGGCATGGCTGAAACACCAAATATAGCAAGATTATTGATGTTGTTTTAAATACCTACTGCTGCTATTTGCTACTTGTATTTCTTTTTGAAATTAATATTTTTTAGATTAAAGTTATACGTTATTATTTTTTGTAAAAACTTAATAGAAGCTTTGTATACTCTCAATGATTTATAATCTATTATAATCTACTATACATTCTAAATATTCAAAACATTTTTTTGTTTTATAATATTCAGTAAAATTATTATATAATATATGACCTCACACTACTAATTATAATATGTATTATAATAAAATAAAATTAGTAATAATATATTAACAAACATAATAGATACTTAAAAATTGTTCTTTTCATCAAAAACAAATAGATATTAAAATTAATATGAATTTAACAAAAGTAATATGAAATGTCATAAGTACTATAGATAATATAGGTATTATTTAAAATATGTTTGGACTGTAAAAAGTATTTGGAATACTGTATTCAGAATACTGTATTTCGAATACTACCCATGTCTGGTGAATTATGGAAGGATTACTTTTAAATCAATATTGGTTGTCTGGGAGGTTTTTTTTCTATAATTGGGAGTAGATGTTTGAGTGTGAGTTTTTCAAATACTTTGGAAAAGAAGGATAGTAAGTTAATCGGTCTGTCCAAGCTGAGGGAATCAGGGGGTTTTCCAGGCTTAAGTATCATTATTATGGTCTAGAATTTCCAAAGAACCGGGAAGTAAGAAAGTCTAAGCATAGAGTTGTAGATGTGGGTGAGTGATTGAATAGCTTTTTGGGGTAGTTGGGTGGTGACTTCGGAAGTAATGAGATCATATCCTGAAGTTTTAAATCGCGTTGATTTATGGAAAATGTACTCAACTTCACTGGGTCTGATGTGTTTCGGTAGAAAAATAAGAGGTAGATGACTATAAAATTATATGTTAATGGTAATATGTGCAAACACAATTAATAGTTTTTTTAAAATTAAATATTATATGTATTATGGTTTATGAAGATATATGTTTAAACTAATAAATATCTTATTATAATACCACATAGACCAACATGAAATATTTTGCGTCTTTACAGTCTAAACCATATAAAATTAATCATAAAACTTTAATTTCCATTAGTAAAAATTTAAAATTATAAATCCTTTTCTCAGTATTATGTAAGACATGTATGAGAATTTGGAAGTAACTTACTTCAAAACAATAACTAATGCGATAATTTACAATATTTTGACTTTACATTTTATATTATTACAATTTAGACATTTAGGTAATGATACGCTTTAATTTGAGCAAATAATAAAGCTATAAGTTCTCCAACGTATATTTGGTGCCACAATGATATTGTGATCACGCCTTAGTTCCAAATATAATACGATATTAAGCCACTACACAAAACTTTTGAAAAAAAAGAGAAACTTTATACATGACAAATGTGGTGGGACGCAAATCCTCCCTCTCAGTCTATATATACTCGTTCAAAATCGATCGGTGGTTGAAATAAAAATAATATTTACGTTAAAACCCTTCACAACATCGTATTGAATTCAATTTTTACGTCTTAAAAGTTTTCTCTAATTTATTAATCGTAAATCACTTATACCCTATACAAATAAAGATATATACCTACGAATTAAATACAAACTATTTTTTACATTATGCTATTGTATAACGTATTTAAATACAATATAGTTATATATTATTATAATATTGTTAAATTATTTTGTTTTAAATCAATGCAGACTGATGAAAATTCACATTTTCTATTATTATTATGAATAATGAATATATATATATATATATATATATATAATGGCTAAAAACTAAGACCTATTATTTTTACAATAAATTTATATATACAATAAAATGTGATACTGTTATTATCATCACATATTTATTTTAATTACAATAGAGTGAATATTCCCGAAATAAATAATTTAATATCAAAATTTTTAATATTTTTTATTGAAACAAAACTAATTTGTCTCAAAACGATTGTATCAGTTCCTTTGAACATAAAATGTAATTAATTAATTAAGAACGATAAATCATGATATATGTATTAAAAAAAAACAAAACTAGTCTGGAGAATGTTTCATTAACTAAAGTGTTTGTCGTAATTGAATTATCAAATGCTCATACAAAATTGTTTTTGTTGATTGTTGTGATTGGAATATATTCATTTGGTTAAAATGTACTATGAATACTATATTTTTAATGCGAATAATCTACAAATATCAATTAAAGTATAATTTTAAATTATTAACTTCATTGTAAAATGATTTCATAATTTTGGTGTTCAAATATTATATTACTTAATACGTCTAAATAATTTGTTGTATCTTTTATTTGTTTTGCATAACAAATTCAATTATTTTAAAACATCTTAGGAACTAAATATTTGTGTAATAACTAATGCATGAATTATTTAATTCGTATTAATAACATGTAATTAGGTGAGTAATTAATATATAATTTAATCGTTTATTTTTAATTAATAAAAATTAGTTAACTTATTTGAGAACATTAATTTCTACAACATTTATCCTTCAGAATATCCATATTAATTTTATTCATTATAATGGAAAACAACTATGTGCTTTCCCTCGATTCCCAAACATACACCGATTTTCACTTCAAATTCTCTTAAGTGCATGTGTGAGAAAACTTAATCTATTTACCTTGTTTCTGTTCACGAATTCTCAAATAAGTGGCTTAAGTGAAATACCGTCTTGGCAACGTGTCAAACGAAACATTATCATTCGTGTTTACCTTGAATTGAATGTTGGGGTATATGGTTTTTTTTATATTCGTGTCAAATATCAATATTTTTGTTATTTCTGCTAATGGTATCAACCTGCAATTTACAACAAATATTTCATTTTCGTTTGATTTCTTTATAATATAAATTAAATGATAGCTAATAACATATTTTTTTCGATATATCAATTGTTTTAATAATAAAATTTAATTAATATTACGAAGAAGCCAGTAGTATGAATAAATTGTATGGTAAAACTTTAAAACAAGAAATATTGTTTAAATATAATTTGCATGAGATTCAAACTTTTGATAATGCATAATATATATATTATGATTCATCATACTATATACGCAGGTATATAATTATTAGTTAATTATTTATATATTTTAAAAACTGTTAAAATCATTTTTTATTTTTAAAAGTAACATATTATTTACGGAACTTAAATCATTTTATGTTAAATTTATTTATTTTATTAAAAACTTAAAAAAAAATCAAATTAAAATTGAAACATCTACCTTCATGTTTTATACACTCATGTAAATATAATATCATACGTATGTAACTAACTATTTCACTATATATGCTTTTCTATTGATAATCGTTATTATTATCTTTCTAAAGATTGCTATATTATAACCTACATTATAATTTTTTAAAAATGTATTATAATTTTGTTTTGTATATCAAATTCTATAAAATAAAATAGTAATACTAATAATAAGTCACCTTAGCATCTAGGCATAAATTTGATATCAATACCTAGCAATACATGGTTCTTTTAATAATGTTATTTTCTCCCAAATAAGGGAATTTTTAATAGGACAAAACAAAACAAACAAGAACATATCGTAAAACTAAAACATGTTTAATTTGATATTAATATTTCTTTTATCAATGGATTTCTTGTGATAAATTTGTCTGTCAATTTTTGACAAACAAATTAAAAGTACCTAGGTACTAATTTAAAATAATTTTCTTATTGTAAAACTTAATGCACACTGTGCAAAATTATTGCAAAATGTATATTAATGTTTTTGATAATGATAACATGCTATTAAGATAGCACATTTAAATATAAATATTTTGAAAGATGGTTGTCATATTTCATTAGTTGTATTCTTCATTTTTTTGTTGAAATTAGTAACATATTATATCTGTTTATTATTACTCGATCATATTTTATGAAACTGCAAAGAGCTATTATGTAAAACTAATGAATTGAAATAGGTGGGTAATAGAATTAAATATACATTATTCTAGATATAAATTTATTAATTATCTTATTCACCTTTGCTTTCATGAAATTTATTGTTTATCAGAAAGCAATCAAAAGTCACTTAGATTAACTGTAAGTTATACAAATAGGTCTTAAATTATGTCACAGAAATTAATATGCCAATTGTCAATTGTAAATAATTTTAAATTACAGTTACTAAATAGTAATTATATATTATATGTTTTTATATGACCGATATCATTATATCACTATAATTAAACGCATATTATTCAAAGAACTATAATATTATGACTTATTGTATTCATATACACGTAACCTATTTCCATACTTCATATTTTTATGTACTCGAATACAATTTATTGATACAGTAACTAATTAATGCATAGACACTTGAGGATTTAAGGGGTTAACTTACATCAATATGTATCAAATATGTATAAGAATCTAAAAACTTGGGATACATATATATATATATATATATATATATATATATAATAAAGCAAGCAAATGATTTTTAATTATTGCTAATTTTAATTAAGACTTAAAATAAGTGAATTTAATCACTTAAACATTGACTGACGAATATCACTTGATATGAAATAACTAATCTCTCGTACCAATAAATTTTCGTGCTTGCAGAACATGTAATAACTATAGTAGGAACCAATGTAATTCGTATTAAGTGACATTGGAGTATACACATACTACTTCTCTAGCACATTATATTTACACTATCACCATTTTTTCAACTACTATTCTACTACGTTAACTAGTTACTACTTCAACTTACTACGTGTTGGCTGAAACATAACACGTCATAGTTGCGGAAGAAACAATCATTGGTCACGAACTCAACAACTCCATTTTCTATAAATGTAATTATTTCCATTCTGCCTATCAGGCGTAGTGATATATTGTATATTGATATATACTTACATCCTACCGATTATACGTTTAAGCAAACGGAATTATCCTTCTGTGCCTAATTCAAATACTATCGATTTAATGTTCTAACACATGGTACCCTGATAATAGTTTAAATCTTCTTAAGTTGAATGGTAAATATAATGCAAACCGCCAAGTATTAATTCGATATTTTAATCGTAGTTTTGATCTATCATAGTTAAAAATAGTTTATATCATTGTAATTTATAATTGATGTAGTTTTTACTATAATATAACACAACTTTTATAAATTATTGTTAAATTACTTTAAATTTAACATCATATCCTATATTATACTATTTAAAATTTTCTATATCTCTAGAAACATATTATTGATATATAATAATTAAACTATTTTCATCATTAATATTTTTCAGTTTGCGAAGAAAATTAAGAACATAGTTAACAGAGGAATCAAACATGCATGATGTAATAACGTTTTTAGAAATAGAGAGTCTAAGCTAAAAGTAACTCCACTAATGCTCGCAAAGAACATTATTTTTATATTTCATCTATAAACATATTTATTCGTAGAATTTAATCACATAGATACATCATATTATTAAATTATTGAAAAAACGAAGTATGTTAAAGTGTGATTTGTAACGAATATTATAATAAAAACATTTTGTATTCAAAGAATGTATCCGTTATGTATGGTGTATTTGAGATCGATGTCCAAAACGACCAAACTATCAGTGTATATATATTTATAATATAAGACGTTGCCGTTCAATTGCTGGACGCGTAAGAAAATTGGAACTTTTCAGACTTACGTACGCGGTAGAGAAAAAGGGGGTGTTATATAGTATTATATGGTCTATTGTCGAAACATGAGTTATAGGTAGCTTATAAAAATAACAGTATCGTTTTAGAAATGAGATTTTATTCAATCTAGTATTAATAATGTAAAACTGTAAACGAAAAAACACAGATACATGAATAAAATAAAATAATTTTAGTCGTTGATATAAAATAACAAAATATAATTTATTATTGTTAAAAGTATTACGTTTTCCTTTAGTTTTGTATCTGTGTATATATGTATATGTTTAATAAAGTACTACAAATTATAATTATAACAACTCTTTTCTGTAACTCTCAAAAATATCTGTTCACTATGTTAAAAGTCATTGTTATTATACCGTATACTTAATTATTATTTAATTATTTAATAATTATCAATGTTATTATACATTTAAGTAATATAATGTGGAACCAATTACTTAAAACCTATACATTTTTAACGTAATAAAAATTATCATAATAAAATTAATGATTTTATATGTTTATTATATTTTTGTTCAAATAATAATCATTTGATAATTAATAAATACATACAAAAAATAAATAAGTTATGAAAGAATTTATGATCTATTGATACGAGATGTTTATCTTTAGAACATCATTCACAGAGCATTTTTCTTATCAGACCATAAATATTTATGCTTGTTACTCATACTCAGAATTGAAAAGTGCCTAACCATTATAAAACTTTGATTTATACAAGAAAAAATTTCCTTGTTCAGCTACTTAATCCAACGAGATAACAAACTTTTATTAATCATCAAAATGTATGTTTTATTTGAAGAACAATTTACGAATCGCAGTCATTGAACAACGTTCAGTCCGTCGTTATGCTAAATGATTGGCATTCAAGAAACTCTATTTTTTATCTACAGCCTTGGCATCTAAGGTGTATGGATATCAATTGTCTTATTTTTGTTAACTTTCTGACGATATAGCATTACTGTAAATAGTTGGTCCATTTTTTATCGTGGATGATTTTCGCTAATTTGTCGGGTCATGAATTATAATAGTTTAACTAATTATTGAAAATTGATTTCTGTTGAAGTTGGAATTCAAACATAATTGTTTTTCTTGACTAAGTTATAATGAAATGATATTATTCAGATGAATTACACAGTCATGGAAATAATTGTATTTTTAACTACTACTTACCGTACTCGTTATTTATAGTTGATAAAAATACTAAAATCCTGTGAAATAACAATGAGAAACTTTAAGTTTTAATTTAAAATGTAATTCAAGTTTTGGTAAAAAATGGAAATCACTACCCAGTTTATATTTCTACTAATCCTACAATATAGTAATGTTGTAAATTACAATAACAATAATTATAAAACCATTTTATTATAGTTATGATAAATTATCATAATAATTCTTTGAATTTTTTATACTATTGCTAGGTTATCATTGTATCAGAAAATCCATCGTTATATGATATAAATAGTTTAAAAAAAATTTGTATGTTTTTTAATTAATTATAAAAATAATAATAATAAAATATTTAATTGATTTATGTGTTTATAATTAAGAGCTTAGATTAATAATATTTGATACATTTTCCTATAGTTATTCGTGTTTTTATCCTTTATACAGCAAATTAAAATATTCAACTCAATTATTTTACTATTTAAACAAATTTGAATTTAAACTTATAAATTATACTAATTTCAATATGTTAATAACTTTAATTAATAAATATTTTGATCAATAAAAATTATTTTTAAAAACTCAAAACAACTAAACAAAAATATTAAGACTATCATTAAATTGGTCTTCTATTCTCAAAAGCTTTGGCCACAATTGTTTTGCGTTACATTATATAGTGAAATATCAAAATAAGCTTTATTTTTTCGTATAGTATATATATTAAAAAATGCATAATCCATCTTAAACTTCCAATTAAATAAATCATATTCCACAAAGTTGTAATGTCTCATCTATTTATATTATTATAACTATATTCTATACTATTTATATTCTTTAAATTGAACAATATAATCCTCATCTAAAAAACATAATTTAGACTTAATTGAGTTACATGTTTTGTATCATTATTTTAAATTGTTCGTATGCAGAATGATATAAATTACTACAAATTTATTACAAATTTACCAATTGTATTTATTACATAATACATGTTATAGTAATATGACGAAAGCGTAAAAAGGTGTAATATGTATACTATATTTAGATATCCTGTATAATTATGATAAATATGATTAATTATGTTTTAAACCTATTATTTAATAAAAATAATTCAATTCTGAATTTAAATAATATTTATCAGTCCTATAAACTTCCAGAAAAATTGATTTATTTTATTTTTAATATCCCTCCAATTTAAAATATTTAATTTAAAAAAAATAATACTTTTTTTTAAATTTCTTAAATAAAAACATCATACAAATAATTAGATTGACTTAACAACAATACAGTTTAAGAAATTAAAGAAAATACGAATGCGTAAAGAGCTAATATAGGAGTAATTTACTTTTTTCCGTTGATAAGTATACATAATAGCTAATTTTTTTGTCTAAATCAGAGATTTCTCAGTACTATTATTAAGAAAAAAAATACATGAGTAAGAAGGTCTTGTTTGATGATAATGTAAATCTTATTTTTAATATTTTTATTTTGAATACAAGCGTTTGCATGAATGTACTTTAATTTTAGTTTGTGATTATTGACATGTTTATTAGTTACTACAAATTTTATTAAATCATGTGTAAAATTAAACAATATTACTCATTTTAGTAGTATTTAACATATTTATTTTTAAAACAGTGTTCAAATTTTGGGGCATATTTTGTAATTGCCCACTTTCTGATTTAATCAAACTATAATTACCTTGAATAAAATCATAAATTATTTTTAAATTATTATATGAATACTTTTACACAATGATCATAAACAATCAGTTACGAACTTATTGAGAGACCTTTTATATTCCTTTTCCATCTTTTACGGTATAAAACTATAATACTTATATTTTCCATAAAATAATGCAAGATAGATTATTGTAAAATAATGGATTAAAATAATATAACTGTACCAAGAATCAAGCGATTGAAAGCATTTTTATGTTAAATTTTTCAAAAAGTGATTAAAATAGTTTACGGATAACATAACGATAAAATTATAAAATTTATAACAATTAACAATAATATGACGTTGAAAATAATTATAAAATAATTTAATTTGTGCACATAAAAATGTATACATTTTTTGAGATCAAAATGGTGGATATTTTAGGATTAGCGATGAACAATGAAATTATAAATAATTTTATTTGTACACGATTGATATTACAACATATAGAAAACATATAGTAGAAAACATTTTAATTACTAGGTTTTGTATTTGTAAATTAAAGACAAACAGACATCCTTTTTAATCCTTTCAATTAAAAAAATAAAAATAAAAAAACGTATTAGTTTCTCATAACGTTAAAAGTATAAAAATAAATAACGTTATTATTGCCATAATGTAAAAAAAAAATAATGCTTTCTTTTTATTCAAGCCTTGTCCAGTATACGAGGTGTGACAATAAAATAACGAGACTATAATGATCTGTAAATATTGTAATATTTTATTCATAATTATTAATTTCTACTTTAAATAAGAATTTAATTATGATTGTAATTTATATTGTAACTTATTATTATTTCATCATATTATTATGATTATAATACATCATATTGATCCACACATATACTCGCTTATGAAAATTTGTATTTTATTTTATTTTAAGTTTAAACAATGTAATTAAAACAAATTATATATATATATTAAAAATAATTATTATGCCTTTATATTGAAAAGCAAGAACAATTTTATAAATAATTATTTTTATATTGTTTTCTATTTTAAAATAAAAACTTCATTTTACAGGATTTAGGGGGGTTTAGCCAAATGATAAGCATATTAAAATATACGTTTTTTATATTTTCAATATAAAAATTTTCTTTTTGCTATTATAATTTTAATGATTTTAAACAAATTGTAAACTAAAGTTAATATTGTTTTAAAGAATAGTGAATTAAATATATTTTTTTACAACTAATCTTAGTTGATCTTTTAAATATTGTAAACTGATATTGTAAATATAAAGCAATAGCTGGCTTCTAGACGGGAATTGGATCGAAAATAGTGCCTCAAAAATGTTAAAGCAAATAAATATATTTTATTTCATCGACTTGATATTTTTTCAACGGTTTTGGTTTTATTTTATTAAATTCAAAATTTTGACGTTTCATTAAGCATTCATCAGGCATTTTTTAACAGTTGAATAAGTTTTAATTATGATTTACACAAAATAATAAATTAAAATTAATAAGTAAGACGAAACTTTTGACAAACAAAGATAATAATAATGAATAATGTGGTAAAAAAATTGCTTAATTACTTAGTAATTTTATATATATTGAAAATGATATTGATCAATTATTTGATTATATCAATAACATAAATTTTCATGAATAATATGAATTAAAAGTTTTACATTGGTAATGAATATATAGTTTTTTAATTATCTTTAAGTGATTTTAATATGATAAGACTCAACAAAACTTATAATTTAATTTGTCTTATACAAAATTCTGACATTTAAAATGTTTTTAATTATATGATGATTTTAAAACTTATTATAGTTATTACATATTCACATATACTCGTAAGTCATAAGATCATACTTTTTAACTTCATAACAATTTCTATTGTACATAAATTTACTAGATAATAGATTAAAATATTGTTGTATTCCACTTACATATTTTCAATAGTAATACATTTTCACAAATTATTCTATTTAATTATCTATATTTTTCAATATTTATAGTGTAATTTAGTATTTGGTTTTAGATATAGTTCACGCATTGATGAGCAGATTTTTCTACCCTATATTCGTATGTATATATTATTATTATTCCCAAATTATGTATTAATATACAAGTAAAGGCAACTCGTTAAAATATAACCTTATTAATATTAATATTATTGTTTTTTTTTCAAATATTTTTATCAAACTGAAATGTATACCTGACACGTAATAAATAATACAAATTATTTAAATTATATGTTGTATCATGTATACATGCCATATATATATACTTTTAACCTAATTAAAGTACATGTTGCTTAGATAATTTAATACGAGTATTAGGGGTAAATTGACTTGTAATTTTATAACACAGACGCATAGTACTTATAAATTCAGTAATTTATTTCTATTTTACCCATAGATCTATTATAATAATATAACAAAATCGTTTTGTCACTATTAATAGTATATAGGATTGAAATTGTGTACTATTTACAAGAGTGGCCTACGACGATGAATACACCATATAAATTTAGTGGTAAAATAATATGAAATTGAAATGTTGAATTTTCGATTCATAGACAATGATTGCAACAAGCGTTTATGTACGTACATTATTTTTACTATTCATTTTATTTACCTTAACATTTTAATGGTAACGTACAATTATTCTTTTATCAAATTTTAACTTGTCACAATGAATTTATTAAACAAATTAAATTACAATCGATAATTAACACATAGCAGGATTAATTGGAAAAAAGGTAGTGAGTACTTAGGATATTTAGGTATTGTGGATGTCAGTTCGAGAGGATAATTTATTTGAGTTGTATTATTATCATTATTATTGGTATTATTATTATTATTATTATTACTATTATTACTGTTTTTATTATAAATTCGAAATCAACAAAAATCATTAATTTTGTAAAACTATTGTGATCAAAATTCTGTTTACTATTATTATTTTTATTATTATTTGTAGTTTTTTGAAATTCGAATTAAATTAAAACATGTAATAATATATGATATTTAAATATTCTCAAAATGTTCTTAAAATATTATAAATCTATACTCATAATACATTTTTTTGTAAAAAAATACAAAAATCACACATTTCTAAAATATAATTATTAATTTTTTTAAATATTTTGGTAATTTTTCTTTGTGATTGAAAAAAGAATTGAAAAATTAAGACAAATAAATATCTAGTTAGATAAAATTTGCTACTGGAATATAATACATATATAGATAAACGGAGAACTACTTCTACACGAAAATGTGTTGACAGATAAAATAATACTAAAACACATCATTGTAAAATTAATTTTCTTTGATTAGAATTTAAAATAATGGGTTCTTTTATATTTAATATAAGTACATTGTGTGGCATTCCTGTTATACAATGTTTGGAATGAATGACAAAATTCATAATATGGAATAATAATTAATAGTTAAGATGAAATGAACATTTAGTGAAGATTTTATATCAAAATTAATAAAGTTTGATTACTAAGATGATTACGTGGCCAACACGTCGCTTATGGCGATCAATATCCCTTGATAATGACAAGATTATTTAGTATGTTAGTTAATCAATAGTGTGTTAGTTATTTAGTTTATGTTAGAAATTTATAGTTTAACGTAAAAAGTAAACACCTGACCATTATATTGTTATATTTTAATGGTTCACAGTTGGATTGTGTAAAAAGTAAAAGCATGTAGACCTCTTTTTACTTTTCAGTGAGATTAATGTTTGAATTTAAAAACATTTTAACATACGTCTTTTAAAATTTGAATACATTACCCACATATAAATATACATATATATACACATATAACTACTTATTATGCTGATCCAGCTTTGTCTGTGGAAAATATTTAGCATAAATTTTTTAAATTATAAACATTTTTTATTGAATTTATAAATTACTGACCGTGATTTTGGTATAATTATTTATAACCATATATGTATTTTGTATAAATTTAATTAATTAATTAATATTGCTGCTTCGACTAGTTTTTCTCAGCAATCTTTGTTGATAAATAATTGTTTCTGCTGTTTTCGTAGGAAAAAATCGTAAATTTATACTATATATATATAATGTACATTAAATATGTGTGTAGTTTGGATGTTTGACTCTTATACTGAAAACATTATAAATTTAAGTATCTATATTACTATAAAATCTTATTGTACTTGTTATCCAGTTAATTTTTATTTCGTTTTTAACTGTACTATATTTTAAACGTTTATGATCAAAAGTCAGACAGAAAAACCATTTTATACTTACAAATACACTACATTATATTATTGACGGTATTTTATGTACTTAATAATAAAATGTCATTAGAAAAAGTTCCAGTACAGTTTTACTTCGTAAAAATGAATTCGTTAGATGTACTATTTATGTTTAAATACTTGCTATTTATATAATATTAACATTGAGATATGTAACACTATTTACACTAGACATATATATATATTATATATATAGCGTATTCACGGGAATATTTTGTTTTTATAAATTGCATTACTTTTAAATAATAACATTTAATCAAGACGTTTTTTCATAAAAACAAATTTATAGACAAAAAATTAATTTAAAAATATTCTAGTAGTAAATTCATAAAATGTTTTATAATGTAAAATGTATAAATAAGTATTAATAATTATATAAATGTAAATAAGTATATTACTACCTACATAATATAATAATAAAATAAAATGTGTGTGCTAATGTATAACTACATTTAAATCTTTTAGGTGATCTTTTAAATTAAAATACAACTTTCTATAAATTTATATTTTTACAATAGTTTTGTAGTTAAAAATTTGTCTTTCAATTTATCTAAATTTGTAAAGAAATTCATATATTTATAATTAATATAATTTTACAAAAAATAAATAAGCTCTAAAATAAACGTAAACGCGTATCAAAATAAATTTATTTATATACAAAAATGTACATTAACAAAATATTAATTTTATCATTTTCAAATTGCCTTGTTTTAAAAGTTACCATAATTATGTGTATATTAAGATATATATCTTAATTTTACATCATTATTTATTGACATTAAATTATCTCTATTATTTAGTATTTAGTCAATAACTTTTTAATAAATAATTAATTTTAATTTTTTTCAAGTAGATGACGTTGATGTATTTTGTATCTACAGTAAATAAATTATTTTTAAATCAATAATATTTTAAGCTTATTACCATTTATATTTGATATTTTAGGTCTTGAAATGTAATAGTTTTTTTCAATATATATATATATTAATTCTTAATAACAACAAATTTATTATAATTATTAGTAATGATTATTACAACAGTTATAATAGGTATATTAAAAAAAACTATAACATTCCTAGATTAAAAATATTAGATATATATGTTAATAAACTGTTATTAGTCTTAAAATAATTCATTTACCATATTCAAAATAAATCAACTTCATTTACTTTTATAAAATAAATAAATAAATGTGAAATCAAATGTAAAACAATTTCTTTAATGATTTAATTATTTACCATTAAGTAATAAAATTAAAAATACTTTTAAAATAATTTAGTTTATCTTAGACTTTAAAATTTTTGTAAAATGAAAAAAATGAGTTAAGTAGTAGTTTATATAAAATATAGTATTATATTAGAAATGCGTCGTGAATAAATAATAAATAAATTCATATACTATAATTTCAATTATACTTATAAGTTTTATTTAGTTAAATCCACAGTATTCCATCACAATTATCTAATTAGATCACAGGATAAATATTAGTATTTCTGTATTTTTTAATATCTAGTACGATTAAATTTCAATTTATGCATTATAGAATCAAATAAATGCAATCATAATATAACGAAAACAGATAAATATACTTATATGTTGTAATATTTTTATTTAAATAATCATTGAAAACATATTCTACTCTTTGTTAATATAAATATGTAGGTATATACGTTTTAGATTCTAAATTATTTATTATTATTAATATTAATATTACTATTATTAGTATTATTTTATAACTTAGTAATTTGCATAATGCTGTAATGTAACCATTGTAGGCCATTGTAACCAATTGTCGTTTTAAATCGCATTTAGATAGTTTTTCTGAATATTATATTACAATTATGATCAGTTTAATTTCAATTAGAGTTTCAATTTTCAGTATTCCTTTTTATACCATTAAAATAAATGGAAAATCTGGTAAAACTCGTGAATGTAAAAAAAAATCTGCTTTGAATCTATAGTTGCAAAAAATAGAGACTTTTTTAAAAGATTTATTTGACTTTTATTATAATCTGAAATATCCGTGTTAAAAGTTAGAAGAAGTAAATCACGGACCATCAATCACGGCTTACCGTTTAATGTTGTAGCCACAATTTGTATTATGATTGACTCCCGGGTAACGCGCACCTTATTCTTTAAATATCTAGTTATTTGGCAACCTATATTTTTCTACGAAAATCACCTGTAAATATATATTTTATTCTACCCACGTGACACTACACGAAAATATATTTCTAAACAATTCATTGACAAATCAGTATTTGAGTCACGTTGTATATCACCTAGTCTGCTGATCGCACCACATTCGAAAATTTATAATATAATACAGAATAACCAACAAACTATTTTTAGGGGATACTTATACAAATAAATATGAACGACATCGAAAAATCAACAAAAATTTATTTCACCATAATCACATGTTCAATAATCCTTTTTTCGGTTGGATTTGTAACGTCGTGCTCAGTAAAATTCCCATAGTTATCCAATATTCGTTTTTAGTTGTATTATTTCCATTTGTGTATTTTTCTTTTAATTGACTCAAATATTATTGATTATTTAATTGATCGATTAAAAATCCATTATTTATTTGATTTAAGCTATTTATAACTTAAATATAACTTTCGTTTATTTAATGAAATAAAATTACATTTATACAAGCTACAAAATATTAAAATGATTTCTACTTTTTTTTAAACACTTATTTTATAATTATGCAAATACACATTATAGAAATATATACATTAATACTGAGTGTGTTTTGTTTGTTTTATTTTGAATACACAAAAGTTAATTAAAATTAATTTGAATTACCTAGTAGTATACTGAGAATGTTTCCTTAAATAAATTAACATTATAATTTCTTATAATATTTATGAAAATATGATATGCAATGAACTAGTATTTATTTATTGTTTAAATACAATTTTAATATGGAATATTTATATAATTTATATAATTATTGTCACATAAATATTAAATATGTATCTATTTATCTGTTTCATAATTATGAGTTACGTGTATAGAATTATTCATAATGTGATTTTGCATATAAAATTAAATTAATATATTATAGTATTATTTAACTTATGTTAAGTATCTAATTTATATAAAATTTTATAGTGAAAATAAAATAAAAATCTATTTCAAACACTATAGTTTAAACTGCAAACGGAATTTAAATAGAAAAAGATTTAAATAGGTGATTTATATTGATTAAAAAGTGAACTTCTTAATCAAATGCCTATTTCTTTAAATTGACTCATAAACTTTTACGTTAAATTGCCTAACAACTCCAATATATTTATATATTGATTCATATTTTTGTTAATTGACCAATTGATATATACGGTTATACTTACAAATACATTATATTGTAAGTTGATTTTAAAAAAATTTCAAAAATACTATTTTATAAATATAAGTATAAGTATATATATATATATATATATATATATATATATATATATATATATATATATATATAATATCAAGAAAACTAAACATTTAATCTATGTTATAATAATAATATGTATTATATAAATTGTAGAAATGTTTGAAAGCATAGTTCAATTTACATTGTAAGTTTTAAATTATACATCACCTGAAAACATCAATAATTTACTTTTAACTAATTTTTTTATTATTGTTATATAGCATTATTATTATTAAATATTTATATTTAAATTTTTGATTAAGAGGGTTTATTCCTAATATTAATTAGGTATTTTTCAAATTATTTATGTTTATATATTTATATAACACATATTTCGCTAAAAAAATGTAATAAATTTTAAGTATAATATAGAAACATAGTGTATAAAATGTGAAAACAAAATTACATTTTTATTTTTATTTCTTTATGCGTATTATAAAATGCTAAGAATTTATCAAACATCTGTAAAAATATACCGAAAATCAAAATCATAAAAAATAACAGCATCATAAAACCTACAAGAGATTTAAAAGTTATATTTCAACGTTTGTAGGTAATAAGCAACTTAAAAAATTATCATTGAGAACTATTTTTAAGCGTTTAGTACTGGTTTCAGAAAAAATATATATAATTTCTATAATTAATATTTACCTGTTTTATTTTAAAATGTATTAAGTTTTGAAAGCTTATGGGAATAAAAAGAATACTACTCGTAAATAAATAGTGTAAAAGTAAATAGTGTATACAAAATTAATATATCCTATTGATTTTGTTTTATGAGCAAATTGTTTTCGAATATTTTGAAATTGACATTATCTATATGTATATTTTAATTGAAATATAATTGTGTAAGATAAACCATAAAACAATATTTTACATATTTATTTAAAATTATTAGAATATAATTTATAAAAAATGACATAATCAATGATTATTTACAATATTAGTGTTAAATTTAAAAGTCTATGATATAATAAAGCATTGAACCTAGTTACATATCTTTTAAAAATTCGTATTTGGAAGTTGTCGATTTGAGAATTTGTACTTAAAATCAGATTAATTATGTTTGAAAATAAATGTAATTATGGAATAATATTTATAATTATAATAAAATATAATATTGTTTATAATTATCAATTAATTCCAGAAACTAAATAATTTATTGATTTAAGCTGTTAAATTATGCTTCTATTGCTAAAAAATTAATTGTTTAAAATAAGAACTGATTAGTGTGAACATGAACCTATTTATTTTAAGTCTATCGACTTGGATTAGCTGGTGTTTGTATGTATGCAATATGAATATAGTACTTTTAAAATCTTTAAACTAAAGTAACTAAACAGTTTCTGAATTTCCTGTATACTAAATAATTATATAAATATTTTGAAAATTACAATTTTTTCGACATTTTTCAATTTTTAATTACTGAAAAATAATAATAAAAACCACATATAATGCAAACGAGGTAATAACCTAAGAGTTAACAATACGTAGGGAAGTTATAGTTGTGTGAATTTAACTATATTTAAGAGCTCTAAATAAAACATATTTCTGATATTGGATAACTGTTATAAATTATTTCTAAGTTAAAAAAACATTCTAAAAATATAAATTTTTTTTAAAAACATTGTGTAATAAATAATGTGTTATTTTTGGTGATGAAAAGATTTTATTAAATTTATATTTTTTAAGCCATAATTTAGAAAATCGTTAAATTTATTTTTATTACTTATTTATGTTTTAAGTTATAAATATGAAAAATTATTGAACATTTTGTGGTATATAAATAACTAAATTGAATACATTTCAGTGTGATAGGACGGATTAAAAGATACATGTAAAAGGTATAATATTTTTACATAGTTAGAAAAATTATTTATGGTTCTTGTTGTATTTGCTCTAATAAGTAAAAATATTATATGATGTAGAATTTGTAATAATGTTATTGTTAATATAATTTTCTTTTAATTAAATAAGATTTCAAAAATATTAGAAATATTAATGTTTTGTTAATATAGCATATAAATTTAAATTAAATATACATATTTATATTTTAGTAAACATAAACAAACTGCTAAAATTTTCACAACAATTCTTTGAAATGGTATTTTTTTAGGAATTGAGCATACTAGTCATACACTATATAAATAATTAAATACATTCAGGAAAAAATGTGTAGTATAAAATAAATTTATATTTATTTATATTAGTGGATATCAATAATAAATTCAATATAAGTACGAGTTCATTCAATTCAATATAAAAATATAAAATCGATGACAAAACACAGAAACGCTTAGACAATATCCATTAAGCAATATAGGATACAGTTTCTTGACCAAATGAGCGAGAGCAAAGCGAACAAAACAATTGATTTTATGTTTCCTATACTTAATATTATTATCTATCTATATACTCTTTTATAAATTGGCATCTAAATATGATTATGTTTCATAGTCGTATAAATTGTATTGCGATCGAATCGTCGACAAAGTATTTGATAATACAGGGTGCGGCATAATAGACTCTCACATTTCCAAGGTTAATTTCCGAGGTTAAGACGATGGTTTATAGCTTTGTTTAGACCCGCTATGTTATGCTATACTACAGTTATTAATAAATTATGATTTTGGTATGTTGATATGCCTGGATATATGGAACTACCTTTTTAACTTATAAGGTAAGTTTAAGTGCACCTTTATGTGGGAGTATATGGCCGGGTCTTATATGCGCCGTGTCGCGCCCTTCCGGCAAAAAATATGATGTGTTCACTAAAAATCGCATTCAGATTGCAAGAAAATATCAAACTGATTGATTGCGTTCACTTTGCATCACAACGCGTCGTACTACACACCGTGTTCGTTCGGCCACGTAGGACACTTTTTGCGAAAATAGCTGTTTAATATTTCCGCGTTGCGTTGTATCACACCGCATTCGCATTGATTTCACTCATATAAAGATGTCTCAGTTGAATGATGCCGGATCAGCTGCGATATACATATATTGATGATTTATTTACACATTTATATACTGACATACATACTCACGATTTATTTACAGTTAAAAAAAACAAGTAATATGAAATTAAAATAAATAAGGGTTGAAAAATAAAGGTTTAATATAAATATTCTAAATAATGTAAAATGATGTGTCTATTACAAATTTTATACATACCGGGATTTTAACCTCAATTAGCACACATTTAATACAAAACGAATAATTTTCAGATAATTGAAGTTTCCATTTGTTTAAAATATTTATTTTAAACAGTTTTTAAATTTGTGAATTTTAACGGTTGACGCGTAAGTTTGTATTATTTTATTTTATTTTTGTATTTCTTTTGTTTCATTTTGTATATATATATATATATAAAGATTATATTATTTTTAGAAATATGCATAAGGCACTTAAGGCATAATAAAAATATACGGCTCACACAAGAACATAGAACTGCAGAACAACAGTCGTAAGAAAATGAAAATATTAGAATCTAGATGACACAGATACGGTCACAAAAAAGTGAGGACCAACACAACCAACGTTTGCAAGCAGATAATTTAAAACACATACAATCAAATACTCGGCTGACGTCATTTTCTCATCACGTCATTGATACACGCAGGCAACAACATCGACAAAACATGCAAAGATAACGCGCATTAATGCGTTCATGTCTTCCATTTGAATATAATCCAGAGATAGAATATTCATCACATTCTAAAATAATTATCAGTGAACTAGATAAAGAACGTCAATATTTCCACGCATTGAAATTTAAAAATGAATCAGTTGGAATGTATTGTGTATCAGAAAAAGTAACAGATGAAAATTTAATTGTAAATTATCACACTGAATTTTTAAATTCACTCGATTTACCAGGATTTCCACCACATAACGTACGTTTGAAAACTAGTTCACCTATAATTTTGCTTCGAAATATAAATGCAACGAGTCTTTGCAATGGACAATTATATGTTGCATGCTCGCGTGTTTGAAAACAATCAAACAGTTTTATTTATGCATCTGATAGAGAAACAAGAAATAATTTTCATAATATAGTATTAAGATGATTAAAAAAAAAAAAAACATTTTATGAACATTTCTGTTTGTTAATGTCTGATGTTTTTAAATTTTCGTATTGAAATAAAGAGTATATAATATTAAATATATATATTTATTGTAAACCTATTTTGTACATTATTAACCTATATTATCGCATACCCACAAACAGAACACCGTCCGATGTAAGCTCTAGTTGTATTTATATAATTATATTATTTTTATACCCGAAGAAAAATAAAGGACTTGTGATTTTATCAAATGAACTGATGTAATATTTTGTTTTCTGACGTTTCCAAATCACACTTGTCCTTGCTAGTTCATAATTTCAAATTTAATGTTTAATTTTTGTTTATTGAATAATTTAGATGCGTACTAATAAGATAAAGCATACTCTGATATCGTATAAAATCATAATATATTGTATGTTACCTAAATTCAAACAATTATTGTTTTTTTCGATAGCGAACTGCCAGCTGGGGTACCGAATATGGTAGACAATGTGATATCCGATAATAAACGTTTGTATGATATACACCATTATTTTTATCAAAAAATGTTTGAGTAAATGAACAAATGTAATTTTATTTCAGTTTAACGTTGATATAATACTAAATTAAAAATAATAAAAATTGTAATTTGTAATTAAAAAAATAATAATATAAAAATAAGAATTGTTGTAAAAAAATAATAATAATAATAATTGTGTAAATCTTTTAGTTTTTTATTTTAATACGCTTATTATCTGAATCAAAACTTTGGTCAACTACTTCACTTTAATCTTTGTATTTCGTTGAACTGATTTTCCTAATAATTTTCAAATATTAAATATGATTTTTAATAGTTATAAAGCTTAAATTAGAAAGGGGTTTACTAGGATGTGGATCTTAAATTTGTAATTGTAATTTGCTAAATTTTAAAGTACGTTGCTAACAGATTAAATAAAATAAATGTTTTATTTTATTGTTGTTTGTGTCGTGTTTGTAACGTCTGGTATCCTACATAATATATACGAGTATTATGTCTGGTATTATTATCGTTTGTTTTGAAGAGATGAAAATAATATCATGCGTTAAATGATAATACATAACAGCGACTCTGTACTCATCCGTTTCTATTACCCACAGAGACTTCAATCAAACTTGATTTACTTCCATTTGTTTCTTGATACAATTATATAGTTAAGTTTTCTCTATCTAAGGAATTGTGTATGATGCTTAAAATAATTTAAATAATTACATTTAATGCTCGTAAATGCAGTTTGTATGTTACACAACATTGTTTTAATATTATGTTAATTACAGTGACCATAGAAAGTTCACAAATGCCTAATTTAAACATTTGGTTAATATATACTTGGTTATTAAATTACTGTAATATTTACATAGGTTTTTAAATAAATATTTAAATTATAATAATAATATTGTTTAATGGTGGGAGGGTATAATCTATTGTACTTTATTAACAACTTAGTCAAACACATGTTGAAGCAATGTGAATTGGATTAAATCTTAGCGTTTTGCCGAATTTAAAATTCTACACAAACGTCTTATATATCATATCGTTATTATTTTAATCTTTGGGAGTAAATTGTTTAGAAGTATATTTTTGTATTCGTGCAATAATTACAAAAATAAAGTATTTGGAAATAATTTAATTTAGGAAATAAAAATACATTTTGATTAAGGCAGTATATAACCATCAATTGGAAAAAAATTAACTAAAATGGTGTAAATGTACGATTTATTCGGTTTGAGATATAAATTTAAATCTATTGGGAAGAAAAATGATTATAACAACATTACTTAATCGATTAATTACAACAATTTGTAATAACAATAATACCATTGTTATTATATGGATTAGCATTTTGATAATATAATAAACGTTACTATTGTTTATTTTATATTTAAAAAAAAATTTAAAAATGAGTCTATTTAGTGGCAAAATACTCAACGTCAATAAATATTAGCTATTTACTTTTATGGTGATTTTTGGTCTTCATATTTTGAAATAATTATATAATTAAGACAAAAATCATTTATGTTATTAACATATAATATAATATATAAGTTGTATTATATATTTATAAGTAATATAAGTCCAATATCTTTGAAAAATAATAGTATTTTACCAGTTTTCGAACTATTTTTGAAATAAAAAAATTTTTAATAAGTCATCATCAAATAAATTAGTACATTGTGCACATTATTTTTAATTATGATTTAATACAAAATCTGCGATAAAAATATAATAATTGTATACATTTATTTATTTGTAATTATGCGAACTTAAAAAGTTTTTGAGTTAAGTAAATCAATTTACCAATTAATCATTTTTACAAGAACGTACTCGTTATTACCTGTTCATTTTTGCTATTATAAAATGAAATGTATCGAATTTAAAATAATCTTATAATAAAAATGCTTTTACATAATTTAGTGTAAATTATTTTATTAATTAAATTTAAATACATTAAGAAATATTGAAATGAATTTTTATTTCCGCGCACTCCAACTAATATAATTTTTGGAGTTGAATATAAAAAATATTTATGTTTATTGATATAATAGACTTATAATATAAGATATAACTTGTTTTGAATTATTTATCAATTTGACCCATATTGTTAATATTTAAAATAAATGTAGGTATATAAATTTTTTATTCAATTAAATACTAGATACGTATACAAACTTTTCCAAAATTATAACTAAAGAAATTTAATATGAATTGTATTATTGTTAGTATAATAAATTTTCATTTGAAATATTATGACTAATTACTTTTTTCTGGTGTCTTGGATATATTTTATCAATAATTTAATTTATGTATATATTTTTTGTTACGGTTCAATAAAAATATTTGATTAGTTGTTATCATATTAATTCATTTTCTTGTTACATGATTTTACACTTTAATTGCTTATATTTTTTCAAACTTATTTTTGGTATCATATTAACAAGTAATTCACTATAGTTGAATGGACTATTTCTTTAAAAACGAAATGCATGTAATTTTTAAGATCTATACATTTTGAGTATAATAATTAATAGTATATTATAATTTTATATGATGTTTAATGATACTAAATTGTATTTCACATTTTGAAAGTCTATTATTATTAATTTGTCTATATAGTTTGAAATGTTGAAAATGAAACATACTGACTTACTTAAAAATATGAATCTGGAATGATTAATACATACTACTATTTGAATTTAGATTATGTTGAATTTAACGAAATTTTTCATCAGTGTATGAAAACGATAGTGCATTTACAATAAGATTTCTGATTATTAAGTATAAACCATGAATTAATATTAAATCTTTTTTTATATGTTTTCTAATACAAACCGACTTCAAGAGTTTTCGGGCAAATAATAATAATGTGCTCCATTTAATATTTATTTTGCCTTAGTAATTCATGTAAATATAGTTGATTGAAAAAAGTTTTCGTGGTTCATAATCATGGTAACATAAATGAAGTCATTTCTAGCCTATTGTGTGGTACAGAGCAAACACGTTGACGATAGCGACACCTGTTTCCCATTTAATGAAAGTTACTGAAACAGTTTATTGATTCAGAATTATTTTTACAGTTGAAGCTTTCAAAAACTGAAAAATTATTGATTTATTTTGTACTGGACTCAATAAATACATATTTAATATAAAATATACTCGTATATTATTATTTGGGTAACTTCCAAATAATACTATTATTGATTTACATTATAGCATTCAAAATAAATGTGTTTGTTTATTAGTTAAATCTGTTTACAAATATTGCCAAATAATACAATTAATTCATATTATAAATAAATATAATATTATAACTCTACGTTTGTAATTTATTAACAATTTCATTCTAATATATGTACTTCTTTGTTTATAAAAATATTTAATATCTAATTCACAAAAATATAATTCATAATTATATATCTTTTTAATGTTGAAATACAAAAATGAATACGATTTAATAAAAAAATGTTGAACATTCATAATGTTTTTACTAGGAAATAATTTTTAATTTGTGCCTCCTTTTTTTGTTAAATTTTGAATACAATTTTTTTGTTATTATTCATTTATAATGTGTCATAAATATGCAATAATTATATCTTGTATTCACCTATATCTTGTATTTGAATACTTAATAAAATACTTAATAACAAAATCAAATTTTAAGAAACTTTAACTATTTCCAGACACAATTTATTATTAGATATTTTGAAGCTGAGAATATTTCAATAGCAACTTCGAAATAACCAATATACGTAAACACTAAATTTAATGTACTGGTGAAATAAAATCACCATGCGATCCGTCATTGAAGATTGAGCTGTATGTTTAAATCGTTCGTAGGCAGAAAGATGCAATTCATTTTTAGGATTACAACATTAGCTATAGTTATTCAACGTCTATATTATGCTGTAATGCGACTACGAACCCTCTAGTTTTATAGTATTTCTCTCTCGTTGTTAGCCTATAAATATGACCCATGTCAATGAAAATAAATAAACTGACAGCGCAACACTTTCCGGTATTAACCTCTTCCTCCACTATCACCTCCAGTAGTACTTCCATTATCCGTTTCGTACATTAAAATTAAACTGATTGCATACTTAAAATTGTATATTCGAAAATTTAGTAAACCAAAATACTTAGAATATTGCGGAACCCGTCACTACCCATTTAATTATTTATTGCACTGTAATAAATTAAATAGGATAACAATTAGGTAATCCTATGTTGAATTGAATCTAAAATTTAATTATATGCCTATTAATTAATATTTTTAAATGATTTATGAAGATAGTTATTTTGTATTGGTTTTAATTCTGTTTTTCCTTGAGACACTATGAGCGTTATAATACATAAGAATTATATTATTTAAGTTATTAAATTCAAATATAATAATAAGTAATAGCCAAACATTGGACATACAATCTTTAATTCAGAATAATAATGTATAATGTATATTTTAAACATCTGAATTTGACTTTTCCCTACTGCACACTTATTTTGATTAAATTAATAACAAAATTAATTAATAAGTTGTAAATTCTGATCGACAATGTTTAATAACAGAAACAATTAATATTAATAAAACATAGACAAATAAATTAACCATTTTGATACGCGATATGAAATAAAATCATGTTTAAAGATCGTTTTTAATTTTATTTCAAAATGTTGAAAAATAGATCATTATTTTAAATCAAAAAGTACCAAATTTGTATTAAATAATGTAAAACATATATGACTTAATATGTTATAAAATTTTAAGAATAATTTGTAGCTTATAGTACGATGAGTATAAATCTAATACATTTATAGTGTGCATATGATTTTTATTTGTCGGATATAATAAAGTGCATAGTGATTTCAATTTATATTTTACAAGTATCTGTTAACATGCAAACGATATTTTTCAATAGGTCACATTAAACAAGATTAAAAATCGTATATAACTGCATAGTTTACTGTATATTACAGTATTATTTATGAAATATTTGTACAATGCTTATTATTGTAAGATTATTAAAGTGTGTAATATTCGAAACATATAGCATGAATCAAATATTTGATTTATAAAAATGTATTCTAACATTAAGAACGTCATCCGTCATTTGAATCTTTAATTTTATATTACATTTAAACAAAGAAAACAAATAATATTGATCCCATACGCAGACGACATAGCTGTAATTGCAGAGTCTGAGGACAATCTCCAAAGGACAACCGAAAAATTGATGGATGCAGCGAAAAAGATCGGACTTATCGTCAATGAAAATAAAACCAAATTTATGTATATATCTAGGAGAAAAGACCCACAAAACGAAACAACAATAAAAGATCTGTCATTTGAAAAAGTCCATAATTTTAAATACATAGGAGTACATAAAAACTCACAAGCAGATAGCCATGAAGAAATACGTATAAGAATCACAGCGGCAAACAATTGCTATTTCTCTTTAGTCCAATTATTTAAGTCTGAAAAGTTATCAATAAAGAAAAAAATTAGACTGTACAAGATCTTTGTAAAACCGGTTATACTCTATGCTTGTGGATCGTGGGCATCTACCAAGTCTAATAAAACAAATTAATGATTTTCGAAAGAAATCTTGCGAAGAATATTTGGGCCAAAGAGAAATGAGGAAAGTGATAACGAAATACAGTCAAATAGAGAATTTATGGCTCTATTCAATGTTACGTATATAATGGCCACACTCAAGAGCCAGACATTGCCCGGGTATGTATAGAGAGCAGAGGGCCAACTTATAAGGACTATCACCAAATGGAAACCTAATAAAACCCGACCGAAGGGATGGCCAAGATAACGGTGGGATGACCGAGTTAAGAATACCTTAGATTATTGGGAATGCCAAATGGAGAAGAACTAGCAACATATAGAGAAACATGGTGGAAGCGGCAATGGGCTAAAAAAAAAATACATTTAAAAATATATTTGTATATAAATACAAAACATCACTCAATTAATAATATTAAACCTTTTCCAAAAAATCAGTTTAAAGTGTGTGAAAACTTATATGATAAGTTGTAGGTTTTCTTATTTAAAATTAATGTTTTAAATTGTTTTCTATTATTTACTTTGATATATAGTTATTGCATTATTTTGTATAGTTTAAGATACTTCTAACTCTAACTTTAGTACTTAGCTAAACTTCAAACGTGTTAATATAAAACATGAGCTATTATTGTTTATAATTTTATCATTTTTATTAACCCAAATCATTTAAGACTTACAGACATTATTTTATATTCATATTTTTCGTGTTTTAGTTTTTTACATAATGTGATTTGACGTTAAGATTTCTGTAATTAATAGTTGTATACAGTATACTTTAATCAATTAGATCCTTTATATACAAAATATTAATATGTTTTTGATGCAAGTTAACAGTTTATTGCATTGAGTAGATAAGTAAGTCATAAATTAACTGCAAGTTATATTTATTATATTCATACACAATTTATAAGTTTCATGATAAAATAACATGTTATTTAATAGTAAGTTAAAATTGAATATTTACACGTCCTTTAAGTTAAATAATTTTTTTGCACTAAAACAAATATTTCATAATTTAACTACTCTGTCTATTGGCATTTGTAAATATAAATGTTTGAATTGTTTAGTTTTTGTGAAAAAAAATCTTTGCACATCAGTATATTGAATTTCGTTGAATATTTAATACATTGTACAACTGAAATTTTTCATAATAAAAATACAAACGATTTTAAAATGTTGTCGACTTAATTCCAATAATACATTTATATTTATTATAATTGTAAATTAATAAATATATAATACATTTTAACATTTTAACACTTAATGTTATGATTACACATTGTCTTGTTTCATTGTTATCGTGAAAAACATTAAGACTACACAATGAAAATATTGAATATCAGCTGGCAGTAGTCCAACAATCATATATTACAAACACAAGTGATAAAAATAACTGATATCAGAAATTTATTTTTTGATCAGATAGTTCATTATTACTGGGTAATAAAATATATGTACCTAAAAATTTTACAACAATTTATTATTGAGTAAGACTGTTAGAAAAGTTATTAGTTTTAAATGTATTAATATGATTGCCAATAATGACTGTCTCTTCAAACCCAGACATTATTTTTTTTAAGTACTTAAGACAACTCTATATTTTAAACCTCGTTAGTACTTAACTACACATTTTATGGAATTGAGTAGTAATAATATTCCATACAATTATATAAACGATTATAGTAATTTAAAACTATTTGGCGATTTTGGATTGAATAACTACATAGGCCCGTAAAATTTGAGCTACAAATTGTTGATAAAACGGATATTTTTGTCCGCTTGAAATTTTCAACTAGACACTGACAGAACCATATCAAAACTAAAATTTTCGGGTGAAAACCATATAAATGGTACCTCATGTACTTAAAACACAAATAAAATTAATTAATATAGGTAAGTTTTTGATATAATTAATAAATAAAATAAATATACATTTAATTGAACTAGGACTTTAATTAACTTAACTTAGTTAATCCAGAAGTTAATTTTGTTTATGTATTTTCAATTTGTATATTTTGTATATTTTTAATATCGAATTTATAAAATAATAATTTGATTTAAGTTAACGAAAGACAATTAATTTGTATAAAACCAGATATGTACTTATTAAATAAATAAATAATAAATCATTAGATTTATTTTATTTATGTTAAAAAAAATAACGTCCAATTAACTTGTTTTATTAATACTTTGTTTATTGATATAAATAAATTTTAATTTAATATTTTAACAGTATCATAAATTAAATAGTTAAATTAAGAATTTAATATTTCCTTAATTTTTATTATTAACTATTTGATAAATATTCTTGGTAATATTTATTATTAGAAATTGAGCAAGAATTTAACTACTATTATTTAACCCTTATGTGAACACTCGGAAGTACCCACGTTATAGCACACCCGTGATACCCTTGGTGCCCAACGTGGGTTGATCGACAAATAAGGAATAAACATTTATAGAATATATGTTGACAAAATTAGCTATATTAACTGTATGTCAACTATTACCTATAATAATGATTGTTGATTAACCCATAATCATTGACCTATAAAATTAATTCAAAAATCGATCGTAAAAATGAGATGTGGAAAATCTTATCATTTACCAAATATCGTGCAACTATGAGAATAAATCATTTCAAGTCAATTTTATGTTTTATACGATTTGATGATTTCAATAAGCGTCACAGAGTTTTTTTGGAAATAAAGATGCTCCTATAACTAATATATGGAATATGCTAAATGCAAATTTATGTGCAATGTATAGACCTACAGAAAATTGAACGGTAGACTAATAACTTTTTCCTTACCATAGTAGAACTAAATTCATTTAATATAACCTATCGAAGCCTGTAAAATATCAAAGTATGGTGGATCTGTGATCCAAAGAACTCTTACTCTCTGAAAGGTTTAATTTATACGGGAAAAACGGGAAATGTGAGATGAATGTGCTGTAAAAGAACTCGCAGTTATGTATAAAGTATCGGGTGGAAAATGTGTATGGATAATTTCTTCACATCATTGGTATTAGCTAAGCATCTGCTTACATGGAATCTAACAGGTCTTGGTACTTTGAAAAAAAATAAACCTTACATATTTAAAGCAATATCACCATCCAAAATAAGAGAAGATATTTTAACATTGTTTAGATCTTATGAGAAAACAGCTTTATGTTCTTATGTACCAAAAAAGAATCAAATCGTAATATTACTCTATATTATGCATTCGGATAGTTCAGTATCTAATAATAATAAAAAAAAACTCAGAAATGATTTTAAATTACAACAAATATAAAGTTGGAGTAGATACTATGTACCAGATGTTAGGCAAATACAACACCCATTAGCATACAAATAGATGGCCACTAGCTTTTTTCTACAGCATGGTCGATTTCGCTTCTTTCATTACGCATATAATTTATTTAAAACATAATAAGATGATTAAAAAAAAAACCGATCAACGTAGGATATTCTTGAGAAAACTCAGTGAAGAATTCGCATCATTGACAGAAAAGTGGTAACCGGTTCATGCTACATTTTTTACAAAATGAATTATAACGTGTAACAAACCTCTATGTGACGATCATGGGGTTACAACAACATATTGTAAAGAATGTAAGTAAAAAAAATTATATTTTTCATTATGAAAATACTGTGCATTATATTTAAGAATTCTTTTCATAAAACTAAATACAAAGTTTATAATTTTTATAGGAAATTGTGCATTCTTATGTATGGGTAACCGGGTACCCTAGCTCCTGAAACGTAAACTTTTTTATCGCGGTATTTTTCTTTATTTCTAAAGGAAATAATAAGTTTAAGATACATATTTGTATAAAAAAGAAGTTAAATGACGATGATCCAGGAAGATTATTAAACATTTTCACTAAAATATTAATTGTTTTTAAAAAATATGCGCCAATGGGTATCTAGGTAATATTGGTTATTTTTTTATTAATTAAGACGTTTACTCTTACTATTTCAAGATTTGTATTAATAAAAATTTCTTCGGAATGATAGTTTGAATTGATGTAGGTGGCTACTCCACCACTAGCTTCTCCAGCTTTAGTCATGTTTTTATAGTACGTTGTGTAGTTTTTTAGAGAGCCGACCTTATTGTCGGTAAAATTTGTTTCGTGTATACATAATGAGATAGGAAAATATTTGTTTAATTGTAGATGAATTTCCTCTAATTTAGAGAAGAATCTATTGGGATTCCATTGAATGATTTGGAGACTATTATTAACCATGATTGGTTTATGTTAGTATTAATTGGGCATAATAGTAAATATAACGGTTAGAAATTAAACTGGAAGCTCTCATTATAGTCAACATTTGAAGTCTGACTGTAACTGAAGTCTTGGATTTTTTTAAGAGCATTTAAAAATCTAGTCGATTTTTAATATTTTTAGTTGTTACAATAAGATGGATAGTTTTAGTAATTTTATTTATATTTTCTGGACTGGTTTGGTACTCAGTACATATATTTTTTAGATCGGTGCATCCTTGTGCATTTTCAAAGAAATCTTTAAATTGGTTGAAAATTAAGGAAACTTCAGGATTTGAGTCAAAAAGATCTTGTGTTGGATCTAACCATTCATCAATATTTGAATAGAATTATCATTTGAGCTAGTACTAGTCTGAACTCTCGGTTTCTTGCTAAAATTTTTTTTAGGGATTTTTGAAGGCTGGGTTTTGACGTCAGGTGCATTGGGGGGCTTTATTAGTTGCGTGTGAGCTGAGTAGGAGAGGAGATTTTGGTGATAGTGATTGAGAAAAAAATGGTGGAGCTGGACGTTTAAATAGTTTTGGAGGTGTTTCTCTAATGTTTTTGTTAGCTGATGATTTATGTTTTTCAGTGAGTGAAGGTTTCTTTGGGTGATCATTGGAAGTTTGATGAGTACTATTTTTTGCTTGGTTGAGTATTGAAATATCGTTATAATGAGTGGTATTGGTATTTTGGGTATTAAGAATAGACAGCGAAAGAAATACATTTTTATCTGCATTTGAAGCTAGTTATAGGTTTAGAGTTTCCATATCGATTTCGATTTCTTTAACAAAATTTACTTGATCAGGTATGTTTTTGCATTGGTTGGAGAAGTGACTCGTTTGATGACATTGAAAACATATTACAGTGTGGTCAGTAATGAATATTCTAAACGTGGTGCACTCAATAGTTACTGTGATTGAACTAGGTACTTTAGAAATGCTATCTTGATTTATGTGAACTTGTCTTCTGAAGCTTAAAATATGTGAAAATTGCTCTGTTGAAAACCCGGATTTCATGTGAGAGACTGGAGAAGTAGTTTTAATTCCTTGTTCATTGAGAGCTTTTATTATAAGTTGATTGGGGTTAGTAGGGTAAACATTAGAAATAATGATTCTTTTGGAAGCGTTAATTAGTTTACGAATAGGAATTTCTATTTCATTAACAAGGATTAAGGAATAAGCTTGTAGTAAATTTTCCATCATAGTTTGACTATTGAAAAAAAAGCTGAGTCTATTATTTGAAATACGTGATACAAATTGTATATTTTCTGCAGGTATAATTTTGCTGAGTGCGGTGACATATTCAATTTGTTTGATATTGTTGATTGAGTTAAATGCAATTGCTTGATTCATTTTCGGTAATACTACATTACAGGTAATTACTGCGAATGTTTTATTATTACGTTCATGTTAGGTAAGAGTGTTTATGTTGTTCATATTGTTAAAAATAATAATAGGCGTATCACCTATTATTGGTTAGAAGATAGACTATTTAATTGGTGTAATTAAGGCGTTAGAGATAATCATATTATCTGTAATGTTGAATTTTATAACAAAATAGTGTGTTACTGCTATCAATAGCTATAAATGCAATGACTGAACGAAACACACGTGTTGAACGGTCGGACGTTTAACACGAACTGAAAAAATAAATATTAATAACACGAAAAGTCCAAAGAAATGGCATTCTGGTAATTTAAAAAGATCAAAATATATTTGCGTGTTTGGAATTATTAGATGTACGGTAACATACCGACAAGAAGTTTAAGCCTGAGTCAGCCTTCTTCGGTGAGGGTATAATTTTGTTACTAAAATCTTTGCTTTGGTCTAATAATTTACATGCGCGTAAATTGATAGTGGTTAGTTTCTTATTACATGCATGTAACAAGTACTATATTAAATAATAATCACGAGTTTACTTTTTCTTTTTTTAATTTTCTTTTGTATTTGATAAAATGATGCATATTTTAACATAATGTTTATTCGTTATTGAAGTTTAATTCATTCATGCATTTTGAAATTAATTTGTAAAATTTCTTATAATTAAACAGTAAAAAAATAAAAATAAAATAAAATAAATTTTTATATATAGCAAAAAAAAAAAAAAAAGCAAAAGAAATATCGTATGTTTTGGTCATATGTGTATCAACACATTTAGGTTCAAAAATGCATATTAATTCATAGTATATAAATATATATAATTTTTAATGTGATAAACAAATTATATGAGTTTACAGTTTTTTATTTTTTTTATTTGTGATTAATCATTAGCGTTTGAATTTTAGCCATTCGTTGAATTATTTTTCCAAGTAATTTCCAAGTAAATTTGAATTGGTATACATTTGTTGAAATAAATAATAGAAATTAGAACCTCACATATAAGATTACGCCCAAAACTATATACCTTATATATATATATATATATACATTATTTCTTATACAGACGTTTACGAATAATTCCTCCATACGCTTTACTTTGTGTGTGTATTATAAATTGATCGACAATATTTTTATAATATATAAAAATATATCTTACATTATTCACAATTTTCCTTTTAACATAAACTTGTTGTGGCGTAGCAAAACCTTTCAAGGAAAATTATTTTAATCTTTTAGGTTTATAAATTTTTATCGATAATCGATTATCAACATGTCATATGTGTTTATAAGTAATATACGCCCATGTAACTATTAGTGATTATATGAATTGTACGATTATAAAATCTATAATAATTGAAACCTATGTTTGTTATTCAATATATAGATTACGCCTTGGTCGAGGCAGTTAATTTTAAATTCAAACTTTAACAATTAGGATAATGGTTATTTTCATGTATTATATTAGGACACAACTAAACTTATGCGGATAAAATCTAACCAGATAGTTTTTGCATTAACTAACACAGAATTTTGTATATATATATGTATATATAGTTATAATTGATTAATTGTTTAGAAAACGAAATAATATTAATATAAATAAATGTTGATTGTATCTCCTTTCATATTTTAATTGTTGTTAACTTTTAAATTAGTATTAAATATAATTGAGTTATATTAAAATATAAATCTTATTTTATTAATTCAATTTAGTAACTACTATTCTCGTGTCCAATAGTCATATAATACTGATGTATTTTTGAATAATTATAACGTTATTTCATTGAAAAAAAAATGGGCTTATTTTAACTTTTTTGTACACGTCCCATATTGAGTTGATAATTGGATTAATTCCTAAATAAATAATTTCATTTGTAATGTTATTGGAGTTTCGACAAATAAATTTGAACTTAAATTAGCTATAATTATAATTTTAATTTAATTACTAAATATATTATATTTAGACAGTTTTTTGCGTGAAGTTTTAATTTTAATAATCGAATACATTTACTACTAAATTATACAAAATGTACCATCTAATTTTTTAAACATCTACTAGTTCTTTGATATAATATATATACAACATCCAAGTAGTTGTAATATTTTAATAGTGTATGCTATTTGTTTCTTTGATTTGATACTCTGTGGTATATAATATTTAATTAAACTTATCTATTAGTTAAAAAAAATTGTTCTCGATATATTGGGTCAGTAATTAGATTTCCGATTTAAATTGTTTTCAGAGATTATGATTTTGAATCGTTCAATCTACAGTTGACCATAGTTTACAATACAAAAAAGATTTCATTAGTTGATATACCCAATATGTTACAAATTTATTGCTGGATCAAACCATGTGTATATAATCCTAATCCAAAACTATTTTGGATTAATTGAAAATGTATTAGATTAATATTAAAATATTTAGTACAAATATGTTTTGAATTTTAGACACATTTTAAAATTATTCATAATAATGAGTCATTATATACTTTCCATATTCTTAGATATTTATTAATAAAATGATTTTAAATAATTTTCAATATTAATACTAAGATGTTTAAACCTCAAAAAAGAATTATTAACTTTTTAACTATAAAACAAATATTCTTTGTAAAAATAATTTTATCAAACATTTATATTAAAAATATTTGATACCGTATTATACTTAATTAGTATTTAAACGATTTAAATAATGAGCACTTCTAACATTGCAAATTATGGAATTTTAAATTAAATTTAAAATTTTTGAATTTCGATATTTTTTATTGTTACATTTTTTACATTTGTAAAAGAAAATTGTTTTCAAAATCGCTAAACTAATTTATTTTAACAATTTTACGTATTATTGTACTATAATGTTGTAGCTAGTTTACAACTCATCTTAAACACAAAAATGTAAAATATAATTAAATTTAACTCATATATTTGAAAAAAATTTTCAGACGATGATATCTTGGTGTTATTGGCATAACTTTGGAATTCATTATTTGATGTTTACTATTACATCAATAAAAATGATTTTGGGTAAGTATTTTATATTAAGTAAGTATGTTTTATATGTGAATATTTGTTTAATTTTATAATTGTGCATTACATTTTTGTGAAATACTACGCTTATTAGAGTTACTTTTAAAAACATGTGTTTTTTATAGCAATTTATTTTAGAGTTATTTAATATTTTCAAAAAATTATCACTTGTCTTTTAGGTATAATATCTAAATTATCGAAATGTTAGCTTATTAGTATCTACGTAGCAAAAATATAATTGGTGTTATTTCTTAAAAATATGTACTATTTTTCAATTTCATTTCATATGTAATTTTATTTATACATTTTATTTAAAAATTTTTATGCTTTTTGGAATGAATAAAACATTTTATCAGTTACTGTGGACTTATATTTAAATTTTTTATGAGTCCTAAAGATAAAAGTACAAAATATATCATAAAATAAAGGTCAATGTTATTTTGAAAACATTGTAAATGATTTGCATAAATTAATTTGAGTCATATACATTATTGAAATATAAACAATGCATTAAAGCATAAATATGATTTTAGACTAAATTGATTTAGACTAAATAATATTAATTCGACATATTTTAGAAATATTTAAAAATTAAAATTAACTATTCATTTAATAAATTATTAAATATATAAAGAGAGTGGCCAAATTGTTATTAAATTTTTCACACCTTACCTTTGTAGTAATGGTGATACTCAGCGTTATTCGTTACTATTCATCTTTGGTCCGTTCTTATGTATATTTTGTTTTGTTTAATTTAAATATAATTTTTTATGTATATGTGGCAAGTTTATTTTTTTTTTGTACCTCAATGACCAATATCTTTCGTGTGTACTGGTTGCTTATTATTTTGTTTTTATTCAACTATTCTGTGGAAAAGTTATTCGATATACGTATTGTAACTTAAATATTTATTTTTTATTCGCAAATTTAATCGGTGTTCTGAAAGGAGCAAAAATCAGTATATTTTTATTTAGAACAAAATATACAAAATAATTTTATATGATACCATACATGAATATATCAATACATAAAATGTTCTTAATAATAATGATTATAACAATAATGTGTGTGTGCATATAATTACACTAGTTATTAAATACAATAATTAGTTATCACATATAATCTCTATATGACGACCGCCAAAGTATAAGATATAAAGTTAAACTAAAATGAAGAATCATTAAAAATTAAATTTTTAATATTTTTTATTATTATTATTATAATATATCCTGGGAGTGACCAGGTTAAATATACGTTATTCAGTGAAGGTTTATAACCATTTGAATAATATTAACTGTAGCTTGGGAGCAAATATATGATGTTAGGAATAGTCGAAATAAAGAATTATTATTATCAGTAATTATTATGTAGTAATGTTTATTAAATAATAAACCAAAGTAACTTACATATTTAGAAGTATGACACACGTTTAATTAATAGGTTTCATTATTATTATAAATACGAGTATTAAAAAATTGATGAAAATATTTTTTAATTGATCTGGTAATTTGTTAATAGTTTATAATCTAATTTATGAAATTTTATAGAAAAAGAAATGACATATTATGTATTTAATATATTTATTAAAATTATAGTAAAAAATGTTGCATGCGGCAGGGGCAAACGGTGTCGAATGGCTGATTGCGGATGCGTCTGTTATATAGTTTCTTATATTCAGATATTAGTATTAGTATTAGTTTTGTCTTTTTCTTTATTTCTTTTTATTTTGTATTTATCTATTTTTGTATTTTGTATTAATTTTTTTCTCTTTTTATCCAAATAATTTAATTTGTTTTGTTTTTTGCCGATAAATAAATAGCCATATGCAAGAAAAAATAATAATTAAAAATAAAGCTACATTAATTTATATGCTATATAACCTGGTAACCTATTACTTATGCTTTACATTTTGTAGTTTTGTTTAAAAAAAAATCAATTTGAGTTATTTATAATGTAAAATATAAAACTAAACTTTAAGCACTTTTAGTAAAAAATAGTATTTACACATATAGTTTAAAAAATAAACTGGATAATAAAACCTAAAGAAATTCAGTATTATTTAATATATTTCACACTACTCGATGGTAAAGTCTATATATTTTTCACAGGAATTTTTTTTACTTATTTCATTTTATCTCAATTCGTAAATTAATTACACAAATAATAGCTTTATTTAAAATAACGTATTATTGAAATCAATTAAATGTGTTATTGTATAATAATGGATGTTAAGTAATTTTTGTCCAAACCAGTTAATATGGAATTCATTTTGAACTACATGTTGTATTCAATATATGCTTAGTATTTGTTAATTTACGCTTTAAAAAAACATTTATTATTTTCTACATAAATGTAAAAGAAATATGATGTTTCATTCCATTTTACAATATACGCAAATTATATAAAACGCAATATTATCATTAAGGTTTGGTTCATACAATAAAAATAAAAATAAAAATAAAAAAATAAAAAGATAATATAATTTTTTAAATGTAAAAATGAATATTTCCAGAATAAATTATTTAAAATAGTTTTTATTTATATTGAATTATGTTGGTTACGAAATAAAAAAACCTTTTTATTAAAGGTTTTTCCTAGTGATTTTTAAAAGTTTTTTATTTTATGTTTAAATAAATAGGAGGTTGAACTAGGTTAGGGTTTTAATAATTTTATTGGTGTTGATGAATGAATAAACGAAACAATTACAAATTATAAATTCGATATTTAAATTATATTTACTTTTAATTATTTTTATTTTTACACCGAAGATGGAAGCTGTAACGGTTCCGAAACGTCAGAACAATAACAATCACCACATGGATATTTCCGCAAATCACACAGATAATAAATTTCCAATTCATGAAAGATTTAATAAACTCATAAATGATAACCAGTTTCAAATTATTAATTAAACAATACATTTGGATTCAAATTAAATTATGATTATATTTAAATTATATAAATTACATTATAGCTATAATTGTACTCAATAACATATTATATTTACAGTAAATATATTTGCAAATTGTAATGAAATAAGGCATTAAACTAAATATTATTTCGATTATCACTGAGATTGATCAACTTACACTGTATTCTTTTGTATTATATTAAACGAAATGTTTTGAAATTAAATAATAGTTATGCAAAAAATTATAGATTATATGATGAAAATCAAACTATTTACTTACATTAGTATCACAAGTAAATGTGAATTTAAGAAGAAAATAAATGTGTTTATTAAATAATAAATATAATAAAATTAATTAATACCATTTAAATATATTATAATAATTATACAAAATAATTATTTTGTTGATTTTTGTTTTTGTTTTTGTGGGGGGGGGGGAGATATAGTAAATATTTAATGTTTTATATACATTTATAAATTTAAATATATATTTATTCAAAATTATATATAATTATATATATTTATTTATAAATTATATTTATTTATATAATATTATTTTTTGTAAAACCATATATTTGCTTTAAGTTCATATAATAAAAGTGCTTAATGTTATTTTTGATTTTGGAAATAAAGTTCGTCAAATAAATAATATAATAATTTTTTAAATATAATCGTCAATTTTGTAGACACTTGGATTAAATTATTTATTGATACCAAATAATATTTTTTCAATGTTTCTATACTTCCTTTTTATTATTTATTCTCAAAATAAAATATTTTTTTCAATAACATCTTCTACTTCTAATACATTTAAATACAAATAAATAAAAAACTAAAATATCTATAACCATGTCTACAACTAATATGACAATATATTTTTCAAGAAATTTTTTGATTTTCCTATAAATCTTTTTAATATTTATTTCCCATGAAATCTATGTCAATGGCTTTAAAGATATATTTGTTTATAATGTTGAAAATATATTAAAATCACACAAAAATTAATAAATCAATGAAGTTATAAAGTGAAATAGTACTTATGTTATTGAATTTTATATTTTAAAAATTATACCTTGATAACAGATAACATACATTTATGTAGGCTATTTTTTGTTATATTGTTATAATAATACAATTTATTAAAATTTATTTTTTGCCTAAAAAATTTCTTATAATCAAGATAATTTGTGGTTTTAAATATTACATTTTTTTACCGTTAATTTGCTTAAGGTTCCTTACAAACTGGCATTTAAATATTTATTTGCCTTTTGATGAATCCATTATTATTCATGCAATGTTTGTGTATATAATTGTTTTATTAGTAATTAATTCATTTATAATTCATTTTCAATTATTTTTTAAACCATTATTAAAAAAATTTATTTGAAAAAAAAAGAAAATATATTTTTGTATATAATAGAACAAACCCAAAATGCAGAATTTTGTGTTAAATGTATTTAAATAATAAATAATAATGACAGTTTATGAAAATATAATATATATATATATATATTTAAAAATGGTAATATCAAATAAAAATTAATAAAAAATTATAGTTTAGAAAAAAAAACTGTTGAGATATACTGTTATTCTCGGAAATTTCAAACGTTTGTTTACATAATACATTTCATGAAGGTCAGTGTATTTAAAAGTGTTAAATATAGTTTTTTATTACCTTATGACAATGCAGAAAAATAATGCACAAATTATTTGCTGAGACTGCTATAATAAAAAACGCTTTTTAAAAGTGACATTTGAGTTCTAAATACCTTCAAATCAAAAGTGATGTTCTATTCTTAATACAATTAGTTTTTAAAAAACAATATAGATATATTAGGTAAAATATTATCGAGATTTTCATGCAATTTTTAAGATGATAATTATATCATTTTTGTAACCTAAAATGAAAGACGTTGATTTATTTACAAGCATAATTATTAAATACATATTATAAAATTTCTGTTATATATATATATATATATATATAATTATATAAATTATTAATAGTTAATATATGAATGTATATTTCAGTTTTTAAAGATAAAAGTGTATATATATATATTACGGTGAACCTTTTCATTAATATATGTTTGTATTTGTAATTAAATGAGGTTTCAGACACATTTCAGTGTTCATTTACAGAAATTGTTTTCTTGATGATTTCCATTAAAAAATGTTATTCACTTTTTGATGCGTTTCCCAAGAATGCAGAAAATTTATTTATATTTATTTAGTTTTGAATTGGGCGATACGAAATATATACATATTTGTGTTATGCTATCATTAATTTAATTGTATTCGTTGTATCATTAAATTGAATTCATCGAATGATGAAAGTTAAAGTTTGAGACACAAGAAAATTGTTAATAATTTAAATATATTTTTTCTCAAAATAACTGTCTATTTTGAAATTTGTTATGAATTAAAAGTAGTTACTTAATTGAATATTGACAGATATTTACTAAGATTTACAGAGGTTTTTTTAAAAGAAAACTTTAACTTAATTAATCCGTTACCAATCTGCTTCTTTAATAAAGAGACACGTACATCACTGGACTAATATTTTGAATCACTAACCTTCACCATGACGAAATTGTCGATGAATCGTTTCATGAAAATGTCAAACTTGTAAAATGCATGACGTCACTGTGGGAAAAACGAGAAATATACTAAACTATTAAATCGAAAACAAAACAAAAATACGTTTCACTAACGGTAGCGTTTCTTGAAAAATCTTGAATATTGTATTCATTTCATTCGAAGAAACAAACCTCCCAGAAAATGTTATTGGATGAGTCAACTATTATTGTCACTGAACATTAAGGAATAACTTTAGTACATAGATGGATCGCTTTCTAATTTTGAAGGCCAACATTGTATATTTTTTTTAAAAAGATTAAATCAATACAATATAATTAGAAGTTAATTGAAGTTAATATAAGAGTGTATTTAAATCCTCATAAATTTCCGAAATATAAACATATACTTGTAATTTAATATGTGATTGACTGTTTGACCGTTTTTATCTTTTAAGATAAAATTGAAAAAACGGGCACCAGAATATTCGGAAATGATACAAAAAAATACGTACTAGATATAAGGAAAAACATTAGTAGCCGAAAATATTAAATATAAATAATATTTTAAAGAAAGCCCGGATAATTTATTCAAAAACCCATCGAGAGGATATATGGCGAAAGGAAGACGAACGATTATAGTTTTTGTTTTTTTACGAATGTCGAGCGGAATAAGGAGATAAAACCGGAAAACGTGAGCCGGAAATATCGGAAACGGTCGAAAAAATTGTGCCGGAAAACACCGGAAGCGAACACGGGAAGTAAAACGTCTCAATTATAACCATTGAAATAAATGCGAGTAACAAAGTCCTAAATTGTATTTTATAATATGTAAAGATTGCCTTTTATGAATTAATGAAACATTTTGAAGAATTATTAATATTGATAAAAAAATGAATATAAAACATTAAGTGTCAAGTACGTTATTATTTGGATAAAAAATATCATATAGTTTTATGAATATTGGATAATCAGGATTAATAGTTTTTAACTTTATTTTTCACTATAAATCAATTGAAAATTAAAATACATATTTTAAAATAGATTTTGCAATGCAATTTAAAAAAATAAATACGTATGATGATATTGTATTTGATAAATGTAAATCTCTGTAAATAGTGATAATATACCATAAAACAAAATTATAATTAAAAAACAAATCTTGCCCATACAATTTTGAACTATTTTCATTTTTTGAAAATTAAACTGTTAAAAAAATAAAAATATGTGATTTATGTGAAAATATTTATATATATACTAGGTGACCCGGCAATGTTATGCTATTGCTAGATATCATAAGTAAATAAATAGTTAATAAATAGTTAATATATAATATAGTTGTATTATTCGCCCGTGTGCTGTTTCGTTACGTAAAATATTTCAAATTGAATTACTGGCGTGAACGGTATCACTTTTATTAAATAATATTTTATAAAAATAATGATTTAAAAGACTAAAAAGTTTTGAATAAAATAGACTAAGAGTTTATTATTATTTTTTAAATACATATTTCTTCTTAACTGACTAGTAATATTTAGAAGTGATTATTCTAAAATCTCAGTATAAACCATATTGATATATCTGGCGTTAAATTTTTTTGTCACTAAATTTTTTTTGAAAGACTACATTTCGGTTAGTATTGTTTATTTTAGGAATTAATATTGTTTGTTCTTTTGGTCAACCATTTTGTGATATTTTCGAATCTATATTTATTTTAATAATGATATAAATGGGAATTCATTGTTTTGACTATCATTTGATATCTAAACGCCAAACGTTCATTTCGAATTATCATGTTTAGCCGTTTGTTTTGCCCACGTTCCAAATTATGTTATGCGTAAGCTTCAACTAAGCGAGTCGAATTCGACTGTATTCATTGTTGCGGAGTCATAATTGATTGCGCTTGAGAAATTTTTAATCGATCTGCTTCCAAACGCTGTCTACGCTCTTCGTTGACTTGCTTTGCGCGTACACCGATCGATATTTCGACGCCTCACTGGTGGCATTTTTTCCAAAGCAATAAACTACAAACTGAAATGTTTGCAACATACTAAATTAATGGATTTTACGGTTTTGGATATGTTCTTGTGATTGACCGTAACTAATGACTAAAATAAATAAATAAATAAACTTTAATTCAATATTATTCAAAACTATTTCTTTTAACCAATTATTTAACAAAAGTGCTATCACACCTAAGAAAATTGTTACAAATTTCCGACTTTTTTGTTGGATTTCTCAGACATTTTCTTCATATAGACCTTGTACTAAATTACAAATGAAAAAAAAAATGTATCCAAATTGGTTGAGTTAATCTCAATGATGCATACATGGGCCAATTGATTTATATATATATAAATTCAACAGAATATTGCAGGTACTTGATTTTATTATAAAATTAATGTAGTAAAACTAATTGGTATACTCCATAACATATTATAAGACCTTAAAGAACTTAAATTAAAATATATTATTGTACGACCATGGTTATATATAATTTTTATAATATTGTATATTATATGATTATATAACGTGATTTTTCCTGAACATATAAATAGGTTACATTTTATGAATAATAGTTTACATTTTTATAATAAAAACTACTGCAAAAATATTTATGATAATTAATTTTAAACTATTGTACAAGCTAATATATATACCAGCATTTATATATATGTTTAGAATACTAAAACAGGATAACAATTTCATAGTTTAAATGAAATGTGAGTAGAGATTTCTTCTATTTCTCCCTAGTGAATTAAATTTGGTAAATGCGTATGCATTGTATGCATATTTTTTACCCACATTTTGTTTCTTTGTCTCAAATAAATTATTCTACACTTGTTATTGAGTTAATCTTAACCAGAACTATAGTCATCGAATTATACATTGTGACCTACTTCTTGATTAAATTCAAAACAACACGTCCATGTAGATTACATTGTAAATCATATTATTATAAATGTCGTTTGATAGTTAAAATATACTTGTGTCTTATTGTATGTACTTAACATTAAACTTTAAGAACAAACCTATTATTTGAGTATTAATAATGACTTTAAATGAGGTAAGTATTATCATCCGGAAAACTAAATTATACCTATGTGTTTACTTAAGTACGTTCTTATAATAAATTTGTATAAAATTATAATAGATTTATTTTTACTATATTTAAATAAACCTGTGCATACAATTTATTTAATAACAAATGGCTTGTGAATATTATGTTGTGAACAAATGTTACACAAAATGTACAACTCTGCACCAGAAATATAATAATATGGTACAAAAATACAGTCGCATTAAACTTCATACAGTCATTTCAATGTTAATGTTATTGAATTTATATTTTGTATTATAAACTACGTTTATACATTTACTTCATAATATGTATAGTGAGATGATAATGTTATGAAAATATTACTATAATACTAAAAACTTTATAGATTTTTTAATCTTTGATAAGTCACAATTTTACCGTTAAATAAACTGGCCATTATGACACAAAATAGTACACTACGAACCCTATCTTCACTGGTTGGAAAATAAATACTCTTCTAGATGTTATATTATTATAACTCTCTTAAACTTAATAAAATATAGGTTTGTTTTTTCGTCAATAATTTCTCTAAACATTGATTTGCACTATGCGCATTTATGGAATCTAAGACGATACTATAATAAAAGAAACATTTGTTTTCAAATAATAAAATGTAATAAAATAAAAAATTGATGATTAAATGAGGATAAGAAAATTCTGGGTGTCAGTTCGAGAATTGTTTAAAAAAGAAGTCATAAATGGCTATAACTTTATGGTATTTATTTATATTTATTAATATTGATAATTCACAATCTTAGATAAGCTCGGGATTTCAGGTCTATCACATTTTCTCTGTCATTTGTGTCACGAATGTCGATTTGTACACCACGCTGTCTCGTTTCGATTACGAATAAAATAAATATTTATAAATACAAATTATTACAAAACAATATATATATATTTTTTTTTTTAATCAAAATTATTTCAAACTATTCAACAATAAAAAAATTAAAAAAAGGAAAAATGAAATAAAAATAAAGCAAAATAAATAGAACGTTTATTTCTTATCTTGCTGTTCGTACTTAAATTTTTATTATGTCTGTGAATATAATTAATCATAAAAAGAGGATTGAGAAAATAGGTTGGATCGGTACTTTCACTTCAAAGTTGAATTCACCAACAAATTAAATAAGCCAATACGATGATGAACAAAACTAAAGTCGTCCTACGGAAAACCGATTTTTTCTCGAGTAGTGGCTCGTAGCTGAAGTATGCACACGCACGGTGTAAAGAAAGCATACATACTGACGAGGAGACGAGATCATAAAAGGATCTATGGTGTAATTATTTGTATTTTTGTGACAGTTTTTGCTATATCAGACTGTGTTGGTGATCCGGCTAGCGAATGGCCAATTTTTTATTAAATTTTCCGTATCTCTCACTTGCAGTAAAAGTGGTATTCAGCGTTCTAACTATTCATCTTACGTTCATTCTCACGGATATTTTGTTTTGTTTTGTTAAGTTAAGTATATGTGTTAAGTGTTATGTCTATGTAGCTAGTTTACATATTTTTTTGATATCTTGATGATTTATATATTTAATGTTTGTTGTTTGCTTATTATTTCGTTTTTATTCAGATAGTCCTTGGGAAAGTTATTTGATATTTATGTTATGACTTAAGTATTTTTTTTATTCGTAAATTTAATCGGTGTTCCGAAAAGAGCAAGTATCAGTATATTTTTATTTAGAAAATAATGTACGAAATAATTTCGTATGGTATTGTACATATACCAATACATAAAATGTTTTTTAATAATAATAATTATAATAGTGATATGTATGAATATTATTACAAAATATACAGCTATATTTTATTTTAACGCTAATCAGAACAAATGTAGCACATAAATTATATTAATAAATTTATACTTATATATATTTTAAAATGTATTGCTGTTAGTTTTTACTTAAGCTGACACAATATGTTTGAATGTGTAGTCCAAAAAAAATAAAATATTTTTATTGTAGTATTATATTAAATACTCTCTCCTTTCTAAATTATCTCTTTTAATAGTACTTTTAGTATAATATTAAAACTTATAAGATTATAATTGAAAAAAAAATTGAAATATATTTACAAAAAATACATAATGAATTCTATTGTTATCTAATTCCCGTGGATTTAAATTCGCGAATATTAAACATACCGATACATATTTCTTCGAATTTGATCTTGATAATATCCAATATTTATTTACGTATATACGAGTCTCAAATAAATATTTTAAATAAAAATTGTGTTTAATTAATATACCGGTTTACCAATTATTCAAGATATTGGAAATGTGTTCAGAAGAAAAACACGCATTTTTTTATAATTTTAGGAATGGATTAAGTTTCAATCATAGTATTATACCTTATTTAATATTTAAAGTAAATAAATTATACATTAAATGAAAGAACATTAGAATCCCTTTGTATTTTGGAATTGTTTTATTATTTCTGTCATAATAAATATTATTATTATTATTATTATTATTATTTGTATTATTGAATTTGTTATGATAACATGCATTCTACTACATATATACCAAATAATATTAGTAGTTAATAAATTTATTATTATATATTAAATATTTTTAGATTTTTTAATAACATATATTATAGCTAAGGGAATCTTATCACGTGAAAAGGAATGTAAGAAAGTAATTTAAAATGAAACAATAATTAAAGTAAAAATAATACCGTTAGGTATAATTTAACATAATTTTGTCACATACTTTACATAAAACGTTTATAATAATATATATTTTATAAAAAAGTAAACCTAAATGCAATTTTCATCATAAAAAGATTAAAAAAATTAATCTTAATGGTCCTACAGCCAAATGTTTGAAACATAATGAAATGCCTATAGAATTTTTACCTTTTTAGTAGTACAACAAAAATTGAATATATTTTATAAAATGATTTAAATTTTCTAATAAAATTGTTTAATTGAATACAAGCTATTTGGAATTTACATACATTAAAAAAACGATTAAATTAATAACATTCTTGTGTATTTAAATAAACAGGTTTATCAAATAATAATGGTACTTGTTCAATAGCAAAAATAATTACTATTTTATTAATCATTATTTATTATGTAATATTATTCATACTTTTAAGTATTAATTACATTATTCAATTTTTCATCATTAATCAGCAGTATTACATCCTCTTGTTCCTCAAACCCTAATATGCTCAGAGATTGCAACCCCTTCACATATTATGGAGGGGGGGGCGAAAATGGTTCTTGGACAAGCCAAAGATGGACGAGACGGGTAATTTTGGACGGCTTGCACCAGAGACCTGACGCCACCAACGCGAAAAATCTTTTGTTGGCTTCCTGGGGATCGAACCACAGATCTCGTGTGCTGAAACATGTGTTTCTACTCACTTGACCACAGTCTTTTTATATTATTAAATTAAAAATTAAAAATAACAAACGTAATAAATTTGTTTAAATAACATAAAATAAATAAATTACATATTAGCAATATTAACTATACTTTGTTGTTTACAAAAAAATAAAAAATAAAATAAAATATAAAAAATTGTTTACAAATACTTTATATATGACCATATATACATATATAAATATATATATATATATATAATACATTATATTCATATACTGTCAAAGCAATAAAGATGTGATAATTTAATAATCTAATTTAAGTACTTACATTTAACTTTAATTATTTTCAAGAAATGAATATTAAGTGATTTTACTTTTAATTATGCAGAAACTATATTCTATAATAGTAATAATAAAACAATTATTACAATTATTAATTTTTTTATTTTGACCTTAGTAAAAATGTTTATTAGTTTTGTAAGGAAGTTGTATTATAATTTATGAATTGTAATTTAATTTTTCGCAATGCCATACGCTAGAAAATTGTGTATTAAAAATTAAGATGGTTCATTATGTTTCTTGTAATACTACAAATAAACAAAAAACTAAAAATTATATACCAACAAATTAAATGATTCATATGTTGCCAAATTTTATTTAATTGATAAGTGTCAATTTAAATAATTTATAGATTGTGAACATTTTTAGTACTACCAAACATATAAATACACACAAAATTAATTTGCTAAAGGTAAAAAAGTATATAACACATTAGATGGATACTGCAGAGTTATTATTTTTAATTATTGTAAAACTTTAAGAATTATCATGAGCTGAATAAATGACAATTTTTAATGTTTTTAAAATAATGATTTATGTTATTTCTTTAACTTTTGATTTAAATTTTTTTATAAAACATTTATTTGATCTCATCAACGGAAATGGTATTAATAAATATATTAATAAAACATTTAGTGTACTTATTTATAAATATATACTGTGAAAGTCTCTACATCGAATCTTAAGGGACCTTAAGTTTTCTTTCGCTATAGAGAGTTTTAAAAAAATTACAACATTTTACAAGTATATAAATTTCTAATTCTTCAAGCAAATACAGAATTATATAAAACTTAATCATAAATCTTATTTATTGTATCTTACATGTGCAATAATTATATAAAATATACTATCATTTTTGTTTGAAGTTGTTTACTCTGCCAATACTTTTATTGTATTTTGTTATGAATTTTTTTAATGTTTTGGAATAAGTAGGGATCATCTTCCTGAAACAATAAGATTTTTAATAATTTAGCTGCATCAATGCTTGTTGAATACTTGGAAGTATGACATCCTTTGATTATTTCGCATCTTTTTCTTTTTCTTTTCTTCTCCTCAGAATTTGCCACTGAATTGAGGATTTCTTCATGAGTAAGTGACAAATTATAAAATAATGTAGTTGTTTTTGGAAATTTCAACACTTATTCCAATTATTTTATTCCAATAATAAATTGTATTGTTAAGTATAAAATATCATTCCGTTATTAAGAGCGATAAATTCGTTATAGAAAACTAATGTGTAGGTAATAATGCAAATCAAACATTTTAAATTAATGTTTTTGTTAAATAAGGGTATTCATTATAGAGAGTTTTCATTGTATTCTGATAAGCATTTTCAATATTAAATGATCAATGAACATTCGACATTGTCAGTACAAAGTGTCATTTACCCTATACTTACCATGGTAGGATGTTCAATAAATATTATTAGTTGGGATTTCCGGAATTATAAATTAGTTCATATTTTATTCTTCGATAAGTAGACTATGAAATAAAGAAGTGTGTGCCTGTTATAAAACATAATTAATGGAGTTCTAAGTTTTAAGAAATAATGGACATGTTAAAATTGAATTAAGGAACTTTTCTTTTATCTATTAACCGTATACAATGTTCTATTTGTTTCAATTGTATAAATATATAGTCAATTTTTATTTTTTAATCAGATAACAATAATACGAAAAAAAAACTTTTTATCCTTCTTATATAATCTCAATTTCATTATCTAATTTTTTAACATTTTTGTACACTTTTAATGTGATTAAGATATTTAATATTAAGAAGTTCTTAATTTAGTGAACAAAATATCTTAAATTCTAAATGCAGTAAATCAAAAATACCATGAAAATTAAAAACAATATTCAAAAGTATAGTTAAAAGTTATAAATATTTTTAATTTTATTTACAATTATATTATTAATTCACATCAATTTTAAAAGTAAAGTAGTTAAATTAAATATAATAGACTCTCATGATATTTTCCGATGTTCTTATAAATGATTATCACAATACAAGGTTACTTAGTTCAAAACTTTAAAGTTTTATGAAAATAAAATTATGAATTCAGATTAAATTTATATAAACGTTTAAAACGTCTTGACATTACATTATATAACACAATTTTAATTATAATAATATCACATTATACAAACATAAAGTAATATAAGAAATTATAATTTAAACTATTTCAATCGACAAACTAATTACAATATTAATATTTTTGGATCTATTAATCGAAAATTCTAAAATTTAATCTACCTACAAAAAATACCCATAATTCAATACCAAAATAAAAACATATCAGTTTATACAATCACAACATATATATTTTTAATTTCTACTTATAATTCTGCCATCATATTAAATATGTAATTTAACTATTTACGATTTAAATTTAAATTTCACATTGGATTTTATCGATTTTCAGTTAATATCTCAACATCGTAAAAATCATCTTTGTAAAGTTGACATCATTATATCTTTAACAGTTTATTTATTTGAAAATCAGTTATAAATAAAGAATATTTACTCTATCTAGAAAAAAATTAAACTTAAATCAAGTTCCTTCTTTAAATCATTCCTCTCACGTATTCCAATTTTATTGATTCATTTTTTCGTCCTTAAAATGATGTTGTAAAATATAATTTTAGGAAACTAATCATTTTCGAGTTATACGAAAAAAATATTTAAAAAAGACAATTTCTCATATTTCCTATTTAAAAATCAATATGTTTACTTTTTTTCTTTGATCAAATCTATTTTTTATTGATACTAAACTAATAGGTGCAGCACATAATTTATGTTTAGTTTCGAAGTTATTACATTCTGAAATGTGATGAGCTTACATTATAATAATCTTAAATATCCGATTTTATTAGTTCAATCCGAATCACGATATATTTAACTATCTAAATGTAAATTAAAGAGAATAGTAATTAACAATAAATCGCGTTAAATTTCGTGATGTAACGATTAATGCAACCCATGTGATGTATTTAATTACATAAAATGCATTAACACACAACAATTATTAATATATATATTCCCAACATCATGATACAGGTTAAGTAAACAAATAAACAAACACATAAAATTAAAATTTTAAGCACATAATAAGATCAAGTAAATTAATAATAAAAATAATTATATCCTAAAACTTAAATTTAGGTGTATTATTCTTAAATGCATTTTTGCGTATAACTCGATGATTTTTTTTTTGATATTAAGCCATTACTTTTAAAATGTAGTACATATATTTAAAAAAAAAAAATATTGAATCTTTTAAGACAGATGGTAAACTTAATTAATTTCCGAAATTGAAATAGTAAAATGTTTTGGAAACAGCGAACCAAATATTGTAGGCAAAAAACTAAATAGTTAAATATTCAAAATTTATTTTGTATAATATTAATATCATTTCTTTAAACTAAATTTTGATTAAACCTTTATTATAGTGATACAAATGTTAACTTAAAAAAAAAATCAAACATTTTGCATTCAATCAATATGTTTTTATCAATATTCATATAATATTTAATTTATTTCGACCAGTGCTTAAAATTAAAAACTAAATTCTTAGTCAGGTGTTTAATTTAAATTTATCAAAAGTAAAAATAAATTGAGTTTATAACTTTCATTAAGTGATAATTGTAAAGTAAAACATTTTAAATTAACATAGCTTCGTAAAGAAATAAATCATTTTTATATAAAATTGAAATAATTAATGCTTCAAATATTGTAGTTCGTCATATTCAGTATTTATATTATAACCACTTAAGTAAACTAAAATGGTTGAAAATAAGCATGTATACTGTTTTCTTGTATACGTTACATTTTACGGGATAGGATGTGAATCATTCGGTTACAATTTATTATGTTAATTCAATATAATATACATACGTATTTTTAAATTGTCATTGGCCAAAGTTCATGTTGAAAAGAATTTAACTTATTTAATATTTCTAATATATCATAATTCTAATGCAATTTTTGTAGTAAACGTAATACATGATGTAGTTAAGTTAACTAACTTAGTTAAGATAACTTTAGGTCTACAAGAGTTTCCTTATTCTTTTCTCCTGTTAATAAAAAATAATACATTCCTTTATTTTCCTGTTTTTATATAAAAGATGCTAATTCAAACATTTGTTACGCATAGTCTTCTATTTATTTATCTTATCTTCTCTTATATATATATATATATATATATATATAAATGAATGTTTGTCTATCTGTCTGTCCTTCCAAACGTTCCTAAACTGAAACTTTAGTGAGTTGTTGTGCATACCCTCGCGAAGGATTCTGTAATATAAAATTTAAAATACGACCAACGGAAGTTGTAGCTAATTCGTAAAATTTTGGTACTCTAGGCGTTAAACTGTTTCCATAGTGACCATTTAAATTATTTAAAGTAATAACTTAAATGGTCAGCATGGTAATTGTTATTTATTTTAAATGACCATTTAAATCATAATTTAATTTAAAACAAAATCTTCTGAAACGTAGAATTTTATATTGGTGAGTATATTTTTTCAAAAAGTTGTGAATTCATGCCTCTCAAACGAAAAGCGATTGGATGATCTACACTTCAATCACGAAAAAAAAAGTATCTTTAACTTCAAAAACGAATGAACAACGATAAGTAAGACTGGAAACTAATTGATTTTGCAAATCTCTATTCCAATGGTCTGAAATAGAACAGAATTGTGTTGGCAGACAGAAAACCGATCGAGTACGCACTTCTCAAGCCCGTTCGTTCAGAAACAGAATAGCAACATGTATAAAGATGGAAAAGCGATCGAGTATGACTTGTATGATCCAAGCGGTCACTGCACTCTGAAATCAATTTTGCTGCATTTTACTATGATGTTCATTGTAACAACAGTCTTCATCCAAGTGTTGTATTTAGAAAAATGAACATAATATGAAAATATTACGATGTCCTTAAATTTAAAAATGAAGCACACAGAAATGTGTTGCATGGATGGAACAGTATAATTGCCAGAATTATATTCACCACATAAATCATTATCAACGTTGTTATCAGATGACATAAGCCTATCAAAATATTTCCTCTTTAACATATGAAAATGTAATTCGTGTTTCCAAATGATATCTTTTGCTGCGACAAATATCGTTCGAGAAAATTACATGCCAATATTCAAAGTGCAAGGGCATTTTTATCATCGTGTTGGGTCTCTACTACTACATTCAAACGCAGACCACAAATATTTGTAGATTTATTTCCTGGGAAACACTGATAACCAAATTGATCAACGTTGCCAATTCAATACGAGCAAAAAACGATAAATTGTCGCTGCATTACACACTTTATTTGATCAACACTATAAATTAATTCGACTGTTCAGAATTGTCATAAAAGGAATACCAACAGATGATTAAAAATTTTAGTTAGAGTTGACAAAACTCCCGAACAGCTAACACGTAAGACAATATACTGTACCGACTACAGTTGGAGTGGCAATCGTTATAGTTGGTGAAGAATTTGATTCACGTGACATAGTTCCTGATCGTAAAAATAGTGATATTTGTCGAGTCTCGGAAAATGATAGTTTGTAGTATCCGATTTTAATTTATAGAGGAGAAGACGGATATTTCAACATTAAATTGAGATATTAAAAAACAGATAATGAAACGACTAAGAATGTTAATGCCATGAATTATTATTTGTATCGACTAATGATTTTTAAAAACGCTAAAAATCATATCTTGAAATATTACAATTATTTCATCAATATATTGTCGATATGTTTGCAAAAATCAAAACAGAACGACTCATTTTTATATGATTAAATCTAATCATGTAGCGTTTAGAAGAGTATTTACATTTACGTGATACAGCAGCCAACGATGGATTATGAATCCCAATATATTGGGAGAAATGGTAATTTGACCGGCCAGATTTACAAGAAGTCCACGGCACATGCATAAATACACAAAAGATGCAATGACATACGTTCGAGACATATCTGGACAATCTAAAACTTAGTAATTAAGTACATATGAATAAAATATTAATAATTATTTCTTAAAAATTAATACTATGAAATTATTTTAAATTTTTTATTCATATTTTATCATTTACAACGGCCATTAATCTATTAATTTTCTAGTTCCACTGAACACATAGCAATCTAACTTGAAAATTAATTTATGGTTGATATTCTACAAAAAAAAAATGTTTTTTTTTTCTGAAAATCTTACTGTTATTACGCCATTAACCACTATCCATAAACTAACATTATAAATATATATTATTTATAATTTATTATTATTTGATAATTTATATAATATAACGTTAAATGAATAAACAACTAAACCAATTTATTGTTATTTGAATTTCATTGTTTCTAGCACTGCTACTTATTTATTGAAATTTTTGTTTTAAAAAAAAATTTTGTTTAATGATGACACAATTTTGAATCTATGAAATTAATATTAAGAATGGTTAAGAAAAGTTTTAAAACTATAGTTCATTTATAATTATTTAATGCGAAAAAATTTAATACAATAGTATCGTGACTGAATTATGAAAAGTTTTAAATTTTTCTAATTTATTATTTCGATAAATTCCTGTAATCAGAATAATTGCTGTTGTTATTACAACTATAATAATGAGAAATTATTTCAATGTTCCACTACAAAAAACGCTTCAGAAGTAATATGAACTATTCAAAAGTTATATAAGATAATTACAATTCAAACAAATAAGTTGTACACATTTCCTTTTTCCCGCCGATGACATTTCGAAACAATTATAATAAGATTCAATACGCACCATTACTTGTTCCAAATTTCAATTATGCGATAGCGAAGTTGCGCATTTCTCATGTACATTTATAATTTATGTATTCCTTACTTTACCGACTAATTGCGAGAAATACTCCGTGTATTTTAATTTAATGACATAACAATTATATCATTAATTGTTTCATATATATATGAAAGGTCATAGCAGGAACATATTTTTGAGAGGGGAGGGGTTTAAACTTGAATCGTTTATTTTCAACTACTAGATTTAGATACTAGATTATGCAGGGTTAACATGTGGTGTGTTAATAGTGTATCCATCTTAAAAATTTAGTTTAATAAATTTAATTTATTATAACTATTAAAAAGATTTTACCGCCCCGCCCTTCCAAATACGATCTTGTACATATGTATTGTAATAGTGTCGCTATATAAAATATGGATTATGGTTTAACTTAGAGGAAATTCATTTGAATGAACTTGTGATCAGGGCCGAATTTAGGGGGGGGGGCTGAGTGAGCTGTAGCCCAGGGCCCCCTAGTTTTGTGATTATTTTACAATTATAGATAATTGAAAATAGAAATTAATTTTTCTGTTTAAAATTAAATTTTCATTAAACAAATAAGTACAATGCAATAGTTATTTTTCAAATCGAAAAATAATAACGAGTGGTGTTTTAGAATCTAAATAGACAGGGTCATATACAGGGTTAAATAGACGTGCTCCGTCGATCGTAATAATAATATCGAACGCATTTCGAAATATACGCACATTGGTCTGAAGTTATACATTGAAAATCGTAGTAATGACGGCCAATGAAGAATTCTTCGTAAAAACGATTGAATCTGTTTAATCATTGAAATCAACCATCATTTTTATTGTTTGATGTACAACGACGTCGAAATGGAAGAAGATCGTCATTTATTTCGGGCACCTGACATTATATTCCACCTATAGGCCACCACATACCTAAATCCGGTCTTGTTTTTGTCTACGATTTTTACAAAAATGAATAACCGGTAAGAAACAATAATTGTAAACGTGATTTAGAAAAACTAATAGACAAAATTGCGTTATTGGAGTTGACAAATAATATTAACACTATGTCATTCACAAATTGTGACAGTGTAAGGAGATCCAATTATTTTTGACGCGACAGAAATTGAAAAATACTAAATGGCACATTTTTCTACTACTACACCCTACGTCTTGATCACCTCGCCGGTACGTTAAGTTTAACGGCAAAACGAATTTATGGCAGTCGTTTTAGTATTGCGCTCTCAGGCGCCTCGCGCTACTCGTGGGTATATATTTTGTCTGCCAATCAACTCGGAAGATGTATTTCAGTTACAAGTCGACATCGCACGAATTTTTGAGTCGTTAAACACGAAATAAATGTAACACTCTGTGTTTTTTCATTCGTTTCATTTTACTAACGCCCGTTACACAGAAAAATGAACTCATGTAATTAAATGTAAAGAAACTCATGTATCTTGACCAAAGTTTAAATTGATACACTATAAACTATATTCAAGGCCGTAGCAAGAACACTTTTTCGAGGGGGGGAAGGGGGCTTAAAACTGAATCATATATTTTCAACTACTAGATTTAAATACTAGCTTGTGTTGTGTACGATAAAATTGTACATGTTTAAATGCGGGTTAACATGTGTCGTGTAAATAGTGTGTCACCACTTTCATAATTTAATTAAACCTTCCCACAAATACGGCCTGGACTATATTGATAGTTTCCAGGAAAAATTCCTGGTTTCTGGAAAAATTTGTTCATACGTGTTTATTTTTTATTTTTTATTTTCATACATTTACGACATTCAACATATTAACATTGCAAAGCCCACAACGTGATTATTTCGTCGGCATAACTCTTACAACGTTTACTTTGTTTACCGCATCACAGAATTATTATAAAAGTGTTTAACCTATTTTAACAGAACTCTTTTAGTTTAAAGAGTATTATAATACTTTACTTCAAAATAATTTTAAAAAATGTTGCTGTGTTTATAAATAATAATGGATATTTTCTATTGGAGAAATATTTTAAATTATGTGTGTGTGTTATTTGATTAAATTTGTATTTTATTTGTTTACTTGAAAGTATATATTTATATGTACCTATAGGTTTATGCATACACATTTTTGCTGAAATACAATTACATTGATTTGCGGTTGAATTAAAAAACTATAATTATAATATAATGTACAATTAATCGTTATATTTTACTAACTATATTTAATTTAAATTGAATTCAAACCCAACCTAAATATATTTGTATAAACTGTATACACACAGTATGTCTGAAAAATTCCCGAACTAAATTTAGAGAATATAAATAGCGTTATCGCTCATACAACTAATGTTTCATATATAATAAAGGCTATGGAGTATGTATACAAAATATTGGCATATTTAGTCACGTCAGTCTCGAGTTATATTCGACTGTGTACGGTGCGTTCGTGGTACCATGTACGAGCTTGCAAAATGGAACATAAAAGCGCAATAAAATTTTGTGTTCGACTTCAAAAATCTTTTACAAAAACTTTTTCTACGATACAGTAAGCATTTGGCGATGAAGCTACATCACGTACTACTACGTATACATGGTGGAAGCGATTTAAAAACGGTCGAGAGTTTTTGGGTGACGACGAACGAAATGAAAGACCATCAACAGATGTTCACGACGAAAATGTTTTGAAAGTGCATGCGCTGCTACTCGAACAACCTCATCTTACTCTTAGGATCATAGCAGAAAAGTTTATCATCGGTAAAGACACAGTACGTACAATTTCAACAGAAAAAACGAACCGTCGAAAAATTTGTTCTCATTTTGTTCCACATTTTTTGACTGATGAACAAAAACAGACGCATCTTTCTTGCAGCCGAGACTTCATTGAAACTGCCGATAGCGAATCAAATTTTTTAAAAACCATTATAACGGGTGATTAATTTTGGTGTTTCATGTATGACCCTCAAACCAAATGGCAATCTTCAACGTGATTAAGTCCGGGAGCACAAAGACCAATGAAAGTGAGGCAGCAAAAATCAAATATCAAAACAATGTTGATCGCAATTCACCGTGAATTTGTTTCAACTGGACAAACGGTGAATGCTTAGTTTTATTTGGAAGTGATGAAGAGCCTGATGCGATCGCATTCGTCGAATCCGACCTAAATACCGCAATCCGGGCAGTTGGACCTTCTTGCATGACAATTCTTCAGTTCACACAGCAACACTTTTAACGCGTTTTTACGCGTTTTTACGCTGAAAATCAGATCACCGTCTTTACCCATCCGCTCTATTCACACGATTTGGCTCCGGAAGATTATTTTTTATTTCCGAAGCTCAAGCTGAAGATGAAAGGTCACTTTTTTGACGACATTCCAGCGATCCACAGTGATTGTACAGAACAGTTAAAGGCAGTTTCACAAAATGAGTTCTCCAGAGCGTTTAAACACCTTCATCAGCGATGTAACGAGTATATAAGTAGATAAGGACTTTATGTAGAGGGTTAATGTAAATAAATTCATTTATCTTTAAATCTGTGTTTTTATTAAATTTAGTTCGGGAACTTTTTAGACATACTGTATATAATAGTATTGTATGTTTGACATTGATGTCCAATAATAAGAAAATTAATTTAATTGAAAGTTATTCATCATCAAACAAATTGTTTCAAGTAAAACATCATATTTCAATGACCGGATAAAGTATTGTTTAAAAAATGTGTTACTGATAAAATGATTGATTTGAATGAAATTTGTGCGGTAAATATAACTATAATAAAAACTGTTCAACAACATTTTTACGGATAGAATAAAGTGAATAGAATTAACAAATTGTATAAAATTGAGTAAACTTTCATTTCTCGTGTCTTTGGTAAGACGAATCGCACATACTATTGTTTGTAATGATATACAAATATATTATTATTAAATCACAACTAACGAAAACATTTTATGTATTGATAATTCTATAAACAAAATAGTATGTAGTTATTTTAGATATTTTTTTCGTAATAAAAACATACGAATACGTGCTCCTCTCTCGGAACACCAATTATATTTCCAAGTAAAACAAAATATTTAAGTCTAAACACATGCATCGAATATTTTTTTCACAGTGTGACGTAATAACAGACGTTCCGAATAAGAACAAAATACTAAATTATCAGCTTTAAAAAAATAACACAACGCAACAAATAAAAAATATAGTAATTATTCAATCAAGAACTGCTCGGTTAAATAAATACCCTACATATAAGCAATAAATAAAAATAAGAAGAAACACCCTCATGAAGTAAATTCTATCCTATGATAGAAATATAAACAACTTAAACAAAGCAATATAGGTTATATATTATATATATTATAGTTAGGTTAGGTTTATTGGTTAGGTTATGATTTATATATATATATATGTAAGAACCAACCAAAGACGAATAATCATAACGCTAAATATCACGTAAACTTCAACAGCAAGATGTGACAACTTCAATAGAGATTTGGCCGTTGGTTATCTGGACCATCAATATAATCTGACCTAGGAAAAACTATAATAATACACAAGTAATCACTCTATAGACCCTTCGATAATCTTGTCTCCTTGTCAGTGTGGGTAAACTCTAACTACAAGCTATTAATCCAAAAAAAAAATCGGTTTTCCGGAGGACAAACTCAAATTTGTATAAGTATAAATTTAGATTTAGCTATATATAAATTATTTTTTTTAATAATTTTGTCTTTCTTTACTTTTATACAAATCATCCACAAATATATACCTAACCTTACAATTGACATACACAGATTCAAATTAAGCAATTTTGTAGTGTTGATTTATAAGTATAACGTACTCGTAAAATATAACATATGAAGAGTGTATATTAATATAGGTTGTATTTCTAAATACAATAAAACATCAGCAGGTAACTTTTAAGTATTCTTCACATAATTTTCTCATCTATCCTCACTATCAAATGAAACATTAAGTGCTGGGTGGAGTTTTAAAAGTATAGTCCATGATAAGTAAGATGAAAAGAAGTATTTTTGAGACAGGTTATTTATTATTGTATCGCAATGTTTAGCAATATTCTGAAAAACTTAAAAAACTAAATTAAATTTTCGTTATTTTTATTTTGTTAATATATTATTAATATTTTATTAATAAAATTAGTTAACTACTTTTGACTATGGTTTTGATTATTGTAAATTAGGCGATTTTTAAATTAGTTATTTTTTTATGAAATAAACAAATTAAACATTTAGTAAAATACGACAGAATATTCTTATAATATTTTCTATTTTAACATTATTAATTTTAAGTTATATTATTAGTATATACTTATATTTAAGGTACTTTTATTTTGTAATTAATGTAAGACATTGTAAACAATATTAATAACTTCAAGAATTGTATGCATTACCACAAAATAAGATGTAATGAGTTGACATCAAACCAGTGGTAATGAATAAACAAATTTTTGTTGTTGTCTAAGTTTAATTAGAATTTAATTAATTAGTGTACATAAAATATAAACATCTATTAAAAATGTTTTTATGAACAGTTATTTAATTTTTCTAATTTTTATTTTATTCATCTCGCAAAATTAATATAAATGGATAAAACCTAATTTACACATAATTTTTAAATCAAAAATATCAACACGATATTATATTAACTAAAATAACTGTATTCACTGATTGTTTATTAACATTGTAATAAGGTTGATTTTAAAAATATATGAGATACAATGTAATTGTTAATTAATGAATCTATGCTTTATAATATTTATAGATGAAAATAATATTATAATTTTTATATTATTTAATGAAAATAATAATATTTATATATATTTTATTATTTTAAAATAAGTAAAAGGAATTCTTATTCACCAATTTAGATCATCCTCTGAATAAAAAATTATAACATTGTCTATCTAAATTAAATTTTATGATAAGAACTACTTGTTAACTAAATATATATATATATATAATATATATATATATATATACTACAAGTGTTATATTATTTACTTAATTAGAAAAAAAATTGTTACTTACTAAAAAGATACACTTTTAGTATAAGTATACAAACAATTGTGTGTTGGAATTTATTTTTAATTACCAATAAACTTGTATATATGTACATGCATCGAAATTATATAATAAGGTGTGTATTATATTTTATTCGACAAGATATATAAAATATGTTTAAATAATTAAATGTAAAACTAAATATGCCTTTCGTAGAAAACACTTTGGCATAGAAAATTGTTTTACAAAACGGGTTATCTTTGAACAAAAAATTGGTGTAAAATGTATTAAATTCATTAAGTGTGTGAATAATAATCTAATAATACGGGATTCCAATGTTTTATTATTCCAAAGCAGACAAACCCGATTAGCTATATTATAAATAGTAATCATCAATTTTTATCAAAAATGTAGTTTGATCAGTATTATAATTTAATAAATTATTTTTATATTCATGTGAAACTCAATATTTTTCAAAGTGCTTTAAAATTATATGCCTACTACGTAATTATTAATATTAATAAATAATCTTTTATTTTACATTAAACATTAAAATCAAAAATATTTTAATTGTAATTATTGTTTATTGTTATTTTATTATCTATGAATAAATATTTATACATAAAAACAATACATTTTAATGAATAAAAATAAAACAAATTTTGAAAACTACAAGTGAAAAAAACAGCCGTGGAGAAAAATTAAATAATTTTTTCTATAATAACTAATACTGCCAATTATTTCATATTCATATTATTTGTATCTTAAAATAATGTTAATAACTAACAATATTATATTAATTTTTATAGGATCATATTTTCAGTGGATAATCTCATATAATGACGTTGTATCACTTTCTATTAACAGCAATTGTTTTATACGTATTACAGTTTATAATTAAACATTTACTTATGCATAAATTGAATTAATTTAAAAAAAATTGAATAGTTAATATTTTTTTAAAGAATAACCAACAATTCAAAATAAATAATGACATCCGGAAAAATGGTAAAACATTTTCGCTTCCCGTAGCGTATAATAAATGTTTTTAGTCGTAAAGCCGTTCTTGGAAACTTGCAACGATTGCAAAGTTCATAATAAACTCTGGCCAACTTAAGTGATAAATTACTATAACGCGAATTAACACCACCGGTAACATTTCGATTAAAACACAGGAACAATTTGTCCTCTTAGCTGCCATATGTTTTTTGACTTATGTTTTGCAAAAAATAGTCAAGTAGTTTATCCAATTAACATTCATAATTAATTTATATGGCATAAATTCATTTTGTAATTTAACATAAACATTGTCACGTATTTGACTGTAATTAAAATATTGTCATGGCGTTTTTAAATCAAGCTTTATGTATAAACACTTCATAGACACTAGTTTAAAATATTTTACATAATAATTGACATGAAAAACAAAAATGTAAATGACTGTAACATGTATGTCATAGTTTGAATAATATCCGTCTGGTGGTGAAAGAGTAATGAACTCAGAAGAATATTTCACACAAGGGAAATTGGTTATTGGTTATTTTGATATTTATTATTGGTTATTTTATTCTCGGTTATAATGCAAATAACAATTTTTAACAATTTATGTAATTTCAACAGTTATTTATTGATTGTTTGTTTTTGTTTCATTTGATGTGATTAATTTTATAATTTCTTTTGTAAATAAATAAGAATAATTATATTTATGTGGATAATTTTCATCGACGCAATCGACACAATTAAATCGCTTTGCAATGTCATCAATAAGACGGAGTAATTTTGGTCGTGGAATTCCGATTGCTAAAAAACAAACGAATTTTCGAAATAATCGTACTGCAGAGCAACGCCAAGAGCGAAATGAAATTGAACAAAGTAGATTACCATAAACACGTTTAGCACGTATACAAGAAAAAATAAAAAATATAAACGAAGATGATATGCGTTGAATATGATATTATCGATCAATAGAAACTAATCATGCGACAATGAATTTGATAAATCGTGTAAGAAAACAAATAAATATTGTGTTGAATAGTCCTTGAGCTGCATTCCGTTACAACGTAACAATTGATTACAGTGTAGACCAATCTATTGCTATTGGATCGATGAGCATTTTGTGTCTACATTGTAAAGCATTAAAATACAGAAATTAAAGCCCTGGATTGTATTGCGCAAATGGCAAAGTCAAGTTAACACCAACGATCCCGCAATGCCAGAGTCATTGCGCTCATTGGTTTTTGGAACAGAAACATATTTCAAACATTTCCTGACACAAATCCAAAAATTTAAAAGTTGCTTCCAAGTAACCTCATTTGGTGCAATACATGTGGTTTGGGACAATTTCATGCTCACTTTCAAGGTTATTTTTCATAACATTCAACACTTCCACATAACACACATTCACATCATTCAATACTTTCACATAACATTTTTTGAAAAAAAATTATTAATCTTTACAGATTCAAGGTCAAATATATTATCGAGCAGGTTTGCTATTGCCACCGATGGATGCAGATTATACATTTTTGCAGATATATTTTATGGGCAATTCACCACAAGAAGTAGATCAGGGTTGGGCACACAACAGTTTGGTGAAAATACCAGTTATGGAAAAACCGCAAACATTTTTGCTTCAATACAATGAATTGATTGCATTGTTTAAAACCATGCTGGACTGCGTGCCATCTGATAATTACAAAACTGTAATCATCACCGATAAGACCGAGGAGAACTTTTCAATGCACCAACAATCAATGAAGTCGCTATTGTCGTCTTTGGTGTAAATTTGAAGTCCCGCGATATCGTTCTATATCAGCGAAACGATAAACTGTTGTGTGTGTACGACACTCACCAATCATATGATGCGTTGCAATATCCCATTATATTTTGGTTAAGTGAAAACGGTTATTATTTCTCAATGAAGATAATAAATCCGCTTACAAGTGAATAGCAAATTTGTATTTTTTCTAATAAGATTAATTATTTTTATTGACAAAAAAATTAATTTACAGGCGCTAAAACGAACAAGAAAATCAGTTCAATGAACTATTTTATTTCTATTTATAATAGATATTCTACTTGTAATTCTAATTCTACTTATAATTATTTATAATAATAATATTCATATTGACTGATGGTTCGTAAAAATGAGGACAACCACATCATTTTACTTGAACATCAAAATAGAAATGTAAATAAAACCTCTTGACATTCATTGTGATTTAAAATTTAAATCACAATTCCAATAGTTTTTCACAAATTCACAATGTATTGAAATTTGGACAGAATAACGTCTGTCCAAACAACTAGTTACTTAATACAAAATACTTAATTCAGTGGAAATAATCTCTATAATATATATGTATATTATATAGTATGTATATTGTATAAAATGCATATATTTTGACTACATTGCTCAAAGAAATTCACAAATTATATTATGTAAGTAACTAATAATGTAAAGAACACATATAATCAATGTAGTTCCATTAATTTAGTTCTATCTTGTTTTTTACTAAAGAAATATGATTGCAATTTAAAATTACTTTTACATTTTAAAATTTATAAGTTTATATATTGAACAGTGTCTGTTTATTATAATTGTGATATTTCGTAGATAAATTACTATATATGTAAATCTAGAATGTAGAATTATTTATACTTAATATACCACCTGATTTTTTAAAAAAAATATTTATTTTCAAAATGGCCATTTTTGAAGCTGTAGATAATTTTTATTCAAATAGTAAATTTGAAATATAATTCATATACGTATTTACTAATACATTTTTTTTTAGAAAAACACATAGTTGGATCAAACATTTAATTAAAAACTATTGAAAAGTTGTTTGGATTGAAATGTCTTAAAATCATAACTTAAATTTGATAAAGTTAAACTTAAAACTTTAAAAAAATAATTACATTTGTTATTTACACGTAATTCTAGATTTTAGAATTGTTATTCTGAGAATTTTTTTAGGATTATTAGCATACCTGTATTTGTTTATATTATATATATACCTTAAAATAGTAGTTACAATATATGATGGACGAAATCATAGATTTATAAAATAATTGATAATTTTGCAATTATCTTTTAAATTACATAAATTATTCAATTTTACAATTATGTGATTTTTTTTATAATTTAGCATATGTTCATATATTATATGCAAATATTCCTATAAAATTCAAATTGTGGGTCTTTTCACACTAGTTAGCCGACTGGTATTTAACTATTAAGTCTGCTACTGATTGTACACAATATCATGCATCAATTACTTTTCATTTCAAAATTATAATCCAATATACATTAATTATGTAGTAATACGGTGTAATTATACTGTAATACGTATATTCAATACAAATACTAGATATACTAAATATACAACAACATTTTCAAAAAGATACATATTACATAATCACACTCCATATTTTTAAATTTCACAAACAAACAGCGTTTTATTGAATTAATAGATTATTATCTTAAGTAGCAAAAATAATTTTAAAAGTACAGCGAAAACAATTAAAAAATTTAATATTTAGGTTCTAATTTGGTATTTAAAAATTTATTTTTTGTCTTTTAGCAGTTTTTGATGTAAAATGATTAAAAATGGCGTGCATATGGGATATTGTAAAAAATACGATTATTGGTCAAAAACATATTTCAAAACTCCTTTTTTCTGGATGAGCAATAATACCAAAACAAAATTACTGATGTCATTTTTTGTAAATAATAGATGTAATACATGCAATATACAACGTACACTCTCACACACGTCTGCAATATATATATATATATATATATATATATATATAATATACTACCTAATATACACGTAGTAATATATATATCTATATATAATACTACAATATCCTATGTAATAAACAGTGTTTTATTTTACTTGTTGTTAGTCTTATGCTCTCGTAGGTAAGACGTCATCCATAATTTATGATTCAGACGCTTAAAACAAGTTTACTAACACATATTGATTTAATCAAAAACTATATTGCTAGTGAAATGTTTACTTAACTATTAAAATGATTAATTTCATCAGTTAACGGTATGTGTATAGTTTTATAGAAATTCTAGGCGATATTTTCTTATGGAATCAAGGAAAAATATACATTATCAAAATTAAGTTGTTTTCAAAATTAATATTGAAGAAATATTATTGAACTTGATATTGTTTGCGATTTAAAAAAAAAATTATTCATACTTAGTAAAACTTAGTAGAGTTAGAATTTTTGATTTTCGTTTAGTTAGCAAAAAACCAAAACAGTTGTGTGTCTAAATCAAACTAAATTGTTATGGGGTTTTTAAAGCCAAAAACTGGCTCTTTCCTAAAAATACATAAAAATAAATATTTTTCTTTTAAAAATAACTATATTGATATATTTTTTAATACAATTTGAATTAATTTAAAATTTTTAATGCCAGTAAGAGACCTATCATTATAATTAATTAAACATTCGTCGAAAACAGTGATCCGTTCTTCTCAAAGAAATAAGAACCAATGATGCCACGCTTACTAATTACACTCCAAACTATTATTTTAGAACTATGCTGTGGTCTTTCGTGTAAATTACGGGGATTTTTAAGGTTCTAAATTGATAATTTTGTTTATTAACCACACCATTTGAGTGAAAATGCGCTTCGTCACTCATCATCGAGAATGCATTGTAAATAGCAAGGTTAGGTTAGGCAAGTATAACAATACTTGCTATAAGTAATAGCAAGTATATTTTATGCAAAAGCAGCTCTTTATGCATAATCTCCAACATTTAGCTCTGTATGGTCACCATTTTGTAAGAATGTAACCCAAAATGTTTGTGTAAAATACGCCTAACCACACGATCCTTGAATTTCAATTCAGTATCGTAACGACGTGCAGAATGTGACAGGCTCTTCCACATTGCCTGCCTTACCCTCTCAACATTTTCCAGAGTTGATACAGTATCATAGTCTCATGTACATCACTGTTCTACTTTTCGAAAATGAATAAACCCATCGCAAAATGGTTTTATGAGTTGCAATTATATTGAAAATTTTACTTGACACTGGATACCAAAATGTAGTCAAAATTGTCGCTGCGTATTAATTATCGAATTGTTTGTTTGCTCCTATGTATTGTAGAAAAAAACGTTGTGTTCCAACGTCCATATAGGCATGATGGTTACTGATAAGTCAACGGCATATTATGAAGAGTTAATTGACACCCCACCGTTTTCTCTGCCATTTTTACACATCAATAAATATGACATGTCAAAACAGGTTTATTCTCCCGCCGTATTCTGTATATATTGAAATCATGATAATTGAACAATTACGACAAATGCGATTTGTTATTGTTTTGTACTACGAGTATAACGTATCCAAAATAAAAAATTTAGCTTTCTCTAACTTAATCAATTTCTACCAAACATCATTATTTTTGTTTTTTATTTAGTTGAATAATATGAATAACAAAATAATTACATCAAAAAATATATATTTTTAAATTCTATAAAGTAGTAATTACTATAAAATTTACTTAATTGACTAATTAAATTTAAAACTAATTAATTTAACTAAATTAAATATCCGTTATACATGTGTCTTTCTATAGTGTATTTGGTTACCTTAAAAAATATTTATAATGAAAGTAATTGGTACTCATTTTGATTTTTCCATATAAATTATATATGCAGTTCATATGTTAATAGAGAGTTTGTTGAATTGAAGTTTAATTTTATTGAAATATACCTTGTAAATAATAAATCATGAGATTTCGTGTAAAATGTTCAATACTTTCAGTATAAAATTCAATCGTTATAATTAAAAGACCCTTTGCTCCTTCATTTTTATTCATATAAAATGTAAAGTAAAAAGATGGCCTGATTTTCACTTGTATGCTTTCAAACTATTGTTTGAGTTATATTGAACTCAATAAATAAAATTGTATGTATTGTTGACAGATACTAAATCTATAGTATCTGCTGAAATCATTAAGGATGAAGTAAGTCCGTACTGGTCATTCAACGAGACTGCCGACATCTCCAAGTACGAAGATTTTGACCATAAAAAATTTTTGGGTACGTATTATTTTCATATTATATATATCTACATATTTAAAAAAAATATTACAGCTTATTCCATAATAAAAGTAAAATATTTATTACATCTACTCGTATTGTATTAAACATAATTATAACAATGCCTAATGTATTTACATATAAGTACATGATATATTTTTTATAATTTTGGGTAAAATATATACTTCTAATGTTTGTTACTAATACATAAAAATAACAACTCAATTCAGGATTTTAAATATGTTTGTATTAGGTTTTCAGCATATTAATAAAATATGAAATATAAAGATAAACTTCGTGATGTTACCTTTGCTGTGTCAGCGAAACTTGTTGACTAATTATTAGTACATACATAATATGTAAAACCATTAAACTAAACCACAAATGACTAACGAAAAAGAAAGTGAAACTATCGAAATCGTGTATCTTGCCAACACAACATTAATAATATGCTTAAGTATTATATAATAAATACATTAAATGTAATCGTATTATTGTAATATAGTATTGAAACTTATTTCAATCCATAATATTTAATTTAAAAATAACATTTGATAATTTGTTTATTTATTTTTAATTTAAATAAAATTTGTTTTTTATATACTTACATTATTTTTTTATATATCTATATTTATATTTATAATATTATTGAAAACAAATAATTTCTATAAAATATTAATTATATTATATTATTAATATTTAATATATTTTTATATATTTTAATTTTTCAATTAAGTTATTTTTTAAAATTTAATTCGTATTTTGTATACACAATTAATATGAAAGATTACAATAAAAATGATTTGTGGCAAAAATTATATTTTTTTCATATAAGTAATTGTTAAAAAAAATATGCCAGGTATTTTTTTAAACGTTTTAATTGACTTGTTTATACAAAGAATTCGGCAAAAAAATATTAATATTTACTTAACTTAAGCTGAAAAATAGTTTTTTATACTTAAATAATAACAATTTTGAAAATTAAATAATAATTTTTCATTACATTTCGGATATCTCTATTCAACTTACAACTGATGAAACACAATGAATAGAGAGAAATTGGTTTTATTGATTATATATATATAATATATGTAAAAAATGAATGGAATTCAAAGTATCTGTTAAAAATGATAAACACAGAGTTATATTCTAATGCACGTTTTTTCAAGTGCTTTTATTTGCAAATATGACGACAACGATGACGATTATTTAACATAGGTATTGCAAAAATATCACGTCCCGCGTATTGTATATTATAAATAAACACAACGTATGTAATAATAATAAAAATATTATAATATAATATTTGCTACTTCAGTGATTTAGCCAATACATTTTCAGTGCATCGTATCGGTTTAAGATAACTGTTTCCGTGAGAATAATATATTGACGTAATTTTATATCCAGCAGTGTTGTGTCTAAACTTTTCGCACGTATAATATTACAGTAGCCATCTCAAAACGAATTTTGTCTATTGCGTCTATTACATATTTTATCGTTTTACCGGTATCGTATCAATACAAAATCTAAAATAACCCTACGAGACTTAGTTTTAGCCGAGTGGTGAATATAAAAATATGTGTAATATTCTTTATAATAGGTCGATACGACGATAACAATCTGTTTTGAAATTATCGTCGGTAATATTACTTTTTACGAAATGGTAGACAAAAAAAAAATTATTGTTTCAATGTGAGAATATTTACGAGTAATTCAAAACTTGTTAAAACATGAATTAAATTTGTATATATAAGAATAAATATAATAAATTACTCGTATGATTAAAAAAAATGTATATCATTATATGTATAGTAGTATATATACACACTAATTATATGTATATATATATGTATTAATTCCTAAAAATGGAAATTTAACTGAACGCACGAGTTATAGAACAATAAGTTTCTTAACACATACATCCAAAATACTTCTCATCATCATAAAAAACAAAATAAGGAAAAAATTGAAGAGGAATTTGATAAAGATTAATTTAGTTTAAGACAAGGAATCGGTACAAAAAAAATTCTAGTATTAAGAGTGCTGATGGAAAAAAAGCTGAATGTAAATAGGAATACATTTATAACTTTCATTGATTTAGAGAAAGCTTATGATATAGTTAACTGGACCTTATTGATGAACTCTATGGAAGAAGCACGAATAGACTGGAAAGATAGAATAATTATAATGTTACTACATAAGAAACAAAGAATTTAATAGAGGTGAGTAAATATAATGCTACAGAAAAAATTAAAAGAAGAGTAAGACAAGGTTGTTCCTTGTCAGCTTATTTATTCAATTTGTTTATAGAAGGAATCAGAGACAATTACAAGAAAAATTTAAAAGAGATAAGTATAAATAAAGAGAAGATTGTAAAACTCGCTACCCATTCTCAATAAAATATTGCAGAAACATCAAATGAAAATAAATGCAGGTAAAATAAAAACAATAGAGATGATCAAAACAAAATATATTGTTTTAGTGAATTTGAAAATAGATAACAACCCAATTGATAAGTCAAAAAATTCAAATACTTAGGGAGTACACTAATTGGCGATGGTAGGTGCTTGGGGAAGATTAGCCAACGAATAGTTATGGCTAAAAAAGGATTTAAATAAAAAGACAACTGATTACAAATAAAAAGCTCTATATAAAAACGAGAAAAATAATTGCAAAATGCTATGTATGAAGTGTTATATGAAACATGAACCATTAATGAACAAGACAAAAAAAATCTGGAATCCATGGAAATGTGGATGTAGGAAAGATTATTGAAAGTTAGTTGGACATAAATGTAAAATAACATAAATGTATTAAACCAAGTAGAAGAAAAACGATTTTGTTAAGTTTCATAAGAGAAAGAAGTGGAAAAATGTGCGGGAACTTATTGAGGCATAACGCGTTTGTCACGAACAAATTTGATGGGCGGATAATTGGACATAAAGGAAGAAGAATATCAAGTAAGGCATATTTATATAAGTTGACAAGACAAGGCTGTTATCGATACGCAGACATGAAAAGATTGGCAATAAATAGAGAAAAATGGCGAATCAGATTTGCCATGACCAGACAAGGCTTTTAGTAGAAAGAAGAAGAAAAATAAATATAGCTATTATCAGTGCCAGATTTAGAAATGTGGAGGCCCTGGGCTTATCTTTAGTGGTGGCCCTATTTTTCAATTACATATATCTAATAATAATACAAGTGCATTTAATTTATAATGTATGCATTACTTTATAATTTATTGAAAAATAATATCTTATATTTAAATAAACTGTACTTAAATTATGTATATTATTACTACTATATTGATACTCTTCTAGATTTAGTCACCGAAATATCGATAGATAATAATAATTAAATAGCCTCAGTTCAATTATCACTAAATGAAAAATGAAAAACAGAAAACTTTATTCTAGTAATTGATCAACTAGTATCATTAACAAAAAAAAATAGTCACCAACGACATGATTTGTCAACATTTTGGTTTTTAAATAATTTTGAAAATGTGTCTTCTGAACTTCAATCTGCTTCAAATCATCTGGTAAGCATTTACACGAATCATTTGGAATTTTCACTTAGTAATGAACATATACATAATAGTTTTCTCAACCTTATTTTTAAATAAAATAATAATATATAAATATAATATAAATAATATAAATACAGTTATATATTATATAATATACTTATAAAATTAAAGAAAATATATCAATTGGAGAAGGTTGATTGAGATCATAAACAATATTGTAAATAAATGACTAGAATTTGAATATTTATGGATTTACGGTATTTTATTTGTAAAAAAGATAATGTCATCTACGTGTTTGTTATTTGAAATATTGAGAGATTTACTAAAAGTTCTAAAGTCTAGAATTTTCCGTTCAATATTACAACCAACAAATACATAAATCAAAATATTATTTTATAAAAAATAGTCAAATTAAAAATGACTACAAAAACAACTTAGACTGCAGAAACGATGAAGATGAATATCGTAATTACATAAAATAGCGTAATCAGCTTAAAAGTGTCTAACTCTACAAGTTAGAACATATTTTTATGATACTACGTAAATCTTATATTTTTTGAACCTAAAATGCAAATTGACACTTTTGTAAGTTCAAGATCTAGGGATTCAATGCTCATGCATTTTTCATAATTATGTATAAAGTGTTAATTAGTGTGGAGTAAAATTAAAATTCATTTTATGTCTTATAAAATTCAAATTATCAATTTAATTCTGGATATTTTCGTACATTTGTTCGATTTTTACACGCTTAATCGTGTTTCTAGTGCATATTTGAAGTCTTTTGTTGTTGATAAATAAATCTTGTAATTTAAAATTGGGATTTGCTTATAATATCAATTACAGAAAAAAAATAGTTTATATATATTTTATATTTTCAGTACTATAACAATTAATTTTAGTAAAACCTCCTCAACTTGATTCTGACACCGTCTATTTAAATTAATTTAATTGATATGAACTGGTTCGATAATACAATTTTATTCCGCGTTTTGTGTTGTTCTATATAATGAGTTTATTTTTTTCAAAATGACGAAAAATTCGAAATCGTCGTGAGTTACGTAATTTTGTTTCAGAATTTAAATTTTTTACGCTATCAACGATTTTGTTTTTTATTGTATAATGTGTAATGTTTTAGTAAATGATGACCAAAGGTTTTTGGTACTACAATATTTTAATATAAATGAATATATTAAAAATTCCAACGATTATTCATTAAAAGCCAAACAGCAATTGTTTCAAATATTACAAAAAATTACATTTTAATAAAAATATGTGATATGTAACTTTACTGGCAAATATCTCTCAACAAATTAACAATAAAACTTTTTGAGAATTTTTAAGAAAGTTTGATGTTCCAGATGAATCAACTTAAAAAAATTATGTTCCTGTTATTTACAATAAAAAAAAAATTGTTAATTTGTGACTACATACCCAGTGATATAGTGTTGGAGAATATTGTTGAAATAACTTCCATCGAAGGTCGAAATATCACAAATATCATAATTAAAACATTATAGTTAAATAAACCAGGACAAATATTTTTTCATTCAACCAAAATTTTAAGAAAAATCCAATGACGCAAATATATGTAAAATTCTAGAAGATCCTGTTCTAGTTTTAACAAACATCTCTAAAATATTATATTATTTATCACGGATTCTGCACTATACATGGTAAAGGCTGCAAAAGTATAAGAATCACCAAAATTATTTATATCACTCACATTACACATTGTACGTATTTTAGAAAAATATTTTAAAACATTAAATTTCGTAAAATTTAACATTGTGTTAAACACATTAACATGTTAACATTTTTTTTCATCGAAATATAAAAAAATTATTTGACTTTTATTAAATCACACTTTTTGAATTTTTAGTAGATTAAATTACTCAATAAGTAAAACCAGACATCTTATGAACAGCTACTATTTTAAAAATCAATGTACATAACATAAATTAATTACGTTATTTAACTAAAATTTTGAACACAATTTCCAAAATTTTGGATCATATTTTTTGTATTACTTTTTAGAAACGTTGCCTTATTACAATTTGCTAATTGTCGAAACTCGTGCTTTTTTAGATGTATATATTTATATTGCTTGCTTTTGTATATTTTTAGTAGAATAAAAGATTTATTTATTTATTATTTTTCTTTTTTTTTCTTTATTATTGTAATCAATTGAATTATTATCCATTGTGAATATAATAAATATTATCATGCACATTATATGTGCCTACTTATATTTAATAAAAAATGTAATTTATTATATACGTTACCTACTAAAATTACTCATAAAAATGTTTGGATATACAAACACCTTTTTTTTAGAAAGTCGTAAAAAATGTTTTATATTATTTAGTTAAAATTAGATATTTTTAATAGTTTAAATTTAACTCATTTTCATGTAGGAATTGTTTAAAACATATTTATGTATATAATTTTAAATGTACAACATTTTTTTCTATTTAATAATTTTTAAAATCTCAAAAAAAAAAAAAAAAAATACATAAATAACATAAATATTCAAATTTCTACACATTACTTATGAAAATAAATATAAACATAAAAACAATTATTTTAAATATTATGTTTGACAAATATATATGTTATTTTATATATATATTATATATATTTTATTCTACGGTTAATTTATTGTTTTTGTACATATACAACAAATAAAATAATTAATAAAATTACATTAAAACACCAATTTATTTAAACATAAATTTATATTAATCTAGTTTTTTTATGAAATTAATATATATATATATATATATATATAGGTGCATTATATAATGTGTTATGAATTATAATACAAAATATATATATACTTAAAATTACCAATTCGAATTAATATAATATAATAAATACGTGTTAATTTTACAAATAAATTTTGTTTCATTTATTTAAAAATAAACACACATATCGCTATATTCAAGTTACCAATCGATTACAAACATTTGAAAAATAATATGTTTTTTAAAACTACCAAGTTGAAAAAAATTTACTATCGCCATGTTATATTATTTAACAAGTAACTTACTGTTGCTTGTCAATAGACTAAAATATAATGGAGTTGCGTAAATGAAGAGTGAGAACCTACAGTCTTTTAAATGTAAAATTGTATGACTAAAAAAATGAAAGGAATCTATAGTTTCAATTTTAAGTTTGTCTTACCGTTCAGTCAAAAATATAATTTTACTTTCATATTCTGATTTCCAATTGAGTTTAAAATAAAAAACTATTTGGAGTAACACAAACGTGAATAATACTGTATACAAAATTTTAACTTTGATTCATTTTATAATTTTAAAACTAAAATTTACCTTTTTTTACCATGCCCAATTATGGTGGTGGAGTCTGTAACTTGAACCAACTATTCTTTGATTGTTCTCCCCTGTTTTATAATCGATTGAGATTTCAGCAACTTTTCTCCGATCTTGGTGTTGATTTCTCATACTCTGGTGTCTTTTCAACTCATAACGTTATCCTTATGAAAGATCTGATTATTTACATTATAAATGCTGGCCTTTCAATATAAAGCTATGAGTTTTATCTAGATAATACGATATTTAAAGATAATCAGAAAGTTGTAATATGTATTAAAATCATTGTTATTTATTTATTTTATTTTATATATGTATTTATTTTATTTTTTTTTGGGGGGGTCTTTGTTTTTATTTTCGTTTTTTTGTAAATTGTAATTGTTGAAATACAATAATTTTTTGTTAAAATCTCATTCATTAAAAAAAAAAAAATGTATGGAATCAGTATAAAATTTCAAATAAAAAACAAATTATACACAAATTTTAAACTATTTCTGAAACAAGCAAGTAATTCGAGTATCAAACACTCAATTAATATATTTAATAAATATTTTAGAGGACTATTTTTTTAACTTTTGTCCAGTTGTTTGTATTACACTACTACTAAAATGGTATGCGATTGTGCGATGAAGTTTAATACCATCATGTAAATTAGTAATTAGTGTTATATAATATTTTAAGTGCAAAAATAACATATAAATATACATTTAAAATGCTTTTTATAAAAATCGAAAAAATACTAAATGATAATTATGACTGGCCATTTCAAATAAAAGTTTTAAATACATTTTGTTTTGTAACATAATATAATTTATATATATATATATATATATATGAGGCTGGATATAATTATTTTGGAATAATACAGAATTTCTAGTGAAAGTTAAATTTAAACTTTTAAAGGTGAGCCAAACAAATATTAAATATTATTGGACTTTTCACGAAAAGTAATTTTCATAGCCGATAATATTTTAAATTATATAAAGCAAACATTACAATTACATCTAAAAAATGTCGGTGATTATCCAATAATATCCAAGAAAATTAACTTAATATTTTATACTTAATCAATTTCACGAACAAAAATTTTTGATCTTAGTGTTTAGAAAATCAAAACTGAAAACATTTCTAGTGGAAAGAAAATACAAAATTGTTTATGAATAATTAACAGTCATAAACATTAACAACAACTTTGTTTTATACATTTTAAGTCTATATGTAAATTTGCGCTATTGACTTTATGAAAGTAAGTACGACAATTTTCATAAGAAAATAATTTTTATTCATAAAAAAAAATAATGATAAATATATTTTTAATTATTGCGTAAAAGCTAGACAAAATTTAAATTGAAAATATACCCAGGAAAAACTTATAAACTTTTTAAAAAATGTTTGTTCAAAGGAAAAGTTACTCATAGTTGATAATTTATACTAAATTAAAAATACCGTTTAAACTATTTTTGTTGGAATTTTAATTTACTTTTTCCAAAATAACTATTTATAGTTTTAATTATTATATGTTTTTGTTATAAATTGGAATTTTTCATTAAAAAAAGTAAATTAAAAAAGCAAAAGATTTTCCATATATAGGCCATAAGTTGTCTTGATATTTATTTAATGCTATTATTAATTTTTTTTTTTTTAAGTATGCCCCCTAGATTTTCTAGAAAATTAACTAAGTCCTACAAGTTAATTTAACTGGACAAATTTTATAATAAATCAAAAAAAATGTTTGTAACACTATTATTTATTTGGAATTTTCAACTCTGAAATAATTTTGTGTTTATTAAAAAAAACATTAATTTATCTGTATAATTGTAATACGATCCTGAAATTTTATAACAATCCGGATAAATTATTCCATAAAAAATTGCATTTTTTATGTATAACACATAAATATATAAATTATTATATAAAATAATAATTTGTTTGTTTGTATATTTGAATGTGTATTTTTATGTTTTTTTTTAAAAGAAGTTTATTGTCATAAATTAAATAAATTATTTATTTTGTAATAGTATATTTTACATTGTACAGAGTAAAGATTCTATTCACATAAAGCTGAAAGAAAATAAAAAATTATTCATCAAACGAAAAAACTTCTAGTGTAATATTTATTCATTTTTTTTTTTAACGATATTAATATTTTTTATTCTATATCATTAAGGTAATATAAAATATCTGAAATGTTATTGTGGAATCGATTGGAAATATAACATTTGAACAATTCTATTGTATTTGTTATTTGGAACTTCATTAATTTTTATATTTTTTCAGTAGTAAAATTCCGTAATATTGGCAAAATATTTCACAAAGAATCTTGGAGAATAAATTCAGACGTTACGGTTGCAAACTAAAAATAATTTAATAGTATTTGAATAAATTTGTTTTAAAGTAATAAGTTATTGACCATATAGTTCAATGAATAGTTACAATTAAATAATTAAATAATTAAAACACTTAATTATATTTTATAATAATAATATTATTTTAGATATTGATAAAAATAAAAATATTTTCTTACAACTTTCTGCTTCAGGAAATGTATAGTTAAGGAAAATCATGTTGGGTTTCATAATGCAATATGTATGTAATTTTAGTAAATCACTACGAAATGGGTAATTAATGAGCTTGTCACACAACTACTATTTATTAGGGACAGTAATACGATCAATGTGCAATGCACATAATTGTTAAGGTGCTAAATACTTCTTGACGGAATATAAGATTATAACACACTATACAAATATATTATTCATAACTCGATACGCAAGTGATTTTTTGAAATGGAATTTTTTTTTCATATATTATTAGTTTACTTTATACAATGCAGAATTGAAATTTGTTTAAACTATAATTTATATACATATCAAAATAGTATGTTGTGTGTAAATAAACCGAACATGATCGGTAAATTCAAATTAAATCTAATAATCAAAAATTTACTGTAGAATATATCATGAAATTTATTGTTTCATGTCAAATATTAATAATATAATTATATTTTAAAATAACAATTAAGAAGGTTCATAATAATTTAATAAAATAAAATAGGATATTATGTATAGTAGTAACAAGTAGTAGTTACATTTTTATATTTTTTTCGCTCAATGTCCACCGTCCACGCGTTGAATATTATCAAAATTTGAATAAGATACATCTTATATTTTATAAATATAATGTAGTTAAAAGTGATATTTCCAAAATGAAACTGTTCTATTTTAAAAATTTTTAACTACCCTCTTAAGCGCTTTGGACGGCTAAAATGACAAACAGTATACTGACTTAAGAATTTCCTGACTAATTGCAATTTCCACACATCCAATGTAAGGCGATCGATATGTCAGAACGGTAAAAGAAAAAATACCTCGCTAAAAATTATTTTTTAAGTGAATGTCTAATACGTAAGGTGGGGTAGTTTGAAGATGAGCTAGTGAAGCGTGTCAGTGTCAGTGTGTGCTTGGTAGGATGTAGGGAAACTAAAGGAGACATGTCAGTGTTAATTTCACGCACTTGAAGTTTTCGGTGCGATGAATGCGAATAACGATTATTACGCTCGAGTTAACATACACACACACACTTATATAGAAAACACCAGACATAGACATAAACACATATATTCAAAGACAAACACATACACTGCGATAAAATTAATTACCACAAGCGCATTAACATACAGCATACCCATTCTAAACACTAGTACGCATGCGGGCGCATACATACGCACAATTATAATAATATGTACACGCATATAATATTTCATTTTTGCAATTGTTGTTTTTTATATTGTAGAACACGAACTCCACCTTGATGTGTCCGACCCAGTAACTGCCGTCGAAGACCAGCCTCCGGTCAAAATCCGAACCACCACATTGGCACCGTCGACGCCATCTCCCGAGCCCATCATTCACGTGGGTACGACAAACGTTACGGTCCAATTGGGAAGCACGGCATTGTTGCACTGTGAAATAGCAAACTTGTCCGAGAAAATGGTAAGTCTACATGATACTTCCGGTAGAAAGTTAGACGTGACACATCATTGTCAGGTTTGAAATTTATAAATTTAAAAAATAGTAGATGCAGTAAAAAATGAATACTATTAAATTAAACTAATTGTTACACTTTTTATGTTATTTTTGACTCTTCTAAAAATATATCGGTGGCTGATCATAATTGTAATTAGTATTATAATTGTATATTGTATTTTACAATACGCGATGCGGTGACGAAGACCGTAAACTAATTTTATGATTGAAATAGGGTGTTAGCGATTGGACTAGTCACGAGAAATATTTTCCACGCGTAGCTTTCATGTCACGCATACTTAAATTATACAAATACAAAAATCACTACTGCTTGTTGGTAAAAACACTTCCCGTCCAAGAAAATATAAGTTTAAAATATACACTCATAAACAAAATTACAGATAGAAAGGGTAGAGAATAATAATAACGGAGAGGAGTCAGTCACACGAGGTCTAAAAAAAAAAATATATATCCTCTCGAGGCGAGTTCTTTGACATACGACCGCATGCAAATACTGTCGAAATATAATATAATATTATATGTCCGTGGTATTGAGACCCGTTATATTACTTTTCGTTTGTTTTCAAACCAAATAAAAATGTCCTCAATGCCTGCAACCAGACGTTTTATTTTGCATACAATACTGTTTCGGCTCCGAACAGAAATTGCGGTTTGTTTGGGTTGAAACCACCTTAATACCACTGCCTCTACAGACAAAATGCTTCCTTTCAAATGCGCTAGACTGTGAAAATAATATTATAGAAGTTTTATAAGTCAAAAATACATGTTCTAAAACTATAATGATAATTTGGAAAATTATTCATAGAACTATTTGATTATATGGCTTTAAAAATCATAGCCAATGTTGTTACACTACAGAAAATTAGTAATACAAACGTACAATGGAAGATCACCCAAATATATATATATTCTATACTAGGGGTGCTAACCATTTCAACAAGTGAGCTACATTCAAAACTTTAGGTCTCTGGTGGTCGGCATCCATTTATTTAGATTTTTGGAGTGTTACATATATTTTTCATACCGTCAAGATAGAAGAGATATATATATATAATATATATACATACATTTTTAAAGTTTTTTTTATTACATGAATAGTATTACAGTATATATAATAATAAATTGAATAATTTTATTAAAAAAAATGTAATGTAAGTTAATTAGTATGACATCTAGCAGTGAGTTTCTGCAAGATTTGAGAATTTTGTATGTAATTAGAAATAGCTGCTCATAAACTAGAATCCATATTGTTTTTCATTTTTCACCAACATTTGTTCTTTAAGTATTTCATACTCGAAAATATTGACTCACATAGCCAAATTGAACCAAAAAATGAAGTTATACGAAGTGCTCTTGGTGCAATGTCTCGTAGATTTGGGTATTTTTGAGTACATGCATGTTTCAAAAATGTTGAGGTAATCTTAGTAGTACTGAATCATTCTGTTATGTTAACATTTCCAGTTCGAAAATCGTTTTATTAAGATCAAATATATTTAGAATTTCATTTGCTTTAATCTCAACATCCTCATCAAAATTGATTTAATCTAAACTATGCAACTGGCTAAATTATTTTAAAGTCGTTGAATCTCCTTTTAAATTCACATCGTAAATGTTGAATTATATTTATATGGCTTGTCGAATCGTAATTATTTTCTATATAATTGTTTGTTGTCTCTTGATGTGTAAGGAAATAGTGAAGATCACCATTATTCATTTTAATTTCTCATATTCCAGTTTACTAGAAAACGCGTTAAAATTAGATATAATCATTTTGTTATTGTAATAACTCCAAATAAATTCGTAAAAATATACGGCACATTGCATGTGAATAATTCGACAATCGAGTTATAACTGACAATGCTAAACTATTTCGACGACCACGGTAGAGAGTAGAAAAACACAGTCCGTATTGAAGATAAGGTTACGAACGGCAATTAAGGTAACCGATAGTGGTAAAATTAATTTTTATTACGATCGACCCATATTCATAGAAAGATTAATCGCGATCGACTGGTTGGCGGATCCCTGTTCTATACCCATAATTTAGCAATGAATTAGTATTTACCACCAGAATCACTGTCATAATGTAATGTTTATTTTATTCAATGAACTTGATTGAAATAATAATGTTAGTTGCATATATAAAAGGAGTAGATGATAACATATTCAAACAATTAATTCTCATATTATAATGTATGCGGTTAGGTTAATAATATTGTGCGTTTTCTCATTTTTAAATCGTTTTAACTGAAGATAGGCTTATTACAAAACTGTAAAAATTATTTTAATTATTATTTTAAAATGTAGATTAAAATAAAATATTTTAAATTTCCAGATTACTGTACTAATAAATATATATTAATCTTATATGTGCCTATATTTTTTCTATTTACTACGAAGTAAATACGATATAGATTATAGATTAAATGTATATTGTACAATTAGATTTGAATAAAAAATTATAATTTTTAAAGATAACGAATTCAGACGCATACTGTTTGTTTGATAATACATCTATATTTTATTGTTCCCCAAAAGAGTTTTTCTTAAAATGGATTAGAAACGACAAATCGTAAATAATTATTTATATTTCTAGGCATTTAACTTAAATATAATACAAATTAAAGTTAAAATTTGAAGTCTATACTATAAGAAGATTTCTATTGTATATATTTATATGTATATATTTTCATACTTCTGAAAGTATTAATTTAGTAAAAAAGCACCAGTGTGATACGGACTGCCATACTGCAGTTAGATTTAATAACTGCATAGATTTAAGTTGAGATAAATTAAAACTAAAAATAATTTGTATTTTAGAACAATATAGTTTTTTTTTAATATTGACGTAAATTATAACCATGTATTTTTTTATTTTAATATACTCTACATTTAATCATACCATCAAAACTATACTTTTAAATTCCTTAAGAATCATTCAAATAATAACACATATTTAATAACCCAATTGTTGCCTAATGAAAAAAACATTTTCATATATTTTTACATAATTAGATTACGTTGTGTGCATTTAAAATTATAATATCATTTGTACATCGTTTTATATTACAAAAAAAAAACAATTATAGGTAGAAGCGTCTTATAATTTGTAATACAAATTTATAACCTCTGTCACTATGAATGTTTCTTTTCTTATAATGAAAAATATAGATAAAAAATACAGACATGTTATATGTCTTCTTAAAAGCATTGCAATTATTTACTATACTTTACCATAATGAAATAAGTTGTTACAGTTATACATAATTGTTATTTAGATTTTCATCGTATTAAAAATACTATTTCATTGTAAAATTATATAACTTACATTGATATTAATTATACTTTTCAATAAAGTCATTAAAAACAAAGTTTCTTGGTAAAGTATAATATATTTTTTATTTTTATGACCATTAAACAATTATCAACAACAAGGCCGAATCTAGCTTTTTTTCGGTGAGGGATCCATAATATATTTTATATTTTTTCAGTCTTTATTATACTGAATTTATATTTTAGCATTTGTTTATTAAAAAAGTATTTGTTCTGTGGTTCATTTGCTGATCGTTATGATAGAATATATTAGTATTTATGCTAAAAGTTATGATTTATTTTTTATATTAAAAATGATTAAATATCTCGTATAAGATTGAAATGATTCCGTGGAGGGGTGTAGGGGGGGGGGGGTCCAGGCCCCATATATCTCTCCCATAGATATGGTCTTGATCATCAACAATATTTATTTTTTGTTACTGAATTAAAATATCATATGTCTTTAGCTAAATAATGATTATAATTTGAAATAATTATTTTAGTATTTTAATCAATTACTCTGTCCAATTAAGATTTATAATTTGAGATTGTATAATGTAAATATAAAAATTAATAGTTTTTTGTTACTAAATAGTAAAATATAAGATGTAAAACTATGAATTTGATAATTGTTAAGATTGTACAAAAATAATGTATAATTTACATTTGATTGTCGAGCCTATTCTTAATAACATAGGAAAATACTTGTAAAACAATAAATTATATTTAAAAAATAAAAGTTCCACATTTCCATAAGAAGTAACGTAAAATAAATATTAATAAACGTTTAATAAAATATAATATGAAATTATACATTTTCATTCAAAAACATACAAAATTTCAACTTATTATCTTTTACATAGATCAAAATAAACTTGGAACCGCCTGAATTCAGTGTAAATATTTTGAAGTCACTCATTTTCTGATCAACACAACACTCTCTCTAATTGAATCAATACATCTCTCTGGTCTTGAATTAACTTCAAACACACCTTTAGATACATTTCTAGTACCTTTACTGATTTACAATAGTATAACATTTTGTTTCTTTTTTCATTAGATACTTGAAACTCCTGTTATCTCGTATAAATAATAAATCAAATATGTAAAAGGAAACTTTATAATATTATTGACTAATTACAGTATTGTGTTTAATTTCAATAATTATTACTAAATGATATTATATATCCATTTACACGTGCAAATTTGAGTATTATAGTTTGAAAAACACAATTTTTCAGAGCCTTAAAAAAATGTATTTCACATTAAAATTCGTACCCATATAATAACAATAATTAAAAAATATGACAAACAAAAATTTATATTTATAAATAAAAATTATAATAATAACAAATATTTAACTAATTAGTTGACAATATTTATTTCATATTTAATTCATTATTAATCAAAATTCTCGAGAGGATGTTTTAGTTTTAGAATTCTTAATAATAACACTTATTCCAATATTGCATTATGTTGTTGAATAATTAAAAAAAAAAAAAACACTAATTTTATTCAATTTTTACTGATAATTTTGATTTATACATTAAATGTGTGCATTTTGAACAACTCGCGTGTATAAATATTATCAAGACCATTCGCATTTAATATTTCACACATTGACACAATAATAATTTAATATGATTTAATATGACACTTTTAGTTGACAACGATAACGAGCTTACAACTCGACAATTGCATCAGTCACAGATTTATAATATAGTTAGCCGTCATCTCGTAGATATACATATTTTTGTTTGAATCAATAACAATGTCTAATTAGTGATTGTAATTTTACGTAATACATAGGGAATGTATGTATTATATATACTACCTGATAATTTCAGGAATCTTGAAAAATGTCATTATTAAAATTATTTAAAATAAACCATTATATGTATAATGTATAATACCGGGTTATACACTTTGACTGTAACATATAAATGAGTAACAATTTTAGTATTAACTAAAAAACATTTATTAAAATGTATTATTTTCCTATTTTTAAAATATAAATATCATCTATAAAATAATGTTGGGGTGATAAGATAATAGTAGAAAAAATTACATATCACAATAAGAACATATATGATTGTAGTTTTTATGCCAAAGTGTAGGGTCTATTGATTTAACATTCCAACCTTTTTTAAATAATGATTTTATAACAATACTGTTTTTATAAACTCAATGCATAGGTAAAGACCTATAATTTGTTTGGTTTTTTAAACTTTACACTATTTACGTAATTAGAAAAGTTATTAAAATATATTAAAATATATTATATACATATATATACAAATATAAATATTATAATTTAGTCGATATTTTTATTTTTGTCAAAATATTATCATGTATTCTTTGTTCATTTTTTAAGTTAAATTTAAATCAATTAATTACTTTATATGAAACATTTATGTTTTAAGTGATTGTAGTAACATAATTTTTATTTCTTTTAAGTGAACCTGTCAAAAAATATTATTAATATTTTTTATTTTTATAAATACATATTATATATATACTAAGATTAATTAAAAATAAGAATATATATTCTTCTATAAAATCATTTATAATATTTATAATTATTTTTTAAGATTAAGTCAAAGAAATTGACTGACAAGATATGTATATAAACATTTTATGTTTTAAAAAATATCAGTGATTTTTTTTAGTATACATTTTATAAAAAATGTATTGTAGCTGTTGACATTAATTTATATTCAATAAAAAAATTCAAAAAATTATTTATAAATAACATTATATTATATTTATTTTTACAATTTATAGTATAAATGTACTATACACATAATATCACAAGCATATTCGTTTTAAAGGATAAACATTTATTTTGTTAAGAATAATTAGGTGTACATTTTTGTGGACAATTATGAATCTAAATCAAGCTACATGAAATGTTCAAAGAATTCTGCGAATTCCAAAGACGCTTGTAATATACGAGCCCCCACGGCTATGACTGCACAGTTAGTCGTGGCAGACCAACGATCATATACAAAGCCTCTTATAATTTTAATTTTTATAATTGTATTTTAATATGTAATAAACACTTAATATTTTACTCAACGATCAATTTCGTTTTTCAATTTCCCTTACGGTACCAGCAAGAATACAACAGACTTATACCAAATTTCCATCTACCAAAAAATAACAATAATTCTACTGCTTACATTTAAAATTATCCTCATGAATTATACTATAATTATTAATAAATTAAAAACATCAAATTAATTGTGTTTATGAAAGAAAATCTGTTGATTCAATTTAATTTTTAAAAATTCAGGCGAAAAATCATCCATTGATGGTTTCACATTTGGCCCATTCCTTCGCACTTCGTATTAAACACTTTTTTTGTTAATGATTGTTATATGCTACTAATTTTTAAATAAATGAAATATTATTCTTATCAGATATGATTGTGTTGACAGTATTTTTGAGAACAAGTTTTGGTTACCTACCTCATGAAATAATGTTATACCATTTTGTATATGTGTGTCAAACATTATTATTTAATATGCTTAAAGCGAAAAAAAAATATAGTATTTTAATGAGAATGTGAAATTTATGAATAAAACATAAGTTTTAAATGGCTGCTTAGAATATTATGTGGTGAATAAGTCTGTAAAACATTCATTATTTTACTCTAGACATATCTACAGGTAATATATAAAAGGTTTCCTTGACGTAAACCCTTTAATGCAGTTTAAAATTACTGAGGTATATAATTTATTTATACCCTTTAATATTCTTTGTATTCTATAATAGAATTCTATTATAGATTAACAAATTTCACTGCCTTATTTTCAAGTCATTCAAGTTTCAATGGAAACATATATACTATGGTCAACTTTAAATCATTTTGGAAACATGCTTAAAAATCTAACCAATTTGGAAATCGTGCCTGGAGGATACTAGTTCCAATAAATAATCGATTCAGAATTGAGGTGGAAAATTGAAATATGTAAGGTATTGGGAAAACCGTTTTGTATTCAAAATACTATTTGTACATATATTATTTAAATGCAATGATAAATCAATGCATTGAAATAACGACCGCTGTTATTTTTACCGAATTTGTTCTATAAATGTCCATGGAAAGAATGAAAAAAATCGACGAATAACAGCATTCAAGTATCATATTTTTATTTTTTAATGAATGAAAATGTCATAATGTTTTGCTATAAACAAAAACAAACAATGTATTTTATTACATATGACTATATCACATTCTTTGATTCGATCGTATTTTTAAAATTGATTTTTCAAAAAATAACGCGATAATTTAGAATATCCCGGAGACAAAAATTAATAAAATTACCAATATGTTATAATTTGTTTTTTTTATGAATAAAAACTGAAATAAGTTGAAAAAATCAATGATTGTTTTTTATTTTCGATTTTCTGTATAAACAATAAAATAAACTAATTTTATTTATATATTTCTACATAATATGTAGAAATACAAATATAAAATACAATTGATTTACAGTCGAATTCTAACTTGAAGTTGAAGAAATCAGTAAAACAATTCGATTTAACCAAAAATTCGAGTTATCCAAGTAAAATTAAAAAAACATTAGTATAAAATTAAAATAAATATGTTTTACACATGTACATTTATTTTTTAGTATTATGAATTCATTATTTATTTATACATATATGTATATATATATATATATGTATACATACATACTTATTTTACCATTACCATATTTTATTATTTATATATAAGTAATTTTTATTTGGCAATTTTTGTTATTGATCACAGAATGTGTAGTAAATTGTTTAATTTTATTAAATGCTGAAGAATGTTTATCACTGATCACTTGTTGATTTTCAATAAATAATAAAGAATAATAAAATATAAACTATTAATCAGTAACAAAAACATAAACAACTTTATTTTCGATAATAAATGTACATAGATACAAGAATAACTTGTGTATCATCGATTTCAAAAAAATTAGAACTTCGAGTTATTCACAAAATATTTGAGTTAAACACGAACTTTTTGCATTGTTTAAATAGGAAATTCTGAGAACCGTAAGAAAAAGTTTGAGATATCAACACTTTCGAGTTAATAAAGTTCGTTTTAACTAAGTTTGATTATATTTTGATGATGAAAATTTTTTTTTTATTAGGAAAATTATGTAAATATCCCAATATTATACTAATTAATACATGTGTTATATTATAATAACTTAAATATAACTTTTAAAATTAAATAAAAATATTTATTCGATAAATGATAAATACGTATATAAATATCAATATAGAGTATTTATTATTAAACCATAGACTTTTCTAATGTAAGAATGCCAACTAAAGAATCTATTTTTATATTATATTACTCTTAACTTCAAGGAATATGCTACCACAAAGTTATTTTAATAATATTCATATTATTTGAATATATAAAAACCTATGATTATTTTCAATTTAAATATCTGTAAGTTGACATTAAAACAATTTATTAAAAAATGAATATATTAAAAACACCAAACATTTAATACCCTCACGTCAAATGACTCTTTATAAATTTTCAAAAGACTACACACAATAAATATTTATACATCATTAGTAACTTGCACCTAAAAAATATTACACAAAAAGAATGCAATTCCCACAAGAACTATGTCAAACATTTATTCGTATTTGTTGATAAAATTCATTGAAATAATATAAAACCTAACGATGTGCATAATATGCGTCAATAATAATTATACATATAAAAATAATATAATTGTTTTATATAATATATAATTATATTATAAATTACAACTTCATTAAACTATTTATCAATGTATCATGAAAAAAAAATTTATTTTTAATAGGTGTCATGGGTACGACGGAGAGATTGGCATATCTTGAGTTCAGGTGTGTTGACATACATAAACGATGGTCGATTTCGCATATTTCACTCAGAGAAAAGTGATGACTGGGATTTAAGAATATCTCCTGTATCAAAGATTGACAATGGGACATACGAATGTCAGGTATTTTTTTTTTTAAATATTAAAACAATGTATTGAACTCAAAAAGAAAAAACACATTTTTAGAATTTAAAAAAAATTATATTTGTAAATTATATTTGTATTTTTAAGTATATGAATAATTTAATTGTTTGTTCAAATATTATTAAAATTGGATCAAGTAAAATAATAACATTAATTTTTTTTTAAAATCATATTGTTTTTTGTGAGTAACACCGAATAATACGCATAAAACGTGCGTAGTGACGTAGAAATGAAAAGTCTTGTTGTCCAAAATGTTTACGGGTATCTAAATACACAGGAAGATGCAATTTGTACGTGATTCATAGCTATTCATTAAATTTTTATCGAAATATGAAACAATAAATGCTGACATGTACATTGAAACATTAAAAAAATTAAAAGAAAAAATCGTTTCAAGAGAAGAGGGCAATTATGCTCAGGAAATGTGAAACTGCTGCATAACAATGCAACCCCACATTCAGCCGGAAAAACCAAAGCTTGATTAGAAAAATACAATTGGGAAGTATTGGAACATCCACCATATAGTCCTGATCTAGCCCCTTCGGATTTCTTTTTGTTTGATTCGTTAAAAAAACACTTGGGAGGAACTCATTTTCAAAATAAGGAAGAGCTCATAAACGCAGTTACTTAGTACTTCGATGGAAAATGTGCTGTGTATTTCCAAGATGGCATTTTCAAGTTACTCCATCGTTGGAAAAAATGCTTCAATTTAAATGGTGACTATGTAGAAAAATAGAAAAATATGTCTAATTTATTGTGTAAAAGTTTTAAAGTAATAAATTCATTTTTCATTATTCAATACATTTTTGTACCTTATTTATCGGACAGCCCTCGTACTGTAGCTAAATTACCTTTTAAATTATGGAATATGTGACAATATTTAAAATAAGGATTTCGTACAAAAATCATTTAACTAGATAACCCTAATTTTATTTATTGTTTTAAATTTGTATTTAATTATAATCATTGATTATAGTTTTAAAATTTAAAAACATAATTTTTGGCATGTCCTTGTAACCCCATTGATTGTTACAATTATACATTCTACATAGTTTTTACAAAATCTGTTTCAATCTATTTTGATTTGATATTTAATGTACTTTGTCTATCCAAATTTTATTTTTGATTATTATCATATTGTAAAATATTATCAATATATTTTTAATTATATAGTAAAGTTAAAATACATAATAATTATATACTCGGGAGATTATTGAATAAATTTTAAAAATAGCAAACAAAATAAAATAAAGTTCATTATTTTTATAATTTTTTGAAATAGATTTTTACTATTAAGTGTAATTAAGCAAAATTGTTTGTAAAAATATATTTGTTATACTTTTTAATTAATTTAATGCCAAATAATTTATTTAAATACGGTAATATGTATATTCTAGTAATTCATTAAATTATATATTACAATTGAATATGATATATATGTGTACGTTAAAATATGTATCATATTATTCGTCTCTATAGAAAAATAAAATAAAAGATCCATACTTCAAAAGCAATAGAAAAAAATTAGTTATATTATTATATTATATTTAAGCACAAACGTGTATATATATACTTTTTCATTTATGGGATAATTCTTTACTAGATTAAAATAAATACGTTATAAAATGAACAATTTTTTAAAAATATGACATATTTTTCATTATTTTTGACATGAATGCTCAATAGCTACACGAATACATACAAAAATTAAATTATTGATAGTTTTATTATATCAAAAAAAGTACATGATAGATCCTTTTTATTTCAAATAATTTAGATTGTTCAGATATCTATCTATACATTTCATATATTTGTTCTAGAAAGTAAAATTATTTTATATGTTTTTGGCCTTTAAAATTCTTTCGAGAATTATTTAAATAAAATTAAATCTCAATATAAAATTTAATAAATATCTATGCTATAAAACTTATGAACAATGCCTGGGTAATGTATACAATGACAAATTGTATTGGTCAATATGTAAAATTATGCACTTCGCTCGGGCTTTGTACAGGATGCCCAAAGCACAGCGGGCAATTATAATAAAAAATAATCAAACAGCTTTTTTTTAAGAGTATTAAATTATAATAAAGACCAAAATACACCACAAATAATAATATTTATGTTATACTATTATTTGTTTTCTATTAATCTATATTTATTTTTACAGATTAAACTATCATGACATTTAGAAGTACATAACTTTTCTGCAGCCCTACATTTGCATTTGCTAGTTTTGCATGTTTTTTACAGTTTTAACAGTTTTTTTACTTTTATCATATCCTTGACCGCCAAGATTTGAAAATCTTCTAGCCACTTCTCTTAACGATATTAATATATTAAATACCATAACAATCTGGATCACTTTTTGCTTTATCAACATCTGGTATTCTAATTTTGACAGTTTCACCAATTTTTCCTTTGCGAAGTCGATTTTCTGAGTTATTTTTCATTTTTGAAACCTGAAGTTTCAAATTATGTAACGATCCATTTCTTTTTCTAACAATTGTTTCCCGTCTTGATCGAAAAACATCAGCTGATTTTTAGTAAGTATTGATGTTTATATTTGATGTTTAATATCATTACACAATTTTAATTATAACATCTCTTACCTTAAAAAAAAAAATCCAAAGCACTTGACTGTATTTAATATACTATTTATATTTAAATGTCAGTTATTACTTGAAAATAATGTGATACACCCAAAATAGTGGTCTATTTGAGGACTGAATTATGTCAATATAATTATGTCTATAAAAAATGTCTATGAACATTTTGTTATAGAACATCTAAATATGTGCAATAAAAAAAGGAAAATACTCTAATAATAAATATAAATATTATTACTGTGTATTTTATTCAAAATCGTATTTAAAATGAAATGTTCAAGTATATGTTGAAAAATACTAGAAGTTAACTTAAGAGTATTAAGTTCTATTCGAGCTACATTTAAAATAAAATAGCCAATTTTGCAATTAAATTGAGCAGAGAGAATGAAATCTTAACAAATTTGATTTTAAAATTGTTCAATGGTTACTTTTATATTTTTATTAGCTTTGATAATTATTAGTATATATACATGTATTATATTATACTGCTCTTAAAAAATGTATAGCATTAGATGTCCTACATTCAATTTGCATACATATAATATTATTGAATATTTTTGTTATTAGATAAGTTCAAAATTCAATATATTAGAATATTTATAATTATTAAGCATAAATTTAAAGTAAAGCTAATTATTTTTATCTCAAATACAAAAAATACTCAGAATATTTCAGTTAATTCAGAATAATTATTTTTGAAACGAATAAAACAGCTAAAATAACGTGTATTAAATATAAACATGTTTTCGTTATTCATTATTTCTTTGTTAAGTATTTATTGTAAGTTGCTAGAGAATTCTGTAAAATTCAAAAATTTACATGCCTAAAATATGCCACATACTACAATTTTGGACTAATTCATGAAAAATGTTGAAAATTCTTTCTACCTGATTTTTTAATATGAAAATAGGTAAAATAATAATAACATTTATAAAACTAATTATGTATATATTATTCATACATTCTTTGATTTACTAAGAATTTTATAATTACAGAAATTTTCATATGAATGTGTTGAAACATTCATGGATTTTTAATTGTCTGACAATGTTTTCAGATATATCCATGTGTGTAGTTTTGGGCTGACGTTTCGGACTCATTTCAGAGTCCATCCTCAGAGCGTAGTTACTGGTCGATTATACAATGTATAGTTACAACACTCGACAATATATGTGTCAGTATAGTTACAACACTCGACCAGTAACTATGCTCTGAGGATGGACTGTGAAATGAGTCCGAAAGTCATCCCAAAACTACACACATGGATATATCTGAAATCATTGTCAGACAGAAATTTTCATGTTTAAAATGAATAAATAAATTTTATACTGGCGTTAAATTAAAAAAAAAAAACATCAAATAAAATTAATACACTTTATTTAAGGATTTTTGTATAAGTCTACTTATTTTATTTAAAAGAATAATTGTAATCTAAAAATATTATAAAGAATATAAATACAAATTGTGCGTTTTCACCTTTTTAAAAAGTATTTTGAATATACTATTAATTAGTTGATAATAATAATACCAAATTTGATATCCAAAACATAATGGAAACTTAACAGCAACTTATAAGTAAAAACTAAATATTCTTTAAATTATTATTATATAGAAATTTTTTTGTTTTTGAACTGCTTTTAAAACAACTAAACATAATAGTTTGAAACATAATTATATATTTGTGTTTTGTTTTACATATTATACTTAATGTAAATATATACAGACACATTGTTACACAGAAATAAATGTATACAAATTTATTTTTAATTCAGAACAAATATTTTATGATTACAAAACAATTATTATAAAGTATTATTAAAATATCTTATTTTGTTAGACAAATATAAATTTATTACAATTGATTTTTAATGTATCCTCTGATACCGATATTCAATATAGCATTCAAAATGATCTTTGTTGAGTGTGGTATATATAACTTACATTAATATACAAAAGCCTATTATTAACTGACGCTGGAATATGTTTTGTATAATAAATAGCAAATAATATACATAAAAAACCGAGTTTTTAACTTTTTAAATAAATAATGAAATACAAGAAACTAAATAAAGTTTTCAAAGGTTTATTATTTCATTTGAATGCTATTTGAAATTATTGTTAATTCTCTCTAAATATAATGTAACATTTTATAAATGAAGATTTTATATGCTTATAAATCATTTTTAGAAAAAGTTTATATAGAATTGATATAATTTCGGGAAAAACTAAAAATGTCATAAAATAGAATCAGTTATTTTAAAGCAATATTCTACAGAGATTTACTGCGCCATTGAGTCAGAAGTAAATTCAGTTTACTAACCGTTGACATAGAAAATTATTTGATCAAAAACTTTTGATTTTCTTCAACTCAATACACTCGAGATAGCAGTTTGCTTCTCATTATTAATATAAATTAAAAATATATGCTATTTTAAATTAACAAAAGTATTTTCACTAAAATTTATTATGTTCAATAAACATATATTTATTAGTAAAATATATATATATATATATAATATATATATATATATATATATGTATACTTAAATAAATATTTTTAAAAAAAATACAACAAAGGAATAAATTATTTAATAAATTTATTCATTTGTTGTTGTATTTTATTTTTGTTTAAACCTGATGATGACTTTTGTTGAAACCGGTAGAAATAAACACACTTATACAAAAACTTTTATATGTTATTTTTTCTTTAATCAACGTAACACTTATTGGCTTTTTTGTATATTTATGTACATGTATATATTTATTTATGCATATATATATTTATTTATTTATTTATTTATGTACAAGTATTACTTATAATTTTTATTTTTATTTCTATTATTTATTTTTTGCATATCTTTTCGTAATGTAATTATTTTCAGTTTTAATAAAATAAAAATAAATATCTAACTAGGAAAAAGCTTATGTAAAATAACACATATTACATATATATATATATATATAGCTGATTCTGTTTTAAGACATTCTTAGCTATTCCCAAAATTATATCAATGCAATACAAACTTTTTCTAAGAAATAATTTATAAGCTTATAAAATCTTCACTTATAAAATGTTACTTTGTATTCAGAAAAAATTCTCAATAATTTCAAATAGCATACAAATAAAATAATAATAATTGTGGAAACTTTATTTAGTTTCTTGTATTTCATTAATTATAAAAAAGTTAAAAAATCGGTTTTTATTTATGTTTTTGCTATTTATTATACAAAACATTTTCCAGCGTCAGTAAATAATAGGCTTGTGTATATTAACGTAAGTTATAAACACCACACTCAACAAAGATATACTAATTTAATTTATCAGACCCATGTGAATTATTTTGATATTTATATTGAATATTATTATTTATATTGAATATTAAAAATAAATTGTTATGCTTTTATATTTGTCTAACAAAATAAGATATATTTATGATACTTGTACTTTTTTGTAATCATTAAATATTTATTTTGAATTCTCAAAAGGAATATAATGATAATCAATATCAAAAATTATACGTGTTCCATTTTTTTTCTGAAATGAGATAAATTATAAACATTACATTTTTTTTTAAATTGTAGCATACTAATTCTTTAATTTTTGATGGACTAATGTCTTTAGAACTTTAAGTCTACTAAATTTTTGAATACGCAATTAAAACTACAATTTAACGATATGTATTTCATTGATAATTAAAATATACGAAGATAAATAATATTTTATTGCGGGTATAAAAAAATAAACATAAATTTTAAATTAAATCGTCAGAATGTAGTATACGGATTACGGAGTTAATGAATATCTATTTAACTTAAACTCTAAAGGTTTGGTATATTTATAATATTAGCATGACAAATACTTTGTCGTGCACATATTTTGATCATTAATAGTCGACTAAAATATTTTACATTCTGTCATATTATATTTATCAGCACATATTTAATATAATGATGTGTTTTCTCGCCCAGCTCGATGTACTAAAGAAATTTCAATTTATTATGCATTTTTTCCAAGTCACTTATAGTAACATCGTTTATTAAATTTTACGTAGGTCTTGTTATAAATTGTGTGGAAATATTTTCAATTGAATTCAAAAAAGTAACCACGTACACACATTACATGTATATCAATGTATAATTTGCTTACTTGTATTATTAAATTTAATTAAACAATTATAAATATTTTCAAATTAATCTTAAACTTATGGTCTATCTTTCATTCATACAATTTTCGAAATTGTTAAATATGCAAAAATGGTTTTTTATATTTATTATTTATATCAACAAACAATGTTTTGAATTAGTGTTTTTTAAATACAATGATATTTGCTATTGATAAAATAAAAATAAAAAACAAATATCTACTTCACAATGTTGATAAATATAAATATTAGAAAAGTAAGAACATAATTTGTTATTTAGGTTATTCAGCATACAAATAAAACTACTTTACTATTCAATTTGCAAATATAGATGTTTGATGTGTACAGATAAATTACAAATTAACGTATATTTGAGTGATTTTTGCAAAAATATATTTCATATAAATTGAGATTACACATCTGTTTAGTCAAATCAAAATAAGAATATATTATAATAACATAGATTGATTTTAATAATTAAAATGGATAATAAACTTATCTTGTAAATAGTACTGTTTTTATAGATTTAGTTTAGAAATAAATACATACAATTTAAATGAATGTGCATTAATAATAATATTTACTGAGGTTATTTTTTGGAGTTTTAAAACAATTTTAGCATAAGGAGTAAAATGTATGTGTCTCTTCATATGAGTAGATATTAAATGTTCATTTGATTCAATTAAATGTTACTTTTATCACAATATTTGAGAGTATTAATTTGGATAATATCGATATTCCAAACACAACATTTTCTAACAATTTGTATATTTAAAATATTATTAGAATCTCAATAACTTTGTTAAACTTGTACATATCATTTGACAGCGCTATTGTTAACCAATGTTCATTTATTTATTTATTTTTTTGTTTTATCGTGAAAAATATATACTTAAATCAGTAATCTACTTGAAGTATGATTAGCTCAACTTCTATATATCATTGGCCTTTATGATTTTTAATTATAGTTGAAATATACACGTTTTATACTCGCATATTCAGACATATATTATTACGAAATTTTTAATTGTATATAAATGTTTTATATTACTTATAGAACATACCCCTTTTCAAACTTACAAGATGCGAGGGGATTTATTAATTGATAAATATTTAAAAAAAAATAATATAAACACTTACCATACAATTATTTGATTGTGAGGATCTGGTTATAATACACTTCAAAATACTATGATGATAAAATAATACAATGAACAGAATCCTATTGGAACGACTCTATTAATACTAATTAAAAGGTTGATATTTGTCACATACAAGAGTTCTCCAATCATCTTGTGCACGATAAGACAATATGCACCATTTCAATGTTAACGAGACATGATCACGAACCGTAAAATTTTATGAAAAAATTGTGAATACAATGGAGTAAAAAAAAAAAATAAATAGAAGTACGCTTTTGAAAAATATGCCCACATTTTAAAAGTACCAATTATACTCATGAAATAAAATTATTATGCTCAAACAATATTGTTAACTGTTAGTGTAGTATCACTGAACGCATCGTTGTCTGTTAAACAGACCATAAATCAAAAAACGTTTACCGATTTCTATTCGCTCCAAAAACCGTGCAAAATATACGTTAACAAAATTTAATATCACGGCGATGTCTTTTCAGACGCAAGTACATTTTACTTTTTTCCAGAAATTGAAATTTTTTATGAATAAACCTAGAATATAACGTGTCTTGAATTCTTCAATTTTAAATTGTCTTAATTGTTATAATTAGTAATTATAATTTATAGTATTCACATGTTTTGCTATCATATTAATCTAATGAATTATTAACTGTTGAATCTAAATTAGATTAAATTTATTCGTTTTATATAAGTTCAAAATATTTATATTAAAGATAATAATGCCATTACAATGGTATTTAAATTATTCAAAATAAAATACACCGTTTTTTACAATTATTTAAAAATAATATCATTGTAAAATTAAAAAAAAGGCATATTAATTTAACATTTTCGTTTGTTGATTTTTTTAAAATTTAATTACTTACAATCCAATTAATATTATTTAAAAGTATTTGTTTTATTTTCAAGTTGGGAATTAAATTTAACAGCGTTGTGTAAAATAAAAACCAGGAACATAAAATAAATTTATCATATTTATTATAGAAAATCTAGGAGTATGATTTCTTAAAATTACAATATTAATATTATAAACTATAGAGCACAATATGAAACTTGATAAAATATCACATAATTATTTATTTAAAGTACCATCTGTGTTTGGGTTCTTTTCTGAATAAGAATTCGTCACTAAATTTTATTAAATATTCATAATAGAATTGATGTAAAACTATTTATTATATCAATATATTTCTGATTTTTCACCATATAAAAATTAATTTAACTGCAAAAATTAATAATTTAATTACAAATGTCGAATTTCACATACTTAACAATTTTGTTAAAACATATCTACTTAGTATCATAACTATATAAATGATAATATCACGTTAGAAAGAAAAACAATTCATACACATTTTATTTTACTATAGCCTACATACATACATTTAAAAATATATAAGTATTGTATTTAATTTAAGAATCTTAATTTATTTTATTAAAATAAAATAAAGGATAAATTATGTATGAATTGTTCATTCAGATAATATATTGTTTTTAGAAGATATAAATTTATTACTTTTTAGTATACTATCATTATATATATATATTTATACATATTTATATTAACACTGAATATGGCACTTTTAATTTGTATACGTTATATTAAATATATTTTAAGAAAAATTTCTTTATTCAATAGCAATATATAGTCTCTTAGATATTCAATTATATTAATTTTTGATATATTTAAGTTATTGTTATTAATATGAATGTTGATATAAGATATTTTTCATTATATATATAAAATACGAAAAATGATATTTATTTTACATTTTTTTTAACGAAATCAGTTATCGTAATTTTTTATTAAGGAAGTAAATATTCTGAACATCTAATATGTTCAGATATTTATAATTATTTTATTATAATTAAGTTGCAATACTTAAAAAAAATGATTTCACCACTTTTTTGTTAAATTTTTAACTTTTAACACATCACAATTTTTATGACTTTAGAAAATATAAAATAAAATAAGAGCTCAAATCTTTTTTCCTAATAAATGGTGATAATTTATTTCAAAATTTTAAATATAATATAAATTTAACACATGGGCAACCTTTACCGATTGCAAAATTATTTATACTTATGAAATGAAAATAAATATTATATTTAATGAATCTATTGATAGGATAATAGGATAATATGATTATACAACAAAAATTATTATGTAAAATGTAAACATTTCAAACTCAATTCTTCCACTTCTAATCACGTTATTATTTGCCTATATTTGTCACTCAAATACCAAAATTTAAACCTAATTAATTTTTTTAATAACAAATTCATTTTTATTCGGATTAGTTGTTAGTCGAATCGTTAGTATCAGTAATTATTTGTAAAACTCGTTACAATATATTTCGTGTAATATATTATATCATTATCTAATTACTAAATGATAAATCCGTTGATTGGTATTTATGATATTCACCGTGAGATTAATAATATAATACGTAAACTGTCTAAAACAAAGAGATATTTTCAATTCCTTTCTATTTGGATCATGCACGTTTCACAATGTGTTTATTAAACTAGTATTATATACAAGTATAATACATTATATTTTATACTCAATTTGACTGAAAAAAATTATAACTAAGCAAATTGTAATATTTAATTTTCTTTTAAGTAAAAAAATAATGTAATTTTAATTTAACTATATGGAAATATATCGCAAAAATACAATAAGAAAAAACGAATTTAAATAATAATATAGACATATTAGTTTGATGAAATGTACAAAATAATCGTATAATTAAACTGATTTTACTTTTTTTTATTTATGATATATAATTTTTTGATATTAATTTAAAAATACTTAACTGAATTATGTATCATTTTAATTATTGTTAAAAAACAAAACTTAAAAACCGTTATTTTATATAGACGATTATATTTAATATCTATAATGATTTTTAAAAGAGCGATTTCGAAATTATTCATAATATTTCATTTGTAAAAGAAAACTATTTAGTTACGTCTTAGTAGATATATGACTAAGAAAGCACTAAATATATATTGTGAAATATTTTGAGAGACAATTAATATAAAAGTATAAAATATTTGAAAACTACGGATGTAAATAATAATATAAAGATTATTTTAAAGAATATAATGTTCATTTTTTACTTAATAAGTTTTATGAGAAAAAGAGTTGGAAAAATGCCAAATGTTAAATTTGTTCATATATTTAAATAAATGAAGATAAATAATCGTTTGAGTTTCATTTTTTTCCTTTTTTTTTTTTTTGGAGGATGTAAAATTTGATTCTACATTTGTGAGTTATAATGTTAAAAGTTTTTTGAATATATATTAAGTTATGAAATGTTATCTCCATTAACCTCCACTTGAACAAAAAACTCCTTTAAACTCAAAATAATATTTACATTATAGATAATACAATAAAACGTCATTAAACCAAAAATATAACTTTTATAAAATTATTAACGAAAATAATTAAATAGTGTTCAATATTATAAGCTATAAAAAACAAAAAACTAATTAATTTTATTAATGGTAAGAATTCTAATTTTTGAGGTAAAACCGAACCCGAACCGAACTTATTCAAATTTTAACGAACCCGAATCAGACCGAGCTATTCAATTTAGATATTGGCCCCGAACCCGAACTTCATACAACTTCAAAGGATTTAATTTAATTTAAAACATCAAAGTGTTTTTTAAATTTTTAAGTTAATTAGCCTTAATAATTAGTTATTAATTCATAAAATGATTAATATAGGCATTTAATATCAAAAACCAAAATAGTTAGAGTAATAAAAAAAAATTGAGTATCGAAGGACATATTTGGTATAAATTTCATTTTTCTTGGTTTGATATTCGATTCGAACTATTATGTGTTTGATTTTGTTCGAATATTTCCAATTACAAGTTTAATTTTCAAACCAAACTAAACTCCCTTGCTTCGTTTTGGTTGGGTTTGAAAATCGAACAATTTATAACATCACTAATTATTTTCAATTAAGATATATGAATGTCAAAATATAATGTTTGCTTATTTGTACGCAAACCTCATCAAATGTTAAAACCATGAATAACCTTTTGAGTTGAATATAATTATTTCCAAAAACTATATTTATTTCTCATTATCATGAATATCAACCTTAAGTTTTTACAATGATTAATTAAAAAAACACAGTAGATACTTTAAAAAATGTACTATGTAAATTCTTAGCTAACCAATATTATTGTGACTAATTTTTCATCAGTTTTTCAGAACTTGTTTTAAGAGTGTTTCACAGCTACAAATGTTTAACGCATATTCCTCTATTTACAACAAAAAGTAGATAACTAACAAAATTTCACGATAGAATAAAGTTGTGTAAATATTAGGAAAATGGTGTTATAATAAATATCTTCGTCGGTCGTTTAAGTATTAATCAAATCCGAAAAAATGTCGATTCAATTTTATCAACCGAGTAAAAGCAAGATCTATAAAATGCGGATCGGTTGTAAAGGGTCTGATTAAATACCGACACGTCGCAAACTAACTTCAAACTTTGTGAAAGGCAAATACATAATAATAATAACACGTAGAGTAAATCGGTTACAAATTCTTAGTTAAATTTTTTCCCCATTGAAATGTATTCGATTTCATTATAACTAAAATATTCTTATACAATGTGTAGTAAAACTTACAATATTTCGCAATTTTTTTTTTTTACTCAATGTCAACACTATTCTAATTATGTAATTACAATTTACTTTCGAGTATATCTAAGGCATCATAAAATTAAAATATATCGTATTTAGTTTTATATCAATTATTAACTGTTTCCTGCAGTTTGAAATTTGTATGATATTTATACGTTGTTTTTATTTCATAATTTTGCAAGAAATTTTTCTACAAATTTAAAAATATAATTATATTTTTAGTTGTTGTATGATCTTTATCTTTACTGTCTTTTATTGTTTTATTTTAAGTACGTTCCACAATTATAATTATTAGATATACTGAATTCCATAGAAAATATTATGGTAACTCAAAATCATTTTAAGACACAATGTTGTACATAGTTGCACTGTGCACTAAAATGTAACTAACATTCATAGCATTCATTTTTAAATAAAGATATTTACATTGATATTTTATATAAAAAAAATTATTATTAAGTTTATTGCACACATATATATATATAATATTATGTAATAACAAATATCATATTTTTACTAAATCTTCCTTATATTAAAATAGAAACGTATAATATTGTTTCTTTAATATTTAATTAGATTTTTAATATTATTTTAGAATTTGTAATTCAAAACATTTTGAATCATAAATAAATAGATGGTAGAAATTATTATAAGTTTTGTATACTTAAATATAGTTATCAATATCTTTCATCAATGAGTGGATTACATATTTATTACTTATTCATCGATTATTATAATTTAATATACAAAACTTATTATATTTTCAATCTTTTCATTTCTTTCTTTAGTATTATTATAATTTGTTTTATAGAAATCTTAACTCGTATAAATAATTACTTTATATCATGAATTTAATATTATAATACTTACTCGAATGCATGTTATTCGATAGTTTTCTATTAGATATTAAAGACATATGAATTTGTTAAATCTTTAAATAATAAAATTTTGTATATTTTATATTAATTTAATTTACCTGAAATAGTAAATAAATGCAATAAAATGAAATACATTTTAAACGAATATAACACATCTTTATCAATAAATGTATAATAATATTACAATAAATATCATATTTTAAACTTAGATTAGATTATTCTCTCATTTAAAATGTATAATTAATGTTTTATTACTGTACTCAATATTATTTATGTATATAACGTATGTATCATCTATAGTAGGTTGAGTATTGATAAATGTCCGTTATTTTTTAACAAATACGTTTGTTACATATCTAACAGTGATTTGCATAATATGTGTAAACTGATATTACTAAAATATAAGACTTGCATATAAATAAAGTGAACGTACTTAAATAATAAATTTAACGTAAATAAATCAATTTAATACATTTAGACTATTATTTATTCAAAATGTTACGTTTGAAAATAAAACGGGGAAAGTTACGAGTGCATGTAATACCTACACGATGCGACGGTACAAATTATTATACGATAAAAATGCAGACATTTAAGCTAGGATGGTAACTGGTATAGCATTTTAAATGGTAAACATCTGTAATATGTAACAAACTATATTACAAAAGGAAACAAATGAACTTGGAATATCATATCTATGTGAATTCTAAAGTGTTCATATATTTATTGTTATGTTTTAATTTATAGGATATTATTCATAAAGTATAACTTATTGTTTTTTCCACACACTCATCTAAAAAATAATACAGATATAAAATTATACAAGATTATTATTCTTGTATTAGTATTACAAAACTATAAAAATAATAAAATGTTTATAATGTGTGATTTCAATTAAAAATAAAAGTACTTAGTTATTATGATGAACATAGTATTAACTGAAATAAAATAATATTTTTGTTATATTGTATTTATTTTCATAAAGTAAAAACTATAATATTACAATTTATTAGTCGTCTAAAATGTTAACAATGTTTAGTAATTCTAATAAAAAAATAAAAGTATTTTGGTACAATAAAGTTAAAAATATTTCTTCATCTAATTAAATGGTTGTGATAATTTTTCACTAAAATAAAGTTTCCAAGCCTGTGTCGTTTATAAAATAAAAGTTATAGTTACGTAAAATAATTAAATTTGTTAATTTGGATGGTTTGATGGGTTAAGCTCGTCAGAAATGTTTGTTTTGCGTTTTACTGGGAAGAGATGTGTATCGAAAACCCTCAGATGATTTCACAAATATAGTTAAATGTCTGTTCAGATTAATTTCAACGTCGTACGTCACTATAATAGTATAAGGTCCAATGATTCTGTTTAACAATTGGATAAAAAAGGGCTTACAAATTGTTCTGACTTGTGCATTTATATATACAAAATGCCTATATTCGGAACGTATCAACACAAAATACAATCACATGGGTTTACATTATAATATGAGTAAAATATATTTAATTGTTTATATTTATAATTATAGTATGTAAAATTTAAGGTAATATATTGGTAATGTATAAGGTAATTGTTTAATTTGTCAAATAAATGTAATCAATTTATTATTTCCATAGCATGCGTAAGTCAATAAAATAAACTTTCAACTACGAACAAATGAAACAAGATATTGATTTAAAAAACTGATACATTAACATACACTTTTTATTCTAATGGTAATCCTATTCAAATTTCTCTATTACATGAGTAAATACATTATTATAATAGAATAAAAAAGTTTTAGAATGGATGTCTAGTGTTTTAGTGTTTTTTTAGTGATATTTGTGTTTTGCGCCTGTCATGTAAATAAGGTGACTGTTGCTTTTAATTATCAAAAAACAAATTCGTTTTCAACATTTATTTTTGAATTCTAATTATTTAAATTGTATGCTTTAACTGAAACATATTTTGTGTTATGATTAGATATGTGAAGTTGGTTAATTGTCCAGGTAATTTTGTTTACCTACGAACTTCTATTAATATTACCACGACGGAAAAATTAAAATTAAGAGTAACCCGTAATTAATAGCTAGAAAACAGTATTTTGTTATTTTATTAAGATTGTTTATTAATTTAAAGTATAATTTGAAAAAAGAAAATGTATGTGTGCACTACAATTTATAAAATAATATAAACAAATTCAAATTTGTTATAAAACTTTTATTAATTGTTTTGTTTTTATTGTTCTAAATGAAACGAATATTGTTTTCGTTATTCTTTTGTTAATACCTTAGTATACAATTTTGGAATAGTAGAAATGTTTACACCCGTAAACATTTTAAAATGAAATTGAAATTTACATAACAAACAATAAACTACATCGCCTTTCCATATTAATACTACATTTAAATAATCAAAAAATAATAATTTTAAATAATACATGAAATGAAACATTCGAACTAAGCAAAATTGATTTTTGTTAAATTATCAAAATAAAACTGCAATTATACTGATCTTTGCACAGAATTGTTATTTTAATAATGTATTTTTACATTTTTAAAATAATTACAAATTACTGGTCAGCTGCACGGTCAATAGAATATGATAACAAATGACTAATAATAGTTTTTATTTATAATTAATTGTTAATTGTTATAATAAATTAATAAATATTATAAACAAATTACAAATTAAGTATATTTACTGAATCCATGCCTCTAGTTATATAAAAAAACCCCTTTTGCAACTTTTCCACTACAAATAAAATTGTCAATAAATGCTTTTTATAGAATTAAAATTTACGTAGTATTACATATGTTTAATATTATGAATAATAAGTATAAAGTAAACTAATTGAGTTTCTTAAATAATAATTTTCAATATATTTCAATAATTTTAATTTGATGCGTAATAAATGTTATATAATATTTTTAACAGGTTTAAATTTTATCCATTTTTTTTACTAAACAGAAGAAAAAATTACACTTCTAAATAATTTAGATACATAAATTAAGGTAAATGATGATAAATGTTGGGATAAATTTTTTATTTAAAAAATTATGAACACGCATAAATTAATAAGTAAATATATTTTTCAATTAAAAATCAAAAATTATTTGTTAAGACATTTTTAAATAATTATAATTAATGTTCAATTGGCTTCATATTAAAATTATGTTGAACGTATAAAAACCACAAATTTAGTGTAAAATCAATTTTAAAACGTCTTTATAAACGTTATATTCTTAAATCGTTCGGTATATTCTTATGAATATAAATTCTTGTTTTTTTTAAAGACAAAGAAAACAATAACAAATGCGTCTATAAGAATAAACATTTTTAGTTTCCTTAAAGACACTGAAAACAATACCAAATGCGTCAACGACCCAATGAGTAATTACCCAGCTAACTGTAGTTAATTCGAATTTTGTGAAAATAACCTAGTCCATATGGCGAAATATCAGAGGTGTAGTGGTTTTATAAATTTCCGGTCACAATATTCGGTTGGTTGGAGAAATATTGACCCGACGGTACTGCTTCCGCTGTACACTTATGTACTATGTATACCATACATACGTGTATGTTTTCTACAAACAACTTTGCAATCCGATAGCAACTGTTAAAAATGTTCATTCGTGCATTGTATCAATATAACTACATTTTGTTATCTACTCTGTTGATATTCATCCAACATTCAATACGTCTTATAATTGGAATATGTTGAATTGATTTATCAAAACTAAAAATCCATTAAAATAATACTGAATATACTCTTTACCTATACATTTACATCACAAATATATGCTCTGTTAAGCCTTCAAATATTTACTAGCCTTTTAGGCTATAACCTCAACAATGATTTCAGATGTTTTTTTGAAACATAATTTACGCCGTTCATCATAAAGAGTTGAATTTACTAACAATAAACGAGTTAGTGAAATATTGTTGTAAATATTTCAATAATAAATTAATCACCCTTAAACCATTTATATATACACGTGTCCTCTTACACTTTTTACGGAAATATTCCCGTAAGTCTTATGACATTTTGGGCCAGCGATTTGTTATAAAAATAAAAATTGAAAATTGAAAAATAATTTAATTGTTGAAATTTGTTTTGAAAAAGAAATGTTTTCTTGTAGTACATGTCTATTGTATATTTTTTGTTTTATTATAGACTAAACTGCGTATGATTTGTATAATCATGTATAACTGGATGCAATAATAAAGAATTGAAAAACGAACAATAATAATAATAATAATAAAATATATTAATATTATAATACAATAAAACGTTTACATTATGTTATAATCGTTTCAGATGGACATCTATTTTGTTCTTATCAATATTATTGTATTAAACATAATATAATTAAATAGTATTTATATCGAAAACCGAGTATTTTTTATTTTATAATGTCTAAGCATCTAGTTTTGCTGTTAATCAGTTAAAATGCATTTAATTGCAATTTTATTTAAAAACTTTATGTTGTTATGACATTAAATTTAAAACATATAATTCATGTAATACTAATTCACAGTAAATGAATAATAAAACATTTTTTTTATTTTAAAATACCCATTTTGATTCATAAATAATACATAATATTCTTTGTTAAATAAATATTGAAATTACACTAAGAAAAATATTTACTCTTGTTAATTCCATAAACTATATGTGAAATAAATGTTGCTATAATAAATTATTGACGTAGAAAAAAATTAAAACTAAAAAATAAACTTATCTTCACGCAAATATATGTTTAGTTCTTGATTGAGATCGAGCAATTCGACTTAAAATCAATAAGCTTAGCAGTTACAGTGAAAAATACCATTTGATTCTAACTTATACGAAAGACTTAACCGAATCGTACAGTGCCTATTTTATATATTATATTTTGAATTATGAACTTATTATAATTATATATAATTGGAATTATCAAAAAATAGACTAATTTTTTCGATGTTAACAGCAAGTTATCAAATGTCTATAATAATAAGTATATTACGAAGACTAGAAATTTGCTCAATAATCGGAGTGTATCAAACTGGCTTCATGAAAAGGGAAGTCAATTTCTAACTATATTTTCACAATTAGATAAGTACTAGAAAAATAATATGAGTATGGGTGGATGTTCACATGTGCTTTATTGACTTCAGACAGGATTACGACAATATAGTTTGAAATAAGCTATAGACGACTCTAGAGGAATTTGGAATCCCTACAAAACTTATCCACCTAATAAAATAATGCAACACCCATAATTGTGCAAAGTGAAGTTTGGAAACAGAATTTCATAGAGTTTTGAAGTTAAAACTGGCTTTGGACAGGGTGATGCGTTAGTCATTTGTACTTTTTAACTTAGCACTAGAGAAAAATAGTCAAAACAATGTCAATACGCCTAGACATGAGCTAGATGTTTAATAGTACAATACTTACTTTATGCAGATGGTATTGTTATAATGGGCAACATTCGACATGAAGTAGTAACAAGAACAGACGATCTTCTTAATGCTACAAAACCAATGGAACTGGAAGTAAACCAGGACATAATAAAGTATATAGTCATGTCTAGAGGAACAAAAGACGACTCGAATCGAAACACGCATGTGAAACATGGTAAAATACTAAAGAAGATGAAGAAAAAATGTCTTGGTTTGAAAGAAGAGTAATTAAACGAATATATGGGAAAATCTTAAAAAGTGAAAGTTACAGAAGGAGAACAAATAGCGAAATCCAAATGTCTACTAAAAACCTGGTATAAATGCTATCCTTATTAGCAAACAACTCGAATGAGCATGCGATATCTGGAGGTCAAACGACCTATTGAAAAAACACCTGGTAGGGAAGTTAACGAGAAAAAACCTAGAGGTTGCCTTAAACAATAATGGGCAGACAGAATCAAGAATGATTTAATCAAATATACGTAGAGGATAACAATAGAAGATAGTGTGGATAGAGACAGATTGGGGAATGTAGTAGAGGCAGTGAAAGTCCTTCAAGGACCGTAAAAGCTTTAGAAGAAGAAGATAATAAGTGACACATAAATAAAAACATTTTATTATATTTGGAACTAAGATTCCTTATACAATCATTTAAAATAGTTTAAAAATGTACATTTACAAAGAAATGTGATGATTTATAGATATTAATAAAAATAAATAGCTATTTAAATAGTTGTTTTAAGCAATTTAAAAAAAAAATTATTTCTACTTTTATATGCATGATTTGCTTTTCATCATGAAACGAAACAAAAGGCTAATATTTTTTTATTGCCAGGATGGCAATGCGATTCTCACTTCACGAGAAAAAGAAAGTACCTGGCACAGCTATTTTATTTTTAAATTCTAAATAAAAAACACTTTTTTGATATAGAATTAAGATAAGAATGATATGTATCTAGGATAACCCATAAAAGAATTCATAAATTAATAATCTTTATACGATAGTGAATTAATATATTAACTATAATAAATTTTCTAGATAAGTTACAATACTCTTATGCATTTTATATTTATATTAACTGTATTTTAAAAATAATTGACATGTAAATATAAAGATCAAAGGTGTGATTATTATGTAACTGGTGCATTATTTAATGTGAATTTAATTTTTCTATTTCAATATCCGAAAACTTTTAGGTTTATTAATTGTGAATATATAATACGTTTCTGAAATGCATTAATTAAAATATAATTATTTATTCATTAGACTTATAGTGTATACATTTATGTATATATGAAATTGAGTAAAACAATTTTATAATATTGTGATATTCAGGAATTATTCAACATAATAATTTATTTATAAACCATTAAATATTAACAACTTCTCTTTATGTTACATATAATTTGGGACTAGTTCTGTAATGTACGTTGTTTAAACAAGCACAATCATTCCTAAAAAAAAACAATAATGTATATATACTGTATCGTTTGAACAAAAGCGATAGAATACATAAAAAAAAACATTAGTTTAAAACAAAACCAATACCAATAGATAAAGAAAAGTACAAAATCTAAAGCTTAAACTGTTAAATATATCGTTTCTAAAATTTTTGAATGCACAATATATATATATGATAAACGTGATTATATACAACTAACATAATCGTCGGATTATTTATTTATTATTTTGTTTATAGATAATAATTTGAAAAATTCTAAATTTTATTAGTTATCGTTACAAAATAATATAATTAAAACTGAATTTGTATATCGTAATAATATACATAATTTATTAATTATATAAACAACAAAATCAACATCACTAATGAAAATGACTTATTTTTTCTTAATTGAATATAGCTATCGTGAAATATAGTTTCTTAAATTGTATTTTGTATTATAGATAGTAAATAATATATTATTCATCTCGCAGTATTCAAATATTTATATTGTAATTTGTCTATTATATAAATCAGATAAAATGGTATATTTTCTATAATTCTGCATTGTGTCCAAATAGGTCAATTATTGACGATGTAATAATATGACGTAATGAAAATAGAAAAATAAATAATCAAAGATAATATTTTAAATAACTATGGTATTTATTATTTAAATTGTAATTAAATAACCTTTTTTATTTATCACTTCCTAGAAAAGTACATAATAATGCTAAAATTTACATTTTTATAACCCTATATAATCTGATTTCAATTTTGATACTAAACGTTTGAACTTCGGGTTTAGTAGATTTCTTTCGGAAATCTGATAACGAATATAAAAATAAATTAGTAAAATTATTTGTTTCCTCTCTTTGTTTTGAATTTTAAACATATATTACAAAATTAAATAGTATATTAACAAATTAAAATGAATTTGATTATTTATAAAATAATCCAAACTTACCATCTTTAATACAATTATTATGTTCATCTAATTTAACGTATACACATTAACAACAACCATTATTACAAAATATTATAATATGGTTACGTCTAAATAGATTTTAAATTATTATTAGATTAAATGAAAACAAATATTTTGATTGATACAGTTATAATTAATTGTAATAGTAAATATATCATTAATAATTGAAATAATGATAAAAGTAAACAAATGTTTAAAAACACAACAACTTAATTTTTATTTTTTTATTTATTATTTATTATTTCACAATTTGCTACATTAGTTCGAACAATAAGTGAGTTTGATCATTATTAACATGGCTTGCCAAAAAGAGGGAGGAATCCTTCATGCGAGGACCATTTAATAAATTTAATAATTTACACATTTTCGTTTGTATAATATTAATGTAAATAATATTTTTTATGCTATTGACACATTTATAAATAATTATTTTCGTACAAAAAGATTGATCTTGGAATTGATTTTTTCGATTTTTCGTTTCCTTTTTTTTTAAAAAAGGTTTACGTGGTTTTCCCACATTGTATTGTGTGGTTATCACTTTTTTGTTATTCATTTACTTATAATAATTATTTTATTATGTAATTCATGAATATTGTACGATTGATGAAGTGGTCAATTTACCTAAGTATTAGATATGTGTATATCATTGTGAAATTAATACATTTGTCCACCAAACAAATTTAATATTCAATTTACTCACATAAGCCATGATATTTTTATAGTAGTCTCCCATTACAGAGTGATCAATAGCATTTTATTGTAATGTCGAATATTATTAAACGTTTTTAATTAATCGTTTGTAACTAACATTCATTAAAATTGTAGTTTTTCTCACCCTAAAATTTATGGTTTGAGATACAATTCACAATAGACAATAAATACTATTATTTTAATTTTGAATAAATTATAATTAAGACTCATTCACAGAAAAATGCTCATAGATGTTCTATTGTTTGAAAGAATATTTTTATACATCTAAAAACTTTTTTCAACGTCACGAATGTAATAGGAGCATATTTCAAGTTACAAATATCATTTAGCGTTAATTCTCCTGAAATTGTTGTTCGAGAGGTTTACTTGCCTTCTAAGATTTTTGAAATTGTTCCCATTGCAATATAATCATAATATTCATGTAAAATAATTTCTTATTTTTTATTTATTGCTTTGTCTTAATTATTATATTATTTAAAATACAAATTTTTGCATAACTTAGAATACCAATTACCTCAGTTAGGGTATCTCTGATGCTTCAAAGCGTATTATACAACTTAGTTTACTTCTATAGTTGGCTTTCATGAATATCAAGTTTACTTAAATCTTTTTGTCTGCAATTAATTGTTGCACTTTTCTGATAGTTATGCCATTGTTATCTTCAAATTCATCGATGGCTGTTTTAATAAATTGAAAATGTTCACAGTAATATACTGCAGCTTTTACCAAACACCCCAATGTGTCAGTATTGGTTGAGGTGGTAAAGTATTTGTGAAGCCCATACATTTAAACTTACAACTTTAGAATGTCCTTTTAATTTTTTTACATTTGATATCAATGCATTTTAGGAAAATATTTTCGCATTTCTTCAACTACTCTTTGCTGATCGTGTGCGAGGTATGTAACGTGTTTCATGTTTGAGTATATTGCTTTTAAATTCTTACCTGCTTTAATCATATATGTAGCTGAATCACTGAAAAACAATAAAACATCATCGTGTTTCACTCCGTTTTAGCATATTATACTTATAGATCTGTCAAACAATTTTGTGATAATGCTATTATTAGCTTTTTCCAGAACGTCACAGTTCAATAAAAATGATTGCCCGGCCTCAAATATTTCCAATATACCAACTATTTTACATTTACAACATAATGGCCTTCGACGTCCAATGTCTCAATATAGACATATTTTTTTGTATTTTCAACGAAATTTGAATATAATTAATAGTTTTATTAAATCATTTATTTACATAATTTTTTCTTAAAGTAGACTCATTTGGAATTTGTTTCTCTGTATATTTTTAAAAAAAATTACAGAATTATTTATTCTTAAGTTTATTTAATGAAATATTTGCTTACGTAGGATTTTGTTTAAATAGTTTTTCCATGTAAAGTTCTTTATAAAATGAATTTATATTATCATTGCTTAGTACGTCATTTAAACGTTGTCGGGGTTCAAAAGATTGCACTTTGTACTTTTAATCCGGCCTCTAATAATGATGATTTAAATTATCAAACGGGAACAATTGAAATAATTGAAATATCAATTTCATAGACACATGTATAAAGTTTGAAATATAAACAAGTTTCTATTCCCAAATAATGCGAATTAAAAGTGTATTTATTTATTGAAAATTTGACACTTTGTTGATTTACCGATAATGTTTTAATTACAAAATCTTATTGCAATTTATCAATACAGCAGTATGTAAAAAAGTATATTGTCTTTAATATGCGTTTTAAAATAATCATGCCCATTGTTGGTCAAATAAAATGTACTGCCTTAAAAGAAATAATATTTTTGTTTTTCAAAAATGAGGAATTATTTTTCTTTATTATAAATCATTTGTCGAACAATGATAACATATTATTTAAAAAGTTCATAAATTGAATAAAATTGTGCCAATTACGTTCACAGCGTTCAACTATTCACCACACAGTCGCGTACACTCTTATTATTATATTATTAACATATAAAAATGTTTTTATCATTTCAATCAATATTTAATATCATACAATTAATGAAATATTATTATTATCTTTTCAATTTACTTTGTTTGATTTATATGGAATTATTATTTATATAATTAATTTAAGATAATTTCATTTATAATTTCCGATAAAATTAAGTTTTTATTAAATTTATCTGATGTTTGAAAAAATAAAAATGAACATTAAAACTAAATTAACGTTATTGACTCTAAATTTTCATTTGAATTCTTTAAAATTCTTGAGATTTAAATTGGAATAAAATTTGTCATATTTTTACTCCTTGTTTTGTTTATGATTTAACATATTTATTTACGTTTGTCAACATTTTACGTTCGTTAGTTATATACTGTGCACGTTTATCTCGATAAAAGTACACAGTATTAAAGTAAAAATAACTGTGCACAATGTGATTTATTATACTACGAAACATATACTGTAAAATATAACAATGGTGTTTGGCCACATAAGTGTTTTCAAATATTTATTATAATAATATGTGCTCAAACATTTAGCACTACTACATCAAAACGTTACTGTCGGTACATAAATTATATAGTTATTCATAATGGTGGAAAATTGAACAAGACTAAAACTCATATACTAAACCTACGTCATACGTAGAGATAGTAAAAACATGCTTATTGATTTTTTTTATTTTTAGCTATACTAAATAAATATTGTACAGAAAAATTAATTTTCACGTAAATAAACGATTTAATATAAACTTTTAATCAATTACATATTTGTTATTCTTATTATAATTGTAAATACTAAATACAATTTTTATACGGGTTCACCGAAACGAACGTTTGTCGTATATCCAATATTCATATTGTTTCCCTTAACAGCAGATATAATATTAACATAAAATTAATAACTAATAAACTACAAAGATTATATTTCAATTACATCGATAATAACAGAAATAGCTTCTAAACGAAAATTATTATGGTGCTATAAAAAATGCTTTAAATCATGAACCATTTAAAACACTTAAACTTACATTTAAACCATTTAAATCATTTGAATCATTGCATTCAAAAATTTATATAGCAGGTTTAACTGTATTAAAATGTGGAGAAAATTGATTAATTGGTTTAGGAATATAATTATAAAAAACTTTGTTTTTTTATAAAATAACTAACAAATACTTAAAATATGCTTGAGAACTTGTGACTGTTTTATACTATACACTATAAGCCCAAAGTCACAAAAATAATAATACACTTTAAATGACACTTTAATGCACTTTATACTTAGTAATAGTTAGTAGTAGTTAGTTCGCGCTGAGGATGATAACGTAGTTGTCGAAATATGTACAAGCATTTAAAGTGTATTATTATTTTTGTGACTTTTGGGTTTATAGCGCATAGTATAACTAACACAAATTAAAAAAATTGTTAACTTCAGAAAAGTGACAAATCCATTTTTATCAATTTTGATTTTATTATTATTTTGCATTAAATACGCGTTACTGTAAAAACATCGTTTACAGTAGACAGAGGTCAACGCCGAATTTTCAAACACCAAAAATAGCTTTCGAAAATTTCAGTTTACTATAAAAAGGGGATATGTCCGTCATATGCCTCATTTCTGCAGTAAACCATTATTTTGATGTTATATATATATATATATATTATTATTTAAACCCAACTTCAAAAAAGGTGGTTCTATGTTCGGCTGTATGTATTTTTTATGTATGATCACCGATTTCTCCATCAATTGTGGACCGATTTTGAAAATTCGCTTTTTGTTTGAAAGGGTATATTCACGAGGTGGTAAAAAGTAACTAGGCGATGTCAGAGTAGTAGTATTAACACAAATCCTTTGACGTCGTCGGTGGAATCACGAAAGAAAAAAGTACTGAACACTACACTACTTACTTACTTATATTTACACTAAAAATGAAAAAATAAACAAACTTTTAAAAAAAAAAGTTCAACCGACTTCGATAAACACAATAAGTTACTACACTAAAAAGTAAAAAATAACAAAATATAGATTAAGTCAAATAGGTAGTAGATAGGTTAGGTTCGTTTAAGCACCGACTACAAACCGTTCATAATAAATATCAGTATAAATAAATCATAAATATAGATAGATTGATCAATAAGAAATTATAATATTGTGTACTAAACAAAATAAGACAAAAATAAATAAAAAGTATTACGTACATTATTGTCTTTTACATTAAATCTTTATTTTGTAATTTTTCACTTTTTAGTGTAGTGACTAATTGTGTTTTTGAAGTCGGTTCATTTTTTTTTAAAGTTTGTTTATTAATTTTATTTAGTACAGAAGCTTTATTGAGCAAAATACCATTAAATGTACTATGAATATATTATACTTGACAATAATACCAATGAATATACTATATATATTATACGTTTATTAATTAGGTATATTCATTTTATCCATAACCAGTATACCCATAGCCTGTATTAGAGTAAAGTGTAGTGTGAAATGTGTAATTATTTAATTTTTAAAAATGAATTCCTAGTCTGATTCTGAAGCAGAAATTTTCAGAACTTTAAAAAGAAAGAAAGGCGAGATAAACTATGATAAATATAAACGGACCATTATTAAAAATGCGAAAGTTCGAGGTGAATATAATATTAATTACGCTGGAAAAGAAATTCATGAAAAAGTACCAGCAACAACCTGTATGTAAGTATACTATAATGATACAATATAATGTACCATTCTAATAACAAAATATAATTTTACTATAATTATTTTAAATAATTATATACAATGGACCAATATATTAATTTGATTTCTGAAGCTTCAACAATTTCTGATAAATTTTTAGTCGTAAAAGTTGATCAAAACCACATATAGACATGGCTATGACTTAAATTTATTAAATATTTTCTTAAAAAATGATAATAATTGTTTTTCTAAATAAAATGAAATTTTTGAGGTAATTAAATTAAATTGCCGAAGTTTTTACGATAATATTCTATACGTTATTTAGTTTTTCAACTTTTCTGAAATATTACGAAAAGTGGACATATCACATTTCAGCAGTTAGTAATTCATAAGTTCAATCAACAAACTCTAAATTAACTGAATGATAAAACTTAAACATGTTTACAAAGGAAAGAAATTAAATTGAAATTTTTTTAATAATACGAGTGATTTTTTGTTCAAAATTAAAAATCATATAATACCTAATTCAATTTTTAACAAAACTATGGTAATACATGACTGTTTGTCATTTTTATATTTTCTGTGATTGCTTGATATAAAATAAATTAATGTTTTTATGTTCATAGATAAACGTGATGATTTGTATTACTTATAACATTCAATTTTTTCAGCAAATTTATTTAGTATTAAATTGTTTTTTCAATTCAATTTTTAAAAAATATAATACATACTAAATATTTATAAAAATATAATGTATTTTTGACTACTTTTATCTTGGTACCATTTTATTTATTTTAATGGTAACTTATATATTTTATTTCATATTTATATGCAGAATACTTTTATAAATAATTAAGTATATACTATTGATTACTGAACAAACGATTTATTATTTAAAATAAAAATGAGGGATGTGAGAAAGTTAGAATATATTTTTTTCTGAACAAATTTTCATAAAAAAAAAAATAGCATTATTCTTAATTGAAATTAAATTTAAAAAAGATAATTAGATTCAATCTGTAAACATGAACATTTAATCAAAAATAAATATTCTCGTGGTAAAAATTATCCTATCTATAAAGTGGATTGATTTATTTAAAATAATCATTTTGATTTCTTTATCTACCTTTCGTAAATATAATAATTTAAACTTAAATTCAATTTTTTTTTTTGAGATACTATTACTATAAATCAGAAAAAAAGTATAATTTCACAAAAGTACCAATATTCTATCAATACAAAATATTATAATTTTGTGGAATTATCCCATTTTTTTCTAGAACTAACATTACATTTAATGTATAAAAGTTATGATATTTAACAGATAGATAATTTAAAAATGCATTATTCTGTTTGAATATAAAAAAATAATTATCCTATATATATTTTATATGATTAACAGCATACATTTTTTGTCGAATTGTATTAAAATTCAGAATATTATCTACTATATTAATAGCGGTTTTCTTGTTATTTAGTTTTTTCTAAAATAGCAATAAATTCTAAGTAATCCTTTCTGATTTATATGTGTAATTTATTATAAGAAATATGTACTTTTTTAGTGAGTGATAAATGTAATTCTTTCTTATAGCCACTCAAAAGCGAAACTGTGTTTTCTTTGTACATTTATATTATATATTGTTAACATTAAAAACATATTACTGAGTATTAGGATCAGCATAGTTTTTACACGACATGACAATATAAAAATTATGGTACTTTCTTATCGGTTTTACGATACAAAAATATTCAAATATCAGTTAATTTTCTAGCGTGTGATTTTCCACATTTTTTATTCACCTGATAAGTATGTGTAAAAATTAATCTTGAGTAATAATCAAATTGAATAAATTGCAAAATAGAAAAATATAGTATTTCATAAAATTATGTATTTTATTTTTTTGACTATGAACCACCCTCCCTTTTACCATAGATAGTATAATATTTAAATTACTTTTTTATAATAAATAAATATAATATATAATATATTTATACGACAAACTTTTTATTTGATTCTCAAATTAATTTTCAGATTATTAAAAAATAAATTGCCATTAAACATCACAGTAATTTAATATAATTACAAATAATATTTACAAAATTATGTATAACAAAAAATTTGTATTCTGTATATATATAAATACTTTTTTTCTTTTTGTTATTTTATATTAAAAAACATAATATCAACTCTGAGATCAATTGTGTTCAAACTTTTCAAATTTTATTCACTCTACATTCTCATTTTGCTTAATGATTTAAAAGTTATTTAAAGTGTATACTAAACGGATATTTACAGAAATAAATGTTATGAGAAACTAATTAGATATTTTGTTTCAGTAAAATCAGAAAAACCATTCACTGTATATGGTAAACACAAATTTAAACTAATTAATTAGTTAATTCTGGTATAACTTGTATTTTAAAAATAAAACAGTTTATATTGACCGTTGGAAAACATATTCATACGAATAAATGCTTGACGTTCAACTTAATTATATTAAGTACATTTTACAACTTGTGAATGGCTAATGTAATAAATTACTATTACTATTTATTTTGAAACGTTTATAACAATTAAAACATTATTCGTATAAAACTTTTGAAATACGTAAAATTATAATAGTAATCTTGAATTCATTTTAAATAATTTATAATCGATTTCAAATAATATTAGCAATATTAATAATGTTTTGTGACGTAAGGATTTAGTTTATTGCATAGTGTATCATTCAATTAGAATAATTATAATAATATGCTATATGACAATATTATTAGCTAGCAAAATTATTATAACTGTTCATTATTATATTCGTTAAAATTAATTTCCTTTACCTATTCGATATTTAGTAATATAATTGTCGTCACTGCATTCGCTCTGTTTTGTGTTCGCCTCGCCGCCTCGCCTTATTTTTTTTTTTTTTTTTAGTGAAAATGTCCGTTTTGTGAATTAATTACTTTAATTCCCAATATATAAAATCTCTTAATTTTTTGTATTTGTATTTCTTCTCGTTGGACGGTGCACTTTTCTTTTTTTTATTTGTCGTACGTGAATTAAGAAACGCGATTTAACATCTTTCATCGCCAGAGTTATTTTAAATTATTCAATGTAAAACTTGTAATTGTTAATTCATTTTACATTATTATATATGTATTTTTTTTTTATTTATTTTATTGCATTCTAGTTAAATTTTAGTCAAATATTGTATAATCTAAGCATATAGTATTTTTATAAAAAGTTCCAGCGCACGGCCGTTTTTCCCCGTTTTTTTCTTATATTTTGTATGATAGTTTTTACAACATACGAGTACATAAATTACACATAAAATATATTATATTTTTTAATACAGTTCACTTATTACTAGTGATTACTTCCAAATTGTTGATTATTTATCCCGCTAATCTTTATTCTTCATTAATTTTAATTATTTATTTAATTCTCATTTTTTGTCGGCAAGAATGATAATCAATTATTATTATTGGCTTTTTTATCCGCAACATTGGTCCTTCGTACCGGATATATAAATATCAATAACGACCCTCTATTTTGTTCTTTGTGTATAGTTTATTTTTGTTTTTAATTATTGTTGTACATTCTTTTTTTTTTGTAATTTTTTGTTGTTGTTATTTAGCAATGATGTTTTCGGAGGAAAATCAAAAACATCAGGAGCTTTTTCGCAAGATAAGTTACGTTAAAGCGTCTTTAACTCGTTTGTGAAATTTTGCCGAATAATTTAATATCACAGTTAGTGATTTATATAAATTAAAATCCGTCAAGAACAAATTTCAGAAATTTGGATGAAATTCGATGATATTCAGTCGAGGATTGAAATTTTAGACATTAAAGACGAGTCTATTCAATCAGATGAACGTGAATTATTTGAAGTTAGTTATTAAGCTGCAAGATTACTTTTTCAATCGCTGATAAAAATATTTACAATTACATGCTCTAAGACGAACTAACTACGCATAATTCAACGGGGGATAGTCCAACTTTTGATCACGTTAGTTGATTTCTCCAATGTCACTTGCAACATTCGATGTAAATATTCAGGAATGGACACCATTTTTTGATTCATATTATATGCTTGTGTATTTTAATGTTAAATTGATGGACGTCCAAAAATTATATTATTTACAATTTTGTAAAATAATACTATGATTTTCCATACTTATTTATATATCATACAATATTAACCGAATAATACTTGAGTTTCTAATTTGTATAATCACTTTAATAGTTTCATTTTAAAAATTTGGTGAACATACTGATTTTAATGATAAAAGGCATATAGCCCGGTCTCTGCTTTGGAAAAACTCATTAGTGCATTAATTTAAAATAGGTGTTTCCATTCAAACATATAATTAAAATGTATTTTTTTATTTCAATACTGTTCAAAAAAGTTATGTTATGTTTTTTCTGTAGCAATTAATTAAATATCATACAATTTTATTTAAAACTTATATTATATTAATACATTGATCATGAAACTAGTGACTTAATATTTTGTGCATGATGTCTTGTAATGCCCGTCAAAACGCAATATTTCAAAGAAAATAGTTGACTGTTGTATACTCGGGGACGAGAAAGTAATTTAGCTAGAGTTTGACATAAAGAAAAATCATTTGGAGAGTTTTCTGAGGTAAAAGTTTTTTTTACAAGCAAATTTGACAATATCATGGACAAGCCAACTATGTAGAATCGAACGATTATAAACCTAATTGTTTTAAATTTAAGTTATCCAAACTCAAAGAAAAAATAACTACTGGCTAAATCGATTGATGTTCGTTCTATAAATATTATAAATTAATAATACCAAATATAATTTAATATGGATTTAAAACAGATGATGATGTACATGTATATATATATATATATATATATATATATATATATATATGCTTTAATAATTTCTTAATATAAAATTTGAACCTGATGATTTGGAATTTAGAAACACGTGTATTTACTTTACTATGAGATAATATGAACCTTTCATGTTATGTTCACTTTTAATCATAAAACGGTCATCTTTTGAACATTTATCTTAAATCGAAAATAGGAACATTAAGTGTAGTACGTTTTTTAACAAACTCATAACACACTGATTTAACATATGTACTCCATATCGTTTTCATTTAAAATTTTAACATAATATGATTATAAGTAATTATGACTTATTAAAAAACAATACATTTCAGTACTTTCACATTTTATATAAAATACTTTTTTTTTTTTGCTTGCCAAATTTTTTCTGGTCTATTTTACTATTTTTTGGACTTATTATTTTTATACTTAAGAAACATCTACATTTAATACTATATTAATAAATCTAATTATATTATTATTTAAATTATTAAAATAAAAATCTATCATTTGAATTATTTAAACACTGTGATATATGTATAGAAGTTATAATATATAATACTATATTAGCTTATTTTAATGCATTATGTTTTAATTTTTGATCTATATATGCTAACAATAATATAGTTTTTAGTAATAAAAAATTTGTTTGTATTTGTAAAGAATGATGTTATTTTAATATTAATATGCACTTAAACGTGATTTTAATCCTCATAATTTAGAACCGAAGAACAGTAGCTACAATAAGTATTATTTATGAATAATTAATTATTAGATAACAAAGAAACTTAAAATTAATTTCTTATTATTATTTTAAGAAAATTTATATAAATAATTAAAAATATGTCTGGTGTATATAATGGTGTATTGGAAGATATACGCGGTTATATGTCGTATACCCAGATCCCTATTTTCGAGTATTTTTTGTACCCTTAAAAACAATGAAAATATAATGTGTATACGCGGGTTTATGCTAATTAATTTATCATCATTTTATGGTGATAAAATTATCTACAATTATAAAATTGTAGGTTTTCCTATAATAATATTACTTGCTTGTGGCCAATTATTTTAATTTAACGATTTAACCAAATTTTATTTAATGTCATCTAACACTAAATAATGCGTATAATATTCCATACGGATATATAGTTTAAAATAGATGTCAATTTTGTTTTTATGGTATACTCGCATTCTGAATCATTCCGTAATCGTTTATTGTTAATTAACTGTATAGGCTTAAACAATGATTTTATAACAAGTGACAAACATTATTAGTTCCCGGTTTCTTTATACAAACACACGAGTATACTATTATCTTTCTGCCAGTCGAAAGCTATACTTATGCAGCATTATTAATTATTTATTTATAAATTATTTAGATACACACCAAAATGCCTAAAATGTACTATATATATAAACATTGGTATTGAAAATAAAAATGAAAAACGTATACCTTTACACAAAATTGCCAACTTTTTTTCATCTATGCCAGTGTTCAAAAAAATTTTAAATTTAAAAACTAAATATATCGTTACATACGTTATATATTTATTGAAAATATAGGTAAACCTACTAATTTTTGTTTTATCAATAAAATTCAAAAATCAAAAATTTAACTTTTATTGTTGTTCATCAACTGGTTTAGTGATATCCAAATAAATAATAACAATAATAACAATATAAGTTATATTTCTAATTAAAAAATTACTATATTTGTGTTATATTCGACAAATAAGTTAATTAGAAGAAAATTCTAAATTTTATTATCACTGTAAATAATATATAGTAATTTTTTACTTTTTTTTAAAAAGAAAATTGATTTGACTGATAAAATATATAAAACTGTCTAAATATATATATTAATATTAATATAATATTAGTCATATTAATATATGACTGTCCAAATTTAGAGGTCCAATTTGAAAACAAAATTTACATTACACATGCATAAAACTGATTTACCACCAACGACTATAACAAATTAAAATAAACTAATATTAAACGAGATGTCAACAAACATAGTAAAATTTAATATAATATGTAGTATCAAAATTTTGATTTCATATAGGATTGCAAATTGAGAGAATAAAAATGAAAATATTTAACCTGATAGGCAGTTAGAAATAAATTCAGTTTTCAAGCGTAGCGAAAAAAATTGTGGTGATTACGGCAAATGTTTAAAAATATAAATATACCCTTGAGTTTATTTACCAATACACTACTGAGTGTGTACAGTTATTTTTTTTTCTTGAAACAAAACTTTCATATTTCTTTTCCTAAAATGTTACATTGCCTTTTGTAATAGTAAAAGCATATTTAAAAAAATTATGTTTCTTTTTTCAAACTTATAGATCTTAATTCCAAATTACTCTTTAAATATACTACAATAATTAATACGAAATTATCTTTTCTTACACATTTATGTGATATGTAAAATATTTTAACTATTTTTTTACACGTAAATACTAATAATTATATTTAGTAACATTAATATTTTTGGAAATAAATTGTTATTAAATTTTTAAATGTGTAATTTTTAAATAATAACAACGTTTAATGTAATTTGTTTTAAATACATTCTGTAACATACAACGATATAAACATATTCAATGACATTGTTAACAGAATTAATTTTATTATTTCTAAAAATAGTGTAAAATACAAATTATACATTTTAAACATATAATATAATTATAAAAATTGAATTTTAACTATTGAATAATATAGGTTATATTGTTTTATAACCTTAATTGTAATAGAATTACAAAATAACTGAAATTTTATTTTTAGAAACAATGTTAAAAAAAACACGAAACATCGAAAAATTACGTTTTAAGTGTTAAAATTTTTGATTTATATAAATGGCTATATAAAACTATTAAAACATTTAATAAGTAAGTTTTACGCGTAAATATTTTTTTCGTCCATTTATGCGTAAACCCGGATTCATAGCTTCCCGTGATAATGCAAACAGAATTGTGATTGATATATACAATAGTTAAAAATTCTTAATACAAATATAATCAACGCATACTAATTAATTAAATAAATTTGTGTACTATTGAAATAATTTTATTTTTTAATGTCAACAAGTTATTATGAAAATATGGAAAATATCAATCATTTATTATAGATTATCAATATAAAAAAATATAGTTCCTAATGAGAACAAATTAAGTAAGATTTAACTTCTGAAAATAATGAGATTATTCTATACCTTTTGAATATAGCTTAAAAAAAATAAAAATAAAAAATATTAATACAAATATATATTATTTTATTGTGGAAATTACAAATTTAACTTAATATACAACAACTTTAGATTTTATTTAATTCATGATAATTTTATGAAGCATTTGCTAATTAAAATTTGATTTGTAAATATATCATTTTGTTTTTTTAATTAATAAATAATTAGTAATTATTTCTTCGTATATCATTAATATATTATGAAATTCCAAGTGTAATCCAATCTTCGGTGCAATGTAACACCTAAATTAATAATTATTTCAATAAAAATTATTGTTGGGATAGTTAAATAAAAATCATCATGCGATGAAAAAAAAAGTAAATACAGTAAAATACTCTATGTGAATTCAATAAACGTTATTTTAAACCGATAGAATCAATACATATTCACCGCACAAATAAACAATTTATAATATTAATATAATTAATCAATATTACATAATTCTATCTAAATTGAAGTAAATAATTGTATCTGAAACAATACTATCATATTAAATTTTTATTGAATATTACTTGTTTAAAATAAACGTGGTTAATGTTTATTTATTTTAAATAGTATTAGATTCATTAATATAAGTGTGTTGTTGCAAGTCAAAACATTTAAATAAATAATTAAATTACAAACGAAGAAATTTTTTTTAGAAATTTTTTTATAAAGTTATATTGTATAATAATACAAACAAACAAATATCTTTATATTCATATATATTATATATATATGTATGTTTATAAAAATATCCTTTTTTTGGAATGGGCTAAAAGTTTAAAAATATAATTATCAAACTGATTGTTTTTACTAGTTCATTAAATGCTATATTCCAACATGAGCTCAAATTCTGGTTTGCAAACACTATAATTTACCGCACACGAAAATGTTCTATAATTCGCATACGATATGGAAATCACAAATCTCAACAGCAGCCTACGCATTGCAGCTAATAGAGAATTGTATGACATAATAATAATACATATAATATGATTTTTGGTGGATAACTATAATATATATTAGTTATGTAACTTAGTACAGTACGCGGCCTTAGTTTTTATATATAATAATGTCTAGGAAGGTTAGTTAAATCGACTAATAATATTATTGTTTTTACTAAAGGACTAAAAACAAATCCTAAAACATTCAGTTGTCTTAACGTACCCACAAACGTAGACATAATTATTATGTTAATGAATGCGAACACAATTCGCTACCGCCTCTTTGTTTCTACGGTTCAGACTATAGTACAACACTATCGTTACCGAGTCGAAAAGTTTACTACTGCATAAATACAAGTATAATATTATTATTGTTGAAGTTCAAATTTTGAATGAACTACACAATTCTACAGGCTTGATGCGAATATTAGTATAGGAGTAGTATGAATTAGTATTATTGTATAATATTAATAGTTTGTTTATCAGAAAATTCCTACCGACCGATATAAAAAGCTGCAAATCTTTTCACAGATACGAGTGTGAATATTTAACGTCGATGGCAAAATGCTAATGCAAAAGTAAAATATCGCATACTAATACATTGAATGCAAAGAGGTCACGCCGGGTCACTTCTGCGGAGTGCAGAATCTGTTATGTATATGTTCACCTCACATGTATTATATAGCTGCTAAATCGGTTTGGAAAGCACGAAATCCCGGGCCGACAAAGGACTATTTTATAGCATTAAATTTATAGACAAGAGCGTTATCTAATTGCCAACAAAGGGTGTTTTTTTAATATTCATTTGTATTTCAAAAGCAATTAATATTAACGATTAAAAACAACCAAAACAAATAGCATTAGTATTTAAAATTTTGATTTTCAGTTTAATATTTAAAATAAGACCTACAAGAACGTTTGTATTAAGTTTTCATCTATAAATGGTTTAACTATGAATTAATTGTAACTGGAAAAAAATATTTTTGATATATAAAACCATTTAATTTTAATTTTATTTGTATGCACTATATGGATATCTAGTATAGAATAATAAAAACGTTTAAAATTAAAATTAATAATTATTTAATTAGGTATATAGAATTATAGATTAGCATTTTTGATTTATTTCTAAGTTCTTTATTTCAGTATTTTATGGTAACTTTTAAATATTTAAATTTAATAATTCAATTTGTATAGGCCAAATTTTCTACAAAAATATAATGATAAACTATATAAATTATTTTCTTAACCCTGATCTTTATAGTCTAGTATCATTTAAATTATACTATAAAATCAAAGATAAAATTAATTACTGTATTCAAAATTAATATTAATTTCGACGTCTGTATTCACCTATAATATGACTAACGATTTAGATATCGATCAAATTCCAGAAAGATTACCTGAGGGTCTGTATAGATTTAAAGTAAATCAACACTATATCATTCCATACTATTTTTATCTTTTTTTTATTGTTATTTATTCACCAAACATATTAAGTATTATGATACGGTAATGTCATAATACAGTACCTACTGGTCCAATGTTTATACAAAGGTAATCATAAACGAATAATAAATACGAGGCACGTTGTAGCCGGGTTAATATTTTTTTGTAATGAATATGTCTATTGTGTACGTAATTAATATCATTAATCTCAATATAGATCTACATGGATTAAAGTTTTAAGCATACAGATACATATTTAATTAAAATATTCTTGACGATAAACAATTTGTTTTTATTATTACAAATTACAATTTATAGTAATTATTACCATTCAGTATGCGTTACTTCATATGTTTATACAAAATATATTGCAATTCATTTTACTAAGATTTAATATAATAAATTAATTTTTAGCATTATAATATCAATTTTTGTTACTTATAAATTCGTTAAATGCGTCCTATTAATTTCATTTGAACTACATATATAATGCCAGTTAAATAATTTACGTACTAATTATATAACAAACAATCGGTTTAATATTATACGAGTATATGGTATTTTAATGCTTTTACTTATATTGGCCCACTTGTAACTGTTAACTATCAAATTAGTTACCATAATATTTAACTAATTCTAACAATTAAAAATTTATTTCATACATTGAAATGATGTTGAATCAACAAACTTACATGTTGAATTCTGCTTATAGCCAGTTGAATATAATAATTTTGTATTTCAAATTATATTTATAATTTCCGTTATCTTTCAACATTATAATTACATTTTTTAATTAGGAATATTAAAATATCAATATTGGTAATATTTAAATAAGTACAATATGAAGTAACTTAATTATTATTATGGTTTTCGTATACATTCCATAACAATGAATTTATATATATTTAACCTTTTTTTAAACAATTAAGTTTTTATTAAAAGTATTATTTAATATTGATTTTACACTTGAATAATAATTATATTTTTATAACGTTATACCTTTCACTCAATTAATTATCTTTTTTAACGATGTATTTTTAATCTAAATTCTTCATTTTCCATATAATCGCTTTGGCATACTGCTAAATATTTCCGTAACTGTATTCAGCCGCGCCCATTTCCACATAATGACAACTGGTTTGATGAATTTTGTTCTAAGGTTGCGCCTTGTTATGTCCCGTCAAATTCAGAAACATTAATCCATATACTTCTTTCCGGTTCAAATTCTCTCTCCAATCATTGCCTTTCTATGCCAATCTCATTAAGCGAATTAAATACAGCCATTGCTTCACTTAAATCGCCTGTCGTCGGTTCTGATAACATTTCTCCTATGATGCTTCAACACCTTACATCTAATGCCATTGATCATCTCCTAATTATCCTGAACAAATTTTTTCCTCTGAAAAAATACCTGATTTCTGGTCAGTCTTTAAAATTATTCCGATACCCAAAGCCAACTCCTCTACTGCTTTCAGACCTATCGCTCATTCCTCTTCGTTATGTAACGTCTTTGAATACATATTCAAAAAAAAGTTAGATTGGTGGCTTGAAGCGAATTCGATCTTATCCAATAATCTATATGCCTTCAGAAGACAAAGGGGAACAACTGAATGTCTATTTTCTCATAGATCTCTCCTTTTTTCAAATACTCGTATATATGGCTCAACAAATGTACGCTTTACATATACCGGACTTTCTCAGGGTAGTTGTTTAAGCCTTATTTTATTTAACATATTTATGAATTTTATTATCAGAGAACTAAAAGCCAAGGGCCACAAGGTATACACTGATGATCTAATAATCAGACTTGGGTAGTATTCGAAATACAGTATTCGGAATACTTTTTAAATATTTTTTTGATAGTATTCTGACGACAGTTTATTAAATACTTTTTAAAAATTTTCTGAATACAGTATTTAGAATATTTTTTACAGTCTAAACATATTTTAATATCTGTTATTTTTAAATTTATTTATTAATAATTATACGCCCAAAAGTTTGGGCTCAAAACAGCTTTTTTTTGTTATACAAACGAAAAAAAACAAAAACAAAAAACAAAAAAGACAAGAAAAATGTATGACAATATGTACCTGTCTTAATATTAAACAGGCTCCGTTACAATTAAATCGGTGATTTTTTCTGGTAAAGTTATCATGGAAAAAATCAAAATTATTTATTGAATTTCCTGAAATTAATATTCTGTTGATCGGTGCGAATATACTGTAATTTTGTCTATAAGTAGGTGTGTAAAACGTTTGTGGCACACGAGTATTAGCATGAAGAACGTTGAAGGTATTTGGTTAAGTAATTCAGGGCATATAATTATAGAATTCAATAATTTGTATAACCTAGACACATCATGTAATTTTCTTCTTTTATCGAGCAATTCAATGCTATAATCACTCACTAATTACTTAAGCGATACGCCGGGTTTGTTAATTTTAAATGCAAGTACACGCAAAAATCTATTCTGAACGCGTTCAAATTTATTGATTAATCTAGTTCGGCGAGAATTCCAAATAACTGAGCTATATTCCAGTAAGAAACAGCCAAGAGTGAAATATAGTATTTTAAAGCAATACGGATTTTTAAATTCAGAACTAATAATTAAAAATTCAGAGCATACGCCTTATAAAACCGAAAACTCGAAGAGCTTTTATATACATTATAGTTATGTGGCTATTAAAGGATAAATAATTTGATAGTAGAATACCCAAGTCTCTTATCTCGGTTACAATAATTAATTCTGAGTTAATTATTCTATAATGAAAATTTATCTTTGATTTACGATGCGAAAAAGAAATTTGTGAGCATTTCTCTGCATTAATATTCAAACTATTTGACCATGAATGGAAATAACCCAAATCAATTTGTAATTTAATACAGTCCTCATGCGAATAAATAGATATATCTAGTTTTAAATCGTCTGCGAACATTAAGAATTTACTATATTTAAAGACCTCTTTAACATCGTTCATAAAAAATAAAAATAATATGGGTGATAAATGCCCCCTTTGAGGAACTCTCGATGTGACATTTATAGTAAAAAAAAGCAAAGCTACCTAATTTTACTTGTTGAGTTCTACCAATTTGTTTTACACCAATTAAGCAAATTTCCAGAAATACCATTATATTTTAACTTTTTTACTAGAATAGACAAAGTCAACACTATCAAATGCTTTCCTAATATCAGTATATACAGCATCCACCTGAATACCTTTACTTATCAATGATACAAGGTCAGTATAATAAATTAATAGATTAATCATTGTAGATTTCGTATGACGAAAACCATGTTTATCAAAAATTACTTTATTAAATACCTTTACGAACTTAGAAATAAACATTTTCTCTAAAATTCTAGGCAATGAACTTAAACGTGAAATAGGGCGGTAATTATTAACCACATTAAGATTCTCTGATTTATAAACTGGATAGATAAAGCTAGTTTTCTATTGATCAGGAAAACAGCCGGACGATAAAGAAAAATTAAATAAATAATGAATTGGCAGGGTTAATGAGAAGTATCAATTTTTATAAACTATTTCTAGAATTATATCTTGACCACTTTTAGAACTAAAAGATAAGTTACGAAGAGTCTCAAAGATATCAGTTATAATAAACTCACAATAACTGAAGTTAATATCCGTATTCTAACATTGGATTTAATTAAAATTACTATTTCGATGACTGTAGATATACTCAAAATAGGTTTTAAACAAATTCACATTATCATCCAACTTCTTTGGATTATTGGTCATAGAAGATTGGATTTGCTCCACGTATTTCCCATAACATGATTTATACATGATTTTACATTTTTTCCTTATCGCGGAGAAAGTTACATAATTAGCACTATTACCGGTCGATTTAAACAATTTATGTAAGCGTTTTTTCTCATTGATTATTACACAATGATCTTTAGAGAACCATCTTTCATCCAACTCATCATCAGGAAACATAAAACTGCGAACTAAAGTTTTAGGAATCGTTTGTTCAATTGCATTTAATTTTACTCAATTGAAAATATTTAACGCGGCAATAACATCACTTAACTTATAAACGTTTAGTCCAGTCATAACTGGCAATAATATAGTTCGTTAAATCGTAATTTGCATTATGAACCAATCCGTGTTTGAACACTTATGATAAGGATAAGTGCTTACGGTATAAATAGTAATTAAAACTGGTTTTAACTACTTTAAATCGATTGGAACAATGTTATTATCTAAAGGCATAACGTTAACAAGTGGATTATTTGAAAAGACTAGATCAAGTTGAGAATCATGAATATTTAAAATATTATTTAATTGGTGCAAGTTAAGCGAGGAATAAAAATCAAAAATTATTTCTGAGCATGTCGAAGTACGGCCATTACATATTAAGCCAATATCATTACAAATAAAACGCACCTGAGGAAATTATAATCTCCGGATAATATTAAGTTTATGTCAAATGTGTATTTGTTTAATAACCATTCAACCATCTCTGTGTATATAGAATAGTAACTAATTGGACCGTTAGGAGGAAAATAACAGGCACCAATTATATTTATTTTTTTCCCCAACTTAATCAATACAAAAACTTGTTCCACACTATCATGTTATAAATTTATAATCTCGGCCTCAAAACGTTTATTTACAAAAATAGCTACTTCTCCTCTTCTATTACACTTACTCGTCTTATCGCTCCAAACTAGACGGAACACATTGTAACAATCGAACCCCAGTTCGGCATCGAAGATATCAAAACTTAATCAGGTTTCAACTAACACAAAATAATCATAATTAAATAAAAGAATGTTACATGTTAAATCATTGAGTTTTGTATGTAAACTTCTTAAATGTTGGTAATACCCTTTCAATGACTTGCACTTATTAGCTAATAATGTATTACAATAGTTACAATTATTTTTAATATTTCTATTATAATTAATTAACTTACAATTATAACAAACAATACTGGCCATGATTAAAGGGCGTATAATTTATTAGTTTTTTTAACACATCGTTGGTATACCATCGATGTATTTAATAATTGAGTTTAAGTCACCTTCGGCACGTTTTTATCGGAGTACATCTCTTAAAAATTGTATTTTGATTTATTGATATTGGGTTAAGTCAGCGTTAACCCAGATATTTTTCTACCTTTCTGATGAGCGGAGCTTAGATTTACATTTCAAAAGTGATCTTGCATCATCTGCATTTTTAAATTCCAATAAAAATACCGGTCTACCTGGACGATATTTACCAATACGCTTGACTTGAACAATAGTAAGATTGAGAGCAAGATCAGTCAGCAAGCTATTAGAAATCGATATGGAGATAATTGCTGCCTTATTAGGTAGTTCTTTGTTATTAAATATAATTATATTTTTACTTTAACCAATCTATTTTATGCTTCATTAATTGTTCCTTTTGATAACAATAAATTATAAACATTACTTGTAGATTTGAAAGTTGCAATTTTACTCTGCAAACAACTTATTTCATTTTTTAGAGTGGTATTTTCTTCTCTCAAAATCATTAATAGCCGTCAACATAACGTTAAAGGAATTATTAAGAACATTAATTTTACTCTCATAACTAATTAATTGTTCGATAATTGATTCTGTACTTAACAATTTGGGGATCACCCATTGATTTGAATTTCTTCGTTATATCAGCTAGAGTAATTGTATCATTTATTTGTGTACTTGACGATGGTTTTTTGATTGGTGTATCGGCTTTCATTGAGTTCGGCACAATAACTTTATTGCATCAATTAAACTATTGATATAATCACAGGTAAACGGTAATACGCGTTACGGATGTATTGTCTTATTGACAGCAGAAACTTAACTGTTGATGAAATAAACAGTTTTAAAGTATCTATTGTGTTTGTTAATATATTATTATTAATATTACTTTATTGTAATACATATTATAATTAGTATTGTGGGGTCATATATCATGTTATAATGTTACTAAATATTATAAGACGAAAATTGTCTTGAGTATTTAGAATGTAATGTAGAATATAATAGACTATAAGTCATTGATGATATAAACAATTTCTATTAAGATTTACAAAAAATAATAACGTATAATTTTAATCTAAAAAATAATAATTTCAAAAAGAAATACAAGTAGCAAATAGCAGCAATAGGTATTTAAAACAACATTAATAATCTTGCTATAGTTGGTGTTTCAGCCTAGCCTTATTTAAATAATAAAGTATATTTTAATTCACAAGTTATTATAATTTTGTTATATTTTATAATTAATTGGTATTTATTATTTACTTTTTGGTTATTGTGTTAACACCATTAAATACTAATATAATTACTATATTTGATATTTGTATTACTGAAAACCAGTAAAAAAAAAGTATTTTAAAAATATTATCAAAATTATTTGAAATGTTTCTTGTGAAGTATTCAGAATACTCAGGGAATACTATTGTCATAAAGTATTGGAACACATATTCTGAATAATTTTTTTCAAAGTATTCGGCATACGTATTTAAAATATTTTTAAAAAGTATTTTCCCCAAATCTGCTAGTAATATTCTCTCAAAATTTATATCTAGACCTTGCCATAGCTTCCCTAAATAATTTCCTTGAATTCCTACATAAGTTGATAACTTCATCGTTTTTCTCCATAGCTTCTGAAAAATTTAAAACCCTAATATTTACCAGAAGACGTTATTATTATTGCCCGGAGATCACAATTTAATGAATACACCATCCCTATGGTTTCAAACACATTATATTTAGGACTTTAAGATTTATTTAGATTTTAAACATCATTAAGCCCCCATATTTATAATCTCACTAAATTTGTATTTCAATGGTCCAATTGAACCAAATTAAAAAAGTCCAATAAATGTTCAATATATACGATATTTGATTTTAATAATTTTATATAGTTATATTATAATAAGCTATTTAAAATGATCATATTTGTTGTTTAATTTGACATTTTAGATAGTTTTTAATTTGGATATTTTAGTGTTGCTGAAGTAATAACAATAAGTCAAGTGTAGAACGTTTTTACAAACATTCGAAGAAAAAGTATTTAAAATTATTTAATCATAACCCTCCCTTAAAATTGTTAATTTTGTTTAATATTACATAATTACATGAATAAGTTTTCCCTGTATTATTGCAGTCGTAAATATTTACAATGAAACTATATAATATTGATATGTAGATTGTATTTTCTGAACTGGTCATTTTTGTTGGTATTTTTTGGAATGATTTTAACACTATTCGAATATTTGTAGAAATTTTGGACATCACGTAATTTATGGTACCCACGTAAAACATTAAAATATGCACGTGTATATTGCAAGTGCGCAATGTTGTTGTTTGGGAGAGGACTTGAAAATTTCATTTACAGTGCCGCAATTTATTCGATGAACTAAATTTGTACAATAACGCTGTGTTTAAATTAATATTTGTTATGGCGATTTAATTATGATTACATGATATTAAATGACAGTCAAATAATCCACAAGTGTATTTATCTTTTTAAATATATATATATATATATATATTTCTACACTAGAACAAAATATAATAAAATTACCAACATCATAGCAGACACGTTTAAATAAACCTAGTCAGTGTTTGATTAAATATCTATGAAACATAACTTTGAATACATACCAAACAAAGTATCATATTAATTTTATATGGGTGTTTAGACTATCTTATCTATATACTTTGATATAAGTTCACAGTAAATATTTGATTTTATTCTCGTCTTCTCGTATATACTCGTATTGGTAAGTTTTAACGCTGAAAAAAATTGTGCTATTTGATAACGGCAATTGATGAACACGAAATTGTTAATGTATATTCTTTTAATAATAATTAGAGGTTAATTAACATTTTCAATACAGTGTATAATTTCTAATCTTTAATTATTTTAACCTGAAAATATTTAAATAAATCATTATTTATTTACTAACGCATAGCCAGTTATATATTAATTGTAACTTTTGTAGTAACCCAATTTAGATTTAACAGTTTCTTCAATTAAAATCATTAATGCTTAAACATATATACGAATGTAAATATATATTTTTAAGTTCTATTCTCTCAGACAAAACCATTTGAAGGTTAGCCATTGCGAACAATGGGTTATTAAACAATATAAATATCGATGTATTAATATAATATCCATAGATAACGATCTGAAAATAATTGGGTAATTTATGAAATATCTTCAGTAATACGAAAAGTAAATGGTATATATAAAAATAATGTTGGTCTGAAAAATATGTGATTAATTATTATTACTCTTGAGCTAAATCGAACGAAATATTGATAAGTTTCATGATCAATCATAATTTGATAATCTGTATGTTTAAAATGATTTTAACATATATATGTTTTTGGGCTAGATACTATAACATACACCGCCACATTGACCACCAAATCACGAAACATTATATTTCGTACTTTTCCCATCATCGACCGCTCTTGAGTATAACTGATGTACATTCTATATAATATAAATAAAAAATTATTGTAGAAATTTCAAATTGTATTGTATTTTTTTGCCGCTAAAAACGGAAAATAAAAATGTTCGTCGTCATTGATTTTGTTTACTATTCAAACCATTAACAGCTAGACACTCCCCAAATATATATATATATGTAATTCATTGTTTTTCCGTGCAACGGAGAAAATATCAAGTAGTTTACTACGGTTCCAGCACCTTCTCACTCAACTTAAACATTTTTTAATATTTAAGGGTTTGCTCAACTCTTAGAAAATGGCAGGTGTTGATGCATAAATGCATAGTTATAGTTTTTTTTCAATTGTTGATAACAAAATTATAAAAATGTGCAATACGTAAAAGTTTACACTTTTGAGACTAATATACAGAAGTGGAAAACAATTTGTATACAACAATAGAATTTATTTTTTGTTTACTTATTTTAATTTTAATGAATTACTAAATTACAAGATTATTTAATTTACCTACTAATTAGATTTTAAAATAAACTAAAATATAATGATTGAATATTAATAATTATAGATTTTGAGCAAAGTCAAGAATGTACTAATTTACAACTATGTGTTTTCTCGTCATTTAATTTGTCAACACTCCGTGTTACTTACAAGGTCTGTCCATAGATTAAAAAAAATAAACGTTAATAGTATAACAATGTGATAAGTACTTATTATTTTTCCTTTGGTTTACCTTAATAATTTTATGATAAATATTTTAAATACTTTGTAAACATGAACATAATAATATTTTTATTTTTGTTGTTAAAGAAGCTTTAGAGTTAATTTTTTAACTAAGAGGATTAAAATGTGTTTGATTATATAATATTTGATTTTTTTTTAAATACTTTAATATTATATTCGTAATTAATGCATACATTTATAATATTAGATTGTTTAAAACATGTAAGAAATAACTACATTGAATACATTATTTATATTTATTTATTAATATATTTGTTAATTGAAAATAATTACTTACTACAGTATTAAAGTCATAAAAATATTTTTTTTTTCAGTTTTAAAAGCTTAACATTTTCAAAGTCAGTTAATTAATACTAAACACCTGATATATTCAAACATTCAAAGTATATATTAGCATTGTATCACTTTAATTAATTTTAATTTTACAAGTATATTATAAATAATTATGTTTATAAATAATTTTACATAAATTAATTTCAAAAGTCATTAAAATTAGTTGATCTAATTCTAAGATTATTGATTTAGTGTATTGAAAACCACTTAAACGAAAGTTATTTCAAAATGATTTGTTGTAATAAAATACAAAACAATATTTTAAGTTTTACCTAAGTGAGTTCCAAAAGAAAAATAAATAATAATAATAATTTCTATGGTAATGCTAGAGGCATTGATAATTACAAAAATGTTTCTAATCTTTTATACATTTCAGGTGGGTACTGGTACGGGTATTATGACACATTATTTCAATTTATTCGTTATCGTGCCTACGGCTGTGATATCTGGAAACGATGAATACCACATTGGCGAAGGGAGTTCAATAACATTATATTGTAAAATTGAAAATGTGAGTATTAAATGTACTAATTAATACAAAGATATTTGGTTATGTTTCCTACTATATATTATGGATGATTGTTGATTAAAATTATCAAATCGTTAAATTGCAGTGAATAGTTACAATATAATAAATATTATTGATTTCTTTTAAATATTATTTTCCATAAATTTTTACCATAATGTTTTAATGGTAAAATTTGAATTGTTGCTTATTTCCTTACTCACTATGAATAAATAATTTTCGTTTTAATTATTTACACACTGGTGGTAAAAACTATTATAATTGTATGAGTTTCTTCGAAATAAAAAATAATGCTTACTATTTAATTAAAAATTCAGAAATTTATTAGAAATGATTCGGTACCACGAAAAAATAGTGGGGATAAAACTGTGAAAACAAATACATCTAAAGGTGATCGAAGCAAATGATAAAATATTAAAAATACTATGTTCAGGATTAATAAATTTTAAACATTTTGAAAATGTCACTGTATTACAAATCATTATTAAATCTATAATTTAACAACAGAAAAAATGCTATTTCAAACATATATTAATAAAAACAAAATTATAAAAAAATGTTAAGTTATATTAAAATTTAAATTATAAAATTATAATGCTATTAGTAACATTAGTTCATGTTTGAAGACATAAATTACATACACCTTCTAAGTAGTCCAAAATATTTTAATTTCTTTAATGTTCAATAATTTCTAAAATTTTTACACTAGTATATTTATATATAGATTGTTGACCAGAAAATAGATTTTCTAATTTTAAATCGTCAGTAATTAGCTATTTAAGATAACTTTAGTTAATTTTCACAATATTGGATAGCAAATTTTTCATAGATGTTCATAATGTTTCAAATTTTAATCAATACATATTTAATTGATTATTATCTGTATAATATCTAAATACCTTATTATCTATAAAATAATTATAATTTATCTGATTACATAATAATATTATTTGCAACTGAGTTGTTTGCTTTGAGTGCTATAAATGATATTGGCTTCATACCAATTTCAAACTTACTTTAAAAATATGTTTCCACTTTGCCGATTACGAAACATCATCTCAATCCAAATTTCATTTAAATAGTCTAAATACATTTTTAATAATTCATCATATTTCTGATAGTAATTTCTGTTCACATATTTTTCAAATCCATCCATACATATAATAGTTCACAATAGCGCATGAGCAAGTTTTGTCAGTAATCGAATTTTCGATAGAAAATGAAGGATCGATTTTATACTGATCTTGCATTTCTAAAATTTTCCATAACAACCTAGAGTTTTGATTGTGAAAATATGTTCCTAAAATGAATTTATCGTGCTTTTTGTGAAGTTGCTTAAGACAGGTTTGTGATTCACAGAAGTTTTCTTTGACTTTAAGATCCTTAACGAATTAGTACAAGAGTTAACTTAAGTATTACACTACAAGAAAAAAAAATTAGAAAACAATATTTTATTTTAAAATATGTATTGTATATAGTTGTTTAAATATTGATGAAGTACTTTTAAATGTCACGACAGGAAACTAATATTTATAAACAGCCATAATGTCCAAACATTATTGAGAATAAAAAAACTATTATTCGGTTATTTTTAGATTAATTTATGGTATAATCGTCGTATATTACAAATTGATTACCAGTAGATGTTTTTGTATTATTTTTTAAATTTTGCCTTAATCAATTAATGATGTGGGATTGAGTAGTGAATAATAATTTTGTTGCCTTTAACTTTGAGTTGCTCTTTTCAAGTTGAGTACTGCAAATGGAATACCATAAATTAAACATTTTGTAACTTGTGTAGCAGTACCCACAATTATTTGATTTGATTATTTTGTGTGATCAAAGCTTTTATTTTCATTTAATTAATTAATAATTTAGCTTCTATTTTTGCTAAATCGAATACGTGACAATATTTATTTTATGAATTATTGATTAAAGAATTATTTTCTATATGAATTCAGTAACAACACTTAATGTTTTCATCACACTTCAAAAACGTTTTTTCTTCACCAATTCTATCATTTCGATAAATATATTCATTATAATTAACCAAAAATTTTATTTTGATGAGAATTTTAATATATTATTTCTTTGACATTTTTTGTATTTATTTATTTTTAGTTTTCTACTGACAGAAAGAATGAAAAGCATAAATATCACTCTACAACAATTATGTTAATAAAATGATAATATAAATATGAATATGTATTATGTAATTCTAAAATTTAAAACTTCAATTTTGTCAAGGATTTGTATTAATATGAGAAATAATTATTCAAACATTTTAATAATGTTAATTAGATAAAACTATATATTTTATATTTGAAAGTGGTTAGATGATCAAAATAGTTATTTTAATATGCGATAATAAATCAGACTTGCTTATAATTGTTTCCACTTGTACGTGTATTATTATAAAAATTAGTGAACAATACGTTTTAATAAACAATTAATTTTCATACATAGAATCTTCTTGACAATTTAATTAGAATTGTTTTTTTCTAACACAGAATAATGTGTAACTGATTGATATAATAATTATTTTCATTATTTATTTAATTAAAATTACGGTCAGGTATTAAATATATTATTTTAAAATAAAAATGATCGGAAATAATTATTTATTCTTAAAAATAAAAATTATAAGATTTAAAATTATTTAAATTAAGACTTAGCTATTGAGCATATAATGATACTGTATCAGAAAAAAACCAACCTAAAATATTACTCGTGATTAACTTTCAATCAATCTACGAGATTAACTCCTGATAATTAATATTTCCATGTAATAATAATTTTCATATCATTTTTTATATTTATTCGAATATTTTATCGGTATATTTATTTATAATTTAATTTCATATTTTTAAGTTGTTTTTAAGAAGTTATTTTTGTCAAAAATTACTTCCGTCACGTGCTTGTTCACTACAAATTTCAAATTACAAGTAATTAATTATTATTATAATTGTTGTTAGTGTTATTGTTGTTGTTAAATGTAATTTTATTCCACTTAACCACATAAAAACAATTTAATTATGTCACATTATTTAAATTACATTTTTAATTTGTATAATTTACATTGTACTAATAAAATTAAAATATAACAATTGAAAGTTCGATACCTGCCTATAATTATAAGATACATACAAAGTACTTAATATAAAATATATCAGGGTATGATAACATAGGAAAATAGAATTTCAATAAAGTTTTAGGAAATAAAGAGAAAATAAATATAATTTTTTTATATTAATTTAATTGCAGTACATTTTTTAAGCAAAAAGTTTATTACATAGGTAATATATATTACTCTATCTATTACTATGCTATACTTAAAAAAAAATTTATCAGTTACAAATAATTCTTGTATTTCTATTGTTAAGATCAAAACTGTTATTTATTGACAAATTTAAATACTATATATATATATTATATAATAATATACAGTATTATGAATATGGATTATGTAAGGGTTCGCGATGTTAGGTATTAAATTAAGTATACGTTATATGTACATAAATTATAGATAAAATCAAAATATTACAATAAATTACCTAATAGTGTGTCACTATAATCGCATAAACTACATGTAGATAATACCCTATTTCACATAAATAATTAGTTAATACAATCTTGAAAAACTCAAAAGGATTAAAACCAATTGATATATTATATATACCCTTGTAAATATTACTTTTATATTGGGTTCGCCTATGAATAATAGACTATCTTATATGATAGACTATCTTTTGGTCCATATTTTTTAAATTATATTAAGTTCAAGTATCCAATGTAGTACGACAAGGCGAAAAGTAAAATATAATTTATGTGTATATGAATATTATTTTTGATAATACCAATAACATAGAAAGTAGGTTTTCGTGTTTCTGCATGCGAAAAGTTTATTAATCCCGAAACTTGTCAACAATTCCTTGCAAGAAACTATCAAATTTCAAAACACTCCGATTTTAATCTTGAACCATAATAATTTATAACTACATAATATAATGTAATGCAATATTTGTGTTAAATTGATTCTGATTTAGAGCCCTGTACCACCGCAATATGTTTTATGGTATCACAATGGTAAGATTATGTCATCCAGTCATTTTAATAAAAATGGATTGAAAACCGATCGCGTATCAATCAGCACTGAACAAATAGGATCGTAAAATCCACAGTCGTTTAACAATCACAAAAGCAATCCAAGTTGATACTGGAAATTACACTTGTCAGCCTCCAAACACTGATCCAGACTCTACTTACATTCACATCACCCCAGGTTAGTAATAAAAAATATATAATCAAAATAGCACTCGTCATCATTGTATTATTACTCATCAATCGTCAAAACTTATTTTTTGTAATGTTGTGGCATGCATAATACAGTTTATGTGGTCATTATTAAAAAAATATTATAAAAGATTTGCTTCTGAAATGGAAGTATTTTTTTTTTCATTTTACTAAGAATTATCATATCAAAAGTTTAGTTTTTATATAAACCTATTATGGTTTTATAACAATATAACAATAATATTCTACTATATGACGCTTTATTCTATTTATAATACAAAAATTATTTAATTAAAACACTATTTTACTGATTTTAATTGTTTACTCATTTCATTATGGGTACTTGCTATTTAAGTTGAATGCTTTATATATGAATATATGAAAAATGAGTAGGTCGTTGATGCTATAGATGTCGGTTCGAGTGCCGAGTGGATTACTTGATTGGTTGTTATTAGAGCTGTATTATTATTTTAAATATGAAAGCAACGTTAATTCATTGTTTTCAAAAAACTATTTTGAGCGAAACTTGATTTATTATTATTCTATATAGTCTCAACAAATTCATAAACTTATAAAAATGTTATGACCTACGGATATTTAAATATTGTATAACTTAGCTTGTAATAATTTTTAGGACTTAAATAGAAAAAATAATACATAAGCGAATTGTATTAACATTATTAAGAAAATGGAAAATTGTATTAAACAAAGTATAAACTAAAAACATTTTGCCATTGGAATATAAAACACGTAATGATAAACGGATTATTTCTTACAAATAAAAAAATATTTACAGACAAAAAACACATCATTATAAAACCAGTACATTGCTCACTTCACTCAGAAATTGAAATAAAATATTGAATTAAAAAAATTGCCTACATTTATATTTAACATGCAAAAAGAATAATAATAATCGTAATTACAAACTGACTAGCAATATAAGAATGAAAACTATAATCACTAGTACGTATATATATACGTACTAGTTCTTATCATAGTAATTATTATTATTATTTAATTTACTTTTTAACAAATTTATAAAAACATTATATAGTCGTATAATCTAAATTTCTCATAATATTTCACAACACATATACACACATACACACATAGAATAGAGGAAAATATATTATAAATAATCAAGTGATAATATTTATGGTTTTTCAATTATTTGTTTTAGAATTTGATAATACAGCTGCAATCCAACGACATAAAAGCTCAAATTCAGCTCTATTAGTGACAGAATTGACACTTTTTCCATTAACATCGTTCATTCTTATTGGACATAACGAATTTCGATGGATTTTTTTATAAATTCAATTATATTTATATTTCATTACAATAAATAATTTAAATATTATTGATGTAATGTTTACCTTGTTAAACTTAATTATGTTGTTAATAACATATTAAAGTAAGTCAGAGACTTATTAAATTTAAAAACGATTCTTTATAGAACAAAATATTAAGTATCAAATTTCATTGTATTTATGGTGAAATCGTGACTTGAAAAATCATATTTTTTATGTTTCAAATGAAAATGTTGAAACAATTTTGTTTAATCTTAGCGCTTTATAGTATGGCTAAAACATCTTTTAAGTCTTTTTTTGTTTTATGTTTGCCAAAAAAACCTTAAAAACTTATATTTTACATTTTTTCTTAAATTCCAAAAACCTTAACATATTTTATTGCACATTTCAATTTTTCTCTAATTAATTCAAAAATGTTATTATTATTATTATTAATATTATTATTATTATTACAATTTACTTTTGTTAATAGAAATTATACTTAATCATATTAATGAAATAATAAAAAAATATCTAACGTAGTTTATTTTTTTAAATGTTATTAATCTAACATCTAATCTTTCAATCATTTTATACATTTCAAAATGGTTCCTTAAAATAATATACTGCTATTTAGACGATAATAAAAACGTTATGACTAGTTATTTCAAAACGGCAATATTATAAAATAATTTACATGTTATGTTACAATTTGTTTACTGGTTAAAATCATAAAAATTTATATTTACTAAAATACATGCTTCGTTATAAGTAGTATATAATTTTTGGTTTATTTTATTTAAGTTTGTTGTTCTGTCTTAATGTATATATCTATTATATTTTGTTTTATATTTAAATAATAACTGTATGTAAATATAATTAAGTTTGAAATAAATATAAAATTGCAAGAAAAATGTTTAAGTAAGTGCTTGTTATTAAATTATTTATGTAAATTACAGGTATAATTTTTTTTTTTCGAAAATAGTGTGCAATGTGTAATTTATTTCAAATATGTATATTGTAACTATACACATTGAAATGTATAAGAATGTGAATGAAGCATTAATAATTAATAATTATTTTTGGTAAAAATGTTAAGAACAAAACTCGTAATCATATAATCACATCAAGTTAAAAACATAATTTGTGTAATTCAACTTCCGATTTCTAAGGGCAATTACAATTGTTCTCTTACTAAATTTAAAATGTATATAAAAATATAATACACAATGAAATTTGTTCCATTAGATACTATTAACAGATCTATATTTATAATATGTCAAATAATATAAAATAAAATCTTAATAAAAAATTTAAATAAAAAAAAAAATTGTGAAATTAAAATATTGTTTTATCAGAGTAACCTACTCGATGTTTTGGAATTTCTTGGAAATACCGTTCAGCATTCTTTGGTCTAAAAATCGTATTATGCATCAAAATGAAGACTGAAATTCTTATTTTGATATGTTAAACTTTGAGTGAAAGAGCGACCACAACGTTCTTTAAAGTTCGATAAAAAGTAAAATAAGTATTCGCTTCTGATTTATAATATGTATTGTTCCCCACTGTTTGTGGGAAAAATGTTGAACACCGAACAAAATATAATATATTTAATATACGTGCGTATAAGACCTATACAAATAATAAATATAATAATTCTGTGAATGGTTGTAAATGTAAACTGTTCACAGCGATAAAATATAGTGCCAAGAAAAATATTGGCAATAATCAAATGGACAAGAACAATAGGTTTATTATATATAAAACTAAAACTATAAAATTTAATTGTTCCAATAGAAGACTCACTAAGGGCTGCAATTATTGCGATCTGTACTTACATGCACATGGCAACGAATGCAAAGTATAATTGAAAATATTCGCCAAATCATCAGTTGATATTAGGTAACCCATGCCACAACTTAATTGTAAATTTTAACTAAATCTGTATCGCACGGACGAAATTTATTGTCAATTTTCAATGTAAACTAAGTATAAGTGACTCCAATATAGAATTTGACAAATAAATATCATCAAAACAAATATTTCTGTAATCAATTTCAGTTGTAATCTGTTTCGTTAAAATTATGTGAAGGACCATACCGTATAGTTATATATATATATATATATATATATATATATATAGAGAGAGAGAGAAAAAAGAGTTGTGAAATATTTATAAATTATAAATGACCACGAAAATATTTTATGCATAATTTAAATGGAAAATAAATTTAGCAAAACCATACCAGAAAGCATATACATAATGTTTAAAAATGAGTTTAGAGATAATTCTATGCGACAAATCCTTAAAATTAAGCATTTGCATTTGTCTAACTTTGAGTGGGTCTAGTGAATGGTAATAAAAAAAAAGGTATCTGTATATATGTAGGGTAGATATCCTATAAACTATTTTTTTTTCTAATTATAATAATAATAAAATCAGTACTTCTAATTAGTACTTGCAATGTTATGTGTTACATAACATTTAGCTGAATAGAATCAAATATGCGAGGCACATAAGGGAGTTGAGCAGAAACAAGAGATAAAACAAAAATAGTTTTTAGGCATGTCCAAAAAATCCGAAAAATACGAAAAATACGAAAAATTATACATAAATAGAGTTTACTATCAATATGTATGATTGTTCAAATAATCATTTAATCACGAAAACAATTAAATAATCGTACATAAATGAACATACCCAACATAAGTTCCATACTCATAGTGATAACTCCAATCTTACGTTATGTTTGCATGAAATTACTCTTACCACCCGCAAAGATGTTTACACATGAATAACAATGTCAAACTACGTTTAAATATGCATACAATCTGCACTACTACACACACACACACACCTACACACACACATATATATATATATTTATTTATTTATTTATATATATTAGGTTGGTCTTTATTTTTGAACTTTCTAATTTTTTATCTAAGACACCTACCTACCCCCATTTTTATCATTTTATGATAAAAGTAATTGGTACTAAATTTGATCGTTTTGTCTTACCCTTTCCCGTGCCACATAAGGGTTAAAAAATTGCCGAAAAGGGCAGTTTTATGGTTTTTTTAAGTTTATTTTAAAACTGACAGCACTTAACGTGAAAATATATAGAACAGTAATTGTAGAACTAAATATTGTCTATATAAATTGTACTTATAATATTTTTCGTAAATTTTTTATTTTCTGAGAAAAATAATTACATGTTATATATTTAATTTATTTGGCGAAATTGATATTTTACGATTATTTAAATGTATTTCATGAACAGTTAAAGTTAAGGTAAAATATTTTGTATGAAATCATAAAAATGTAATGTCATAAAAATGTGTTCAAAAGCAATAATTTCATTGGATCAACCGTTTTATTGTTATAATCAGATTTATCTAATAAATTGTAGTTTACAAATTAACGAAAAAGTAATACCTATGCGATACTTGTATTTCCAAATGTTTTTCAGTTCTTGGATTTAAAATCCATTATTGTACTTTACGGAACTATTAAAACGTCTAACTACGTAACTTTATATTTTAGATTTAAGATTAATATTGTATGGTAGAAAGCTTATCTATAATTCTTCAGGTTATCTGTTTGGTAAGTATCTACTACCTATCACTAAATGATTGGACTTTGCTATTAGCTACTATATTTACTATTTGAATTATTTAACATTTTATCAGTGTTAATTTGGCGTTCAATAGCTTTAACTGTACAGTGTACTGTTTTAATTTGTGTAAAATTTGATTTGAATTTAGAATTTATTTTGTGTTTATTCTTCATTTAATATATAATTTTATTAATAATGAAACGAAAATATATTTATTTGACTGGTTCAACAAATAATTAAATTTTCAGCAGCAAACTTTCATCACAAAGAGAATGTATGCGAGTATTATTTTATAACATGCGTCGTATTAAAATAAATACTGGGTGGCAAAATGAGGCCTGTATTCTGCTAGAGCAGCTGTTAGGTAGAGAAGTTCTATATTTAGCATGTAGTCATCAGATTTTTGAATTGATTCTCCAAGCTACAATAAATGGAATGAAATTGCATGTGCCATCAGTACCAAATATCGCAATTTATAACACTTAGAGGATCTCCACCTGATGGTTTTAAAATTCGGTGCCTGGAGCATATCATTAGTCTCGGTGGATAGCAAAAGACATTTATTGTTTAAAAATATTTTTGCTTCGATTTGAATTCAAATTAAATAAAGTAGAAGAAAATGCTTTAAAAAAAATGTGTACGTTTATTATAAAATATCTATAAAATCGTGGTGTATGGCTAGAAATCTTAGTGAAGCCTGTTGAAATGACGTATATTTCATAGGTGCGTTACATGAATATAAAAATGACGATAAAATGATTGCAGAGTTATGTTTATCAAAATGTTAAAATCATTTGTGATACTTAAATGAAGAATGCATTGCATTTTCTTTATATGATGAAAGGATTTCACTAGATACTCTGAAAAAATTTGCTGCAAATCTAATTGAATTTAATAATGCATCAATATCGATAGTGGAGACAAATTTGACCGAAAATATTTCATTTAAAGATGGAAAAGTCAATGATTTTTTGAACAAACAGTTTACTACGAATTTTTTGAGTATAAAATCATTAAATTTATTTAAAAATTTTAATATAAATGCAGAGTTTTTGGAAATAGACTCAATATAATGGAGTAATAATATCACATACCAATCAGCCAAGAACTTAATTAATTCTTTACAAATTGTCAATGAGAGAGAAGTGTAAATTTAATAGAAAAATTTAATGTCGAACTCAATAGAAATAAAAACCAGAAACAATTTTTCTGAGATATTAATAAATAGTAAAATATTAAAGTGCCATGGTAAAATAAAACTTGTATTTTATATTTATTGCAAAAATATACTTTATCATAAGTCATGACTATTGAAATATTCAATTTTGACAAATAAATGAAATATTTAATTATTTTTCTTGAAAACAAATAGATTTATGAAAAATATTATAAGAATATTTCTTATAGACAATATAAATTTATATTAATTTATATAAATTAATTAATAATATAAAATTCTATAATTAAGGTTCTATATATTTTCATGCTAAGTGCTATTAGATTTAAAATTAATTAAAAAAATTATAAAACTGCCCTCTTTGGCAATTCGAAAAGGGGGTGAGGAGAGGCGATTAAATTTAGCCTAAATTACATTTATATTGTAAAGAAAAAAATAGGGGGTTGGAGTCCTGAGTCAAATATAAATATTTTTTTTCTCCTATAAATAAAGATCAGTCTAATATTTATATTTATTTATTTATTTATATACATATATAAACCTTGAATTTTTATGTAATTTTATGAAAAAATTAGTACCTTTACTTACACAACAAAATGTATTTATGAACTTTACCGACACTGACAGATATGTAGTTATTATTTATTTTATTTTTAACATGCTCACGCGAAAAAAATTGCTGTGATAAAATGTAAAATATAAATTAATGTTTTAATTAAACCGTGTTAAAAAAATCTATATTAAATATTTCAGTACTGTATTAAATACATTTCAGTTTTAAAAGTACACTCACGCAACCACAATTAGTTTTCCCAAATGTTAATTTCCAATATTAATAGTAATGATAATAATAAGAAAGATTTATTATGATTATCATTATTATCCATTCTGTATCTGTTTGATGTTTTTTAAATTGCTAATTTTGCATGTTAAGTCAATATCGAAATCCCTAGATTGATCATGTATATATATAATTCCTTAAAATGTAAATAATACGATTTAAAAACTTATCTCAAAGAAAAATCCATGCAGAAATGTGAGCTCATTTAGTGGTATAAAATTTAATCACAAGAACGACAAACGGAGCGAAGATATTTCATCAAAGATAAAAGTAGAACTTTTGTTCATTTATGTTGATCTTTATTTTTTGTAACTGACGCTCTAAAAATATTTGCATTAAAACAGTTGCTCACATGAACGAATATTACACATTCATTCACCGATACTAACGCAAACAAACAAAAACATTTAATTTCGTTAAATGCATTAGTTAATTTAAATTAAAAAACCGATTCGATTTAAAAATTAAATTTTATAACAAAAATTTAATTAAAATGAAACAATTAATAATTTATAGTAATCTAAAATATTATAACTATTATTTACGGTACTAGAAACATATAGTAACTTTTTGTCAACGACAGTGAGGGAACTCGTTAACATCAAAAAGAGTTTGGGCTTATCCGTGTGGGCCCTGCCCCGCGGGTAAGTCCGGGCGATGCGTGGGCCCACGCAATACTATTGCGCCCGTAGCTGACCGATAACGGAACGTCCTTTTCGCAGGGATACTCAACAAGTGGCCGCAGACCATGGGTATCCTGTAGCTCGGTTTAGGGTACAGCGCCCAGCCTGCCGGACGGATCGTTTGCGGGACACTTCTTGGCAGACAAGTGGGCCAGGAGAGAAAATATCCTTTCGAGCGTGTAGCGAGTGCAGCGCGCGATCCGAGTAGTTGTGGTGCCCCATGCCGCCGAGTCGTTGACGCGCAGAGAGGTGCCGGAGCCAGATCCACCGTACTGGCCGAGGTGGGTGGGAGAACCATGGGTCTTCCACTCGGTTGGTGGTCCCAGAGTCTCAGAATTAGTCTCCGACCACATTCACCCGTTGGCATCATGGGCGTCTAAAAACCCGAGCAGTTTATGTCTAGTGTCGCCATAAACCCTGAGACAGGAGAGCGGCAGAGGCGAATGTCACTCGATGCATGTCCAACTCGATACGTGTAAGGATAATAGTACGGGTGTACGGATCGATCCGAGCTCATCTGGGTTGGATTCGTACGGGCTGGGAGTAGCTATGAGCAAATCGCACCAGTGGATACGCATCGTTGTGTGAATACGGTACGAGTTCTCGGAGGACTCGGTTTTGGTCGGCACCAAGTCGACTGGCGTCTCGCCCGGTGATTTGCTCCCGGCAAAAACGTCTTCTACTTCGTCCCTTGAGTAACACCGCGTGCTAAAAAAATATACGAGGTCAGTACCTCGACTTTCGGTCGGGGTTAAACCAAGAGATCTCTTGTACTAAGAACACGTTCCGTGTGAACTCAAAATTATGAAAAGCATGAAAATGACCGAATTACATTTCTCTAAACTGTAAGATTAAAATATCTAGGAAGTATAAGTAATTGTATTATTAAAAACATAATTATACAAAAAATCCATTTTTAAAAACTATATTATATTACATTTTTTATAAAAATTATCATTTTAATACTATTTGTTACATTTTGATATCCTTCGAATTTATACATACATTTTAATTTATTGATTTTTTTGTTTAATACTTCAATTTCTATATGGTATATTTTTTATAATATAGTAAATCATTGTAGTATTATTTACAGAAATGTTATAGAAATAAAACAACGAAAAACTCCGCGGAACAATATCAAGAAATTTATAATTGTCGGAGTGTAAATGTTGAAAAACAAAACTTTAATAAAAAAAAAATATATATATCAAGAAAATAAATCGATATAAAACACATTTACAAAAAAAATCTCAAATATTTAGCATACTAAAAGGTAATAAATTTTGTGTTTTATAAAACATGGTAGAATTTTAATATTCCAAAGAATATGAATATTATTAAGATATGGAAATCAAACATTAACATTTATGCATAAAAATTACGTTTTTAAAGGTTCAATTTTATGTTGATATAAAAATATTCTGTTGTTATATGTGTATATAATATCCCTCTTTAAATGCGTCTTTGTGGTTTAAAAATGTATTTTTTCGACGCATTGTTAACCCTTAATCACCATTACAAAAATGTCATGTTCATTTATATTATATTGTCGAAATACACAGACTGTATTTGACATATTCAAAATTGGTAAACCAACTATATGTATAAAGTTTTTAACTGAATTCTACTTATATGAGTAAAAAAATATATTTCATGATATTAAATTTTTTCAATTCATCTACTCTAAATATATATCCTTCGCGTGAAAAATTGTTATTATTTGCAACTGATATTCGTTTGTAACTGAGATATGTCATAAAATTCATACATATTTTATAAATATTTTTTTTGTCATATTTCGTCGTATTACTTCAATTTGCTCTTTTCTTCACATTTTATTACACATATCACATTTTAAAATGTATTAAGTTTATTTATATATTAATATTATAAAACAAAATTTAATTTAGTTTTATAATAATCAGTATATTATTAAAATGTTTTGTATTTTATCACTATTTTTAGAGTTTTTTTTATACGATCTGGATTTGTTCATAACCATTTAATGAAGTAGTTTTTTTTTTTGTTCATGGAACAAAAACTAAAAATTGGCTTTTAACTGTATTTACTATTTTGTTTCTTATTTTATAATAAAAGGTTTTGTTTTGCAAGCTATATAAATAAACTTTATACATACCATTAATATATTTGTTTGCCATAAAATATTATTTCATTAAAACTGTTTAAAAGTGTATCTAATATTTCCAATTAAAATTGTTATTTATTATGAAATTTCACGTTAAAAATAATTTGTTGACTCCAGTAAAATATAATTAACATAAATAGTTGTAATACAATAAACAGACAGAATATTCTTTTTAAAAAAATGTATTCAAATCAATGTATAAAGTGCACGATTTTATTATCTTAAAAAATAATATAAATATTTTCGAAATACGATTTTATCTAAAAATTAAATTGCAACTAAATTTATATGATAGTTTCTACGAATCATCAAAGTTTTTATGAAAAATGTCACATTTTATTTTAATTTACAAATATTATGTATAAAAAAAAAATATATATATATTTAAATAAATAAGTGCATATAATATATATATAATATACATATATATGTATACTTAAATATACAAAAAATCAATGAGTATTACGTCGAGTATTATTACGTTGATTAAAGAAAAAAGAAAGAAAATATAAAAGTTGTTGTATATGTGTGTTTATTACTACCGATTTCGATAAAATGTCATCATCAGGTTAATACAAATAAAATAACTGAAGAATAAATTTAAAATAAAGTTAATAAAAAAAAAATTGCATAGAAAAATAAAACAGAAATTACATAGAGAGCATTATGAATATCACAATAAAAAAACACAGAGTTAAATGAAAAGGAAAAAAAATTATATAATCAAAATATATCAAAATGCAAAGAAAATAAAAAAAAATTTAAAAAACTAATCCAAATTCAAATTTTGCAAAACATTTTTTAGAAAATAATCATCTTATTACTTTTAATATACATAAAAACTTAGAAATTTCAAATATACAACATAACATTTATGTCTATTTTGTTTTGAAAGAATTACATATTTATAAATAAATTAAACACAATAAATTTAAAAATATCTTAAATATACAAACAGATTTAAAAAATAACATTCTATATTTATATATATATATATTAGATAATATTAATATCACAACATAGTTGCTTACATTATATACACAATTTATTTGCTTTTTGATATATTTTTACTATATAACTATTTTTTTATTTTCAACTAACTCTACGTCTTTTTATTGTAATATTCATAATATTCTCTATGTAATTTCTGTCTTATTTCTCTATGCAATTTTTTCTTATTAACTTTACTTTTAATTTATCCTTTAGTTGTTGCATTTTTTTTTCTCATTTAACATCGACAACAACAGCTATTAGTTATAAATATTTTACATTTGATTCATTTTATTATATTGAATTATACATATTAAATTTTTTTAAAACTTCAAGACTTGCTTGTTGGTGTCTGTGTCTGGTCCTAGTATTGCATCTAAGGTGTTGGGAATATTGAATTTGATGATGTCTTTTGTGTACTGGCGGCATTCTGTAAATATGTGTTTTATTGTGAGGTCCGTCCAGTAGGTTGTGCAAATTGGTTTTTCATCATTTGTCATAAGGTATCCGTGTTTTCATCTGGTATGACCGATGCGGAGTCTATTGATAATAACCTTTTCTCTTCTGTTTAAAAAAAGATTTAGCCAATCGAAGATGGTGTTTTTAATTTCCCTTAGTTTTGAATATTGTTTAAGCCAGTGAGCTTGCCATTTGGTTAATATGTGTTCTTTGATTTGGTTTTTTGTGTCTGCGTAAGATGTTAAGTTTAATTTTGGAGTATCTGGGGATTCTATTGCATTCTTGGCTTCTTGGTCTGCCTTTTCGTTACCGTCTATGTTACTGTGACCCGGAATCCATATGAATAATATGTTTATTCCAGTTTTATTTGTTTGGTTTATTTTTTCTTGTATTTTCTTAAGCTATATCTGTTGTTTTGGTTGTATTTTTTAAGCTTTTAAGGTGCTCAGAGAGTCTGTTAGTATAATATTATTTTTATAGACTTTCTTAAGGTTTTGTATATGTTCTACTGTCTTGAGGATTGCTATGGCTTCTGCTGTGTAAATGGAACAACTTTCGGGTAGTATATATCTGGTTATGTGGTTTTCGCTTTATATTTTATTTGTATTAACCTGATGATGATATTTTGTCGAAATCGGTAGTAATAAACACACATATACAACAACTTTTATATTTTCTTTCTTTTTTCTTTAATCAACGTGATACTCATTGGCTTTTTGTATATTGAAGTATACATATATATGTATATATATTTATTTATTTATTTATTTAAATATATATATATATATATATATATATTTTATTTTACGAGTATTAACTTATAATTTTTATTTTATTTCTATTCGACAATTCTTTTATTTCTTTATTTTTTTATTATTTTTTTTTTTTACATATCTTTGTTATTTTTTATTAGTTATTTTTTATTTTCACTATTATATTACATATTATGTGTTAATTTAAGTATCGGTTTTTGATTACTAACATTTATTGCGTTTCAAAATTTTAATCACAAAACATATGTATCTAAAATAACAATTTAATTAATTCATCAAAATACAAAGATTAAATATACTTCATATTTTGTATTTGTCTTACTTCAAGATGTAAGATTAATATGTGTGTTTTTATATTTCCCATTCAAATAATTTAAAATTTAAATTAATTTTTATGTAGTATTGTTCTAACATAATATTTTAGGTTATGATATTTGGATTTTTATATAAAGACAACAGCCGATCGAAGATTATTATAAAAATACCATTATTTATATTTTATTATTCATTATTACAGATCTCTTGAATGTGAGAACTTGGGCGTAGGTATATTGACATTTAATCTGTTTATTTCAATTCTAGATGCGTAATCGAGCATAAATTTTTGTCCTCTATTATCTGCAGGAAGTACGCCTGAAAGACTATTAGCAGCTTTCTATTGAATAATACGACGCCTGCCATTTAAAAATGATATGTCGGGAAGAGCTGTCGATATTATTAAGAAACTATTTTCATCAATTGGATATTTGATTAAAATACGTAAATTTGGAATAATATGTCTTGAGTTCGAACCTGCTTTTTTTTATAAAATTATACACTTAATCACTTTTCATTCCACAACTACATTTAATTTATTATCGTCATAATTAAACTGTATTCCATCGGGCAGTTTGATTTATTTTAACATCAAATTAAGACTTATATGTTTATATATATATATATATATTATATTTACTAATATAATAACATTGGAAATTTGAGTATTAGTTGTATACATTTTTCAATTGCACTTTGAATATTCCAGTTTGCCCCAATAAATATTAAAATCGTATTTACATTTTTGTTCATAATATTCGATTAGGTACATTACAAGTATATATATATATTTTAAAATTTTATTACCGTTTACTTAATTCATTTTAAATATCCCTTTATTGCTATAGAAAATATAATCTGTTTTTCATGAGATAATATTTTTCAATATTAAAAACAAAAATATAATATTTACAGTAATAATAAAAACAATAAAATGGGTTTTTTGAACTAATTGTGTATTGAATTCCAACTGTTTGATTTAAATAAATATAATCAATACAATACCTTTATTTATTACGTTATGTTTATACTTACCTATATAATAATAATAATTGATAGTTATAATCTCTAACAATCATTCGCATTTAACTCAATGACTTCATGTATTTTTGCATAAGATCAATTTTTCAATGAAATCTTGTGTATTTCAAAAAAATAATAACTCTAATAATAAAAAAGAGTTTATTTTTGTGCAATAAGGTTCATAAAAATATATAATTTTATATTTGTGTCAAGTTTACTAACAAAATTTATGATAAGAGGGGGATGATTTAATTTACATTTAAAATGTATAAATTATGTTTTCGTGGTATTAGAATAATAAATATTGATGATAATACCAACTATTCGATTTTCGAACAGAACCGAACTTAACATTTAGGTGTTCAGTTCAAAAATCAAACTCATTATTGGAAATATTCGAACCGAACTAAACACAAAATAATTCGATTCAAATACCGATCCAAATTTGTCGAAAACAATTAAAAAAAAATTAAAAATATTAAACTGAATAAAATTCAATTTGTTCTATTTTTAAGATGGATAATAAGTTTTTTCACAATCCACAGTAACATGAATGTTAAAAACATTGTATTAATATTAAAAAATATTAACAAAAACATTTTCCATTTTTGTTATCGTTTTTCAATATTATAATAAAATATGATGAAATAATAATTAGTTACAATTCATTTGTTTCTAAATAAAAAGCGATGTTTATTGTAGAGAAAGATTTAAAGTATTATCGAATAGCCTGACCAGTTTTCGGTGTTGAAAATGGGCTACAAGGAAAACATACATTATTCATATAAATATTCGTAGCATTAGATTTCAAAAATAATTATTCTGTATTTTTATTAGTAATATCTTACTATTAATTATTAATAAAACATCGTAATTTGTTATCAATAATGTGGTTATAGTGGTAGTCATAGAATTAGTATTCATCAAAAGTTCATTCGTATTGTTGTCAAATTATTCACGTTCCTCTGACAACAGATTAAAATATTATTTAAATAATTATTTACATTTTATTTATTTTAATCTTTTAATACATATTAGCACATATGATGCCATTATAAAAAAATTGTACTATAATACATTATATACCAAAAACATTTGGTTTTTCTGGGTTTGCCACACTATATAAATACGAGGTATGGCAATTAAATAACTTGATTCGTGATGCTACTGGCAATCAACGAGTACGCCGCGACAGATTTGTATATGTCTGTAACTGTTGATGCTTTTCCCACCTTGAGCTCTATGGAAACAGTTGTACGTTGACCAGTCTCATTGTAACAATCGCCCATTCAAGTTCTTGCGCTAGCGTCTCGTCGGAAAAATACAAAATGTTCAGATGCAGCAACGAGTTAACTTCAAGTTTCACGTGAAACTGAAGAAGCTCATGTCTTGTTAAAGAAAGTGTATGGAAGTGAATGTTTATTGCGCACATAAATTTAAAAGGTTTAAAATGGTTAAACGGGAGGAATATGAAATGAATGAAGACGATCCACGCCCTGGACGACCCTTAACATCAAAAACGGACGATAACATCATGAAAATTGGAAAAATTAAGTCATTGCATTCGAAAACACTATTCTGACATAATAATAAATATTCTATTTTTCATAAAAGGCATTTTATTAAACTATAGTCTTTATTTAAAAAAAAATAATAATTTTATTATATTATAAACGTTCATTTTCCGAAATTTTCAAAATGCTATATTTGGCCTAAGATATATCAAAATGTTTCAAGTGTTTACTATGTATAAATCAAAACCAAATGTATTTTAAATAATTTTCAAGTATTTTGTATTATTATTTTTAAATTACAAAAATAAAACAAACAAAAATTTGAATGTACATAAAATTATTTATTGTTGTTTTTCAATATTTTTTTTCAAAGTAAATAAAACTACTGAAAAAATTAAAAAACATATGAAATATAAAAGTACCATCTGTGTACAGGTTTCTATCAGACAAAGTGTTTGCAAATAAATATCATTTCAATACTTTTATTTTAAAATATTCGTCTATTCAAAAATTTAAAAATATATAATTTATATATCCGGATATACTATATATTGTAATATAACCAATAATTTCTGAGTTTTACTCAAAATTTAATTTATATTTAATATTTTAATAGCAAATTTCATTGATTTTGTATTCAAAATAAATACAATTACAGAAATAATATGTTATATACCTAATTATAATGTAGTAATATTTATATATGACTTCTTTTTACATCATTATTGTAAACTTAAACCTAAAATATATGTAAGTAAGTTAGTCGTGTAAGTTTAAGAAACAAAATTCGTTAGTTCGACTAACTTGTATGATTGAAAACAATAATGAATGAATGTTGTGACGTATGTTAAATTGTATGATGTATACAACCTATAGAATATCCTTCGAAATAGTACAAAATTTTAAATGATTGATTTGGTTTTAAACATAGTTTTTCGTGTAATATATAATTTATAATCAGTTTACGCATGTACCTTGATATTACCGATATATTTTATATTGCTATCAACTTACGGTTATAGTAAATTTGATGTCGGTATATACATTTGCGGGTGCTCATAATTATCATAAGTCCACCAATATATATTTCGAACTATATGTTATTTTAAGTTTATAACGATCATATTAATTGTCTAAAAAACATTAAATCAGTTGAAATTATTTTGCAATTAGTATGCAATTTATGTTTTAAATTGAAGCAATACACTATATTAACATGGTAGGTATAATATAAAAATATAATTTAATTCAATTAAATTCATGTCAACTACCTTTTTTAATCTATATCCATGGAAAAATGTGGTATTAATGTACGGATGCATTAATACCGTATTTTTAAACTATTTGCATATAAAATCTGGTATATTCAATAAAAAAATTTTTAAAAGTAAATGACTATAACACATTTGTATATTCCCATGGAGTCCTTCTGGACACGGTAAGTGTTTTGGCTTCTTCCACTCCACAAGTAATATTTTTAATTGTCAAATTCTTATCTTCAGCTGGTTTTTTTTGTTTAACCCCAGTCTTTATTATTTATTTATTAGCTTAATTCCATAGTTTTAAGTACTTTACTTATATATTATGTCTTTTTGTTTAGTTTAATAATTAGTGTTTATTTAAGTTTTATTATTACAGAGCATGTTGAGTGATATACTCATTGAGATTAAATGTGACTAGCACAAAATTTATTTTTAAATTAAATAATAGTAGCTAAAAAAAACACATTTGTAAATGTGTACATTTTTTTTACGTTTAACAAAATTAAAATATTAAAGTACATAATATAAGTATATTAAAATCATAACTTTCTTACGATTACTTCAGTTTGTATTTAAACTTTTTCTTACACATATAAAGTACACTTTTGCTTTCACTGACAATCACAATATATTTATTTTAAAAGAATAAATAGAATTCTAGTTAAGATTAGACGTTATTTCACGTAAAAATTAGTTGATTAAACGTTAGGGAACTTCATAATAATGACCATACAGCATTAATAATCCTTTAATTTATTTTAATGTTAATGTTTTTTAAAAAAAATTATAGAAAAAATATTTATAAATCATTTACGGAATAGGATGTATAATTATACATATAATAATTATATATATATATATAATTATATAATGATTTATATAATAGGAATCATTTATTTGTTAAAAATAATAAGTTACCAAAAATTTTGATATTACATCAGATTTTTGAAAATAATAATTTTTCTTTGAAAAAGAAACAGACATAATTTAATTATCTTACTGTATGAGTGAATATAGCTTCAACTTTATTTTCATATGGTACTATGAAAGTACCTAAATTCACTTAAAAACTTTCATATTACTTTAGGTGAAATAAAGTAATTTACTTTAACATACTGGTTTCTATTTTGATTTTCATAATATTTCGTAGCAGTTTATTACATTCACATTTTCGAGTATTGAAAGTTACATATGCGGGTTTTTGAAAAATAAAAAACGTTTACAATATATTAATATATTAAATTATTAAACTTAGCTAAATAAATATTTCTATTTCATTTATTACTTGTAGTTATTTTTCGATACCTAAATAATTTCTGTGTTTTTGAATACGTTTCATTAATTGATGATCTAGATCAAATTTCTAGATCAAATCATCATCATCTTATGATGTATTGTTAAAAATTATTGAAGTAAGATAATAGTATATTGTAATTGAAAATGTTAATTTATACATTATATAAAATCGTTATATAATAAAGATATTTGTGTAGGTATTATACTGAGTATATATTTTTTTTAAATTATAATTTTAAAATTATTTACGATGGTTAAAAAAATTATATGAAAAAACAGTTGGCGATTAATTTCATTGTAAAATAAAAATACATTATAAACAAATAAGTAAAGATAATTCTATGACTAAAATACATACAAATTACTATAACAAAATACACATTTTTTTTGTGTAATAATATTATTGTAACAATATTATATATATGTAATATTATATGTATAAATAAATTTCACGGTTTAATTGTTAAAATTATATAACATCAAGTCTGTCTGTTTATTATGTTTTTTAATTATTGTAAAATGTGCAATATTAAGTAAATATTCGGTTTCTCTTAGATAATTACTCCGTGCTTAATATTTTTGAAAACAATAATTTACTCAAATCATATTACTTATTTTATCATCATAACATAATATTATATCAAAAGGTTCGGCGTTTGTTCTTATAATTGAGTGAATAAATTAAATCCATTAAATTTGTTAATTAATTATTGAGATCACGAAAATCAAATGAGATAAGAATGTCAGTAGCGATCAAACTGATATATGAGTAGTATATATAATTATAGCACCAGGAAAATGCAAATATTCGACAATGTGGGTCAATCAGTCAATCGGTCTCATACGGAATATCTCATTAGGTGTCGTGTAGTCAAGTGTAATATACGTACTCTCTGGTTTGCAAACAGCGATCATGATTTTCATCAACAATTCATTCAACAATTTGAATATTAATGTAGGTTGTATTTCGACCAGGTTTCATTTAATTACACAAATTTATAAATTTATTATTCATGAACATATGCATTCCATTTATTTGTATTCTTTTTTTTTATGCGATTCGTGCATAAAAGCATGAATGAAAGTCTAAATATCAAAAGGTATATATTGTATATAGCATATGGTTATCACTTCATAGTAAACTTTTAAAACATAAAAATCCAGGTGACTACAAAACAAATTATTAAAATATTATGATGAACAGCATATTAATATTAAAATGATAAAATTGCAAACGGTTTTTGTACTGTACGAATTATAAAAAAATTGCCAATAATTGTAAATATATAAGTGGTATTTAACAAAAATTATAGTGAAATCCGAATAATGAAAATGACATGCTCTTGGGATTGACATTCAAAGATACATTTGGTTTTTTTTATATGCAAAAATGTTAAATCTTTTAATTTCGATTTTTGTTGTTTAATGAAAAAATAATGTTTACTTATTAATTATTATATAGGAATAAATATTAGAAGATGTTTCCAAGTGATAAGCGATTAGTAATTTATTTTTTATGTAATTAATTCTGTTTTAAATTCGTGATGTTAAATTGGCTTAATTTTTACTCAAAAAATTAAAAATTGTTTTTGAAATCTAAAGACTGAAATTACAATTACTTTTAAATTTAATTTGTACGTCATTTTATAAAAAAAATATAAATTGGTCCCCCTTTGACTTTTTTTGTTTCACGTAATTTATGTAATATTATTTATTAACAGTACTATATTTATAGTAATCAGCTAGTTAAAATGTGGATTTAAATGGTTGAAAAGAACATGATTGTAAATTGTTCTTTTTTTTAGGAATGACACAACTAACTATCTTCCCTATTGGGCCCCCAGAAGGCTTAATCTTGGCTTAGTTGTAATTTTCCACATTATTATAGTCAGAGTCATATTTTCAAATTCCAAGTCCTTGTGCTAATAAAATGTTGTGAGGTCATAGTATAAGGTATATTTGTATATATACTCGTATATTTATTTATTTATAGTTTTTAGTACATTATCAAAGAATTCTAAAAAAAACAGAACCCATTTTTCATACCAACTAAATATTCCCCATTTAAGACAGCATTCCCAAAACTCTTATTACTTTATGAAGTATTTTACGGCTTTTTGGAAATTAGTAATATATATTAAATATTGATGATTTCTATCAACTGTTGAAAAATAATATTTATCGTAACGTTCGTCAAGATGTTTTTTTAATACCTTCTTAGAAAAATACAGTATGTTTTACAGTATTTTTGAATGAAACACTGAATACATTGAAAAAGGTTTAATTGTGTAATAAACAGATTTCACAAATTACATGAATACTAAGCATTTAATAAATAATACTAGTACTAGACATTTTTTTACTTAACACCACAGAATACTAAATAAGAACGTGAAGTCATAACCACATAATTTTGTATGGTATTTATTGTTCTAATTTATTATTATTATTTTTTTATTATTCCCAAAATACATATTTATAGATTATAATTATTATTAGACATAATAAATTATATTTTTGTACAATAAAAATACAATTGAATCTAAAAAAATTCGGTGATTTGGTAAAAAATATGTGCATGCGTTTATAAAAAAATATCCTTTTAACCAATTTCCCAATTTTTAAGTTCGTAATAAATTCTGGACGACTTTGATGATTAAAATTGAGAATTGTGTATATTTGTATATACATTAAAACAATATAATTTTAATACTTATATTTAACAAACAAATAGTTGAAATATTGACAAGTTGAACCACATATATTTTATAATTTTCAAGAAAATTAAACAATCGTTAAAAATATAAATTCTTTAAGTCACAAACTATAATTTAATAAACAACAACAAAATATAATTTTATTGAAAACTGGATATTGATCAGTTTCTCAGTTTTAAAGTAATTAATAGATATTATAACATTTAAAATATATTAAAATGTATTTATCAAAATGATATTAGGCAATTACTTCTGATTTGGTAAAAAATGTAACTTTTGGAACAGAATATTACACAACTACAATCTACATTTTAGAATAGATACATAATAATAATAAATCACATTAATATTTAATAATAATATATTTCTCGTTTCGAAAATAATCTAAAATTAAGAAAAAATAATAAGTTGCATGTGATGTGAATATTGATCCAAACGAGTTACGTAGACAGATATTTTAGAGTTTTATTATAATTATGAATTTAAAAGCAATAATAATCATTAAAATCGAAAAATGATTCAGAGCGATGCTCATTATTCGAATTAGTTTATTATAGTCAATGAATATGATAAATACTATATGTGTAATAAAATAATAAGAAACTATAAACTGATACTCGCTATTAATAATAAAATAATATATATATATATATATAAAATAAACGAGTTTTTAAATTAATTTTTTTTATATATGTCTAAACTGTAAACTTGTATTGCATTTTTGGCTCTTAAAAAATACATATTTTTCATGTCCAAACGAATACGTCAAAAATTTGATTAGGGGTTTTTTTTGGTTCTTAGATTACGAACAACCATATGTTCACAGAGAAAATAAAAAATAATATCGTTGTAAAATTAATACATTCTTCGCGTTAAGCAGAATCTGAAAAATACATCATTGTTAAAACAATACATATTTCGATTCGCTTAGAATCTGAAATCAAAACAATTATATTAATGTAATTAAATCAGGATTTATTTAATTTATTTATATTTAAGAGGGCAATGTAGCAGTGAATTTATCTGAAATTTGAATGATGCTCTTATATAATGAAGACCAGTCGAGGTTATTTAAAACTCGATGCGTCAAAACATGTCTGCACCATAGAATACGTGACCTAATAACCAAATTCTCTAATTTTATTACACCAAATAATTATTTATCTCTTGTTGCGTTGGTGTATGTAATGCTCAACTGAATACTAGATCGAATTCAATAGTGCATGTGTATTTTTTCAACTAATCAATGCCTAAATACCAAAAACTACTCCATGAATGTAGCCAGTAAAATATATTAATAAACGTAAAATATTTTATTAATATCATGGACCACTCTGGTCTAAATTACTGTGGTTGTTCAATTATCTATGTTCATCGTAACACACATATTTTTTATCGATGTTAAAATAAAATACATATAAAAACGTTAATCAAGTGGTATATATGTGTTAATTTAGTGAAATAAAAAGGTAAAATCAAATTGCAATTGAATATTCTCGGCCGATTTATTGAAATATGGTCTTTTCGATACGAACTTTATTAAATACAATTAATATGAAATGAAAAATATGTATATAATACAAATAACTAAAGATCAAATGAAAATTGTTTTGTTGTGTGTGTGTAGTATAGAATAACTTTCATCGTCATATATCACTTTAATTAATAAACAATTCTTGAAGTCATTCATTAATAAATTGTTTAATTTTTTTTTTTTTCATAAAGGTGTATTAAACATTTTTATGTACATATAACTGATGCATTGTACGAGTATAATTGTATACTTATGATTATATACAATTGTATAATTGGAAGAAAAGGCGAAGAAAAATAAGAAGAATTGTATTTGAAATGAAACATTTAAATATACTTTTTTTTAAATGTTTTATTTATTCTCACGGATCAGTGGCGTAGCCAAGGTGGGGGGGGGGATCAGTGGCCCATTCCCATAACCACCATTCCCATTGGCCATATCAACGTATTTACATATTTATATAGTTTATTTTATACGTTTGAAAAATGTGCTACGAATTAGTGCTTCTAATTCTTATCAATTTGTTTGATAGTATAATAATTCGTCAAAATGAATGTTATTAAATATAGTATTTAAGTCTAAACAATTGTTATAAAAATAAAAATAAATTATTATTGTTAGTCTTTGAGTATTTTGTTTTTTTACATTTTTTGGCTTTAGCCCCGCTCCCTCCCATTTTAAACCCTGGCTATGCGACTGTCGCGGATAATAACTTATAAGGCACTAAAGATTTTTCCACATGATAATGAAATAAAATGGATAATGTGGGTGCATTCTGTCTGCAAAAACAACACGTATCACAATTTTATATTATAATTTTTAATGTACGCATCAATGAGTACGTACGTGTCCTAGATACAATTTAAGATAAATATATGTAACTAGTGGGTTCCAGCTATCAAAAAAGGTTGTATTATATGGTAGTTGGGTTTGGATTGTTCTGATCCCGGAGAAATAATACCGGTAAGGATATAGAATATTCTAAATCTAATATAATATTATATCTATAGCAATTTTAAAATAAATAATATGTTTTAATCAAATAGTACTATTAAACTAAGTACAAAAATAGTGGTGAAAAATTTTTAAATTCAGTATACTTGAAATACAATTTTATTTGAACATTTTCAATTCCCGAAAATGTTTCAATTTTTTTTAGAGTAGTTTAATTGAAACAAAATGACCACCGAATATAATATTTTACAAAATTATAATTCACCTACCGACGATAAGAACAACAAATATATACGAATCATCGCTTCACGTATTTACGTATGTATAGATATAACGTTAACAATTTGATTTCGCTCGTCTTAATTGATAACAGTTTATTTTATTGCATCATGTAAAAAAAAAATCACCGTGAAAATCAAAAAAATCAAATAAATTGGTTTAAATGCAAATATTTATGTATATACATATCAATAAATATACATTTACGATGAAATAAAATCAAAATATCCATAAATATTCAAGGACGCCATTTCAGTTTTTCATGAGGGTGTACAAAAATATAATATAATAACCTATTGCATATGTTATACAAAATATACAAGAACAATTCTTTCCGATATCACAATATTCTTTTAAGATACGTAATAAAATTCAATTATACGTAACAATTAAATTTGAAGTTTGAAATCCAAGATATTAAATGACGCCTAAGCCTAAATATACATATGTTGTAAGGGTGTGCGAGCGCATACCCTGCCACCCCCCCCCAAATGGCACCCCTGAAAATATTCAATTGTTATTTATACTTATTGTTATTTAAAATATTTAATACATTAAGTATAAGGCCAACAAATAAACTTTTTGTTTAACTGACTAAACTGTAATTCAATTATCGAGTCCGTTGAAATGGAAACGAAAACATTGGGAATCTAAATTAAAATAATACATATAATTATTTTCAATATTCAATTAATTTCGATTTTATAAGCAATACGTCAGTTGCTAAAGAAAACTAAAACGCAAACATTTTTTCTTTACATTTTTACCTCAATTTGTTTAGTAACCTATTACTTTCTGTATAACAAAATACTTCAAATAAAACGCGATAATTAAATTACAATACAAATATTATACATTTTACTCACTATGCTACACACACAAATATCTAAAACTGTAAATCACGTGAGTATACACATTAAACACGTACAAATAAATATAAAATATTACACATATACTTTTCGCAATATTTCAACACGTACACAAGTTTTTATGGACTTTTTGCTGTTAAAATCAAATTGAAAAAAATGTAAGCTATTTTTTGTCATTTACTGGAAAAGAAAAAGTCTAAAAGTACAATCATTAAAGTACTACTTGCCCGTGTGCTCCGCTGTAAATCAATTATACAGACGTGTTAGTATGAAACTCTTGCCTTGTGTGAAGCACTTATTATAACATAAAAATATACGAGTAACAAAATATACTAGTGAATAACAAAATATACATATAACAATGTAAAATCAACAATTGATCAAATTAACTGTGCACACAATGTAATACACACATTTGAAATTAAATATTATCAAAATACTTTTCGTTTGATCTTCGTCATCAGATGGGTAACAAATATTTCAATATGAATGATATTTATAAAAATAACACAGTATGTAAGTAGTTATTTAAATCTCACAACATATTTCTCATTAAATATGATTCGAATATATAATAATCTAAATTCTGTTACATTCTAAATCCATGAATGTACATTTTACAAAGCATACAAACAGATACAACGATTTTCGAATAAATTTTGAATTACATATTATTTTGAAATTACTAGTAGGTAGTCAAAATATTTTTACATGCCTTTGATCATTCATAAAATGTACAATAATTTGTATACTTTCCAATATGTATGTAGAAACTGGAGTTGTCATATTGTGTGTAACGCTGTTATAATGTTTACTAGCTTAACATATTGTTGACAATTATTGTATCGCAACATTATGTTATGGTAAAAACTAAAAAATGAGTCATTTTAAAAATGTTTTCTATATGAAAAAAAATGAATACGTTCAATAATAAATGTATTAATTTTTTATATAAAATAAAAAAATAAGCTCTATACTGGTGTAAATAGTAAGTGAGTAAATAAATATCCGTAAGAAAAAACGCTTTTGAATTACAAACAACTAAAGCAACATCAAATTTTACAACTCGACAAGTCATTTAAAGTAAGTATAAAGAAATGAGAAAATAATAAAGGTCACTGTATATTTATTATATGTTAATATATTGAAATGTTTTGTGTGTAATTAAATATGTGTACTTAAGTCATATTAAAAGTTTTGGGAACTCTTGTTATTAAGTGAAACAAAAACTACTTTGTATTTTGTCGAGTTCGGGTAGATTTCGGGATTTAATGGTAGGTACCTACTCACCATTAACCAAACTATCGTCCGAAATTGTAATTTATTTCCAAACTGATTGTAAAATAATTTTTTTACAACCCTTCTATCGTTATATGTAACATGATATTTTTCGATTTTGTATGTCATATGCTGCGAAGAGTCAAACAAAATCTTCAGTAACACCAAGATAAAATGAATTAACCCATTCAAAAGCCATTTATACATGTAATACACCAATATGCTCGTATTAAAGCTCCTTGTTATCACAGCTGAACCTGTGTAAGATACAATAATTTCTTTTATGTTACAATAATGTTCGAAATTAAACAATTGATAAATTGTTATAGAATCATAATGTGTAATTTATAATATAAATAATAATAATTACTATAACATAACATTTGGTATTGTTTTTATCCAAATCGCCTTATTTTGACCAAAAATTTAAAGTGAATAGAATTATAACAATCTGACCAATAGGAGTGACTATTGTTCTTACCAAGTGGCTATTTAAAGCTTAAATACTGATATAACTTGTAACATTTTCTGTAATTCCTTTAATATTATTATTATTGTTATTATTATAATTATTATTATGAAATATTAATAATAATTTTAAATTTATATGTATGTTTCTTATGATCATAAAATGTAAGTTCATTGTGTAAAAAATGTAAAAAAAAAAAATAGTTTTTAAAACAGTCGTCACGTATGATTTGAGTACCTTGAATAACATTCCGACAAAATTTTGGCGCGTCATCGATTTATATTTTTCATATTATAACATATCGTTAAGTATTGCGGTCAACATATTTTCAAGACGCATTGGGAAAATTATTAGAAAGCGTTATCTATTTTAAACGCTAATAATTCGACCGTATTTCAACGTTTGGCAAATATGTACGACCTGTTCGGGCGTGCCGGTCGGGTGTTTCTTCCCCGTTCGTCGGTATTTGCGTGTGATACACAACATACCTTGAACATTATTCACTGACTATTTTACAATTGCATATTATATAGGCAAAATGTTATAATTTATCGCCGATTTTATAGAAGCGGCTCTTGTATATACCTTTTTCGAGCACAGTAATACGATATATTACATCAGGTATGTAGTGTGCATTACCGTTAGTGCCTATTGTTTTAACGAGCATTCGATAAAAGACGGAAAATACGACCGGCCGGTGTAACAGGATAATCTTACCTCCCGTATAATCTTACCGGGGGTATAAATTATACTAGGAAAATTTTACCCCCCTAGGGAGTAAGATAATCCTAGGAAAATCATAACGGGGGTACAATTATCCTAGGAAAATTTTACTCCCCCCCCCCCCCCCGGTAAGATTATCCGGTGGTATGGTTTTACTGGAACACCGGTCGCGATAATACTGTGTGATGTTTCCGCTAACATTGCATGCACATCGCGTTACAATTACAATCTGGTCGGAAGGGTGGACGCTCAAATCCAATATTATTAACAACTATACTGAAATATCCTATACCTTATTTTTTGAATCGAGGGAAACAGCCTTCGTATTACACACTCCAATGCACCTATGATTTATATACTTATATATTACAATATTATTACGACGATGACGGGGTGGACATTTTATATTAGATGCATATGCTGCGCGATGCAAATCCAAATGTAATAATAGTGTCGGGACCGGAAAATCTATATAGAGTAAGTGGAATATTATTTTTTGCGGGATTTAAACAGGTCCGTCGATGTGTAAAACAACATGATAATAAATAGATGTAGAATTTGAACGGTTAGATATTGAACTCTACAATTATTTTAGAAAAAAACATATATTTTATTATTTCTGTTTTGTTTATGAATATAATGTGCACCGTCTTATCCTATCCTACCAAGTAACTGTCTGCGATTTAGTCTAATATCACTTATCATATTTTAAACCGAAAATCGTATTATTGAAGGAAGAAGAGGTAGATAGTACTGACTATTTAGAATAGAATAATATTCTTGATATCTTTTGGTTTAAAAGTTTATTGCTTATTAAATTCCAAATGTGTATAACTTTTAAGTTTAACAATTATTTTAAGCATTATGTGTTAAAAATACGTGTATTAAATCTTAATATTTTTCAAATGGAAAAATATTATGCTCTTAAAACATATAAATTATTTTTCAAAATGTATGTTCTGCATACATATTTAATCTTATCAAAATTACGCTTTAAAAATATGACATTCCCCAAAAAAGCAATATCCAATAAACTGAGATAAGTAATTTTTATTATTTTCTCTCTACTTTGTGACAGCTGTGGAATTTTCTCACATTAAAGTTCAATATAAATATTGCGTTTGTATAAAACACAAATAATCATTTTAAAATATTTCCACTTCGCCTGTGTTGATTGGAAAAATAAAATAAAACGAACTTCTCGTCTCCTCGTCATGTAACACAATTCCACCGTGAAAACCTGATTCTTGAATATTTAACACATATTGAATTTTGGGTTATAGTGAAAAATGTAAGATCATATAAATTATTTATTTATTAATATTTTATTTGCTGGTGTCTTTCGAGAAAATTAATTGAATTAGCAAATAATTAAAAAAAAACTTAATAAATGAAAAAAACAAAAAAATAAATAAAGTGGCAACAAAAAATAGTTCACTAGTTTCGACCTTAAATCATATTAAATAATTATGTTTGTATAAGATTTGAGTTTTCAATATTATTTACACGAACAACTGGATATTAGTAATAAATATGCACAAAATTGAGCAAAAACCATCGCGTGTAAAATCGAGAATATTTTCCACCCAGGAAACGCGTGTTTTAAATTAGAATTGAATTAGAACTTCCTGTCCTTTTTCTTAATTTTCTACACATAAATAAATTGTTCTTTCCTAAATATTTCATTAATGTCATTCAATATGTCAATACGTTTATAACTTATTACCTATAGTCAGTGGCGTATTTATTATGGCTGAGACGGGATTTCACACCACTAGAACTTTTTTATGACTACACATTTACAATCACATCTAAATTGTTGTACTTTTATACTAAAATTACACTCAATTTTTCACATCACGATTACACCAATTCCCCGATTTTTTTTGTTTATAAATATGTAACTGCATGTACAAAATTTCATGAAAATCGATGTGGTAGTTTCCGAGAAAAACTAAACGGACGGTTTCATATTTCGATTCTTTGAAATTATTATAGGTGTACTACGAGTTTTCAAATATTGAATTAACTTTAAATCGTACTTAAACCTAAATCAATAGGTATATATATTTATATTTGTATGGTTTATAATTATATGTTGTATTGATAAACGAAAACTTTTTTCTATCTCTGGCTATTATAAATTGAAAATTATAATTATGTTTTATTCGCTGAACACTCGTTTACAAGAAAATATATATCATTATGAAATGAATTTGTTTATTTCATAACATCATGCGAACCTCAATGGTTTTAACTGTTTTATATTTTTATATTTATATTAACAAATAAGCCAACAACATAAAACGACAAGGAAGTTCATCGTTGATGGGAAAATACTCAGTAGCGTTATCCGAACGATTCCTTTTCGTAATTTTTTTTTTTTAAGTTACATACCCTTTAACTTTTTACTTTGAATTGTATTTAATGTTTATACTAAAAAAAATTGTAAATATTAAATTCAATTTTTAAAACGTCTAAACAATAATATTACATTTGAAGCGTTTTTGGTGTTTAAGACGGCCCTATACTTCAATTTCATACACATATACGAGTATAGTCATACTGTTGCTGTGTTTGAGAAATCATGTGAGATTTTATTTTCAAAAGTGTTCAAGTGTTAATTTGAATATGTATAGTGGAACAAATTATTCAACATTCTAAAATGGATACATGACGACATGATAATTTGTATGAAAACCAAACATTCCTAATAAGGTCATATGGAAAAGAGAAAGAAGAAAAAATATGAAAACGTGTTAGCAAGTATGTATTCTCTCTTCAATGTTGTTCCATTTATACATAGAAAACGCAATGAAAGAGCTGAGAATAGAGTTATAAAAATGAATCCGAATAGGTAAATAAAACAGTAATAATATAATGATAATGTTATATATAATAATATAATTGTTACCATATTAATACGTACTTAATATAATTATAATGTAATAATAATTATGAATTAATAATGATTGTCTTCGATTTGCAGACAATATAGATTATTGTGCAGAAAAAGAAAAAGGTTTTTTTTTTTAAAAAAATGCTACGATAAATAAACAATATACTAAGAAATAGATATGGAATGTAATCAAACAAAAGAAAAAAAATTCATGGTGTTTAGTAAAATGGAGCTTGTTCATTCTTGCATAATTATAGATAATAAGCAAGTACAACAATATACATACCTAGGAAACAGAATAACAGAGAACGGTCGCAGTAAAATAAATATAATTGGTAAATTTGCACAGGTAAAAAGGGCTTTTTAATATAATACCGTTTACTGACTACTTACAATATTTATCACGATATAAGTAAGAAATTCCTAAAGGACTATGTATACAGTGTGGTGTTATTCAATAGTGAAACCTAGACGATGAACGCAGTAGAAAAAATAACCTGGGTGCCGTCGAGACGTGATTTGTCACTCAATATTTAATGAACAGAGCAAGTTACATGCGAAGAGATTTTGGATAGAATAAAGTAAAAGTGGCAATTATGGTAAAGTGTTTGATTCAAAAAAGATGTGATGACAGATCACATACATGCTGAGACACGGAAGCTTACTACAAAACAACGATTGAAGAAGATGTCGAAGAACATGATGGAAGATGAAAACCAAGGGAAAAATATAAGACGCAAATCGTTAAGAACGTGGATAGGGAAAGATACGAGGACCTAAAGTAATTATGGTATAGAGGGGAGGCGTGGAGAGAGAGACAGCAAGGTTTAATAATGCAAAAATATATAGTTAGATGTTAAATAATAATAGTTTTATATAAGTATTAGTGTTTATAAAAAGTAATTATAACTTATATGTCGTAGTTATTAAGTTTTGCATGTTCGGTGTTTTGCGTAAATAAATAAAAGTGGATTAGACCTACTGGGGATACCTCTATAAAAATACGCACCATGTGTAATACCTCAATGATATTAAATGTCATATAATATTACAAATACATAACTATATTTGATATTTAAAACTATCAAAGGTGGTGTGGAAACTTACACGATCCCACGATAAAATGTATATATATATATTTATTACTTAGGTACTTGGAGGTATCATGTAACGCCAAAATATACGAAAATGACCGACTGATCTTTTCTCGACCATTCGTCGAGTCAATACAACCCTGTAGGTATATCGATTATCTAATACAATGTGTTTAAGACGAAAAGCTGTTTTACGGTTTTCTGAAACTCGAAGAAAATCGATAAATTAATATTTCTACAACAAAATGTGAATGTTAATTTAAAAAATCAATGTGCTCGTGTCAAATTAAAATAAACAAAAACTCAAAAACACTATTAGAAACGACCGACTGAAATATTGTACCGAGGTCAACAGCATTATTTTTCACTTAGTAGGTTAGCAGTACCAAATAATTTTACAATAATATTATAGAGAGTTATTGAACAGTATATAATATAATTATTAAACAGTTCAGAAGTTACACAATTACAAATCAAATAATCATCGTCTAGAGATGAAAATTGATTATAAAAATATGTTCACACATGAAACTTTATGGCCACTTCTAACAAGTGATTGCGTTGTAAATATGAAAAGCATGACCCACTCGTACACGACGAAACGAAAGTTTGTTATTATATTGTTTTAAATAATTATTTACCATAGGCAAACGCACAAGTTTCACAACAATAAAAAAAAAAGTGGAAAAAACGACGGCGTAATAGTAATTCGTGAATAGTTTACGCGCAAGTTTTATTAAGTGTACACGTTATATATCATAAAACATTCGCTAACGCTCATGGGTGTTACAGAAGTCACGTAGTATTGTCGTTCGCACACACGGTTAAAGGTGATTCGTGTAATGCACAATATCGATTGTACAGTGTTCTGTGCAGTGGCGCATTTATGCTGAAAGGATGGAGGAGCGGGAGAGGGTTCCATATCTCCTCCCTTTGAGAGTTTGTTTAAGAGTACAAATTTACAATCGCGTCTATATTGTTGTACTTTTCACACTAATTATAAACTTACATAAACATTATTTCGTTATGATTACATTATGCTCCACCAGCCCGAATTTTTTTTTATAAATACTGTCTATAATCATTAAAATCGTTAATGAAAGACCGTGGCCAAGACAGTTGGCTATTCGCTCCGTACAGGCCATTTCTTTATTACAATTAATGCGTTGCGCGTACACCACGCGTGGTTTAGTCTGTCACTACAGTAATATTAGAATAACGATGTTACACAATTTTTCTAGTTCAAAATGTTATTATTTTGCCGTACCCACATAATTCTATCATTATTATTATTATTTTAATTATATTAATATTCAATAATGAAGTAAGTGTTGAAATACGAATTATTGGCAATGACCGCGTAAGATGTCTGAATTATGCCAAATGGAAATGTTTGAACACAATATCGTACCTTTTCAAATGTAACTTATCTACACAATTATTATTTTTTATTTTTATATTTGTTTACAACGAAATCGATTTAAACACTTCTTGAATATATTTTGAAAATATTTGAATTTGCAATATTGCTTTGAATAAGGACAAATTAATACGCATATGTATATTAAAAAATAAAAATACATTTTCGTGGTAATATTTAAATACGAATTATTTTTTTCGTTTGAATTATTTTGCGTATTTTTTGTCGGCAACCTCGTCATAAACGAAGACCAATCATTTACTTATTTTTCGTTTAATTTTGTTCGCTCGTTTAATTTTTCTACGCTTTTATTTTTATCGTTGAGTCCCCGTAAAATGAATACCCGTACCATGTAAACATTTACAATTTATTATTTTTGCTATTCTTTTGATTATTCCATCGAAGTTTTCTAAGCAATTCTCGTACTTGCTATCCCGGAACTTTGCCGTTAATAGAAATAAGATAATAATCAAATACGAAGAAAATACCACCCCACTCGCAGTACTATAAACATGCTCAACTTTTTTTCATTTCTTTTTTTATCTGTTATTTTATGCTGGTTATTATACCATATCGCGCGATAACACACAACAATAAAGTAATTGAAAGATAAAACAAAATATTTTATTATTTTATATGATTTTAGAGGATATATTTTTTTATAACTTATATTAATAATATTTTGATTTTCCATTTATTGTTTTGAGGTAAGAAAATATTTATTTTGCTGCACTGTTGAAAATATCGAGTTATCGATCACTATACTCTACACGAAATCCTATATAAGGCTATAAGCATATTTGCATACATATCATTTTATTAATTCTAAGAATAACGATAAACGAATGAAATTTCAACATTTGATAGCTACACACACGTGTATATATACATATTTATATATACGTATGTATACACCTAATCTTGTCATAAATTCTATCCCTTCTACAAAGGTGTGTATATTTTATGAAGAAAATAAGGTAAACATAAAAATAAACTAATATTTTTTATTTTTTACTAAATAAATAACTAAAAACATATAAAAACTATTCAAAATGTTTACCTTTTACTTTTACACGTGTTTTCAATCGATCAAGTCACTCGTTTATTACTGCATACACTACTTCTGATGTTATTGAAGTTGTTGATTTCGCCAAAATTAATAATTCGATATTTTAATGGAGGTTTACAGTAGATCTCCCCTTCTAAAATAAACCAAAATCGGTTATCCAGAGAATTGAGATATGTACTTCATTAGAGCCAATCTTGAGCAGGGATAAACGATGAGCACCGCCTTCAAACGAAACTCCTACCAAACCATCACTGACGCTGGGTGAGATGTCCTTTTTTTTAATTTTTCAACGGCTTCCCATGAGTTGTAGTCGTAAACGCTATAATTTTAACGATTACAATTTTCTTCCACCAGTATTCATCTCGTTACAACGTTTAATGGCCCGATAAACAAATTTCTTCGTTATTTTCAGCGGTTGATTCATATAACGCAATCACAATAATACAGTTTTCTTTGATATCCCATTCCATATTTGCTGCTGTGCGGCGACGTAATTAATCGAACTAACCAGAAAATAATAGATACGATCTTTAATTAAAATTATATATAAAAATAAAATCATTAGCGTTTTTATATAAAATATTTATTGGACAATTGATAAGCGGGAACAGAACATATGGTAATGACTAGGTATGTACATAGTTGTTATAAACTAAGGCATGTTTAATATACGAGTAAATATAATATTTAAGACGCACTTACAATTTAAATCTGAAGGTTGGAACAACGGATTTCAGAATTCGATTAGAACCTGTCATCTCAATATTTCTAATAATAAATTGTGAACTAAAACGTTTCAAACGATGAACTGAAATTTCGAAGAGTATTCTCGCGGTATAAATCTTAGACGCAGTTATTTTTTTGTTTGTCCTCAATCTGATTTGCGCAAAAAAGTATTAGACTAATGAATACGATAGCTGTTTTAAAAAAAAAAAAAAACCTCCCATTAATTATGTTTATCGCGTTTACAATTAATTAGTGGACTGTATTAAACATGTATAAAGAAAAACGTATAACGAAAATAATACAAAATTTTCATTTCAAGATCGTTTTGTTTGAGCGTCGATTACGCGGTGCTTTACGCGAAAACCAACATTTCGCGACTGACTGACAAGCGACAAAAGCAGCCACCACTCCGAAAGTCACAAATCATGATCAACATGATAAGACGATCGTACAACTAGATATTAATACATTAGAGCAATTTCAATAAAAATTATATCACAGTTTTCTTAATCATTTATATCGCGTATATGTCAGAACAGTGGCGGCACCAGACATTTTTTCTAGGGGGAGGGCAAGATCATGGCGAATTGATCATGGAATTTAGTGAAAACCCGCCTGTACGGGTGTAATATAAATTATTGAAATACATGGAAAATACTGTATTAATAGCGTTTTTCGATAAAATATAATCAATTTTGAAATCAAATTTAATGGTGGTGTATTCCATGGTGTATTATCTAAACGAATGCATATAAAAAAAATACGACGAGTTACACAGCGAAACATACGAAACACAGCAAACACATAAATACTTGAAATTTAAATTTTCGTTTGTTCTTCAACGGGTAGGGCAAAGGTGGGGCAAAACCAAATTTGGGTAGGGCGCTTGCCCTACCTTGCCCCCCTCTAGCGCCGCCACTGTGTCAGAACATTGATTTAACTTATTTACATTTATATCAAAAATGTGTACCTATAATTTTAATAAAGACGAAATCAATAGTAAATTAATGAAAAACCCTATACGTATAGTACTGAATTTCGTTGTATTATTGTGGGTGTCAATGGTTTTCAGTATACGAGTATCAATAATTATCGTTTTTTTTTTTTCGAAAAAAAAAATACACGCCTTACATGACCAAATGAGCATTTTGTACTCGTATAATATCGAGATATTGTGTTTTACAACCGGCGTTGCAACTCCGCGCAAATTATATTTTACTCTTAATACCTAAGACTTAAGGAAATATATTTTTATTATATTTTAAAAATAAGTAAGTAAAAAATATTTACAATCTGTTATTTTTAAAAAAACAATAAGTAAATTTTATGTGCTTGATACGGACTGGTTGGCGATGGTTAAGGGCGTCCAGTGACACACTACTTCAGTTTGATTAGGTAAGATTATAAATCCTTTAATAGATTATTTTTTTGAAATTGTTTAGCATTTAGTTTTAAGTGACAAGGAGGGTTATCGGGCAGAGTAATGGAGTAACATATTGGAATAGAGTGGAATCTTTTACAGTGAACGGAATCAAGAACAGGAATATCGAAGTCATCGTGAAGTCACCGACGTACCATACAGCGTTGGTTCATAAACGGAGATTTATTGTGATTGAAAGAATTGAAATAGATTTAGGTTTGAGGTTGTAGTCGATCGCCCAATTTGGATGCCGTAAGTATACGCAGGACGATAAGTTGTCTGTAGAGAAGAGTTTTATTGTTAAGCCAGATGTTTGAACGGAGAAGATGTCTGACCTGATGAAGTTTTAATTCAAGTGATATTTTTATTAGTTTTAACGCGAGCATCTTGAGTTAGAAAATATTAAAATTGTGTTGAATCGTCAACCGCTTGACTAAAAACTAGTGTTATCGAAGTATTTGAGTATAGCTCACGGATGCACTACTGTTAGGTACATTTTTATATTTGAATGTTTCGCTTTATGGGAAAATAAAAATTTGAAAACAAATACTAAAATCGGTGAACGTTATCGCGTCGTCTGAATATCATAATGTTATGAGGGAATTCGTTTGAATATATTTTTAGTTTAGAACAGTCAACGCCATCTCGGACAGTCACTGGAAAATAAACAATTTGAAAACATTTTTGAACGGATACCGTTAGAGAGCGCACGCAGTACCGTTTGATTTGTCTTTGTTATTATCATCTCAATGATAACTTCTGCTGATTGCAGCCGTAGCATGTTCGTTATCAATTTTGAAACATTTGAATTGTAAACATTATCATAAATACGAGTAGTGGTTTAGTAGAGCGTTAATATTTCGATCGTTTCTTCCCCATTTCGAAGTTTCAAACTGTTCGACGAACATATTGTAAACTGCAATGACTTGAAAAAAACAGGACCGTCGAGACATCCCGTTATCGGCCCGTTAAATAAATTGTTTCAAACGTAATATTGCCACTAGAGTATTTTGATCGGTATTCCGATGGACTCCGACGAAGATATCCCGTCGTTGGTCACCGCTACTATATTGGATCCAGTGCCGGTGACAATTATAACCGGTTACTTGGGTCCGGTAAGACGACACTGTTGAATTATATACTCACAGAACAACATAATAAAAAAATCGCAGTCATATTGAACGAATTCGGAGAAGGTGAGTTACAACGATTTGTGATGCGTTTTATTTTAAAGTGGCTATACCTCACCCAGTCACGAGAGTTAAGAATTAAAAAATAACCTTATATTTATATAATGTAACATTAGTATCTGTAATAACAACGTGGAATGGACCAAATGGTAATATCACGATAAGCATTATGATCTATGATCGGATCATATGAACATTGTCTGGGTGTTGTTACAAACTATTTGTACTATACTAAAAAAAAAATCATTGTTGTTATTGTAATATTACGATTGTTTTACAGGTGACACAATGGAAAAATCAATAGCTATCGGTGAAAAGGGAGACCTTTGTGAAGAATGGCTTGAACTGCAAAACGGTTGTTTGTGTTGTTCGGTCAAAGATAACGGTGTGAAAGCAATCGAAAATCTGATGTCCAAACGTGGAAAATTTGATTATATTTTATTAGAAACAACTGGATTAGCTGATCCTGGTAATGTACAACATTATAAATTAATTTATGTGAAAAACAAAGTGTATTATTATTGTACAATTTTCAGGGCCTATTGCGAAATTATTTTGGATTGATACAGAATTGGGAAGCGATGTTCATTTAGATGGTAAATCGTCAATTGCATTACATATTTTAATATGATTAAGTTTTGTTTAAAAATAGTTTACCATAAGAAAAACCAATAAAATAAGTGCAAGCAGAGTCAATATTTCATACCTAGTCCCATTTAGTTTAATTCAAGTCTCAGCAATAATAATAATAAAAAAAATGTATATATCTATATATCTATATATATATATAATAAATAATAACAAATAGAAAATCAATTTACAAATGTCAAATTTTTATCAAATCTATCATTTATATTTATACTTCAATTAAGCTAACTTATGTTTATCTGCTGGAATTTGAATAGCAAAAATAATTTAATGATAAAATATACTGATGAACATTTCACAATATGATTACCCTACGCGTCAAAACTTAAAGATACTCCTTAACACAATATTAATAATTTAAAACATATATATAATTATCAAATTAAACACCTTTTAATCATTTATATAATATTATTTGAATTATGTAAGTTTTACTAAATTGTCTTATAATATTAAAATAATTTACTTGTGATGAAATCTTTTAAATAACTTCTGTAAAAAAAATCAAGCATAATAACATTATGGTATTCACACATTGAATATAAATGATTATGAAATGAAACATTTCTCCTTTTCCTGTGAATTCCTATGTTAAATATATTTTTATTAATTTATTTAAAAACAGTATTCGATTATAGTTTTTATAAATTTCATAATTCCTATGATAATTAAACCAGTACATATTTCCATTCTGTATTTTGTTTGGACATATAGTTTGTATAAAATGTAGCATGTAGTAAATGACTTAATTTTATTAATGTCAGTATAACTTTATATGTTTAAATAACATATGAAACCTTCAAAAATAAATATAATGATTAATTGAAAATAGTGTGAAAAAAATTGTATCAAATAAACTATACTGTAACATGTGTAAAATATAAAATATTATTAAAGTTGTTCAAATTAAAGATAATTTTAAAATAAAAAAAACAAGCGCATAGTAAAATGTATTGAAAGAAGTAAATAAATTAAAATTGTTATAATAATAATCCATTGCTAATATGTTTGTTATTGATTTATACATTTTCAGGAATAATTTGTGTCATTGATAGCAAAAATGCAAATAAAGTAAGGTACTTTTATTATTATTTTTATTTATAAAATAAAAATGTTTTCATATATATTTTTATAAAATTTTTTTATTGAATTTGAATATAACATTATTATCATATAATCATAAAACAAAACATTTTTTTTTAAATGTATTTATTATTACTGTAGAAATATTTTATAACAATGAAGAGACATTACTTGTTCGTAAGGGATAGTAATAATAATATAATTATTATTTTAGTGTTCATTCTTCATTGTTAGTTGGTTTTTGTTTTGAAGAGTTTTATATTGTATTTCTGTATTCCGATTTATATAATTATGAATGAGGTGACTTGCAAAAAGTATTTGGACACTGTGAATATAAATATTATGTATGTTTTTTCTCTTTTTTTTTTGTGTGTATCTGAGTCTCATGAACAAAATATGTGATCCAAAATATACATATAGCTTTAGCACTTAACTAAAAACAAAAATATTGGCACATTAAAGATATATGTTTCATAAAGTGTAAGGAAGAACTGTTGACTATTTAAAAAAAAACGTAAGGTATTAAGTGATATCAGTTTTGATTTAAAATGATTTTTGTTATTTTGTTGAACATAATTCAGAAAATAATTTTCAAAAGTCTTGACATTTTCAAGTGTTAAATGTTGTTAAATATATGCATAATAATATTTAGAGAGTTCTAAAAATAAATTATAGTCTTGCTATAGTCTTTAAGTTAAAAATGTATTTTTGATAATTACGAAAATTTGTATCCTTTTGATATGTTATAGTTTCATTATTTTATTTAAAGTTCAAATACATAAACATATTATATTTCAAAAATTTAAAAAAAAAATATTTAATCACTATATTTTTAGAAGTTACAGAAAAAAAGTTGTATGTTATTAGTAGTTACTCTCCACTAAGTACCAAGGATAAAAAATAACTTTTACAAAAATATGAATGTGTGTTATTGTTATTATTTAAAAAGTAAACAAAAATAACCAACACATTCAAGTATACAATATTATATTTGTTATAACTTGTAAACAGTCAAAGTTTAAACTATGACAAAATGTATAGTTTTACAAACAAATTGTATAATGACAATGGTACCTTTGTTATAATACAATATGAAAATTGTATATTGTAATGCAATATACAGTGTGTACCAGGTTTGTAAGCCAAAGCCTACTGACTGCATACCTTCTATTAGCGCTACTCAAGAAATGCGGTAGAGCGAAACTCGATCGATCTTATTCTCATCAAATCCTGGGTCATCTGTGGACCACCAGCACCGGGCTAACTCCATATTCTTTTGAAGAAGTGGCACCTCTTCCTCCCACAGGGTCTTATGGTTTGATTACTGTCTAGTGCCTATCCCACAGCTACCACGTTTCAGCTGAAATAGGCTTCTCGACCTTGCGTGGTACTGTGTCTGAAGGGGCAAACCGGTGACAGTGGGGCCTTTCCGTTCCCGTGGTACCAACTAGGTTTTAAGTTTACGTTGTCAACCTGGGTCGTTACACCTCTGTCACTATTCTAACTTCCAAGCCGTCTAGTGGTCAGCTGTAATTCAATGTACAATATAGACTTGCATGTTGAATTGTTCTTACAAAGATTATATAATAGAAAAAATATTCTATGTTGACGGTATTGACTACAATTTATTTTTCTTTAGCACTTAGAATGCACTTTTATTTATTATATATATTTATCAAAAATACATATTAATTAGGTGCACACGTAGAAGTGTCTAGAAGGGTCGTTTGAAAAAAAAAAAATTGTTACTAGATAAATTGGTCTGCTCACAATGGTTTTCAAACGGCTTTTAATTATTTTAAACTTCGAAAAAGTTCGTTCAGTATTAGGCACTACCCCTTGAACCAAGACGTGTTAAAACAATTTGATGACCAATATTCAGTGTCGAATAAACATTGAATCGAAGTTGCGTGCACGACAAATACCGGTGTTTTCATACTAGGTTCTATTTCGACTTCAGTTTCGTGATTTGATTCTAACGGTGGAAATTCTTCCCCTAAAACAATTTCTCTTCCGTGTACATGTCTTAGTAGATTGATATTTTCTCCAAATGAGTTAAATATTTTTGAAAAATGAATATATTCCTTTCTTAAACGATCTCGATCGACATGTTTTCCATATACGAATCATCAGAGAGCGATGCAAGATTGTTTTTCACTTCAGTCGGCCTTTTCTCGACATTAAAATGTTTTTTGGCTGGGAGTCTGTGAGAAATTTTCGTTACGCTTGTTTTTTTTGTAACACTTGATGACATCCTCAGTCGGCGAGGTTACATCGTGTAGTTTGTACTCGCCTCTCGATACGCCGATATGCTTGCCCGTGTTTGTTTGCGTGCAATCTTGTTCTCTCTGTAATTAATAAATGTATCGGTACTACGCGTCGAGCAGACATTTTGGACGTGTGTACTCCATTGTGTCCGAGTCCACGATCATAAGACGTTTTAATGATCCAACATGTCTGCTCGATGCGCAGACGTCAGTATTTTTGTGACCTTAACGAATTATTTGAATTTTTATTTCATTGTATTGTGATAAATGAATATTTATTTTATTTTACATTTATCGATATAATTAAAAATATCTTAATAGCATCACGTTGCTGTGATAAAGACGATATGAATTTCTAATTTGATTTACCGATGAGTTCTTTATTTATTGACATTCCAATCTACAGTCTTAATATTTTTAAAGTTATTTTTTCATTATTCCTTTTACTTTTTTAGTATTATAATTTATTTTTATTTTATAAATGCGAATCCCGTATAAGAACCCTTCATTGTTTTTCAGCCTCGTCTGCATAGTTTACATAATGAGAAAACAGAAGAATTCCAATTTAGGTTTCATGCTAAAATTTATCCATAACGCCTTGTCCAACATAGTTTTATACGTCATAGTGATACTTTGACGTGTGCAAATTTTATTTTTCAGCATTTTGACAGCACTTCACTCGATGAACTTAACTCGGATACAATAAACCCTTCAACGAGGTGAGTTAAAATACATTATCTAATTTAACAGTGGTTTTATTTTATGATTTGTATAAATTATTTACGTATTCGTTTGTTTTTTTTTTTTTTATACAACCTATACAATCTACGACTTAACCATTTTAACGTATACTAATATTTATACACATGTGTATGTGTGTGTATCGTATAGACAAATATTGAATAAATAATATTTGAAGATACAACTCTATTATTAAATACTTTATACAATTTAAATAGATACACGTACAAAATGAATTAATTTCAGTAGTAAATATTTATTATTCTTTGAGGTGTCGAGTTTTAATAATTAACGAACCGTTATAATGCAATTAATTTGTATCCTTTAATTAACGAAGATGACGAAGTTTACGTATACGAAGATACCGTTTAAATATATCGTATTAATATTATGAAGTTATACGTGAAATACCAGAGTATAGAGGTACAATATAATAGGTATCAAACACTTTACAATTTTATTTTGCTCACTGCAATAATCGCTTTGTAATATGGTATAATAATAATATAGGTAGATACATCGCATTCGCCGATATTAGTTCCAACACACCTAAAGGCTTTTAAACAAGCACATTCCTATTCAATTTTTCTCTGACCCTTTGGCCTTTTTATGAGTTAACGTACTTTCCGCGTGATGTATCAAAGGCATGACGATTATTGGGTTTTGCGTGTGTGACCCAACATATAAAGTAGACCGTATGTAGTTTGTATATTACATATCAAATTTTATTAATATACCGACTGCGTGTATATGCAGAAAGTGACGGTAACAAATTCCAAAGTCACCTTAACAAATAAAGTAGCGAACGGGTTTAATATTGCGCTAACGTGAAGTTTGGGATTCGTTGTATATTCGTTTTTAAATTGTTCATTGATCGTATGAACATTTTGAATAGTCTGGCCATCATCAACCGTAATATAAAATACATCCTGTTGTTATCATTTTAATAACATATTCCCGATGAAATATATTTCCTTTTAGTGGAACCCTTACGAATATTTTGTACACATTATATTAAAAACGAGCCCATACAATTATTAAATAAAAATTATATTTGAATTGAAAACATTACTCGTTTCAAACAGACATATTTATATCTCCTCGCGAGATACTTATATCTGTAAATATGATAATTATGTATACCGACGTGTGTATGCATGTTTTATATCATTGCATATTCGACGTGCAGTATTATCCACCTAAAATACTACTAGTGCTTTAAAAAATATTTTCGGACGTTTTGAATCATGACATAAGGACAATTTGAATCCTACCAAAGGCGTATTATTAAAATTTCACAACGGTTATATGCTCACAAAATAACTTTAGAATTAGATGTCTACTTAAAACAAAATACATGATAAGAACTTAGATAATATTAGACATAGCTGTTATTAATATAATGTATTACGAGATCCGCAACGAATAAGGCAGTAAGTCGATTTTTTTTTAACTTTTCAGTAGAAGGAAATTAAAGCTTTGAAATATTATTAAATTTTAACTTTTTTTATTTTAGATTTTCGAAAATATCCAAATTTCTTATTTATAATAAACTGTAGATGCAACGAGTTAATATATATATATTTAATTTTAATTGATTTTACAGAGTTACTTCCCTTTATAAAATGCAATAAGTCAAGTTAAACAACTATATTCATAAAGAATTTATAATCGTAACTCAAACTTTACTTTTTAATATATAGTAACTTTTACATAATGTTGCTACAATTTTCAATAACAATACCTTTTATAAACGTAATACTTCAAATTAATAGAACAACTAATTTATTAGTACACTGAAAAAAATGTTTTGTATGAGTTACTGCATTCAATATATATCTTTCAGGCAAACAAGACGTAACTTATTATATACTTCTTTTTACGTTGAAATAATACGTTTTGATAAAAACGTAACTCAAGCTCGTTCTTTTTCGTTGTATTTATAAAATTAAAAATGATATTCACCGTTATTTTATCAGTCGTTTCACGATGGATAATAGTTACTATTGTTTTCGTGAGAGATAATCATAAAACGTTTATTTATGGGTAAAACATTAACTTAATTTTACATTTTTTGAGTTTCTGCCTTATTGCGTTGTAGTCATTATTAATAGAACATTTTTAATTTGGAATGAAATACTCAACTAAAACGAACCGGCTATAAAAGTCACATTCGCCTTAACAATAATTTATCCCCGAGAATAAACTTAATCTTCGAATTTGTATTGAAAATGTTTTTACTTATACAATATAATTATATTTATGCGCCAAAAATAAAACAAGTCTCGTGATTTCTGTGTATATCAGTGTCCGCCCATATTATTTATTTGGCCAGTTTTTTACATTATTATTGTGATCGGTTTTGTAATTTCTGAAAAACGGATAAACTCGTTTTGATGACAAGCGTAAATAGATTATGTACATGCTCCGTTGGGTTTATTATGCAAAAGCGACGGGACACAGAATAATATGTCCAAATCGAATCAACGTCATGGAAACTGAGATCCGCATATAATCAAATCTGCAAACCATCAGCCCTTCTTCAATTTTGTATATATGTAGTAGAATATCGAAACAACTTATGTCGTAGTATATACGTATACTTAAATCCAATGGCAATTTATATGTATTATTATTAACAAACGAAACAAAGTTATACAACTTGAAATAGCGGTGTATTTTTGTGTGTATCGATGAAGAAAACGCGATGTACAAGACTTGAAAGAACTAGTTTTCCATGTTATAAATACTATTAAGTCTTTTCTTTTTATGGTTTTTTTGCAGGCAAGTTGCGTTAGCCGATATTATTCTCCTTAATAAAATTGACTTGGTCGAAAGTAATACGTTGGAAACGTTAAAGACCGAAATCAGGTAACATTTTATGTACCAAGAACAATCATACATGTTTCTTTTAACTTTTAAATTTCTGTTACTCACCAAAATATTGACCTGACTTCAGATTTATACAAAGATAATTAATGTATACGTTTGATTTATGATACATTTGTATGTCTAGATCAATTAATGGAAGTGCTGAAATCGTTGAAACAACAAATTGTAGGTAATATTAGTTATCAGCTGAATACTAATAACGGCATAGGTTCACATATAATTGCAATATCATTCAATTTATTTTTCAGAGTTGACTTGGATAAAATTCTCGATTTGAAATCCTACACCTCGTATAACAGCTTAAGGTAACTATTATAACGATATAAAAATATATTATATGCCTATAGTTAACTCGTAATGTACAACTTTATGATTATAAATACGTTTTAAAAATAATTTTTACATACATACTCATAGTATGCACAAAGTATTGAAAACGTTTTGATTTCTAACTAATATAGTTAATATTTGAAATATATTAACTTCTAACATTATAAATGAGGCGTTATAGTGAATTTATTACAATCAATGTCTACAATATATTAGTCTTAGACGATAATTTTGGTACTGATTACAATTCTGTTATATAATAAAATATAGAATATAAGCCTTTCGGTCCATACAATCCATAAGTCCTATCCCGCAGTTCTGTATGAGCCACAAGGACACGTTTTTCTGGTATAATGCTGGCGAATGCACTTTTATGGATAACCATAAGACCACTTGTCGGATTACTAATAACCGTGTAATAAAGCAAATATAATTTTCCACCCTCACCGTAGCACACCCTTTAGACACTTCACTGCCATCTGTCAGACTATAAAACGTTCTGTTATTATTTTTTAGAGGTGGTTTTAGTTTTTTATATGTATACTTTGTATACATTTTTTTATTTTGTATTCGCACAAACATAAAATTCGATATTACTTGCATATATTTCGGTGAGTTATAAGTTACATATTGTTTACACTGTTGATATTGATATTTTATATTTTAATGTAAAATATAAAACATACAATAACTCACAGCTCAATACACAACTCATACAATAAACATATTCCTCTTTACGCTCGTATTTCATCCTGTTAATAGGATATACACAGGGGCGGACTGAGACTCTGAAGGCCCAGGTGGGTAAGTTTTTAGGAGGCCTTAAACTAACGTAATTAATACAAACAAGCGACTTGATAAAATAAATAACTTGATAGTGTATCACATAAAAAAAATTATTGGATCAAAATAAAACCGACTTCGAAAAAAATGAACTAAAAAGTGTGAAATAATTCACAAAAATTTTGATTTTTCGATTTCGGTTATCGACATTTGGCAACGATTACGGTGTGATATATGAAAGATAACAAATACTCGTGTTAAAAATCGTTTAGAATATCGTAATAATTTTTCTATTAGGTATATTATTTTGTGTAAGCCAATAGGCCATAATAAAATAAACAGCTTAAGGCTCAAGTACAAAATGTCTAAAGGGCCTGGGCGGGTATGGCCTCTTACCCGCCCTGCCAGTCCGCCTTTGGATATACATATATATATATATATACAGTTGATATATTTTAGCTAATATTATAATAATTATATTGATCAAGGATGGCCAAACGGTCGATTGCATATGATTTCAATGTCGAGCTCCAGTAATTTGTTAACATATCTTTTTCTTACAACATGCATGTTATTGGACTTACCAGCGCGTTGTGGTCATTAGGTATCAGTCGAAAACAGCGTCTACTCGTTGTCACCAACCTTACTCGTGTTTGTTCGCGACTGTCGGCGTTTTCATCAACCTAACCCGCTCGGTCGTGCCGCGTGCTCGCCGGATATTTTGTTTTCTTCCGTCGATTTACGCGTGATATTCGTATTATCTCCGGGTCTTCTTCGTCCATGCCCAGCCGCCGCTGTAAACAATACAGTAATGTCGCGAACCCTTAACGGTTCGGACGCAAGGCCGCACGCGGAGAAATATCTCGGGAGAGGGGATGGGGGCAATCAAAAAACGTACAACTTAATTTTTTTTTTTTTAATATACTCTCAAGCATAAAAACTATAATTCAGAAATTCATACAAACCATCAACACGTTACAAACAGCTGTTCTATAAAGTTGTTCCCACGGACGCGGTGACCTATAGCCGTGACCGTGTCGCGCGGGATTAGTAGAGATAAGAATCGATTATTTTATCACGCGTATAAAAAAAAAAAGCAAAAAAAAACGTTTCGAAAATTATTTGACGTTCAAAAAGCAACGACATGGTCCCCTCTCGGCCTCGGCCCTGCGGGCGGTCTTGTGTTCGGACGTGTTGCCGGACAAACGTCGACGACCTCGGCCATGATCGATGTCTCGTGGAAGGCGGCGGCGGCGGCGGCGAAGGATCGACGCGATGAACGTCGCGTGTGTCTCCGTGACCGCCGCGCGCGTTAAACGTGCTCGAGAGGGCGGAAAAAAGCGGACGGGGTGGCGCGCGTTCGGTTATTAAGCCGTCCGCGGGTTTCGCGCGTTGCGTGCTGTTAAACCGCCTATAAATAATTAACCCTTCATCGCGTTCCCGGGCGACCGACACGCATCTGCTCCGGGGGCGACGGTCGTCTGGGCCCGGTCGCCTTCAATCCGAATATTGTGCCGTACGGCGCGCGGCGCGGGTCCATCGCGGTCCGTGTTCGGGGGACCGGGGGACCTCGATTGATTTTATCGGCCGGTTCTTAAAAATTTCATGGAAATTCGTATTTTAAAAGAAAGAAAAATAATAACGATATGACGGTTCATCGGTTGTACTGCCGGCGCGTATAAACCGTTATGGGTTTGACGATTCGTGTGGCCTACGAGTAAAACAGCACCGGGTTATCGCACAGCCCGGCCCGGTCGTTAACGTTTTACACGTTCCCATACTCTTTCGTGAAATTCATACGACCTTTTACGCAATCGCCCGTGAGAATATTTTCATAACATTCTTCTTGTCGTCCGTCGGTGTTGATAATTTGATTTCGAACGTTTTAGACGCTGAGATTAGCGAGGAATGTGTACGTTTTACGATTTAAGTTTTTTGTGTCTATACCAAACATTTTATTTAAAGGATTGCTCCAATCATTTAGGGAGGGGGGTTTTTTTTTGATGAACCAACAGATAGAATTTAATCTTCACGAAAAATCTAGGCGATTTCAAACTCGAGAACCGTCACGAACCCAAAAATACCGAAAAGTTAAAATTTTTATACGGTTCTGGCTCCGGTACGGGTTCTATGGAATATGAAATAGATGTTCCGATATCGGTTCCGGTTCTTGAAATGCCTACAGGAACCGGTTCTTTTGGGTTCGGTTCCAGTCCCTGGTCGTGTACGACGACCGTCAGGGACTGATTACCAGTTGGGTTTGCGTTACACTGGTCGACGCCGGGTTCTGCTGATGGCCTGTTGGCGCTGGAGCTTGTTTCAAAGTCGTTTGATAACAGTCCGCGGATGTTTGCATTACGTGTTGGTCGATGAATCTGATCGCGTCGGTTGTACAATGTGTCGGCTATTCAACGTATTGGAAATCTTCAAAATTTCTTTGTCCGACACTACTCAAAACTACTGTATGGACGAGCATTCAAAAATATTCTTCTCTCCGCATTTGATAACAATAGTGTGTGTGTGTAAACTCCACGTTTGAAGATCGACGCAGAGTTTTTTTTTTTTTTTTGCTGTATGTCACTGGTCCTTTAGAGATGTACGTCTCTTGACGTTGTCCACTGGGAATTGTCAACAGTGTGTCGGTACCGTTTACGTTTTATGTGCGCGCGTCGTATAACGGTTTACTAGTGGATTTCGAGTATAATGTGATTTTGAATTCTGATCAAAGCGTCAAATGCATTGTTTTACAATGATATGTTATATTTTTTTTTCTCCGGTAGTTTACTCAAGCCTAACGAAAAACAACCCGAAAATTGTACACATACCTATTCGTTTTAGACATGGATGATTTTTGTATTCATTTAAAGTTCAAAATGTAATACAAGCGTACACGTATTTAACGTTTCAGACATATTTATCATATTCTCTTGTCTTTATCATATTTATTACTTTTCGAGTACAATGATTTATCATTGCTTTCAAGTCCAAATTAATAATAAAACTCTAAAATCTCTGTCTAAATAACTCGCTCGAGCCGATATCCAAAGCGCCGGTGGCCCGAAATAAATTATTTATTTTAATTTAGGCTGTATCTTTAATTACACTAAATGTACAACATTGGTTTTATTTTTATAATTTGTATAACGACTCTTGCAAACTAAATTATTTCAATATGACTGTTTGTCATAATATATTGATTACTAAAATGATACAGATAGTGGTTTCCTATGTCATAAGAATGCTGTAAGAAATAACAAACATGTGTTGTTTGTATTACTCTATAGCATTTAACAATTTGTATTTTAACCCAATTTTACTTTTATTCGCGATTATCAAAATAAGTATATTGTTTTCGAAGAAAATAGGAATCTCTGATGTGTTCCAAATGTGGTTTATACAATTTTTTTTAAATAACGGACTTTAAAAAGATTAAAAGCATATCAATTATTTTCTACAATGTAAATATATGTTTTATTTATAAAAATACCATTAATATTAGAGTATTTTTAAACAGTCTGAAATTCATATTATTATACTAGTTATTTATACACGGTTTGTGTAAGTATTATATATTATTAAAGAACAACACGTAATATGTTTTTTTAATAATAATTTTCAATCGTAAATAACTCTCAAACCATTTTAAGCGCTTTTGAATTGTTTATAAAATACGTCTAAACTATATATATATTATAATTATTATTATTATTGTTAATTTAAATAAATATTATAAACACATTATGTTTGTGCTCACGAAATGGTATGACGACCCCATATGTCTATAGATCACATAAAATTGAACAAATATTACGAGGAGACTACCGAAACGTGCCATAAGTGTCATAAAACCGCTTATCCCTTTCATTAGAGAATTTACGATTCATTAGATCGGAAACCCAACATTATGACTTCCAAATGTTCACGTGTGTATTATTAAGGAAAATAAATTATTATTATTATTATTATTGAATATTTCGGGTCTACAAACAGTGAAGACACTACGTACGAAATGTGGTGGCCGCAATAATCATATACGATAATAAAAACACCCTATTAGTCTGCGGCTTATCTTTGATCCCTCTAAACTGTCGCGGTGGTGGTCTCTGTGTCCCGAACGGAAGGGGGTGGAGAAGGGTCTTGACTTTTCATCAACATTTTGACCATAACTGCCGCCGTTAAACCCCTTGTCCATTACCATTATATTATTGACAATTTATACGGACTGATTTATTGGGTTTTTATGTTAAACTGACCGAATTGAAATTCGGTCAATTTATCATAAATATTGTTTTATTGTCGGTATTGTAAATCCTCCTGCGTTTATTACAAAATTTGCATTAATTTTTCACACGCGGTTTGTTATAGGGTTGATGAAATGATAAGAAATGTGGAAAGTTTCGAAGGGAAAACTCACATACACCAAGTAACCTTATATATACATAATTGTGCACAGAAATCTGCTCTTCTTAACTGTATATATTTTGTATCTGTTATAAAACTTTTCGTATAATAATTTTAGAACGTCGGGACTGTAACGTTGGAAGTTCCCGATGGCATTTTAAGAAAATCTTTGGACAATTTTGTGTGTCAGATTTTATGGGAAAACGTGTTAAAAGATGGAAACGGAAATACTTCAGAAATAATCAGAATGAAGGTGAGTGATGACTATTGTAATATAACGATAAATAAATAATTTAAAATTAAACAATAGAATTTTAGTAGTGCTTTCGTTTTCCTATTTATTCGTATTGCATTTTTTATTACATCATTATGATTCTGGATTAAAATAACAAAAAGTATTTAAAAAAATCAAATTAAAATTCGTCGATCCTTAGCTTTTGCACTATAACTAGTATTACAGTGATACAATTGTCAATAATTAAAAACTGAAAAGTTTACTGGTAACTGAAGATATTTCATGACATTTAATTGTATGGATGTAATGTAAACAAAGGTATAAACCGTTTTGTGAAATCATATTTACAATAGCACGCACCACACGTTTATTGGGCGTGTACACATATACTGTTGGACACGGTACAACCGGCAGCGTTTCTCGTACAAAAGAGTTCATAAAAACAATAATTATTATTGAAACGTGTTACGTATTTTTTTTTTTTTTTTTTTTTTTTTAAGGGGTGTGTAGATACGGAGAACAATATTTTCGTTTATCGTAATAATTTCACTGCGTATCCCCATTGTAGTGAAATATTCGTCAACAACACGTATTGAAATGGCCGGCTGTTTCATCCAAGTCCGAAATACGTACCCTGCTGCAGGGGATCACCCTTTTGTACGCACACGCGAGCAGCCTTATTTACCAGAGAATAATGTTTGTTGCCCTTTTTTTTCTTCTTTTTTTTTTTTATTTTACTCTTCAGCTATCATCTCCTTTCCCCCGGCCAAACGTTTACGCACACATTTATATTACATATTATGTGTGCCCGCGATTTTTTCGTATTTAATTGTTGTAGACAGCTCCCATTGTGTGCACTTATATATTTTCCTCGTTGATAAATCCCTATTTAATTCTGTATAGGGCTAATCCTCGCTCCAGATGTAATCAATTGGCCGTGGATCAGGTAGACTCGTGTGTACACACACACACACACACACACACACACACACACTGTTCTCCCTTGTATGACTTCATCCCCGTAAACAAATCGCGCCATTATATTGTAAACTTGTATGTATAAATATACACGCACGCGCACGTACGCACAGGTAATAGGTACCGACAAAATAATTTCTCGATTTTTATCTTCCAAACTAGTATATGATGCCTCCATTGTACGTCGATTGCATGATTAACATGATCGAATCTATATAAACAAATTTCTCTGACACACCGACCAAATCTATGGCTTCCAACCCATATAGCATGTACCGTATCTTCAATGGATACTTCTAACGGCTTTTGGAAAACCTATTATACATCATCAACGTATGTTTTACGATGACGCACGTGACTTTTTTACATTAATTTATTTTTCGTTTATTTTTCATTTATTTTTCGTTAATTAGATAGGTAAATAATTGTTAATGTTTGTTTAATTCACAACATTTTTAGATACGTTAACTGTGTTGTTTTTCCGACACTTACATTAAAATTGCATAGACTCGTTGTTGTACTAAATAATAATATAAATACCTTACAAAATTATGGTTAATTTTGGTTATAAGGTGCTTTAGGGAGCTTAGTTATCATAGAGTTTAGAAAAAGTTACCTATATGTTTTAACAGTGAAAACTTGATATTTTAAAAACCTACTCATACATAAAACAATATACTTTATACATAACTGTAATATAATAGTATTATTCTAAGAAACAACTAGTAGTATATAGGAGCTTATAGATTTTAACGTACTATGAAATTTGCATTTTTTACATTTGAAATTTAAACAGTGGTGTACTATATATGATTGCCTAGTGAATGGTTGGATTACAATAAATTTAACATTTAAAGATAACATATAAAATTACAAAATTAAATACTCAAATTATTTTCCATAACAAAAAAAAATGTTATTTTGTGAGAAGTGATTTGAAACATTTACTTGGCGTAACATTTGCTATGACGAATCTCAATATTAAGCATTTTTGTTTTGATTGAATTTCATATTATCATACGACAAATTATAAGTTAAATTCATATTGATTTGAAATCATATTAAGTTATATTTTTAGTAAGATGACTAATTGAGGGATACTGTAGTAAAAGATTGTACTAATCATTCGTTGGATTTAACGTTATAAAAAGTTGCAAAAAAAAAAACAGTGAAGTATGTGATATTTCATTATGGTTAAAATGTATCAAATACAATTATTGAATCTGCCAAGAAAATATACGTGATATTAAAAAAATGTCACTAATCTTTGAATTCAATTATAATAAACAAAATTTACTTTCTGTTAGAGTTATGAGCTTAACAAATTGTTTTTTCAAATTATGCTTTAGAGTATAAAAATCATTAAGATGAAATACTTGCTGTAAGTTCTAGCGGATGAGAGAAATCAATATTTCGAGGTTACATACAATTTGTATAACTATGTTTTCTTGACCGTTGCAATAAATATCTTTGGTCCAGTAGAACATTTAGCAAAACTATTACAAAATAGAACCATTATATTTTACCAGAAAAATAGTTCCAAGCGCTTCTGGCCTAAATAAAATTAAATAGGTTATTGGTATTATATAGTATGCATTTTAAATTTACTTATTAAAATTCATTTTTATGAACTAAATAAAATATATTGTATATATGTTACCGGCAATGTGAATAATTAGGCATTATGCATAAAATTGTATATTTTTATCAGAATTTGAATTAAGGATTTCGTCTTAATCGATAATTCACTTTCAATTTTATTGTTTTTCTACACAACCAGGTAGTTTATTATACATACTTATTGTTAAACATTACAACGTATAACTGTTAATTTTGTTTGATCCATTGAAATTATGATATAATTAACACTAGTTCATTCGATGGCCATTATTGTAAAAAATTTTAATTAACTAACTAATGGAAAATACAGTGTGTCCGTACAATGATCGATAAACGCATTTTAAATTATGAAAAAACGTACAATTCTTTTGATTTTAAATATATTTTATTTTACGTCAAAACAAACTTTTTTTGTGATGTCAGACATGAATGTATGGGTTTTTACGCATATGTGTGAATTAAAACAAAAATATCATTGTGATGCACTGAATTTTATTATTTTGTAATTATTTTCAATTTACTCATATCATCATCTTAAATTGAATGTCAGTGGGAATAATTAAATATTATCATAATAATTTAATTGATTGTTCATTGTCATCCGCTTAAAGCCGTATGAATTGCATTTATTATTCAATATCTTATTGGATTTAAGCTTGCGGATTATTCTGCTCCCCCAGTATAGCTTTGATGAACCCCATTGGGCGGAAATGTCCCTTTCGAAATTGCTTTGACAGCAAAATCGTAAACAGCCATCGGTAAATAGACTTAAAGATTTCTCAAAACTACTCTTTACCCTCACGCAATCAAATCTTGTCATTCATTCATTTGCTGTGTACGTTTGTAAACAGATTGTCCGATATCACTGGTAAGACTCTGAACGAAAATACACCGCGGCGGATATATATCCAATTTCGTTAGTTTTCAATATTTATTTACACAAAATCATTGAATTGTATAATAACATACTTAAATTCAAATATCTTACTTTTATCCACTACCAATCTAGTTGATGACTTGTAACGTAGTTAGTTGATCTTAGTATAATTTAATGACCACGAAGCATATCCAGTAGGTTAATGTGCCCCATTTAAAATAGTTAGTATGAAATTTCGAAAAAGGCTATGCAAATAATAAATAAAAACAAAATAAACAATAACTTACAACAAATTATGTATAATTAATATGCAAATGAAATAAAACAAACTTAAGATCGTTGTGTACGTTCTGTTTCTTCATTGATTTCAATAACACGAAGAACGAGATGGTTCAATCTCCGAAAACGTGGTTATGAAAAACGTTATATGTATCGTACGTAATATCATTGTGTACATGGTGTAAATATAAATCATGTAAGCACGTCATACGGATACGGTGTTGGAACAAGTGGGAATACTCGGGATCGTGTAATAATAATAATAATAATAATAATAATAATAATAATAAAAGTGGTTTGCGGCCCGCAGGCGTAAGCGTTTGGTATCTACTCCTCTCTTAATTTCTGTGGGTGTTACCTACAAAAACCCGTGATGGAATTCGTTGCGTCATAAAAGGCTGCATACCTTGCGCAAACGGTGTACTACCACGAGCATATCGACATTATCGCCCCGAATTCTAACATGATCGACACTATGCGATAATATCGCGAATAACTCCGACATGGTTGATGCTATAAATCAACATCAATATGTCAACGTGTACGTGACGTAATGACGCGCCAGTAATGGGGTGATGGTACATAAATTAAGACGATAAAAAACAACGGAAACGTAATAGATTATTGAAATCCGAATTCGTTTTTACCAATTTTTTCTTGTCAAAATAAAATAAATTACATGAACGCACTCATGTTCCGTTACTCGATTATTCCAAATGTATTTATTCGAACGATCCCCTTTGAAATTAAAAATCGAACGATATCAAATTCAATATACAACTCTTCATTTTGTGTACAACAGACATTTCATCAAATTCTTATCACACGATAAAATGTCAATTTAACTAAATTAATTTAATTATTTAACACAAGTTTCGTGTTATTAAATAGAATAAATACATAATACATTGTATGCGAACATGTTCGATCTAATTTGCTGCACTAAAAGAAAATTGTACTTGCTTTAATTTAGTATTATTTTGATTGCGCGCTAAGTGAAGATTTTTATTTGGCATATTTAGCTATGGTAAATAATAATTATTAAAATATCGTTCTATAGAATAGTTTAAGATGTTTTATTACAAACGACGTATATACTCATTTTAAATTATATTCTGTAAAAAAATAATATACGTATATATTTCGCTGATTTGCATTCAAATTTTAAGTATTGAGTCGTCCAAGCGTTATGATATGTATGATAAAATTCCCTATATAGCACCACTGCAATTAAACATTATGTAGTTCAAACTGCTTTATAAAATAAAAACACGAAATTAATTGTATTGTAAGTGATGAAACAATATGTCGTCGAAACGCGTATACAGCTTTGATGATATATATATATATATATATATGGTTTTAACTGGAGCGAAAGGGTGGTTAGACGATAGACGGCTTTCGATTTGCATTCTCCGAATGTTTTATGGGCAAGTCAGCAAAAGGCCTGACAGTAATTTCGCGCCGACCAAATCTAATAAACAGACAATTCAAAGGCTCCATACTGGTGCCGTATAAGCCGACCAAGAATGTGCATAGTCCTCTCATAATATTTATATGAAACCCGGTTCGGGTAGTTGTTTTTTTCCTCCGTTCACCCTATCTTTTTCTCGTCTCTTTTTTTTTTTTGTGTGTCTCGGTCGGACAACATACGCGTATATTAAATTCGGTACGCTAATTTTTCCGACGTCATTGCCGAATGCTTTACCATTTCTCACTCGACTGTTATTCCACCGCTGCGTTCTGACGTTTAACTATATACGGTCGATCTCTGGTTTGTCATTCTCGGTGGGTTTTGACTCAAGAAATTCGCGTTTTACTCATCTATTTCGTTAATAACTACTATTGCAAGTTACTGGTAAAATGTGTGAATTTTATTTTATTTTTTTTTTACACAATTATATATTTTAGCGGTTCCCAAATTTGTTTTCCGGCGGTGTCCATTTTTAGACTAAATTCGCCACGGTGCTCTGCTGTGAATACCAACAGGAACATGAATAAAAATCGAACATTAATTTTTATTGATAATCAATTTTCATCATTTTACTGAACATAATACAATATAAGCATTCTATGCATCCAACTTAATATCAATACACTTTTGTATTTTAAAAAAATAATTTAAAAGTATTTTAAATGAGATAAATTATTATCGGTATAGTTATTAAATTAAATACATAAGACTGACAATGATCAGATAATAAAGGTAAACATCACTTTACTGATATGGCTGTATCTATTAATATTATACTGATAAACGCAGATCCCGGAAAGTCATGTGTATAATGTTATCTGAATTTACGTGTTTAGTATGGGGTCCAAATTGGAATACACGAAACAAATTGTTTTTATAAGATTAAATTTGAAATTAACAAAAAGTCAAAAAATAATTACAAATTAATTATAAATAATTTTTAATGAGTCGTGGTTCCCTTGGAAAGTCATTGCGGTGACCCTAGGGAACTGCGATGCACAGTTTGGGAAACGCCGATATAGTTGTTTAGAATTTTGTTGGTATGTACTCTATATCTGAATTATTTTGATAATAAACTATGATAAAAAATGTAACCATTTTGGCGTTTAATTATTTCAACGTTTTGGTTTATATTTTATTTTTCTGATTGTTATGAATATTTAAATAATGGAATTCAAAAAATGATTATCATTTTTCTCCTACTTCATATCTATCACCATGTGAGAAAAAAATATTTTGATTGAAATTTAACAGAAAATTTAAAAATATTTATTTAAAAAAAAAAAAACAGAAAATGTAAAATGTTCAAATTTTATTAATATTTTCTATATTTTTCTATGATTAAATAACTCGTATTAATTTTCCATGAATAAATTAGAAGTAATTTTTGACTTTTATGATGTTTTTAATAAATAAAAACAAACTCGAATTTCGATTTATCGCCAAACGCGTTTGATAATATGTCGAAAATTCCGTGCTGGTGGAATATCGGATATTACAATACCACAATTCGACGTAGGTTGAAATTTCACACAGAATCTAATATGGCTCCGTTCCAGCGTTTGTTTTCGATCAGTGCCCAAAGAACACACACACACACACTCGCTCGTGTACAACTACGTAATTGTCGTCTAAGAAAATAATAATAATAATAATAATAATAATAATAATAATAATAATAGAGGAGAAAGAGGAAGAAGGAAATGTCTTAATATCGGCGCCCATCGTTCGTGTGCGTTCGCGCGTGTATGTGTTTTTACGAAATAGGATATTTACATATATACACGTTATGAAACGGAGAACACACGCATTTATGCATACAGCCGTGCGGGGCGGCGTGATGGGGAGGAGGTGGTGTAGAGTTTTCGAGTGTGTGAAATTTGTGCTTCACGCGCGGCTAAGTCGACGAGAAAAACGATGACGGGAACGGGAGAACAACCGACACGCGCATACGGAATGCTTTTGTGGACCGCCTGCGCTTTCGCCAGGCGTCAAAATGTTTTTATTAAATTTTAAACTGACTGACGTGTATTTTACACGCACTTTTACGCACGCATTGTATCCGGCTCCGGTGTGCACGCGTGAAACGCGACACATGCGGTATGACGTTACCGAGCTCGGCGAGCATCCAAAATTTGACGTGTTCTTATTATATTTTCCGTTCGTTTGTCCCGAACCGATTGCACTTTGTTGGTTAGGCGTTGACGATGGGGTTTTCCTCGCCGGGCGAATAACGGGATGTCGAACGTCCGATCGAAATTCTTCTGCGTGGACGGGTCGGCTTGACCGGACGCACGAGCGCGCATACTTGTCACCAGCCCCTGGTTTGCGTAAAGATTCATTTTTTAATGTGAGCGCAGCAATACAGAGCTGTATTATACTATTAAATACAATGTCAACTTTTTTTTTTATTAATAATTCTTTTTTATAGACTGAAAATATACTCGTGTCTAGTGTAAATCTGAAAACGATTAACGAATTATTCGTTTTAATGTGGGATGTATGATTTAAAATTCGAAAGATACGTCCGCGTCAGGTGTCTCGCTTAATCTGACGGTTTTTCGTAAACTAAAAAAAAAATATTATTTTTTTAAATATTTTGAATAACGCGTACTGTATAGGTACCGCCAGCTATCCAGCCAGCAGTCTTGTTCGTTAGTATTCAGTAGGCACACGCTTTCGATTTCCGGGTCCGCCACTAACAGATAGTTTGTCACGTCACGCCGAACCCCCGGGTATCCGTGTGCACGTTTCGTCCGGCCGATCCGGCTGTTTCGACGCGTCGACATTACAACGGTCGGCGAACGCCGCGTTTTAAACGAGCTGGGCGGGCCGTATTGTCGGCGCGCGATTCGGCGTTAATAATCCGTCAAAGTTGTCGCGCGACGTGTAGTTACACGACGCGGAGAGTCGCCCGCCCCGCCCGCCCGGTCGGTCGAGCGAAGTTCGGAGGACGCCTTTGATGTTTTAATTAAACCGTGATTAACGCGCGACAGCGACGACGAGGGTCCGTTACGCAAACAACGAAAAACAGCACGCACGGACGATGTCGTCGGGCGAAGAATTTAATTTCGAAACACTTGCCGCCGCGAATTAAAAAACCCGTAGCCGTCCTGGTCCGCGGTCCTGTGCAAATACCGACCGCGCGTACGCGGCCGAGGGCGAAAACGATACGCCTAATCTTGTTTTGTCTCTCGTTCGCGCGCGCGCCGTCGTATCGTGACGAAAAACGGAAACGATGTTCACGCGGTCGCGAATTGAATTTAAATCGATTTTTTTTTCGCGTCTTCTACGTGTTGCAGGGCGTGATCAGATTCTCGGACGGCGCGACGGCCATGGTACAGTGCGTGTACGACGTGTACGAGTTCCAAGAGCTGTCCGGCAGTCTGTCCGAGGTGCCGCCGGGCAGCAGGATTATCCTCATAGGTCAGTCGTTTGTTTACTATTATATTATTGTCGTTGTGACGCGCCACGCGTGTTGATCGCGTAAACGTTCTTGCTCAACACGGTTCCGTTTGGTCGCCGCGTGTAGGGGATTTTCCCGAAAACCGGAACAACCCAAGTCGTGCGGTAGGTTAGGTTTCAACAAAACGACTTTGTCACGTGCGGACCGCGCGGACATTATTGTACTTCTTTCTTTTGCACGTCGCAAAACGATTGGTCGTGAACCGTTTCCGTCGGGAACAGAGACGATTCGGCGAAACGCGTCAACCGACTTGTGAATGATTTTGTGTCATACGAATCACTGACATTCAGCGCTTACTAGCGTTCGGTGTGAGATCATATTTTTAAATCTTGAATTTCGTCTGTCGCACTAAACGTTATGTTTTTATCATATTTTTGAACACTGTTATCGTATTTAATAATTTCATTGGCACGTGTCTCTGTAAGGTTTATGTTCCATTCAAATATCATTTCTATATTAGATTCAATATATTTCAAAACTTTACAAAAAATATTACATCGAATCATCAAATTTTAGATATAATTTGTGTTTAAAATTTGCATTGAAACATTCACTAAGTCGAATTTTCAAATACCTATGTTGAAGACACAAAAAATTTGAGCTCATATCTGTTATAATTTTTATTATATGTGTACATTAAATATACTAAAAAATATGTTAATACTTATATCATTATTATTTATTTATTTATTTTATTTATTGTTTTTTAGGAAAATTTTTGGATAAATTTCAGTTAAACTACTTACTTAATAAATGTATTGACTGTGAAAATGGATCGCTATCAATTGAAGACTTTAAATAAAAACTGATTATTTGTAAATATATACCGATTAATAAGTGGTAATAATTTTATTTATAGTAGTTATGTGAATAAAGAATTTTTAAAATGCGAAGAATTTTTTTTTTTTTTACTGTTATTACAGTTTTGTATTTATTATTTTTAACTTTAAATAAATCATGAATAATTCAAATTGAATACAAAAATAATAAGTACGGGTTTAAAATGTTAAATACTATGTATTATTCAAAATTGCATATTGTATCACAAATGTTTTCTAATGTAATACTAACAAAAATAATCGTTGAAAATATATATAGAAATATTTTTTACATGATGATGTGGATGATTTTATGTGTATATGTTACCGGAAATGTTGACAATTTAGGAAATTATGACAATTCCTAATACGCTAGGGAAATGATATCATTGCCTAGTACATGTTATCACATTACACAGTAAAATATAATGTAAAAAAAACATTTTGTTTAATGTTTGTATTTTAAATATTACTTTTCTTATGCTTAAATACTAACTATTGAAAATATTAGAAGTTGGCAAGACAAAATAAAAAAAAAAAAAATTAATATTACATTTTATGAATAAAAATATTAATTATTAATTATTAATATAAATATTACAAAGTTACCAAATACTCATTTTTGTTTTCGCATGGCAAACTTCCATGGCATTTAGAATGTGCATTTAAAATATGGACGCCAATCTGCAAGCACACCTGTTTGTTTTGCATTTCCAGTTTGAAAAACTTTTTAAATTTAAAATATTTTTAACTACCAGGAAAAACAATTTTCCTGAACTTAATTGAAATAATATACGCTAATAACTCCGAAAAATCTACTATTTGCAAATATGCACGAGTTTATGAGGTCTGGTGATAACATTGCCTAATAAACTACGGAAATGATAACATGTACTAGGCAATGATATCATTTCCCTAGCGTATTAGGAATTGTCATCATTTCCTAAATTGTCAACATTTCCGGTAACATATATACAGATACAAAACCAATTTAATTCTGAAACATAAAAATTAAACAAGATTTCATCATTCAAATCTAATGTAGCGTAAACTTTTCATTTTTCGTTAAATTTTTTTCTCCACTTTTTTAAACTACCAGAAATTTTTAACATTTGCATCGTTTAAATTACTGTCTGTCTTCAGTTGTCAACATTTAAAATAGTTTTTTTGCAAGACATAATTTAAGCACTCTTTCGGGCCTTCCTTGAAAAGTTGTTACAATATACATTAAGACACCATTATTCACTGTAAAATTAAATACATTACTCTCCAGAAGAGTCGAAATCGAACGTCGACAAACTTTTATCAAACATTTGCGTTAATATTTCAATCGAAATATTTTTTTCAAGTAATTACCTTGTGGCTCGTTACCAGTGACTCGTAGTATATAATATCCTCTGTTTAATAACCGTAAAATACGTACCCTTTATTCCGTCACCTAAATCCTTTAATCCAAAATATGTCCGTAATAACGCATAATAGTAATTCGTGTTTTCTAAAAAATAAATAGATACATTTGTCTATATATTATCAAAGTTCATAATTTTCTTTTAGCAGTCGGATAAAAATTTAAAAATTAATTTTAAACGCAATAGTTCCCTACAAAGTCGAACATCCAACGAACTTTTATTCAGTTTATTCTTTGTCAGGAAAAACAAACGGTATCCACGTGATGATGATCGACGGATTCGTTAAACGTATGGGTTTGAGAATGAACGTGCATATGAAACGGAATACGTCACAGTACGTTTTCCCGTGCGGAATCATTAAAACTATTCGATCACACCGTACACTTCGGTGCTCGTGCGACTACACCGCGCGTGAATACGTAACGATCTAAAATAAAAAACACGAACACCGTACACGGGGGCGGACTGGCAGGGCGGGTAAGAGGCCATACCCGCCCAGGCCCTTTAGACATTTTCTACTTGGGCCTTAAGCTGTTTGTTTTTTATTATGGCCTATTGGCTTACACAAAATAATATACCCAATGGAAAAATTATTACGATATTCTAAAAGATTTTTAACACGAGTATTTGTTATCTTTCACACATCACACCGTAATCGTTGCCAAATGTCGATAACCGAAATCGAAAAATCAAAATTTCTGTGAATTATTTCACACGTTTTAGTTCATTTTTTTTCGAAGTCGGTTTTATTTTGATCCGATAATTTTTTTTAATGTGATACATTATCGAGTTATTTATTTTATCAAGTCCGCTTGTTTGTATTGATTACGTTAGTTTAAGGCCTACTAGAAACTTACCCACCTGGGCCTTCAGAGTCTCAGTCCGCCCCTGACCGTACATGTTTATCCGCAGTCATGCGTCACGCGTCCCAAAGACAATCGCTTATCTGCATTTGTAGCAACGGCCGCGGGATTCACGTTGCCTGCGCCTCGTTGAAACGACGTAAAAAATACGTTTCGGCCTTTAGCCACGGGCACGCGACGGTTACGCGACGAATGCTAGTGACGAAACAAGCCCGTGGCGGCGCCCGTCGCCTTGGCTATTCGCCGTGAGGAACGCCCAATGACGCGTTCGCGCCGCCATCGTATGTTTGCCGGTAAGTCGATTGCTTCAAACGTCATCGCCTTTGCGGTTTGTCGCGAGGACAACGCGAGCGATAACAACGCGCAAACGCGACGCATAAAACGGATTGTTTTTTTTTTTATTATTTTTTTTTAACGAGTGATAACATTTTGATGATATTACACAGAGCGTTTCCGAGTACCTCAGAAACATGCAAAGAATAACTACGAACAAATCTGAAGAATAATAATCGCCACGATTAGTAATTATCACGTGTTTCTTCTGATTTCGGCAAGGTAACTGGCATCACAAACTACGTCTAATTGTCAAAAATAAAAATAAAATATAAAAACGCTGTTTTCGATTCTTGTTTTAATTTGATATTTTTACTTCCAATGACCTATGCTTATAAAGTTAATAATATCTTATTCTAACTTTCCGATCAATGATATACAATACGTCATCGTACGTCGAACCAGTAAAATATAATGTTTAGAAGAGTTATAATAAGTAATATATCAAAAATATAAATCATAAATCATATTAATATATTTATTTGCTACTGTATTTCCATCATTACAACTTTAAAACGGGTAACGGTTATACTTTAAAAAAAAAAAATGTAATATGAAGAACCTAAACAAGTCACCTGGGTAAAAGAGAATACGAATTTTACTTTTAGAAAACTACACGTTCAGGGTTGGATTTATGGAGGGCTGAGTGGGCTGCATCCCGGGGGCACCCACAGTTTTGAAATTATTTTACACATACAGATCGAATCGAAAAATAATAATCAGCGGTGTTCTACGATCTAGTATATCAAGTCGACCCGTCGATCGTAATAATATTGTCGAACGCATTGTACATTAAAAGTCGTAGGTGAAATGACGGCCAATGAAGGATTCTTCGTCAAAACGATTAGATTGGTTTGATCGGTGAAATCGACCATCGTCGTCGTCGTTGTTTGACGTACAACCGCGTCGAAACGAAAGAAAATCGTCATTTATTTGAAGCCCCCACATTATATTCCGCCCACAGGACACCGCCACACGCCTAAATACGGTTCTGTGCACGTTAGTAATATTATATCGATGGCGGATGTCCGGGAAGGCAAACTGCTGTGAGCGACGCTCGTTTCCAAATCATATTTGTTTCCAAACGGCATGATTCTCCGTCCATAATCAAGTCCATACGGATTTTCTTGTTTTGTCATCGATTCTCGACATTTTCATTGTAACTGTTCGAAAATCGATTGTCGGATAGTGTACCCGTTCATTTATTGTGTGCCCGGGTCAGATTGACCGTACTGGCTCGGGTGGATGAGAGTGCTACGGGACACTTGCTCGGCGATGGGCCCCAGAGTCTCAGAACTAAGACTCCAGGCCTCTCTGTTCGGAAAAGGGGACGTCACGGGCAGAGAGTAGTCGAAGCGCCTGATGTCTGGTGTCACATATTACGTCAGAGACGGTAGAACGGCTGAAGCGAAAGTATGCTCGGTGCACGTTCCACTACTGACGCGAGCACGAATAGGGTGTCGCCGAAGCCCCGTCACGGGGACCATCCCGCGACCGTAGTGATACGGATCGAACCTGGTTCGTTCTGGGTTAGATTCGTACGGGCTGGGTTTCGCCAAGATCGTATAGCCTGTTGGCGCGCATCGACGTGCAAATGCGGTACGAGGATTCGGAGCTCTCGGTCTTGATCGGCGCTATGTCGGTTGGCGTTACCCATACGCTGGGAACGTCTTCCTGTAGCTGACCTTAAGTAGCTCCAATGAGCTAGTAAAAGGTCCGTCACTTGTAGCCCTCGCAACAGATGGAGAAAACCCCAAAGGTACTCGCTGTTCATTTATTGTGTTACGACTACGGTCTGTACCGCGACCGTCAAAGATTTATTCTACACACACGTACAACAACGAACGCCCGGAAGGTTAAAACAACTGTTTTCCGGATACGGTTAGATCGGTCGGCAGTACGACTTTCGGCATAAACACCAATACGTTCCCAAATAGACGATCGGCAAATACGTGTTTGGCGAACGAACGTCAACATACAAATTCAGCACGAAATGTATTATGGATCCGGCGGGGAGAAAAAAACAAAATTCAATTCACGTTTTAGACAGACGGATCCGCGTGGCGACGACAAATGTCTCGGAGGAAACGGCGACCCCGGCGGGTGAAAGCAGATGAACGACAGCCGTCGGCCGCCTCGTACAGCGCGAAAACCGAGTCGTCACGGTGCGGTCTGCGGTACATCGACGAGCGACATTTTTCGACGCCGGCGGGCAAAAGTCCGCGATTTTAATTAATTTTGGCGGCGCGCGATCAAGCTATCCACGCGGCCAAGTAAATAACGCGTTTCCCGTCGCGTTCGCTTGTCGGTGGGGGGGGGGGGGGGGGGTCGAAAAACGTCTCATCTGTACTCCGGTGAAACGTACTACGTGTGAGTTTTCAGACGCCGTCTTCGACATTTACCGTTTGTACTTATAGATTTTTTATTTTTTCACGTCGAAAGACGTTCGAACGGATTCGAAAAATGGTCCGTCGGCTGTCAAGACGAGTCTAAATTAAAAAAGCGCCGACGTTCACGTGAAGAAGCGATCATGAGCAATACGAATATTACATTGATGATAATGATCGTTTAATACCGCACACGTTTGTTTGTTGTAACTATGTTTGTTCACTCATTAAAATATTCTAAACTTTCAATACAATTCATTCGTATGAGTTTTCGAAAATATTGACCTCTTCCCGTGATAAACACGTACTGTCCGAGTTCTGTTAATCAAACGGTATATTTCTGATACATCAAATGAAAACAGCTTTTGAAAACACAATATTTGTTACAAATTTACAACTATTACAATTTTTAAATGTAAACCAGTAGCTTCATTTATCGTTCCCCTCAAAATATAATAATAATTTCATATTGGGACTAAACAAAATATTTATAATAGTAAGGTACCGAGTATATTCAAATTGACTACCAAAATGTTATTAAAAACGTAATTTAGTAATTTTTATTATACACTGTGTAATTTTAAAATATATTTTCCTTTTATTTTAAATTCTATCTTATTACGAATGAAATGTGCGTATTTACATTTGTTAGTATAACATAAATTGCACATCTATACGATTATATATTTTTTGTTTTTACATTTTATTCGACTATATTATTATACTAAATTTCGAATAATGTATACAATTTCACGATCACTAGTCAATTATTAATTATTTGATTTAATAAATCCGTCGTTTTATGAGTTTCTTCGTTATATCACAAACGCATCGTAAAATATATTCAACACTGAAATTTTTAGATCATTTTAGAGACCACACATTTTTTTTCATCTTTATAACTGTACAGATCTAATAATCGCAATGTCACTATAATCGATTTTTCTACTGTATATAGATTGGTGATGTTACGAACTTATAATTGGAATTATTCGAATTGAACTAAACACTACATAGTTCGGTTCGAATATCGAACCAAGGAAAGTTCCTCAGTCAACAGATTAAAATTTTATGTAAGTTTTTAAATTATATTTATTTTAACTTCTTAATCCATATTAACACACATGATGCCGTGATATAAAAACCGTATTATAATACATTATACGGCAAAAACCGTTGATTTCTTCGGTTAGCCGCATATTATCATAAATGTATATATGATAATAACATTATCAATAGCAAATGTTTTATTATAACTGAAAAACATTTGATTTTAAATACTTAAAACCTATATTATTTATTTTGTGAATTGATAATTAATTACTTAGGTCTACCAACTTTTAAATCAAACGATTACTTAGATGTTTTGCATCTAATTTTGGAACTTTTTATGACGTTTGGTTCGGGTTCGAAAAAAAAAAAATTGTGAGTTCGGGTCGATCTCAGAAATTCGTTACATCACCAAAAATACATAAATATATATGTTTACATACGTTATACTATTCTATACGTACGAAAAAAAAATAAAACGTATGTAAGTGTACTCGCGTAATATGAAATGTTTGTATCGCGTGCAACTACTAACGCCAAAATTGCACTTATCTCTAAAACATCGTCTGTTTCGGTTGAAACTCCACACGTGCCGTAGAAATACGCGGTGCTAATAACGTTACCATATTCATAATATTCTGTGGGACGACGAAGAAATAAACGGTGGCCTTTGTTGCGCGGCCCATCCCAAAACGTAATACGGTATTATAAGCACTGATTTAATAATAATCGCAGTTGTATCGGACGGAATCGTACGCGGGCAAGAAAAAAATAAAAAATAAAAAAAGTTGATTATATAGTGACAGTTGTTTGCACAGTTTTCAAGTGGTTCTCCGCCGGTCGATATCTTTCCGGGCCCGCGAAAAACTGCGAGCCTCTCTTAATTACGATACGCCCGAAAACCACTCGACCAACTGTTCCCGCAAGAGATTTTTTTTTGCTCTCTCTTTCACACACACCCACACACGCACACACACATACACACATACACACACGCACGCACACACACACACACACACACACATATATATATACTTTGTACAGGTTTAATCAAATCATAACTACTGGAAATCGATCCGCGCGGCCGACCGCGTCGAGGACTTTGGGGCCCCGACGAATATCCCACGTACGGTATCATTATCGTGGAAATAAAATAAAACAATCGTTGCATTGTCCGACGGTCTGTCTCGTTACCGACGCCAAAGTGGAAACGCGTATTAGCGACGCCGCGGCATGTGTTATGGACCGGTGGGGATCGAACGTGGTCGATCGAGTCTCGCAAACGTATTCCAACCAAGCGATTTGCCCGCGAATCCACTTTGTTTTCGGCCGATTCCCGAAACAGCCAGTGCACAAATCTAGGGGAGGGTGTGGGGGGAGGAAGTGTGTGTGCTCGGGGTGACGGAGTTTCCCTGTTATTTTTTTGTGCACCCCGACTACTTTTTTTTTTTTTTTTTACCGGGACGTACGGGCGGTTATAAACTACGCCCGAAACGATTTTTCTTAAAATGTACATTTAAACCGTTGTCGACTTTACAATGTCAAGTGTCTTTTTTAATCGACGTTTTTTTTTAATAGTTTGTTTATACGATAATGTCATAATATCAAGCTTGTTCTGCGCCTAGGTACAGTAGTGCACAGTAAATGCACAATAAATAACTACGTACGTGTTTGTGGGGTCCGGCGTGCTCGCTGAACGCAACGTTATCGGTTTCAGTTATCACTGCTAGGGTTTTCACTCATCGTTTATCGTTGTTTTTGAACTCTTCGAATCATGTTCGAATTTCGAGTGGTTTTTTTAAAAAAAATTTTTTTATTCATTATAACTTTTCGGTTGTTACTTGTTTATTATTACAACGATAGGCGTACGAGTCCGATACGAATACGGTATGGCTGTGAAGAAAAGGTCACAGAGCAATAATAGGTTACTTTGTTATATATTAATAATATTTTCATAATGTTTTTAAAATGTTGATAGTTATATTTTTATTTCTTGCTACAACATGTAGGTATTTTAATTATGTAAACAAATTGCCGTTTAAAGGACTGATTGTATGAAATGTATTTGGTCATTTTGGGGAAATTGGGTGAACATCACTTTACATTCACTTACATGGATTATATTTGGAATTTATATGTATGCAGCTAAAGTGTAGTTTTTTTTTAAAATTGCTAGGAGGGAGGGTGTGTTAAACAGTGTTGCACTTATAACGCAGTTTTTAAATCGTTAGGTTGAGCCAGTGGCGTATTTACGGTGGGGTGTTGGTGCACTGGGTTTCCACCCCCACCACCCCAGAGGCTTTTTCTGTGGTTATTTTAAACCGTTATAACAGAAAATTTTAATTTGTTAAAATGCAATGAGTAATATTAGTATAAATGTGTTGACACGTTTTGGCAGTTGATAATTATTAATAAATATTTTGAAAAAATATTTAAAAAAAATTATTTAATCTATGAGTAGATACACTGTAATTTTAACATTTTCTGTCAGAGACAAGCACAGCTGATACATACAATAAGAGCCACGGAGGTAAGAGCATGCCGGATAAATTATTATTGTAACACCCAGCTTCAATGTTTGGTGTCAAAATTTCTAAAATATTTCGTTGTTTTATGATTTTAATCGTAACTATTATTTTAAATATGTAATAGTTACCAGTGTGGTACAGTGTCTTGTAAATATATTTTGGTTATAATTGATAGAAATAATAATATATTGTATTGGTGAAACTTGGTGTAAGTTCATGTGATTATTAATACACCCCCCCTAAAAAAAAAAAAGATTTGTAAATACGCCACTGGGTTGAGCTCCTCTACTTATTTTTTCCCAACTCGAGCACTGGAAATCTGTATGGATATTGTACCAAACAATTAAACAGTTTCATGACGTTCGGGACACAGATGTTTACGGCATACAAGTTACTCGTACGACCGTCCATAGGGTTTTACGATACGACCGTGTAACACGTTGGCGTGTATACATTACGTAAGTTTAATATCGTCCTAGCGTTGTTTAAATGATGACTGCGTAAGTACCGTCCGGGAATAGCTGTAGTACGTATGACCGTTATGATCACAATGACATTATATGTATATGCGGCATAGGTTCACGGTAAAAGCGCCAAGTTTTGTCTGATCTCCCTCCCATCACGTTTTGTTCATCAAAGTACCTTTAAGTCGGCAAATTCGATTGTAATGAACAATATTCGTCAGATCGGTAAGAAGGAGAAACAAGTATCACGTATGGTCGTATTATACCAATTCGAGCCACTGACGATATCGAAAAGTCGGCAATTTCACATGTCTGACATCCCCTCGCTCGGCATTTATTCGCGCCGGCTCTGACAATAACTACTCTACCGGAGAGAACATATCGAAAGCTCGTTTGTATTCGTGGTTTCGTGTCAACCAACGATTTGTTGCAGTGATATCCGATGGCGTTAAAATACACACTCGTACGAGTCACAACACGATTCCTCTTGATCGGTTAAGTATTTGGATTTTCGGTGAATACGTTGTTCCATAACATTCCAGTCGTGAAAGTATTGATAGGTTTCGGGTTTAGAAGAAGAAAAGACGATTCGTCATTCGAACGAAACCGTTGTCATACGCGCGACACACAGCCCCCTCCCTCTCACATGAATTTTTCAACTACGGTACTGTAAGTAAATCCGGGCCATCGTTGTACATTTAATATCAGTAATAATTTTAATATAAATTCTAACATTTAAATTTTTACAAAAGACGCCCGATATATTGGATGCACCGCTTCTTTTGCTGTTATACACCTGTGCAGTTTAATATAAAAATCAACATTTTTTCTAAAAAAGTATTTATGAATTATTATCATTATTATTATTATTATTTCTAACGTGGATTGTTACAAAAAATATATGTGGTAAGAAATCGAATCGTTCCCCGGGACCATAGTGCTCGCCCGACCCTTTTTGTGGGAGTTACACCGTCACCTCAAACACGCCACGTCCGGACTTCGCGCGGTCACGTAAAAACGCGGTGGACGGCCGTGAAACACGCCCGGGTTCGCGGGCGCACGCGGCAACGACAATATTGACGGCAAACACAAATCGCGCTGTCCGTGTCGGCCGCCCCCGGACGCCGCGTGTATTAATACGAATCCGTGTTTAGAATCGTTTACACACACCATGTGTATCGATCCGTTCGCGGACGACCCGGCAAAACGTAAACATCCCGGCACGGAGATCCGTCCGAAAATCCCCATATGTCTCCGCCGCCTCCGCCCCGCGCATTTAACAATGTTGTTTTTGGGACCGGCGTGTGTGGTGCGCGCCGACGCCGACGCCGCCGCCGCCGCCGCCGCCGCCGCGAGTGACGGTGTTATTTGGTGTTACGCGCGCCGCGTGTTATTTACGCCGCCCGGGACCGTTCGTACGAGGCGAAAAAAATCCTCTCGTTACCGGAGGAGGACGCGCGGTGTTTATGTTTTCCGTCGGCAACGAAAACATCGAGTTTTTATTGCTTCCCGTGAATGTTTATCGATATCAAAGGCCGTGCCTCGTTTGATGTGCTGGCCGCGTTGATTACGTTACCGCGGCACGCACACGTCCGACCCGTGTTTACGCTCTACGCCCCGGGCGGACCGGCGCCCCGTGCGCGTGTTGCCGTACGGGCCGGTTTCCGGTTTGAACCGCGATTGACCGACCGACGGGCGTGACGTCGACCGGGCGTCACGGCTATTCCGCGCGTGTTCGTACTCTGGCTTGTGCCGTGTTAACGCGGTGCTTATGGCGCACCGCGACTCCGACGAAACGCTTTCCGGGAGACGGCTCTGATCTGGGGGACGTAGGGTTTCGTGATCGTTTCACGGAGTTGTCGGCATTTCCTGGACAACGGAGGACGTTTCGTCCTCGGACCGATCGCTTTTACACGGTGGCGAGACGACGAATTTTTTCATACGTTTCGTTTTGATCACTGACAATATCGGTCAAATTTTATATAAATTCGTACCAAATGCAATGGAAATATTGCAAAATATATTACGATAGTCATATAAAAACTACAAAACTAAACCACTCACTGTACAACCGACAAGGTAGTTGATCGGCGATTGAGATTTAACTACTGATTTACTGATTTACCTTAGCGTGCGGTACGACACAAAGTGTACAGTTCGAAAATGCAAATGTACAGTATGAATTTAAAAAATGTTTAGTGATAAATATGTTTATTATGGTTTATCATTTGAAATCGTCATTTTATTGTATTACAGTTTCAGGAGGGTTTCAAATTGAATTTTAAAAATTGTATTTTAACTATATATGTAGCGTTATAAATAATAATTTCTTAATTATTTAAAATAAAACAAAATGTACAGTACGAAATGTTTTGTAAAATAGGGGCTGGTTTTGGACCTTGTAAAGTCGAAACGTTGCAAACGCCGAATGACGATATTTATTGCGTGTACGCACCACGCCCGTCTGTGTAGTGCAGAGGTTCCCAAACTTTTTATGGTATGACCAATTTTGGAATTTTTTTAAATTTTGGCGATTCACAATAATCAATCACCTATTTCTTTTTTTTGCTTGTTGATCGTTGATCAGTTGTTCACGATAATAAGTAAAAAAGATACACGTTAAAGAACAGTCGCAGTAAACTCGTAATGGTCACGCTCACAGATAACGATTTATGATAAAATTGAATTTGAACATCAACAAAAGGTAATAATTAATGTATAATATTATAGAAACACGAAAAAATACAATATCTCATTGTATTTTTACCTTTATCTTAAATCGATGTGTATTATATAGTAATCTAATATTAAATAATATTAATAAAATAAAAAATGTATTATTTAAAAATATAATCGCGACCCAAAGTTTGGGAACCTCTGGTGTAGAGTATTTTCGCCGATTTCGTTCGTCGATTATTCGCATATGATTTCGACACGGTAACGTCTCTTGGCCGGTGGTCTGACGGAAATTTTGGGTGACGATTTTTTTTTCAACACTTGATGACGTCTTCGGTTGCCACGGTTTCATCGTGTAGTCTGTAACTCGTCTCTCGATACTCAGATGTATTTACTTGTATAAAAATATACAGTTTCGGATCATGAACATGCACTTCACAGTGTCCATCAGCACAAGACATTTTCACGATCCGAAATGTCTCTGCTAGACGCAATGCTGACTGTACGCAATATGCCGTACATTTTTTTCTCGGTTTTCTTAAATATCGAATATATTTTATGATTTTGATCGAAAGGGGGAGTTTATTTTTACTTTCATTCTGGTATTGTTGCACATAAATGAAATGATATTATTTTGTCTATATCATAGACTATGTTATTGAAACGAGTCTATGCCATGTTATCGCATTGTAAATTTGTAACCCGATTCTTAACGAAATTGTACTCAAATCCTACGATATGTTCATGAAACGACAGTTCTTAAGTAATACATATTCTAAATAGTAAGAAAACTGTTAGAAGTGATTTTGTTTAAATGCATTTAAGTAAACATCTGTTAAACGTCCCCCGTACGTATATGATGTTCGTATAACGTTCTTTGTCGTAACTATATGACCGATATTTCAACATTCGTCGTGCGACGTTGTTCTTCTCTCATAGAATGTAATTTTAACGTAAGCCCGTTTACTTGACAGCTCTTGTTGTTGGGTCGTAACCGATAGGAATAGTGTATTATTTCATTTATTGGAGACAAACGGTAAATACTAGTGATGTTTCGGATGCAAATTTTTGTGATCGAACCCGAACTCATTCAAATTGTAACAAACCCGAAACCCGATCGAACTATTCAATTTAAATATCGAACCCGAACTCGAAATCGGTAAAAAGTTCAAAGGATCTAAATTAATTTAAAACATCTAAGTAATCGTTTGATACACCAGTTCGTTGACTTAAATAATTAGTTCATAAAAAAAAAATAATATGGGTGTTAAGTATAAAAAAAAAAAATTGTTTTTTAATCGGACTTAACTCGTCTGTACGAATTCCATTTTCGTTGGTCCGATACACCGGGGATCGTGTTTGGTTCGGTGTTCGGTTCGAACAGTGCGTGCCATCGCTAGTAGACACGCACGTTCACCTATTTTTATCCGTATGCGAACGACAACAGTGTGCTGTACGGCGACGACGCACAGAAGAATAATGGCGAAGCGATCACATCCTAGAATACGGTTGTACCCACGATTAGGTTTCAGGCCCGTCGCACGTTCACCCCGCGGGCGTTTGTATTCGTCGGGCACGTGGAAAAAAACAAAACGTGAGTAACACCCTGGGTGTTTAATTCGCGCGCGCGCAAACGCGTCCGGCGACGTATAACCACTTTCCGTCAGCGCTCCTCTGGATAAGTATCTCCGTTGTTGACGAAGTTTATGCGAAACAGGCGGTGACCGGGGGGAAGGGGGGGAGGGGGGGCGGTCGGTAGAAGTTTACCGACGGGCTTTTCGCCGCGGCGGTTAATTCGTTTTCGCCAACTCCCCCGGCCGCGGCAGCGTCGGCGTCCCCCCTCGACAGCCCCCGATCGCCCGACCGCGACGAACAAGTTTTTACGTGAACAATCGCTTAGCTACCTCGGCGCGCGCGTTAAGTTTTCGCGCGGACAACTTTTTCCAGAACCTCGGGCCCTATACAGTCTGTAATCCGTTCGCGACAGAGATCGGTGCGCCGATGGAAATGCCTTTGTACGATAATAATAATAACGATAACGATAACGATAATGATAATAGCGAACGACGACAATAACGTACGTTTCGATACGGACCGTTTTCCGGGAAGTAAAAACTTTTAAACACCCCGTTCGCACAATACGCGTACTCTATTCGTGTACATTTATTTTCGTCGAGCGTCTTTGTAACGTAAGTTTCCTAATATTCAATTCGCATTTAATTGTTCCGCGGTCGTCGGCGTCGGGCAACGATCATACGTTTCACAGAGAACAATATGAACTCTAGAATGAAAGTGTATCGTTGTTGTACGCTATTCGAAACGCTGCAGACCGTTTCCCGGCGGTTTCGTTCGTTTTCACGCGAAACGCAACACTTTTTAGTGAGCATACAATCCGATGGTTCCGAATATAAGCGAAGCGAAGAATCCGTTGGCTTGTGTCGGTAATCTATTTGACGTGTCTTGTGATTTTTCAAATGAAAAACGTAAATTTTTTAAATTAAAGCTAATACTATTCGACAAATTTAAGAAAGAAACTAATAAATACATCGGCCAGATATTGTCGAACACATACAATTTTTAACCAATAATTACATCCAATGATTTGATTGATTTTGGTCTAAACACAGTGTTTGGAATTATATTCCGATTTTATTACATTTAAAAACTAATACGATTTTATGTTTTCGGACAGAAAATATTTATAATAAATTATAATATTTTATATAAGGTCTATCGTAAGATGTTACTCATACTTTTTGCATGTAATCGTTTAAAACTCAAATTTCGGGTAAAATAAACGAACTTTGAAGACAATTATGATTTTTCTTCTCTCCAAAAACTCATTACGGGAGTAATTATAGTACTTAATAGTTACACGTTTCAAACAATATTAATGATATATTTTGCTACAAATAATATTCATTGAAATCAATTAATACTTTTAATACGTGTTCTATTTGCCAAAAATGCACTAATTTCATGCGTACATCGATAATATATCGATATTGTAATAAAATGTATTTATATAAAAAATACTTTAAAATGACACTGACAACAAAATAACTGTGGCAAATAACCGTATTTAAAACGGGAATATTTACTGTATGCAAGTGGTGGTATATTTTTTGTAGCGTGTACGACATATAATAATTATTTATGTGCGATAGGAACAAATTGTAAGTCGTACAAAAAAACAGTATTACTGACAAATTAATTGTCTGAAATGGAAGAGAAACAAAAATTTCAAAAATTGATAGTAAGTTTGAAAGAAACCGTATTAATATTATGATATATATAACAATAATTATAATTATAATTATATAACAATCGAAAATCACGCCGCTCATAACATAAACGAAAAAAAGTGACTTTGAAAAAATTCAATACACATTTTTCATTCTTATCATCGATTTGAACCGAATTTATATCTGAACGCGAAACGTAATTCCCAGCATGAAATTGTATATTACATGAAAATAGTCAAGCAAATAGATACTTAATAAAATGTACAGAAAACTACTGAATCGATGTTGATATATAATAACAAAAGGACTGATAGTTTTTGCTCCTATTATACATAACTAGTCTCATTAATTCTATAAGGCTTGGCTTCTTCCCTAATGCAAGGAATATAGCAATAATCATTCCCATTTATAAACCAGGGAAGCCAAATAGTTCACTCAACCGCTATAGACCAATAAGTTTACTCCCGACCCTTTCCAAATTATTAGAAATAATTAGGCTAATTAAATAATTATGCTAATTAAATAATTATATAATAATTAAATAATTATGCCATTCTTAAAAATAATTCCATCAGTTTGAATTCAACACCTACCACTCAACATATCACCAACTACAACGAATTTCCGAAATCATAGTTAATGGATTCGAGAACAACAGATTTACAACGATGGCCTTCCTCGATATATCACAGGCCTTTTGATAGTGTGTGGCATCAAGAACTATTTTCAAAACTTAGGACCCTAAAACTTCCGACATACCTCTACAAAAGACTTCTGTTTTTATCGCGAGTCGGTTATTTCATTTAGACGAATAACTAACTTGGAAAATACATATTAACAATAAACTAAACCAAGGATATACAAGAATGAAAATTCTATAGCCCTTATTAAATCACAGCTCAACCCTGCAAATGAAATGTTCACTATTGCAATATATCCGTACAACAATAATAAGACCATTACTAATCTACGCATGCCCAGTATAGGCTGCTGTGTCCCGAACAAAATGTACAGACCTACAAACCCTTCAAAACGAATTTCTGATAATGTCGCTGAAAGCTTCTCGATTCGTATGAAATGAGCAGTTACACAATGAAACACGTATAGTCTATCCATCAACATGGATAATAAAACAATTTAAGAACTTTCACGACAGATTAAACAAAACCGAAGGAGCACTCAATTCAAAATCGACGAAAACCCCTCCAAACCAAGATTAAAACCACGCCTACTTTAAGGCATTTTCCTAGAACTTCACGAAGACCACTGATAAAAATATATATATTTTATGTTATTTGTGTTTAATGTAATTTTATAACATTGTAAAAACATCCAGTAAATTGAATACTGAATATTCAATTCACGTAATAAATAAATAAATTAAGTTTCCGTTCGATTGATAAATAACTGACACGTGGGAATTTAATTGTAACCGATGAACATCGCTTAAATTATTAACAATTAGTAGCTGTTCGTCAAAATGAAATTAAGTTTATATGACAATTAAAGTCTGATATAATTTATACACGTATAAAATAATATTGGAATGCGTGATTAAATTGTTTTCAAACGCATTTCATTATAAATATATATATATTTTTTTAACTGATGAGGGTTTATTATGTACCAACATTGACGGTGTCGGAATAGGGAATTAAACCCGACCAGATTTACAGTTCTTGAAATAATCCTTCGTGCGTTATAATGTCATTATTTAATAACGGATGAAAAATGAATTCAGATTGTATTTCATTGAAGTACATAGAAAGTTTACAGGCTTGAAAAAAAAATCGCTCGACATTAAGTTCATGAATATACCGTCGATGTTTGTAAGACGACCGATAACGTTTGAAAACGTCGAAGAATATGAACGAATAAAGCATTCGACAATATAATGTCCGTACGTATTGAACGACAATCATTTTCAAACTGAGTATTGTACTGTTTAAAAAAACAAAAAAAAAAACACTAATATTTTTGTTCTGCCATTTTATTCTTCGAACGGTATACGAGTACGGTAACCATTACGTGTAGTCGTACGTATGGACCAATATTAAGTTTAATATTTAATTTATAAGGAAAGGCCACGTGGAAAGGGCGAAACGTGATCCAATAAAAATGTCGAAAAGTTATCGAGGTAGTCCTCCCCCCCTCCCCCCCTTCGTCCATCGTTCGCTTACGAGCTGACGGCTGATACACAATACAATATATTATAACGCATATATACGAACGAGTGATAGACTTATAGTCGCGGCATGCTTGCCCGACGTGTTTGCTCTTCGCAAACAGCCTCTCATAAATATTAAAGAATATTCCTGGCCACTTTCGTCGGGTTACCGTATCGAGTGGCTCACTTGAACGAAAACTAGGCCAAAACATTATATAAGCAATATGCAAATTGTTAGTGTACCGCGCACGAGGAAAAGTGCACGACGATCAATTTTTTTTCCTTTTATTTTTTGTCTTATGAAAAACGGCCTTTGAAAAGTACTCGAATCGTACGAAGTAGGCTGTTTTGTTCACACTTCACGCCATTATATGTATTTACATTGAAGTCTTTGTTTTTAATATCGGCACCAGCGTTTGTGACACAACACAACTTGATTAACCGGAAAATTATCATTAAGAACGTTCGAAAATCCTTTGATAATATTATTCAAAATACTTAAACGTGCATTTTATATTTCGCAATGACATCGCATTATGTGAAAAACACTAGAAACATTGTCGTTCCGTTTACAGTGGACGTTTGTCAGTAGAAAAGGGCGATTGCAAATTCCACCGATATACACGTAATATACAGAAGAAGACGTATGGATTTTAGAGTCGGATTTATGACTCGTTAAACTCGACCGATACAAAAATATCGCCTTCAATAATTAAGTGAAACTGCCAACCAACGAGTTAAAGTTACGTTACATTTAAATAACTTAAAATTTGTAAAATAAACAGAACTACAGTGTAATGAAGAAGAGTGACAGTGTGAAAATAAAATGTTGTTCGCAGTTTGAAAAACGATTAGCGCTAAAAAAAAATCGTATAATTGCGTTCTAACATAATCGTGACGCATTGACCTAAAATGTTAAATATTCAGCGCGGAAGCGAAACTGAAAACAACTGAACATTAATTGTGAAGTCCTAAGAAAAATCATTAAACTCGCATTGAATAGAAAACAATTAGATGGTATAATAACAGTGAAACGAGGTTTTGAGGTAAATTGTGCAAAAATTAATGTGTACAACAGAAAGACAATGGCGAAAATATCTAAAACTTCCTTGGAAGTTCGTAACTTTTTAAATGAAACTCCGTGTGTAGAAAGTCGAAACGAAAATTTCGTAAGAGTAAGGGAATAAGCAATGGTAACATTTTCTTATAAAATGAATGACGGAGCCATGTAACAGAAGAAGTTCACGCGGACGGAACATTTTTTGCAGCTTTTTACTTTGGTGGCCATTATATTCGTTCGTGTTTTTGGCGTATATTGAAAGACAAACGAATGTCTTCTGAAGGCGGCCACACACGTTCCGGCGTGCCCGTTCAAGTAGCCTGTACAGTGCAAACCGGAGCGTGTATGTGTCAGAACTGTACAGGTTACAATACATATTTTCTACGGGTCACTACTGAGGGTCACGTGCCGACGCCACGGTCCGATGGAGACTGTCCACGGGTTCGCCGTACGTGTGTGGGCTGAAATCTTCATTCGGACATACCTGACGTGTTTACCCGTCAGGTATACCCGTTGCGCGTACGGCCGCCATAATATTGAACGTTTTAAAATTATCAATGAAATACGATTACGTGGTTATTGATTTCGAAACCGGTCAAATGCGAAACCGACGGGTCTTCGCTCGAATTCCGGATTCGTATTTTCTAGATCCCCGACGAAACAGAAACAACGACAACCGCGTGTGATAAAAACGTGATTCGGCGGAGTGCTAAGTTTCATTTTTACAGACGAAATCCGGTGCCGTCGGCCAACGTCGAGCTACGTCGGTCTCCGGAGAGGTTGTCGGTCGACCGCGCGCGAAACGGTCAAAGACCGACGGACAGGACGTAACGACAACGTGCATCCTGCGGCTTAGGGTTAGGTAAACCCGGGTATCCGGGGGCACGAGGTTCTCACGGAGACGGAGCGACCGCCGTAGGAACGCGTTCGTGCGCGCGCAGACAACGAACGCGAACCGGTAAAGGACACGAGCGCGCGACAACGTCACGACTATATTTCCGGGAGGCCTGTCGCGCACGTGTGCGGTTATTCGCGAGAAGGCGGTACGCGGCTGTGCGCCGCGCGTTATTAAGAGGGCCGTGCGCCCAGTTTTACGGTTCGGTGAGAAATCGCCCGAATAGCGACCTCCTCGTCGTCCTCCTGCTGCTAGCGCGGGCTTCCTGTCGGCCCTTTGACGTCCTCTGACCGCCGCCGCCGCCGCCGCCGCCGCCGCCGCCAGACCGTGCGGAGCCGGCGAAACGGCCGTGTGCGGTCCGCGGCGGCCACCGTGTGCATGTACCGCGCGATACACGCACGCACCGCGGACCCGCACGCGTTAACCGCGTTGTTGCGGACCGTGCGGGACACACACGCGCGCGCACCGACAAACGCACACACGCACACCGTTGAACGGGAAACGAAAACGATCACGGTAACCGGACGACAGACCGCCACAATAACGTATTATTACAATGCACACAACCCGTTCTCGCGTTCGTCTCTCGGCGGAATGCCGCGGACGGGCCACCGCGTTTTGCCGAGGAAAAAAACCGACGCGGAAATTCCGCCGCGAGCCCGCCAATAACAACAATAACAATAACAACAACAACAACGACCACGACCACAACAATAATAATAATAATAATAATAAAAAATAAACACACACATAAGACCCGGCGTACAACGCGGCGGCATTTTTCCCTCGACGTCCGCGCGTTAAGCAGATTATAAGGTACGTCTCTCTAAACGGATTACCGCGCGCGCGCGTACACAACACCGGTGTGGTACAACACGCGTGCGTGCGCGTACAAAGCGGCGACCGCGGCAAGTTCGACCGCGTACAATGCGCAATTGTTCGGAACGCATTCGCCGCCGGCGGTGTTTCGTCTCCACTTCGGGCGTCCGCGCTCGTTTCCGTCCGCGTCGTACGGGACGATCGTGGAACGACACTTGCCGTGCGATCCGTGTCGGCCCCGTGCCGACCGAACGGACGCAACACGTTGTCCCGTCCGTGGTATTTTGCGATCGCGCAAGTGCGTTCGAGGTACGTGTGATCTGGCCGCCGGGTCGGTGGCCGCGCTAGAGGGGGGCAAGGTAGGGCGAGCGCCCTACCCGAATTTGGTTTTGCCCCACCTTTGCCCTACCCGTCGAAGAACAAACGAAAATTCAAATTTCGTCGTATTCTTTTCTTGCGTGCATTCGTTTAGATAACACACCACAGAATACACCAGCATTCAATTTGATTTCGGAATTGATTGTGTTTTATCAGAAAACGCTAATAACACAGTACTTTCCGTGTATTTCTTTTCACTGAATTCCTGGGATCAATTTGTCATGATCTTGCCCCCCTCCCCCCTAAAAAACATGACCGCGTCGGGTTGTTATAATGCACTTCGAAACAATACGTTATCTAAACGTTTGGTCGACACAATTCGATCGGTTACGTTCCAACGACGTCGGATAATTATTTCGTTTGTTTTCACATTACACACTGTACACAAATACGGACGTGAAAATATACAGCTAACGATATTCTGATTGTCGAGATTTTAATCTGTATTAAAAATGATCGTTTCTGTTGTCGTGTGTTTTGAATTGGGATGTAAAAACAAAAAACCACCACGGCTCTGCATATTCCTCGCACTCGGTTTAATAATCGTTACGATTATTTTGTACTCGAGTGTCGACCAAATTCGTCCCGATATTTAATGTGTCGGTTGTCATGTGAAATATCCACATCCTAGACGATTTTTCCGATATCAGTGACCTAGCTAAAATATAGCTTACTCGTTTCCGAAAACATAACGTTCAAACCTTTTCGAGATCGATATCGAAATATATATATATCAATATAATTGTCTTAAATGTATGGCGTTTTAAATTTTGTTTTGATTGCTCTTCACATAGTACAATAATCATATTGTATAATTAATTACACGTTTTAGTGTTATTTTCAGTTTTAGGAATCGACTGCGTCTTTTTGGCATTGACACCGTCGGCAATATTCTCTATAGTCAAACGATGAGTCGGCATGGATCGAAAACGTTATTTTATCCATCCAAATCCTATCACTGATGTTTCTAGTTCTCTGTGGATTGAGTGTTTACGTTGCGCCAGTGATTATTTCGGGAATAATATTTTTTTTTAATTTGGATTCAGGTTATCCCGTTAGTTATATTATAAATTTGTTTTGTTCGTCTGAAAAGCAATTCTCGCGCGGTCGAATTGTCCCGAAAACCCGTTCCGATTTCACTCGAAACCGGTAGTGACCGTCGTCTGATTTCAACGATCTAATAAAACGCGTGCGACTACGTGCCACTCAGTACACCTTTTTTTTTTTTTGTGGTGTCGGCCATACACCCACCGCCCTGAGAGCCTGTTCAGCAATGTTTGGGGGCAGTGGGTCGCCATCGTTTATTTAATTAATAAAAAATAACAATTTTCCGTTGGGCCGGACAATCCCCTCACAAAAGTAAACATAAATTTTTTAGAAAAAAAAAAGTCAGGGAGGAGCGACAGAACGAATGCCTACCGCTCCTCCCCTTACATTTCCGTTTAAGGGCGACCTGCCGTCGCCCTTCTTCTCCTCCTCCAACCGCGCGATGGTACTGGCTCTCCCGCTCCGCTTCATCCTCCAGACCCGTTACGGCCGGGCAACCGCTTCCCATTTGACTCCAGCGTTTGGGCGACGAGATCGCGCGGTGTCCGTTTCCGGCCCACTCGAACGCCTCGCAACTAACGAGCGTGTCCACTCGGTACCAGTGGCGTATTTACGGGGGGGATATGGGGGATAGATCCCCCCCATGATTTTTTTTAGTTTTTGATATTATTATTTACAATAGCCAATAGGTATGATTTTACGAAGTGCTGTTTAGGTCAATAAAATATTTTTCAATATATATCCCCCCCCCCCTAGACGAAATGCTAAATACGCCGCTGCTCGGTACGCCCGACGCGTCCAAGCCGCAGCGATTGACGTTCGCACGGATTTATCGTCGACGTGTGACGGCCGCGTGTTGAACAGCGTGTCCGGACGTCACGCCGCGGAGGAGAACGCCACTGAAACCGCGTGCACCGGAAATCGTACCGGCCGTCCGGGAACGTCTTCGTTCACGCGAACGCGAACGAACAGGCCGGTCGCGGCGTTCGTTTGAACGCACCACGGACCGCGTCGTGTCCGCGTCCGCCCGCAAACACAGATGTTTATATTTTCTTTGGGATTTTTCCCGAAACGGATAAATATTTGGACAGCTACGGATACGCGTACTGGTGCGGATGCACCGGGACCGGGGCGAGACGCGGAAATCGGCATAGAGAAAAAAAGGGCAAAAGGTATAATATTATGTCGGTGTGTGTGTGTGTATACGTATATAAAGCGACGGTCGGGATGTGTGTGTGTGTGTGTGTGTGTGTGTGTGGGGGGGGAGAGGTGGAAGGGGACAATGAACACGGTTCTTGGTGAATGGCTTGGATTTATCCGATCCAGGACACACGGCGTAAATAATACGCGCGCGCACACGGATATAATGGGCAGGCAGGACGGGGAGAGGAGTTAATACACATAATAATAGTGATAATACAAATAATAATAATAATATATACAGTCGCGCGGGCTATAGAGAAGACACGCACATAATAATAATAATAATAATAATAAAAAAAACGACATAATATGAGCTAATATAATATGATGTTTAGTGCGTGCACATACACGCGCGTGCGTCGCAGGTAAATGTTGTTGTGAAAAAAAAAATATATATATAAATATAGAATAAGCGTTTGATTGATGTGCGCGTATAAATGGAAACGGTTTGGGGTCCGACGGCAAAAAAAAAAAGGAGAGAGAGACCCTTTATTACCCGGCCGGTCGTTACAGATTGGCCGCAATCACCTGGAAACTAATACTTCCTCTTCTTTTTTTGCTCTCTCGCCCCGTTTCTGCGACGCGCACCGCCGGCGTGTCGTCCCCACGGTTCTGGTTTAGCGTCTCCGCGAAAGCGTCCGCCGAAGAACTAGAAAAAAACCCCTCCCCACGCACGTTCAATGCGTCAATTGCGCACGACAATGTTCGTCGTCGTCGTCGTCGTCGTACGGTTTTTTAAAATCCGAAAGTCCTGCGACGTGCTCAGGCCGTTATCGTGTTCTCGATTGTCGCGCAGATTACGCGATTGCGTCCGAATCGGCGTTCCGGGGCGTTTGACGCCTTCCGCGTGCGCGCGGGATGTTTTTCGTGACGACCCCGGCGTTTTTTCGATCGAAACGGCCACTTTCGGAGGGTGGCTGTGATGATGATACGTACAATTACAATATCGCGCTTTATTAGTTCCGGGCTCTTAAACACGCCGCGTTATTGTTGCGTCTTTCACTCGCAAAGGCTTTCCGTTCGGTTTTCCGGGGACGGGCGAGGGAGCGAGAGAAACATTAAAACGCCCTTCCCACCGAATCAAACAACGCGCGTGATGTATTCGAACTCGACGAGTAATCGTCCGCGCGTACGCGGAGGGGTCGACATTGCCGTTTTTACCGTCGATCTCTCGCCGCGGCGGTTTCCTACCGACACCGACAAACGCATTGGAGAACCGGGGATAGAATCGAATGCTTCACTACAGGAACAACGACGACGATTGAACAAATCCGGAAATTTCGAACGACGTCGTGTGTCGTCTGTCGCTATCGGACGCAGAAAAATACCTAAAAAATATTTCTATACTCGATCGATTTGTGACCGCGTCGGCGTTTTTTATACGTCTGTATTGATGACGTTAATGCGACGAATAACAAATGTCGATTGCGAATCATCACGAACCAACCTTATAATTAGTAAACAGATTCGCATTCTAATCGAAATAATTTACATTTTATTATAATCAACGCGCACGGAGTTCGTAATCGATTTGTATTGCACGCGTAAAGTACTAACAAAATTCAATTGTTACACGCGCATTAAGACCTTAAATACAACGACTGTCAATCACGTTTCAACGGAACCTAATTAAAGTAGATATGTTTGTGTATAAACGTTAAGACTGCGAGTAACGTGCGTGGCACGTGGTGAACTTCGAATAGGTATCAGGTGCAGCACAAAAAAAACAATCATATGTCTAACGAAATTCGGATAAAGTAAAAAAAAGAAGTTGTAAATATCCGAAACAAATTAGTCGACAAAACGTTAGTACTGTTTTTTTTAGAATCACACAGGAGAATCTCGCCCATCTGTCTGTCTGCATAATAATAATAATAATAATAATAATACGGAGTATAGGCGACAAGCAGTCTGGGCGGCCGTCGTCGTTACCGACAAACATACACGTGTCGGTCTTTGTAAGAGCGTGTAAAAGAGAGCGGGCGAGAGAGAGCGAGCGATCGTGATGGAGCGACGGAGACAGAGATATGCAATAAACATATTAATAATAATAACCGGTCTCTCCCCGAGTGGGGTGTTCTTCTGGTCCCTGTTCCGCCGCCACTCCGTCCACGTGTCTTAGTAACCAGATACGCTTTAGCCGGTATTACAAGCGTAATAACAATATCGTAAACTCGTGTCAGACACGACGACGACGACTACGACTACGACCACGACGACCACGACGACCACGACGACGACGACGGCACGCACAAACGTTTCCTTTTTGCAAACACCGCAGCACACATATGGCGGCGACACCTTATTAGACGAACGGGAGACTAACTAATTTCGGAGAGTTGTTTCTTTTTTTTTTTCTTCCTCTCTCTTTATGCGTTTCCTCCCCCCTCCCACCAAGGCCAAACTCGACGTGTATTTATTAGGGTAAAACCGGCAAAGCCGGTACCGCCGCTATTAGTCGAGCCGACAAATTATTATTACACTCGAAATCCCGCGCCCGGTGCTGTTTGGCTGTGCCGTTGTTTGGTTAGGCATCCGCGACGTGCGCAAATATTATTATCTTCTAAACAACTACACACGGCGCACGGCACGCCCGTGACACGGTATCGCGGCGCGCGGCGGCCCGTTGTTTGGCATTCGGTCGCGATTCACACCGCGTTCCCGCCGTTCCCGCCGCCGCCGCCGCCGGAAATCCCGATCGGCAAAGTTCTGCCACGTCTGCCACGGCCGTTCGCATCTGAAAACACCGTTTTCGCGTACGGTGGAAACCCGTCACGACGGGTTCCCGGGTCGAGTGGGACGTCGGGCTCAAGATTTGAACAATAGTGAAGAATATCATAATTTTCATATCGCAGTGAACGACCCACAGTCGTCAGACAACGGTCGACACAATACTCTGTTTATAAAATTATTGTTCGCGATTGGCAATCACACGGACAATATTGTTGGGCGACGGTGACGATAAATTATTGAACACCATAAATCATTACATCAGATCAGTTTGTCAAAAGCGTGTCATTGTTGTAGACCGTGGCAGTGTACATATTACTTTACCGTCTTCTAAACGGTGAAGCGTGTTCACCGTTGTGTCTATGTATCTGAACGGCCTGACGTTCCAACAGAACGTTTCTCGAACGAAACGGTAGATTTGCACCCGGCTAAGAAAAATCGCCGAATTCGGTTCGCTTTAGAAAATGTAGTCCTTAAACGGTTTCGTGTCTGTTCAACGTGCTGGCGGTCCAAATACATCGAATGTGGCCAGGACCCCCACAAAGGGGGAAAGGGTCAGTGTGTACTATGGTCCCGGTGCCCGGGACACATTATTAATTTAAATTAGAAAAATAAAATTAGTCGTGCTACAATATCTTTATACAAAATTGGCGCATAAATAATTCGATTTCTTACTACATAACCGTGTGTAACAATCTAAGTGTATATTATTTTTATTTCATAGGATCGGGCCACTTGGCGTCTGTAGGCGGGGTGGGACGTGCGGAAGTTTGAAAATAATAATAATAATTTTTTTATTTTTTCATTCATTCATAAATACTTTTTAAAAAATTTCGATTTTTATATTAAACTGCAGTAAACTAGTGTGTCTTAAACTTATTTCAGAGTAACTGAAATAACTGATATTTTATAGAGGCGTATAACAGCAGAAGGAGCTGTGTACTCAATATTTACAATACGTTTTGTAAAAATTGAAAATTAAACGTTAGAATTTATATCAAAATCATTATAAATACCGATATACAATGAGGGCCCGGATTTATTTACAGTGCCGTAGTTGAAAAATTCATGCGGAGGGGTGGGTTGGGAGGAGCTGCAAGTGGCAAGTTTTAAAAACAACATTAAAAATCGTGTTCTAAACCGTCGTAAACGATAGGCCCGGTACAGTTCTTACCGAGCAGCGAGTACATTTCCAGACGTCGTATTATATTTCGCATGTCTCGTTTTTTACATTATCGTCATTCTCGCATACCGCGTTATGTCGGTGTACTTTTTTGTATACAGGACGGGTTTTCGTCCGGATTTTAGCGGTTCGCTCGCCGCACGCCTTCCGACAGTCGAATAAAAGGTACCGTTGACCGCGCGACGCAGTGTTGCCAGTGACCGTACACCGTCCGTCTAGTTTTGTCGATGTTGACGTGCCACAACATTACATCAACTTCGTTCTTTGACCAATGACCGCGAAAACGGTTATGACTGCCGAGATGTCGACGTGAGGGAGTCGTACGCAACCAATTAAAACCTTAAAAACCTAAATATTTAAGGGAGGGGGGGGGGACGTATCTTCGAAAAATTACGTTTTTTATACTTGCACATCTTGAAACGTTTTGTGCCTACGATAGAAAATGATAGTATCCGTCATGCGATCGTCATTTGTCAGTATAACAAACAACATGATTCTATAATATACGTTATGCGAATATATTGTTCAACTGAATTAATTTTTTTTGAGTTCCGCTTAAAACATTTTGTTCCGTTATTCGTTATTAGTAGTGTACCGTAAAGCTAATTTTATAATTTCTTTTATTTCATATTATTTCTATAGAAATATCTATGTAAAAGATTTTTTAATTTCACAACGTTGAACACATTGTCGTTTGAGTACTACTACGTTGTTTGAGAACTTAAATAAAAAAATTGTTGTTTCTTTGAATATTGTACTTCATTAATTTATTTTGTACGTCTAAAAAAATGTTGTATGGTATACATCAAACCGTTTGGTTTAACCGCCGCTTTAGAAAAGCTGAAATACAAAAGCAAAGTGCTATTGTATCAGAGCTTTTCTGGGACAATAAACAAAGCGGGGTAAAGTCGTAATTTGCATCGGTCGTTTGCTCGATCGAGTTGTGCTTGAAATTATAAAGAATTATGAGTTAAATATGTAATTATGAAGTAACACGCGAGTCGCGCAACCACAAACATCAGACGTGTAAACAAACACGATAAATAATTCGATGACTGAACTCGAAATTGAAACGTATTCGTTGTGAACGGTTTGCAAAACGAAAACGCGTGATCTACCGTGTGTGTTGTTATATTTTGCGAACTAATAATTTTTAATAAATCATTCAAATTCCTATCAAACGGTGATTACATAGTACAAAGGCGAATTGTTATCAAATAGCGTTATTAAAGTAACGTAATTTACGTAACACGTAACAAATCTAACCGTACACAGTTAACACATATTCTTCATGAAATTGATAAAATAATCCATCAGATTACGTACATCACGGTATCGCTGGCGCACTCGATGCAGCCGAAGTAGAACTTTCAGATTATTAATTATCGAATAAAATTCAATCGGCCGCGTTCCCGTCACTTCGGCACCGCGCGTCTCGCGCAACACAAAACAGTGAACACGCTGATTAAAACGTCACTAGGGAGATATTCGTATAAATGGCAATCGATAAGAATCCCGGAGATGTAAACTCGCCCGGCGACTGAAATCAATGCGATACGGTAGATGATCGCGCGTAACGTTCTAAACCGTGCGGCAGATCACACCAGTGGCGAACGCAGGAGAAAAATTTGGGGGTTGGAGGGTTTTTGAAAAAAAATATCAATACGTGTAAACAATATTCATCCAAGTCCGAAAGTTGTACCGATGATTGTTATATCAAGATATCCGTTGTCCGAGGTAATTCAGCGATAACTTCTTCGCGTGTGACCTAAACGTCTCTATACAAGTCAAATAACAAAGGATTTGAAGCCGATTGTATTTCTCGGTTCGAAGAACTCACAAAATCGAACCGGAACTGATAACAACGAAACATTCCAAACGCGTACGGTCCACAACAGTCGAAGATATGAACGATGATCAAACAACGACGGTTGAACACGATACCGGTAATGTAATAAACGCATTGTACATGTAAAGCGAATGTTATTCGATAACAGATAACAAGTATAACCGAAAATTCCAAATCGCCAACGTCAATAGTTAACACGCGAATAATACTGATGAACGTTCGTCGGTCGTATTGCTTTCGCGTAAAGTTTATTCAAGTTTATTTCATATATCATAACCTGAATTTCGGACGCGTTGTGACCTCCCCCCCATGCCCATCCTCCTTCATCCCGCGTTCGCTCTCGGATCGCACGTTGCCACGAACTGCGTGTGATATCATCGGACGACATGATGTCCACGGACGTCCGTTTGTCTGTTCGCGTGCGTTTTGGACGCGTATTGAAATCCGTGTATGCCGCGCGCGTGAAAATCCATTTCGAAACGGTCGCACGGAAAACTACAAGCACCAGTAGCAGTCAAATACCCCCGAATCGTTTTAATATTCTGTAATAAATTGAATTTATTAAACTAAATTATTAAGGTGGCGGCACACTGTTTACAGTAGCGCAACCAGAAAAAACCCCTGGGGGAGGAGAGGTCCAAAATTATAATACGAAAAATGTAATCATAAATAATCATGTTAATAATAATTAAAATTGTTTTTTGTGTTAATGTACGAGATAAATAATAAAATGTAAAATATATTAGTTTATAAAATAAAGTCCAAACGACGCTTTGAAGTCGCTAAACGATTTATTATTTCTTCGATTGTACATTTATATCGTAGTGGATATTGAGAGCAGCTAGTCCATTCGATCTTGTGTCTGACGTAGAGTCTCTTAAATGAGTTTTGACGCGTTTGAGTGTAGAAAACGACCTCTCAGCTTCGCAAGATGTGACAGGGAGTGTGAACAGTATTTGCAATGGCTTAAAAACGTAAATAAATAAATAAATAGTGTTTGCTGTAAAATAAAATTAGACAACAACCAGAATTACCTTCCCGATTTTTCGCTTTAGAAACACTCAAGGGGGGGTCTGGACACGGGGACCCCACTCCCCCCCCCCCTCTTGGTTGCGCCACTGGTTCGCGCCACGGCTTTGGGTAACGGTAACCGCAGTATTAACGGTAGTTGTTAGTGGTGGTAGTAGTAGTAGTAGTAGTGCGCGCGGACACGATCGATTCTCGCGTGATGTGACGGTGAACAACAATAAATATGATGCTTACGACGATATACACGTACGCACGCTGTGACGGTTATTAGTTTTGGTCGCCGGCGCATCGTAATCGGCCTCGGTCCCTTTTTTTTCGACGACCATAACATACACGTACGCGTGTGTGCGCGCGCGCGCGTTAAACAAATGAGAGGCGTATACACACACACACACACACACATATATATATATATTTATTTATTCGCGCGCGTATTGTGTGCGCGGAGTTCGCCGTCGGGGGTCCCTGTCGAGAAGTGTTGAATCGCGTACGATATCGCGACGAAACGCACCCGATACCAAAAGGGCATGAGGCCGCCCCGTCGTTACGCGCGGGCAGACCGTGCGCGTATAATTGCCGCGCGTACGCGACGTGCATTACGTTTGACTCGTGCGTACACGCGGGGGCGGGCACAGTCGCGACGCGTGCGAACCGTTACGAAATTCGCGAACCGACAGAACGACACAGACTTGCGCGTTTCGTCGGACCGTCCCAATGGTGTACGCGCGTGGAACGGCGGCGCGAACCGGGGCGATCTCGTGCAACCCGTGCGTCCCGTGATTAGCCGTCGGTCGCGTGAAAATCGACGACCCGTCCGCCGTGGTCAACGACATTCGTTTGACGGGTTAGTTGCGGTCTAGTGGCGGACGCGGACAGCAGAACGACGGATAGCTCCAACGGATTCCGGAATTTCGAAACGCGCCGACGCGAATTTTGAAAACGTACAAGTAAAAAAAACAACAAAAAATGCTCTCGTCGACCAATCCGACGGCGTGCATACGATTGTACCCGAACACACTGGACCACAGGTGGTCGGCCGCCTAAAACGTGTGCGGTCGTAAAAATAAAGAAAACGGAAAAACCAAAACCAAAAGGTGAACCGTCGTCCACGTGCGACGTCTGGTCGCGTTCAACGGGCTCGGACGACCCGCGCGACCTGAAAACAAATCTGTACGTGCCCGACATACGGTTACGGCGGTCACGACGGTTGTTTCGTTCGCGGCGAGTAATTCAACGTGTTCGACCGAACACCGTTTTCCCGGACTGTTTTACGACGCCCGCGGGTACGTTTTCAGTAGACGATAAACACACACACACACGCTTGGTCGTCGAAAACAATACGGACCATGTCGAGTGTTTGACGGCGATCAACACGCGTTTACTTGGATAACATACATTTCACCAGCGGTTCCCGAACTTTTACGACCACGGCAACCTTATCGGAATGGTTTGTGTTTCGCGGAGCCCCCCAATGTCTATAATTCCAAAAGTCGACCACAATTTTTCTAAAAAAAACCAACCGATTTTCGAAATTTCATTATTAAAATAACAAATTACAATTTTCAATGAGAAGAATGGAACTGTTTCATCGTTTGATTTACAATAGTTCTGAAATTGGGTTTTATATCTGAAACTTGAATTCTTAGGTCCGGAGCGGCATCCATTCTATTTCTGTATTTACTTTTGATATACGCATAAGAGGAAAAACCAGCCTCACAACGATAAATTGTTACAAACGGCAATAGAGTTATAATAGCTTTTTCAACTAGGGATGGGTATTCGTCCTTAAGTCCAATCCAAAACTCGTTTAAAGATGCGGACATACATTTATTATACTAGTAACTATTATTTATGTGAACTTTTTTTAAATAATAAAAACCAATAATTTTTAATAATATAAATAATCCAAATATAATATAAAATAATTTTCTCAATAATCAAATACATCTGGCGGAACCCTTGAGATTGTCCCGCGGAACCCTTAGGTTGCGCGAAACACACTTTGGGAAACGCTGCACTAGACAAAAATACCGACGCATCACTGATTTCAATTGAAACGTTAAGATACGCACGTCCATATGTCATTTGAATTTTTCCAATAATTTCCAATAATATTGGCTACACAACAAGGGAGTGTATCGACGTTGAGTATGTATATGTGTATATTATAATTACAAACACATATTTGAAAAAAAACTGTGTCTGCAGTCTGATTTCATAATCATTACGAATTTAGTGTAACGGTTGCACTATGATTAGAATAACTCGAGTAAAGATAAATTAGTTATATAGTTTTTTGTCAATCTGTTTTCGGCCAACAACTGCGCACTTCAGTGTTTATTCCAATTGGTTTTTTATTATGGTTTAACACGTATTTTTTTCTAAATTTTTATTGTCTTTATGGTCTGCTGAATTATGAGCTGTGTCGGTTATGATATATGTAAAAAGTTTGTCTTAAAAACTATAATATATTAATGCGAATACAGTAAATAAAACATGTGCATTATTACAAATGATAAATTACTTTACAATGTCGGATTGCTTATGTTATCATTTTAATACGAATACATAAAACCAATATTTATACATAATAATATTATCATACTGATAACGAAACATAACATTTACAAATTTTCACAAACAGCGAAAATAATATGTTTCGTTTTTATAAAACATATGAGATATGTTGTTTAATATTCCGTTCGTAATTATTACACAGTAAAACAATTTTAATGAATACCACAAACGTTATTTCATCGAACGCGTTTCTTTAGGCCCGTACCGTATAGTCAGTGCACGTGTTACAATAATTTTAATAATATATTGTTCACTTGGTCGTTAAATGGCTTTTCATTCATCGAACACCAGCGGCATGTCATCCGGAACGTATTTTGTTTTTACGACCACGTCTATAGTTTTATTATTATTATTATAAATAACCGACCGACCGCATCGTTGTGGGTATTTTGAATGCGATAGGCAATGACCGTGTCCGAGGACATTATTGTTATTGCTGTGCAGTGATATGACGACGATAACGACCAACGAATAAAAAAGAACATAAAATAATTTTAGCCGCTTTTTGATGAATTTGATATGCCGAGCACGTGTGTTTAATACTACGAGATATAACGCACTGACAATCGATAGTAGAAATCCGGCTTCGTCCGGAGTGAATATAACTGGTGCGTGCAGACGTTCATCTCGTTTAAATCGTTGATGTTGAATTGAAAATTTATTCTAATAACAAACGGTATGAATGAGCACTAGTATCGAATAATTATCATTTTTTTTTTCGACTCTAAGCAAATGTAATCTTAATTAGAATTACTGGTCGCGAGTTGGCAATAACACCGTTTAAGTATCTAACGGTAGTAGCAAGCACACGATCGAACGGCTATCGTAACGACGACGAAAATCCGCATAAATGGTAAGCAATCGTCCAAAGTTTCAGTTTCGTCAAAGATACCGTGCCCACGGAATCGTATATATTTTCATGATATTAGTTTCAGAGTTTCGAGATCGAAACTGTATGTGTATATAAATGATAGTCCTCGTATTTTTAGCCGCAGCAGAGGTCATTACAATTTCGCGTAAATCGACGCGCTCGCGAATCGTTTTTGCAATTATTCATTATATTTTGAAACCCTTGTTAACGTGACAATTCATATAGTTCAACTCATGTCGTTGACACAATGTTCTAGCGTTGTGAATATGTTTAACATCAATGCTAATGCTGATGATGCTTATGACGCATATTATTAAAATTAAAATTAAACGCGTATACAGTTTATTTTTAAATAATTCGATGAATATTTTGAAAATGTCGAAGATTTCTGTTTTTAGTTTAAAATTAATAAAATATTACATTTCAGAACCAAAGTGCCGAAAATTCAAAACAATGGGCATTACATACGATATTGAAAACATAATCGTAAACCCTGGTTTTCTATTAATGCAGTTCCAGCATTTCCAGCATCTGTACCAATTATCTATTTGTACGTATGCACTCGCCGTGCACTTGATGACAGATTTTAAGTAAAAAAAAAAAAAACATTTTCATGTGTCTAAAAACGACAGTGACGTCTGTCAACGACGACAATTTTAAACTGTTTAATCAAAAACACTGAAGAACCGTATTGACGGTCTGTGCCGATTAAAAACGAAATATCCCGGATCGGAAATAGCGCGGTTGCACACGAAACGTATCGCGTATCTTTCAAAGGTCTTATTACGAAGGTTTCGTATCGATCGATTTTATATTAAAAAAAAAAATTTTTTTTAAAAATCTAACCTGAAACGAACCTGACTAAAAACGAAAAAACCCCTATACGCGGCGGCCGTTCTCGGGGCCGTGTCGGTTTCCCCTCGCCCGTCACCGGCCCGTCCGTCCGACCGTCCGCCGGTCGGTCGGTCGGTCGGTCGGTCGGTCGGTCGGTCGGCCGGTCGGTCGGTCGGCGACGACGGCACACGGCAGTCGCGGATAGCGGATCCAACAGCGGCGCCGATACAATGTAACCGCCGACCATTGGCTGCCGGCGACCCTCCGGGGGGCGCGGTCTTCGCGAGCTATTATAACTCCAAACGGTTAATCAAACGGTCGCGGCGGCGGCGGCGGCGGCGGCTGCGCGTGTGCGGTACCGAGAGATAAACGATCGGCCGGCCAAGAGGTCACGCCGCCCGCGTGCTCCTCTCCGCTCGCCGGCGCCGGTGCGGCTCAACGCGACCGTTCTGGTTTTCTCGACGACGGCGACGACACGTAATTCGAACGCCGCGAAAAACCGCATCGCCGGCGCCTCTGTTTACCCGAAAACGCCAGCGGCGTCGGACGTTGCGCGAGAGCCACTTGATAAATCGCCTCGACCCTTTTGTACGCGGTCCGTCCGTACGAGTGTGTGTGCGCGTGCGTGCTAGGGATCGGAACGGCTCGAAATAAGTGGAGGAGGGATACCTGGCATTTCTATTCTGAACCCGTAGGATCGTCTGTGGGGGGGGGGGATAGGGTCAGTTCTCCATACTTTTGATTTAAGAGAAAAATTTGATAACCGATTTTCGCGGATGTAGAAATACCAACATAGATAATTAAAATTCCACGTTCCGAATGTTCATTAATAAATTTACTAACCTTTAATTTATGGAAAATAACAATAAATGTTTAACTTTTTCTACAATCAGAACTATAAAATAATGATTATTATAAATGGTAATATTACAGTATTAACCAATTCACTTTAAACAAAATTTTAAATCATAAAAAATTTAAAAACTTGTATTACATGAACATATGAAATATTATAGGTATAATAAAACATTTTATTACTGTATCACTGTAATGACCGCTAAAAACCGTTACACATCAAATACTCAAACACATTAACAACATACATTATTTCACATATTTAATGCAGAGTTGTGCATTTATCAGCACTAAATTTATATTTGTATAATTTTATAATTTTGTGTGGTGGTATGTAACCTCAAAAAAAAAAAATTGAAATTATTTCTTTTATCAAAAGTATGGAGAACTGACCCTATCCCGTACTCGGGTTCGATTCAGTTAATCGATTCGATAGAGACGCGATTGCTAACGCCGTGAACTTTGAGTCGGCGAGACAGTAAAAACGGCAAACGATTGACCGTATTGTGCACTAAACATTCGTAAGATCGCCGTAAGTCGCAATCACTAACTGTGTGTTCATTGTTCCGGTCACGGCTCACGGTATAGTTTACCATCGTCGGCCGTATACCACACAGAGCAAGTCGTTAAATAGCTCAATCGCCAGACATATCGAATTCGTGCTTACGTTTTCTTATCAACCATAAGAAATGACACGTTTGGGCTTATTGGATCTTGGCGTCCGTGCTTGTTCCGTACCGAAATAAATAAACAACGTTTTATAATTTTTATGAAAAACACCATTACATAAATCGATAATCTTTGTACACATACAACGTATGCATATAGTATTACAATAAGTTAAGGGATGCCATCACCCCTCCACCACTTCGACCACTGTGTGTGTGTGTAAACGATGCGGCGACAAGTATTTTGTTTCGACAAAAATATTGAACGATACCGGGGAAAACGATCGCCGAAATCCGTTTGATTTGCCCGCAAAAGACCTGGTACGCGTCGACGTTGCGGACCGATCACACGGTTGATTTCGTTTTGGAAACGTTGTTTTGTTCGTATGCGCCGCGCTGCGAATATCCGCTACCGCCAACTCGTCCCGGCGGCGCGACCAAGGGTGGGAGCTGGGGGTCCCCGGGTCCGGACCATCCCCCCCCCCCCCACTCCGTACCCACGAGTATTTCTTGAGTGGAAAAATTGTGTAAGGTAATTTTCATTATCGTCTGATTCTATTTTACGGTCAAAAATATCAATTCATTTTGGTAATACAATATAACATAACAGTTTTGTGCGACGCTTACAAAATAATTGATGTGACACTACATCGTTTAACGACTTCGAAGCGTCGTTTGGATTTTGTTTTATCATTTTTTTTTTTTTTTTCAAATTTCACATTTTATTGTTCATACGATTGCACGAATAAAAAATTAACTTATCGTTTACAATGATTACATTTTCTATAATATAATTTTGGATCCCTATCCCTTCCCGGGGGGATTTTTCTGTCTGGGGATCTACTGTCTCGGCTGACACGTCGAACTCAATCTCTCCGAACCCGTTCCTTTTTCGTTTGTTTTCCAAGAACCGCGTCAATCGATCGGTTTACGGGCATTAGGTTTTCTTCGGCGCGTTCTTTTTCTTACGTTTTTCGACCGGAAAATGCTCCACCGGATCAGATTCTCTTGGTCGCCCTCGCATTCTTCATTCCGCTGTCCCACCTCCCAGCGCGGTCGCGTATTTACGGGAGTTGGAGGGGGGAGGGCTGGGTGCACACGATTTTCTCCCTCCCCCCCCTCAGAGGATTTTTCAGAAAATTTTAATTTGTTAAGATGCAATGAATAATATTAGTATAAATGTGTTTACACGTTTTGGCTGTTGATAATAATGTTAAGTATTGTGAGATAATATTTAAACGAAATTAGTTATAATCTATGAGTAGATACACTGTAGTTTTAACATTTTCTGTCAAAGACAAACGCAGCTGATACATACAATAAGAGCCATGAAGGTTAGAGCATTCCGGATAAATTATTATTGTAACATCCAACTTCAATGCTTGAATTTTGATGTCAACGTTTCTAAAATATTTCGTTGTTCTATGATTTTTATCGTAATTATTACTTTAAATATTTAGTAGTTACCAGTGTGGTACAGTATCTTGTAAATATATTTTGGTTGTAATTGATAGAAATAATAACATATAGTAGTGGTGAAATTTGGTGTAAGTTTACGTGATTATTATTATAAACCCCCCCCCCCCCCAAAAAAAAAAAAAATTGTAAATATGCCACTGTCCCATCGTATTTTTCTTCGTCCTCCTCGCTATTTTTACGCACAAAACGGTCATCCAAAGCCCGTGAATCGAATTACTTCCACGGGTGGATTCTGTATGATGTACTTGTCCATACGATGGTTCTTCGTCTTTGTATCTATTTTTCCGTCTCGGAATTCGTTTATAGTGATTATACGTTTAGTTACAATCTTAAACACTTAACACTTAAATACTTAACATATTTTGTGTGATTATATTTTATCAAACTATTACGTTCAACTATAAAAAAAAAATCTATCGTCCATTTTAATAAACGTAATAATGAGTACTTTATAGATATCTTTTACGGCCTTTCACAAATGTAATATAGTTCAGTATTGATTTACAATTATAGTCCCGTAATTTGTATGTTTAATAGATTGTAAAATTACAGATAACTATTCGATTAGTTTTTATATTTCGATTTATTTATTATGTGTACAATATTAAACTTTTAGTAATCTTTATCAACTGGCAATGTCAATGTGAGATATAGTATTTTAAACCTTCATTAATTACCGAAAGGTCATATAAAAAAAATCGCCCGCGCGATTATAAATACTTACGTCTTAAGTACGTCATCTATATTAATTAAAATTAACTTTTATGTGTTATAATATATATATATATATATATATTCATAAGCAATTTTGTGATGGACGAATTGGAACAAATTTACATTAAAATGCATACGTGTACGTATAAACAAAATAATATTTATACAACTGTATTTATTTTTACGTTTGTATATATTATTATACGTGAGATTAGTTGCCAAATCCACGAATTCTCGTCAAGATAATATAATTTATATACGCTTATAAATTTGGCTTGAGCAGCTAAATTGCCATGTTGTATTTCTGATTTGACGTTTCCAAACGCGTTTCGTACATGTTAATAACAATAATAAAAATAATAATAATAATAATAATAATACTAGTGATAAATATAATAATAATAATTATAACGGTAGTTTGTTTATTTTGAAGAATATATTATAATATTTTCGACCACACTTTGTAAATTTCGCAGACGGCCGCAATGGCATGTTACAGTGTTAGTAACCGTACGGCGTGCAGACATCAAAATTAATGTTCTAAAATTATCGGTCGTTGGCGTAGAAGTATAGAACACATATCACCCACCGTCCGGCGTGTACTCTGTGCCCAATTTGTGTAAAATACTAAAATGTACGTAATACAACGAAAAACGTTCGTCAAACGAATCCTCTTGTATATATCAATACAATGATTTAGTTTTTCTTTTCATCTAAACGATTTGAAATCGTAATAAATTATTCAAAAATAAAGACGAAAAAAAAACAGTTCTCGTGGTTCGTCACAAAATATTCATCCGTCAAATAATGGATCACCAAAATCGAAATTGTAATAAATAAAATGATATACCAATCAATTTAAACGAGAATATTTTTTGTTTGTGCTTACGAGTTTTTTTAGTAAATTGTTTTTTGAAAATTATTTATCGTGACTGCAGCATGGTTAAAATAGTATTCCGTTTAGTCACAACAAACTTTGTTTCACTCTCAGATATTGTCATACCGTTTCAGTGAAATTATTATGATATGACCCATTGTTTTAAATGATAACGTTTCGTCGAGTCCTGGGTAGCATAATATATGTATGTATATACATGTATTTTTTTTTTTTACGTCATTTCGTATACTATTTTATCCACTTACAAAACGTTACGAGCGCATCACATAATTGCAAACATGCACCACGCGCATGCCGATATACGCTATTTATATATACATAAATATAAACATAAATAAATATCTGTTAATATATAAATAAATATAAATTGTGATATATGAACATCAGTGAGCTACGGCTGTTGGGTACGTAGCGTAGTGTATGCGTAGTTGGCTGTCGCCGTCGAGGGACGAACGGTTAGATGGAGAAATGCGCTACGCGTCCGTGCGCTTTAAAGCTGTCAAATTACATAAATCAAAAAGCGGATAATTAAAAACACTCCTAAACACATTGTAAACGTTTTGGTCGTAGACGGCTACCAACATCCCACCCTTAACCACTCCGTCGAAAAAGCGCGTACGATACGATATATATTCATGCTACTCGCGTGGTTCGTTCCGGACTCGGTAGCTATCCCGTCGTCGTTTGTGTACCGAGTTTCCGTCGTCGTCCCTTCGTAATCCCGTCTGCTTAACCAGAGTAAACCGCCTGTAAATCAGTCCGAAGAACCGAACTGCTTAGACTAACGAAATAAATTATAGGTAAATAATGTACCTACGTACGTACCACCGTCACCATACGGTAGCAGTGGCGTATTTACAGGGGGGGGGGATATGGGGGATAGACCCCCCCCCTTGATTTTTTTTAGTTTTTGATATTCTTATTTACAATAGCCAATAGGTATGATTTTACGAAGCGCTCTTTAGGTCAATAAAATATTTTTTATTATATATCCTCCCCTCCCTAGACGAAATCCTAAATACGCCACTGTTCGGCAGAACGTTCTGTCTGAACCCGGTGTTTATGTCGATTTCAGTTGATAAAACTAGAAGTGACTCGTCATTCGCCACGCTACACGTCCGCACACTTTTGTTTCATGACGGTTGGAGTTGAATGTCGTGTTTTAACTTAAAACGTGTTTCGACATAAAAACAGTTCGTTTAATATTTCATACCACGCTCCTTGAGTGTAGAGTACTATATCCACACGTTCAAAACGACATTAATAATATCTTGTTATTTATGTTATTTCGCTTTTAATTCGAGACAAAATAACGTTGACTTTGACCGATTATGAGATGAGATTGTAAATACCAAAGATTTACTTATTATCTGTTATTTATGTAAAAATTCAATGTGAATAATTATATTATTCACACGTTCAGCCGAATTTCGTTCGTACTGCTTTTTTACGCGTATAAATTACATCATTATAAACACGTGTATAAATAACGGGTATTTTATTATATTTTGTAGTATTATTTTAATAATGATATAAGCGAGATGAATATGTGAAATAAAAGAAATGATGTTATTTTGTGGTATTTTATTACGAAATGTATAATCATAATGATATATCTAAATATATATATATACAGTAGTGGTGTTATGAACAGTTCGATTTTCGAACCGAACCGAACTCATAATGGGAAATATTCGAACCAAAATAAACACAAAATTGTTCGGTCCGAATATCGCACCAAAGAAAATGAAATTCGTACAGAGTTTGTCCTCCGGTACCCAATATTTTGTTGCAACTCAAAACAATTTGATATTAAATATTAACTACCTTTTTAAATTTATTTTATTAATTAATAATTGATTATTTAGATCAACCAACTTTTGAATCAAACGAGTACTTTGATGTTTTAAATTAATTTAAATCCTTTGAACTTTTTATGAAGTTCGTGTTATTTAATTCGTTATTTAATTTGATTAAGTTCGATTCGACCTCAATAATGTGGGTTCGTTACGTCATTACTATACAGTATACGTAAATCGACGTTAGACAGAACAAATGGAACCAAAAAAAATCGAACAAATTTTTTAAGTTCCCGAGACCATTGCCCAATTAAAATGATTATTGCTATAGGACAAATATTTGTTTAACGTCTCACGCTGAGATAGCAGTATAATATTATAGAATTGCTTCGGGAAATTGTACCGCTCTCAGGGCATCTTTTGAATCTGTTTCATTTCTTTTACGAAATAATATTGTTTCAAAACTACGCGAAGGTGAACATGTGTACTTTATATAATGTGATATTGTTTTTTGTTTATTTATAACGCAACATGATATGGCGTTATATAGAAAAAAGTCTTTTTATAAAATTAATAAAACTGACGAACAATAGATATGCATCATCGGCTTTGTAAAAAATGTTTTCTCTTTGAATAAAACATTTGGGATGCAACCGATAGAAATGTAAAAAGACTCCAACTCGAGTATCTTCCTTTACACTTTTGTCATAACATATTTTGCTCCGATGATTTTTCGTACTGTTGAACGTATTGCAAATCATATGACGCGATTTATTTTATTCAATGTTTATATTACAGGTGAAATCTATATAACACGATTTTAGAGAAAACATCTGTGTTGGGATCGCTTCATATACATACCATATAATACTCTTTTTTTAAAATTTTATTCTATTCGAATGTCGATCGAGAAATCAATCCGAAGGCGTTCGTATAATGTTTGATCAACCGCACGATAAATATCTAGCATAAATAACTTGTGAACTACCGTATGTTATATTTTACAAGCTAATAAAGTAAAATAAAAAAAAAAAATCATCAGATTTGTGTGCTGATCCGTACCAAGCTTCAATTAAATGACCATTTGACATTTATAAACTTTTCTATAGAAATCCAAATCGAGCTTTCAGAATTAATTGTTGAATAAAACTCAATCGCCCGAATTATCGTCACTTCGGCACCTACTCACTCGCGTCTCGTGCAACACTAAACAGTGAACACACTGATTGAGTGGCGTAATCATGGGGGGGGGGAGGAGGGTCTGGCTGTCGAATCTTGAGCTTTATTTTTTTTAGTAGGTGTAGCTATAGCATTTTGAAACAAAATTGACATCGAATCAATAGGACATTTATTGTTTAGCACAGTGTTTAGTTATAATTATTATTTCACTTATTTAATTTAGAGTTGTATATTTATCAGCACTAAATGTATATTTGTAAATGTTATATTTTTATATATTGGTACGAAAGCCAAAAAATAATTTGAAGTCATTCTCTTATCGAAAACGAGGAAAACTGCCTAAAAATATAATGTTATATCATGTAAATGTTTTGTGGTTATACATATGCTTAATTATTAAGTCTTGATATGTTCTGTGGCTATACCGTTATCGATTACGATTTACAACAGTTCGTCGTTATAATTCCGCCAAATCTGAATGCGAGAGTACCGTCACGCGCTTTTATTGTGTTTTACCATATTAATACAATATAATATAAGGTATTATTTGGTCATAATGGAATAAAAAAATAATAATAATAACAATATTCTCTCGTATTTTATTAAAAAAAAAAAAAAAAAATGACAGAATGAAAATGATACACGAGATGTATCAGAAAATGACACAGAAACACCGACACAAACACAACAATTATTGGTTCCGTCAACTTCAACACAGGTAATTTAGAATCATACTATACGAACATTACATATCTAGTAAGTAATGACTAAATATTTCGTTCGTTTGTATCGATTAAACGGATTGGCTGTGTTAGCTGTTCATAACAATGTACTCATAGATCCCGAACATGTGACACATGAAATGGCTCTGAAACCAAGAAAAATAGATTTTTTATTATAAACATAACGATAGTCTTACAAATTGTATTTTATTTGTATCTGTTAGTTATATATATATATCTGTTTTTACGACAAAACGTTCATCATTCTCACCCCCCCCCCCTCATTACTTGGCCATAATCACGCAACTTCACTGATCAAAGTATCATCAGTGAAATGTTTATCTTTTCATACTGGTAATAGGTGATATAAAAGGCAGTTAAGAAAAATCCCAAAGAGATAAACTCGGCCGATATCAATACGATACGGTAGATCATCACGCGTAACATTGCAGGTAGAGTTGCATCTATACGTTGCACGGACGCTAGATCGAACAGGTTTATAATGCAATCGTTGAAATGATAGTAACTGCGTACTATCCGACACAACGGTCATGGATTATATAAACACGTGGTGTGCGCGTTTGTCCGACCGTCGCTGAAGATAAGTACGTGTTTTTTTTGGTGGGTGGGGGGGGGGTAAGATCACCGAACCGAATATATTTCGAATCGTACAAATGTTCGCGTGGGATCACAACGTGCACACCTTCGCAGGTTAGGCGCATACAGGGACGTAAGCGGAAAAAAACTTTTTTTAGTGGGCGTTTTTGAAAATCGATTATTGAAAAATAGAACTCTTTTTTTTTTCTTTTGTAACAAACATACGAGATTTGTTCATTTGTCGGTATTGGATTTTTATTTTCCACGAACTATACCCCTTTGATATAACAAAATGAAATCGAATAAGTAAACGAAAACCAAACGTTTGTTGTTATTTTTGCTTTTTTTTGGTGGGTGGGTGGTTGACGGGGCGGATGTTCGAAGAACGCCCAAAACACCACCCCGCCGAGTACGTGCCGGCGCGCAAACTGCGGTCGAGCGCACGAAACGTGACGAAAACGATGCAGTCGAACACGTCCGGACACGAAGCGTCACAGAAACACTGCCGAACAGACGTGAAGTTAATATATATACGTATATACGTGCGTGCGCGAGACGACGAGTCGGGGGGGACGGGTCGACTTCGCGACTTCGAAGCGCCCGATACGGGGCGGGAAACGGGGCAGAACGCGCGAGGTGTACACTGCGGAAACAACAGTGCGGACGGAAGCGTCGGGACGAGAGCGAGAGCGCGCATTGTATAATTATTTGCGTTTGTATTGTATAATCTATGGCGGATGTAAATAACGCGCGCGCGGTGACTGGCGGCGGCGGCGGCGGGAGGACGACCAAACAATCCGCATTGAGGTTGCCACCGGTTAGTACGGTATACATACATACGTATATAGCGGCGCACAATCGCAGTAGCGATGTTTCTCCGTCGGACACTAAGGGATGAGCGCGCGCATACAAAGGACCGTCTTTAACTGCCGCCGTTTGTGTTTTACCGCACGCCCATTCGGCGGCCGCGGCCCACCCATCGCATTCGGTACGGTCACGCCTCTCGCGGCCCGTCGCCGCGGCCGCGCCGTAGTCGTCGTCGTCGTCCTCTCAGTGATCGAATCGCCGCGCGCCGCACGTCAACGTGATCCGTACCGCCGCCGCCGCCGCCGCCGACTTACGCTTACGCTCACGGTTACACACACGCACAAGCACGCGCGCACGCAGTGTCTTCGTGATAACGAACGGCGCGTGACGGTCCGATCGCAATAGTCACCGTTACCGTTTCGTAACGTTGTATAGTACGCGCCGCACACAGTCCGTCGCGTCCGTCCGCCGTCGTATGCGCGAAATCGTCGTCAAATGTGCTGCGTGGTGATCGGTGCCGCCGGCATGCAGGACGACCACAACAGCAGCAGCAGCAGCAGCAGCGGCGGCGGCGGCGGCAACAGCAACAGCAGCGGCGGCAGCGGCGGCGCCGCGACCGCCGCGTTCTTGCCCGTGTACGACTTCAGCCGCCGATACCAGACGGCGTTCGACACGGCCGCGCGCCAGCACCAGTTCGTCAGCCCGTTGGACCTGCGCGGCGTCGGCGTGACCACCGCCGCGATGGCCGACCCGACGGCGGCGCGCGCCTCGCCGCCCGGCAGCGTGGGCTCGGCCGAGACGACGGACATCAACGTGGACTCGGCCGACGACGACGAGTACTACGAGGACGGGGCCGCGGGCGGCGTCGCGGCCGCGGCCAACAGCGACAACAACAACGGCGGCGACAAAACCCTGTCCGGCAACGACGAGGCGGACGGGTCGTCCGGGGCCGGAGCCGCGGCCGGCAACGGGTCGCCCGTCAAACCGCCGTACAGTTACATAGCCCTGATCACCATGGCCATACTGCAGTCGCCGCACAAGAAGCTCACGCTGAGCGGCATCTGCGAGTTCATCATGTCGCGGTTCCCGTATTACCGGGACAAGTTCCCGGCGTGGCAGAACTCGATCCGGCACAACCTGTCGCTGAACGACTGTTTCATCAAAATCCCGCGGGAGCCCGGCAACCCGGGCAAGGGCAACTATTGGACGCTGGACCCGATGGCCGAGGACATGTTCGACAACGGCAGCTTCCTGCGCCGTCGCAAGCGTTACAAACGTCTGCAAGCGCCGTCGGACTTTTTCATCCACCGCGACCACCACCCGCACCACCATCACCATCACGCGGCGCACCACAACCACCATCACTTCGCGGCCGCGGCCGCGGCCGCCGCTGCCGCCGCCGCCGCAGATCCGTATTCGGTGCTCCATCACCACCAGTACCCGTATCACCACCATCACCACCACCAACTGCAGGGACCGCCGCCGCCGCTGCCGCCGCCACAGCAGCAGCAACAGCAACAACAGCAACAGCAGCAGCAGCAGCAGCAGCAGCAGTCGCCGACGACTACGACGACGGCCGTGCCGCTACCGTTGCCGGCCACCGAGCTGGCTCGCATAACGTTCGGCCTGAACCTGCTGCACAACGGCCAGGTGGCCGCGGCCGCGGCCGCCGCGGCGGCTGCGGCGGCTGCGGCGGCGGCCGCGTACAAACCGTCGCAGCCCGCGGCGCATCGCACGCGGCCTTCGTACGCGGCGGCGACGACCACGCCGACTACGACGACGATAATGGGCGGCGGCGTCGGCGGCCGTCTCGCGGCCAAACAGCCGTCCACCGGGTTCAGCATCGATTCCATTATGGGCAAGCGGTCGTCTCCGGTGCCGGCGGCCGACGCCTCGCCCGCGTTTCCCGCGCTTCGCCACGAGCAGCCGGACGACCGCGACGACGACGACAACGACGACGGCGGCGGCAGACGGTCGCCGACGCGACCGCGGCCGTTGGCCAGGCCGAACTTCGATTCCGCGTTCACGCCGCTGCAGCACGCCACTTGGGCCAGGTGATCTCCTCCTCCGTACCGTCCGGCGTAGTCGCGTTTCGTCTCGTACAACCAGGAACCGGCGCCGGTGGTATTCGTCCACGGTGAGTATTATCGTTCCGACCCGATCCGAGTATGGTCGTTTTGTGCGCGATCGCGTCGTCACGTCGACCGAACCGACCGATGCCGTGATGATTGAAAACAATCCGTTCTCCCGGACCGAATGTGTGCGTGTCGGCCGACGTCGTTCGTACGAAACGGCTCCCCCCCGGCGAGTCCGACCGTCCGAACGGCCCGATCGTATCGTTTCCAGTAGATGTTGTCGGCAGTGGCGGCACCAGACATTTTTTCTAGGGGGGGCAAGATCATGGCAAATTGATCGTGGAATTTAGTAAAACCACGTCTATACGGGTGTAATATAAATTATTGAAAAAATACATGGAAAATACTGTATTATTAGCGTTTTCTGATAAAATATAATCAATTTCGAAATCAAATTAAACGGTGGTGTATTCTGTGGTGTATTGTCTAAACGAATGTACATAAAAAAAATACAAGTTACACAGCGAAACATATGAAACACAGCAAATACATAAATACTTGAAATTTAAATTTTCGTTTGTTCTTCAACGGGTAGGGCAAAGGTGGGGCAAAACCAAATTTGGGTAGGGCGCTTGCCCTACCTTGCCCCCCTCTAGCGCCGCCACTGGTTGTCGGCGTTTACGCGAAATGACGCCGCCGACCGCTCGGAACGGACGGGACTGCCTTTTTCGCGGTCTCGTTCGACGTCGATACCTCGTCAAATCACCCGGTCGGTCTCGAGCGGTACCGAGCGACAATGGACCGACATAACTGACCTAACCGATAACGAAACTTGTTGTTGTTGTCGGTGTTGTTGGCGGATTAACGCGCCGACGTACACCAACTCGAACGACCGGCTTTCAACAAATGACCGATCGACGGGTTTAGACGGTTTGTCGCACTCGTTCGGGTGTCGTTGCAAATGTAACGTTATGTTTTTTCATTAACCATACGAAACGCTATAGTGACGATCCGTCGGCCGTTTGATTGTTTGTCGTTTTGGTGCAACACGCGCGACAATAGCACATCACGATATCATCGACGTCGAACGTGTTTTACGATGGCCATATCGGGTTTAGGTCGTTTTAAAATGTCGTTTTTGGCTTAACCACGCTTCTCTGAAATATTTCTGCGACAAAGATACGCCGTATGAATAGTATACGAATTTTATTTTGCACGTTTTCCAATTTTTTATTTATTTTTTTGGTAAACACGTAATAATCAATTCTTATCGTTCACTTCCATTCGTACACCATCAATATGTGTTAATACTATTACGTTCAAATAGAAAATTTGTTCTAAAGAATTATTTTTATTTTTTACTCCGTTGAAATTCATTATCGAAATTTACTGCAACGGGACCGTCGTACATCTATAAAAATAAGTTTATTTCGTTTATTTTTAATTCCGTTATTTTTTATTTAACGCATTTTTAAGTGTTTTTAAGTGCATAAACGTTCAAACTTCAATTTATAAATAAAATGTGCATCTCTATACTATCACGTAATATTACGGAATTTTTCCAACTAGACATTTCCAAACTCGTACGGAGATATGAAAAGTGTAGGAACTTGTTTGCCGATTATGTGGAAAATTAGATAGTTATTATTAAAAATGAAATTTTCCAAAAAAAAAAAAAAAATGTATTTTTTGACTTACAACCCAACGGAATATACTTTTTGATCGATCTTCGTATATTCAAAAGCTGAATTCCGAATTAGACTATTTTTAATTTTTGATTTACCCAATTGTAATTAAATCAAATGATTATTTTTCAGCATTAGAGAAACATAAAGGTCCTTTAAGAGTCGACGAGCTCATGGCAAGTGAACGTCGTGCGTACATGTACAGCAGAGAAGACCGGTTTCAATTTCTCATCTAGTCGCAATTTGTTCAATAAGCTTCTCAGACGTTTACATAACTATATATACTAGTTACAAATACGATTTAGTGTAATGTCGTTGAAATAATAGTAATGACAATAGTGCAATAATTATTGTAATTATTATTATTTTTATACAAACACTATTATAATATTGTACATAGCCTCAATATGTATATTATATACGATCCTCGTTACCAATAATGATTATTATTATACAATCTTTTTTTTATTTTATTATTATTATTACTACGATATTATTGTTTTTATCACAGTAGTTTTTAGAAGGTCTGTAGAAATGTACATATAATTATTATCATTATTATCATTACGGTAATTATATTATTATTATTATTATTATTATTGAACGTTCGCGTGTAGCAAAACTGAGCGTGATAATTAAACTTATATAATTCATATAAATTTACAAATACCGCACGCCATTTGTACGCGTATATAGATATATATATGTGCGTGTCGAAACCAATACGTTTATATACGAAACATACTAAATACGTATGGCGCGTATGTTACGTGTGCATACGGGGGAAATCATTATAAAAACAAAACGAGTCAGTTAGTAACGTATTTATTTAAGTGCTGTGTTATCTTAGAACAATAAGTGAAAACGTTTAAAATAATAAAAAAAAAATACAATAAACGTTCGTTTCGTTAAGATCGGCATGGTCATTCGACCCCCGACCACCTCGGTCGTACGCACGTGTACGCCGTCCTCCGTCCCGACCGTTTTCCTTTTCTTTTCGTTTCGTTTTTTTGTGTTTGTCCCTAACACTAAAAATACCTATTCATATGGGTTACGTTACCGCGACGCGACCGACGACCGTTGTGGACGTCCGACACGACGAGAGACGTTCCGTCCGATCGCGACAATCGAAGTTGAGACGGCGGACGCGGTCGTCGACGTCAACCATTTCACACTGGCGGCACGTCCGTCTGGCGATCGCGGAGGGTTTGTTGCAAGACGCGATCGGACACGAAAACGTCGTTTTGTTTCCAGTCTACAACGCCACGACGATAATTGAACGCGACCGGTTAGGTTAGGGACGCTTCGTCGTTGATTTTCGTTCGTTCGCGACGGCCCCAACAGTCTATTTATCGTAACGCGGACCGAGTCGTCACCGCCGTTATGGGTTTCGGCACGATGTCTTTTTTTTTTTGTTTTTATTTTTATTTTTATCAGAGACATATAAAAAAAAATATTTATCTCAACCATTAAATAATAATAAAATAACAATTAAATTAATGCAAAATACAAAATAAAACAAGGAAAAGAGAAAAAAATATATATATAGATTAAAGTGAAAATCCTACGGAAAAGAAAAAATTTAAAACGGAAAGGATCAGGAAAGCGTTCGAGGTTTGGAATATATAAGGAAATGAATGGCACGATGTCATGTTACGGTAAAAAGTCGCGTCACGCCGTTTAATTGTTAATCCGTGTTTCATCGCGCTGCTTCCTTAAGTCTGTGAGACGATAACGTTGACAATTATTATAATAATAATTATACGTTATCTTCTGACGTGACGCGCGCACGCACATGATACATACATATATGCATATGTATTCGAAATTTAAAATCGTTACTGTCGTTATATTTGTTTTCGTGAACTGCTGGTCCATTGACTAATTATAAGCTTATATTGTGTTTACGTTTTAATGCGGAGTAAACATTATTAAGTCATTATGTACGTTAACGTTTTTGTCGCGTGCAATTGATTTATATAAACTTCGCGATAACGAGAAATTACATAACCGTATTGTTTGAAAATCATAAAAATAAACTTGAAAACAAACGTTTTTTTTTTTTGTTTTTAAGTAACGTCGCGTTCGAAAGGTCCCCGGCCGTAAATATTAAACGCGCAAGGTCTCGGAAGACACCGTGAATAATATTCCGACCGGTAAAACGTTTCATACGACAAACGCGCTAAACTCTCGACGTACGGCGTGATAGACTTGCGTCGCGTTGTTCGATCTGATTAATAAATCATAATTTATACAACTACGCGACCGTGCTGGTATCGACGAACGCGACGTGAGCGTCGTAAATAAGTGTGTATATTAAAACGTTACAGAAATACCGTCCACAATGTAAATAGAACGGGAACATTCAAAGTTCAATTGGTCTGGTCGGCGAGTGCACTCGAAATCGTTTATTTATTTATAATAATCGTCCGAGAAAGAGACAGAAAAAGGCCATCGCCAAGAGGGCACGTGCGTACCGTTATGTCGTCTCCGCTTACCGCCACAAAAATCTTATATATATATAACATTATATAACCGCGCGTCCGATTTCGTATCCGTTGCGTGAGGGGGTTAAACTTCTGTACCATTTTTTCTACGTGCACGAAAAGAGAAGCGAAAGGGTGAATGTTCATTTTGCAAATTTACCCTACACAACGTTCGTTCGAACACGGTAAAAAATTATTTCGACGTTTAAACACCGTGAAACGCATTCGTTTTTCAGCATTGAAAGCGTCTCAGTAATATTTCGATGACGTTTTGTATTCTGTTCAAAGGGTTCCGTCAATGATTTTCCGACTATTTGTTTGTAAATTATATAATTATTTTGTGTGTATATTAAGAGTTTAATTTCAACATAACGTACTTGTTTGCGTTGTTATCGCCATATGAAACAATTAGGGATCTTATGAATTGTATTATTATTTTTTTTTGTTTTTCATTATAATTACGTTAATATATATATTTACGAAATAAAAATTAAAAACGATATTAATTAATATAGTTTAGTATTTAGTCAAAAAACATATTTATAATGTTGTGTAATTATATAACGCTTATGATTCATATGCTATTCCTACATCGAAAGTACATGTTTTTTATTCATTTTTTGTAAATATTAAAACAATCGAATTTTTCGGAACTCTCAAAAACGTTTAGGGACGCCATGAAATTCTAAAAACTACGCAACAGATATCTTTTAACTGAGAAAATCTAAAAATATTTAATAAAAATATTATACTTTAAAACTCGTCAATAGTTGAATAAGATTTTGTACAGAAACTATACACTCAATAGAACATAACACAAAGCAAAATCATATAAAATTTAATCCGTTTATTACAACAATAAAACATTTACAGATATAATATTAGTAACAATATATTTTGATAATGATAGTTTTATATATTACGAATAAAAAGCTGTGTACGATTTTTTTTCGTCCATAAAAAAATACTATCAATTAAAACGTAGTACGTAAACGTTACGGTGTACTTGATAATAATTATTTTAATTTGTAATTTTCAAAAAAAATAAAAAATAAAAATGTAACGTCACCGAGATCGTTGTCGCATAGTCAGTTATACAATGCGTTTCACGATTTCTTTTTAAAACGTATCAATTCGTTTACATAATCGTTGTAGACAACAGACACGCGTGACATCATGAATACAGTGGTTAGGTACACCGAAGAGTTGTGTTCAAGACACCGAGTGGGTAACATCGGGCGACGGTTAGTACGATTTATTATGTTACGCCGCAAGACAAGCGTAACACAATGTTTGCGGAAGAAAAATATTTTCGCAATATTCTTAGATAGCCTGCAGGTGGTGTCGTTTGCCGAAGCCCTACGACGGAATCGCAAAGTAAACTAAGACTTATCGGAAACCTTACGCGCGCGAGAAAATCGAACTTTCGACACGGGGGACACGGACGACGTGGAAGTAGGTAGCGACGGCGGATGATTAACATATGCAAACGCCATCCGATATCAGTAATAGCGTTATTTTAACGAGGCCTTGCAACGGCCTAATACGAGTATGACGGATTAACGTTAGAATATCTACGAAATTTCCGTTCGTGCACAACGCGATAATGAAAAATCGGGGGGAAAAAATTCAATTGGCCGTCCCCGAACGTATTTTTCTCGACACGTCCGTCCCGTCTAACCGCGCGAATACGTTTTGGATCACGACTCCGATAACGTCCCGGTCGGCGACCGTAAGACATTCTCACAGTCCAAAACGTTCGGCGGACGCGTGACGAGCGTGGAACTTTCGGAAATATTCAAGACCGATTGGCTTCCGGTCGACGGTTTTAGACTGTAATTCCGGTATCGGCGCGAACCGCAAATTTTCGACGCGGACTGGATATACCGTCGACGGGTCTGTTCGACGGCGGGGGTCGTCGTTTCGTATCGGCGTCCCCGAAAGAGAACCGTACGCGGCGCATAAAAACGTGTGTAAACAGTAACGGTCCGTTTGTTTCGTCGCGCGTACACGGCCAAAGAAAAAAGAAGGAGAGGGCGCGAGAGGGCGAGAAATACGATTTAGAAATACACATTATTATGTTTACCTTTTGCCCGTAGCCTACTCGCTATATATATATACGTGTGTACACGCGAGCGTACACAATAGCACGACACGATTATTTATTTGTTTATTTTTTTTGTTTTTAAGTCCGCAGGCGAACTACCGTCGTCTACCGTAATTTATATATATGTATATTCACGATCTATCCGCGCCGCCTGCGAGAGCTGCAGCTACTACACGATTTACGCCGTAACAGAAGTCGTCGTGATATTATGACGTAAATATATGTGTGTGTGTGTGTATTATGACGTGCTTGCGCTCGTATACAGAACGGCGGCGCGTCCGTCAAAGGCAAACGACAAAGGCGTCGGGGCGAGGAGGCAAATAGCCGTGGGACGTAATATACGGCGGGCAAATACTGCGTGGTGCGTGTGCGTACAACGTACTCGAAAACGTTTTAGCGCGACGGCGGCCACGGGGTTGTTGCGGATGTTTACACGGTCGCCGGCGAAAAGGGCTCGATTCGATTTTAATTTCATGCTTTGTCGCCCGTATGCCGCACGGTTCTGCGACGACGACGGCCGTCATTAAACGTTCCTGTCGATTCGCGTACAGATCTAACCTCCGCCGGCACCACTTTCGATTCGTTTTCGCTTTCAAAAGAGAATAACGGCAAAGCAAAACACTAGAATCGTTCTATCGCTCACCGTCACGGCTCCCGTCTCCCGAATATTCACGTGTTTAGAAAAAAATTGAATTAAAAATATATATACATATATATTCGATCTACATCCACGACGAAGTGCAACGTTTTATTGTTTCGATTTTTCCACAAAAAAAAAAAAAAATCCCGTTATCCTACGTGGTATCGTACGCGTCGCGTTTCAAAAAATACACACATACCATATACCGTGCCGGTCAAGGGTCTTAAACGATGTTCCGGAAATGATTTTTACGTCGTACGTCCCGTACGGACAACCCCGTACGCAGCGTTTACTTATTACGCGCGGAGAGTCGAGTACGGCGCGCGTACGACCCCGTGGAAATATCGTCCGGCTCGTCGTGTGTACGTCGGTCGTCGATTTCCGTCTGGTGCGCGACGAACGGTTTACGGTGTCGCGAGTTTCCGAAGCGAACGGTCCGAGGGCCCAACGCTATAAAGTCGCGCACGGCGGTGTCGACGACGTGCCCGTTATTGCGCCCCGTCGATCGTTCGAACAATCCTCCGGAACTTTAGAGCTGCGACGACGACGTCCATAAAACCCCGTATGGATCGTTTTTTGTCGTGTTCGTCGTCGGCGCGCACCAAACTGTACGTCGTACACGCACTTGACGTATTACTTGCCACGTTCCCGTAACGCGCGCGCCTTACGACGTGATTCGACCACCGCCGCAGCCCTGGGGCAACAAGTAAATTTGGGGCCCCCATACGAAAATATTTATTCAAATTTTCAAATACACCTAGTGTTTGTCAATAGAACGTTTAAACTTCGGGGCACCGCCCCACCTGCCCCATGCTCGCTACGGCCCTGGATTCGACGTCGTCTAACCCCTGACCGGTCCCGTTCGACAATAGCCGACAGAACGGCCATAACGTGCTGGCCAGCCGCGGACGAACGATCGTGACGTATAGCGATGCGAAACTAGTAATCGACTGACGCGTCTACGTGGCCCGGAGGCCATTGGGCGTTTCACGATCATTCGGTTCCCGTCACGTTCACTACGTCGTAATCAACGATTTAACCGTATGGCCGGGGGACATTTATTCGCGTCGTTGTTTGTGTCGTTCGACGTTTTGTTTTGCGCGCTCAAAACGAGCGACTATTCGAGAAGAAGAACGGGACACCGTGCCGTTCGTTTTATTTTCACGCGAAACGCCGTTTAACCGATTCCGCTATAGTTTCGTTACGCGATCCGACGGCGGACACGGATTAAAGCACAACGTCGGCGTGTAAAAAAAATTGTTGCCCGTGTCGTTTACAAACCGTCACGGATGATAAAAAAACGCAACCGTTAGTTGTACGATGAGCTATATCCCCCGATCAAGGCGATTATCACTCGTGTTGCGGGCGCGTCGATATCGTTGTTGGTCATACAGTTTTGGAGTTAAAAACCGTGTTCCGCGTAATGAGATTATATTTAATACATATTGTCGACTTGTGCGCGCAATCGTTCTTGACACTTTCCAGTGGAACTATCGAATATTATTGAATATCAATACAGAGTTGTAGTAAATAGTCTATTTTTAATTTTTTTTTTTGCACAGGATAGAGCACTTTATTTATTTGTTCATCAGACGAAATCATAACAAACATACCCGGAATCTATATATATAGAACTAAGATTTCCAATATGTGAGTCATGATTCATTTATTGGGTCGCGAAAACATTTTTTTAAATAATATAAAAAAAACTAATTTTATGTATATCTGTATATATTTGTATTCCATTCATTTGGCGTCTAATAATTATCGTTTTATCATAATAACCGTCATCGGTGTATACGAATGTGCATAGAATCGAAAATTAATTGGAAATCTGATCGTCTTTTCTTGGCATCCGATAACTAATAAAAATAATTATTTTTCATAACGTTTTTGCCTAAATAGTTGATTTTTTTAGTTTGTTTCGTGTTATGTTTTTGTTCATCTATCCGTCACCTCAATGAGAAAAGGAAAGGTCATTCAATAAGACTTCAACGGTTCGACAAAAGTTTAAAATTTACGAAAATGCTTGACGTCTGTTAAAAGTTTTTAACCCTCGTCTATAGAACACTGTTAACAGTAAAAATTAATAAAACATCACATACACAGTATGGCGTTATTAATTATTATAATATATGAATACTAATAAGTAATAACGTTGGTCAATTAGTTCTTACGGGTGGTCCTAGATACGCGCGTGAAGTATAGGGCACACGGTGACTTATATTAGGCTACACAGAAAACCAGATCTATTTTTAACACTCGCTTTGTAATTGAGAATAAGGCTAAAACAAACTGTATACAAACGAAAACACAAGCATAAATAATATACGCAAGCCAACGCCACAAGCTAGACAATATTTGGTTGTCCGTGTGACGTCATCCAAAGACGAACAAAAACTGATCGATTGAATAACTCGATGAAATATGTCGGTCTGGTCCCGTGTATTTCATAAAACGGGATTTTTTTTATCAAACAGAGTTCGATCTCGTGAATCGTATCGAGTTTGCGCATTGTCCGCGTATAATAAAAACACCTAACCCTCCGAACGCTGTATAATTTCGATATAGCTAAATCGCTTTGTGATCGCCGAGACCATAAGATCAAATTATTCGTTTAAAGTTGATTACACAAAAACAAGACCCGAAATAAATATAAATCAACGAGTTAAAAAAATCATACATTGAGTGAACCCAACGCGTAATTACACATTACGACCAACGTTCCGTTCAACAGTATTGGATAACTCGAAACGCACACGCGTTTTAGGCCGGGCGCACACTGATAGAGCAAAACTGTTTCGAGCTGCTTGGAGCAGCTCGGAACTGTTTGTAGGCAATTATAACATATGTAAAGTAAGTGACGCGCGCACACTAATCAGTCAACATCAACACACGACAAGACAAAACGAAGCATGATCGGTCTTGTTCGGTCTGGTTCTATTTTTTCTCCGAGCAAAATACGAAAATGTTAAGTAATCGTATAAAATAGTTTATTATACGAATAGCTTACAACTGAACACTATCGTTGTTTTGGTGTCACACAGATTTTTATGATTTTACTTGATACTTCTCATACTATACTTCATAAATATTTCATAATTATATAATTATACTTCATAATTATTTTAAAATGGGATGCGATCCAGAAAAATTGATAAATCTTGTTTTTTTAAGAAAATCTATTTACGATTTTACCGATAAAGAGCATAGCAATAGAATCATTAATCGGAAATTATTTTGTCTTGTTCGGTTTTGTTTTGTCAGTATGAATGAAATTTGTTCGGAGCCGTTTGAAACAAAATGTTTCGACTAGATCGGAACAGTTTTGCTCTATCAGTGTGCGCCCGGCCTTACACTCGGGCGTGTTCGGTCCCCCCCGCCCGGTACTCACGTTTCGAGTAATATATGTGTATTTGATTTTCTACACGGTACCGCGGCGATATATGACGAAACAGACGCTCGCGCGCGCGTCTCTCCGCGCCAAACGAAACGGCTCGCACGCGTAAGCTCCGCGAAGTTTCACGCCGCCACACACGTACACACGTTTATACTTGTATATGTTATTCGCCACCCTCACGACTGCACGTACGCGAACGGGGCCATCGCCAAGAGTGTATTTCCGTGTAAGTTCGACGTGTCGCCCTGTGGAATCTGACCGCAGCTGTGCAATGCGTTTAGTGTGTACGCCGAATGTATAATTCACGTGTGTGCGCCCTCGTGTGAAATCCGTCGCGTTCGCCCGTCCGTCTGCACGTACACGCCGTATCGTGTACACACCTCTGCCGACCCGTGTGCCTCTCGACGGCTGCTCGTCACAGAACTCCGTTGCGAAATAAATAACGATATACGTGTGTGTGTGTACTTTTTCTGCCAACCGTCGTCGTGAGAGTTTTTACCCTTCCGCCGTCCCGTCCGTACTCGCCATAACTGTGCAACCGAATCACGTATACGATAATACTCGATTACAGTAACAATAATAATAATAACGATCTTTCTGTTCATAATGTAGTGTCTAAGCAGAGTCAACGTCGGAGCGAAACGTTTACAATTGTTTTGACTCTAACACCCGGATTCTCCCTTCTCGGCACCGATAATACATATATTGTAAAATATAACACGGGTGGCCATTATTATTTTTTTTTTTTCGTATTTTTAATTAAAAATCAATATTCATAATAAACATAGGTGTATAAATAATACAATTTAAATGAATAGTTAAATAATAATGAGTATTTTACAGCTAGTTTCTAAATAATCTTTAAATAAAATAAGCGACAATACCTAATGCATATTGTTGGCTAGTAAATTATAATCTGGAAAGTAGTTGCTGACTGCTAAACGAAAACACTGTTCTAAATGATCATCAGAAAGTGTAGCTCGGTGTTCAGATTTTATAATTTTAATATGAGAAAATGCTGTTTCACACTAATTATGTAGATCCGAAATATGTATGTAACTGCAAAGCTACATTTCTTAAACAAGAATATTGGTTTTCACTCAGTAGATTCCAAACAATTTTCTTCTGAACGTTGATTTTTAAGGAATTTATCTGATTTTATTCTCAAATTCGACATTTATATAATGTCAAATAATATGAAAAATCTATATCTAATTTTGAACGCATAGTTCGAAAATGTCTTTCTACGTTAGATTTGTTTTGTTTTGTTATTGTTGTTCTACATATCAAACGTATACTACATTGGTCTTTCTGCATTATGAAAAAAAAAATCTATTTCCCATTCTTTACGAAAATTATAAGTCTTGGTTTTTTAAGCTCTCATCACACTTTCATTAAAACTCAGATTTGTATTATGAATTTAAATAAAACCAGAAATAAAATTGTCAGCATTGATACTGCGGAATTGTATTACTTGATAAACTGACAATAAATGATGGTATGAACGTTTGACATACGAAACGAGAATGTCTATTGCGATAAAAATTATCGACAACTGTGACTTGTGTACTAAATGTATAAAAACTAATTTTAACAAGAGTAGGTCGACTTTGAAGTCGTTCGCGATCGATCATTTGTCCACCATTGATATATGATATCATTTACAGCGTTCCTAACAAAAATAGTTTACTTTGGCTATCGTACGTTTTGTATGTACGTTTCTTTGATCCGCGGACAAGCTTAATGGAGTTACAAAAAAACAAAAAACAAGAAAAACAATCTGCGTCTCAAAAAACAAAAACTAATAACACAGAAGGGTTGCTCATAATGTTGTAGTTCAACGTTTCAGGAAATTCATATTATGCTATGCTGTCATTCAACGATAACAAATCAAGACGTGTCTTTGTTCGGTAGTTTTTTCTGTTTATTTACATCGCGTACGACATCATACCCATGACGTACGGCGGCCTTTTTTACACGGTTTTGTATTTGCAGGTACACGTTGTATTTATCTGATCAGGACAGGTATATCACTCTATAAGTATTTGTTTTTCTCAGACAATCAGACTCAACTTTTCGCTCGAGTAAACGAATCATACGGCACTACGACAATTATGTGCGTCTCATGCGTTTCGTTCTGTTCGTAAAAATAATATATACAAAGAACAATAATAATACCATTGTTCATCATTTGTTTAACCAACCGAATACATCCAACGGAACGCACAGAAATCTTTGTAGGTACCCGTTCGTTGTCTCTGTAAAAAAAAAAAAAACATCATCCCTGTTCGTAAAACACAACGATAGATTCGCTAGTCGAATACGAGTTATTGAAATTTTATTTTCTATAAAACGATTCAGTAATTTTTTGTCCGGTAAACTTTAATAGTTTAAACGTTTTAAATACTTTTTAAAATATTTTATGAAATAATGACAATTCGGATGCGATGTTGTTTTTCCACATTGATTTGATAATAATGAATCATGATTTTTAAAATTGTGTTTGAAATATTAAGCTCTCGGTTCCCAAAATATCGTATTTCATAATTAAAATTTCTAATCTGATTACTTACGGATTTATCCAACATTTTACTACTATTTTATTTTGTGTATAGATCAATTTATTTAATATTTTGGTGTACAATTGTATAAAAAAGAATATTATTTTGAACTTGATTAGAAACTACCAGTAAATGATAGGTTTTTTATACACGTATTATGTTTATTTTACATGTATATATCCAAGAAAATAATTCTAATTTTTTTTTATTATTTACAAAATACAAGTACAACACACGTACATAACTGAATGGAAATATTAGGCCATCTCGTGAAGACACGACTGAATAGTAAACATCGAAATCGATAAATTGGTGATTGTGAAATAGGAAAATTATAGGCTCAAATAAAAAAGTTAAAAATAAATTTTCAATAAGATTAAATCAACTCTATATGAGCGTTTTGAGTATTCTTAAATTGGCATATTTAGTCACTATAGTATAATTCTTAATATGTTTATACTCAGTTATGTTAAATAAGTTACAGATACATATAAATATCATGTTATACGAATAAACGAGTTGCATGTGCGACGAACAATGGATTCGTGCAGTCTTCGGCAATAAGTTACCATTCGATATGGTCTCACCTATTTTCCACCGCACAACTAAACCAGTTTTATTATATAATCATATAGAAATGGTCTTGACGTATTTATAAATATTTATTTCCACTTTCAAACGAAAGTGCACGCGCAAAATTGACGCTTGAAAATTGTACACAGGATTGACGTTATGGAACCTTTAACATCAAATATCTCAAATCACCAGTCGAAATTCAAAAATGATTTTTCGTGACGACCTATCACTTGATTAGTTACTTTTGGTGATCGAAAATTCAAAAAATTCACTGAATAGAAGCATAACTCAATAAAATATTCTAAACATAATTGAAAATATATACAATTTTGTTTTTGCAATTTCATTTAAAATAATAAAATATTTGTTTTTATTTTTATTAAAAAATTAGTTTTTATTTTCAACTGAGGAAAACATACGGTAAAAACACAACAGGTATACTTCATAATTTTTTAGGTGGTTAATAACATTTAATTATAATAGTTAACAATTAGTATAATACGTTACTTGAATGATAATGTATATTTCACGTTTTTGTTTATATATTTGGTTACTTTTTGCAAGAGTTTAATGTTTGAAATGTACACAAAAGAAAAATTATTTCATCAAAATAATTCGCTTTATCCCTTTCCTGAGATTTTCATTAGTGTTTTATTCCACCGTCATCGACATTACCTCCCCTTTCTATTTTCTGTTACGAAAACGCTTTTATTTCTGTTGTATTATTATTATACGTATATATATATATATATATTTTCACTTTACTTTACTTTTATATTTTAAAAGTATGTTCTTTTCATTTCACCCTTACCTCCCGACTATTGTGCCGATAAAATACCAAAACTGTTAACGGTTAAGAATGGACTTTTAAAAAACCAAACATAAATTACACAGTGGTTCTATTGTTTAGCTTTTTGAAAGCATTAACTCTCCATTATTTCTCCATCGATCGCCGATTATGGTTTAAAGAATGTAGAAAATAAAAATAAAATAAGCAGAGTGTACTTATGAAAGCACTGAAAGCAATTAAGTTGTATAAATATTGTTAAAATCTTTGTCATAGTTTAAAATTGTAATTTTTTATGAATAATAAATAAATTATCATACATATAATGTTGTACTGTGTGTCAATTTTTTTTTCATGTAATTGTTTATTTCATAGTATGTCTTACAGATATAATGCAAACCATTTGACAACATTAATAATGAGGTCGTATGAATTTGTATTTAATAACGACAATTATTATGCCTCAAAAGATACCATGGCAAACTTTCAATTGAATAACTAATATATAAATGGCTTGTTTATAGGCTTATACATCAGTGATAATAATAATAATAAACGAATTTAAAAATCTTCCTGTATAAAGTATTTTTTCAAATATTAATAACAACAGTAACATATGTTTTATAATGTATAGTAATTAATAACTTTAAAAATGTAAATCAATTATCAATACAATGGTACAAAAACTAAATATGTATACTTATCGGTTTTTAAAAATCAAAATATTCATTAGATATAAAATAATGTCCAGAAAAATAATATAAGAAAAAGAAAAGTATTGAAAAGCGAATACTATTATTTCATTTAAATTCGTAATTTAAAACTTCGTATCGAGTAAACTAAAAGTTCGATTGTGTCTCTTAAATATCAAACGAGTAGTTTCCCCTTTTCAACTCGAACGATGACTTGATTCTTTGTTTAAAAAAAAAAATTAAATTAAATTAACGGTTCAAAGATATTATTCTGTCTGCAACAATTACTCAACTATATCTCAATACAATTTGTCTTTGTGTATTTTCAACTTTACCGATCGAATGCATTCGTACGACACTAATGAGATAGACGTACTTGTCTAGCGTTTTAGCAATCGAAGAACAATCCCAGTACAATTCGACGAAAAACTGATAAAATGAATTTTCGGTAATACGGTCATTGTTTTTCTTTCGATTTCAACAGAAAACCAATAGGATTTCAAATACATTTTCTTACAGACAATTTTTTTCTCGCATAATGTCTTTTAGGGACGTTCCGCGAGATCTTGATACGTCGCGGGGATTATATAGTGAACGTAATCGGATACGCGGGCCCACCGCACACGTGGGAACAGCATGACCGGTTTCGCAAACATTTAACATGTCGTCAACCGCCTTCGGAATTGACTCTGCGTGCGTATAACGAAATATATTAATAACAACCGGCAGAACCAATCAGCTCGAAAAACGCGAAAAATCCAACCAGCTGTGTAGCTAAACATTTATAATTTGGGTGTCCAAAATATGATTAAAATACACATTAAAAATTACCTCCTGTCCCGCCATCCAAAAAAAAAAAATAATTTTTTTTAGACCGTACCTATAACAATCATTCATGGTAATTGTTTTTGTGTATCGCGAGATATATCATTACGTTATTGATCCTTTGGTAACCACTATAAATAATTACGTGCGTGTGTCATTTTACAGTCGTCTTGCACAACTCACGGATTCCCGGCATAATTAAATAGTTTTATTATTCATCGAAATTTTGAAATAATCTCTCTTTTTTTTTTATGGTCCACCGTTTAATCCGTCGACATATTAGTCTCTTTTCATCTCCGTTATAGTTCTGTATCGCGTGCTCGCTTTCTGACTCCGTGTTTCGTGACCCGGTCATCGGCGACTTACATTTTATTTGACTTTGCACAATGGGTTGTTTAATGTGCGTAAAATTTAGTCCGTATAATTGATCGATCTGGTCGTCGGACTACTTAGAATCCTATCTTATGCCCCTACTCTGATTTTTAATCTATCACCGGTACATGCAGTATCAACGACAGACCATGTTTTATAGTTACCGCCTCATAACAGATCCAATGGAAGTATTATAAATTATAATACTCGTTCATCCGTATTCTCCAATAAAGAATATTTGCGGTATTTACCGTGAATTCAATTGGTAACTCATTGCGTCCCATCATGGAACGACTGTACTTCGTGAAAAACCCCCTTCGATAGGTAACAGGGAACAAGGAGATATATGTTGGATAGTCAAGTAAAATGTGGTAGGAAAACTTCACGTAAATATGTTCGGGACGCAATTAGGTTGGTTGGAAAAAAAATTCTCTGGAAGGCAAACATACTATCTTAAATATACTTTCACGTTTTCTGGATAATCGAATGATTATAGTCCGAGACTTAAATACTTTGCACCGGATTCAGCGATAATAATACCACTAGTAATAATAGTAACCATAACAATAACAATGATAAATGAGACATAATAACGTTCGGAACGTTTTGCACTTGTGCCATTGTGGCGGCACGACCTCGGACGTTACAAAGGGCTGACGAGGAAATACCGGTAGCCATGCGTAGACTAGAGTCCGCCGCTAAATCAACCCGATCGCATGAAAAGAACAACAATCGAAACGTGTCTCGAGGACCGGCCGTAATTCTCTAAAAACGGTTTAGATTAAGATCTGCACGTGTGCGGGGGTGGTCGGCACTGTAAACACACACGCCGTATTTTACGGTTCTAACGTCGGTCGGCTTATAATGTGTATAATCGTGGGTGATCCTTATATTATGTGTGTGTGTTGTTGGACAAATCGTCGTCGGTTCAAAAAACATACTATTCTGGTGAAAAGAAAAAAGCAATATACTGTCTATACATATATATATATGTGTCTGTGTATGTGTGTGTGTGTGTGTGTGTGTGTGTGTGTGTGTGTACGTTTGTGTATGAATACGAGTTTATGGATCGTGAACATATTATTTACTTTTGCCGGCGGATTTAAAAGGACCGTGTCCTCGTCGGCATTATTATATTATAACTGCAATATAATATGTAAGGCATATATGATATAAATATATATATATATACATGTGGTCGGACTTCACAAGGAAAATCGGGCAACAAGACACATCCGGTCCAAATAATATTCCAAATATCGCTCTAACATATAATCTACTATAAGTTCGTATATTCAAAGAAAGTAAAAATAAAATGTATAGGTACTCCGGACACAGTTATGCTTTCGTGTGATGGACACTCGCCTATAGCTATGCTCATCACAGACCAAATCAGTTAGTAAACATTTGTCTGTCAATGATTTTAACAATATTATTTCTTATGCGTTTTGATACTGCCGGGAAATTAAAAAATCACTTAGCCACTGTGTTAACATAGAGAATAACTTCTAGAAATTTCATATTCGTTTTATGCGACCACAAAAAAAAAGCGAGTCGAAATTCATATATTTGAATATTTAATTATTATTCGTGGTTTAAACGTGTAATTAAAATTTGTTTTTGTCCTTATATCCTACACTATAATTTTTCTTACTGTCTTTTCTAATAAAATCATTTCATTTCGTATTTCACGGCTTGTACATAACGTCACCAATAATATTAGAATATTTTACTATAAAATATTTTATATTTTATTTTGCAATGACATAAGAAGAATTTTAATAAATTTAACGATTTGTGTACACGATGTTGATTTGTATTATGTTTTAAATTATTTTTATTTATATTTTTATATTTAAAATTTTTATTATTTATAAACGTTATTTATTTTATTATTATTTGAACTCCAACACAGTGTTAAATAAATAAATAAAATAAATAAAAATATATATTAATATAATGTCAACTAAACATTCGTGTTAAATTTCTCGTTTTATTAAAATATACGTATTATTAATTTATAAGCGCATATCGCTCGTCTTTTAAGAGTTATAGTATAAATCCTCCGCGCTACTTATAACGAACGTTTCTAATCGATTTATTGTATAGGATTGTATAAAACATAATAATTATTATTTATATCACAATATGCGTAAACCGTAAAAATACCGTTCAATGGAATGAGTTCATAATTAACATTATGAAACAGACACGTATTGCATTCTGCGCTCGAGGACAATTGAATTATTTAACCCGATTCCATTCTTCCATACAACGCATAACCATATTGCTCGTATTAATGAGTTGAGTATTGTCGATGATGGACAGTGTTGTGAAATATATTACAGTTCGAATTTTAACCGGTAACGGTCTTATTCGTCATTTCATATTTCATACCAAGATGTGTTGCATCGTCGAGAAGATTTTCGTTGACGTTCCGTGTTTAGGTTTACGGTAATACGTTGAACACGCGTGTTTTATACAAATATATGAATGTTTTCGAAAACGCGCATATAAATAACACGGAAATGTCTCGATGAATGTACAATAACATGTGTTTGATCGACGCCACGTGTGCGCATCGTCGACGTGTTGTAGCAGCGCAATACGCAATAACCCATACAAGTCGAATCTGACAATGTGAGAAGCGAAATACTTAAAATTTAATGTTCGAAAATGTCGAGATAAAAATAATTATATTTATTTTTTATCATCGTACACGCACGTTATCAATAGGGTCTGTACACACAAACAATAGGGATTTGCTCTCCCTAAATACATTATTGTTATTACTATTCGTACGGTTATGACCTCCTAGACAATATTTACGACGGCCGTTGGACACGTGCGCGGCGTGTACGTATACAAACACTGCACTTGAACCCGACACCCCGTACGGGTAGTTTAATCTCCGATATATATATATATGTATATTTTTTTTTTCTTCCCCGAGCACGAGAATATTAAATAATATTTAAGAATCCGACCAACACAAGAATGTTATCGAGTTGTTTGGTAGATTGGATTTAATATTATGTGTGCTTTTTTTTTTCGCTCGAAAATACATAATACCCCGTCGGGAAAGTCGACGATTTCAACAATAAAATAGCCACGATACGCGTCATCCGGTGGAGTGCGGGATAAAAAAGTAATAAACAACACCGTGTACACCGTACCGCCCGAGCTTAAAAAGCACACGCGCGCGCCCGCGTTCGTATATATTACACGTGTTTGTTGACAATGCCGTTTCATCGTCGATGTACCACCGTCAAGTGTTGGGACCTGTAGGGAATCGCAGGACAATAGCGCCTTAGGCCACTCTTGTGTGTGTGTGTGTGTGTGTGCTATATGTGTGTGTGTGTACGTGTGTAATAATACTGTGCGCGACGGTACTCGGAGGTACTCGACGGTGGCGACGTGGTATGTGTGATCGTATTCGATAATAATCCTTCTCTCGACGCCGACGCCGCCCCCGCCGACACCGTCTTTCCGCAATAATTGCCGATAACGAAATTTACAATATCCCTCCTCGTGTACTCTCGTCGGTTTACCCTTGTTCCATTGTCTAGCTATATACATAATCTGTCAACCCCTTTGCACACACGGGCTATATACGTGGATTCGCGTTGCTATGGTATCGCCGTCGAATCGTGTAACGGCGGTGCGGCACTTTGCCGCGTTAACGATATATGTAATTTGTATCGCACATATATTTTCTGTCACTTTCTTTCTCCCTCTCTCACTCACTCTCTTTCTCTCACCCTCTCTCTCTCTCTCTCTCTCTCTCTCTCTCTCTCTCTCTCTCTCTCTCGTCATTTACCGCTCTTACGTTTCAACTGTGTTTTCGATAAATCGTATACCTACAGCGCGATATCGACTTCCAGACTACGTAACACTGAAAACAACCGAGATCATATTTTCACATTAAGAAATATGTTCAAACTCAAATATTTAACATCGATAACAATTACAGTCGTTAATTAAATACTTATATTTTCTTGTAGACCACGACCGTTTGTGTATATGTCGTTTACAAACGAATTTGAAAGAATTCCCTAAAATGTAATTTTAGAAAGCGTACACAGGCATTATGTAATTTGCCCCAAAAATATCAGCTCTAAGAAAGTTTACAATTAATTTCGTACACATTTTTACATGCCTGTACTTATTTACAGAAAATAATATGGCCCACTTTTAGAAATAAGTTCCGCGTAATTATGTGATATTACGGATTCTTAATAATTAGAAATCTTCATGTGGCTTTATACGTTTCATAAGTCGATTTTTTATTACGTTATTTGGATGTTCGACATTTACGTCATCGAAATTATATAATAAAAATATTCTGACCGTGTATCAGTAATGACGTCTAAACTGTGAATAAAAATTGGTTAAATTACACATTCAATTTAAAAATGGAATAAATCGAACCTTTTATCTACAACTCACATCTTATAACGATTATGTAGAACTAATAAAAATTGTAGAACCTATTACTTTTCAAAAACTTAAAGAATAGTAATAATAATAATAAAAAGATAAGGTCAAATTAACAAACCGACGTTGGTGCAATCAAATAATAACACGATTAACTTATCTTACTTATAGTCGTTCATTTTTATTTTATTACACTCCAAATACATAAAAGCAGAATTCGATTAGTAACTTTTGATCCATTTTATTTTGATATATTGATTTTATGATTAGTGTTAAGGATATTCTGCAATGTATATAGAAAAAAAAATTACTGTATAAAAATTTTAATTGTCCATTACCAAATATAAGTATTAAAAATACAAGTGTTTTGTTAAATAATTATTTTTTTTACACGTTCCAATATTTAATTTCAATGTAAAATTCATGTTTACATAGATAACAAAAACAACAATATATAAACAATTAAAACGATAACATAATAATTTAAAAAAATGTTTTATCATAATATGTTGGTTTTTAATTAAACACATTTAAAAATTATTATTTATTTGAAATGGTTACACATCATTTGACGCGTTCGTAATCATAAATCATATATATATATATATTTCAAATACGCTATATCGTATCATTAATATTATCGTGTAAAATATCATATGAATATTGAAAATTTTCTCCGAAGTAAGCTTGTCCGTTGTAAAACGAATACGAAATAATATGCCATTATTTAAAGTGTACACTTTTTCTATTCAAACAACGTGGTAATACTGGCAATAATCGACGACAGTGAAACCGTGAAAATCGAGGAAAGATACAGAGGTAAATACTCTCGTGTAATGTCGTGATCTATAAAAAAAATATGACACTATCACGGTGCGAAATCGACGTGAAAGTGAACGTTACTCTGAAAAATGAAAAAAAACGCTAGCAATTATACATTAAAATACATAAAAATACTTAATCGCAGTACATTTAAAATTGATCGTATGTTATTGAAATGAAGTAAACAATAAACGCCGTGATATATTAGACAAGTTTTGTAGTGAATAAAAAATGACGCTCAATCGGTACAAATTAGTGTTCAGAGCATATAAACACAGTATTATAAAAAACTATGAATTTACTCAAACTTCAATTGTTCCCACCAACGTTGTTTTATTATATGTATACATGTACACTCGTATAATATTTTACGGGGTAATCGATACATATAGCCGGCGTCGAACGGTTTTCGCCTAATGGTTTTCGCGACGATAATATCTAGCGAACAAACTAGGCCACGGTCCACGGTAGAAAACAGAACCGATAACAAACACGTCAGGCGCGGATCCAAGGGGGGGGGGCAAGGGACGATCGCCCCCCCCCCCCCCGTAGACTCTTGTTAAATTTTTTTATTAGTACGGTTTTATAATTCTAACTCTTATCTATGATACTATAGAAAGACAATTTAAAATGAAGTCGTAGCTATGGGATTTTTCGGTTTTAACGTTTTTGATAACCAATAAAGATAAATACTTCTTTTTATCAAAGAACATATAATTGTTTTCATATATGTATTGCAGTTTAATTATTGAACGATACGTGAACCTTAAAAATTGATGGGTCACACGTAATATAATATACCTACAGTACGGCTCTTAAATATCTCGAACATCTCCGTAGAGGACAATAAATTGTTCCGATAGCAGCCGCAACCGCCACGCGATTCGACATTTGATAGATGTACTAGACAGACTTAATTGTTTTATTTCGGTGTATCGCAAACGATTTTCAAGAAAACGTTTTGGAAAAAATTGCATTACTCGATGCGACAAAACGAGGATTAAAGTTGTTTTAATTAAGTTCTGGATCCGCGCCTGAAACACGCGTTATCGTCCGTCCATTGTACGACGGCAGTGTTCGGGTGTTTGGGACGACGCGATTCCGGATCAGACGCGCGTACGACCGTACGGGAAATCGCATGTGCCGGACCCGGACCCGGACCGTCGTATAAAATTGTGGGTGTCCGCGATTCGCGACGAGACGCCGGATAAAAGCTTATTCACACTAGCGGTCTCGGTTCGGTCCGGTCACGGTCGAGTCGCGGCCGGGTCCGCTCAATTCTCGACCGGTTGATGCACGATCCAGACCGCGGCAGTCACGAGCTTTCTGGTCGAGATCGCCTAGTGCGAACAGAAACCGCGCTACTCGGTCGTATTCATATGTGTTTATTGTAAAATTTGTGAAATGGACGACGAAATTTTAATTGAATTCGTACGTGCAAATAATGTTTTATATGACTTTTCACACAAAAAGTATTGTGATACAACGTAAATCGTGTGTCCGAAATTGTGTGACCACTTTTCTCAAATCTATTTCAATTTTTGACGGTACATTCATGTATTCTTCATGGGACATACGAAAATATTTATAAAATTTTACGTCACCGTTCACCAACTGGCGATAGAGTGTTGTATATTCTTCTTCCTCCTGGCGAGTCCGGACCAATGGGTGAAGCCAAAATCATCTACTCTGTTTATTTTGTCTCATTTCATCTTCTTCATCGAGAATTAATGCGATTTTCATCAAATTACGCTTTGAAAATACCATCACGACGGAATTCGATGAAAACACTTGGTGGCAACGAGCAGACCAAATTGATTGCCTGTGACCGGTAGTGAGAATTCTACATCATAATCCTTGACCGTGACCGGACCGAACCGAGACCGCTAGTGTGAATAGGCCTTAACACGTCCGACCCCCGCGGGAACGATGTCTCGCGCGGGCCGTTCGGACGCGGCGACCAACTTATACGTTTACTATAAGTAATACTTATTACGTTACGGCCGCCGCGGCACTCGAAACGCGTCTCGAAATCCCTTCCCCCCCTCCCGCTAACCACGCTAACCACGCGATACGACCGCTCGGACGGGACCGCGACCGCGCGTCCGGTAAACTGGTTGTGACGACGCCGTGTGGAATAACGCTGTTGTACCCGCGACGCTCACGGTCGTCGACACCCGTACCGCATGGAGTGTGATGACGGCCGTCGGGGATTACCGTTATTTATTTATTAATTTTTTTTTCGCACAAACGACCAGTGTTGGATTCAAATCTCGGGGACCCTACAAATATTCTCCTAAATTCGTATACCTGGTATCAAACGTGTAATTTTACCGACCAATAATTTAAAAACATTGATTTAACGAAAATTACTATAAGTTTAATTAAATTTTAATGCATCAAGAACATTTTACATTTTCAGATATACAAAATACAATTTTTTTTTTTTTTTTAAATATTTACCCTTCTTATTTTTTTTTTGTGGAAAACTCTTTTTGAGTATCTTGAAAATTTATATTTTGTAAGACGTCGTATTCGACGGTCATTATGGCTGTGTGAGTTCGTTCTTGTGTCATTGAAGATTTTGAAAATGTTCGTTCACCAGTATGGTTTGCAATCATGAGACATCTATATATTCTTAACGTTGTCATAACTAGAGATCGGATTTATATTCTTTTAACGGAGCCCATAGGCGTCTGCCTAGTCCGCCTATTGGGTTAATCCGGCACTGCAAACGACCTATCCTACTCGACCGGTCCCGGTTCGAATGGCGAATAACGCGTGTGTGCCGCACGGCGATTACAATGGGGCGATCCGTTTTGTTGCGCGACGAGATTGCGCTTTTTGTCGCGCGCGTCTTTTCCTCGGCCGCCGGACCCTCTGTCCCGTCGGTCGTCATTTTTATTACGTAGTTTTTTGTTTTTTTTATGAATTTTTTGAAATTTTTTTTTATATCAAGACGAGAGCGCGCCAACAAACGTACAACGCGCACACACCTGCACCCAGGGGATTTATTACGGTACAGTTCGGCACCGTATTTGTGTACATTCATAGTTTTGTGATCGACAAAACGTTTTGTGTAAATTATACGGTACGGTTGTCCACGGGTTCATTACTTCGGTACGCGTACACAATGATCAGTGCTGCACGGAATTTTAAAAAAAAAAAAAAAGCTCGCGAGCCGCTCAGAGCAGTGGCGGCCAACTTCAATGGACTTGAGATCGACTTCCGAGTTTTTTGTTTTTGGATTGTCGCGAGGAAAACGAAATGATCGTCTCACGTGATTAATGATCTGAAAATACTAGTCTCGAAGTTACCATAATGAATTCAATACAATTTTATTTACATTTTACGTACTTGATGTTTAATTGTTAATGATTTAATGAGATGTGTTTGTACTTGCATTTGGTCCGATCGTTTAACGAAATCCTTACTAAAACTTTATAAAAACTACTTTCTAAAAATGAAAGAAAAGACGAACGTGAGTCGCGATCGACCTGTTGGCCACCCCTGACTTTAAGGACACAGATTTTAGAGATTTATTATTTTTATGACTCTGATAAATCATTGTATTTAAAAGACGTTTGTAGGTTTGTTATATAACTAATATTGTTAAAATATTATATATTTCCAAGATTGTATTATATTTCAAACTTTTGAAAAATACAAAATTTGTTCCTGTCCAAAACGAATATGTCGACAATGTCACCGTTTTTTGTTGAAAAAGTCTGATTTGGTTTTTATCACGGTTAAGATAATCACTGAGGAAATCGAAAAACGTGTAAATTAAAGTACTAGATTTGCTACCGGAACGTAACTCATGTCGAGATCATCCAAACCACTCCATTTCTTCTACACGATTCGCTTCACCGAGAATGAAAATGTACAATTGACCTGATAGAACATGACCTAATGCTTTGAATAATTTTTGATGAATACAATGTAAAACGAACGGGTTGGTATTTTGAACAAAAAGTGTTTTAATACGATATCGCACGATAAGAAATTCCATTAATGAAAATTTTATGTAACTGGCCAGTGCGATCGTAATGATGAATCCGAAATTCGTTATACTTTAAAACCATATTACGCGCGAAGATATAATACAAAATTGAAAACACATATCTAGATATTTATATTAAAATTTATCTATAGTGGATTTCATTGTTCATATTTTTAGAAATAAGTAAAAAATAAACCCACCATAAAAAATCATTATGAGAATCGTTTGTAGATACTAAAAACACAAATGGAGTTTGGAAAAATTCGTGAAAAGCGTTCGAAAAAAATATTCAAATTTATCGAATACCAAGTCCTAGTAATAATATTTGAACATCAGTGAAAAATGTATTGTTACAGTTTTATTACGAAACCCTGTCGTTTAGTTTTATAACTAACACGCGACGCGAAATGTTATAAATGCTCGCACGCTCATTGTTCGATACTCGTTCTGAAAAAACGCACATTTCATTATCTATTCTATTGTGTTACAAGCACTTGAATCCAGGCTTATGCGAGTTCGAGATCCGTTTTTTTAACAATACTCTTAGTTTTTTATATAAGCGTGCGAGTTTGCATGGCGTAGTGATACATAAAATGTCGACGAGTGGGCTCCGTCATTAGCACTATTTGTCTTTACCCTTTGTATTATATTAAACATTTATACGATATGTATCTAGAAAAGGAAAGAGACGATTTCAACGGAATTGTGGTATTATTAAAGTTGTTGTCTACATTATAATATGGTTTTGCATTATTTGAGTACGGTACAATGAGTTGAACAAAAAAGGCAAAAATTGCCTTGAATATTTCATTTTGCTCGCGATTAAAAAATAAAAAATCACATATCTATTCCAAACATTATACTTGTTACCGTTTTCCTTTATGGATAGTAAATTTAATGTTACATGTATCACAAAATAAAATAAAATAATTTTTTATTTTGTATAATATGAATACGTTATAATTCATTATTCGCAACTATATTACACAAAGATTAGTAAAGGCAAATTAATTTGAGTAGTGTATCGCCAAAATTGTAGGTAGTTAAACATATTTTTATAGTTAAATCATCGTAAAACTAAATCTACGCGATAACGAAAACATAAATGGTTTTCTTCTCTTTATAGGTACTGTTATGAATAAATTTAAATTGAATTAAAATTAGTTTTGTTATAAGCACTTCAAAACGTTTGAAAACAAATTTTTATTCAAGGAACGTTTAAAAACTAAACATCTGTATCGCAGTATCGCGAAAACGTTTGGGGTTATATATATATATTATAACTATTGATGTTACGAATCCAGATTTTTGAGATCGAACCCAAGACAGTATTTGGAGGTTCAAAGGGCGAATCTTTTTAATAGTTATAATAAACTGAATTTATTAACTTAAATGATTAAGTTGGAAACACTATTTATACGCTACATGTTAACCCGCATTTAGATACAATTTTGTCTTTCACAATATAATCTAGTATTTAAATCTAGTGGTTGAAAATATATGATTCGGTCTTACGTGACACGTTATGTTCTTATTCGTCGTGTCTGTTTTTTGTGCATCACATTTCGTTATGTTTCCGTGTTCGGTCATAAACGTGTCACGCAGATCGACAAGATTTGGCGGCTAAAGCTGTACTAACTCCGGACCTTCTATTAGCACGTGGTGCTATTCAAGACCCGGGGCAGAGGACGTCTCGACCAGACGAAGTCCCTGACCGAAACGTCAATCGATCTAGCGCCGATCAAGACCGAGGTCTCCGAGATCTCGTACCGCATTTACACGTCGATGCGCACCCACGGGCAAGGTTTGCCAGAGGGCTTAACTATCCGCACGAAACCAGCCTAAGCCTAACCCACCTAGGCTCGATCCGTGTCGCTACGGCCATGGGGTGGTCCTCGTGACGGGGCTTTAGCGACATCCGTACTCCTATTCTTGCTCGCGTCAATAGTAGGACATGCCTCAGCGAACGACCTTCGCCTCAGCCGCTCTACCGTCTTAAGATAGAATTTATCGACACCAGACATCAGTTGTTCGGACTCTTAAACTCCCGTGGCGTCTCCGGGAGAGTGAAATCCGAGTCTAAACTCTGACGCCCTGGCGCCCTACCCGAGACCCGTAGTTCTCTCACCCACCCAAGCCAGCACCTCCCCAAGGGTTTCGACCGGACGGAATGGACACCTCATCCGCCCGGCCGTGCACAGCCTCAGAGAGATTCGGCCCCTCTTCTAGTCCACCTCCCCCCAACCAGGAGATGGATTGTCCCGCAGAAGAGACCCACGGTGGGCGACCACTTATTCGAACTTATCCGTGGTCAACCCCGCGACAAGGTCTTTCCGTTATCTGCCCGCGCATGGCCCCGACCTACCCAGCCGAACGTTCACGTTCATAATCCAGATCCAGCCGAAGCCGCAGTTAAGTACCGTCCGCCGGGGATTCTTCGGCGAAACGTGTCGCGCGGTGCTCAAGCAAAGCGACCAATCCGTTCGTTTGGGCGAAGTCCACGCGGGACGCGGTGTTCGGCTTCAAGCCGCGTGAACGCGTCCGAATCGACTCGCACCGGTTCGAACCGTGTACGCGCCGCCGTGATGTTCGTGACAACGTTACGCGTTGGCGCGTCCGTGACGGGGTTGACGCGCTCGCAAGCGCTCGTGCACGGCAATAACGTGTCAGCGCGACGTTTCCGAGGCGATTCACACGTCCAGGCCGGGCCAGACGAGTGCGACGCGTCTAATAATACAAATATTTTAATAGCGCGCGTGTTGCGCCGGGTGGAAATCGGCTCGGCACCCGCCGCCGACCCGGCGCAGTCAAAACTACTAATCCCGTGGGTTATTTATGTTGCGTCTCGGGCCGTGCCGTAGTCGGCGGGGCGACGGGGCGGGCGGAGAGCGACAGACAGAAAATAGCCGCGTAAATAACGTTCAACACGCGCGTCGAGTCCCTTCGGGCTTTCGTTGTGTGACGCGCGCGCGACCGACTCGCGTACGCAAGACGTCTTGGACGGCGTCCGGTTCCGGTACCGACCGGTTCTTTGAATTTCATGGAGATTAGGATTAAATAACGATAGTCTTATCGATCATACCGCGGCGTAATCATTAGAGGTTTGGCCGTCTTCGGCTTACAAGCAACAGTGTCGATTATTGCCCAGCCAGACTGACCGTTAAGGTTTTATACGTTTTCATACTTTTTGAGAAATTCACAGGACTTTTACACAATCGCCGGTGAGAATATTTCTCTAACATTCTTCTTATCGTCCGTCAATGTTGATAATTTGATTTTGAATTTTTCAGATTCTGAGAATATCGAGGAATGTATAAGTTGTACAATAATGTGTTATCTTAATTTTATATTTTGCTTATGTCTATATCAAAAATTTTATTTAAAAGATTGCTCCAACCATTTAGGGATAATGAGGTTTTTTTGATGAAAAATTTATTCTAGATTTTATTATTATTACAATTTATGACAATATAATAATACAAAAGGTAAGGTATAGAGAGCTTATTTTCAATTTAAATTCGTGTGAAAATTCTGGATGTAGGTTCGAGAATTGTTTAAGAAAAAATTCGTAAAATAAACAATAAATTATAGGCGAAAAAAATGAAATAAAAATAAAGCGTAATAAACTGAATGTTTATTCTTACCTTGTTGTTCGTATTTGATTTTTTGTATAGTGCCTGTTAATATAATTGACCATGCAAAAAAAGATTGAGAAAATGAGTTGGGTCGGTGCCTTCACTTCAAAGTTGAAATCACCGACAAAATAAACAAGCCAATACGTAGATACACAAAACTTACGGAAAACCGATTTCGTAGCTGGAGTGTGCGCACACTCTAGTGTGCACACACACGGTGTGGAGTGAGCATACACACTGACGAGGGTACGTGATCATCGAAAGTCCTATGGGGTTTATATTCGTATTTTTTGTTACAGTATTCTGCTATATCAGACTGTTTTGGGGGTCCGATTACCGAGTGGCCAAACCGTTATTAAATTCCCTACACCTTGCCTTTGTAGTAAGGGTGATACGCAGCGTTATGACTATTCGTCTTTGGTTCGTTCTCACGCATAATTTCTTCTGTTCAATTTGAATGCAATGTGTTATGTCTAAGATGACCAATATCTCTCGTTTGCGCTGGTCGCTTATTATTTCGTTTTTGTTCGAATATTCCGCGGAGAAGTTATTCGATATTCGTGTTGTGACTTACATGTTTCATTTACTCGCCAGTTTAGTCGGCGTCCAGAAACGAGCAAACGTCAGTATATCTTTATTTACACAGCAATGTACGAAATACGCTCCTATGATATTATACATGAATACACACCGATGTCCAAAATGTTTTTCGCTAATAACGATACGTGCGCATATCATTAGAACGTCCACGAAACAAAATCAGAGAATTTTAAAACAGTGTAAAGACCTCGAGTTGATGAACCGACGGATAGAAATTAATGTTCACTTGACATCTAGGTGATTTGAAACTCGAGAACCGTCAGGAATCGAAAATTTTAATTTACAATCCTATACGGTTCTGTGGAATATGATGTGTAGGTTCCGACATCGTTTCAGGGTTCTCGAAATACCCGCGGGAACCTGTCCCTGATACGGAGACGGGGACCGACGTGCACACACACACACATATATATATATATCGACGCGTGCACGTCGTTCGTCTTCGGCGTGTCTCTTTTCGTTTTAATTGCTTTTCTCGCGGCGACAGTTACAACAACAACAAGAAGAAGAAGAAGAACCAAAAACAAAAAAATAAATATAACGAGTTTTGAAGGCATACGCGACGCGTACACAAATATGACAACGTACGACTGCGGATGAACGCTCGGTTCCTGTCGGACCGGTTAGCGTGTACGCGAGCAGATTAACGTCTTACCGTCTCGGCGAGACGTGGCCGCGATGGGGTGTGTGGACGAGGACGGTGTACCGAACAGTAAGCGCCGACGACGACAACAGATAAGATCAACCGTTTGTCTTTCGTAACGATGTCGCGGGCTTGACGCTCGGCGGAAACGAGACTTACACGGCGATTGTTGGGGGGGGGGAGGGAACAGTGGCGGCGCTAGAGGGGGGCAAAGCCCTATCCAAATTTGGTTTTGCCCCACCTTTGCCCAACCTGTTGAAGAACAAACGAAAATTTAAATTTCATGTATTTGTTGTGCATTCGTTTAGATAACACACCACCGTTTGATTTGATTTCGAAATTGATTATATTTTATCAGGAAACGCTAATAATACAGTATTTTCCGTGTATTTCACTAAATTCCATGATCTTGCCCCCACCCCTAGAAAAAATGTCTGATGTCGCCAACACTGGTCCTGTTCGACAACCGATTGGCTTTCGATCTCGACGAAAACGGTCGTTTCTTTCTACGCGCACGGTCTCTTACGGTTTCACACTGGTCGCGTGAATCCGGGAGGGAAAAAGCGCGTCGGTCGGTCGGCCGTCACCGGCGCACGTGATTGTTAATTAACGTTTCTGACGGGGGCGCGTTCGCAGCGCTCGGCTCAATTTGTCACCGCGAACGGCGTGTTAACGAAATTTAAAACGGTCGGGGACGCGTCCGCGACCATGACGTTAATGGGATTCTCGTCACCGTGTCCGTGTTGCACAGTCGCACGGCCGTGTGCCACCGTTATCGTGATTGCTCGTTACTATCATTATTCGACGCCGAGCCAGACGGATCCGACGCCGCGCGCTTAATTAACACTTCGGCTCTACGTTACCGTCGACATGGTCGGACACGAAAACCGACCGCCCGCCCGCCCGAGTGACGACGACCATATGATTTATTTTTCTTACGAATCATTCCGATCGTATCGGCGTATGTTAACACATGAAACGTCCGAGTTGTCGTTCGTTGTTTATATAAACGTTTATCCGGGTTTTTATATTTTCGCTGTACTGGATCGTTGCGTTCGCGGTTCGTTCGTGAGAACCCGCACAGTAAACCAATACGTCTAGTCCATCGAATTCCCTAAAACTCTCTTTTTTTTTTTCAGTTCGATTTCGTGTCCAAATAAATAGTTTTCCCGGGACATCTCTTCGTAAACGATTTTCTTCACGTCATTTTTCGTAATACGTTTTTTACGTTTGGTTTTATTTTTGTTGAACACGATGTACACACGTACACGCACATATATGTTTATTAAACAGTGAAAAATATGTACACGTGTAAGACTGACTTCATGCGTCAAAAACAATTAATCACCTAATATTAATTCGCTGTTCTTCTGGTTTGACTTTTACACGTACTAGAGATACACACATTTGTCAACCAAAATATTTTCCTAGTTTACAAGAGTGACTTGAATCTTGTCCTAACGCCAAATATTTCAACTTAAACGTAAATCAGAAAAAAAAAAACAAGTTACACGATTAGTTTATGTTAATCACACCGCTACAGTATCAAATGATGTTGTAAATCATAACGCGAGCCACATCAAAGACCTTCTTTGTCATATCGAAATCATAATATTCATTTAACATTAATTAATTTGTTGCACCGTCATTAGCTTAACGATTTTGTATACTTCAAGAAGCCCGCGGAAGAGAAACGTGTTTGCTAATATGAAGTTTCGCGATACACAATTCAACTAAAAATACGTATTTTAAATATTTAAAAAAAAAAAAAACATGACACTATGGTTGTTCCAAAAATAACAACAATTAATTTGAACACGACTATAATATCCTTGTGTAAATGTCCTACAAAATGATCGTAATCCTAACGCAGAATGCGTCCAAAACAAAATTGTTTTTTTTTTTCAATAATGATATTTTTACGTTTCATTAGTCAATTCCGGTTGAACAAACTTTCTGGCAAAGTTATTACGAACTGTTGTATTTTCGTCAAGAGAAATCCTCGATCGTTAACAATTTATTTAAATATTGATAAAATGTACTATGATATGGGCTGTAAGCATACATTTTCCTAGAAAATGGATATTTCATATCTATTTTTAATCGTTTGATATATTACAAGTCAAATTATCAAGATCAGTTTAAATTGAAATACGTCTAAATTTTAACGAATATTTTGTAATTACTTATAATTTTCTGTTTCGAATAAGATATTATTAATATTATTTGTTTCGTCGTTAATAACGTAATATTAATTTTATGAATACAGTGGAACCTCGATAAGTCGAAATTCAAGGGAAATGCAATTTTTTCGAGTTATCAAGATTTTTAAAAAAAATTCGACTTAAAGAGTTTTTAAAATATATGTACGTATGTATTAATGTTTTAATTACATATTATATAGTATATAAATTATATAATCACAGTGTGTGTTGTTATTATTATTATTTTAAAATTATTACTAAAAAATTAGGATGAAAAATGTGATTAAATAATTTAAATAAATATAAAAAAAATATCATTAAAAAAATATAATAAAAATATATACAGTATGGTAACTTTATAATAGATAATTTATTATCTTACTTCGACTTAAAGTTTGAGAGCACATGCTATTATCGATAGTATTTTCTATTACATTTAGCATTATTCGCTCTGTAGTCAACGGGAAAAGATTTGACACCAACAAAACACCTAGGTTTTTTCGATTTTTCGATTATTAAAGGTTTCAATTTATCTATGCCAGTCATGTTAACAGCCAATAATAGTGTAAGTCGTTCTTTGCTATGCTTACCACCACTACATTTATCATTTTTGAATGCTAAACTTTTATCTTGCATACATTTATAGAAAAGTACAGTTCCGTCTGCATTGAATATATCACATGGTATATATTTTCCAGTAGCTCACTCAAATTTATTTTCCATTCATTTACGACATCATCACTGACAGCTGCACTTTCACCACAGACTTTTTCACTTTTCATAGCTTCAAGGACCTTTTGTTTTTCTCCAATAGTAAGTGTTTTTAAATTACGAGGCATTTTTACATTCACTACACCGTACACGTTTAACTGATCGATCGCAACTGACAATACGGATAAACCGAACGAAAAATACGATCTATTCAGAGCACAGAATGTTCGAGTTATCTATAGTTTTTCTTTCGAGTAATCGAGGTTTTCGCAAGGGAATGGCATTTTTTTCGACTTATCAAGGTTTTCGACTTATCGAGGTTCCACTGTATATCCAACGTGAACGATAGTTTATTTGTTGGTTACCTTTATATTTCTCAACTATAATAACGGCTTAACGATATATACATATAAGGCCGTTTAAGTGTTGCGTTTAAGATATACTATGTAACGAATCGTTTTTAACACAATGTAATTTGAACTAAGTTATACCTATACCGTGGTTCACGTTGATTTCTAAAGATTTTTAAGTACACGTTTAAATTGTAATTGGTTGCATTTAAAATAGATATGGCGATACGTCCCAAAACGATTTTCGAAATAACTACACGACTTTGCAATTCGATAATATCGTAAAAAAAAAAAAAAAAAAAAAAAATACCAAAACGTCCGTAAGTCATTCGCGCAACAAGGTAGTATGTTTCGGTCGTTTTTTTTTTAAACGGCCGATTAATCAATTCGAACGGGTCTCCGGCCATATAGTATGTATAAATGCGCGTGTAAATATATACGCGCTTGTTACATAGTGTGAATAATAGACACGTCTTGACGGTTTATTTTTATAGCATGCCGCCGCCGCCGCCGATGTCGTTTTATTGTCTTTGCGATCGTCACCAATTTAATTTATGCAATGGTATAATCACATCGCATGTGTGCGTATACACACACACACACACACACAAGCACATACGTCTGAAATCCTTAGGATCGGACCGAAACGGGTCGGCTGCCCCGTTCCGACCGAGAGACTAATGTGCCACTCATTTGTCAGCATCAACTTACACGCACGCACATGCCGTCTGTGGAACTGCAGTACGCGCAGAGAGCTCCTGCAGCCCGCTCGCCAACTCCGAGGAGAATCTGTGCCAACGATTTTTTAGATCGCACTCGTACCGGGTTTATATAAGACACAACGAAAATCGACTTTTTATTTTCTATAGTGCAGTACAGTATTTACGTTATTTTGCGTGTTCAGTGAGATTTCGACGAGAATAATTTTCGAGAGCACATACTTGCGCCGAAACTTCAATCGGAAACAACGATATATGTAACGATATATATAACGTATATATGTATACTCATATACAATAGGTTAATTATACTAATACAATACAATGCGATTATTCGAACGACAAATGAAGGATTCACATTGGCGATAGACACTTTAGAGGTTCATGTAACTTGAGGTGGACAGCGGGACACAAGAACGGTACACAAGAGCTGGATGCTCGTTAGAATATTTTAATTTCCAAGAGGCTTCAAAGTTGCGCCTTAACATAATATATAAGTATTATCAAGTAATGAAACTCCAATTTGAATGATATAGTAATTGTTTTTTATACGGTTGAGATGAAATGGCGGTATATTATTTAAGCATAATTGTTAGCAATTGGTATTTACTCGTATTTATGATATTTGTGTCAATTAAACTCGCTTTACACTTGGACTATATCATTTGGTTAATTATTACATATTATCATACAAATTGTAGTTGTATTATTTTTTTGAAATTGTATGCAGTGATAAATCATTGTATTCAAAAAACGATTAGGTTATTATAATTAATGAATATGATGTAGTATTTAGTAACAAAATAAATAGTTTTAACATGTACTCGTATATGTGTTTGGGCTGGATACAACCATTTCTTTTTTCGTGATCGATTCCGTGTGACCGATTTTGCGTTATGCCACACACACGCCCACACTCAAACCCACTTCATTGATACCACCGCTGCCGTATTACAATCACTGCCACCACCCACTATCAGTTCATTACTGATCGGAATGCAACGCGAAGTATTTTGCATTTACTATTTTGTTTACTATTCATGCCATTAATAGCTAAACACCTCCAAAAACATTGAAAAACATATGATTTTCAGTGCAGCGGAGAAATTTCCGTTGGTTTATTGACGGTTTTTACTAAAAATGATCGTCGGATATAAAGTAAAAAATTAGTTTAAGTAGAATTTTAATATAATATATTGAATAACAGATTTTTCTGTAAAGGTAATTTTAAATGTCTAATGATTTTTTTTTTTTTGATCATGTCAATTTTTATGAATTTATAAATTTATATAGGAAGATATATCATTAATCTTGTATTCAATTTCTAACCAACAAATAAAAAATTATCCCTGTCATGATTATTTTTTTAAAAACATCTAATTTTTCGCAAAAAATGTAAAATTTATACAAAATTGAAACTTGAACCGATTAGAAAAAACAAATTGTGAATTAATAATTTAAACATTTTTTTTTTTTTTAAATATTTTTAAACAACATATGATATAACATTGTAATAAATATTCAGAATTGTGGTTCTAAAATTAAAAAATGAGTCAATTAAAAAAATTAAGTCATAATTTTACACGAAAATTCTCAAATTATTAATCTAAATTTTACTTTAAACATAAAAAATGTGCTTAACCATTGATTTTCAAAAATGTTTATAGTTTTTAAAATATATGGTTAACTTTGTATTATATTTTCAGGAATCTGGTCTAAAATTTGAAACTTTATCGATTTTTGATTGTAGTTTTTCTGTGCGCTTTAGAAAAATATTAAGAAAATTGAAAAACGTGTCAAATATAGAACCAATTAGATACGTTTAATTATGACACTCCCTTTCAGATAGCTATATGAAAGAAATGTCAAACCTTAAAACTGAAGTATTTGCATTATACAAAGAATGTTCACAGACAAAATAAAAGAAAGTGCATAATTCTAAAACACATATTATTCGCTTTGTCTAAAATCTAAAAATGACTAATTTTTAATTAATGTTTAATAAATGGTAATACACCCCTTATCCGTCCTTATCATTTAAATTTAAACAAAAATAATAATATTTTAATACATTTTATGTATACGGGTTATCAAAATAAATCTTTGATATTTTTTGAAAATTTTTAATATATTTTAGTTCCGAAGAATACAATATTTTAAAATCATTAATGTTATATTTAGAAATAAATAATAATAATATATTTTTAAAGATTAATAATTGTGATATACGTAATTCTTTTGTGGAGTTCGAAATAAAAAAGAAGACAGAAAAAAGGGACCTATTAAAAATATTATTTCTACAGCTGTTTATGATAAAGTTAAAACGATTTTGACACATTAAGAATGTGAATGTATATTGCATCTGTCACTGTATGAAATGACTTTGAAAATAACTAAGTGTTAATTGGTGATTGTTCTTTGTTTCTACAATGAGATATTTCTCTTTCATTATTTTGATCTATTTAAAAATTTAATTTCAGTTGCCAAAGAAAATTCGGGTGCAAAAGCTAAGAAATAAAATAATAAATAATTTTTTTTTATTATTATAAATAATTAGACGAACACTGTTTAACTTAGTAAAATTTGTTCTGATACAATTTTATGTTGCGTAAAACATCCGCACGTGTTGAAAGATCGCCGACGATTCGATTAGGCGATTAAAAAACGTTAAAAAACTATTGACTTAAGTCACTTCAAACGTGCAGCAGCTATACCGCTCGGAGCGTTCTAAAATAGCTCGTATTATTATTTATTTCTTTAGATGTGCGCACGTCATTTTGTGCACATTTTAATGCACCATGTACGTACGAAATTGTTTTTCGCAACGGAAACATTCGTGTTTTATTATTTTAACTGTCCCTAATAGTTACAATGTAATTTTTTATAGTTGAACGGCACATTAAAAAGTTTTGCGACTTTGTGTTATAAAAAGAAAACACTAAAATGCCACCGTTTACGATATAATGGCTAACACGGTTATTTGTGTGAATAATCAGTGTAAAGAAAAAAAAAATCGTTTTTACAACCGCTAAATCCGGGCATATCGTAAATCATATTTTGTTGAGGAAATATCATTCCACGGTGGTGTAATCCTTTGATGAAGGTTTAAAGAAATCTTTAAGAATGCTTCCACATGGGAACTATTGTACGCCCACCACCGTTTGATCACTTCTGCGTATTCGATCGATCATTCACTTGGACTATATTTACACACTTCAATAGGTTTACATTGATTAAAAATAATTTTGCAGTAAAATATTTTCAGAAGCAAAATTTGTCCGGTATACATGACATAAACAATAAAACGTAATAATAATCAAAAAATAGAAAACACGTATCAAGCATCGAGAAATACGTAAAGATAATTCTATGAGGAAACCGTAATTAAGTTAAACATTAATCATTAGATGATGATAATTGTAAATCCGAAGTTGTTCGGGTTTCTGAAAAACAAACATTTCTTTTTTTTTACTGATTAAATTGACACAGAAAGAAGGTTATCATTGGTATATATATAGACATATATATAGATGTATGTTAAATTGAAATATATCATTTGTATTCTGGAAAAAACTGTATTTATTTTGTATAATTATTGCTTTAAAACAATTATATTCACATAAATATATCCTCGGCATTAATATTTGAAAATAATAAAAATTTACAAATTTATGAACAGATAATACGTAATTTTATTTTTATGTTATAAATATTGAATTGGAAAATGTTTTCCTACATAAAATGGACACTTTAGAGTACAAAATATGTTCAGAAAATAATCATTAGAAGTATGAAAAATAATAATTTACTGTAACGTGAACAATGTTAAATTATATTTGAAAATTGAAATACAGTACAATAACAATTTATATTTCGTTTAAACATTTGAGTTACAAAAAGAAAGAAAATATTACTTTCAAAACACTTTGAAGTATATTAGTTACATTTTTTTCGTTTTCATAAAACTAATTTGATATTTATTAAAGAAGAAATAAACATTGAATTAATATGTTTACATAAGAAAGAATATAATTTAATTTTGGAAATTGTTTTTCCACCTTTGTCGTGATAAAATATAATTTGTTGTTCCGTATTCTGGAGAACTCAACAACATTTGACAATAAACAAGTAATATATATATATTTTTTTTCGTTAATCAATTAACTATACTACAGTAACTATATCAACAACAAATTATAATGAACTGATTGAGGATTTAAATAATAAAATAAATTTTTGTCAGTTCTTCAATATCTACATATAATTCAAATACATTTAAATATATTATATTTATAGAACTGTTTGAATTTAAAGAAAAATATATATATTTAAAAATCATTTAGATTTATGTTATAAGTATATTATTACAACAAGTATAAAAAATTCGGACTCACTTTTCTTCCTTAGTTGCTAATAAATATTTTTAAACTCTAAATACTAGTTATTACACATTAATGTATTTTATTCGTGTTTTTTTTTTAAACTTTATGTAAATGTATTGTTTTTAGTATTCATTATTTATCGAATAACATAAATTCAGTATTACGATTAAATTGCATTAGAATTATAACAATTTTTCCTACTTTGTATTTACTTTGTATTTGTATCTACTTTCTAGATTATATCGAAAATACGTGGTTAGGTAAATTAGATAGATTAGAAAGAAAAAAACAAAGGACAGTTGAAAGTAATATTTGAAACGGATTTTTACGAGTAAATAAGGATGTAACAACTACAGATAATTCTGTTGAAAACTGACACAATTGTTTCACTTCAATTTTAAGTGAAAAATCCAACTTTATGGCGTTTCATATAGTTCAAATTAATTCAAAATAGATCAGTCTATTTCCGGGAACGAAAAAACAAAAATTAATCACGGTGCGGCAGCGAAAATACGAAACTGAAGTAATGAGGTTCTGTCAACAGAAAATGATGCGTGTAAAGACGCAAAAAATAATCCCTTCGTGGCGTACGTTAATGAGAATTATTGGCATATAAATCGTAAGCATATCGACGGACGACGATTGTCTTAATCGCAAAAAGAAGTGAATGAATTTCCTGAGGTGGTTTGTATTTCAAAACCGGGGACGACGAGGACAAGGTCGATTTCTTTGTGCCGTTTCGGCCAGCCGAAAGTTTAGTCGTTAATTTAATATTTGTGTTGGCGGAAACGGCGTTTTGCGTGGGCGTGTAATGTTCGGGTATATTCACAGTTCGTAGTTGTACGCGACGAAGACAGCGAAATATTTTTGGTCTGTCCCTGAATATTAGACTATCAAATACGTTTGCGTATTGACGTTTCGTCCCGTATTTCGATATTGATTGCCTAACCGATATCTGCAATAAGACGTTTTCGTTTTACGCCCGTCGGTCGCAAATGTGTAAACAGCGTAAAATAGACAAATAGCAAATAATTTCTCTCTTCGCGCTATCACGGATACGGGCCCGTGTACAAATATCATGCGCATGCGACTTTCGCCGTTGTTGTTCACAGCACGTCACCGATTAACCGATATTGGGTTTGATTTTTGTATAATCGTTTTTTTTTCCGTCAGATAACTACAATGTTTTATTGACTCATACTTTTTTTCTGACTATTAATCATATATTAGCATGAATTATTGTTGTTTTCATATTAATATTTATATTATATTATAATTATATTGTATATTACTATATTACATACTATTTAAGCAACATGGATAAACGAAAGCGTTTGGACGAAGACGGTTCAGCAGCAAAAAAACAACGGTTAATACCACTATTACTACTACCAGAAGTGTATTTATTTATTTTTTTTTTTTTTTTTAGGGGGGGCTGAGGTATTAAGTCATTAATTATTTTCGATCCAGATTTAAATCTTAACATTGGTAAAACCTCCCCAACTGCCATGCTATTATAAAACAAAATTGTTGAAATTATTATAAATAAATATATAGTACTATAGGTAAATTTATTTTTTAAAAATGTTCTTGAAACTTCGAGAGAGGCTGGAAACCTTTTAGTTCTCCCCATAAATACACTTCTGACTACTACCACTCCCGATACGTTAACGTTTTACGCTTTGTCACGATAACGTAATTTTTTATCTTGAACAAAATCAATATTTTCTTTAACTCGTATTAGCCGATAGTTTTAATATTTATTTATTTTTTATAAGGTATAACGATATTTGTTTGTATAATAGTTTTATACGCACTTAATATACTTATGCAATATACTATATATTTAATGTATGTATAAGTCTATTATACAAAAAAATATCGCTGTAAGTTATAAAAAACAAATAAATATTTGAATATTATATATTATATAGTCTATATTATAGAGAAAATAATTTTTGCGAGGATTCGTATTTATGATACATAACAATACATATGTCTTTGTGCGTAATGGTATTGTATGTACAGTGCGTAAGGACGCCCTAGGTCACACGCGAAGTTATGACAAATGCAATAATATTTGATATATATTTTTTTATTAATTTACAATTGAAAATAAAAATGTATTAATTTTGTTGAAATTTTTTTGCACAACCCAATATAGTCGTTTGGTGACTCTGTTTTTTAAAACAATTTTGGGGGGTGAAAATTTTGATTAAAACAAATAAATCAGTCGTCGGTTTTCTACAGTTTATGAGAATGTCGATTTCTCTTAGTAAAACGGTCTAGTCGCCCATAGTATGTTGTATGAATAACAAAAGACATTGGCACTTTCATAAACAGTCGTAGAAAATCGACCACTTAAATAAAAATGTCTAACACCAAGTTGTGTATATTTTTTAAACATATTCATAAAATGGCTGTTTTTGATTTTGCGAAAAAATTTAAATTGTTTTTATTTTTAGTTGTAAACAAATCTGAAATACAATATTGCAATTGTCAAAGCTCCGCGAAACACCACTGTATACTGTAGATCCATCGGAACGAACACTATATATATATTCCTATAAATTTAATCGTAGAATGTAATATAATGGCCACAACCATTGGCGAAAAGAAAAGAACGGCAACGTTTGAAAATGGAAATAATTGTTTGCCAGAGGTAAATTATTACACAATCGCTATAGTTGTTTCATCGTCGATTAAAATTATATATTACTTTTAATTTACTTTACGGTCATAATAATTTATCGACTTTTTTTCATTTCCTCCTACATACATATATACATACCAATTCAAATAAAGAAACGTTCTAAAATCATTAATATTTTAATAAATATGATTAGTGTTATGTCTAGCAACAGTCTTTATTCACAGACGAGTAATCTTTCTATTGACTCTTTGCCGACAATTATATGTGATTATTATTGTCGCAAAAATGATACGAGCACAATTTTGATTAATTTTTTATTTAAATTGACGACGGGAAAGAAGGTTTGGTCGTCGTCTCCTCGAATATGGTGATATGGTCTATATGGGTATACTTTTTTCTGTGCACACAAATTACGTACAAACACGCGTATCATCATGAAACGAACAGTTCGTGTTGTTAACGAGTTTTTAAAATATAGTTTTTGTAAACACGTTTTTTAATTAAACTACGGGCTCGTTGGACACAGACTGGCACTCGGACTCGGATCCAGGCCGGAACATGCCAAGTAATTATACCGCATGTAATTCTGGGCGATAAATTCACCGCGGGGGAAAAGGATCGTGAAAGAAAAATCCAGAAGACGGGCGCGTTCGATGGCAAGAGGAGGAAGTAGTGGTACACGAATCGCGTCGAGCACGCGTGTCCGTCGCGCACTGACGAACTATTCGTATTGTTAACGTGTTAGTGGCATGTTGTTTTTTCGATCCGGTTAGAAACCGGCGCGAAAACTCGACGGAACACGAGAAAAACGACATTTTCGCAAAAGGCGAACGATCGGGCCGGCCGTGGTCGTTATGCCGTCAGGCAAAAACAGCATTGACGCGCGGACGACCGACGCGGCGAAACGTCGTTTCAGACCGTCCGCCCCGAGACGGACGAATCGAACGGGTCCGCGCGCGTCGGTCAACAATTCGCTGCGGGACACAACTTGGAGTCGACCTCGGCACGACTGCGCGACGACAAGTGGACCGGACACGTATTTGCGCGCGCGCGCGACATGATTTCGCCGCACGTTTATCGTAACGTACTGGGCGACCCCCGAAAACATCTGCGAACGTACAACGATTAAAACACGAACGATTGTTTGTCGGACGCATTAAACAACACAAAGGTCCCGGCCGCTCGCGGCGTACAAGTGTGTCGAGCACCACTCCGATACGGCATTGTGTTCGCTCGTCGGGGCGAACCGTATAAAAAAAAATATATACGTATACGTACCGTTTACACGCGTCGACCGATCTACCGAGAGAAAGAAACAGTGACACACACACGCGCACACACACACATTCGCGAGGGAACGAGAGAGACGGATTTTTTTGTCGTGATTTCCGTGCACGGGGATTACCGGGCCAAACAGCTTTTTCTCCTCCGCCGCCGTCGTAGTCGTACCCCGCATCGCGTTCAACGCGCAAATGATGTTTTATTGGCGTTTCTGCTTAAAAACAAACTCTTCTCGTCGTTCGTTTCCCCCCTCGGTCCCGTTCGGGCTTTTTTGTTTTTGTTTTTTGTTTCGGTCGCGAGACTCTCCTCGTCTCCGACACACACGTTATTTGCTTTTGCGCTTGGAAAACGTCCGTCCAACTGCACCCGCCGCATCCGCTTCCACTTGGCCGTGCCGTCTGGTCGCGTGCGGGCGTCGCGTGCGTCCGTCGTTCCCGTCTTGAAATCACCGTCATCGGCTCGAAACGGGGACGCCTCCTTTCGCGGTCGTGTCCCGTCCCGACCGAACGCGCACGTCGGCGGAACGCAAAACGGTCCCGGGACGGTCACGGCGATTCTCATAACGTTTTCGCGATGTCCGTTCATTTTTCGTTTTCTTTCTTTCTTCCGGTCGGGTCCCTTTGAACCATAAAACGGCTCGTACCGTCACTGAACGATCTCGCGATTTCCCTCGTTCGAAACCACTCCGTCTCGAACTACCGTACGCGTGGACATAAATAGCACGCGGTTCAACACGACTATTAACCAATAGCGCGACAATTTTTTTTTTTTTTAATGTCCGTTCCAAATGTCATCGACCCATCCAATCGGTCGTGTGAATACAGACTTTGAATCGATAAAAGCGATTTGATTGAAAAAAAGCCCAAGAACGATTCTGACATACTCAATTCGTATTATGGCATTACGAAAACATATATGCCTGTTCTCTGTGTATTTATAACGTGTATATATATATATATATGGACATGTAGTCGATGACATAGGTAATTGATTTATGATATTATTGATTTTTTAGTAATTTTATGTTTTTCGTTTTGTTTCGTTAAATATTTTTTTTTTTTTTGTCATGCGGTATTTTATTTAATTTTGTAGTAGTTTTTCAAGAATTTATATCGTAATAAATGCGTGTAAAACTATTATTTAAACTTATTTAAAAATTCATATTAAAATTCAAAGTTTGTTCGATATTAATGATTGACTATAAAAAAAATTAGTTTAAATTCAGTATGTTCCTATATATATATGTATTATTCTATTTGTTTTAGTATAAATACGTTTACAATAAATATTTTGTGTTTTTTAATAGCATGTTATTCTTTTAATTTTGCTTTGTCACTAATAATACAATTTTTATTATTTACACCCACAACGCGTAACTCGTAATTTATTACACATAGATTTATTATATATATTGTGTTTGTTTTTACAATTACATAATTTCGTTCTTTGTAAAATGTTTGAACTATATAAATGGAAGTTATAGTTGTTTTGCCCGTTAAAAATTGTCAGCGGGTTTGTTTATATAAGTAATTTATCTCTTACTATATGGTTATCATAGTTGTAAAACAAATATGTAACCTAATGCACTGTTTTTTTGTAGTTAATCCACAATTGTATGACGTTACAATCTTAGTGCAACAGAACAAAAAACACGGTAATAAATAATAGAACAGTCAAGATATAGTTCAAAAATTATTACATTTCGTCTTACTCTAAATTGGAAATGAGGTTTACTACAGAGAAAACTAATTTTATAGTATGATAACCGAGCATATATGGATAAATATTGTTGTAATTTTACGTCGTAAAACATGTAATATTTAATTATTAAAAAAAAAAAAAAAAAAACGATTATTTTTATTAGATAAAATTACCGGAAGACTAAGCTCCGTTTACTTTGAAATATAAAGTAGATAAATTTCGCAGTCTTGCGACATATTAAAATTTAAACAATTGAGATCAATTATGTTCGGTTCTATGATTGATCCACACATAATCGAATGTTTCGGATTTCCAAATGATATTTCCTAATTTCAAGACTTAGAACCTATATATATATTATCGTTGCCAAAAACATTCGATTTAACCCTTTCATGATAATATTTCAAGCTATTTTATAGACAGAAAAACACATATTGTTCTTAATATATTAATGCAATTACTAAATAATTAAATAATTATTCATTGATTACAATTATATAATTCAAAAATATTTTCAATCAGTTACTTTTATCTAAATACTCGTATTTAACAATATAAATAAATTAGAAATTCAATTCATTATACATGGACGGGCATATAAGAGGTGAAATACACTACATATCTATACTAGGTACTAACTGAAAAATGTATAGTCTATGAAATTAATCTTCATAATATAATACTTATTAATAATATCACATAATGCTGAACTGCAAGTGTTTAACGTTTAAACAAATAAATATAAACATATACTCTAAGAAATAACTAATTATCACGTTCAATAATTCTTATTGTTATCATTTTTCTTGTTTACAAAATTACTCTTGTTTATCTATATGTATATATAAAATACAGTCTAATCCAATATTCTCTGTAGTTACAATAAGATTATTAAATAAATAATTTTAAAAAAATGAACGAAATAAATTATCATGACGACGAAGTTCGTTAAATTGTCAAAAAATGTATTTTCCGTCGAGGAACGTTCTACGAATTATCATCATATACACCTAATAAATATACAGAAATAAAGAATAACACCTCAGAAATAACACGAAACCCGTACAATAAGTTTGTTAAAAACCTACGCGAGCGTAATCGATGATACGCATTGCACATCTCGAGCTTATATTATTTTCATAATATTGTTGACGAAATATATTAAAGCGCGAGTAATAAAATGATATCGTAACATTAGCAAACAAAACATCCGTTTGAGAGGATAGCAAAAAAAAAAAAGAAGAAGAAATAAAAAGAAAGACTAATAAATATTATAATAAACCGTGTGCGCCGTCGTCTAATAAAACGCAATACTGTCTCATGACCGTGAACGTCGTCATTTGTACGCGTACGCGTACTTTTTTTAATATTAAAGTGTCTTGACAGTGCTTTTCGTCGCGGAAAGGGTAAATCGATCCCTTAAGTATAGTGTAACGTCTTCGCGGGGAAAACGTTACGTAACCTAACCGGTCGTATCTGATCAGTTCGCGAAAACGTTCGAAAAGGGTGAAATCGATACGTCCAGTAATGATGTTATTATTGTTCCATTCCAATGTTCGTCCGACGTTCAGAACGGTACGTGTGCGTGGCGCGCCGAGTCCGTTCCCCGTTCATGATACGTTGTTGTTGTTGCTATTACGAGTTATTGTCGCTCGGCGTGTTGTAAGCGGCAAACAGCAGCGGACGGACGAGTACGCGGCATGAACGGCCGTATTGTTATCATTTTTCGGTAGTATTTTTCAGCAGAGAAAACAAGTATAATGAAGTAATCGGTCGGCAATACCGTACAAAGGCAGGTAAGGACGAAGTTGAGCGTGCCGCGGGCGGCACACACGCCGCACACGTACGGGACACGATGGCCGTAGCACCCCCTGCGATGAAAATTCGTGTCCCGGAAACAATTTCTTTTCACCCTGTACATGGTGAGCGACATTGTCGCCGGCGGATCTCAGCGTGCACAAGCCAAACCGCATCAGAAATTCATCGTGAGTCTTATTTTTTTCTCTCTCTCTCTCTCTCTCTCTCTCTCTCTATCCTTTCTACGGATTTCCAATCGGGTTTTGTGCGAACGCGCGCGTATTACTTCACGTCCCGTGGACTGGAAAACGGACCAACACCGCCACGTAAATATTGTCACAACGCGCGCGATTCACCCTTTCTGCGCGCCGAAACGGTCCCAACGAAAAACCGGTCTATTATTTTCCCCCGAACTAACAACACTCCCGAAATCTCCCCACGGTCACTGGCGGCGGTAGTACGAAAAACAGGATTAGCCCCCCGCCGACGAACCAACCAATCGCTACCGACCGTGTAAAACATAATATTATTTCCGTCATTGTTATTATGTATATTTTTTCTCTCCATGTTTCGCGTATCAGTTTTACTGTAAAATCCAAATAATCATCCGTACACTACGTTGTCAAACGTAAAATATATATAAATAGTACAACGAATCAAGAAAATATATAAATTAACATTTTATACATATGGCTATAACGTATAACCGCCTTTACTGTTTTACTTGAAATGAATCAATAATTATCAAATTATATATATAATGTTTTTTGTTCGTACTGACAAGTCAATACGATTCTCTTAAACCAAACTGTGTCTTATTTGAACAATTCAAATTGATTGCTTACACAATAATAACAGCGTATAATGTTTTTCATTAGAAACAACAAATAATTATGTTATATTTTAATGATTTCAATTTCAGAATATATACGTTGTACTACCTATCGTAGTAATTTTTAATCTTTGAAAAGTTTTTATTTATTATTTATGATTGATTTTAATGTATTAAATCAATGTTTAGGTATATAATTATAAGATGATAAAATCGAATTATTTTCTTAGTTATTGCAATGAAACGTGAGAAAAAAAAATATTGACTTCTTCGGCAAATTTATCGTTCAATTTGTAAAATTTAAATAAGTATAATAATTTAGTTTTATTATTAAATTGGTACTCAATGAAATTCACAAAACTAGAAAATTGTGATCTTTTTTTGCAAAAAATTAAAATAGGTCAAACATTTTTAACAATCTTATTATTTAAAGAAAAATAATTATTTCTTATATACTTGGATTTTTATTTTTGTTTAATTAATAAAACAAATGATCAATATATTTATTTTAAAGCATTTATAGAAGTTTTATTATTTAAAAAAATAGTTAACTCGCTGTTATTATGTAAATAAGTGTCTGTAATATATTTTATGACGTGAGATTTGTATATAAAGTCTGTATACTATATTTTAACTACGAGTGTATAAAATAGGATTTTTTTATGATAAATGTATAAATATTCAAACAAAACAATTATTCAATTTTAATAACCTTCGAACCATGTTAAGAATGCAATAGTACGTTCATTTCAAATTTTCCACTCAAAATATCATATGAGTATGTATCGAGAAAAATATTAATTGATAAACATGTAAAATTAATTGAATTTGTATATTTATTTATTTTTTAAGTACAAATAAGTTAATATTTAATCTTAATTCATTTGTACTTGTATGTACAAAACTTTATGTACATGTATTTAAGGATTGAAACACAAATTATTTATCGTTTATAAAAGTATATTATTATATATTTATTGGTATAACGATATAGTACCTCATACAAAATACTAATACACAACCAATTTTACCACTTTTGTGTAGTGTGTATTTTTGAAATTTCGAACCATTTTGATTTTCATAATTCTGAAATATTTCTTTTAATTGATCAAATTGATAAAATCAAAAATCCAACTTTTAGAAATAATAGTTCGCTTCTAAACTTTTACGAGTATCATTCAGTTTAAAAATAATATACATTTTAAATAATAATATGAGAAAAATTATTGAAATAACGGTCAATTTGCATTGTTTTGATGTAAATATACAACTAACTAATTAAACATATGGTATTTTCAATGTTTTCGTTTTTTAGTTAATCCAATATCGTATCCGTAGATAATATCACGGTACAACTACATATATTTAAGTTTATAGTACACTGTGATTGATTGAATTCGATCTATTTTATATGATACACGGATGTGGATACCAATAGTACAATTTCGAGACGTGTGAGGTCGAAGCGAATGCAATGGCTAGTCAGTTTATACAATTTTCCGGTAAAAACATATACACGTAAACGATATATAATTCAGGATCTCGTGAAAATCGCGTTATTTCTTATTTATAATGAAATCATTAGAGTGCTTATGTGTATTACACGTATTCCTAATGGTTAGTCGACCGGTCGGCTGAAGTCAGCGTGTCCGAAGAAAAATGGTTTTCTGAAAGAGTAATAAGGCCGAGAACGTATTTATTAGTTTACGTACAACGCGTCGTTCGAACGGGCGCACATAACGCCACACGATATGGACGAAACATCAATCGCATCCAAGAAACAAACCGTTTTCGATTGCACAGTTCGAATCGTATGGCATGAATATAAATGCCCGACGGGAAAAGCGAACGCGGTTCAGAATCCACCGAAATACATTACGGGCGAGTTATATTAATATTGTGTTGACGTGATAATCGCGGTCGAAGTGTTCACCGATAACGGCAGAGCGAACCGCCGCGAAATGGATTCGATAGCGTATTTGTTCGTTTTCGCCACGGCCAACGGCGGCGGTAACCGCGTCTGGAAATTCGGGTTGGTATACCGGAGACCGCGTTCTGGTCGTCAGCCGGGATCGTTTAAGGTTTTCGATGAATAATGAACGAACTGAATTATTCAATTGAAAACCGTCACCCTCGACGGTCACAGAAAAAGAAAAAAAAAACGAAAGGAAAAAAGAACGATATATATATATACGTGTGTGCGTGTATTAGGGAACGATTAAAAAACTAAAAACAGATTGCGTCCCATGGTAAATTGAGGTACAATCGGACGAGGGAACGAGAGACGTCTTTAATTATTCGTTCGGATTGACGGCGGCGAGAAAGGAACGTTCGCGAAAACGGTGATTTTACGGTTAGACTCTTACGGCGGCGAAGGGATAAAGAAAACCGACTACCGCGACGGTTAACAGACACGCGCGAATCGCAAGCGCCCATTGTGTGCGTTCTCGTGAAATTTTCGGAAAGAATTTTTTTTCGTCATATTAAACCGGTGCGAGATAAACGACGTTCGAGTGGATATTATCGTGCCGCGGAGCGAACGCGGGGAATCGGACGTAACCTAACCGCATGCGCCCGTCGAGTGTGTGGAGATGCGGTTTCTTTCACTCGCCAGCCCTCTTCCCCCCACGTAACCGTCACGACTCGTTGTTTTCCACCTTTCTTTCGAGCAGCTCGATTCGCGGTACACGTTTAATTGGCGTTTTTAACTCGTCCCGCGTCAGCAACGCGATGTATATTTTTGTTATCGCCCGTTTGCACGACAGCTTACATCGTCATTCGCGTTTTGTGACCGCGACCCCGCGCGCGCGAGCATTTCTCAAGTGGCCGTTTTGTTCTCGGGGCCGCTGTGCACAGAGAGAGAGAGAAAAAAAAACCTCGGCAGCTGCGACATTCCACACACACACACACCACGCCGAAAAATCCGTACGCGATTTCTCCCCGTTTTTTTTTTTTTTTTTACTAAATCGTTATGTAATTTTCTTTTTGTTGTATAATTTTACACGTCTCTCCCGTGTACCTAAAACGTATAATCCGCAAACCGCCCGTTCGGTCGATCGCTCGTCGTTTTTGTTCGCCTGCTCGTCGTTCCCGGCGCGCGATAATATTGCCGCACACGCGCCGCCAGCCCTTTTCGCGACGGTTGCACGTGCCGCGTACACATTTTAACGCGCCCGAGTCGCCGACGGTACGTCACTAACCCGACCGGCTCGCGTGCAGTCTCTCCGGACGATTTCGATTTTTAACGTGGTTTTTTTTGATATCCGAAGTCTCATACAGCACGACGTGGCTGGTGTGATTGTGCGACGGCGCCGAAGACTCCGAACACTGTTCGGGGGCGAAACGGCGTTAAATATTCGTCGTCGTCCGCAACACTACGGCGGGATCAACGCGCAGATAGCAGTAGCACCAAAAAAAAAAAAAAACGTCTCCTCTACGAAGTTAAGTTATACGTTTTACATACAAATTGTTTCGTCAATATCAAACACGATGAAGTAAATCAAATCTAAAACCTCTGGAAACATAAACGTCGTTACAACATCAATCTGTGTCGAATAAATATTCAATCGACGTTAGAGGTCTACGAAATACGAAGGTATCCAAATGATAGAACTTCATTTTAATTCAAAAACTATATAGGTAATTTTACTAAAGTTGTGTTATTGTATATAAACATATATACCAAAAATTACAATTTATGCGTTAGGTTAGCCACTGATTGCATTTGAGGTCAGGAAATGTAATTAAATTCTACTGTAGCCCGGGCTTTAAAATGTTTAATCTATTATTTCTAATAGTAGGAAAAATTAATGCACGTTGAATTATAATAATCTAATAACTCGTATCCGTGTATTGAACGAGCGAAACAATAAAACAAGATGTTCTACTCGCATATTTTGTGTCGTGCGAAGCAATTTATCGTGCACGAATAAACGTGCTACGGCACAAAACATATTTCGTATACGTTTTTTCAGATAATAAGGAATCTTAGTGAATGAGTTTTAATAATTATTTAATTTAATTTAAACAAGATAATAACAATTAAAACAGTATTTTAGCATGCATATATTATATTACATATATGATATTTGTGTAAAAAAGTAAAATATGCTCTTCGAATAACAGTATAACACTATAGTAAATAATATATTAATACAATACATTTACACGTAGAGAAATATAGAGAATAACCGTTTCCATTATATTTCATAATTTCACGAGTGATATGTTGTACGTTTTTTAAAATTAAATACGTAAAAATCTTATAACAAAATCTAACGAATAAACGTACAGTAAACGTATACGTCATGAGTCTATCAGTCGCACAAGCATAACGTGTGAGGGCCGAAGCAATTATAAATAATTTTCAGATCGATTATTAATAATAATATTTATGTATACAATAATTACATATACGACAGTACGATACACAAAAATATTTATCTGGCCACGTGCGAATAATCCAAACATGTGTTTTAGATTTAATTACTGTTCATTTATGTTTAAAAAAATTATTCGTAGATAAAAGGACGACGTACGGTTACAAAATATTTAAGTTATTTATTATTCTATATGTTTTCGAGGCCGAGAACACGTTATGTAGCTGCCTACACCGAACTTCTTATACAATTACATACAATTTCATGAAATTATTATAATTTACATACATACAAATTATGAATTTATTATCTTAAAGTAAAACACGTAATAAAATGTGTATGCAAAAAACAAGGGATTTCGATTGAAATAAAAATGTTTCAAAAGGTTCAATGATAGTATTACCTATATGCAATTGCAACTACGGAATTATAAAAAAAAGTCAGGACAACCAACTTATATTCTTATACACAAAAAAACTCTTTCCGACTGTCATTAGAAGATTGTATGTTGTTTTCATTTCAAGCACAGAATCTACATATCGTACAACGAATTAAAATGCATAAATTATATATATATATATATATTAAAGCAATAATCATGGCATTTATAAACAATTTGCAATATTTTTTCAGCAAACATCGCGGAAATTCAGAAATTCTTCAAATATTTTCTATACCCAATGGTGGAATTTTCATCGAACATGGTAAAACTGGCAACGCACTTATAACGTTCAGTTATATCATAGCTACTGCTTATTAGAAATCGTATTTTTATTATTTATGTTTTAACAATAAACCGTAAATATCCAACGCTTTGTAAGTAAAATGAGAAGTAAGTATTTTGATGTTTAACGAGAAGACTGGTAAATTTATGACAACATTTCACTTATAATTAATAACACTTTATTTTAAATGATTATAAAATATTTTCTTGAAATTCAGGTCATAGGTTTTGATCGAGATTGATATATGTGTAAAAATAATAGAAATATTCCTTATTTCAGATATCGTAATTGTCGATCTGTAATGCCACAAGACGCAACAGTTTTTAAACTGTAACATGCATATATATATATATTATATAATATATATATATTAGTAGTAGAACCTCGATTATCCGAACTAATTGGGACCGCACTTTGTTTGGATACTACAAAAATATTCTAGTTCTAGAAATTATTCCTAGTTCGGATACGCGAAAGTTCGGCTATTGGAAATCGTTAGCAACGTATTACATCCCGGTTGTTTTTAATATCCAAAACTGTTGTTTTACCTATATTATAAAGACGGACTAAAGTTATGCTGATCTCACCTTTGTCCAGTTAAGTAAGAATTTCCATTTTTTGTTCCATCGTAAGAACATTACGTTTACATTTATTGGACATTGTAGATACTCGACACTTGTAATATGTATAAAGATGTGTACATAGTAGAAAACCATACTAGATTGACAAGTAGATCATGAGGACGTCGTTTAGATAAACCCATCACGTCTCGGTTATCTATAGAATAGTCATTTTCATATATGTATGTAATGCGTTAATAATAAATTAAGATAATGATAAAATCGGTAAACCGGTCGATAATTTTGACGTTCGGATACGCTAATTACAATTCGAATAATAGAGGGTTCGTACAACAATGGTTCGGATAATCGAGATTCTACTGAATATATATCTTTATATATATATAATTCCTGAGTGTATTCTGTTAGTGTTCGTGCAACTTTATAAAGGCTTGACAGATTTAAGGCATATTTATACAACATATTTGTATAGTTGATACGATAGTTTAATGTTTTGTTCAGATCCGATATGCAACGCCATACTAAAGTTATTAACAAATTATAGTTTCGATATGGTGGTCGGACCCACCTGGTCGGAGTGGTGACATTAGTAAAACATTTGCCGGGTTGAACTCTAGGAATAAACGTGGATAGATCTCATTCAAAAAATTGATTATTCATGGCAGCGTTGGTAGGTCTCGGTCACCGGTCACCAATAAGGTTAAAGATTCCGACCAAGCCTGTCAGTGGCGCAGCCAAGGAGGGGGGGGCCCACGGGTCCAAACCCCCTCTTGAGTATTTGTTAAGTGGAAAATTGTGTAAGGTAATTTTGATTATTGTCTAATTATGTGTTACATTATATTTTTCTTTTGTTTTGTGGTTTTCAATATCAAACAAGTATATATTTTTTTTAACTGTACATTTCAATTTTAATAATACAAATTAAAAACTATCTTTATTGTATAAATTGGGTGTTCATATTATTCTAAAACCCACCCCATCCCCTTTGAAAAAATCCTGGATGCGTTACTGAAGTCTGACGTACGCTGGTATGACATTAGTTCGGCAGTATCATGTCAGAGGACGTTGGACGATGGCGACCGAAAACCGTCAACCGCAGCTTAAGATGATACCTCGACCATCGTAATCGCTCCGAATCTATATCAGCCGCAGTAACAGAAGCAGATGATGACGCTTCAACCGTTCGTTGGGCATTAAATGATTAACACGGATCATCAGCGCAACGAAACCAGGGCGGGTTTGACTTGCCCGCTTGTGTACGGCAACTGGAACGTACAAGGAATTAGTCTGGACGGACGAACAAATTAAAATGTCGTCCACAATGATGTACGAGTAGAACACGAAGTAGGTTAATTACGCTGATAAATCAGGTCGGCCGACAAAGAACAAGACGGTGGAGATGTTATGTACATAATACACGTATATGTACGTATGCATATTATGTAATTACTACAAAAATAAAAATGAAATTCGTAATTATAAAAAATTGAATTATATTTTTGATAATGATTCGTAAAACAGTTATCCTAAACGTGTCGTGCGTGATCGGTTAAAGGATATATTTGTGTTGATCAGAAATTGTTGGTTGAAAAATGTTGGTTATCATGATATTATATTTATATAAATGCATAAGAAATCGCAAGCGATCCTTAATCACATAAAACCGATCGCAAGTATATCGCGAGTAATCGCGACGAGTAAATAATTGAGACATTCACCGGTGTAAAAGTATGTCAGACATTCACAATTGTAATTATTTTTTAAATACATATTTTCGATGAACTTCTATTTAAATTAAAATTACGATAAAAATGTAATCGCTAACCGACTCACTTAATTTTTTTTTCAATGTCACCGACGACTCCTTGGGTATCGCTTGTACTTGTACTTACTTTTAAGGAGCCTCCATCGTTTATTTAAAAATACATAAATATGCAAATATAGAGCACGAATACAAATATAAAATACACTACTATTTTTCCAAATAGATTTTAACAAATTACATTTGTTAGTTCTTATAAAAAACAAACAAAAAACAAATTAAACTAATAAACAAAAAATTAAGATCAAACTAGTTGTTTTCCTTTTTTCTTCAAATTCCTAGATCTGCCAAGGCTGGAATTTCGTCCTAATCGTCCTCATCTCGGCCCAGTTTCCTGAACCTGTCTGCCTCAAGTCACGTAATGGTAGTCCTGATCTCGACACACCGACCTGAGTCTCACATGACAGGTTTGTGTAAATGTGACACTTCATTTTAATATTTTTTAGTCAATGTCATCGAAATTTCAAAATATTGGGAAAAATGGGAGAGATATCGGATTTAAAGTATCGTTAATTTAAAAAAAAATAATTTATAGACGCAACGGCTAGATCTTATCTAGGGATTAGTGCCAGTGAGTGTACAGATTTTCTCTCTATAGTCTATAGACTCGTTGTTTCTGAATAATAAAATAATTATATTTTTGAATTTTATCGATTAATTTATTCTTATTTTTTAATAATAAATAATTTACTGTTTTATTTAAACTTAAATGTTCTCAAATTAGACAGCGCCATCTAGAAAATCAAATCTCGATATACTCTTTTTGACACAAAACAACATAGATAGCGCTTTCTGATACAAAAATGCATCTACATTTTTGAAATGATATAAACATGATCGAATACTTATATTGTATTATTAACATTAATAATAACAGTAATATTTTAAAATCAATATATTCTCTAATTATTTAGTTTTTGACTTGGAGTATACATCAACATATTAACATTAAATAATCAAAGTAATTATTTGAATTGATAAAAAGTTTAATAGTTTTCATGTGTTTAACTTTTAAATATAACATTAGAAATATCTATGTAATATTGCTTTAGAAAATAGTATTTTTTATTATAAAATTGTTAAAATGAAATCAATATGTTGTTCACTGCACAAGATCAAATAGAAGAAGATGTATTTTTAGTGGATGTAAGTAACCGATGATGATGTTGGTAGTGTGTATAGAGTTTGTTCTGGCAAGTATTTGGGTGTAATGTTATAATTTTCTTGGCGGCGTTACGATATAAACTACATTGTCTTAGCTGTATAACTAGTTTTAATTATTTATAAAGCTAATCTTAGCCAGTGTTTTGATTATTTTTATTAGTTAATTTTATTTTCAGCCAAATAAATTTTCAATGATCTGCGTATATATCAGTAAGATAAGCGGATTATATTAAAATTATTTACAATTAGGATATTTCTCGTAAAATAATTTATATTGGTATAATATACACAACGAAGTAATTAGGAATGCAGTTATTTTAAAGTTACAACTATGAATGTATACATTTAAATCTGTGTTTTTTTTAATGAATTACGACGAAATAATAAGGTTTCCAAAGTACTTGAAATTGTGTAAATATTAATAATTAATTTAAGAAATATCTTAAGAATAATTTGTTTATATCATTTTATATATTTGTATAATACATTTTATTAACCATAAATAATATTTTAGTAGGTATCATGTAATATAACCAAAAATGGAGTTAATAACTTAATATTCTGTGGATAATAGATGCATTTATAAATAGATGACTACTTTAAGATTTGAGGGTTTCAAGGAACTTGAATTGATCCGAAAACAAAAGGAAAAAGTAATTTGTTAGAATGTTTACCAAAATTTGTTAAATAAAATTAAACACAAAGAGAATGATAGATCGTTTTTGTGAATTCCATTGTAAATAATAAAGAATATACTATGAAATTTGTTTGAATGAACAGAAATTTCAGTTTAATCAAAATAATAAATCGTTTTGATACAAGTTATATATGAATCGTATATCTTATTTCTACCCATAAAAATTTAATCAAACAACAAAATAAATTATTATTATTATGATTCTAATACCTCAGGAATTGCGTTTATTTTAAACTAACTATTTTATTACTAACAAAAATAAAAAATAAAAACTTCTACAAAAATCAATTAATTTTTTTCCAGTGTCATAAATATATTATATAAAATTATACAAAATCTAATAGTATTCAAAATGAAATAAAATATATATTACTGTTATTCAAATAATCCTTAATTATAAAACACTCATGAGAAGTGATATATTTATTAATAATTTGCTATAATTTTTAAAAATACTTAAATCAAAACTAACAAATAACTGTATACTTCACTGAAATAAATTATAAAACTGAATAACATGATTAAATAAATACATTTTTATACTACTATAAATAAATATCACAATAAATATAATAAAAAAAAATTAGATTTATATAACTATAATATGTATATATATATATATAATTATCAGTATAATTATTAAATTGTGAGAGTTTGGTAATATTTGTTTATAGCTTTAAATTGTATTTCTGCAAATTAATTTTGGAAAAATCTCTGAGACTTATAAACATATTACTATAATTTCTTTTAATAAATACTCTTTATTAGTAAGTATAATATTACAATTATTAAACAAATATTCATAATATTATTAAAAATAGTTAATTCTTGGTAATTTATTTAAATATACAAATTTATTTAAATATGAGTATATTAATTATATTAAATATATAATTTTTTTGATAAATATACATTAGTAATAATAAAAATAATAATAGGACTTTTAAAATTGATATAATGAATACAACTTTGGAATAAAATTAAATGTATTTAATCCGAATTCAAATTTTGCTAAACATATTTTAGAAAATAATCATAATATTACTTTTAATATAAATGATGACTTAGACATTTTAAAAATACAGAACAATATTTGAATAAATTCAGTTTTAGAAAAGTAATATGTTTTTAAAAAAGTTAAAAATAATAAATTTAATAATACCTATATAAAAAATATAAACAAATTAAAAAAATAATATTAATAACATACTATAATTGTTTATTTAAATTTGACTTTAAGTTAAACATAAAGTCTTTGATTTTATGTATTATGTATTATTATTATTTATTTTTATAAATAACGAATATTCATTTATAATTTTTTTTTTTACATTTTTTTATTTAATAAAAATTATACTTGTTAATTTCTCAAATATCTCAAATAGCATGATGTAAAATAATCAGCGAAAAGTATTTTATCTAATTCACATTTTCGTTTGAGAAGTGATAAAAAAAAAAAAAAAAAATTCAGTAATTAATAAATTTTGATTATATTTTTGCTTACAAAATGTATTTAAATAAATCATTTAAACCAAAATATGAATTTACATTAATTTAAATGAATTTACTTAAACAGAGGTTGTTGTGTTTTATAATTATTTTAAACTTGAAAGCAATTTTTTTATTTTAAATGGTTCTGTGTGACACAATAGTTTATTATAAGTAACAAATATAACGAATATGATAATATTTATGTTTTACATTTTGAGCTCTTAAATACGGATATCACACATCGAATACGGATATGTCGACAATTTTGTCGACGGGTTTTTACAGATTTGTTTTATTTTTTCTTATGCGCATGAAGAAACTCTTGGGAAATCGAAAAATATGTCGAAATAAGTACTGAAAAGATTCAATTTGTTACTAAGTAACACATTGTAAAGTTGTATAGGTCATCTGAGAACTACTTTTACACTTTCAAGTGCTTACGACCAAAATACAAGTAAAAAAAAAGACATACAATACTGAAAAACTTCTTTATTCTACTCGGAATCCAATTATTATTATTACGTTTAACATTTTGTTGTTCTAAGAGAATAGTTTCGAAAAATATATGAATTCATATTTTTTGATATGCTTCAGAATTTATTTAGTTTAGTCTTAAACTATTTTTAAACTATTCGGTATTCATAATGTTCTGAATGTTTTAATATCTATATATTTAAATGCATATTTTTAAACTTTAATATGCATGTATACCAAGTATGTTGTGGTAATACCATGAATTTATACAATAGTACAAAAACTACGTTGAAAAATTTCATATACTTTTGATTAAAAAGGATTTTAATATTTTTGTTCAAATATTTTATGATACTGTGATAACGTTTAGAATAGTATAGTAGTATGTAAATATATTTGTTGTAAATACTAATTTTTTAATCTACTAAAATATAACGAGTATATTATAATATATTATCAGGTAATTCTCAATATATTTAATAAATTGATAATTAGAATTGGAAAAAAAAGCAAATTGTTTAAATAATTTTCGACAATAATCGATTTTATCGTTGTATGTTTTCACAACAATACATGTACTCATACACATAAAATATTATATCTATATTTTATAAATTATTGGTACAGGGCGCATGTACATACTTGAGATTAATTACGTTTAATGAAATATTGGAATAATTTATTAACGAAATTATGAAATTAATAAAACATAATACTATCATCGTACGAAGCCTATGTGCGTACACTGAAATACTGAAGATGTGACGAGAATAAGTCATCTCGGAATTTCCATTTAGGCTGTCTAAACTCAGTTTCTCTTCATTCACAATTTATAATCATTAATTAAGAATGATGAAATTAATCAAAATTTATAACACTCTGAGCACACATTTCAATGTTGAAATTAATATAACTACAATTCATAAAGTCTGTTTCTTAAGATATACAGTGCAATTAATATTAATTTCTTATGCTTAAAAATAGGATGGCAAAACATGTTATTTAAGTGTCAGTTTTCATGATGTATTTATTCTCCAACAGGAAAAATGTATAATTTAATTTAGTATTTTTGAGTATTTCATTAAATATATTTTACTTATATAAAATAATATTTATTTTGCGTGATAAAATAATATGATGAAGTAAAATCACTTACTTATTATCAATTTTGATTTTGAATATTAACCTATGTAATGAATTTACCAAAACTTGTTTCAAACTCCTCAAAATTATATATTCGAATTATTGAAATTAACAAACTTATGCAAAATATATACATTTGGAGAAATAGTAATACTTAAATTTATTTAGAAAAACATAATATCCAATATTGTACATTTAGTAATATACAAAATTTTAAAAAAATTAAGTAGATATTTGAATCCTAAATAAATGCAAATGATTTATCAAAACTATATATTTCAAAGTAAATATTTACTTGTTTTCAGGTGTTTTAAAAGTTAGATATAAACAAGTCAACTCGTAATCGTTGTGATATTCAGGTGATGTGTTTGAGATGTACAATTATGAAGTTATAATCTTGACCTGTAGCTACCATAGAGCGTAAGAAATTCTATTCATAATTTCATCTGATATGCATTGAATTATTATGGAAAAATTTATTTTAAAATTGAGGTAGTATTGTAATATAAAAAGTAATTATCATTATTTACTGTTTAAAATATGTTTCAAGTCTTTATTGATGATCTTATATCTCAAAGAATTGTTGATGTATATTTAATTTTGAAATGTTCATTATTCTCATTTAACAAAATAATGTACAGACATACAAAATTATCAATGATTATTACATTTTCAGTCTTATCAGACAAGTGTCAAATTGTTTAGCATTGCATTTTTCATTTGTTTTCTAATATATACTAATGATTTCCTTTTTAAAACGTTCAAAGTTGATTTATTTAATGAAAATAGGCGGCATAGACTCATTATATGCTGATTATTATTTACGTTTAAAAATGTGCTATAATTTGTAAGTTAAATTTATATAACATATTATGCAGTTTTAGATATTATGTCTTATGTTTTGCTAACGTGTTAATTGTTCAAGATAAAGTATTACATGAATTAAAATATTTTTCGTGACACAAAGGTACGAACATTTTCACTTTAACTATCAAAGATCATAGAACCTAATTTAAAAAAATGTCTTTAGTCTAAATAGGGTTTTATTATTTTCCAAGTAACATTAATTTATATTTGTATAAGGTAGTGGTGATTGCAGTGATCGGTAGAGAGAAAAAGTATGTTACGGAAATTGGAATGGCAGGTTAGAATAGATCTAAATTGTATGAATTCCATTATCAGTGCCGGATTTAACTAATGTGCTGCTATAAATGCTGAACAAATTGCCGCTTTTTTAATATATTTTTTTTCTTTTAAACCTAATGTTATTATTAAAACATATTCAAATATTACATTTATTTTGTTTTTGTTAAAATTGTCAACTGTAATTTCTATAAAAAAAAAAAATTCAAATCGATAAATATTACAATGATATCCCACATTACGCTACATGCCGCATCCAACTATCACCACAATTTAATATACGCGATACGGGTACTGGTGGGCTGGGGATTATATGTATCGTCGGCACACGGTCATGAATTATTCTTGCTATTTTTGTCACCGTAAAAATGTTATAGTTTGTACATAAGAAAAATAGGTAGTCTTTATATTATAATTAAGTCGGACATTTGCCGCTGTAAGCACGTGCTTACTGCGTTTACTGAGAAATACAGCACTGCCCTTAATTATATACCTGCAACTGGAAATGTATTATTTTCGAAACTTTTTCTAAGAAAAACAATATCATGGTAGCATACTGGTATAACGTGTAAACGTATTATGCACAAAACTTCAAATTTGTTATTGCTTTTATTATTATTATTATTATCGTTATAATAGAAAATTAAACGTTTAAGTATTATTTATATCATCCGTTACACAATCATATAAAACTATTCTTAAAATATATATAAATACATATTTTTTTTAGATTATAATAATGATATTTAATATATAATATTAATTAAACGAGTTCTACGGTAAACACTGTTTAAGACAAATTCAATCAAAATCTTTATCTATAACTCGAAAAAATTAAAAATACATTTAATATAATTATAATTAGTTTAAATATACGTAATGAGTTATATTACTAGTATGTTATCTAAAATAACTCGTTATGTTATACAAGAGGAAACCTAGGGACAGAACATCAACATGAAAACTGATAAGTTTTAATGTAAAACATATTTTCAATATATCCATAATTGCATCATTACTTTAAGTTCAGTAAGTTTTTATCTATACTTGTACATTAATCAATATCAAACCTAATAATGAGTGTTTAGATAGTTAGTAATCAAGTTGTACAGTTCAATACTTTGTAATGTAAAATATTTAATATAAGGGTAGTTTTTCATTAAAACTAATATTAAAAAAAACCTAGAATTTACGACGCAGTATCCCGTTTATTTTATGATTTTTTATATAATGTATTATGCATACAAAATTATCGGTTAACTTTATTATAAAATAATATTTTTTTTTTAGTTGTTAATCTGCAACCATATATTTTCTTCGATTTGTAACGAACTTGTGATTTTCATTTTAACATATAATTTAAAGGTGAGATTTAATTAAATTTATTTAAATCTCCCTTTTTTAAAAAAAGTTAATAATGGTGGTCGTTTAAAAAAAGCTAAACTAAAAATCGTTTAATTTTTGTTTTAGTTATCAACACCTGGTTTTGTTTTAGACTTGTATGAGAAACGAGACTAAGTTTAAAGTTATATAATTTGTTATCACAGTTCGGTTCACTTTCCATAATTTTAGTTTGGACATTTAACTTTGAAGTAAGTAATTTTAACATAATTTTCACTGAACGTTATTCGGGTGTTTGTATAAACTAAAGTTTACCTGAGACTTTGAATTAAAAATAAAATTAACATTTTCAAAACGTTTGATTTAATTTTCGTTGCAACAAATTTATTTGTTCAACTAAGAAATTTTGTTGTTAAATTATGTTGATGCTATCAATATTATTTTAGACCACATGTTTGAATATGGAAAGAATATTAAAAAAAAATCCTTAACATATTGTTTGACACCAACAGACTATTCTATGTATAGGATTTCATATGTTTTCCGATTAGATGTTCAATTTATAAGGCTCATTTTTTTTTAAAATTATAACAAACTCTTACGTAAAATACAAACTATTTAAAATATGTCCATTTCATCTTATGTAATATTTACTATCAATCGTAGTCCATTCGAATACTTCAATTGTCACTCACTAATAAAAATAATAATAATAATGAAAACTATTAGCAACAATGTTATATATTATATATAAGCACGTACCTATGTTTATGAACACATATATTTCATAAATGCGTATGAAGTTATTTAATAAATTTTATATATGCATGCAGTACCTTATTATCAAATTCCAAATAAAAAACATAGTATATACAATTTTATGTAAATTAAGATCTAAATCTACATTGCTATATAGAAGCATATAATGTTTAATATATGTGTACATGAATCATACTAGAGGAGTAATATAGTTCAAAAGAATTATAATTAAATTTTGATTCCTTGAAATTGATCGATAAAATGTTTTCAGTATTATATTTATAATAATTTATTAGTTTGTTATGTAAAATGTATACACTTCTATTCGAGTATATTAGGAATAATTTATTTAATTTCATAAAATACATATAAAAATAAAAATTAAAAACACATATATTTTAATCCAATATAAACATGTTTTATTAAATTATTTTTTATTTTTATTTCAAAAGTCATAAATTATTTCTTTCTTTTATTGTATAAGGAATGTAATAATAAGATAGAACACTTTAATATTAATCAGTTTTATCAATAGTCGAAGTATTAAGATAAAACTGTGTTAGCCTAGTGCTAAGTCAATTTAAATTTAATAATAATTCATTTCAAAATTAATGGTGTCTTACAATCTAATATAATATTGAGTATGAAATGACGTAAAAATATTTAATGGGCTAGATCAAAGACCATTAAGTTCCAATATTTTATACTCATGGCTTTTGTTAGTGTTTATACAATTATTTTCATACGTATTGGTATTTAAGTTTGAAACAGGTGAATTCGAATAGAATTTTTATCGAAACAAGTATTTCAAGTGAAACAGGAATTCACATCTCTTCCAAAACATTGATTTTTAAAGCCAACACATTTTTATTGTGAAAAATATATTTTAAGCTACACAAAAACCTACAAATATTCTACAAATAACTCATATTTATGAATACAACTTTTTTATAGTCCTATAACTATTAAACAAATGTATTAAATTGAATAAAAAATTAAATAAAAGACAGTGACTCGTGATGCTATGGATGTTAATTTAAGTGAATCATTCAAACTGGTGTATTAAAACATTGTATTATTACTCTAAAGTTTAAAATAAAAATAAAATGAGTTTTCATCCTTAATGTTCAAAATGGTATTAAAATACAAAAATATAAGAAAGGTAAATTTTTTATAAATTGGTCTAAATTATTCAAAGTATTGTGGAAAACATAATAATAAAATATATAAAATATGTATAATGAATATTCGTAATTAGATAAAAAAAGTTTAAAAATAAACATTATTTTAATAAAACGTTATTATTAATATTATTCTACATGATAGAATTACTACAAATAACTAAAGAAAAATGCATTTTATAAAATATATAACAAAACGGAAAAAGTATTAAGACATTTCCCCAAGTAGTAAAAGTTTTAGACTGTTATTTCCGAGTCACAACTTTTGGCCAGTTTATGCTCCACTTTGTTCATACTTAAGTTTTTCATACAAAGAAAAAACAACAAAAATATTGCATCCTACAAACTCGTCACATGGTACTATACAGTAGACCATGGGGTCAATTTGTTTATTAACACAATCTCATCACGCACAATTTCACACTTGAATGATTATTATATATTTGATTTTCACAGTAGTCAAGCAAATAACATTATATTCATATTGTTATTATTTTAATTAGTATCGAGAGATCAAGTCTTCTGTTAATATGAATTATGAACAAAATTCAATGTAAAACAATTTTTTTTATGATCTGCAAATTTAAACATTAAGGTGGTGGCAGTTGGTATTTTTGTCGCACATTTAAGATCGATAAGACGAATAAAAATAAAAATATTTTCAGGAGTCAAGTTTTAATTTTGAAAACTAACTTGATTCATATGTGTTTATTATAGATTATATAGAAAATTTATTTATATTTCGTTCATTTTACAATTTTTAAGAGTACGTTTTATACATTAAATAAATAGAAATATATTTTGAAATCCACTTTCAAACAAAATAAACACAATCAAAGTCAAATAAATTTTCGAAATTACAATTGTATTACAGTAAAGGTGTGTTTACTTTTGGTCCACTTTTAGTATTCACAAATATATTGTAGTATTTAGTGACACGTGCATGTATGTATAAGCAATAGGTACGGTAAAAATTACACATCACACAATAAAGCATCACACCTACACGTATTTATTAAATTTGATTTACACAACTTCTTAAAAATAACTCGTTTTTAACCGCTATAAATAATTGACGATTTATCATGCGCTTCTATTGATTCGACAATATCCAGTTGTTGAGATCTATAATTTCAATTTCATTATTTTTCCTAATTTTAAAACCAACCCAAATAATTCAGAAAATAATAGATTCAAATATTTTCATCGAAATTTATTGTTTTCACGATTAAAATAAATATATAGCAATACAATCATTTTTTTTTTTTAATAGTGGGGGATTATGAATATTATATGATGTAAAACTCTACACACGTACTTCAGCCTAGAATTTTTTCCTGCGATGACCACGATTCGCTAGCCACAGCGAATACCCTGAAACACTAATTCTTTAAAAACTTATTACATCAGGCACTTGCCAAGCTAAAATTTCCTCCACCAAGACGAATAGAACACACTATAAAGTATGGAATATAAACTATAATAGATAAACTATGTATCAAAAATAACGCATTTTTTAATTGATAATAATAATAATTATTATTATAAATATACAATATATTTTTTTCTATTTGAATAAATTAATACATATTAGTCTATCAAGAATTATGTAAAATTATTACGATTTGAATACAATTGTAAAACTTGATTTATTTTTAAAAATTAGTTATATTTTAATCATTGTTTCGTGACAGACTTGATTTATCACCTACGTGACGTTTCATTAACCGTTGAGGTTTTCCCTTAAGTGTGAAATCTTCATTAGTAAAGTGAGATGATTCTTGTATTAATATCAAATTATTAACGCCTTATTAGGTCTTATATTGTATTTTATATCAGACAAACTTTGCTGTTAAGTATTACAAGAGTAATACGCTTTAACGCTTCAGTGTTCTATAACAGTATAATATATAATAATAATACTATAACCTATACGGATATTGATAATTAGAATTCGCCGTTTCATATGATTTAAATGTCATAAATTAATAGAACCGTATATTTTTTGGTTATTGTAACAGTAACAATAACTATTTGTTAATATTTAACCATCATCAGATGCACACATTAATTATTAAATTTTTATTAAATTAGACCGAAGCAAAAAATGACTACACGTATCGTGTACACACCATAAATATCGATTCATAATATATTGTATTTTAACGTACGATTATTATCTAAAATTATGTTTACAGTGAGTGGAAAGGCTATTCACATTAATTTTAAATTTTAAATATATTTTTTCCGGACACATGTTATTGTAACGGCGGAGAATGGAAAACGAGTGAAATGTATTCACAATTCGATTTTTCGTTCGACAATGTACTGTACGGTAATGAAACAGAATAATATTATCTTTTGGAGGTAGTTAAACGATAATTATTTTAAACGAGCGTTTCAATCCCAATTGCTAGACTTTATCAATGTATAACTGTAGAGATTTAAAAAATAAATGAAAATAATAATAATACAAAAGTTTTTATATGATATTTTTATCGTCGCATTTTTAGTGCGTTTGAGTTTCACGCGTCTTCTTTAACGGAAATATTAGAATACGTTTGCGGCATAGTATGGGGAGAAAATTGTTTTAAACTCTCACAAACACATGCATACACACACATGTGTAATATAATACGAATACTAACACGTTGACAATAAAAAGTTTATGTGTGCGCGTGTATGTTGGAAATGTTGTGGAAAAAACGGATAAAAAATAAGCAATATGAGAGGCCCAAAACTTTTAAATTCGATTACCAAGTTGTGTGTTCTACGTGACGGAGACGACGGCAGTACCGGTCCAGTTGCAAATAGCGTATTTGATATCTAGTGTACACAATATTATAGTGCCCTTTGCAACTATTTTTATTCTATAATGACATAGTAGCGTACCGTAAACATAAAATAGCACATATCGTTATAATGAAATATTATGCGTTTGATTAAAATACCCGACGACATGACGAATTTAATAACTTACATTTTTTTTCTCGTAACGAAATACTCTTCAAATATCGAACGCATTATATAGGTCAACACGTCGCATTTATATTAGACTACGTGTAGTATTAAACTATTACGTATACACAAATATCGGCCATTTTAAGAACATTAATAATAATATAAATACCTATTTTTTAAAAAAATCAGATATAATTAATCTATTATTATTATTATTTGTAAAATTAATTTAGGATATTATTTCTTGAAAAAAAATATGAAGAATATGTGAGGTTGTTAAAATAAATAAATAAAACGTGATAATAAAAAACAACTCATAAATCTTGACATATATGCTATGTTCAAATGCAAACGATGGGTGGGAAATAATTGTTTGTGCTCAAAAAAAGTAATATAGTTATTACGTTCATAGAAATATATTAAATGAAAATCATCGGATTTATAAAATTTATATATTGAAGATAATATAAGTCAGATTAAACGTTTTGACTAAAAGCCAAACTAAACAATTTTTCAAAACTAAAAATATTGAAATAAAATGTTTGTTTAATAATAGATTATTAAGGTTATAGTTATTAAACTATGTGGATTTGTATACAATTTTCATATTGTCAAGGCGTTTTTAGTAAAAAACAAGGTCTAGAAACTTGTGGCACTGACAAAAGTATGAGATTTTGGCTGGTCCAGTTGTAGTTCTATAAAATCCTAATAAAATGTTTGATATCTTTTTCAAAGAATAAGGACATAGTTTTTCGAATTATAATTTTCCAACTGATAAATTAATAATTTATTAAAATTTCGTTATCTCAATTATTTTGTATCTGTGGGACGTGTATGGTATACTAATTGGGTGAATTTCAATTTAGAAAAAACTTCTCTGTTATCTCTAAAAGACATATCAAGGAAAGTTAAGATTCTTTGAAAATTAAATTTGGATCACCTAAAGTCTCGTGATTTTGCCCAAATGAATTTAATATTTTTAATATATATATAATTTAATTAAATTCTTATATATAACTAAATAAATGTAATAAAATAATTATAATAATTAATTAAGCTATAAATTTATATAATATATATTGCAACTTTTCCTTTGTTTCCCTGAGTTAGGTATTCAACAATAGACTAATGGAAAATATTACGTATGAAATTATTAATTTCAGTATTTTAACAATTTTACAAAATTGTGGAATTTTCAGACAATTTTCAGATATTTTCAAATTTTACAATCCCTTTAATGTTATTTATTTCAATTACAGTAATTATTTAACAAATTATTCTACAATATATAGTTTTACTTTAAGAACTAGCGTTTGAAGTACTTTTGGTTGACTCCTGACGTCAATGATAGTTATAGCACTGTATTATTTAAAACAGCATTTTTCATATAGTATATTGTTTAGTTTCCGATGATAAAATATTGTATTTTTGCCCTAACGTATACCTGCGGTGGACCCATAGTTTGTGGTTGTACCAAAATTGCCTTTCTGGAGCATTGTGTCAACATTATTTAGTTCGTAAATAGTTTTGACAATACCTTTTTCAACTTTTGCTTTTAAAAAAAAAACACGTCAAACTGTAAAAATAAAGTGATTGTTATCTTTAAAATACATTTATAAAATATTTATTTCGGTAACAAATTAGGGTACAAGACATTGTGATTAGTTTATTTCATTGAGTATACCAATTTTCACTGATACTAACTTTACCAAACGCGTGACGTACTTTTTGCGATTTGACGAAGTATGCTAAATTAAACAGTATTAATGACTCGATAACAAAATGAAATTGCTGAATATTTACAATATGTGTATCTACTTGGAATATAAAACCATTCAATACCTATGAGACAAATGAAATAAATATAATGTGTAAACAAATTTCTTATTGTCATTTAACATGTGCACACGTAATAGTGAATTTACATACCGAAAAGTTAATTAAATAACAATAGACATATCTATTACTACAATTTTTAAAAATTTGAATTAGCTTGATTTTTCTAGATAAACCAATTTTTCGTCTAAAAACGATCCGTTATATAATTAACATTTTATGCACTTAAATAAAATAACATGCCTCCGTGTTACAAAAGTTATACAATAAAAAATCTACACGGTAATTTAACGGTGCACAGGTGTTACGTTTGAGCAGTACAATTCTAATTTACTGCTACTAAAGAGCGTAAACAATTATTATTTATAATTTAATTTGATATACGTATTGTGTTATGAAGAACAAATTTGTTTAAAAATTTGTTAAACGAATGGTATAGAACTGTGATGTAAAAAGCTTCACGAGATTATATCATTTAAGTGGTTTACTTTAGTTGACAGTTAACAGTTAACAGTTAGTACTGAGACAGATATATTCAAAATTATATTTAGTCTAGCTCAACTAAATAATAGAAACATGATTGTTACAATCAATGAGTTTGCTGAGCATATATATTATCAGAAATGACTACAATAGAGCCATTTATTATGTTTCGAAACTATTAGCAAAATATGTGAAAAAAAAAGTTAAAAAATGCAATTAAAAATGAATGTTAATCATATTTCTTATACATTTATCCACTTTAAGTTTGAAATTTGTAACATATTTTATGAATATTGAACCGTTTTCATCAATTTTTGTTCTGTACATAGTATGCTAATAGCTTGATGCGAATTTGTTGTGTATAAACTGATACATACAGTTATATTATTTATATAATAACAATAATAATAATAATAATAATAATAAAAATAATAATAACGATAACAATAATAATAATAACGACGACGACGATGAAATGTATACGTTACATGTACGTCGAACATGGTATTATTTATTTTCGTGGTACGAACGTTCCCGGTTAACCGGGCCCGGAGCCGCGTATCCCGGGATGACGAAATGCGCGTACACGTGAGTTTGTTAGCGTTACGACCGTACACCAGTTCGTCCGGGCCCCTAAGGCCTGAAGTCTTATCGTTGTACATGCCCGTCCAAAGCCATTGTCGAAGACGCGCGTCCAACGGGTTCGGGCCGGTGTGCACGCGGCTCCGATATAAATAATAAACGTTTAGAGGGCCCGAGAGGACGATCGGGCAATGACTATGCAGAGCGCGGCGACGACCGAAAGAACGTCTGTAAGATGCTTCCGAGCGCCGATAAACTTTATGACCCGTAGACGCTGTTACGATGAACGCACGCGTATCTGTCACGGCGAACGTGTTATACGCGCGGGACGCCCCGTGCCGATTTTCCCGTTCTTCTTCACCGCGCGTCCCAAATTATTTTATACGTCCCCGACGACCGTCTACACGGCGGGCATCGTCAGCGCAACGTACCGCGACGAAACGAGACCCAATCGTGTGTGGAAATGTTCGGCCAGGACACCGGTGTCCATCGGTATCCATCGCGTCGCGTGCACGGACGGCGAGCAATGCAGACGGCGCGTTTTTATTGCAGTTCGCGCGAAACGTCTGGTCTCACGCGCACGTCAAATTCGTCCGTCGCCCGCGGAGTACCGACATCGGACGTCGTTCAACGCAGTCGTTCAAATATTTCCGATTTCGTCTGTCCAATACTGACGTTATCGTTATTGTTAACGTGGTACGGACGTGTGGCGGTCATTATAGATTTTTCCGACCGGCGTTCATAAAATAATTTTGTTATATTCGTAAAATCATTGGATCGATATCGTACGACCAGAGAACTACTGTAAGGCACGAAGTCAAACGTTGATATATTATTATTATTATTATTATTATTCAACTCGATATTAATCTAAATAGTCGACAACACGCGACGACCATACATGCTTTGTTTTTGATTTAATGCGCGATGGATGCAGTTAACGTTAGTTCTTGGCAAAACGAAAATGTTTTATATTATAATATTGGCGTGCGTACCTGTTAATATTAGACGGTTCATAAAATAGTTCACGTTAATTTTTTTAAACGTCGTAAGATTTAAACATTAATGTAACTCGAATTTTGGATTGTACATGTTCTGTTTTGTTTTTATAATATTAGATGACGGATTTCGTAACCCATTAACTGATACATAAAATTATTCTTTGAAAAACATGCTAAAATAATCAATAGAAATTTAAAAACGCTCAACAACGTTTTAATACAATAAATATTTCTCTTATACTATTTATTATTAGTATACATAAAAAACGCATTTATATAAATATATATTTTCAATGTTTTATCAGCAGTCATTAGAGAGTATTATTCTCAACCAGCAATACTTACAAGTTAACATCAAGTTAAAGGATGCACGACGTGCTTAAACGTATAAATAACTATAAATCAAATAATTTTTATATAACACGGACATAACTAAGACACAGCTAAAATTTAAACAAAAATTAAATGTTAAATATCAAATTTCTAAAACATATTATTTTAAAATCACTGCGTTCTTCTTAATTTTTTTGTTTTTTTTTGTTAAATCTTTGACGTACTTAATATGTTTATGTCGTAAACATTTTGGTCACGTTATTATTTAATTATCCTTTACGACTCTGTCCGACTCGTTTTATCATCTGATCATAATTTTATTTGCGATACGTATCGACAAATATAAAATTATATACGTTTTATCTTCGCGTTCGACGCATTACAGTAAATCGAATTATTTTCCCGGTACCTAACGATAATAACGCGTTACGCGCGAACGAATATTAGAAACTACAATTTACGCGGAACAATTGAGAAACAAAGATAAAAAAATAAAATAAAATAAAAGATCGAAAAACAATAAACGATGGCGTAACAATAAATTAATCGTGAACAAATGACGGTGGCGGAAACGTTTCGAATGTTGTCTGTGGGGAAATATATTTTTACTGTAGACGATAAACAATTCATCCGGACGCGGATATGCCGTGCGATTTCTGCGCGGTATTGCCAACACTCAGTTTGTATTTAGATCTCATAATATTGTTGTTTTCGCATTTTTTCTATGATTTTTTCATGATTTCTCTAGCACCAAGTCAGCCACCACGCAGGTAAACGCTGTATTATGTGCGCGTCGACGTTTGAAATTTAAAATCAATACTTAAAAACTCACCGGGACAACGGAGCATTTTGGGCTCCAAAGAAATAGAATCACGAAAGACAACGACGACGTTTGTTCGTAAATGCTTGCCGCTATTTATAAAATATAATGGATATATATATACGAATAACGTGTCAAATTCGATTTGAAACATTTCAATCGGTTGCTTACGGTTTGACGCACTCTGTATATACATGTAACATATTTATACACACACCCCAATACACTGCCAACACAAATCCAGCACATTCAAAACAAGTATATACACATCCTGGCCGCCCGTCCCACCTGTACATAATAGTAATAGTAGTATTTCTTTTCTACCGGGTGTGTATTATTATTATTTTTATACCTTAAGCATACACACACACACACATACACACACACATATGTATACACATATATATACACACACACATTCACATATAAGTGTAACAAATATAAGTGTGTTTGTGTACGATATAAGGTCTTTCGCGCGCACTCCAAAGTAATCATAAGCCCGGTGGATAAAAGTATTGACACAGTAAAGAATGTAATCTAGATTGATGGTCCCAAGGAATCGCGGAAATTGACCGGTTCCACTGATGTTCGATCAACTGTGATTCATCAACTAGAAAGCCGTCCCCTCTATCCGCCCGCCGCTATTCTACAGATGGTTCTTAATTTGTATCGTGTATTGACGACGAAGACCCAAATTAGTCTGTATTTTTTTAACATCGAGTAATTTCAGTTTAGAATGACCAAAGTTTAAAGAGGTGATATGAAAAAAGAAGATTTCAAAACTTGTTAAACGAAAGAATATTTAGATTAACGAAATTGCGGAAATTCACGCCGCATACGCGCAAGTAATAATCTCGTGTATGGCATGTGTTCGCTGAATGGAAAAGCTTTCGAGGAAATTTTGTATGATGTAAATTAGCGATTTCAACCCGAGTATTTTAGACGTGTTTAACTTAATCTTTCCACCTGTCAACCGTTTTAACAAAGAAAACTTTACAATAACATCATAAGTTTCGTTCTTGACGACTGCAGAAAAAGCTCAAGAAATTTTGTGTTTAAGTGTAAGTTCGAAATATAAAATATTAAAAGAGCGTTATATGCTTATATTTTTTATTGTGTGGTATCGTATAACAGGTCGTTCGTATTTGTTTGTCAATAATAATATTGCTTAATATAAGCAATTAATATTAAATCATAATTTAGAAACATTTTATTACTTACGAAACGATAACATAAGAATATATATTAATAATAACTATTTTTATGGGTAAACGTTCTGAATTTTGTTATAAATTATATCACTAAACAATTAAATTATCAAGTTTAAACTTACATACTCTCTACAACTCATACAACTCTAAAAAATAGAGGTGAATCTGTTTTCCTGCAACAAAACATATATACTGTATTAGAAATATAACAAGATTTTTCCAAGTATTGATTAAAAATTATTGACTGTTTCTATCTATAAAAATGAATAAATTGTTCGGTATATCATGTTTAAATGGTTAAAATTTTCTTTATTAGTTGTTAGTAATCATTTATGATCAACTTAAAAAAAGGCTGAATTTTACGTTGACAGTGGTTAATTTTGTTATAAACATGGTACTGAAAACAAATGCAAAATTTGCATATTCTCTAAAATCTCTTATGAAATGTATATATATATATATTATTTTTCCGAGGAAAAAATACAGAGAAGGAAACCAATCTTTTTGTTGGAGGAAAACGGTTATGGTTTATTCTAAAATTCTTTATTTGAACATAATATATGTAAATAATTTTTTAAATGTAGAAAATCTCATAAATTAATATTTATGCACCATTGAGATATTTCATCAAACTGGTTAAAATTTTATTTTACAAAAATATAAATATTGTGAATAATAAATACCAAAAGATTAGTCTTTAATAAAATGTTTGCACTAATCAGGTTTTGCATTATAGTAATAAATTAATAAAGCCAATTTTAAATTAATCATGTATACAAATAAAGTATTTAAATAATATTATGTTTATACTTTAAATAAATAAATAAATATGGAAAGATTAAGGTGATTATAATACATAAACAATATAAAAAGTGATTTTTATAAAATGTATGAGACATAATTATACAAATTATGCATTTAATGAAGTTTAATAAACTTTCATCATTTTTATAGAATTTTTAATTCAGATGTATATTTCGTAGTACGAATATATTGTTTTGTACAGCCAATATAATATAATAGAACATTTGGATTTTTAAATGGGCATCATATGATAAACATTTGAATACATTTTTTGTTTGAAAGCAATAATAAATAAAATTTATAATTGAAAATCGATTTTTATAAGAGCTAGTTTAACTTGTGTTTTAAATTAAACCTTGACCATATAGATAAATATTTTTAAAGTATAGTTCAATTTATTATACTTTCAATTTTCTAACTGAATATAAATTAAAAAAGCACTTTTTATTATTATAAATCTAAAATAATACCAATTTGAAATAGAAAAATATTATCGTTATTTAAATTTGAAACTCGTAGTGTAAAAGTTATTAATTTTATGTGCTTTTATTATATTTGCTTTATTACTTTTTAAATACAAATTTCAAACAAATCTATCTTTTAAAAAAAAAATTAACTTTAAAACCATACAAAATTATTTCAAAATATGTTTTTAGAAGGTTTCAGGTATACATACTATTAAAGTAAATAATCGATATAAACTCCGTGAGTCAAGAATTATGGCTTGATTCTAAACTACAAAAATATAATCAAAATTGATTATGTTAAATACAATATTCCAAAGAATTTCGTTGAAATCTATATGAAATATTATATCATTTTTAAATTGTCAGAATGTATTTATATTTAAATATGTTTAGAGAAATTACGATAAAAATTGATTAAAAGCTATTGAAGTATTATATTAAGTTAAAAGCCTCATTTAAAACTTTCCATTTTTCAACTTAAGATAAAGTTATTTTAATGATAGACATAAAAGAAAAACAAATTTAAAGTTAAAAAAAAATGTTTTTTGTTTATTTTATAACACTACATTGGATAATTTGTCTTAAAGAATACATAAAAAATTCTGCTAAAAAAAGAAGTTTTCATATTCTTTGAAAATTGGGTTTAGAATGTTCAATAATAGTACAAAAAAAAATGTTCAATTTCAAGCTCAATATTAATATTATTATAACTATTAATAATATAGTGCTATTAATGATATGAAATTATGCTGTATTAGTGTATGATAAATATTTTAATATACATATAATACTTTGAATTTCCTAGACATTTTATTATACATAAAAATGAAGTAATAATTAACAACAACAACAACAACTGTAATAATAATAATAATAATAATAATAATAATAATAAATAATAATAATAATAATAATAATAATAATAATAATAATAATATAATAATAATATAATATATTAATAATAATAATAATAATAATAATAATAATAATAATAATAATTATAATAAAAATACCTGGTCACTTCCGATCATGTTTCAATAGAATAATTGAAATTTGTACTCTTATAAATTAGAAATAGTATATTATGTGATGAATTAGAATTAGTTTTTATATAATGGTAATATTTGTATTATTAAAAATGTATGTATGATTTAATTAAAACTACTTCATGTGTTAATATATTTTCGATTATTTTGAATTAGTGTATTTAGCAATTAATTTTACAAGTAAGTTTTTTTTTTTCAGAAAATACTGTTATCGGCAATATAAGTGCCACAAAAGTTTTTTATAGTCATTTTTTTGATTGGATAATGCAAGACACAGATGGTATTCCCAATAGTTTTTAAAAACTTTCAAACTTTCAAAATTTATCTAAATCCTTTCAATATTTCTAATTTAATAACTTAATAATACATTTTTAAATAATACATATATATATATATATATACATATTATGTGTGTGTAAGTATGTGTATATATATTTTATGAATACAATGATCGTTAATATCGATACCGAAAAGTTTCAGTTAAACTTCCTAACATAACATTTAAAACTTAAAAAAAATTCATGGAGTCTTAAGGAATTAATCATATTATACGAGATATACATATAATAAATATTAGTAAATACGTCACAGAACGTACACTGAAGGAGACGATATGGGTAAAGACTCCTAACATTAATTGTTATTATCAAACAGTAGGAAAATTCAAGAAAAAACAAGTGATTTTGAAGCATTATCAATTTTTTTAAATTCTATGTGGTAGACATGCATAACTTGGGATATTTGGAATATTGAAAATCTGATGATATTTTTTCAAAATCTTTAAACTAATTCAATCATAATATTAATTTCCAAGGTGATTAAAATGTTTTACAACAATGCAGCGACATTTAAAATTTACACTGTCTACAGTCCATAATATTATTTTAGAAACTCAATAACAGGATTATATACAGAATGATTTTAATTACATAATTTGGTAAATTTAAGTGTTTTTTTTAATTTTATTAATATTGAATATATATTTACAATTTTTATTAATATGTATAATAACTAAAATGACCAACTTATACAATACTGGACTACATGAGTGAAGAAGACGTCCAATGACACTATTTCAAAATTATGATACTATGGAAAAAATGTTAAACAGAAAATCACCTAATAAATGAAAATTAAATTTTAGATTAAATTCATATTGTGTTGATTATATAATTATCAACTTGTAATAAATAATAATTTTATTTAAATATCTGATATATTTTTATAATCTTATGATAGATTTAAAACTATTTTAACAATATATTTGTTCTTTAATTTCTTTAAATGAAAAAAATTATACTATTTTAATAAATATTATTTTAAAAATATACAAGTAATTGTATATTTATATAAACTGTGAATCAACGAGTTAATTAATTGTAATTAATTATATAGACCAGAATAACTCATTTATAATACCACTTTCTCACTGATCGCTGCTTCTCAAAAACTAAACAACGTATGAACTTATGAACTTGAAATTTGGAATAGTGATTTTAGATATGCAATAAAAAAGGATTTTTAAAAAATGTTACTTTTAGGTGGATTAATTATCACGTTCATCGTCAATTAGTATTGTGTGTCGGTCCGCGGGTTTCCAGCTACCTGTGACGCGTACTAATTGTCCGTTTATTACTTATTTGACACTGGAGTGTACTTATCATTTTAATAATGAAGATTTGAATTGTTCCGAGAAGTTTATCGATAAAAATTATCTCACGCATACATTCGTTTCTATTGCATTTAAGTTGCTATAATTATACGGATAAATTTGTTTATTCAAACTTTAAAAAATTGTCGTATGTACTGAATATAGTATAATTAGTCATCAGTTAATTTTTCTCTTTCTAAAAAATGAACGACAATTATCGATGCGTAATTAAACTCATCTGAGACTCCTTTGTGCAACATTTCAAAGCAAAGTTATGCTGCACATGTACTTAGAGAGTACAAGTTGATTGCTTGGGATGAGATCACAATGGCTCATAATAATACGGAATTCATCTTTTTGTAAAAATTCGTTAGCATAGGTAAATATTTAAGTATGACAGAAAATTAATGCAGATTTTTAAATCCATTAAACAAAAGACTCTCGAGAACTTTAAAACATGATATTATTAACTACTCAATTTTATTAATAAATGCAATTCATTAATTTAAATTAGATGTTTCAGTTCAAAATTTGTTATGTTTTATATTATATTATGCTTAATATATTGTTCAGATTAAAGGAAAACAACCGACCTATTATTAAATACTTCATAGTTGGATTTATAATGTACCAAAATAGTAATTTTAAATTGAATATGATGTATCCAAGTGCTTAATTATTTGATCTTGGCTATACTTTTTTTCACAACTCGACTATTGCGTGCGGTTCAAAGTATCGCAACACACTTTTAATTAGTTCTTTGTTCCTTATTAATATCTTATTATATTAGATATCTAATATCTTATTATATATTTTTGACATTTTATCGAATTATCGATACCTATTTATCTATATGCATTATAAAACTAATACAATATAACATATTTTTTATTTTTCAAATAAAATATGGTTAAATTCTTGAGTAAGTTTTTCAGTCATTTTATTATCTCAAATCTTCAATTATAGGTTAATGCAGCGTTTACCAAAGCGTGTTTCGCGGAACCTTAGGGTTCCACGGGACAATCTCAAGGGTTCCGCCAGATATATTTGATTATTGAGAAAATTATTTTAAATTATATTTGGATTATTTATATTATTAAAAATTATTATTTTTTATTATTTAAAAAAAAGTTCACCTAAATAATAGTTACTAGTATAATAAATTCATATCCTCATCTTTAAACGAGTTTTGGATTGGACTTAAGGACAGATACCCATCCCTAGTTGAAAAAGCTATTATAAATCTATTACCGTTTGTAACAACTTATCGTTGTGAGGCTGGTTTTTCCTCTTATACGTATACAAAAAGTAAATACAGAATTCAAGTTTCAGATATAAAACCCAATTTTAGAACTATTGTAAATCAAACAATGAAACAGTTCCATTCTTTTCATTAAAAATATTAATTTGTTATTTTAATAAATAAAATTTTGATTGAAAATTGTTTTTTTTTAAACTAGTTTTAATAAACAATAATCATTACAATATCGTTAAACTATTTTTTGGAGTATTGTTTTTTTTTTTTTAGAAAAATTGGGTTGAGTTGAAATTATAGACATTGGGGTTCCGCGAAACACAAACTATTTCTTAAGGGTGCCATGGCCAAAGTTTGGGAACCATTGGGTTAATTAATAATATGCAAAGGATCATTTTTAACGTAAGATTAAAATATAGTTTGTATCACGTTAGAGTGCTAAATTTAATCCTCAATATAAATATAATGGGAATTTGTATGATCCTGCAGCTCATTTATATCAAAATATACTTGTTTACGTTATATATTTATTTATATACTTACAATAACATTAAATAACATTACATTAAAACGTGATATTAAAGAATTTGTTTTTATTATTATGAGTTATATTTTAATTAAGAAACGGTAAAATATAAAAATGTATTTGAAATATTTTGTATAATAGAAAATTACATATCACATAATTAATATAATTTCAAATGAAAAACAATAAAATATATGTATGCATAATATAAACAATTAGTTTCTTATAATATATGTTGAGAATATTTAACAATGTACGTCAGACGTTTTAATAAATTTATTTTTATTTTCATTTGTTATTTTAATAGTACTCAAAAATGTTTATCTTAGTAATAAATTATAAATAATTTTTTTTTATGTAACCTTTGTTGAGTTCCTATGCTAAAAAATATAGTTAAATAAAAGTAATATGGATTAATAATAATACATATAGAATCTAGATTAACCTTAATTAATATACTTACTATAAATATTCTTTGTATCTAAGTAAATGTATAAATAATATGTTTTTAGTTATAAATAAAAAAATATAATTTGTATAAGATAATTTGATCTTTAATGTAGATTTTATTTTTGATTATAAATACAAGTAACATCACGTATGTATAACACCATAATTATGGTAAATCAAAAGATTAAATAGAACAAATGATTACTGATTATTTAATTTTTTTTTCAGTGTGTAATTATATAAATGTTAAATTGAAATTTCACGTTAAAATTTTTAAATACCTTAATTCAATTAAAAATATAAACACAAAAATATATGAAACTTGTGATATAAAAACCCTACTGGAGCAATGTTTATTGATCTATATTATAAATTCAAATTAATTCAGATTAATTTTCGTGTTTACAAGCAATTATATCAAAAAGTCGAAATTATATTTGATTTTAAATATCATTAAATGTTAATTAACCGTTTTTGTTTTATTGTATATTTCCAGTAGTATTTCTTAGCACCTAAGATCTAAAAAACTGGGTAACAATAATTTCGCTAAATTAAACAGTGACTCTGTAAAGTTATTTACTTTGACTAGGTTAGGTAAGAGTAAAATATTATATATATAGTTTTATATTCTGTGCAATGAAAAACTTGTGAAACAGTACAACATAATTTTTTGTTAGCGAGTACAATTTTCTTTGATTTTATGTAAAAAATGATTTTTGGCACGTTTATTCAATCAGTAACTAATTTTCATAAATATAACTGGTATTGTGCATATTATTACCTAATTTGTTATAAAAATGAAAAGATTATTAAATTTGTACATGATATAATTAAATGAAATATTTCGATGATTTTTTGAAATCACAAAAACAAATGCATATTTATATTTATATACCATTATTTATGCATTTGAACAAAATATTAACAATCACGCTCCAGTAAGCACGAACCACTGACACATCATTTATTAATTATCATCAATAAAATATGCTTTCACCCATACACTAATCTGTATCATAAACAAGTATAATTACAACAAAAATATTTTGCAGAATATCTTAAAAACATTTAAATGTGAGAGAAGTTTTCAGTTTGCAAATATTCCAGTTGAAAAATTTTATGTTATTTTAAAAATGTAAAACCCTAAAGACTAAGATCTCATTTCATAATGTTGTTTAACATTAAACTTTTATGAGGCAAACATTCCAATACTTTTAGAACTCCATATTGTATATATTTTTATTACTTTGTATTTATCAATATTGAGGAATTTAAGTTATAATAATTATTAGATTGAGTAACACAATTTTTTTTTAAAATTTTTATCAGAAAATAAAAAATAAAACGGATTAATATAACAGCCTCACTCATTTTATTTAATCAAACTTTCACTTAGTTCTGGAAACATGTATTAAAAATATATAGAAAATCAATGTAAAAGTTTCAAGTCATTTCAGGTTATATGATTTTAGTCTTGACTTAAATGGTTAAAGTTTCTTCTTTGTTTCGGCCCCTTTTACAATTTGATACTAATGCATTTTCTAAACAATATATTATTTATCTTTATATTCCCAATCGATCTCAGTTTTAACTATGGTAGTGGAGTTCGATAAATTAATTATAACATCAAACAGAATTCAATTTTGATCAATTGGTTTTAACTATAGATATAACTCTAAAAACAATTATAATTAAAACCATTGTGCTCTCAATATGGAACATATTCTATTATTATTCTTTATGATAGCTGGAGGGTATTTTGATGTATAGGGTTTTTTGAACACAATGTTAGTTCCAAGATAATTCTGTATTAAATATATAATTAGTTTTTCTTTAATAAATCTAAATGGTAATTTTTAATTTTTAATTGTTCAAACTAATGTGTACAATTTAATAATTTGTCTATCAATACAACTAAATTTTCATATGTAAAAAATCTGATTTATAGATTGGAGATATTATTATATGTATTTTATTATTATTATTATTTATATTAATATTATCATTAAATTATAATGAAAACAAATCAACCTCAATAATTAATACAGACATTTAAACATAAAATCGTAAATTATTTTTTATGTACAAACAATATAATATTAATATCAAATAATACAAATTAATGATCTTACAAATCAGTTAATTAAAACAATTTGCATATTTACTTAATTATCTTATAGCTTCACAAATTACAATTTCATTTTTTTTTATTTTCAACATTCATATGAAATGTGAGAGATTGAGGTTAAAATAATATGAAAATTAATCCCCAGAAGTATTATAAATTTACAGAAGATAGAATATCAAATAAAATAAATATTTCCAATCAATATTATTAATATTATCAATAACATGTTCCGAGAATATTGTTAGGATTTTACTATTACATTATTTGAAAGAACTATATTGAAGTGTAAAAATTGATAAATTGAAAAAGATTTAAATTGATCATATGCAATTTTTGTTATTATAAATTGTTAATAATTAAGGTGTACTTTTTATTTTTTTGTAAATGATAGAAAATTTTGGAAAATAAACATGTTTTTTATGTTTGGAAATACAATTACCAACTATTGTTATGGCTATTTAGAGTAACATTTCTAAATTTTAGTTTATATCAAAATACTATGAAATAGAAACAAACGTGTAAAATCTTAAATTTCTATTTCACTACATTAGCATAAAAGATTATAAGAATAGTAGATACCATATTTGTAGTCTTTAATTATCGTTATTGTACTAATTAGGTTTCTTATTTTTAAATTGACTACATTATGATTTAACTTAAACTTAATTTTGTAACTATGAAATATTTTAAAACAGAACAATCAAATAATTATAATTGTTATTATAACAAATATATGGTTTTTTTAAATAGAAAAATTTATAACTCCTTCGTTTTCTATGGTGTTTACTGTGTATATATTGTATATGAGTATGCAAATTATAGGTTATATTTTTCATCTCAAAGAAGTTGAATAACAATAATTGCATATTATTTTAAATTAGATTGTGTTCATAAATCATTCGATAATAAATATTCAAGTTAAAATGGATCGTTTAGGAACTACGGAAACTTCAGTGTTTTTAAAGGGAATATAGTAAAGTGAAATTATTGTTTATCTTGATTGTCAATACATCGTTTGAACAAACTTTTTAAATCGTTTTGTGTACAAAATTTATTATATGCATAATATAATATAATATATGTGTGTGTTTAAAGTATGTAAAAATGTAAATTCAAATATAAAATAAAATTACTTTGCATGTTATCGTACAGTCACAATATAGCAGGTATATATAAAATACATATGTTTGCATAATATTTGAATATAATATATGAAAACAAGTCGATATACTCAAAAAAACCATAACATGTCTTTTTTCGGTTGTCATTGATAATTTTGCCAAAATGCCTATACTTATATAATATAGGATCAGTCTGAGATTTGAAATATTACTAATATAACGCGTTACATAACCAATTGTTCTCAGGCATATGTTATATATAAGTGTTGACAAGAATTTAATATCAGAAGATGTTAATAATGTCAATCTTACAGAGAAAATATACTTTATCGTTTAGTAAATCTTATGTTTATGATTACACAATTGAAAGTAATATTGTAGCTTAAAAAAATAAATAAATTTCCAATATAATGCAATTTATTATAATATTTTATTGAAATATATAAATACATAAAAGCAACTGCGAGTGTTTTAAAATGAAAATACATAATTTAATATTTACTTTCGGTGGTACCTATTGTTAAAAAATACCATATAGTTAATTATGAGACATTTTTAGCTTAAATTATTTACTTTAATGAGATAACATTTTTTATAAGATAAATTTGTTTTAATGGCAATAAAAAAAAAATTAATTAATTATTTTGCTATATTACTCGAATTGCAAATAAATTAGTAAAACTTTTATGTAATACCGGTAATTGGTACCGGTCGTTTAGTAGAGATTAATGGGTAAAAATAAGACAAACGACATTCGAGTACGTATTTTAATGTGAAAAAAGGTGTACGATTTCGGCAGATAAACCATAAAAAAGTGAAAGCTTAAAGTTTTTTTTCAGGTGGGTTTATACAAGTTATAGTTTTCTCTTTCTTTAGCACGAACACGAACCTATTCTATAAAACTTTTTGGGGTGTTAAAACGAAAGTTACGATGTGAAGTCTTAGTGAAACTACTATACGATCCCATATGGTTTCAATATGTATTCAAAAACAGACAAACAATACAAGGAAACTACCTGCATCGATTATTTTTCATCACTCGCGTATGTTTTGTTGGGTTTGCTAGAACACATTAATTGCCCATTGGTTCCAAACGAAATCATATCATATCAAGTTTCGAAAATGTATAAGAAAGCATGTACTATCAGCACATCCATAAAACACTATTGGAATAATTCGAATAATTTTTAATACGAACTGTAAATCGTAAGAATATTATTTTGCAGTTCAAAGAGATACAGGAAAATTGAAACAATTACTTGGCAACGCGAATTTATCTAAAACTTCTACTGATTTAAAACGACCTTTTGTGTTTCTTTCTATTCTTTTTTTTCAATTTGGAACAACCAGTCGGTTTAGTTTTTGCAGCACTAAAAGTAATGTAATTACATGTTTATCAATAATCAATTATTAAAAGGTTTTATTCCGTCAAATTTAAGAGGAAGACGTGTTCAAGGTTTTTACTACATTGTCATTTTACTTGTTTTTTTTTTTATATTTATATATAAAATTATAAGCATTATATTATCAAAAACACTATAGTTTTGTCATTGAATATATTGTATATATATATATATATATATTATATGTTTTTTCAAAATGTATTACTCTAATTTTTTAATATTTTTACGCTATATTATTGCATATAATTAGGGATTTATTAATCGCATCAACTAATAATAGATAAATGCAATTAATTATTTGTTTTTTATCCAAAAAATATTATATTATAATTAATTATAATTAATAATTATTATATAATATATAAATAAATATTATGCGTTGTATAAAAATCAATATTTTCAATACTATAAATTGTTATGAACATGTTTTCCATTTTTAAGCAAAATATAACGTTATAATTATTTAAAAATTTTCTAAATATTGACGTTATTATTAATCTCTGGTTATCATATATGCATTAAATTTAAAATAATATAATAGATACATTTATTCAACAACGGATGATTTAGATTGTTGGTGGTTTTTAAATGTAAAACTTTCTTTTAAGCCAAAATACTATACTGAACGAACTTTAATGTTACTTGTAGTAACAAATAACAATTAATACAATAGGATAAATAATTTACGAGTTTATAACACCATTTGAAATAATATGCAATAGTTATCGCTAACTCGGTAGTAACACATTATTCATTTAATTTAAATCCATGTGAAGGCAAACAAACGTGCATTGAATTTCATTTAATATTTAATATTACTTTATGCTACGTCTTTATGAAGTTTTATTGAGAATTGAAGTTGTTCAAAATAAACTAATCTAGTTCAAATGCATTTCATTGATATAATTATATCAAATTTTAATAATTAAATATATTAATACAATATTTAATTAACAATATTTTATGATATATTTAAAAATAGTAAATAACATCGAAAAACTAAATAACAATTTATGAGTTGTGATAAACAACGAATTTGTTTTATATGAAATTGAAATAAATAAATAATTATCAATAATATAATATTATAATTAAATCACTAAATGTGGAATTTGTATTACTATAATTAACCGCACATACTCGAATATGGATAACTGGTTTTCATCTTGTAAAATATAATATAATATAATATTTTTATATATATGTTATAAGTTTAGAACGTTTAACACATGTTAAAAATATTTAAAGGTATGGAATAATGTATAATAAATAAAAATTAATATGCATATGGAAAACCAAAAAGAAAACATATTCTTGTATTTTGTATAAATGACATGACACATTAATCACGTCGATAATATCTGTAAATAAAATTAATTATTTTGCGTACTGTATACATATAGTATATACCATATATTAACGGTAATTTGGCGAAACGCAATCGTATAAAACGTAAGTAGATTGCATGAATTTGAAACTAAATAATTGTAAATTCGAATTTTATGTTTACGTATTTAAAACCGCGAAAGATTAGTGTAATATTTCAATGTTTTGATATTTAACTATTGTTTTCGGCCGGAAAAGATAAATTAAGTACACGGCAAAAATCCTAGAGTAGTGCACGAGTGTTCATCAAATATCAAAATTCGTCGTTTTATTGAAAACCAATATCACCTTAATGAATAATCAATAGCTTTAAACGTCACTTATTTTCAATTCAATTCAATTAAATAATATTGTTCTCCGTCCAATTTACTATTATTGTTCTTGTATGATTAACAAACATACTAAAGTAATGTATAATCACTAATTTAATTTCGTAAAACTAAAAACAAATTCTAAATTCAATTTTGAATTAAATAAAAGGCATAAACATAGCGTATTGGTTTTATTATAATACAACATTCATTATTCAATGAAAATAATTAATTCGATAGAATTAAATGACTGTAAAAATAATTTTACTTTAAATGAATATAATACTAAATGTAAAAGCATACATAATAAATATTATATGATGAATCATGTTGGCTTAATATTTTGAAACATGGGTTATAATAATATTATATCAACGTAAATTATAAGTCTATAATATTATTATGAATATTTTTCTAAAAATGTAAAGATTAAAGACAAATAATTTGTTTAAATCGATTTGATAAAATATATACGCAAATTTAAATTAAGTTACAAGTTATCAGACAATATGTGTATAAGGTATTATGAACTAAAACGACCACCCAAACAAATATAATTAAAATGGTATTTGTAATTCTGTGAATTGATTTTTGTGATTTCTACTAAAATACTGAATCGAAATTTCTTTTTCTTCTTCTTCCTCTGACACTTAAAACTCTTTAAGAGTTTTGGCCGCCATTACAATATCCCTCCATTTATCTCGGTCATTGAATTAACTCCCTCATTCCTGTACTTCCAACCTTTCAAGGTCTTCTTCCACAAAATCCAGTCACCTTTTCCTGGGTCTCCCTCGAGGTTCTTCTTTTTCTTAATTTTTAAATCAAAATTTAAACGTTATAATTTTAAAATTTATTCAGAATAAAATTAAAATCTGTTATAACATATTTTGCTTATTACGTATTCGATAAGATTCTATATTATAAAATTGTCTACAATTTAACAAATTGATGAATGTTTTAATTACTAAACAAGATTAGTTTCAGAAACTTTGTCAAAAATATATATCTATAAGTATCCTTCTACAAAATGTTTGCGTGCAATATCTATTGTCCGACATATATGTTACACAAACCAGAATATTAAAGTCGAACTTTTATATTACGTAAAGTAAAAGTAAAGTATATTGTATAGGTAAATGTGATACATTTTCAAAACAAACTTTTTTATTTATATGGTTACATGCTTTAGTCATAATAAATTTAAATATTGCCACTTAAAAAAATTAATTAGTTCAATATTGTTTTAAAAATTAGTTTGATACTGTGGGATATTTTTTTACAACAATAAACAAAAATACATCATTCTGCCTGAGTTTCAACGTTTTATTAGTTATAAATATAAATTAAACAGATTTTATTAGAGCACAAGTTTGAAAAGTATGTAAATTATAAAATATAATATGTAATATGATTATCAGATGCTATTAGATAATTGTATATATCAAATTTATTATTATGCGTATCAAAATTATTTTTTCATTGTTATTAACACGACTTAAATGATAACGCATGTGGATAACTTTTTAAATAGAAAAATATGAATTTTCAATAATAAATATATTTTAAAAAACAAGAGTTTAGTCATATAAAATAGTTTTAATTGCCTGTATTACTCATACGATTAAATTATTTAAAGGTTAATTAATTTAATTTTTAATGTTTTTCCGGAGAAAAAATCTACATGTATCTTTTGTCATTATAGGATATTTTTTTGGTTGTAAATGATACATCAGAATTATTTTTAGGTAACCGAAAGTTCATAGTGTAAGTTTGAACTCGAAAGTTAATGAAATAATTGTATGAAATTCTGAAGGGTACAATATTAAAATATACAACAAAAATGAAATATTAAAACGACTTTGTATATTTCACTATTTTTTGAAATTCATTTATATTAAAGATAAAAAATAAAATTACATTTTGTCTTATTTCTAAAAATGTCTTCCTTATAAACTTATTTCTTTTTTTCTCTGATGTTAAATTGTTATACATTTAATTGTAATATATTAATATTATAATTGAAGTAATAATGATTAAAATTATACTAATAATAACACTTATAATTGAACAGCTTGTTAGGAAATTTATATGTGTATTCTTACAATAATATTGAAAGTATAATCAAACTAGTTAGCATTTATTTTTTATAAAACAAAATATTAGAAATGTATAATAAATTTTAAGCTTGTATTGTGTACTACATGATGTTTAAGTTGATCCGATGTCAAATCTCGGTTTTTTATTCAGGCTCCCCCCCCCTTAACAGGACCCACCTTAACGCAGCAGGAAGACTAACGGGTCATTGTTTGGTTCGTGTTAAGTGATTTCTATCTGTACATAGACTTGGCTCTGAGCTTAACTGACTGGAGTCAGGAGACCTGGGCATGCCTTTCACAGATGAAAAACTGGCTCTAGGAGAAGGACACTGAATATAAACCAACATGGCAGAAATTATAAAGTGTATGGAAAGGAGACCCTATATAAAAATTCCATATGATTTATATTAACAAGAGTATTATTACCATCTCAGAGGCCTCAGAACCTCAGGAGTCGGGAGTCGGGGGTGAGCAAGAGGGTTCCCGGCGTTAGTCATCCAATGACCGCAGGGATACAAGGGTGGCCAGCCAGGCCTCTGTATCTTCTAATGATACTAGAGCTGGAAGCCAACTAGCGCAAAAGTGGACGTGAAAACAAATTACACGCTGAGGGAGAGCAACAATAATCACAATGGACTCCGAAAGTAGGAACCCGGATAGTATTTGATGACGAAGAGAGGATGCTACACTATTAGGTGGCATCTTATCTAAGATACAGGAATTTTGCACAAGGATGAGGAACGTTCATAAGGAATTGAAGGAAGGTATTTCTTCTGCATTAGGGACGTTCCGCATTTTGAAGACTGTACGAGGACTCAGACTTGTGGCTCAGGCTTCCAAACAGAGAGTATCTGTGAAAGTACAGACGGATGTGTTCTCGGTCAAGCCTGTGTGATACGTCTCCAGTGCCGAAATTGATACGGATACCTACTGTTGGTGGTCCTACCCTGCGATCTGGCGAGATCAGCAGCAGCATTCACAAAAGCAGAAGTAACAGCAGAGGTAATTTACTTTTAACTTGAAAATTTTTACAAACTTTATTTCAATAAAATTTTCTTAATAGCAAACACGTTACATTATGTAATATTTGAATAAATACTATAGTATATATGTTATATTTTTGAGATGAATAAATTACTATCATTATTACTAAAGTTTAATTATGTCCACTGTTCAAAATGAAAAGCAGTTGGCAATAATTATCTTAGTGCAACAAAATTATGTATTTGAAATTATGTTTAGCGTGATAATAAGCCACATGTAGTATTCTGGGGGATGAACACGTCAATTTTTGATCATTGCGTTTTTGTCCTTCTCATTAATATTCATGGGAAGTATGCTTAAAGTAAAACATGAAATAAAACATTAAAATTATTTCTATTCTGAACAATGATAAACATTGTTTTTAATATGAATTATTATACAGTTTGTGTGTATATGTTTTTTGTTGTTGTATTCTCGTAGATTTAATAGTGGATAGAAGCTACTGAATATATAATTAAAATACTACCAGGTAAAAAACGAATATTTTTATCATCTACGCGACAGCGCGACATCAAAAATGTGTTAATTCGTAGTATGGGGTTTAGAATACTATTAATATGTTTAATATTGATTTCAATCCAAAGAAATTTCCATTCTGTAGAGAGCCAATATGTTAATTACTTCCTCTAAAGGCAAGATCTCTCGAAGCCAAAAATTTAATTATCTCCACGACATGAGTTAGTACAGCATTCCAATAATTTACTTCATTATCTAATTGTTTTGCATGTTCTTGATCAACTCTTCCAGATTCACGTTGCAAAGACATGAAACTTCTTACATTTTTCATATGAAATTCGTATTTTTCATGACAACTTACTTTATGACCATTTTTCCAGTCATTAAATCTAGTTTTTACAAATTGAAAATCTGTATATTTAACTAACCTAACCTAACCTAAATTATGTACGGGCTGGAAGTGAAAAATAATAATATGTCTGCGCCGGACACCAAACTATAAAAAGCGCTATGTATGGCTCAAGCGAGCGTATTCAACGTGTTTAATGTTTTGTGTAAAAAGTGTAAAAATATACATTAAACTAGTGAGAATTGATTTGGTTTCCTTAAATTACAATAGTACGGACCGGGAGCATAAAAATATTTCCACGTGAGCCCGGAAACCAAATAAAGAAACATCACGTACAACAATAATAAATATATAAAAACAAATAAATAAAGATATATATATATATATATATAAAAAGTTATAATAGGCAAAATAACTCACACGTAATAATAAATAGCCGAAATGGTCTGCTGCAACTTAAACTAAATATATATTTATAAAAATAATGAAAATGCAATCTAATAAATTTAATTTATTATATTAAAACACATTCAAATTATCATCAGGTTTAAGAACAAAAATGAAAAAGGATTAGCTATTAAAGCTAGTAAGCTTTGAACAATAAATATTTGATTATTCGTGACGGTGCGTCGGCGTCGATATTTTTTGCACAGCTCAAAAACAAAACATTTGCGACGCGACGGTGGTTCTACAATAACACCGGCGTTGCCGTGTTACATAATATGAATAATTAAACAAAATAAAAATAATTCACGAAAAACAGATAATATAAAAATAATTCAATTCAATATAATTTGCAATTAATTCCACGATATTTTAGGCGCAAACAAACAACTTACAAATTGCACAAAACACTACACCTTTAGAAATTGAAAAACCTAATGGCTATTTTCATTGAACTTTCTCACCATTACTTGTATGCTTAAAAAACTAATTCTTCATACAATATCTGGTTTTATCTTAATATGTTCTATCTGAAGTACTGAAATCAGCATCAATAGTTGTTGAAAAACCATTACGAGCAAACAATTTTTGATGCATTTTATTTGAGACCCATTCTGCTGAATCTATAGAAGGATTTGCAGTATATAATTAAACAATCAAAGTTAATAACGATTTATCTTATTGAAAAAATGTATTAGTGTCTCTGAGTCGTCACAGTTATTTTCTATTGGGTTAGATAAAGATATCTGGTACATCTAAGTTTTCATTTAAAATCAAATGATTACCCAGTGTTTTTGAACATGAAAAAACTTGAACATGGCTACAAATAACTAATCAATTTTTTTTTGATTTGGTTAATACCTAACCTAACAGCTTGAAATTTTTCTTCTTTTTCTTTAGCTAATTTTTTGTTTTGAGTGACACTTAATTAATGTTATTCAATATTATATTTTTTTCTTTAATTGCATTTAATTAAAATAATCACTTACCACGGTGTTAGTGAAATTATTTGCTTTCACTTATGTCATAACAATGATGGATCAAAAGTAAAACATAAGATATATTAGTTGGTAATCGGGTAAAAAAAAAACAACCCTCGACGTTACAACTCATAGTTATAAATATTTAATAATATAGATTGTAGTTCATTCTTTAATCAATAATCAATAATCAATAATCGTGTAAATGCCATAGACATGTAAAACAATATGTTAGGTTATATGTCTATGGTGACGTTTATAAATGTAAATAAATAATGATAATTGTTAACACAAATTACTTTTCACATTTCAACGAGAAAATATATAGATTCGTATTAATTAAAGTAGATATAAGTACCAACATTGTTTTTGCAGCAAGATATTTTTTTGGAGCCCTTCACAGAGTGGTGCCTGTAAGCCTAGGTCTATCGAGCATAATGGTTAATACGTCACTGTATATATCATAATATATCTTTATTTTCAGTTATAAGTGTTTAGTTAGCTAAAATGTAAATAAAAAAATGTAATATCTCGTTGGTATTAATACGATACTCGTACATATAATATAGGTTACATATAAAAACAAAAACTAAATGAAATATTATGAATGATATGCACAATGTACCATATTTTTATGTTTTAATAAACATACATTGAATTGAATTTTATTTATAAGAAAATTGTTGTATTCTAATTTATTTTAGAATAGATAGTAAACTTAAAGGTTTTTTCATGTATACTACATTCTGGGACGTTTAAAAGCTCTCCTATTTATATTTTTAAAGCTTAGACATTCATCAAATTCGTGTATATAAAAGTAAGTTATCAAATCTCGTTTGGTTTAATGAAATATGCATTGTGCAACCATGTTAATAAGTAGCTTTGGATTTAAATCAAGTATATTGAGTCAAAATAATATAAAACGGACCAAGGTAAAATGCTTCTTTATGTTCTTACAAGAAATTAAAAATATAAATAAATGCTACAAGTGTTAATATACTCATACATAGTAAGTAATACAGAAGTATATGACAACCAAATACTAGCTGTTTATCAATCAATATAATATAAAATGTTAATATCGTAAGTTATAACTAATAATATTTTTAAAACTATATACAATTCATATCAAGAATTTATTTATTTTTGTGTAATGATGAATAGTACTTGGATGTTATTGGATTTCCAAAATTGCCTCAACTGTTATAGGTAACTTATACATTTGTTTCATAAATGTATTAGTCAAAATCAAAAAAAAAAATAAGGATTTTTTTATAATTTTTAGTAATTTTTCAACAAAATTACAAATGTATTTATATTTCACATTTATAATATAATTATTGCTATTTTTTCAATATTTTTTTGTATTATTTTACGTTTTTAATACTTGTAGAATAATTCTATGAATATTAAAAATTTCGATAATTGATAAATGTAATTTTAATAAATCATGTAAGTAAGTTACTTGAGTATACAGATGTATCTAATTTATTCAAATATTTTTATACACTTAAATTATATTATAAACCCGTCGTTCGCTGTGCAAAATTTTGTTTTTGTGCTATTTTCGGGATTTTTAGGGTAATATTGCAATCAATCATAAACAATTTTTATTGCAACATTATCTGAGCTGTAATAAGGATATATATTTTTATGTGTTAAATTTAAATTATATTTAGTATTTACTTATGGTTTTCAAAAAACTATTTTTATGTTTTTAGAGTTGAATACGCGTATAAAACGATATAGGAAAGCAACCTGTCGAGGGATTATGTCATAGAATAAATAATGGATATAGCGTAACTGAAGTGAACTTATGTATAGTGTTATCTAAAACAAACAATGTGTTATATTTTTTTTTTAGCTTCTAAGTCTTACAAGAAAGGTATATGCGTTGTAAAATGAGGTTTTTTCTCGGTAGGTACGTGATTACTTTTTAAGTAGTATAGTGCTCAAACAATTCTTATTTATTACTGATTGTACTTTAGTGCCAATGTTATTTTTGAATTTCTTTAGTATAGACTTAAAAAGTATAAAAAATAAAAATATCAATAAATTCGGATTTTTTAAAATTTATTTATGTTATTAAGTTAACTAAATAAAAAACATATACATTCCGTAAATATAATTTATCTTACAAACGTTTAATCAGTATATTTTTTGTTTTTTTTTTTTTTTTTATAAAATATATTTTATTTATTTATATATTTATAACCCTATTCTAAATATTAATTTTACAAATTAATTATATTCTTCTAGCTGTTTAATGTTATATCAATGTCAGTATTAAAATATATAATAATATATAATATTTTTTATATATATATATTTATTGCTACAAATAGTTGCCATGGATAACAGTGTATTGTCGCAAGACAAATATTTTTGGATTTATTCTATCTATATATTTTATCGATATGATTGTGAAATGATACATAGCCTATGTTCAACAAGAAAAGATAAAGAACCCAACGATGAACATTTTATGAAAATTGGTCCAGCAGTTTCTATGTTTATCGGCTACTAACAAAAATAGTGTTGTCATTTTATGTACTAGTATATATATAGTCACATTGAGATTTTACTGTATAAACATGTACATTTATATATCTACATGGTCATATCTTTCTTTTACTATCTAAACTACATTTATACGTCAAGAAATGTTCTTCAGAGTAGGTAGAGGTATATTACAATTTTTAAAATAAATTATATAAAAGTTATTTATTATTATTACCATTGTGAGACTGTTAAGTTGTAAATAAGTTGTAAAAATTATTAATAATATTAATTTTTAAGTTATTTTATTAAAGTTTTGCATTGTTTAAATTTAAATGCGTTTTTATTGTTTTGAGATTTAAATAGATTTATTTTAGTTTATTGAAAATTTATACAAAATATAAACTTTTATTATACGCACATAAATTGTCAAAAAAAAAAAAAAAATGACGAATGGTAAATTAATATAAAATATATAAATAAAAAAAAAACAAAAAATGCAGCTAATTGTCACAGGATCAAGGTTATAATGGTTTTGTATAGGTCAAAAAAATATATATATATAATATAAAGTACACAATGTTTGTTAAAATTTGAATATATGTACATATTTTTCATTATGTATATTGTTATAATTTTGTTTTGATACTTACTGAATAGTACACGTTTGTCGCATGTAAAAGACACATTGTTTTTAAACAAAAATAATAAATGCACATGGCGATAATCTGCTACAAATGTGTTTTTCTTAAAAATAAAAAATAATAAACTTCTGGTTTACTAAAACTTTTTATCTCTAGATTTTAACATTTAAAACTAATTAGAATCCCCAGATGTTTGCATTTTTACGCTAAAAATATACTTTTGTTTTCACGAATGAGAACATTATTTATATATTTTTGGTATTTTTCATTAGCATCTAAAAGTTTTGAACTATGACTTTAATTTTTTTTCCTCGTAACTGTTTTTCTTTCTATGCATATATATATATATATATATATACATATTTTTTTTAAACTTTAAAATATAACAAAAACTCGAACGAATTAATCTTATCCTTACCATTTTTATTATTTTATAGTAACTAAAAATATGAAAACAATAGCAAAGTAGAAACTCTATTGGGACTGGTAAAATCAATATCATACCAACCACTTATTACCTAATGTGAATTTTAAAATTTCATAACACTTGTATTCTGCAATCTTTCAACTATGTAGAACTTTTTTAGTTTTTTAATATTAGTTTTAATATCATAATTTTAAATTCATTATTTTCTTCCTAAATTATCATAATTTATGATTTAATAATATGCAGTTATTTTTAAGTGTCAAATATTTATTTAATGTTTTAGAAGTATTTTATCAGAGAACAAAGAAAAACAAATCATAAATTATTTTTTAAGCAAAATAATTTTTATATATCGTATAATAAAAGACTAAAATTACAAAATAAAGGAAAATTAATTAAATTTTTTTAAATCAAATTTAATTAACATATAAAATATACATAATTATAGATATTATATAATTAAATTTAGTTATAAAAATAATATTGATATACTTAATATATTCCTAATTTTTTTTTGTGATTTCGTAAAATATAAGGAGAATTTATTTATTAAAAAAGTTGTCGTTTACACACTATGACTTTAAATCAATTTCTAATAGTCCAAAAATAAAAATTGGAATGTTCATATCTATAGTATCAAATACTATATCGTAAATGTACAAAAATGAAAATATATATTTTTTTTATCTTACATTGAAATAAAAGTTGTTGAGTTGGGTGACAATCACGAAACAATAAGTATTTATACATTACGGTTAAATTTTCTATCAAGATAATTGTATGATATACATACGAACATATGGTTAAGTTAACATTGTTTGTTAAACAATTTTTTTGATTAAAAAAATTGAAATGGCATCATTTAATAATCCTATTGGTAAATTATAAATACTACATTTGTTTTTATTTTAGTTACTGTTAGAAATTTTACTATACCCACTAATGCAAGTTAACTTATTTTTTTTTTTTTTTTTATTGAAGAAAAAAAAATTGAAATTTTAACAATAAGTTATACATTTCTACCATCACGGATCTAAGGCTTAAATAATTTATACACAACTAAGTATAATAGATAATAAAATAATAGACATAAATAGATACAGTAAATAGATAAAACACATAGTATATATATATAAATTCAAGATTATATCTGAAGCCCATAGTATAAAATAAAATTAATTACGGCTTTAATGATGGTGGTATTATTAGATAGTAATACATTATGAGAGGACATATCGACATGAAAGGATGCACAAGTCTCCCTTTCATTGATAATAGTACAGTGTGAAAGAAGATGGTCGAAGTCGCATGAATAGCACAAACAATTAGAAAAAATGCAGGCTGGACTGTCGTTTAACCCCATTTTAAAACAAGTTAACTTAAACACACGTTTATTATATTTTATGTATTAATTTAAAACAATTGGAGTAAACTACTATTTGATTTTTTAGTTTTAGTTTTTCCCATAAATGCCAAAAGAATTATAATTACACTTCTGCTCGGCTTATTACAAATAATAAAATAAACAAGTTGAAAAAAATAAAATAGTTTGTTGTGGGGGCATAGCTATTCATTTTTATACGATATCAACTAATCGGAAAGAATCCATTCTCATTCCAATGTAACTATATTAGTTTGGTTATTCAATACTATAGTGTTACAGTCCACAGGGTTTTTATAATCAGTATCGATCAAATAGGACGGAAACGGTTGTTGTTTTTGAAATGACGCCAGATGTGGCCAGATAGTGCCATTTGGCGAAATTTTAATGAAAAATGATGTGATATATCATATAATTTTGCAACAAATCAAGTGGTATAAGTAGGTTTTAGTTTAAAATATTATTTAACAAGAAAATAGGTTAATTCCAAAATATTGGAGATAAAGAAAAACAGAAAAAAGTTTTGCCATTTTCTCGCTCTACAAAATATAATCAACTAACGAATGAAAATCATTTGAGATACAACCTGTACACATATGTATATTCAATGAATCCATTAAAAATCATGGAGTTTTATCATAATATCAATACGATTATAGAATAAAAAATGCGTAAATATAAAAATACGTTTTTCTCTTTTATTTGAAAATATAAGAAAAAAAAAGTGTAGACTTATTGACAATATGAGAAAAATATATTTTTAAAATAATAAAGTTTATTATAAATATTAATATTAATTTAAATTCATTATTCTGAAAGTAATATCTACGTTATCAGTGTATTATATAATAATTGTAGTAGGAAAATTATAAGTTTTAAGTCTTAAATATACTACAACTGAATAATTCAGCATAATTTTTTTTTACTTTATACCTATAAAATAGTTTTGATTATGATTTATATATAACATTATTTTACTCATATTTTATTGAATTAAAACGTGAATATAAAAAAAAAGATAATTTTATTTCTTTTAGTATTGATTTTATATTAATTTATTATTAATTTAGAAACCAAGGTTAACCAACATTTCTTTATGTTTCATTGCTATTTATGTCTACAATGTACAGTACCGAGTAATATATAAACAAAATGTATATCAAACAATATTAATAAGTTTAATAACTCACAAATATTTCAAGTTTTTATTTTTTCAATCAAATTATTTAATTAAAAATAACTTATTATATGTTAATGATAAATTATATTATTTTGTTAATAGTTATTTTCACTTTTTAAAACAAACAACTAGTTTAACACTATAATCTTGCCCCAAAAACCACCACAGTTAATGCGGTTTTACGTTGTTAAGTACAAAACATTATCCTTGATTTATATTAAATCTAATACTTGTATGAATTGTCATATTCATACTTTATTTTTTACAATATGTTTTTTCGTTTTATTTAAACTTGCACGTTGGATAACATTCTGATACAGATTTTTAATATGAAAGAAAAATAATTAATTATTACTATTTAGGTTAGGTTATAGATTTCAGATTTCAGATTCTTAAGCCATATATTATACTCGTATTAATGTTAAAAGAAATATTAGTAAACTTAAAAAATTTAAATTTGAAATATTAATAGAAACATGTGAATTGATAAAATATCCACATTTATTTAATTTAATATTGCTGAGATACAACTAAAACAAATATATGATTAGAAAATTAATTATAACTAACTGAATATTTACTGCAATCCGATTAAAATTTACAAGTCAATTAAATACAAATCATGATTATCATAATTAAAATTAACATGTTTTAACTATATTAGAACTAAAAAGTGTCTATCAAAATGATAGAAATAAGAAGAATTAAATTTTAAGAACACGTTATGCGACACAACACGTTTATTATAAATATTATGGAGGGAAAGAAAAATTGGAAAAGTGGAAGAGAACGACCGAGAGATACAAATCTGGGAAACATAAAGAAGCTTTAATCTCTTAAAGTTATAAAGATACGAAAAGGTTAACAGACAAAAGAGCAGAATTATTGTAGCGACAAAGCAAAGCCTTTAGATAAAAAAAAGGTATCTATATATTAAATTATTTATAATTTGTGCATGTATATATAATAATAATATACTTAAAGAAAACCTGATTTAGTTTTTCATTTAAATTAATGCAATGCTATATTTTACAAATACATCGTACTTAATATTTAAAATTTTAATGAAGTTATTTGAAAAATTATATAGTACTTAATAATATAACCATTTGCAGTTATAAAAAAATAAAATAATAAGCACATACAAATGTAAATATAAATACTTAAAACACAATGGTATCGTTAAAATTAACCATAATTGTTTTATATGAACATTTTTTATTTTTTGAGCAACATTAAAATACAATTAATAAAATTAAAAAAAACACATTTGATTTTGACACGTAAAATAACTATTTTAATATTGTTTATAGTTTTGCGTTCTCCTTAAATATATATATTTTTTAAAGTTTTTGTTTTAATAATAAATAAATATTAAAATATGTTTCTTCGCAAAAAATAAATATTTAATATTGTAAAAAAATATGACTCTTTACATATATTAGATATTATACATTATTATCAGTTGTCTGGAACTTAGACGAACCAAAAATAAGATGATGTGTTTAATTATCGTTAAAAACTAATAATACAAATTCGTCAAATATTATTATTGTCCTGAAAATATCAGTATAGGTGTACATTTTTATTTCAAAATCTAAAAAATGTGAAACATCGTCAATACAAAATTAAAATTATAGGTCATGAAATAGATGAGACGGTCATTATACATTACAATTTTACTGGATAGAAGAAAAATTTAATTTTTCAAAAAATGTGTATATAAAGCTGTGCCATAGAACTCAATTTAATTACAAATAACGTAAGTCAAAACTATTTCTCGCAATGATTTTCGTCATTAAAATATTGTATGATATATTTCTTATAAATAATGTTCACAAATACTTTGGTTACCAAAAGATTTATTAGAGTGACTCAGTAAGTAAAATCATAATTAAAGAAAAGCATTTTAATTAAATTTGTGGGTGAAAATAACAGCAAAAACAACGGCAAACTGGAGTTACACTTTAACGATTATGTCTGTATCATTATTATATATTTATATTCAATTATTTTATTCTAAAGCTTATGAAAAATTAATTTTTAGATAACAAAAAAAATTATTAGTTAATACATATTGAAATGATCTTATAATTACAATGTACTCGTATGTATAAATGGATTTACTTATCAAAAATCAATAATGTTTGAAAAATATATGAAATTTAAATCTTGTTACTTTACAGTTAAATATTTTGTTTCTGACATTAAAACATACCTAATAATTAGATTCGAGGTTTTTAACGAGTTTTTAATAGTTTTTTCACACTAAATACTATGTATTGAAAACTATAATGATGATTTCGAACGAAATTCGATATAAATTTGGTACAATGTATTAAAATCATTATGTTATAGCACCTTATATTGATGTCCGCGAACCGTAGTAATGAAGTAAAATTATAAACAATCGACAATTGCGAGTTAAGGATTCTTTTCTAAAACAAAAAATTTAATGGTTATTCCAACAAGCGATTCTTCGTTAAAAACAAAAAGAATGAATTATCTGCATCCTGACGATGTGGGATTCGGAATGAAAATAAGTTGAGGTAAGGGGATATAACAAGCCAGGATAAAATTGCAAACGTGTTTCGATTACGTTAATACCGTCTGCCACTGTATTTGTTGTGTTCGCAAAACGCAATCGCGGAGAAGCAAAGTCTATTTTTCGCTTTCCTGTGTACCCTCCGAAAGCGGAACTGTAATGAACCATTCGAATTCAGAAAACATCGACGCAGAAGACATCTTCCGTTTTAATGTAATTCAGGTAACAGTTTTTTTTCTGTTTTACAAATGTCCGAAAATATTCGCGAAGAAAACGACGAGGGAAGTAAAATATATTCTGGAGTTGACCTAGTTGAGGAGATATTTTGTATCCCAGGAGAAAACTACATTACAGACGTTTTTTTTATTAGAAAGAAAATAAATATTTACGGTTAAAAAATTATTTACCGGATTTAATCATTAAACAGGTATAACCGAACCACTATAAAAATTATGTCCATGTGTTTTAAACATTAATTAATTTATTTATTTTTTCTAAGCGTTTGTATAATTCATTTTTAACGAATTGTATAATATTTTACATAATATCTACATTATGCTCACAATATTTTTACCCATAAATTTACAATAAATATATTTTTAAGTATTATACTTAGATATGCAATGTTACCAAATATATAACAAACTATATATTTTCATAATTTTAACATTAAATAAATAGTTATAGTTAATAATATATAGTATTTTTTAAATAATAGTTATATTATTTTGTCCTATATATTTAGTCTTATGTAACAATTAGTTAATTGTTTAAAATTCATGTCTTTTATTTGTGCTTTTAGAATAAATATACTTCGTTCAGACAAATACTAAATGCTTATACATTGTTCATAATACTATTTTACAAAAACAGAGCAATTTTATATATTTTGCATATGCATAAATCATAAACCATCAAAACGTCAGTATACTTTTATTTTTAGAATATCTCACTTATTTTACCTTATTTACTTATTTTACTTATTTTATCTATCTGTGAATTGACATTTTTTCTTGTTATTTTCGAAACGTGTTTACTAAAATATTTCAGTTGAAATGTGTAGATAAGAACGCAAAAGAGTTTAAAGACACACTTATATACTTGTACAGCAAAACAAAATCCAAGTTATTATTTTGTGAAAAATAATTTTGTGACATTCAATATAAAAAAGAAAAAACATTTTTCACGAGCTGTGTTTAAACTCAACTAATGTTATTTTTCTGCTTTTAATTCATTTCGTATTATTCTTCTTAAAAGATTGTTTGTAATCAAATACAGGAATTTAGTTGCAGGTCCGTGTGAAAGCAAATGATATATACCTTGAGTTACTATTTGTACTGAATAATTGAGGTTATTTCAAACAACCATTTGATGTCAATGTCATCAAAGTAGTTTTTTGTTTTAGTTTAATTGTTATTGTTATAGTGATATCTAAAATATAAATGTTCTTACTGAAATATAAAATTGATGAAATAGGATATAAAGTTTTTTTAACACGTATTTCAAGTACTCTGTATATGCTACATACCATTGCATATAAATGATTATGTGCTTTTATTTATAATTTATTGTAGTATAAAGTTTCATTTAGTCGAATTTGTATCCGTTAACTCTGATTTATTATTATTAATTATTATTAAAATGTATAATTGTTTTCATTTTCATTGTCATTTATTTGAGTCTGGAAATATAATTTTATTTATAAAGACACATGAGCTCTTACAATATATTAAAATTATATTAGTACCTTCGGGAAATATTGATGAAAATTGTGAGAATAAATGTTTTTATTATTACTTAATTCTCATATATTTTCATTGAGTTTTCGAATATATAGGTCAAATTTTAAACTCAAATGACATATTTCATTCGATTTAAAGTTTAAAAACATTGTAGTTGAACAATGATTTTAATATGTGAGCACATCATTCTTATTTAAATTTAGTATTCATAAAACAAAATTTTATGTTTGTTTTTAATTATTTGGTTCAATTAATATGAATATATAAAATAAAATTTCGATTTAAAAAAAGTAGCTTGTATATCAATCAAACAAAAGTTAAGGAAAATTAATTTTTATCTGTTGAAATGGTCATCAACTACAATTTATAGAACATATCGAATTTTGGTAAATACGGAAGAATATATATAAAAAGTATAATAGTCATTAATAGTTTTGTCATGAAATGTTACGTAACAGAAGAAAATATCATGCATTTTGATAACAAACGCACACTAGAAAAAATGTATTTTTTAAAATTTAAATTCGAATTAACGTAAGGACGTTTCTTTGATTTCTATTTCGTGTTCTGGTATTGTCGTCGTTGCCGATTCCGTCGCCGACACCGGACATCGAGACTCATTCTTCAGTGCAATGATGATGAATTGCTATTGAACAGGTACGCAAAGACAAGAACAAGAGAAGCAACGATGACACACACACACACACACCACACACACACACACACACACACATAAATAATATAATACTAATCAATTTATTGCCGTCACAGTTTTCATAATTACCGCAACCACTTCTGCATGGGACTTTATGAAGCTGGCGAGTCAGTGAAGTGTACTGTTGAGGGTGTGTGCGTGTGTGTGTACGCGTGTAAGCATGTGTTTATACGTGTTGACGTCATGCATAATACTCTAGTCACAGACTTATCGATGGACGAAGGCCGCAAGCGACAATAATAACGTGTGCGGTCGAATTTTCAATGGTCTCATCAGCCACCGGCGTGTATCGTTGTTGTATGCATGTGCAAATTAGAAGGAACGTGAGTAATTGAGTGTGTATGTGCATGCGCGTAAGCGTACGAGCCATTTTAACAACATTTCCGGTAACTAAACTCGTGTGGAACAACTATTTAATGTCCGCATGTGCAAAACAATAGGTGCAATAGCCCCTGCGTCAACTATTTCACCACAATTCGCGTTAATCCCGAAACACTATATTCAACATACGGATTTTTACCTCTCGATATTTCCGACGGACGGACGGTTTGCCGTTGAGCGATTTGGGATCCAACAAGAATCTGATGAATTCTCCAATCGGCGAAGGCGTCGTTATCTCTATCTTGATCTCGATCACGCTTCAATCCAAACACCTATCGCGTCGATATTATGTTCTATGCCATCGTCGTCGTACTTTCCAAAATCAAATTTCATCTTATCTCACTTATTTTTTCATTATCTTAATAGTTATCTAATTTTATCATATAAAAAATCCATTATTAATGGAAGTATAGTATATTAACGATAATATAACTTGTTTTAAAAGCTAATATAATGTCTATTTCAAAATTATTAGAATTTAAAATAAAATATTAGAAATATTGTATATTTGTTTAAAATGTATGATTAGGTGTTTATTTTGTTTTTAACTGTTAAAAAAACCTGTCTAATAAACTTCCTGATATCAATGTAAAATATTTATTTAAATAAGATGGATGTATACATAAAAAGTCGTATAGTATAACTTCTATATTGATTTTTGTAACTAAAAAGAAGGTTAGGTAATTTAAATATAAGTAAGCGCTACAACTCACAGAACATTAGTTTGTGAGAATATTTCGGAGACAGAAATGATATACGCTATTTAAAAAATAAATTTGCATTAAACACATGTTATAATTTAATTTTTTTTAAATCTAATAACATATCAAAATATACTATAATGTAGAAAGTGTAAAATAATATACTATTAAAAATGATGGTCACTTTCAAGGATAAATATTGTAAATTATAAAATAGGTATTAACAACTAGGTACATTATAATTTGTTACATATATTTAAAAATAAATCAATTGTTAATCCTAATTTACAGTTTAAATAGTTTAAATTAGTAGATTTAAATTTAATAATTAAATGTTAATCATACAATTGGTTATGTAGTTAATTTGAAAAACTGCGATATTTCAACAATATGACAATTATTTTAGAATTAATTATACAAAGGTACCTATTATAATGTGATCGAAGGTAGCCTTGTTAACTAATACGTGTTATTTAGGAAAGGTAAATTTTGGTCCCCTGAATAATAATAACCATAGCTTGGGAGTAATAATAAAATCAAAAGTATATGAATTACCCATTCAAAGTAAATTACAATTTACATAAAGCACACTACTATCGTAGTATCATAGTAAATATGTGACGTATGTTTTTAGTCAGAAACAAGGGAATGAAATATTATAATTGTGTAGATTGACGATAATCTTTACAGAATACATACGTATATATTTATAATATAATATAATATGGAAATTGTATATTATATGTAAAAACATATTTTTGAAAAACCTTATGGTTGTATAGTATATACTAAAGAAAAAATTAATTAATAATGATAAACTTAAAAGGTAACATTTAAAGGTTTTATCTATTGAATAAATGAAAACAAAAATATTTTAAAAGAAATGTTTTCATATGTTTTGTCGTTGTTTCCGGTGCATAGTATTTGCCTTTATAGAAGTGTCCAGATCTACAACAATCTTTAGATTTTTGTCATATAATTTTTTTAATTGAATAATAAATTCCATTCAGATTTCCTTTTTGAAAATTAAATCAAATTTGATTATGTTTTTAGGATATTTACAATAAAAAATAAAGTTTCCTTTTCACAATATTATATGAATGTGTAAACTTGTATGTATTTCCTTCGGCGGTAATCTTATAACCTTGATACATTTTATTTATTCGAATCAAATATTTTCCCTCAGACAATAATTTTAATAGGAAAAAGTGAAAAGAATTCATTTTAGCATAAATTCAACTTATAATATTTCTACTAATATCATAGAATAATTTAATTTCCCTAGGTTGCTAATTGTTACCACAAGATATAGAGATATATTGCTAATTGTTCCCCAGAGTAAAATATTTTAAATAATTCTTTAAATGTAAGAATAAACAAAAATTAGGAAAAATAGTGTAACGTTTTTATAGAATCGTTTTAAAATAGAATTGTGCTAAAAAATGTTCACCATGCGATGATATTTTCCATATTCTATATTTTAGGTTTAAGATAGAGAAAATATTAACCTAAGACTATTTTTAATTCACTGTATCTACAGTATATAAATATACCATATAAATGGCCACTGTTATATTTTACAAGGGGATAGATTTGCTTTTTATATACACTGTAATTTTAAATGCAACTCCTACAAATACATATTTAAGTAATAATTATATATAAGTTTAATATTGAAAGAAAAAAGAAAAAAGAATTTTAATTTATATATTGTAATAAGACAATTATAGGTAGCATTAATTTTACACTTGTCTGAATAGGCCATGGGGATTATTTTTGAAAATGATATATATATAATTTGTATAAATAACGAATAATAAAGACAATTATTACACTTTCTTAAAATTGTTGGCAGATAATCAATGGTTCAAATAAAAAAATTACTGTATATACTGAGTGAAAAGTATATGAACTGAACAAGAACCGAGATTACCCCGCAAGTATTATAAATTTATATAATTCATAATATATTATATAATATAATTTTATCAAAAATGTCGACAATTTAATACCAATGCAAATATAACATTTTATATGCATTTTAGGTACATTTCATCTCAGGACATAGAGAACAAATGAGGTAAAATTGATATCCGGCTTTCAAGTTTGAATTGTGTTTTGATTTTCTTACCGTAATACAACAGTTTACGTTTCGGGATAACGTAAAAATATATATATGCGATATTTTGCACTATTTTAACTATGTGCTACACTTTATTATATAGTGTTTTAAAATATTAGAGTAAAGAACATGAAGAAAATTCCATTGTTTTATAGATAAAAAAAAACAAACCTCTTGACACCGTTTGGACAATATTATGATTTAATTAGATCTCACAGTTCTTTCTAGGTCCATACAGAAACCTGGATAGGAATTAAACATATTGATTTGAAATGTAGAAATCTATTTTAACCATTTGTAACCCTATTGAGCTTACATTTTATTAAGAATATAACGGTTTATATTTTATGTTCAAATATCACGAGGAAAACTTAAAAATCTCTGTATCAGTAATAAGTTATAAATATATGAACACATCCAGTCCTTAGTTAATAAAGTATTAAAATTATGTTCTCGGCTGTTTACTTTTTACCATGAAATTTGATATTTTTTTTCTCTTTTATTAAAGTTATTTTTATAATGAGCAAAGACTGAAAACAATTTTTTTATGTTCCCATAACTATGTATTATTCTTTAAATACTTGATTTGTCTAATATACCTAATATTATATTTATATTTCTCAATAATAACTTATTATAATTTAAGTTATAAAGTGTTGTAGAAATATTTTGTTAGCATATTTTACGAATTTTAATAATTAAACAAATTATACAATGTAAATTTAAAAAAAAATCATTTATATTTGTTAATTTATATTTTTATAACCGAGGTATGTATGAATAGATTATTTTTTAATCCAAATTTGAATAATTACATCCATCATATGTTATTAAACCAAATATTTGATTGGGAAAAATCAAAATTTTTGGATATAATCTCAAAACAACTATATTATTTATCTGATTTTATTTTTTAAATTTGTTTTTACAGATCGCATATTCATATAAATTATTCTTCACTATGCTCTTCTAACCATCGGTGAACTCCACAGTAGTTGTATTCATACAATGATTCATTGGAGTATGTACATTATTATTTGTTATTTATTATTATTTTAGTGATGTCTTGTTTTTTTGAACACTTCAATGTTCCTTGATTTATATTTTAATCAGAATAGTAGTTATATTTAAAAATTTTAAATTTAAGTTAAGTTTTTAAATATTAAAAACATGTAATATACTAGTAAAATACCAATGAATATAAATAAACATAATTTTTTCTTTCCAAATAATAGGAAAATAAAATAAAAACAGACAAATTCTAGTTTAATTAAAAATGAATTTGATTAAATAAAATTGTGTTTTCATCTGCTAAGTTGAAACCCCAAATACAAGTTACAATAAGCTAGTAAATTTTACAACTAGGTAGAATTTTAATAAAAAAAAAGTTTGGATATGCTTATTTAATTTTTATCTTAAATAAAATATTTAATCTATACCAAAATAACAGAGAAATAAATTCCGTATAACTGTTTTCTATCCGATTTTTAATATCAGAATTGAAATTTTTGAATTAATGACTAATTGTAGTTATTAAAGAAAAGTATGCCAGGAATTGTTTTTATTTAATGTTTTAATAACAAAAGTATCTAAACAAAAATAAATAATGGATAAGTAAACCGAAAACAATAATATTTTAATTAAATTTAAAAAACAAAATTTTTTTATCATCTAAATCTAGATTTGATTATTTTGAACAGTTAGTTTCAGTTAACCAATTGTATGATTTTCCTGAAGCCATTGAACATTTTTATGTGCAATGCACAATTCATAATAATTTTGGTTTTATATCCGGTGTTTATTTTTATCACAGTCGTTAGAAGGGGAAACATTACGAAGAATAAATACACAAACAAACATTACCAGAGCTTTAAAACGATCGCTGTATGAATTTACAGACTGTTATAGAAGCAATTTTCGTATAATGTTTCCGTCGTTATTGCCATCTAGTCAAATAAACACTGTATATTCCAATTAAACCGATACTGACCTTCAATTCAAAACACATAAATTACAATACCCTACGTCCATGTATATTGTAATTTTAATCCTAAAATGGGTGGTCCCATGTTGGCAAAAATATAATGATAAATACGTTGTATAATATAAGTATTGTTTCTATTGATAAACTAAAATCTGTCTTAAATAAAATTTGTATCTTTTGTTATTTTATTTATTATCAAGAATAGTTATAACGGACATTATTTCAAATACAAATGTGCATATTATTTATTCACTTTGAATTTTAAAAAAGAATATATCTGATTTACCTAATGATTTGTTTTAATATTATGTCGGTCAACGTATTTGTGTTAAATAAATTATACTAATTAACATTCGTTAGTATCCTCAAATATATATAAAATTAAAATTAAGTTTATATGCATATAAAGAAAGGACATAGTAGCCAAATTTATGATTAAAAAAAGCATAAATGTAAAACCTAGGAAATTCAGAATTGAGGAACCAATGAAAGATAGCAAGTTCAGTACCAATAAATTCAAAATATCTAGACATCGCAGAATGTTACGACCATTAGTGACGCCAAGTGTTCTAATAATAATTATTGTATAACTTTAAAAGTTATTATTTGAATATAATGATTTCTTTAGAAACACAATTATAATAATATTACGTCGTTTTTACTGAAAAACTACATAAAAAAAATTCTTTCACAATTAATAACATTTTGTATATTAAAATTAAAATTATTTTATAACTGATAAATATATATCATACATACAAAATAGGTAATATTATAATAACAAAATAAAAATTTTTAATAATCCTAGTCAAGGAACATACATTTGTATGTATTACAAATGAACATCATTTATATGATGTATTCGAAATAAGTATGAACAAAACATATTTAAAAGGCAATATATAATTATATAAATTATTGCTTATGACTTTCTTGACATAATTATTTTGATAGAATGAAAACTGATTTAACCGAATTTAGTAGCTAATACCATTTGGTTGATAGATAATTACCTAAAAAAAATGAGTTAATTTACCATTCTCTATATTCATATCAAATCTTAAGTTATCTTTCAAATGTTATCTTTCAACCAAAATAGAATGATTAATAAAAAGTTCACATATCTAATGTATTCTTAAATATAATTTTATAATTTTAAAAACTAATCACAGTTCTCGCTCCATACATTATTTCAACTAATATTATAAGACAGATATTAATATTTAATATTAATAATTTTTCATAATTACAAAAATAAAATATTTAAAAATTTAAAATTAGTTGACATTAGATAAACTAATAAATCAGGTAATTTCTTGATAAAATTTAATTAAATATATTTTAAATTAATAATATATCTCAGTAATTTACATAACTTAATTAAAAATTATTTATTTAAGAAAAAACCTGGCAATTTAAACTTGACAAAAACCTCAATTATAACTAATATTTAAAAAGTCAATTAATATAACTAAAATAAAATATCATTTTCGTGTACAATTTCATTTTGTAAATTACATGTTGTTTTTTTATTACTGAAAAATAAAATATTGAAATAAGGTGACACAATAAGTTAATGATAATGAAAATTACATAAAATTTCTCATAAAAATATATAAATTATAATTAAATAATATTTTACTCAATCAATATACATAATATAATATTAATAAACAAATACGCTTTTACATGAACATAGTCAAAGGAAAACCATATAATTAATTCGCAATTATATTTCAAGAAAGATATAATTTGTAAGGTTTTTATAATTATAGTTAATTATGTAGTTGACTTCATTGTTTTGATGAAATATAAACTATATAAAAGGAATACAGTCGCTAATATCTCTTAGTTAATTGGTTAGTATCTAATGAAAACGTAGTTCACTCTGTCAAGCAAAATGGAAATATTAAGTAGCTCCAGTTTTGTGTTCGGAATTGTCGTTGTGATGTTGGTTGGACAAATGACTGTATGTGATTTTAATATTTTTCAATAATATTTATTTTAAGATTAATATTTTTTAATATTTTTTAGGCTAGACCACAATCAGCTGAAGAAGAAGCAATGAAAAAAGAATTGTATAAAGTTTGTTCAGGAAAATATCCAATTACAGAAGGTAAACGTTTTCCAGTATCAAAAATAAACATAATTTTTTTTCAAATTTTTTAATGTGTTTTCAGAAATGAATACAAGCGTAAAAAATGCTATAATACCAAATGACCGCAATTACAAAGTGAGTTCTATATGAATTGTTGTAAATAAAAGTTGTATGATATAATTATTTTAAAATACATTAATTTTACATTTTTTTTAATGAATTAAGATATGTATTTTCAATATTTTAATTTTATATTGAATTTCAATGAACACGATACATTTGCATTTTAGTTTCAGTCTGTATAATAAAAAGCATTGCAAAAAGTGTTATGAACTTCAAGATCGTTAATGTTTAGTATAAGATAAAAATTAAATTTGTATTACCAAATTTGAAAAAAGAAAATTTTCAAGGGACCACATAAACAATTATTATGTTATCACACTTTTGTAGTTATTACAGAATTTTAAAATTCAAAACCACTACAGTCAATTTTTTAATGAAAACTTTATATTTTTGGATTGTCCTTCAAATAAAAAAAAACAACAGATCTGATTTTAGCGTTCTATTAAATTAGCATAGATTTATAAGAAAAAAAGAAATAAATATTTTCGGAATCGTTAAAATAAAATAAATAATATAGTTTGGTATAATTCTCCCATTATATCTATACTAAAATCTTAAGGTAAAATGTATTTCATTACTCATTTTTATTCAAATCATAATTTTCATTTATAAATTATTATCATATTTTATTTATTTATCGAAAATCAAAACTAAAGTAAAACTACAGTTAGCAACATGAAATTCAGGAATATATAAATTTATAAATTGGAATGTTAAATATGTAAATTATATTTTTTAGTGTTTTTTAAAATGTGGTTTTGAAGAAGTTGGATTGGTAAGAAAAATATACAGTAAAGTATGTTTTAAAAATATATTAATATCATACTTTTATTAAATAGATCGATGACCAGGGTATTATTGATGGAGAAACAATGGTAGAAATGTCTTCTCATAAATCGATAACTGAATCAATCGTAAAATCGTGTCTGCCAGATGAAGGTAAATTTTCTTTACATTTAAAACTTTATAAATTTTTTTATTTTAAAATAATTATTGAAAGCATTTTACACATTTTCACCTACAACAAATAGTTTATTTTTATTTGCATATTTATATAATCGCAATTATAATAAACATACATTATTATAATATTATCATTTTTTTTTTTAAATTAATTTACTAATATAAAACGACATAGTTATCATAATTGAAAAAGTAATGGCAAAAGCAAAAAGACAGATTTACCTCCCAGAGACATTTGTTAACAAATATCAATTTAAACTACAATAATTAAATTTTTGTAAATAGTTAAAAATATATAAAATTAAATTAATGCATGAAACTTATATTGATTATACGGTATTAGGAAAATGAATTAATATCAAATGGCCAAATATTATCGCATCTAAGCTAAATGATAACTTTTCCTTTTACCATAACACACATTATTTGGTAACCATATATATATTAATTCAATACCTTTAACTAAAAAGACCATTCTTACTCTATCACCCGATATTATAAGTTTAATTATTAATATTTTATTAAGTCTATACTTCCATAAACAATATTATTCTTCCTCTGTTTAATACACGAATATGTATTAGAAATTAATAATTAACATGTAAAAAGTGCAAAGTAGTTGGTTTTGTGCAATTAGATGAATAGTTGATGATTTAATTGTAATTTTATAACATTAGAGTTAAATGTAATGAAAACTATAAAAATATATAATGGAACATCTCTTATTTTATCTTTAAAAAAACTATCTGATATATTTAGAAAAAATTATTTAATCCAGAGTAACCTGACTAATTCTAATAAAATAAATTGAATAACATTGGTCAAATATTATATTTGTACAGTTTCATCATTTAGATGTATATAATATAAATATATTATTTAAATATTCGAATATATATTTAAGATGAATTTAATCCTCACATAGCTTATTATATAGTATAAAATATATGTTTGTGTATAGACAGAACTAATTACTCACATTTATAAATAATAAAATTACGAGGTTCAATCGAAAAAATTGTGTATTAAGTCTCAGTTGATCAATATGTTATCTTTTTGAAAAGTATATAAATCATCAGAATAGTCTTTCATAATTATAATATAAGTATTTATTTACTAAGTACAATTGCCGGTATTAGCGAAAGGATATGTGGGCATCCAAACACTATATAATGATTGTTTTGATTATGAATGGTTTAATATATTATTTTTCTTAAATTAAGTTATTTTTTTAAATCCTTTTATATATAGTAGATTTTTGTATATCTTGACTCAGGTTATTTGCGAGTAGCAAATTATGTCTAGTTGTTACTTTAATTTATACCATTTTTTCCTTTCTCAATAAATTTTTAAAACTTGAGTAAAAATAAGTGTTACTTTTCATCTATTAAATACAATTTTTTAAAAATCGTATAAATGTTCTTTATTTGTATTTATGTTTTTAAAATGTATTTATAACTAAACACGTAATATAAAATTGTAGAAAATTTGAATATTTTAATGAAGAATGAATAAATAACGAATTAATATCCTTCAATCATAAATTATTGTACTACTAGTACAAAATAGCAAATTGCAATGATACTGCAACGAGGAAATTTTGGTAAAATTTGACATTTTGTTTTTAATCATTTAATTATGTATCAGTTTTAGTTTAAAACTAAATATTTATGTTTCATATTTTATAATACGTAATTTCTATTATTTTAAGCGGGTAGGCCAGATGGCTGTGAAACTTCCTACAATTTTATAAGTGTGTGCAATGAAAATCAATCAAATTGAAACTGTAAGTTACTAAAATCAAATATTGAAATAATTTTTACTTAATATTTGTAATTATATTTATTTTGAGTTTAATTTATTAGTTTGACATGTATAAATATTTATTAAAACCAACAAATTTACTGTATAGTTGTGATATGTTCACGCATGTGATAACTAAAAATATAATGTGATTTTTTACAGATTAAAACAATGACAATTTAAGTCGGATCCGGGACTCAATAAAAATAAAATAATCGTTTTTGAGATTGTAAAACCTATACGTGATACACATATTGTTAAAACATATACTAGTACAATAGTAGCATTTTAAATATATTTATTCTATTCGTTTATTTAAAAAATTTAAATGTAACATTTGAATAAAGTTATTAATAATTTAATAGTTTATGAAAGTTATTTATATATATTAAATATAAACAAAATTATTAATAAATACTGAATAAATTATATATATATATGTATACCTATTAAATTATTTAGTGTCATTACATGAATCTTGTATTTCCTTATAAGTTAGTATTCTAGTTTGAACTTTATTCGTGTTAATATATATACGTTGAAAATATTACAATATATATTATTGTACTTACAATATTGAACTTTTAGTAATGATTTATGATTAATATGATGTACATTCCATATTATTCAATATCAAATTAGTGACTATTATATTAAAGTTAATTCTATCCAGTTCATTTATCCAATAAAATTTATCTTTGTAATTTCATTCAACAAACTTATACGATTATTGTTTACATCGATTAGTTATTAAATTTCATCGTAAATGATTCTATATTTAGGCTGAATCAATAAATGTTCATATGATGTAGCATAGATCAAATTTAGTCCTACAACGCAACGACACTAATAGTAATATTTAACTTTTATTAGTTTAATACTTCTGGTTAAAACTAACATGTTTAGTAACATATTTCCAGATATTGATGAGAAAATAATTAAAATACAAAATATTTATGATTAAACTTATCTACATGATATTGTATAATTCCATGTTGCAAATATTTGACAGTTATCAAAATAATTATTAGTGACTATTATATTACAAATTTAATCTATCCAGTACTTATACCCAGTAAAATTTATTTTATACAATTTTATTAAATTGATTAGTTATTAAATTGTCATCATCGTTAAATATGTGAGTCTATATTTAGGTTGAATCAATATTAAATGTTTATATGGGATATGTAGAAAAGCATAGAAGAGTTTATTATTTGGTTCAAGTAACGCCACCAATTAAGGTAATATCTAATTTTCATTAAGTTTGATATTTCCGGTTCAAAATATAACATGGTTAGTATCAGATAGTATTAGTATCAGATAGTGATGAGAAAATTATTAATATACTGAAATATTTCCGAATTAGACTTAATTTATATACAAAATCTGTAGCATGTTTAACTATATAGCAAAAATACAAACAATATAAATAAATTATAATAAAACTACATTGAATATATGTATATAGTTATACGTACATTATGCTAAATCACTAAACGTATACTATAATATTTTTAAATATATTTACCTGTAATACATTCATTATTATATTTGTTGAGAAGAATAATACAAGGAAAAAACAATAATGTCTATGTATTTTTCCATTTTTAATTATCAAATATTTTATTATATGATATTTTCTACTAATAATTTAATATTTTAATATGTATAAAACGATTATTTAAATATGAATTGTCCAAACAATATGTGGATTATTAATATTCCGATTCCATAAACATTTCGTATACGAATTTAAAAATAATTAATTTATAAAAATAATTTCATAAAATTGTATGTTTTAATTTTTAATTAATAATATTTTTAACTTTAACAACAACATAAGTTCAAAAATACATTGAAATTATCATTTAATGTAAATATTAAATTACATAATTAATTTTAAAAAGGAAAACTAAATAAAAAAATTAAGATTTATAATGAAAGAAATTAATTTTTAATGAGCAGTGGTAACTATTTAATTTAATTAATTTTTGTATAAAGTGTATTTACGTACCTTTATTTTATTCGAAGTACACAATTATATACTTTTACACGTATTATAAACTTCACTAGTACTATTTTCACAAAAAATATTCATTGCGCAATTTTACTTGCAACATAAATTCAAAAACTGCGTTATATAAATATATTTCGACTGAAGTAAAAAATGAAATATTTCAACCGAAATTTTTAATTATCAGTATTATATAATTTAAATAAATCGTTAACAATTTTGTTTGATTATGTTGTACAAATTATATCATTAAATATTTACAATTTATAACGTTGCTAAAATGAACTATAACTATCCTAAATGACAATATAATACAATTTAAAAAAGCAAATTGCATAATAGAATATTTATATAAAAAGAGATGCCTTAAAATACAAGAAAAAGGGATTGTTTTCAAAATAAACATCCGTTATGTTTATTATTATTATTATTATCTATTTTATGTCCATTGACTACAGTATAACGATTTAAATGTAACCAATTCTACATAATTGTTTTTTCAATTTATAAAAACATTTACTATTCAATGTTCATGTGGTTCGAGTGTAAACTAAATATTGAATTACGTAAAAAGAAGGAACAGCACTAATTTGTAATTTCAATCTGTCTCTGATATAATTGACTAAAATAAATACTGAATAAAATTAGAAATCAAACATAACAAACACCAGAAAGCCAAAAATAATTATAATCAATATGTGCAATAGTATAAAAATATGAAAATAATATAAATTTACGTAATAAATATGATAAATAAAATAAGAAAAACCCCATAGGTCCAATAATTAAAATAAAAAAATGAACTTAAAATTTTGTTGTCGTCTAGTTAGCTATGAATTTAAAATATGTAATTTGAAAAAATTATACAATACTAACGATAAGAAAAATAGGTTTATATAAAATTATTTATACAGTGATAAAAGCCTTCGCTATTCGAGCCAAATGTATAATCGTACAAAAATAATTTGTCTATTCGAGTTGTATTACACAACATTACGCTGTAAAATTAATGATGACTATTCCAGCAGATATATATAAAATTATAATAACAATTTGGTTATTAGAGCCAACAACAATAATTTGGCTATTCACGCCGATCAATGTAATATGCTGATTATTCGAGTCGCTAACAAAAAAAAATACACTTTAGAAAATCACGAGAAATAATCATGATACGAACTGAAAACGATTTTTGAACACAAAAATGTTACATAATATGCATACATGACGAGGGTATAAAGACGAATGCAAAAGTGTTAACCTCTGACAATAAATTTAATTAAATATAAATAACAAAAATAGATATATAATAATAATAATAATAATAATAATAATAATAAAAATAATAATATTGGAAATCTAAGTGCGTGAGTGTGTGTTTTTATGGCTGCTCGGTTGCGGTAATGGAAAATCGTATGTTGACTTAATTACGTGCATTTTGCATTTTGCATTTTTAGTACACTCTTATTTAAATTTTGGGGTTCATTGTAAACATTTTTAGTTTGTTATTTGTTTGAATTTGTTTGATAGTTTTCAGAATTTGTTTGACATTCCTATTCCCACTACGTCGATAAAACAAACAATGGAGGGGGGGGAGCTGTAGAAACTTTTCTCAAGCCCCCCCGTAGGTTTAATCGATGTAGTGAGGATAGGAATGTCAAAGAAATTCTGAAAACTATCAGAACAAATTCATACAAATTACAAACTAAATATATGCACTGTGAGTACCCCAAAGTTCAAGAGTGGGGGGGGCAATCTAAATGCGTGTGACTTAATTGGCGTCAACAACAATATTTCAATCAAAATAATCAACTTTTCAACACAGTTTTCATAAATCCCTTACAATCTACCAGGCTAAACCAGAAATTTTTTTTCCCAATGTGTAGCATAATATTTATCTCAACGCGTCCAACGGAATAGCCAAGTTTTCAACTTTCTTTTTTTCTTTTCAAATAAAACAAAGCATACTGGTTTCTCGAAGTATAACATTAAATGTTGTAATACTGAAATAACTTCCTAACCCAATTATTTCTCTTATCATTTTAATACGTACTTATATACCTTTGTATATAATACACAAATATATATATATATATATATATCGTTCTCATTACACAAACAAATGATGTGATCAATCGATCCAAGGAAAACAAGTATTGTAAAACACAGGTGATCAGAAGGAATATAAAATTAGTTATTACATATAATTAAATGACGGCAAAAAAAAAGTATCACTTTTAAATACAATATGCAAAATGCGTCTTATTTTCGGTCCTATATTAATTAATTCGAACTTTATAATAACACAAAAAATAATAAATGAAAATATAACGGTTATTTTGCGATATCGTCACCGATAACAGTGTTTCGAAGTAGGAACACATACAAATCAAGCCAATTATTATGTACGTATAAATGCATTTAAACAAGTGATTTTTTTTTCTGTCTAAAAACTAATTATAATAACATAACTTGTTTCTAAATAATCTGTGATTATTTTTTGTAACATATTTATTTATATACTTTTTATATATTTTCGTGATAATAAACATTAAATATGTATAAAAATATTGAAATATTTTATACGAGATTTGTTTTAAACAATACTTAATATGTAATTTTTTTTGATTACTAATAACAAATCATTGAGCATTTCAACGAAAATAATTAAATTAAATTAAATAAATTTTATTTAATGTACACCAGTAAAGTCAATTATTTTCCAATAATGATATATTTCAAGGTTTTTGGTATTTTCCTAAAATAAAATCTCTACCTTATGATATGAAATGTTTGACAGAATACCCCAACTCTATCGGATCGACCGTCATATAAAATACATTTTTTTTTATTAAATATATTTAAGTTTATTAAGTTTTAATTTTTGGAAATAATTAAAAATCACAAGTATCAAGCTCCAACGATGGGGTACAACTGAAATTTGTTGATAAATTAGAAACTCACGTATTGATAAAGCTGAATAAGCAATATTTTTGCACAAACTTGTCGTAATCATACATTTTCAGTTAAATTAATTAGCAAGATCTATAAAAAATGTTTCCTTTACGAGAAAATTCTCTTATCGTCATTCAACGATCTGCTCAAATAATTTCGAGAAATGTTGACACTTTTTTAACATTTTTTGAAATTGAAGATTGACCAGCACCGAAGTTATGACTAGTGGCTTTAAGTACTTCTGAAAACTTTTTATGCTATTCAAATGATTTTGATCTGCTGATTGCTTGATCTTCAAATGCTTTTTTAATTATTTTAAAAGTTTTAGTCGCTTATTTCTCGATTTTAACACAAAACTTAATGTAAACACGCTGCTCTGGCTTATACGACATGAAAAAAACGACAAATACAACAAAAGAATTCGAATTCAATGAATTTCTGTTCGTTACTATAAGAAAATATATATTCGTTGCTTGAATAACGTAATTGAGTGTTATTCCTAATTTTATTTAATGTGAGTATATTCTCCCGATACGTTTATTTTTAACACAATTATAATTTTAGTCCTGATATTCTTTGATCACACATTGTATATTTATGTAATATTGTAATTAATATGATACGTTGGACCACTGTAAGTTGTCTTTTAATTTTAAAGGCACCGCGATTGTACGAAATTGACTCATTCCCCTGTATGTATTTTTCAAGCAACACCGGAAATGCCCGACGGTGGAAAGATCATAGTAGTGAGTGATGACGGTTGATATTTAATATATAATGCTCCTATAAATCAAATCGCACATAACCGTTTAAATTGAGCACTCATATATGTGTTTTTGGAATTCGGTTATTGAAATATTGTGAAATCGTGATGACCTCCGCAGTTGACTTTCAAATATTTTATTTTATTATTATTATCATGCAAATAATGATATAATATATATTATTACACCGATGATAAATATTAATATACAAAATTACATTAGTAATACAAAATGTGAAGAATTATTGTCGATAAAATTACAACTCGTATCATCTGTTATTTTTTATCACAGTTCGGTGAAAATTATTCACGATCGTTGGATGTAAAATAATGAATTTACCTACGTAAATTAATACATTTTCTAAAAAATTATTTGTTACTGTAATTGAGTATCGGCTAAAATATAATTAAATTTAGTGCGTACTACGAAAATACTAATAGTACCATATCGGTGTCGAAAATTTAATTTTGATTTACAATGATCACAGACATAATGTACAATTCGTCGAATATAATTGCTAATATAACACTAATAGTTTTAAAATTCAATACAAAAAAAGCAAATTATTCCACTTTATGGAAAAACAATGAATCATGAATATATTTTTAGGCATTGAATGTGAATATATTGCTTTTTATATGTTTAATAATAATAGTAATAATAATAATAATAATAATAAATTTTATTGATAATACAAGTATTTATTAATAAACATTAATACACAAATTACATATAAATATTTATATTTGTAAAAGAATATAAATTAATAATTTACTTAAAAAAAAAATGTTTCCTTAACCAACTTTCTTAGTTATCAAAGTAGTTATCAGTATAGGGTTATACTTTTTCTACATTTAACAAAATTCTTTAATTTCTCGGCCATAGTTCAGTAATATTATTTTGTCATTGAATAAGTTTAGTCACATAGTATTTATTTATGCTGGAGCTATTAAATTTTATTAGCTAACCTAACCTAGCTATCGTACATGGTATCATAAAAAAAAGGTTGGTATGAACTTTGGGATATTTTGGAATGATATTGATATAATATATCAATATAATAAATAATATAATATTGATATAATATATAAAAGTTCACTCCACCTGACATTTCATCTCGACAGGAGTACCATTTGTCTTCTCCATATAATATGTGGGATGTTGGTTGGAGTAAACTTCTTTTATTCTGACACTATAAAACGGTTTATGAGAAAGGATTCAATTATTTTTATGAGTTGAATTGGTATTTGTAGTTTTTAACATTTTATATTTTAAGCATTGGTGTCAAATTTTTCAACTGCTTTCTCAAAGTCTTAGAATATTGCCGCAGTTCTTTTTCAGTCGAATGAGATGGCAAACTGAACAATAAGTCGGGTAAGTTGATTAATAGTGGAGTAACCTGAACGAAATGAAAATTGTTTATGGCCTTATTTTGTGCATGACATTGTATATAAAACTTTCCAGGATGAAGATTTCAATGAGTTTAAGCATGGTGTTTAACAAGGGTATTGGTTTGTGATTGAATGGTTAAGTTTATTTTACTGTTTTAGGTAGCATGATAACTCTAGTTAACTTTCATGAAAAGAAAAATGCTAAAGAGGAAGACACGAATTGAAAATTTTAGTAATGTGAAGTATGATATATTTAAACGTGTTTTTTTCAAGCCATATTTGAGAAGTTTTTTGGACCAAATTATTTTCCTTGGTAACGGTTTAATGATTTTTTATACTTCGTTTAGTAAGAAAGATTGAACTGGAAGAAGGTGTTGGTTTTCGAGTTTTTTGTTAACTTCCTGAATAATGGTGTTGATGTTCTCATATCCCAGAAATATAAACCTTCGACGAAAGTTATTATAATAATAAATATAATAGAAAAATAATAAAAATAAATAGCTTTACTCACCGAGTCGAATATTAGACCCATCTGGCTTTGGAGTGGAAAGTGGGCTAGTGCTTTTGAGATAAAGTTTCTATTGATTTTGTACAATTTTAAATCATTCATTTTATAGTTACCTATGAGTTGATTCCAGTCTTCGTTTCGGTTATTCTTTCAGTTTCTATATTCTATTCTGTCAGACTACTTCGATTTGGTGGTTGATATGTTTTTTAACGTCTGAATTTCGAGAATCCTGCCAGATTCTACGTATTTTTTCTTTTTTATAGTTGCCTTTTTGATGTTTTGAGGTAGATCTTTGTCTGTGGATGTTGATATGACGTTGGTGTTATGAAATAAGAACTCCTGAAATTTTGTTGCTATGTCTACTCCGCTTAGTCTAAGGTTGTAATTGAGCATAAAACTGAATTTGGTTCTGATACAGACTCATGTAGTTGAATGGTGAATCTCTTCTAATTAGTAAGTGTTTTGGGTTTTGAGTTTGGAATAGGATGAATTTGGCCATGGATATCCAGTAGATAAAGATTATGTTCAGATGACAGCTTATTAAAGTCCTAGATTCAATACTTTCGGGTAAAATATAACAAGTTTAGTAAGATATTTTCCATTAGATAGTGATGAGAAAATGATCAATACACAAAAATATTTACGAATTAGACTTAATATTTTTACAAATCTGTAATATTTATAACTATATAGCAAATATAAAGAAAATATTGTAAAAAAAAATTCATATCAGTCTTTATTCGTTCAATAAATCCTTCTGGATAAGTTCATTAATTGGTTTCTAACCGTTCAAGTATAATAAAAATATATCTAATATATATACATAATAGCATTAATATAAACATGAATATAATTATATATATTTACCTGTATTACAAATATTATTATATTTGCTTACAAGAGTAAGATAAATAAGACTTAACCTAACCTAAGATAAAGAAGATTTGTATTTTTCCATCTTTATTCATCAAATATTTTCAATATGATTTTTTTTCTATTAATAAATTTATATTGTAAGATGTATAAAAGTATAAAACAAATATTGTTTTTATAGTTATATGAAGAATATGAATATATTACAATTATATAAACATTTTGTACATGGATATAAAACTAATTAATTTATAAAAATAATTTAGCCAAATTATATGTGTTATTAATTTTCAATTTTAATTTGTTTAAATTTTAACAAGATCTCAACTATAAAAATACATTGCAGCTTAACATTTAACGCATATATTTAAATTATGACTAAACAAATATAAAATTAAATAAACTAAATTAAAAATCCCGATTCAAAAAGAAAGAGATTAATTTTTAAATAAACGGGTAAAGAAGAAATTAAAAATTTAGAAGAACTCTTGTCCAATGAAGATAGGGAATTTAATACGTTAATAAGCTGAATAGACAAACTGGGAGAGTTAAAAGGTGTGATTTAAATCACTAACGGTAATTTTATCCTAATATGAGCATATAGGAGGACAATTTAAATAAAGTTGATATACGTTTGTTGAACGGCAACTGTGACCAAATCTAAACCTGGAAAACCATAAATATAATACCTAAAAAGTTTGGTAATGGGGAACGAATGAAATCAAGCGATGTTGTGACAAAATATTTTAAATCATCTAATCATCGCAGTATGCGACATCATTTGGTGACTTCTAAGCATTTCGAATGACTTCATGGAAATGACGAATCATGTAAAAAACGGTATTTTATTTACTGATGGAGTAGTGAATTCTGAATTGTAAGTGTTATATATTTTATCAAGTGATCATAATTTAAATAAATGATTAAATTATAGTTATAATTGTATAATTTTTTTAAAACATAATTTTATTAGAAACACAATAATAAAATTATTACGTGTATTTTACTGACAAACTACATATACAAAATCATTTCACATTAAACATTATTTGTATAGTAAAATTTGAATTCTTCTTATTCTTCTTATCGTGTCCGGTGATGGACTTAACAAATACTAATTATATTATAAAAAAATTATGAATATAAATATAAATATACATTAAGTGGTCTTTAAAAATAAGTTAAAATGTATAAATGTGCTAAATATTTTGTTTCGGCCAGTGAGTGGCTATTGATATAGCAGTTTCATTGGCAAGTACGTCGTCAATTGTGCATCCTGGACTAGTCGTCAGTTGTGCATCCTGGAGGAGCAAGGGGGCATTTTATAAGAATTCATCGGATTGGCTCTCACCGCATTCACATGTGTCAAGTCCTTCTTGCTATCCCCGTTTCACCATGTTGACTCTTGTCTTAGCTACTCCAGCTTTTAGCCTATTTATCGTTTTCCATATGGGCCATTGTAGGTTTTCGCCTGGAGGTAATCGTTCATCAGGTGGAACAGGTGTTTCAGCTCGTTGTTTTTGTTCATTTACGTAGTCGGAGCTGGTCGGGGGGTCCTGGATCACATTTGTATTAGCAATAAAACTTCTTCTTGACTTAAGTCTCCTTCGGAGTTTTAAATAACCATACATTGGATGTCTTTGGTCGATAATTTGTTTTGTTCTTTTAATACATGTGGCCACATATCTCTAGAATTTCTGGCGGAGCAATCCCCGCTAAAGGATTATTTTTGCTCACCGGCTTATTTTACTTGTGGACGGGAAGAAGGGTGAGTAATAATAAACGCAACTTTTGTATACAATTGCATGATTATATTTAACGTGTGAAACAACACTAAATATCGCACTTAAATTTATATTTTATATTATATGTGACACTAACAACGACAACGCAACGTCTACTTCCCCAGATATCTGGGTCAGCACTAAAATGTTAAAATACAGCAAAACGCCGGACGACACCGACATCTACGATAACGGTAACCGGGGTATTCCGACCATCAATCATAAATACCCGTGGTGTACTAGCACGTTATCGCGGTCGGTAAACACGCGAAGCAGAGTGGCGCGACCAAGAATAGATATATTTTAATGGCATATCTTTGATGCAGTTGTTAATCTACAGGTTTTATTCAGTGTCGTATCAACATGTTTAGTATGTTTCAACCGGTTCCAAACTGGACAAGCGTACTCGCCAAAGAAGAAACATAGAGCCAATCCTGTTGTTCGAATTGTGTTTGGTGTGGCACCCCATTTACTACCTGTTAGTTTTTGTAGTAAGTTATTCCTTGTTTGGACTTTCATTTTTGTTTATCTACACCACTCCTTAAACGTGAGCGTTTTATCCAATGTAAACCCTAGATAAACTGGTTATTCTGTGTTTTTCAGTGGTTTTCCAAGCCACTCAACATTGAGTTCCCTTTTTGCCTCACAATTTTGGAGGTGAAAGCAGCATATTTGTGTCTTATCCGGGTTTGGTGTTAATTGGTTTCTCGCATAATACGTTGTTAATTTTTGAAGAGTTTTTGTAAGCTTACGTTTGACTTCTTGGAATGTTATGTCCTATGCTGCTACGGCCAGGTCGTCTGCGTATAGAAAGTGCCTTGTTTCTTCTATGATGGGTTGATCATTGGTGTATATATTAAATATCATGGGTGCCAGTACGCTACCCTGCGGTAAGTCATTTCACTGATTTCTCCATCTGCTCCATTATTAAGCGTGACTGTAAAACGTCGATTGCGTAGCATAAATGATATTATTTCTACGAGGTTCTAGTCATTTGTGCACTTATGTATCTTTTTCAACAGTAGATTGTGATTCACCGTATCATACGCTGCAGATAGGTCTACAAAAGCAACCCCTGTAACTTTTTTGTTCTCATAGCCATACTCAATGTGCTAGCATAAGTTTAGTACTTGTCCTATGAAGGATTTACCAAGCCTAAAGCCAGCTTGTTCGGCAATAAGTTTCCTTTCAACTTGTTCTTTTATACAGTTCATAATTATTCGTTCATACAGTTTAAATGTATAGAAAATAAAGATAAAGGTCTGTAGCTTTTAAGATCCATGTAATATTTGTCAGTTTTGGGATTTGTATTATTGAATAACTGTTAAATATATAACATACAAATATCATACGTAATATTATAATAATAATCAAATATAATTTTTACATTCTATGTAATGATCCTAGCCAAGGGACATATATTAATATGATGGATTTGAAATTAAAATGGACAAAACATATTTTAAAGGTAATATATAATTATATAAATTATTGCCTATTAATTTTTTGACATAATTGTTCTGCTAGATTGGATACGGATTTAACCAAATTAAATCACTAATACCATATAGTTGATAGTTAGTTATCAAAAATAATAAACAAAATTGAGTTACTTCTGTCAACCAAAAAAGAAATTTTAAATAGCTATGAAATTGTGTTCTAAATACAATTTTTACATGTTTATTATATTTTTACGTATAATCTTATAATTTTAAAAATGATAAATTCTCACTTCATGCACTTTTTCTACTAATATCACAACGCAAATATTAATATTGAATATTAATGTTTGTACAAAATTACAAAACTATATAATAACTAAAGTTCTAAATTTAGATGACAATCAGATAAACTAATAATTCTGGTAATTTCTTGATAAAACAAAATTAAATACATTTTAATTGAATAATATATAATAATATATCTCACTATTTCACATAAATAACTTAGTTGTAATTGAATTAAGAAAAACCTAGCAACTGATTCATTAAATTAAACTTATCTTTCGCCACAATTTTAACTAATATTTGATAGATTAATTAATATAACTAAAAGTAAAATACCATTTTTGTGTGATTTTTCATTTTTTAAATTACATTTTGTTTTTGTATTACTGAAAATAAAATAATGAAATAACGTGAAACCATTGGTTAATGATACAATAGATTAATTGCTATTAAACTAGATACAAAACCTGTTAGTTCATCTATTCTACTAGTATACATGCCAACCTCATCTCATAAAGATGAAGAAATAGAGGAAACCTATGGACGAATAAGAGAGGTGATGAAAGTAGCAAATAAAAATACAAACCTAATTACATTAAGACACTGGAACACAGTATTAGAGGAGATATTTTGATTATGGAGTAACTGGTGCGTTTGGTCTAGGTAAGATAAAAGAGAAAAGAGATATCCTAATTGAGTTCTGCAAAGAAAGGAATCTAATTGTGATGAATACAATGTTTGAATAACCATAAAGGAGAATATATACATAGGCCATGTCAGGAGCAAAAGCTAGATATAAATTAGACTATATTTTAGAAAGAAATAGGTATAAAAATCTATTCAAAAAAATGCGAAAATTATCAAGGGGCAGATATAAACAATGATCATAAAACAGAACTAATAAGAATAGACTAAAAGATGAAAAAAAAGGTAAATAGAGAAGAAACAAAAAGAAAATGATGGATGGAGGGCTTAAAAAATGAGAAGATAAGAGGAAAATTCAAGAGGAAATAAATAAAATATTAAAAGAAACAAAGAACATGAAAAACCTGAATACAGTAGTAGAATAATAGGAAGAACTGATGAATACAAAAAAAGTGGCTGAAGAAAATCCCAAATACACGAAAAAAGTACCAGTGATACCATGAATAAATAAATAAATTATTGAAAAACGAAGAAAGTACAAAAACGCCATTACTGAAAAGAGAAAGTCACAATATAAAAATTATTGAAACAAAGTCAACAGAGAGACAAAATGAGCCAAAAAATAATGGTTAAATAAGTTATGTACAGATATTGATTTATGTTTAAAGAAAAGCTTACTGATAATGCGTATAAAAGCAACAATCGATTTTTTTAGCGAGTGCAAAGATAGAACCACTAAACTTAGAAGGAGAGGTAGCAAAATAATCACAGATGGGTACAAAATTAGACATATGAAAAGAATATTTAGAAAATATATATGGATTAATAAGATTAATGCGGCACAATGGACCACAGAAGAAAATAATGAAGGGCAGAAGAATATAAGACAACACATCTTAAAAGAAAAATTCGAGAGAGCAATAAATAAAGTAAAACACAATAAAACTATGGGAATAGATAATAAAATGAAAAAAATATTTAGAATGTTTAAAAAAGATATATAGAAGTGATAAAATGAATGCAGCACAATGTAAAATAGAAGAAAATAATGAAAGACAGGAGAATATAAGACAACACATCTTAAAAGAAGAATTCGAGAGAACAACAAATAAACTAAAACACAATAAAACAACGGGATAGATAACATAAATGAAGAACTAAGTACTAAGTGCATTGGAAGGTCAAGGAAAATTTTAAATTGTTAAATAAAAATAAAAATTGAAAATTAAATATTAAATATTGTTTAAAATAATTCACAATACATAAAAAATAGGTCAACCATAAAGATTTTAAGAAATTCTTAATGATATCAATACCGAAAAAAAATCTGAAAAGTGTGAAGATCATAGAACAAACAGTCTAATAAAACATATATTAAAAATATCAAGCAAGATAATTCATAAAAAATAGAAGCAAAAATAAATGAAAACATAGAGGAAAATCAATTTGGATTTAGAAAGATTAGGGGAACCAGCTAAACTATACTATGCCTAAAAATGATCATAGAAAAAATGTATTGATTAAATAAACCAATATATATTGCGTTTGTTGACCTAGTTTAAGCTTTCAACAACGTAAACTGGATGAAATCATTCACCATTCTGAAAGACATAAACATCGATACAATAGATAAAAAAATTATCAAAGAATTAAATTTAAAAGGAAAAAGATTATTAATAGAGAAAAAACTTAAAGCATGGGAGGAAGCGAAAACTGAGAAAGAGGTTAGACAAAGATTTAACTTATCACCCACACTATTTAATTTATATATTAAAATTGCACTAAAACAAGACAGTGGAGATTGTAATATAGTGAAGATTTTAAAATAACACGTAAACAAAAATGAATGACAATTGTAAATAACATAAAATGAAAATGAAGATAAAGAGAATACCAAAATACTAATATGCAGTAAACAAGCATTAATTTAAAACATAACAATTGAACATAAGAATTTATAAATAGTTTAATCATATACGTATTTGGAAGTAAAATTACAAATGATAAAGAAATTGAAACAGAAATAAAGAACAGAATAGCATAAAAGCGGGTATTCAACAAGAAGAGAAATTTATTCACAGCAAAAGTTTGTTCACAAAATATTCGTATTAAAACGAAATAATACGCAACCAGCACGCACGAGAGATATTGTTACTTGGGGTAAAAATATAAACGTGTCACATAGATATAACACATTGTATTTAAATTGAACAAAACAAAATATGCGTGAGAACGACCAAAGACGAATGGTCATAACGCTAAATATCACCATAAATACAAAGGCAAGGTGCGGATAATTTAATAACAATTTGGACATTCGGTAATCAAGTTATTACAGTAGTTTGATATAGCAAAAATCTGTCATAAACAAAAATGAATTAATTTAAATTATCTCATAGACCTTTCGATAACCACGTCTCCTCGTCAGTGAATTTGCTCAATCCACACCGTGTTTGTGCACACTCCAGCTACTAGCCACTACTTATTATGAAATCAGTTTTCCGTAGGACTACTTCAGTTTTGTGCATCTAGGTATTAGGTTGTTAAATTTGTCGGTGATTACAATTTTGAAGTAAGGCACCGACTCAATCCAAGGAAAAAAGTATTCTGTTTATTACGCCTTATTTTAATTTAATTTTTTCCGCCAATATTTTATTATTTATTTTATGAATTTTTTCTTAGACTATTAAAATATAAACAAAAATATATCTTTATGATATAATTAATGTTTAAAGATATACAAATTTACTTTATGTTACAAATAATTTTAGTTATAATATAAGTGCATATTATTAAACAAGAAAATGGAAGTATTTGTGAAGGATATTGACGAGTGGAAGTCCATTGAGGTCATTTAACCAATTTAACGATGGTAAAAGAAAAAATAAATAGGTAAATTTAATACTAACTTTATCTCTCATAATACTATTTATTTTATAATTAAATAATATTTTACACAATCAACATACGTCATAAGATATTAACAAACTATTCAGCTTTTACATAAATATAGTCAATGGAAATCCATATAATTAATTCGATGTTATGTTTCAAGAACGATATAATTTGTAAGGTTTTTTATAATTGTAGTTAATTATGTAGTTGACTTCATTGTTTTGATGAAATATAAACTATATAAAACGAATACAGTCGCTAATATCTTTTAGTTAATTGGTTAGTATCTAATGAAAACGTAGTTCACTCTGTCAAGCAAAATGAAAACATTAAGTAGCTCCAGTTTTGTGTTCGGAATTTTCGTTGTGATGTTGGTTGGACAAATGAATGTATGTGATTTTAATATTTTTCAATAATATTTATTTTAAGATTAATATTTTTTAATATTTTTTAGGCTAGACCACAATCAGCTGAAGAAGAAACAATGAAAAAAGAATTGTATAAAGTGTGTTCAGGAAAATATCCAATTACAGAAGGTAAACGTTTTCCAGTATCAAAAATAAACATAATTTTTTTCAAATTTTTAAATGTGTTTTCAGAAATGAATACAAGCGTAAAAAATGGTATAATACCAAATGACCGCAATTACAAAGTGAGTTCTATATGAATTGTTGTAAATAAAAGTTGTATGATATAATTATTTTAAAATACATTAATTTTACATTTTTTTTAATGAATTAAGATATGTATTTTCAATATTTTAATTTTATATTGAATTTCAATGAACACGATACATTTGCATTTTAGTTTCAGTCTGTATAATAAAAAGCATTGCAAAAAGTGTTATGATCTTCAAGATCGTTAATGTTTAGTATAAGTTTAAAAATTAAATTTGTATTACCAAATTTGAAAAGAGAAAAATTTCAAGGGACCACATAAACAATTATTATGTTATCACACTTTTGTAGTTATTACAGAATTTTAAAATTCAAAACCACTACAGTCAATTTTTTAATGAAAACCATAAATTTTTCGATTGTCTTTCAAATAGATAAATACAACAATTGTAATTTTGGCGTCTTATTAAATTAGCATAGGTTTATAAGAAAAAAAACAAATAAATATTTTCGGAATCGTTAAAATAAAATAAATAATTTAGTATGGTACAATTCTCCCATTATATCTATACTCAAACACTTAAGGTAAAAATTTATTTCATTACTCATTTTCATTCAAATCATAATTTTATTTATAAATAATAATCATATTTTTTTATAAAATCGTAAATCAAAACTTAATTAAATATACATTTAGCAAAAATAAATATGTACATACAATAAATACAATAAATACAATACAATACAATGAATACAATAAATATGTTTATTTATAAATTTGGATGATGAATATGTAAATTATATTTTCTAGTGTTTTTTAAAGTGTGGTTTTGAAGAAATTGGATTGGTAAGAAAAATATACAGTAAAGTATGTTTTAAAAATATATTAATATCATACTTTTATTAAATAGATCGATGACCAGGGTATTATTGATGGAGAAACAATGGTAGAACTATCTCCTCGTAAGTCGATAACTGAACCAATCGTAAAATCGTGTCTGCCAGATGAAGGTAATTTTTCCTTTACATTTAAACCTTTAAACATTTTTTTATTTCAGATTAATTATTGAAAGCATTTTACACATTTTCACTAACAACAAATAGTTTATTTTTATTTGCATATTTATATAATCGCAATTATAATAAACATACTTTATTATAATATTATCATTTTTTTTTAAAATGAATTTACTAATATAAAACGGCATAGTTATCATAATTAAAAAAGTAATGACAAAAGCAAAAAGACAGATTTACCTCCCAGAGACTTTTGTTAACAAATATCAATTTAAACTACAATAATTAAATTTTTGTAAATAGTTAAAAATATATAAAAAAAATTAATGCGTGAAACTTATATTGGTTATACGGTCTTAGGAAAATGAAATAATATCAAATGTCCAAATATTATCGCATATAAGCTAAATGATAACTTTTCCTTTTACCAAAACAACACATATTATTTCGTAACCATATATATTAATTCAATACTTTTAACTAAAAACATCATTCTCACTCTATCACCCGATATTATAAGTTTAATTATTAATATTTTCTCAAGTCTATACTTCCATAAACAATATAATTCTTCCTCTGTTTAATACACGAATATGTATTAGAAATTAATAATTAACATGTAAAAAGTGCAATGTAGTTGGTTTTGTGCAATTAGATGAATAGTTGATGATTTAATTGTAATTTTATAACATTAGAGTTAAATGTAATGAAAACTATAATAATATATAATGGAACATCTCTTATTTTATCTTTAAAAAAACTATCTAATATATTTAGAAAAAATTATTTAATCCAGAATAACCTGACTAATTCTAGTAAAATGAATTGAATAACATTGGTCAAATATTATATTTGTACAGTTTCATAATTTAGATGTATAATATATAAATATATAATATATAATATAAATATATTATTCAAATATTCGAATATATATTTAAGATGAATTTAATCCTCACATAGCTTATTATAAAGTTTAAAATATATGTTTGTGTTTAGACAGAACTAATTACTCACATTTATAAATAATAAAATTACGAGGTTCAATCGAAAAAATTGTGTATTAAGTCTCAGTTGATCAATATGTTATCTTTTTGAAAAGTATATAAATCATCAGAATATTCTTTCATAATTATAATATAGGTATTTATTTACTAAGTACAATTGCCGGTATTAGCGAAAGTATATGTGGGCATCCAAACACTATATAATGATTGTTTTGATCATGAATGGTTTAATATATTGTTTTTCTTAAATTAAGTTTTTTTTTTAAACCCCTTTATATATAGTAGATTTTTTTATATCTTGACTTAGGTTATTTGCGAGTAGCAAATTATGTCTAGTTGTTACCTTAATTAATACCTCTTTTCCTTTCTCAGTTAATTTTTAAAACTTGAGTAAAAATATGTGTTACTTTTCATCTATTATATACAATTTTTTAAAAATCGTATAAATGTGCTTTATTTGTATTTATGGTTTCAAAACGTTTTTATAACTAAACACGTAATATTATACAATTGTAGAAATATTGAATATTTTAATGAAGAATGAATAAATAACGAAATAATATCCTTCAATCATAAATTATACTACTACTAGTACACAAATAACAAATTGCAACGATATTGCAACGAGGGAATTTCGATAAAATTTGACATTTTGTTTTTAATCATTAAATTATGTATCATTTTTGTTTAAACTAAATATTTATGTTTCATACTTTATAATACATAATTTTTGTTATTTTAAGCGGGTAGGCCAGATGGCTGTGAAACTGCCTACAATTTTATGGTGTGTGCAATGAAAATCAATCAAATACAAATTGTAAGTTAATAAAATCAAATATCAAAATAAGTTTTACTTAATATTTGTATTTATATTCTTAATTTTTCAGTTATAAATTAGTTGTTAGACATATAATTTTTTTTATTAAAAATAACACATTGGATGTATATTTGTGTTATGTATACTAATTTGATAACGGAAAATGTAATGTGACTTTTACAGATTAAATCATTGACAATATAAGTTGGATCCGGGACTCAATAAAAATAGAATAATCATTCTTGAGTTATAAATATCATATACTAGTACAATAGTAGCACATTAGTTATATTTATTTTATTCGTTTATATAAAAAATTAAAATAAAACATTTGAAACAAAGAAATTAATCATTTAATAGTTTATGAAAGTTACTTATATATATATATATTTACATGTATAATTTACACACCTAATGATAGTTAAAATGTATATTTAATATAAGAACAAAATTATTAATACAATACTGAATAACACATTATATATATATATATTTATGTATGTATATCTATTAAATGTTCTTTAATGTCATTACATGAATCTTGTATCTCCTTACTAAGGTAATGTTCTAGTTTGAACTTTATTCGTGTTAATATATTGATAATGTTGAAAATATTTACAATAATATATTTACTATATTTATAATATTGAAATTTTGGTCACGAATTTATGATAAATTATGATTTGTACATTCCATATTATTCAATATCAAAATATTATTAGTGACTATTATATTAAAGTTAATTCTATCCAGTTCATTTATCCAATAAAATTTATCTTTTGTAATTTCATTCAACAAACTTATACGATTATTGAGTTTACATCGATTGGTTATTAAATTTTCATCATCGTAAATATGCGATTCTATATTTAGGTTGAATCAATATTAAATGTTTATATGAGATGTGTAGAAAAGCATAGAGCAGTTTTTTAGTCGCTACAATGCAACGACACTAATATAGGTAATATTTAACTTTAATTAAGTTTAATACTTCTGGTTAAAACTATAACATGTTTAGTAACATATTTTTCATCAGATATTGATGAGAAAATAATTAAAATACAAAAATATTTACAAATTAGACTTTATATCTACATAAAAATGTAGTATATAAGTCCATGTTGCAAATATAAAGACAGTTTAAAAAAATAAAGGGTGAGGCATTTATCTTGCAACCCTAGATTAACACTGTCATACAAAGTCTAAAAACATAATTTGTGTCTAATCGATTACGTTGTTGACTAGTTTGAAGTATTAATGATAACTCGGTAAAAACAAATCATAATAATTTAAATTATTACCGTAGTCCCATGTGTTTATGAGTAATGAGTGTATAATCATTTTTTTTCCAAAACAAATGGTGTACTTAGATGAAGAACGCGCTTGTATTATCGAGCATTATTTTCAGAATATCCTTTATAAAAAAGTGCGTGAAATTTTTTTGACGAATTTTTCGGTTTGTTTCGCACCAAATAAGAGCACTGTTCAACAAATTGTGATGCTATTTCAAACAGCGCACACGGTGGATTCAGGATACGTAGGTTGGGCTCGACAATCGAAAGTACTGACTACAGACAAGTGGCAGGAAATCAGAAAACGGGTTATCGAGCAACCAACACTATCTACCAGACGCTTAAGCAGCCAAGTAAATTTTAGCACGTGCTTTGCTTATCGTTGCCTGAAATCAATAACATTTCACCTGTATAAAATTAGAGTATTGTAGCAGCTGCGTCCGACCGATAACGAAAAACGCATACACTATTGTTGCTGGCTCCGAAATTTTTTGAATAAGAATGAACAAAGTGATATGGATAAAGTTTATTATTCTGATAAGGCTTGGTTTTATCTCTCTGTGTATGTGAATTTTCAGAATAATCGATATTGAACTATCGAAAATCAAAAAAAAAAAATGTTGTGGAATATCGTGGAAAAAAATATTGGGCCTATTTTTTTTTTTTTTTTGATTCCATTGTGGACAGTCAAGTGTATCTAGAAATTTTAATACAATTCATAGCATGAATATAAGATGAAAGGTTCATTTGGTTCTGTGAAATGAAAAATGAATGTACATTATTATATTTGTTGAAAACAATAATACAACAAAAACCAATAATGTATTTGTATTTTTTCATTATAAATTATCAAATATTTTCAATATGATTTTTTCTATCAATAAATTAATATTTTAATATATATAAAACAATTATATAAATATAATTGTTCTAATAATATGTGGATTATTCAGATATTTCGATTCGATAAACATTTCGTATACAAATATAAAAAAATTAATTTATAAAAACAATTTCGTAAAACTGTATGTATATCTTTTTAATTAATAATTTATTTAACGTTAACATCACTTATAAGTTTAAAAATCCATTGCAGTTATCATTTAACGTAAATATTAAGTTACTTATAATTAATTATAAAATTAGATAAACTAAATAAAAATAAAAATTAATAATGAAAGAAATTAATTTTTAATGAGCAGTGGTTAACTTTTTTAATTAATAATAATAATAATAATAATAACAATAATAATAATAATAATAATATAATAATAATAATAATAATAATTAATAATAATAATATAATAATATAATATTAATAATAATAATAATAATAATAATAATAATAAAAAATAATAATAATAATAATAATAATAATAATAATAATAATAATAATAATAATATCAGGAATCTATGTGCGTGGGTGTATGTTTGTATGGCTGTTTGGTTGCGGTGATGGAAAATCGTATGTTGACTTAATTAGCGTTGGTAACAGTATTTTAATCAAAATAACACTTTCCCAACACTGTTTTAATAGATCTCATATAATTTACAAGGTTTCACCGGACAATTTGGTTTCCTATTGAGTAGCATGATATTTATCACAACGCGTATGACGGAGTATTCAAGTTTTCAACCTCATAATTTTTTTTTCTTTTTAAATAAAATAAATGCAAAACTCCAAGTTTGTCATCTATTGTTGTTCGCGCCAGACAAACCTCGGTGATTATATATTGCTGCGATATGGATAGTCCCGAGCACTTGTGTAAGGCCGGTAAAGGAATTATTAATCGATATACGGTTTTGAAGGAGTATAAAAGTGGACTGTAATAATTTGACGAATACTTAAAATGTATTTTATAGAATTCCTTAAATTTAGAGGTATTGGAGTGGAGACAATTAAATCGTCAAATAATGACAAAGAAATCCCTACATCGGATGCACAATTCGCATTAAACAAATTTTGTATGTGATTATTAAACCTGTCCTCTTATTGACGTAGAGTGGAATGATTGGAATAGAATGCATTTCTCCTTGATCACCGACGATGCAAAAACGACGATGGCACGCATCCGCGTTTATTATATATATGTATATATTTATATACGTATAGGACACGGATGTATCTATATATATATATGTATTGCAACGACAAATAATTCGCACTCGCGAATATCACAAAAATGTATATGTCATGAACAAAAACTGGGGATATATCCACCAATGCTACGACCGCGACGGGTATATCGACGCACGACGACGGATACCGCAACACAGAGGTGCGTACGAGACGCGTACGGTGGGTTGGGTCTGACACGGTGACGACGACGGCGATGTCGTCGTTGGGCGGCAAACAGTCCGAAGCCACTAAGCGCGCACCATATCCTGTTCAGCGTGAACAGTTGTAATATTGAAATTACTTACTATCTCAATCATTTCTCTTATCATCTTAATACGTATTTATATACTTTTGTATATGATATATAAATATATATATATATATATAATTCTCATTACACAAACAGTGGTGATCAAATGATTTAGTCAAAGGGAGAGGGGGGGGGGGGGCGAGGCTGATTTTTTAATATGAATTTTATCATGGAAAATATGAGTTATTATTTAAAGATATTAGATCACTTTATCAAATAATTTTATAATTATTAAATCTATTTTTTTTTTGCCAATTCATCCAATATTTCATCTGTGGCAGGGATGAACGCAGAGAAGAGAGTTAACCCCCTCCCAAAATTTAGGATGATATATAAAATATGTACATAATTTTAAATTACTTTACATGAAAGTAAAATTAACAATGAATTTTTATTATTATTTACGTATTAACTATTAACGTTGAAAACTTGAAATTTTTGGAAATATTTGTTATCTGTTATTAAATATTCACTTTATGTACAATACGTTTTTGTTCAATTACGGATATCATATTTAATCGTTGTTTAACCATTGCGATTTATGACATAAAATATGTGTGAATTATTATATAATAATAATTATATTGTATATAATTAAATCATTATATCTTCAACTAATTTGGATTTGAACGATATAATAACTAAAGATCTCAATTTAGTTGACAATCAGATAAATTAATAATTCTGGTAATTTCTTAAATAACAAAATTAAATACATTTTAATTGAATAATATATAATAATATACCTCACTATTTCACATAAATAACTTAGTTATAATTTTATTAAGAAAACCTAGCAATTGATTCATTAAATTAAACTTATCTTTCACCACAATTTTAACTATTATTTGATAGATTAATTAATATAACAAAAAGTAAAATACCATTTTTGTGTGATTTTTCATTTTTTAAATTACATTTTGTTTTTGTATTACTGAAAAATAAAATATTGAAATAACGTGAAAAATTGGTTAATGATACAATAGATTAATTTCCATTAAACTAGATACAAAACCAGTCAATTCATCTATTCCAATATATACATGCCAACCTCATCTCATAAAATGAAGAAATAGAGGAAACCTATGGACAAATAAAAGATGTGATGAAAATAACAAATAAATATACAAACCTGATTACATTAGGACACTGGAACACAGTATTAGAGGAGATAATTTGATTATGGAGTAACAGGTGCGTCTAGGTAAGAAAAACCAGAAAAGAGATAGGCTAATTGAGTTCTGCAAAGAAAGGAATCTAATTATGATGAATACAATGTTTGAACAACCAAAAAGAAGAATATCCACAAAGGCCATGTCAGGAGCAAGAGCTAGATATAAATTTAAAAAATAAATAGAATAAATAAAATCAAAAGATTTTGAGAAATGTTTAATGATATCAATACCGAAAAAAAATCCGAAAAGTGTGAAGATCATAGAACAATCAGTCTAATAATACATACATTAAAAATATCAAACAAGATAATTCATAAAAAATAGAAGCAAAAATAAATGAAAACAAAGATGAAAATCAATTTGGATTTAGAAAGATTGGGGGAACCAGTGAAACTATACTATGCCTAAAAGTGATCATAGAAAAAATGTATAGATTAAACAAGCCAATATATATTGCGTTTATTGACCTAGAATAAGCTTTCGACAACGTATACTGGATGAAATAATTCACCATTCTGAAAGACAAACATTGATACTATAGATAAAAAAATTATCAAAGAATTAAATTTAAAAGGAAAAAGAGTTATAATAGAGAAAAAACTTAAAGCATGGGAGGAAGCGAAAACTGAGAAAGAGGTTAGACAAAGATTTAGCTTATCACCCACACTATTTAATTTATATTTTGAATTCTCACAAAAATAAATAAGGTAAGAAGAGATTGGAAGAATAACATGTAATGGTAAGTTAGTACAAATGTTGCGTCTCGCGGACGATATAACTGTGATAGAAGAAAGTGAAGATTTAAAAAATAACATATAATTAAAAATAAATGACAATTGTAAAAAACATAAAATGAAAATGAATACAAAAAATACCAACATACTAATATGCTTCAAACAAGCATTAATTTTTATATATTATATAAATATTGTACGTATTTCATATACTTATTTGGGTAGTAAAATTACATATGATAAACAAATTGAAACAGAAATAATGATTAAAATAGCATAAAAAAGCATGTTTTTTACAAGAACAGAAATTTATTCACAGGGAAATTTTTTTCACGAAATATTCGTATAAAAACGAAACAATACGCAACCAGAACGCACGAGAGATAATGGTCATTGGGGATAATGGTCATATTTTAAAATATAAACGTGCCATATAGACATAACACATTGTATTTAAATTGAACAAAACAAAATATGCGTGAGAACGACCAATGACGAATAGTAATAACGCCGAGTATCGTCATTAAATACACAGGTAAGGTGAAGATAATTTAATAACAATTTGGACATTCGGTAATCAAGTTATTGCAATAGTCTGATATAACAAAAATCTGTCACAAACATAAATGAATTAATATAAATTATCCAATAGACCTTTCGATAACCACTTCTGCTTTTCAGTGAGTATGCTCACTCCACACCTTATGTGTGCACACTCCAGCTATTAGCTACTACTTATTACGAAATCGGTTTTTCGTAGGACGACATCGGTTTTGTGCATCTACGTATTAGGTTGTTAAATTTGTCGGTGATTTTAATTTTGAAGTAAAGGCACCGACTCAATCCAAAGATAAAAGTATTCTATTTATTACGCCTTATTTTTTTTTCATTTTTTCCACCAATATTTTATTATTTATTTTATGTATTTTTCTTGAACTATTCTCGGACCTACACCCCGAATTTTCTTATGCTTATTTAATTTATACTAAGCCTACTCTGTACCATTTTTTGTTTGTATTATAACATATGTTTTATTAAATATAAACAAAAGAACATCTCTTTGATATAATAATTGTTAAAAAGAAATACAAATTTAATTTATGTTACAAATAAATTCAATTATTATATGAGTGCATATTATTAAACAAGGAAATGGAAATATCTGTGATGGATTAATACGAATGTCCATTGAGGTCATTTAACCAATTTACCGATTGCAAAATAAAAAAACAATAGGGAAATATAAAACTAACACTACCTCTCACAATAATATTTATTTAACAATTAAGTAATATTTTACACAATTGATATTCGTAATGTATGTCTAATACGCTTTCACATAAACATAGTCAATGGGAATCAATATAATTAATTCGAAATTATGTTTCAGGAACACGATTTATTTTGTAAGGTTTTTTATAATTATAGTTAATTATGTTACTAACTTCATTGTTTTGCTAGAATATAGACTATATATACTGAATACAGTCGCGAATATCTTTTAGTTCATAGTTAATTATCTAAATCAAACATTGTTACCTCTGTAAAGCAAAATGAAAAGATTACGTAGTTCAAATTTTGTGATTGGAATTTTCTTCTCAATGCTGGTTGGGCAATTTACCGTATGTGTTTTTACTGTTATTTAATAATATAAATTTTTACATTTATATTTTTTAATTGTATTAGACTAGATCACAATTAGGTGAAAAAGATAAAATGAAAGAAGAATTGTTTGAAATGTGTTCTAAAAAATATCCAATTACAGAAGGTAAACGTTTTCCATTACCAAACATAAACATAATTTTTTTTTAAATTTTTAAGTGTGTTTTCAGAAATGAAAACAAGCGCAAATAATGGTACAATACCAGAACACCGCAATTACAAAGTAAGTTCTATAGGAATTTTTTTCCATAAATGTTGTATGATATAATTATTTTAAAATTCATTAATTTTTTTTCAATAAAATAAGGTATGTATTTTCAATATCTTAATTTATATTTATATTATTTATATTGAATTACAATGAACACGATACACTTGCATTTTAGTCTCCGTCTGTGTATAATAAAATACATCGCAAAAATGCAATCTTCAAGATCGTTAATACTTGGTTTAAGTTTAATATTTAAATACATATTACTAAATTTGAAAAGAGAAAATTTTCAAGGAACCACATAAACATTTCTTAAAATAACGTCTGACAAAGTAGTATTAAATGTTTTTTTTGTCACGTTTGTGTTAGGTGGTCTTATTTTTTATTGTATTATACGGAAAAATTATTATGTTGTCACACTTTTGTAGTTATTGCAGAATTTTAAAATTCAAAACCACTACAGTCAATTTTTTAATGAAAACATTAAATTTTTAAATTGTCCTTCAAATAAATAAAAACAACACATGTAATTTTGGTGCCCTATTAAATTAGCATAGGTTAATAAGAAAAATAACAAATATACTTTTTCGGAATCGTTAAAATAAAATAAATAATATAGTTTGGTACAATTCTCCCATTATATCTATACTCAAACACTTAAGGTAAAAATGTATTTCATTACTTATTTTCGTTCAAATCATAATTTTTATTTATAAATTATAATCATATTTTATTTATAAAATCGTAAATCAAAACTAAATTAAAACTACAGTTAATAACAATAAATATGTACATACAATAAATACAATACAATACAATGAATACAATAAATATGTTTATTTATACATTTGGATAATAAATATGTAAATTATATTTTCTAGTGTTTTTTAAAGTGTTGTTTGGAAGGAGTAGGATTGGTAAGAAAAATATACAGTTAAGTATGATTTAAAAATATATTTATATAACGTTTTTATTAAATAGATCGATGACCAGGGTATTATTGATGGAGAGACACTTATAGAATGGTCTACACATAAGTCCATAACTGAATCGATCGTAGAATCGTGTCTGCCAAATGAAGGTAAATTTCTTTTACATTTAAACCCTTACACATTTTTTTTTATTTCAGATTGATTATTTAAAGCATTTTACATATTTTCACCTACAACAAATAGTTAATTTTTATTTGCATAGTTATATGATCGTAATTATAATAAATATACTTCCATACAATATTATCATTTTATTTTTTGAATAAAATTAATTTACCAACATTAATGACATAGTTATCATAATTAAAGACAAAATGATAGAAGCAAAACGACAGATTTACTTCCTAGAGATTTTGTTAACAAATATCATTTTATACTACAATAATTAAACTTTTGTAAATAGTAAAAATATATAAAATTAAATTAATGCATGAAACGGTAATTGGTTATATGGTCTTAGGTAAATGATTTATTGTCAAACGGCCACACATTATCACATATAAGTTAAATAGTTACTTATTTTTCCTTTTGCCATAACAACACATATTATTTGGTAACCCATTATACCTCTATCATTCGATATTATAAGTTTAATATTAAAATATTTTTTAAGTATAAACTTCAATAAACAATATAATTCTTTTTATGTTTAATACACGTATATGAATTAAGAATTAATAAGAATAATGTAGAATGTACCAAGTAGTTTGTATTGTGAAAATAGATGAATATTTGAGGATTTAATTGTTAATTAATTACATAATAGTTAAATATAAAGAAGATCAAAAAAATATATAATAGAACATCTCTCATTTTATCTTTAAAAAGCTAACTAATATTTATAGCAAAAATTATTTAATCCACAGAGCAACCTGACTAATTCTAATGTAATGAATTGAATAACATTGGCCAAATATTATAACTGTTCTGTTTCATGATTCGAATGTATATAAAAAAATTTAGTATATATATACTCGAATATATATAATTATGAATATCAGATACACTAAATACTCACATAACTTATTTTTATTAACTAACATTCAATTAAATTAATTGTAATATATAAATTAAAAATTTGAATTATTTATTTTAAAATATGTAGTGAGTGGGGGCGGTAATAATAGAAAAACATTATGAAAGTACAAAAGTTATATCCTATCATGACACAAATTTCTAGTTATGATACATTCTCAATTAGTGTATAATTAATTACTACTTAATTAATATTATAATTTATTTCAATGTAGCTTAATTTAACTATTTAAGTTTCATAATATATAATATAAAATTTATATTAATTTTAGCAGGTAGGCCAGATGGCTGTGAAACTTCCTACAATTTTTTCGTGTGTGCCATGAAGGTCAATCAAACAGAAACTGTATGTTAATAAAATCAAATTTGGAAATAATTTATACTTAATATTAGTATTTATATTTATTTTAAAATTATAAATTAGTTGTTAGACATATATAAATGTTTATTGAAAAACCACTAATTGACTATATAGTTGTTGTATGTTCATTCATGTGATAACTAAAAATGTATTATGACTTTTTCAGGTTCAATCTTTGACAGTATAAGTTACATCTGGAATCCAATAAAAATAGAATAAACGTTTTTGAGATTGTAAATCGTATATGTGACACATATATTGTTTGAACATATACTATTACAATAGTAGCACATTAATTATATGTATTCTATTTGTTTATATAAACAATTAAAATGTAACATTTGAAATAAAGAAATTAATAATTTAATATTTTATGAAATTTACTTTTATATATATATATATATTTACATGCATAATTTACATACTTAATAATAGTTAAAATGTATGTATAATATAAGAACAAAATGATTAATACAATACTCAATAACACATTATATATATATATATACATATATGTATATTTATGTATGTATACTAGGCTGGTCCTTATTTTTGAACTTTCGAATTTTCGATCTAAGACCCCCCCCCATTTTTATCATTACATGATAAAAATAATTTGGACTAAATTTGATTGCATTGTCTTACCCCTTCCCGTGCCGCATATGGGTTGAAAAATTGCCAAAGTAGGTATTTTTTTGGTTTTTCAAATTTATTTAAAAATCTATAGTACTTAGCATAATAATATATAGAATCATTATTGTAGAACTTAATCTTACCTATAAAAAATGTACTTACAAGTATTTTTCATAAATATATTATTTTCTAAGAAAAATAATTACATGTTATATATTTCATTTATTTGGCAAAATTGATATTTTACGATTATTTAAATGTATTTCATGAACAGTTAAAGTTAAGATAAAATATTTTGTAGAAAATCATAAAAATGTAATGTCCTAAAAATGTGTGTACAAGCAGCAATTTCATTAGATCAACTGTTTTATTTTTATAATCAGATTTATGTTATGAATTGTAATTTACAATTTAACGAAAAAGTAGTATCTATACAACTACATGACACTCATATTTCCAAATGTTTTTCAGTTCCTGGTTTTATCATCCATTATTATACTTTAAGTCACTATTAAGGCTTTTAACTAGGTAACTGTTGCGTGGTGTTAAAATGAATTAAAACATGAAACGCTATTTATAACTTATACTGGTTCACTTTTTACTTTATTAATACTTGTCAAATATTATAATTTAAAATTTGGTAATGCGTAGCACTTAAGGCTGGCGGAAATCTTCTACTATACGATGAGTGTTTAATTTTTTAGAAAAAAGCTAGAATCCCACTTAAAGATGTATCGGACTGTGTAAAAAAATTAAAAAAATTATAAGAAACATGGCGCAATCTTGAAAAGAGTAAGAATCGAGAGAGTGAAAGACATAAAAATAAAATGAACAAATTCGATGCAAATCTGGATACTATATTCGATATTGGTCATCAGAACGCTTTAAAGTATATGACAATCGTAGAAGACAAGGAATTTTTAATTTATCAAAGAAAGCCAGGGCGTCCTAAATGTATGCTTGGTATAGTTTTTATAATACAGAAAAAAGAAAAAAAGAAAGAATGGAAATAGAAGTTGCAAAAAAACAGAAATATGAATCTGAACTTTTAAAATATACTCTAGGTAATTACTAAATATTATACTTATTACAATATTTATTTAGAACAACTTCTTGGAGTCCCACAACTGCCGTCTGGAACAGGAGTTTAAATTTCATCCGCCATATATGATAATCTCGAAAAATGGTCTTCTACTGGACAAAGTTCAAGGATTTGTATTCGATACCACAGCTTCAAATACTAGGCGTCTAAATGGGGCCTGTATGCTACTAGAGCAGAAGTTAGGTAGAAAAGTTTTTTATTTAGCATGTCGTCATCATATTTTTGAATTGATTCTCCAAGCTACAATAAATGAAGCGAAATTGCATGTGTCATTGGGACCAGATATCGCAATTTTCATGCAATTTAAAAATGCATGGAAAGAGATCAACACAGCAAATATTTCTATTTGGAATACAGACAAAAAATTAGAAACCATTTTATTACCAATACGTGAAAAAATATTGTCTTTTTGTCTGAATAAAATCACGGAAGATCAACCCAGAAATGATTATAAAGAATTCATCGAACTAGTTATTATAAAACTTGGAGGATCTCTACCTGATGATATTAAAATTCGTATGCCTGGGCATATCATCAAGCTCAATGGATGGCAAAAGGCATTTATTATTTAAAAATATTTTTGCTTCGATCTGAATTCAAATTAAATAAAGTAGAAAAAACTGCTTTAAGAAGAATTTGTGAGTTTGTTATTAAAGTATATATTGAATCGTGGTGTATGGCTAGAAATGTTAGTGAAGCTCCTTTAAATGACGTATATTTCATAGGTGCATTATATGAATATAAAAATGACGACAAAATAATTGTAGAATTATGTTTATCAAAATTTTTAAATCATTTGTGGTACTTAAATGAAGAGTGCATTGCATTTTCCACGTTTGATGAAAGGGTTTCACTAGATATTCGTAAAAAAACTGCGGCAAAACTAATTGAGTTTAAAAATGCATCAATGTCAACGGTGGAGGAATAGTTTGGTTATTCTAGTTTTAACGTTAATCGTGTTATTATATTGATAATGTTGAAAATATTTACAATATTGTATTTACTGTATTTATAATATTGAACTTTTGGTCAAGAATTTATGATATATTATTATTTATACATTCCATATTATTCAATATAAAAATATTATCATTGACTATTATACTACAAATTAATTCTATCTAGTCCATGTATCCAATAAAATTTATCTTTTGTAATTTCATTCAACCAACTTATACGATTTTTGTGATTACATTGATTAGTTATTAAATTTTCATCATCGTAAATATGCGACTCTATATATAGGTTGAATCAATAATAAATGTTTATATGAGATGTGTAGAAAAGCATAGATGAGTTTACTATAACGCAACCACAATAACATAGGTAATATTTAACTTTCATTAATTTTAATACTTCCGGTTCGAAATATAACATATTTAGTAAAATATTTTCCATCAGATATTAATGAGAAAATTATTAATACACTGAAATATTTACGAATTAAACTTAATGTTAATACAAATCTTTATTATGTATAACCATATAGCAGATACAAAAATAATATAAAAATATATAATAAAAATACATTGAATTTATGTATATAAATATATGTACATTATGCTATGTCGCTATATATTATAATAGAGTTAAATATATTTACCTGTATTATAATTATTATTATATTCGCTGAGAAGAATAATACAACAAAAAACAATATTATATTTGTATTTTTTAATTCTTAATTATCAAATATTTTATAATATGATTTTTTCTATTAATAAGTAAATATTATTATATCTATAAAACGATTATACAAATATAATTGTAATAATATGAGGATTATTGATAATTCGATTCTATAAAAATTTCGTATACGAATTGTAGTATGCCAAAATTTAAAAATAAATATTTTGTCAGGTAACCCAATGCGTTGGTATATAGATAAAATTTAATGAGCGAAATGATAATCGCCTACGTCGGCTCTCAATAACAATATTTTGGCCACTGTGTTTTTTATTATGTTGTGTGCATTCGAAGACGATGATCTCCAGTATTAATGTATTTATTTTTTAATTATATAATATATTTAAATATGATGGCCTAATTTGTGAAACCGATCGGATCTTAAGACCGTCAGTGGATGAGGAAGAGATATCGGCAGTACTAACAATATAAATGACAGCAGCGCAACAACAACAACACTCAATAACAGCCTCAATGTATAGATATATAAAAAACAAAAATAATGTATGTGTGTTTGCATGTAAAATACCATCTCTTTGTTTCTTTTTGTGTAAACCCATATTTTTAATTTAATTATTTCTTCTCTTATAATACACTTGCATCTGGTAGCATAATTTATTTTATTTGCTTATTTTCTCTTTTTTCGTTTGATAATCATTATTTAACAATAAAAAGTTTATATGACTCTGACCATTTATCGGTCTCGACCTATGGTTGGTGACTGTAAGGAGTGTCACAGTACGGACACTGTCCAAAAGGAAGTGTTACGTTACAGAATATAAAAATAATTAATTTATTAAAACAATTTCGTCAAATTATCTGTATTAATTTTTAATTAATAATTATTTTAATTTTAACAACACCTTAATTTCAAAAATACATTGCAGTTTAACATTTATTAAAATATTAAAATTACATCTAAATTATTACAAAGTCAAATAAATTAAATAAAAATTCAGATGTATAATGAAAGAAATAAATTTTCAAATAAACAGTGGTAATTTGTTTAAGTAAATTAATTTTTGTATAGGGTGTACTTACATACCTTTATTTCATTCAAGTGTACACAATTATATACTTTTATATATATTATAAACTTCACTGGTACTATTTTCACATAGAATATTTATTGCATAGTTTTACTTGCAAAATAATATAAAAAAAATTAAGTTCACTTATTTTTGAGTTTAATAAAAAACTTAATGAAAATACGCTGCTCTGTTTTAATCGACATGATAAAAACGTCAAACAAATCAAAAGTATACGAATTCAACGAATTTTCGTTTGTTACTATAATAACAATTTCACTCATTACTTGAATAACGTAATTGAATGTTATCTCTAATTTTATTTAATGTGAGTATATTCTCCCGATGCGTTTATTTTTAATGCAAATATTATTTTAGTTTCAGTTTTTTTTTCATCACACTTTGTATATGTGTGTAATATTGTATTTTAAGTAATACGTTGGACCATTGTAAATTTTTTATCAATTATAAAGGCACTGCGATTGTGCGAAATGGACTTTCTCCAGTATGTATTTTTCAATCATATCACCAGAAATGTCGGTGGAAGAATGATAGCAATGAGTGATGACGGAAAACAATTGAAATTATTAAAAAGGCATTTGAATATCAAGTAATAAGCAGAATAGCAATTTGTTGAATTATAGAATTTGAATAGCATAAAAGGTTTTCAGAAAGACTTAAAGACACTAGTCATAACTTCGGTGCTGGCCAATTTTCAATTTCAAAAAATGTTAAAAAGGTGTCGAAATTTCTCGAAATTATTTGAGCGGATCGTCGAATGACGATAAGATAATTTTCTCGTAAAGGAAATATTTTTTATAGATCTTGCAATTAATTTAACTGAAAATGTATGATTACGACAAGTTTGTGCAAAAATATTGCTTATTGAGTTTTATCAATACGTGAGTTTCTAATTTATCAACAAATTTCAGTTGTACCCCATCAACCCAACTGTATGGAACTTGCACCTTGTGATTTTTATTTTTTTCCAACAATTATAACTGTCCTCAAAGAACAAATATTTGATGGCAGTGAATACTTTGAAAGAAACTTATATTTAAAAATGTATTTGTTATTTTAAATTTCAAAATAAAAAAAATCGCATTTTTTTTTATCATACCTAGAAATAACTGTGGGGTTTTTTTTATTTGGACGGTTTCAACAATGCTTCATGGACGCTATCTTTCAGCCAGCTGAACAAAATAAACTCAACTTAAATTAAAACTCAATAAACTTAAATATATTTAATAAAATAAAATGTCGTTTCTGTGACGGTCGACACGATTGAGTTAATGTATTCTGTCAAATATTTCATATCATAAAGTAGAGATTTTATTTTAGGAAAATGCCAAAAACCTTCAAATTTATCATTATTGGAAACTAGTTGACATTACTAGTGTACATTAAATAAAATTTTATAAATTTAATTTAATTATTCTCGTTGAAATGCTCAAAGATTTGTTGTTAGTAATCAATAAAAATTACATATTAAGTATTGTTTAAAACAAATCACGTATAAAATTATTCAATATTTTTATACATATCTTATTTAATGTTTATTGTCACGAAAATATATAAAAAGTATATAAATAAATATATTACAAAAAATAATCACAGATTGTTTAGAAACAAGTTATATTATTATAATTAGTTTTTAGACAAAAAAAAAAATCACTTTTTTAAATGCATTTACAATCGTAACGATCGTAACAATTACATTTTGTTTTCGATAGCAAATAGTATGTATTTGGTATTTTAAAGAGGTTATTTTTCGATTTTCTCAAAAGTACCTAGGAAAAAAGTGCATAGAAACAATAAAAGACATTGGAAATTCTTTCCGCATGTCTAATAAAGTAAGTCAGGTTTTAAAAAACTATATAATATCATCATGCGTGTGTGCAAAACAGACACAACTTCTTAAACTCTGTAAAACACATTAGGTAGAGCACTTGGATTCTCGCAGTATATTTTATGATGTATACGAATATAGTTGTTCATTGTAAGATGATTTGGATGAAAAACATATTAACTTTGATGGAGTGGAACATCACAACCTGCTAGATAATATAAAAATATAATAACTAAGTGAAAACCATAGTTTTAAAGCAGCTGCAGCTTTATGTTGATTGTTTCTATCATCACAAAAAAATTGATACCTAAACTTGTAAATAGTTTTATAAGATTATTGTAAAGAAAAATTATCTACATTATATAATTTTTTTTTATTACCAATAAATAGGTAATAAACGGCAAACTGTTAAAACTAATACATTATAACAAAAAGGTCATAGGGGATATATCCTTCTTCTCCACCCCCCCTCCCCCACCGGATTGACTGCCTCTGATACTTACATAAAAATGCGATTAAACAAAATATAAATATAAAATATAAAAAACAAGGTATAAAATACCTTAACTATAATTCAGATTGTCCAGAAGCTTAAATAGTGATCAAAATAAAAAAAAAATTATACATAAGTACAATTTTTGTAATAACAAGACACATGTATGATGAATACAATGGCTTATACTGTGATATGAATAACATATAAATTGTAAAAATATCCTAAGTTCATAAAATATATATTTTACTGGAAAATTATATTTCTACACCCATTTATTATCCGAATTAAAAATCGCTGGACATAAAATGAAGATATCCAGAAATTCAGTAAATTATAAAAACAATTATATAATAAAGCCTTCTATACATTATATGCGTGACAGTCATTTTAGAAACTTAAAAAAACAAATTATATAAGTAACATTCAAATAATTACAAAAATTATTTAAAAAAATAAAAATAAATAAATATGAAATTAGTATTAATATTGCATTATAAAATATATTATGAAGATAATAATGTTTTAAATGGAAAATATTATTATTAAATTATCAATTACCTATATTAATTTATTGTTAGTAATAATTTAATATTGGGTAGTATATTAACTAGTAATTCAAGTTAAATAATATAGTCATGAAAATAAAATATTAATAATAATTTTTGTATTTGATAAATTATGTGTATGTATTTTTTTTAATTTAATTTTTCTTATAATATATAACATTTATTGTTAAAAAATGAAAATGTAAATTGAACATGAATGAGAAAAATTATTAAATTTTGGAAAAAATTAAGAACTAAAAACAACTATAAATGTATATTTATTTTATATTTCATAAATGTTGTAATTTTTAAAATAGTTTTAGAAATACTTATGTTATTTTAGAATGGTTGTGCGATGTCTCGAAGACGAGCGCCGAGTGACTACTCTTCATAAATTCTCGAGAAAGGTCGCCAACCATGTACCGAGATCCATGGGCCGGAGTACATAAATTTTAAACAAAACTACGGAAAGAAGGAAAAATAGGAGAACAAAATATAACAATTGTTTTGTATGTTGAATTAAAAAAATATATATTTGTTTATATTTGATTCGATGAAAAATAATTGAAGTTATCGAAATAATAGTATGGCCTTTCGTCCTGCATTAAAAACTTTCCTTAAATAAAGACAATTGGTGACACGACATACAATAAACAACAATAATAATTAAAATATATAATTCATGAACCATGGTAGAAAAATAATCAGTGTTGGTTCAATCAAAATAACCTCGCGTGGGATTTTCCGAACGCTCGTAGACGTCAAAAAAACAATTAAAAATGCCGTATTTTATAACACATTTTATAAAATAAAAAAAAAATCATATAATAATAATAATGTACCGGCCAAGTACGAATAATATATGTATAAATCGGTTGTTTATTAACTCACCTCGTAGACCTAAAATAATTAAGACCACGATCGTCTCTCCCTCTGCTGACAGATTTCTGCCATGGGCATGATTCCCTGTATCTATCCTATGGTAGATATCATCGCAGGAAAAGAACAAAATTATATAATATAATATTATATATATATATATATATATACTAGTCGAATACCCGTGCATTGCAAAGGGCAAACGTAGAGTATTTCTCGATGCACTATAAGATATTCCAATAGTCAATCATTATGGGGGCAATATTCGAAATGTTATTCGATTGATTTTGGATATATGATATTTTTCGTTTTTCAGTCTGGTGCGTACATGAATAAATCAGGTTTTCCGACGCGTGAGCAGGCCACATATAGTTGTCCATGTGAGAAGCACGGATTCCCCAAATCCAACTCATACACTTGCAGCGACTGTCCCTGGGCTTTGTTGATAGTCATTGCAAAACAAGACGGACAGGAAACTACAAACGTTTGAATTCAAATGGCGTATCAGTTGGGATCATTGGAATACGTGGCAACAGTACATCTTCTCCCTTGAATTTTCTATTTAAAATTGTAGCTTCGATGGGATTGTTCGTAATCTTTTTCACCAAAAGTCTTGTACCGTTGCAAAGTCGTGGTGCATTGATGTTTCGGAGAAGAATAATAGGCACGCCAATTTTCAATGTTAGAAGGTACTGTGGCATACTTGGAAAATCGAGTGAATTCAAGAACTCCGTGGGGTAATTGATAACTTCGTCTTGATTCATCACAGTATCGATAAACATGTACGTTGTCGCATCGTCTGGTATTCCGTCTTAAATGCTGAAATTGATGGCATTGGCATCGTTGTTCGTAGCTGCTAATATAGCACGTTCACTAAGCCATTGATGATTTTTATAATTCCGCAAGATATTTGGGAAAACGTTTTGAATTAATTCGTGTTTGGTAGATGTCATCTTACAAAAGTTTGTTGGCGAATTGATACATTGTGTGGAATAGTCAATTGCCAACTTCCCATTCCTAATATCTAGCAATTGTTTTGCGAAACGTTAAGCAAATGCATCGTATAATGGTTTTTAAAGTAAATTTGTTGACATATCGCCATAGAACTGAAGATTTAAGACATGCATTAAGTTCATCAGCGGGCGTTGAACGTGGTATCACTGGCAGGATTTGTCGAAAATTCCCTGACAATAGAATGAGTGGTCCAACAAAAGGTTGTCTATTACCCCTCAAATCTTGTAGTATACGATGAAGCGCTTCTAAAGCTTTTTTGTGAGCCATTGTACATTCATCTCATATGATAAGTTCACATGTTTGGAGAACTTTGCCGATTCCAGAATTTTGTTTGATATTGCATGTTAGCATCTCAGTGGTTTACAAATTAAACGGTGATTTCAGTGCTGAATGCGCTGTTCAACCACCGTCCAATAATGTTGCCACAATTCCTGATAATGCAAATGCCAGTGCTGTTTTTTTCTATGATCGTATACTTGCTAATATCATAGAAATGAGAAAAGTTTTACCTGTACATCCGGGTGCATCTATGAAGTACAACTCACCGCTATGATTGTTAATTGCCTCCACAATTGTGTCATTTACAATGTGCTGTTCTGAAACCAATTTTGGAAAATTATTATCAAAAAATGTACCCAAGTCATGGATATCAAATTGTGTTTCACGTTGCAAATCACGATCATATGCGGTATTAGTAGGTCGGATCGGTGGACACATTCCTAATTGCACCAATCCTTTGTTAGCGATTGCCATACATACATCCTCGATCAAAAGCAACGCCTCATTATACACGTTTGGTGTGAATTACATGTTGATACTTCGTTGCTCGCAAACGAAGTAAAATGTCTTCACTCATGTCATCTATGAATTTTTCCCAAAGATCTTTTGGATTGGATGGGAAACACGTTGTCGATAATATCGCAAATAATGCACGTATTTGAGCAGTATTTGATACATCAGCGAGTGCTGTGTCCCAGTGGGCATCGTTTTCAAGAAGATTTAGTTCCTGGCAAGCTTCTTGATAAGTTGCACATACTTCACTATTTACTGTTCTCAGTTCTTGGAAGGATTTCGGTTCACGTACATTAACTAATAGTAATCGCAAGTAAAAACATCCTTGATTGTTTGGATGAACTGTATAGAGACGGCCTAAAGCGTCGGACGAATATAAATTCGGATGTCTTTCAACAGGTTTGCCCAGTCTACGTCATTGAAAAGTTTTGGCTGATGCATTCCATGTGTAGTATTTTGGCACTTCTGAGTAAAGAAGCGTTCTTGCGAACAAATCATCCGTACACAAAGAGAAGAACGTAGTTAACGTTGTTTGCGGTGGCAAAAATGCTCTTGCATATACATTTTCCGTTGTTAAATACACGTGCTCTTTGTTCTCAATATGCCCAGCCAAATGAAGAACTGTTGAATGACGCCCGATTAGAGCTGGTTATGAATCGACAACGTTGATCAATTTGTTCATCATTGGTTCCCATGAAATAAATTTGGAGAAATTTGTGATCCGAATCTGGAAGAGGTAGACGTGATCATGCACGATGATAAATTTGCCCTTGGATTTTGAACGTTGGCATGTAATTATCACATATGATTTCTATTGCACCGAACGATGTCATTTGGAAATATAAATTGTACTTGCGTATGTTTGCCAAGAAATGTTTCGACAGGATTGATATACCTGATACCAACTTTTATAATGGTTCAGGTAGTAAATGCAATTCTGGCAGTTTAACTTTTCCACCTACGCAGCACATTCCTGGAGTTTCGTTTTTGAATTTCAATGCATGGTGAGATTCGCATAACTTGTCCATTTTTTCATTGACGACATTTCGATGGTGACTGTAATCATATTCCGCATCGTGATGAAACGCAGCAAGATTCAATTCAACGTGCAGCGCCCGTCTGAATCGATCATAGTGTTCTCTTTTTAAAGTCCGACTTGTTCTCCGTTGGTCAATGGTATAATTCGAGCGGGCTTGAGCAGTTCGTTCTCGGTCGGTTTCTAATCGTGATGCTCGCTGCTCGGTTGTTTCGGATGCTCGAAAGGCCTTTATAGTTCGTGCTACATATATATATATATATATGTGTGTGTGTGTGTGTGTGTGTGTGTGTGTGTGTGTGTGTGTGTGTGTGTGTGTGTGTGTGTGTGTGCAGTGAGCCATGCTCCCCTTTGGCCATATCAACGTATTCACAGTATTTATATAGTGTATTTTATACGTTTATAAAATGTGCTACGGATTAGTGCCCTTAATATTTATCAATTTGTTTGATAGTAACTTGTCAAAATAATGTTATTAAATTTCAATAATTGTATCTAAATGATTGTTATAAAAATGAAAATAAATTATTATTGTTAATTGAGTATTTTTTTAAAAATAATTTGGCTTTGCATCCCTCCCAGATTTAAAATCCTAATTATGCCACTGAAAATGTTAGTAACCTTAAAGTCGTTTAGACTTAGACGTGTCGTTTTGTAAATAATAATAATAATAAAAATAAATCAATGTTATAAAAGAACTTAGTATACCGACAACGTAGCAATGTCGGCGGGACATCCACTAAACATTCTCGTCAAGTTTTTCATTATCTACTGAATTTCCATGAATAATAAATATTATAAAAGCTTGATGGGTAGTGTACGCTAGTTTAAATGTACGCTACTTTCACCCTTAACACGTTCCCGAAAATTCTAATATATACCTTTAACTTTGATACGGTCTCAAAGTTTATAACGCATGAAAGCTTATTTTACTCTACATATTGTACTCGTATTCTGCTTGAGTAATCTGGGGAACAAAGTCACATGGTCCGTTATATAGTAATATAAATTACAAGTTGTGGTGTTACTTTTAAATTGTATTATGTATTCATTAGACGAAATAGGTGTTGTCGTTTTTGCACTGTAAACTATTTAAATTACTTTTATTTTTATTTTTTATGATAAAGGAATAAATGTGGTTTTTATTTTTCATAATAAACATCTATGTTTATTTTATAATTAGTTAATTATTTTATATACTTAAATTAATGTGTCGTATTTATTTTTTGATAAAATGAGGCTTGGGGCATTACAAAGAAAATTAATTAATTTATGACTAATACCTATCTACTTCTCTATGAAAATGTTTAATATATAAATTAACATTTATTTAAAAATGTATTTATTTTATAATAGTGAGATCTTAAGTTTATATTTAAATATTAAGTTTCCGCTATGTTTTTGTATGCCTAAATATATTATAAGCTGAAGAACGCCTAGAGTTATGAAAATATAAAATTAATTATTTGAGTACGTTTAATGAATACTAAATGAACAACAGTGTTAAACAGTTTAATATTTTGATTTAACTTTCTATATATATTATTATTAATCTCGAATCCGAATAAATAAACGTTCTTAAACATTGAACTCATTGCAATAATAGAATTTCAAGTTTATGTTCATAATACTTTATTTTTTAGACCGAAAAGTCTAATTAATATAAATTTAAGCATGCTTTTAAGAAATCTGTATAATCGAGAAATTATTATTCAATAAATTATTATATATTAAGAAAGGTCTTATCAAAATAAAATGAAAACTCTATTATAATGTTATTTTTTCCCAAAAAACCTACATTTTATCTTAGAAATTTGTTTGTCTTATTACTTAAAATAACTGTGTTTCACTTCATTTAATAATTAACAGCCTTTCAGTTAAACACATTTAATATTAATATTCCATTATTTTGATGTAACACTCGCAGTTAGGATATTAAATAGTCTTATATTGTTTTCGTTTATGTACGCAACATGACAGTACAATGTATTTGAATAAACCAAACAGAATATGAAAAAATTACTACGCATATATATTTAGCTAAAGTGTCCGCGGTTTTTACAAGATTCGTTTGAATTCCTAATAAATTTTAACCTCAATAAAATCTTTTAATTTCGAATATAGTAATATTGATCTTTTTTTAAAAATGCATTGTAATAGTCAAATTTAAGTGTTTTCAGTACTCATATAATTATATCGAACATTGATTACATATAAAGAGACCACCTTAATGATGTTCAAGTGGATTTGATTAAATGCAAAACTGCCTGGTAGCGTGCAATGACTGGGCAACTTAATTAATTATCCGAACCGAATGTTAACTTCTACAATTTGGTTTCGCTAATTAACATTATAGATTTATGCATTTTGGAAATTAACAATATGAGTGTAAAGTGTTTTCGAACATATTTGACGAATCAACTGGACCGGGATGCGATACGTTATATTATAAATTATTATATTATAGATAATTAGATTATTGTACGTGTGACAGTGGAAACTTGAAAGGGAGACAAAGGGTTAAGCCAGAATAACGTTAATTTTAAAATGTGCGATGTATGAAGGGTGTGGATTTCAAAATGTCAATGCATAACATAATTGTAATATAACATAATTTAATAACGGTTAGGTATATTCCATATTCATTTCTGAATTTTCGATAAACGTATCTGTATTTTCTGTGATTTTCTTATGTAACCATGGTTTGTATTAATATTGTATAAATAGTTAAAACTGTTTATAAAAATGATGTGTTAATTGAAAAAAAAATCATCTGTGTTTTTTTTTTAATTTTGATACAATACTTTAGAATATGTCTAATACTTTGTTTAATAACCCATCAATACTATTTCATATAATATTAAATATTTTGATAAACAAAAAATTACATATATATATATATATATATATAAGAATACGCATGCAATATATTGTAGTATTTAACAATATTTACCATATATATATATATATTATTAAATATTTATATATATAATTTTCAGTTATAGCTAAATATTGTTATTTAATATTGACATTAAGTTATTACACAACAATGTGTTATGAAATTAATAATAATATAAGTTAAAAGTTGAAGATGACTAAGCATTTAACACATCATGTTTTTTTCATTCTGTGCATTTTGTGTTGAACTATCTATATAGCATAAATTATATACACATCATAAACCAGGTGTTCCAACGAATTATGTACATTTTTGTGTATGAAGATGATATACACTTTTATGTATTTATTTATTGATCGTTACTTACAGGTTTAGAAATAATTCAAATTTAAGAAAGCAGAGGGATACAAAAACTCACATATTAAAATTAATATACATATTATATAAAAATGTATTTTGATCTAAGATTAATATAATAAAATATTAAAATTATTTCGTATGCACAGTTGTGATAAATTCCATGAATAGTTTAGTAGCATTTAAATGAGTATGGCAGTACCCAAAACTTGTAGGGAACTATTATTGTTTATGAAATAAACAATAAATGTATTATTACTTAATTGTGTACACATCATTATTATGATAAAGATATTGAATATTAAACGTGTAAATTAGAAAAATAAATATAGGGAAGTGGTATATCATTTCATGTATGAAATTGATTAAAAATTAACAAATCATTGTAAGGTTATCTACATTTTTTAATTTGATCTATTTTAGGTAAATAATAAAAAAAAAATGGAAAAAAAAAATGGAAAAACATTGATTTTTCTTATACTATTACATTATATAATTTTTTTTTTTAAGCAGTCCTTATTAATAATATATATATTATACCAATATATCAAATTTTTAAAACGTTTGTCATCAGGGTTAAATTTGAATAAACTGTTAATATTTGAAAATATAACTATATATTTTCTATGAAATCAACAAAAAATATATTATTATTTATAAATACATAATTATATAAAATAATTATATGATCTTTTGTTATTGGATTATTCCAAATAATGTTAGATTAATAGCCATAGAGTGTCTTTATTTTGATGAAAGAGGTTGGCCTGCGCATGAGTGATTTTATCCATTCAATTTACATAATTTCACCCCATCCATAATAATTACTTCTTCAAAAAGCCTCGAGCAAAATTAAGCGATTCAAAGGTTTCTTTTTTTGGCGTTTTAAGCGATACACTTTTTATTCAAACGCAGTGCTGTTCGTATTTTGAATTAAACATGAAACCATAATTATTTTATAATTGGATAACGCCCACCCTTTCATATGGATAATATTTTATTGTTAACAACTTATCACTTTATTCATTTATCAACATATTATATTCAATAGTAAATTATCTCTATGGTCAATAACCGACAATTTAGTAATCTTGCCTGTAATCTTGCCAATAATTTTGTATGTAAATCAATGATGAAAAATAACTAGTATACTTGTTTGTCCGTTTCCACATACAATGTGCATACACAATTTGCACTTAAGTCAAAACAACTGCTCTGTGCTACTTCTCCGTATGTTATGATGCACTAAAATTGCATTATTACACTAAAATGTCGCATTGGTATTTTTGCTACCTGTGTTGTAAGATTTTACTGTTTGAACACAATAAGTTTTAACGATTCTATTACACATATATAGGTATTTGTATTTGTCCACTTGTCTGAAGTACAGTATGTTCAGTACGACGGCTGCTGGCGCTCATTTTATATTGTTTCTGTCTATCACATGTGGAACGCTGGATGTAATGTACCGGTATTAAACAACATGTCGCTTACGTTTCTAAAGTAATGGATTTCAAAGGGCTCAATAATACAAGTGCATATCAATACCTTAAGAAATTCACCGATTAATTAAAAATAATGAAGGAATAACTAGTATAATATTTGTTATTTAGTACAAAGAATACAAAAGTGCTTAGAAAATATGTTATACAAATTTTATATTAATATTTTAAAGTGCAAACCATATTTTGTGTAGATTTTTTAAATATGTTATTATTGTTTATTAAATAATAATAATGATAAAAATGTTAAGAATGTATGTTTTTCTATATTATATATACTAGTTATTAACATTTTTGCTAGTCATAATATACATGTGTTTTTAATTTTTTATGAAAATAAATATTATACAGAAGTCCAAAAAAACATATTGTATAGATTGCATTTAACAACTTATTCGTATCAATTTATTTATGTTTTTGGTATGTACAAACGTAAAATTTATAATTAAACAACATATTATTTAAAATACACACATTTCAAGTAAATAAGTTAGATTCACTATAGTAAACATGATTTGTTTACAGTAAGATACTTACTTCTCATTTTTATCAATTCACTTTTTACACTCTACTGATAGAGTGTAATGAGTGAAATTTCTTTTATAATATTAAGACAAATTTTTAATCTAACGCATATATATATATATGATAAGCATGTACATATTTTTAAAAACGAATAATTTTTTTCATTCAAAGCTAGGAAAAAACGTAAGTAATTCTTGTACTCACGAGCAAAACAATAATTAAAAAAATATAAATAAAACTAATGCGTTTTTCCACTCTTTTGTTTCCAAAAATCTCATTTTCTCATAGAACACCGTACCGACCACTCGTTTTTCCCGTCGTCATTCGTGTGTTTTCTTGGCCCTCTCCGTGAGTGCGTGTATGTGCGCGTATTTGTTTATGGTGTATGAGTTTCGGCCGAGCTATAGCAGCGGCGACTGTGGCGAAAAAAGCAAAATAAATAAAAACCGAAATTGACGTTCGGTGCATGGTGGCGCTGTCTGGATCGGCTGTGCTGGGCGCACGACAGCAGCGTTTACCGGCGCAATACCGCGTTTCCCGTGTGTCGATCCGGTCGAGCGTTACGCGCGTTTCGCATAACTCTATCCGCTCGCGCGTAGCACAAGTGTGTCGTATAGTAACCGTATCGCAATTAAACGATAATCACAAGTATTACAATCGCACGTGAATCAACAATCCGTATAGATTTTCGTCGTTCAGTTCCATCCGTGTTCAAGTTTTCGTGTTACGTTATTTCTCATAACGCGTCGCGTTTTTCAGCGCACCCCTATCGTACGAATGTCCGCTGAACAAACTTGATCGGTTCGTGTAAACGTTTTTCGAAAAATTGATAATATTGCTCGCGAGTGCTTATACGGTGGTGTGCGTGTGTGTTTCAGTGTCGTTTTCGCGCGCGTTTTGTCGTGGTAACGACCGCGACAATAAAGATACTATCTATCGTCTTGTTACGCCATTGGTCGTCACCGGCCATGTTCGACAGAATGACAAATAGCTGAAGTTTAGCCGACGTTTAAACTTCATCCAATTATACATCATAAGGTAATGCCAGTCGTAAACATTTTAAGTCCAAGACGAAACAATGGTCTAAACTCGCAAATATGCACTATGAAATTACCTTGCGCAGATATAATAAAATTTTAAAATATATTTATAATTCGAAATTTGATTGTCATTATGATGTGAACTATTAATTGTTCAGACCGTTTTGCTTGATAAATCTATTTTGCAGTGTCAATAATTATGATGAATGGCACTACTCATATAAATAAATAGATTATCTTTAAATTTGACACGAATATTTCTAACATTCACCAACATCACCAAATATTGAAATTTAACTTCAAAGAAACTAACAGGATTTCCATTATTATTATATCAGCGATTTATATATTAAATACATACATATATATTGTGTTTTATTTTTGTGTCGATTCCAACAATGTATCATTTTACACTTGTGTATAAATAATTGCATAAATATGTAATATTTATGTAATCTATTAATCATAATTTATTTTATAGTTGCCTATAAATATTTTAAAAATACGAAAGATATATTAAAGGGATCAAATATCAAAACAATAAGTATAAAAATCAAAACACTTTAATTTAGTAAAAATGTTTTGCTTTCTTCTATTTATACATATATATTGTTGACAATAAAATAATGATGGAATTCAATCTTGATGGTTAATATTAAAATTTAAATTGGAAATAGGCAATTTTCCCAAACAAACTTGTAACTATTACCATATTCAAAACGCTGTTTCTAATAATTAAATTAACCTATCGTGTGAGCAAAATTCAGATTAAAACTTATTTTAGCTTAAAATATCTATATAAATCATAAAAAATGAGTCTGTGATAAACTATATTTTTAGCTAAATGTTATTTCCATCATTTCTGTAAATATACGAAAAGTTTAATCAAAAAAAATCTGAATACAATCATTCAAAATAAAAATGTAATAATAATAATTAGTATTTATTAGTTATTACTTCATTAGTAATTATAAATAATTCAAATTAGTAAAAACTATATATTCGGTCTTAATTTGATTGATGAATTTAACGACTAATGTACCGTAAAAGAACAAAATTATATTTTCCCACAACCGTAATAAATATCCGTTGGATTGTATGTTATGGACACACTAAACCTCACGTAAATAATGTTGGACATCTATATGTATAGATGTATAGTGAATGTAATGATGTAACAAATCTGCGTACTTAGTCGACATAAATCAATTAAGTCCAGAATGTACAAAATTACTTGTCTGTATTGTGTTCGGGAGCATAATATTTTAACTTCAAATCATAACTCAATATTATTGTCATGGGTAACAAAAAGATAAAATACAAAAAATTAATGTAAAAAAAAAAACAAATGAAAACAAATATCTAGCAAGAAGTGAAGATATTTTTTTTTATGGAAATAGTTAGTTAAAGATTAGAGATATCGAAAAAAATTTATTAATATTTATTATTTAAAAATTCATTATTTGTGATTTTGCAAAATAAAATAATAATATATTAAAAATATTGCATTGTAAAAATTTAATTATGCAATAAAATTATAATACTCGAATATTAAAAGGTGCAAATTTAGCTCAAAAAATACAACTTTTTCACACATTTTCACGATTTTTTTACGAAATTTATAAAACAATATCATTTAACTTTCAAAATAAAACCCTTTTGACATGGTTTATTGGTATTAAATGTGATAATTGACGTGCATATATAAAAAGTATAAAAATCGTTTCGATTTGTTCCAAATTTTAAAGTTGTAATTCACCTAATGTATGATTTTAAAAAAAATTCGTTGTTTCGTTATTTCGGATAATTTCCCTAAATATTAAAGTGATTTTAACTGGACTTTATTCGTTGATTCATTTAGACTACATACAATTGAACCACTTTTAACTATGGACAATATAAGGAATTAAATAATTTAAATTTTTAAAACATTACCTGCTTTCAAAAAAATATTTAACAACATTAAATTACTTTATCAAAATAAACTCATAAACACAAAAAACACCGGTTTATAGGATAATTTTATCCCAAATAATCTTACAGTGGAGGAATGATGTTAAATTTATTATACAATAATTGTACTACTAGCAATATTTTCCTAGAAATATTTTACACCCTAATGGGTTAAATATGTTAATCTGTAGACATTTTAATCCCTATCTTCTCTTTAAAATTATCTGGGATTGTGGATTAACTGGAAAAATGCTAGTCTGACCAATAGATCTATGAAAAATATTTTAGATTTTAAATCGAAACAGATTTTTATGAAATACGGTTTTTTGACCTATTAAATTTATCAAACAAAACGTTAAAAATATCATGTAATTTTTATTTTATTGAAGTTGTTAGTGAACTAATAAAATAAATATGTAATTATTTAATCACGTATATATTCTATTTTAATAGTTATTATATATTTCTTAAATTAATATATTTTAAAAATACAATTATTTGGGTGCTGTTTTCTTCATTTGAGATCAGAGCTTTGTAGATCTGCTAGGAATTCCTTAGCCTACTTCTGGTTTCTATATGGTTTCGACAGTGGATGAGGAGTTGCTTGACTGTAAGAGGTTCACCACATGTTTGGCACAGAGTTGGCTCTTTCTTTTGCATGAGATGACCATGGGACATCTTTGAGTGACCTATTCGAAGTCTGTTGATTTTATTTATTAACTATTAATTTTATTATCTATGAACTATTAATTTTTTATGCTTGTCTACAATGAATAAAATTCTGGATAATTCAAAATTCAATTATGATAATCAACTTGAAAACATACAATTTAAATATTTGTTTGAATTAATTTGAATATCATTTTAATTATTATGTATAAAAAAAATATATATATACTTAATTATTTTATTTACGAGTATATATATATATTCTGTAATTAAACTTATAAAAAGAATTTCGATATTAAGATAAGATTAGCTCAATTTAATAATGATAAATCATTATAATTTGGTATAAAGTTGTAACTGGAATCAATTTAAACATAATTAGGTACTTTTAATTTAAACATATAAGTTTGTGTAAAAACAATAAAAACATATATGAATACTACTCGTATGTACAACATAACAAATTTTTCTTATATGAATACGTAATATACATTATATACATAAGTTAAACTAATTTTATACATACATATAATATCAAATAAAATATATTATTTCCCACTTAAAAATATTTTATTAAATTGTATTGTTATATTCATTTAGTTATATTCAGAAAAATATTGAGATCTATATTTAACACCTTTTTAGGCCTAGTTTTTTAAATTTATATTGATTATGTCTACATCATTAAGTCAGTAATACTATACATTATAGTTTTTCCTAATATATTATATTAATTATAAATCGTATAATAGATTATTATTATTACAACATGGTATTTATTCATAATTTCAGTCGGAATTTTTTACTTGGTATATTAAATGCCAATAGTAAAGACAATTTTAAGAGTATAATGAAATATAAAGCAATAAAAAAAAAAATAATGAAATATCAATAGTTCATAAACAAATCTCTAAGTTAATTAACAAGTATAAAATTAGCAGTTTTTTATGTTTATCATCACAAAATATAATTTTTTATTATAATAATTATAATTTAAATGATTGAATTTGTTTATGGAAATATAGTCAATACAAATTTTCAAAGAATTCAAAATTAATATTAAAATGTATTACACGTATTATCCAGCGTTATGTTTTTTGGTAGTATGTGGATATTGAAATATATAGCAGTGTTTATGTGTAAAATATACTCTTTAATTTTTTAGAACTTTTTTATATCCACATATATTAATATTTTTTTTCTTATAGTATAAATAAATAACGTGTTTTAATATGTAACAAGAACTTAAGCATATCATGAACTGAAAAAACCAAAGGGAGAGGATTAATTTTTAATGTGAAAATAAGGGCATGAAGAAATGAAGTTAGCTACAAAGTTTTTAACGAGTTTTTGGTTTGGTTTTTTTTTTTTTTGGTTCAAGCAAAAGAGGTAACAATTAGAAATGCAACGCTATCACATAATTTCATATTGACATTACTTGGGGAATAATTTATCTGTTAAGTCGTTTAAAAACAACAATTTCCTGTTCAACTTTTTCGTTAACGGATACATAACAAACTTTTTTTAACGAAGTTGTCTATATACAAGAAACTTCGCAATGTTATTTGTTATCGCGTGTTTCAATATTTATTTTTATAAAAGAAATACAAAAATTCGTATGAAAGGAAATAAAAAATTAATTTAATATAAAAGAAAAGAAAATTAAAAATATATAAACACAATTTTTATCATATTTTTTCAATAGAGTACTGAATTTTATTAAACCACATTTATATAGATTAATTTAATAATATTACTTTAACTACTTACTATTACTTAATTTTATTAATGCATCATACCTGTATATATATATATATATATAACATTTTATTTATTTTTAAAGAAAATATATGTTACTGGTAAAAAAATAAATCTTGAATCGCAATTTATCATTATATAATGAGTCTGTTATGCAATTAAAATTTAAATGAAAAAGTGATAGTGATTATAGAGACATTATAAATAAAATCAATGTAAATAAAAATCATGTATATTTTTTAATGCACCTTAAAATATCGAGGGAACCATGAATTCATGTAAATACTTGAGTTTAACATTGAGCTTCACTGAATTATTTTTTAAAATATGTAAAGTGACCTCCTCTCCATGTTAATTTAATATTGGGAAAAATATATAAATAAATGTTTATACTCAAATAAAATGTCACATTGTAAAAAACAAGCCCTTAAATACTATGAAAATAATAACTTAATTATAATAAGTAAAATTCTTATACTACAAATGACAACAGATATTATTTAAATTAGTTTCCATTTCCCGTTTTAAAATTAATACGATATTTTATATTTCAATAAAAATGTAATTATTGTTCAAATTTGTATATATGTGTTTAATTTCCATGTAAATTATTATATAAATCAAATGCGTATACAAAATAAGTGTCTTTATGACGCATATCCTCGACATAGGGTTATGCTGTAAATGTATATTAATCAAAAATATATTTTTTCTCTTTTTATATTCAAACGTGTATTTAATATTATTATGAGTGCAGTTTTTAGTACTTAAGATTGTATTTCTTGTTTGAAGTATATATATTGGACGTAAACGTATATTTTTCATCCTTATAACACAAATTAAAATTAAAATATATACTTTTAAAAGATATATTTTTTCACGCGAACACATTTAATGATCTGATATTGTTTGCGTTGAAACATATTTTGTAAACGAACAAAATATTTAACGCCAGAGGTAACAATATTTACATAGATAATTATCATATGAACAACTAATATAAAATATTTTTGTAATTTGAAAATAAAAATTGATTAATTAAATTAATATCGTATTTTGAAACGTATTTGATTTGAAAAGCAATTCTTATAATTAGTCTTAAAATATCATTTTTAAGGAGGAAAAATGTGGAATCTATTGAACATGAAAGGGAAAATATGTACTATAAAATATTAATAAAATACAATTCATTCATTATTAATTGAAATAGTTAAAAATTATATTTTATAGTACATGTATTTGATTTATAAATGCATCGGACTTTTAATGGCTGACCATAATTTACAGTTTCATCAATTGAATCAAAAATATATAATATTAAAATTTAAAAAAAGCATAATTTTGGTTATATAATAATGAGTTTTAAACAATATGTATTATTAGATATATATATAACATTATTATCAACTACATAGTCTAGTTTTTACTAATTTTGGTTGTACGACTTGCATGTTAAACAATTCAGTAATTTATACAATCGTTATTGATTTTGAACATTGATAATTTTTGTTTGATGAGACGAGAATAGTAACGGCGAAAAAGAAAGAATCTGTGAAATTTGGTTCATAATAATTCTGAATAGCATCATTATTACTTATACGATGTTAATCTGAATAAATTACTAGTCAAATAAAGTATGATTTCTCAATGGCCAGGGGAGCTATTTCTCGCTTTACATATTTATTGACGAGAATAAATTGGATAACTTTGAAACTAAAGACGTGTAACTGATTAGTGATAAAATAAATGATTCAACTTACGTCAATCAATTCATATTTATTTCTCTATGACAATGGAATCGTGTATCTTCATTTTTTTCTAGTTTTCAAATAGGTATATATTATGCCGACTGATACCTGTTGAATATACGAAAATTTTGTGTGGTTAGTTAATACGAAATGCATATGAAGTGTTATAGATTTCTAACATCAGACGTGTTTTGACACTTGTTTAGTGATAAAGTAGTATGTTAATTTATAAGATAATCGTTTTTTATATTACCTCATAAACGATCACACTACTTCATCAAAAACGATAACCCTTTTTATAAATTATATATTTTTTTATTTAAATAACATTGTTTTTTAATTTTACACTATGTAATTTACTGTCTCAAATTACTATGAATTTTTCAGAATTAAGTTCTTTTAATCAAAGTGTATAATTAGTTTTACTTATAAATGTTTAATTGTTCTCCAAGATTAAACAAATTATTTTTTACTTTAATGATAATTTTTGCTATAAAAGTGTTTTTTAAAAACAAAAACTCGATATTTAATTAATTGACAAGTCAAATTTAACTAAATGGTTGGTTCAAAAAAGTTTTTAACTCATTATTGCTTTTAAATATTTAAATGAGACGTATATACATTCAAATTAAACATATTTAATAATTTTACATTAAACGTATTGTTGCAAACAAATTTATACAAATTATAACTGAGATTATGATTGTAACATAATAACAATATCATTAGTAAATATATTTATAAATTAATAAATATTTATATTCATATATTACTCAATTTACAATCCAAATATTCTCTTAGTTTACTATTTTAAACAGTTAATGTTATTTAAATTATTTTTAATTTTAATTCTACAAAAATAAATTAAATTTTTATCATACATTTAAGTATGTATTAGAACTCATACAAATTGTTAGCAATTTTGTATATATAATAAACAATCCGTTTTTGAATGAAAGTAATTTAATTAAAAATATCTGTTTCGTATTTTTTATGAATATAGATAATGCCTTATTTGGCGATAAAATGAAATAAATAATCTTTTATTATTCAATCAGTAGCGATTGTCAAAGTATTTGAAATACAATTTATGTTTGACAAGCTGTCATCTTATGAAAATTTAAATTCATCTTATTTTATAAACAATATTTTTGTGTATACTTTAAAAATGTTATAGTCTGAGTATATGTATATTTATATACAAGTTTTATTGAGTTATATAGTTTTATTAATTCATGACGAAGCGAACGAATAATGAGATAAATATTACAAATGTATTCTTCAATATATTTTATTTTACATTAATCATGATTTGTTAAAAAAATAATTATTATTGATTGCGAATTATTTATTTTATATAATAAATGAAAAACGAGTGGGGAAAATATAGTGTACGTTCGAAATATTTTGATGATAATATTATATTTATACTGAGATAATATTCACAATATTTTATTTAAATTTAATCGAGACTGCTGGAATAAATATGCTTACTAATATTCAAGTGACAGATTAGTTGGCATAACATTGTATATAGTAACTTATGTGAAATTGTACGTAAACATTATATTTGAATAATAAGATCATTATCTGCGCACATAGCTTAATTTAGTTCCTGAAGATGTACATTAGTTGCTGTGTCGATGTTACCAAATAAAGTTTAACTCTGGCAACAACGGGTGCGGTGGCGTAGGCAATATATCAAATTCAATAAAAGTTATCGCACGATCTGCCACAATATTATACAGGTATACAGTGTTATTGTCATTATATTTCAATGCAATAGGGGCGAAAACGTATTACATTAAATTCTTGAGTTTCATATTATTGTCCATTTTCCGCAATGCATTCTTCAGCTGTGAATATACCTACGGCCTACCTACCTATCTACCTACTTACCTACGAGTACGCAGGACTTAAATATGTAAAGATAAATAAAATTGATGACGACATTTCATTCACCCTCACCACGGTTTTAGCGTTGCCTTGGGGTTTTCCTTCATTTGTCAGCGTCACATTTATCTGTCTCGCGCGTGTGGATATCATCATCCACATGCAGAAATGCTACATCGTTATTCGGTCATGTACGTCGCGTTCTTCTGCGTTCGCGACGGGCGCACTCGTGCGTGCGCGTCTTAACATAAACAACTCCCTGGCGTATGCAGCGCAGCGTTGATTAATATTCACCAAGTGTGAACGTTAGTCTTCTGGCCAGCATCAAGCGTAATAACGTCCAATGTGCTGCTATAAAACGATTCGGCGCGTATTATTTTTAATGACAGGATGACGACTGAATTATTATTTACTTGGAACGACGAGAAAAAATAAATCTGATTATCACACGTATTTCTGCATTCATATCGACAACAGTAGAACGGTGATTAGTTTTTTAAAATTAATTAACTTAAAACACGTTAAAATATTGGGAATCATAGTAAAGTAGAAATTGTGTACATATAACATAACGCACGATGAATATAATATTCCGAAGTTATTTGTCTAATGATATTAGTTACCAGTTGGCTATTACACGATATCAGATCGTCATATACGAAATATCTATAGAAAAAATATGTTCACATGTATATATGTGCCTCAAATGATTCGTAAAAATAATGATTCTATGTGAAGTGGAACTGAAAACGAAATCAACTCTGATTCTGACTTTTCAAACAAAATTGACGAAGAAGATGATATATTAAAAAATTTATCTGTGCCAGAGATTACCGAGAACAAGGCTTTTTTTATTTGATTTAGTTTCAGTATTCCATAATTTCCTTCGCCAAGCAAACAAATCAGTATATCTACTATTCCAGTAACATCTGCCTAGACATTTTAATTTTATTTATACATTTATATTTTTGAGAAATAATGCTTGATATTTCTACCTAAATTGTATTATATAAAATTATAGAAACACACGTACTTTAAATTAAAAAAGTAAAAGCTTATGAATAAATCTTAATGTGCATTTAAGATTTCCATATATTATGTTTAAAAAGTGGGTAGGCGATAGACTAGTTGATAATATAATGTTTCGGCTCGTCGCAAAGGAAAAGCTCACAGTGACATTTCCTTACTTTCATCTATTGCCGAACATATCCGAAAACGATCTCTTTGAGCGAAAATTAAATGTTTAATTTCGCGGATTTGTCAAAACGTGGGCAATTTTATTTTATAATACAGTCTACAACCGCGTAAACGCTTATTCCAAGATTCGCAGTGCTTTCACACAAATTCAAACCTGTCTTCGCAGTCATTGTTACGTTAAGTAATCTTGCGTTGTTGCGATTTATCAATTCTTATCGAATTTTATTTTTTTAAAAAAAATCTAAATTCAGTAGGCAAATCTATAGTATAATATACATAATTTATTTTATGCCGTCTTTGCAATGACGAATATCAAGAACCAACGTGTTCACGTTTTCAGAAGGTTGATTTTAAAAGGAACGAGTCGTCAACATCTTACGGATACGCTACTAGGAAATATCGTGACCATGGCATCGGCAATGGTAAGAACAACGATTGTCGGCCGACTATAACGTACGGTGTAACAGCGGCAACTATGTACGGAAACGCGCCCGGCTCTGAACGACGGGTAGCGGGTTTTGAATCTCAGTTCACTTTAGACAAGTACCTACTTTGAAAGCGTTTTGTCATGTAAATCCATTTAAATGGCCTGCTTGTACAATGCACCAATACATACACAAACGCGCAAATACATGCACAATTCGAAAGTGCTAATAACACGTGAATAGCGGCGACAATAGTTTGTCATATTTTGTTCTGCATACCACGACTATGATGCATTATGATATATATATATTAATATCATGTAATATGTGTTTGTATGTGTAGAATATTATTGTTAACAACGTTTTGAGAAATTGAATTAAAATCAAATCTCATTTCCATGACTTTGTTGTTCAAGTGCGTAGTTACACTTCAAGATAAATATCGTATAATTTTCCGCTAACGATTATTATAATTATTTTTATGATGAAACGTTTGGAATACCATTTTTAAATAAAACTTTATTAAATAATTATTAATTTACTGTTTCGTTTTAGATAATTAATCATGATATTAAAATTGAGTATATACAAATTAAGAAAGTAACATGTACAACTACATGTATTAATCGTTTTTATGTTATTTTAAAAATCGAATGATTTTTTTAGATATGTCGATATCATCTTATATAATAATTCGATAAGTATTATATATTAAGATACCTTATCAAAAAAAAAAAAGAATAAAACATAATTTACAAATATTAGAATGCTATAAATAATTAAATATTTCATATTTGTTAATCCATATTCAAACTATTTAAATGGTTTCATGATTTTATTAGAGATAAATTTAACAACCATTTTATTGGAATCATTGCCTGGATTTTATCATGATGTCAAGATATTTGGTTTAAACCTGATATGTTTAATAAATTGTTACGACCAGAATGTTTTGTTTTTTTTATAATTGATTAACTTATTGTTAACAAAAAGTTATAAATATTGATAATAGATAACCATATTTAATTAATTATTTTTATTTTAAAATATTATATTGTATAATATATAATAATAATTATAAATAATTATACAGTAATATTTTATTGAATTTAAAACTCAAAGTTATAAAATATGACATACATATAATGAAAATCTTGTTTAAAAATACATACACACACACACACACAATATATATATATATATATATATATATATATACTTATAAATACATGTTACTTCGTTTATTTATAAATTCATGTGTGATTTCAAGGTCATAAAATTATCTTATGATTATATATTATGTTATATATATTTTATATTATACATGAGAAAAAATAAATTATCCCAATATATTTTATAATACAATATAACTTAATATAAATAATTTAACTGGTAAAATAATTCCATATCTAAAATTTTTTTGAGTAATTATTATTTATTAATATCGTATTATACTTATATTAGAAATAACGTTTATATAATATGTATATATATACGAGTTAATGTGCATTTATATAATATTAAAAAGTGATACATTTTTTACATTTCAAATTGAATGAGTCTTAGTGTATAAGATAACTTTATATAGCAACTACAAAAACATGTTAGATAAATAAGAGAACTGTAGACGTCATTATCACTCGTGTCACCGAGTTCTGACCATAAGATAAATAAATCACTAAGTAAATATTTGAAATGAAAATTAAACGCTTCAAAATTCTTGTCACGTTTTAATTATAAACGTTTGGTTCGGTTTGTTTAATTGACTGTTTCAGTAGAAAGTTTTATGATGTCAATTCCAATTAAATTTAGTTGTTTTAAAGATTGGAAGGTTTAGGAATGGTTTCAAATAAAATTCCAAACTTTTTTGAAATAGTCGAAGGTTGTCAATTTGCAAATGACATTAATGTCGGTCATAATCTTAAAGTTAGAAGAAAATAAATCAGACGTAATAAATGCTCAGTTCAGAAGTTTTTAGAAGTCGTTAAATGAAATCGATAGTTTTCTACAAAATTTAGGTATAAACAAAATAAAATAACGAGGATATTATCACTACTAATAAATTTAACGTTTATCCTAATCACTACTATATGATAGGTATAAAAATAAAAATTTATCTTTGATTAGTTGTTTACTTCATTGGATACATTAAAAACCTAAATACCCGATTTCAAATGATTTAATTTGATCAAACATTATTATAATGGAACAAATTAAATATCGTTTTGGCGTTACGTTGAAAATAACAATTGGTTTATTCATTAAAATATTGTAATATTATACCGCATAATCCTTATAAATAATTGTTTAAAATATTATCAAGTGGAGAGTATACATTTGCAACAAATTTTTATTGTAGTATACATTTTTGTAAAAACATATTTAACGTTTCGAAGAAACACTTATATTAATAGAGGCTAATACATGCTTTGTTTTAGGTACGGTGTTCGAGTTCAGTAATATTATCGTTTCATGATTCGAAACAGGAAAAATGTACATATTATTTCTACATCGTTTCTGGTAACGGTAATTGCAACTTGTGAACCATTTTGTCTGGAAAATAGGAGTAGTATTATAAGTGTAGAAAGAATAGGGCAAGGATGAGATATACGTTAACGGTACATTACGTTGATCAGATCCAGTAACAAACAGTAACGTTCCCCAGGGATATTTTGAGAAACAGAGGAAATAAAAATGATATTTATTATATCTCTACCTCTCAGATATTATTTATATCGTATTATTATTATTATTATTATTATTATTATTATTATTATTACTTTTATTATATATTTTTTTTAATACGATTCTTCTTCGCGTGTTCGTGAACTATATTGAAAAGGGACCGTACGAGTATGACAACGACCGAATCTAACAAGCTGTCCCTAACTGATGATATGCGTGATGATGGATTGTCCAAGCAAATGTCGAAATGATATAGGTTCTTATCTGTGTAATTTTTGAATGGTCAAAATGAAGAAATACGTAGAGGGATCGAATAGAATACAACATAACAAACATTGACCAATTGCCAATCGAGAATGACGGATGTAAGTTAAAACAAGGGACTCGATATCAGTCAAGCTCAAACTTCTATTTTATTTCGTACACTATTAGTTATTACTGATTTATCAATATGTTTTTTGAAGTTTAATTGATTTTCATCGGGTTTATTATTTTTATAATTATGTATACATTGCAATTTTAATGGGCATCATATCTATATACTGTAGTAAATTATATTATGCATATATATTTTTATGAACGAGTATTTATATATGCATGGTTAACTTAAAATTTAAAACGTTTTTATAAATTCGTAGTAAATTTATTTTTATAATATTATTTATAATTTAATATAAAATATGAATTCAGATAAAATTATATATTGAATATTTATTTATTTACAATGAAATCGGTCTAATTAATTATAAACTATTAATTATCAGCAAGTTATTGGCCGAGATATTATTATGATTGTTGTTATTTAAAATGTTATTATGATTAATCCGACCGTAGTCATTATTGTGACCGTACACATGGTTTTGTTGCCGTTATATTATTTTTTTTCTTTTACTTTTTTATTATTTTATTAAATTTTTTTAAACGTGTATCTATGTACATCATAGAGTAGGACACCCTTTCTATCCCCGTAGCTAATCTGTTGATAGATAAGGGCCGAATACGCATTGATGCAACGGCATGAATGTTGATAAATATATGGTTGTTTATAATATAATATTTTGACCGATACTATTGTCTCCGTTTCTTATTTTAAATTATAGTTATCTTTCTCTTTAATTTATTTTTTTGATATATATATATATGATAATTCTGTTTCCGTTCTAATTTTGTATAGATAATTTCAAGAAATGTAATGATATTGAAATATTTCTATTTTTCTTTATAATTATCTGTCCCATAATGATCTAAATATTGTGGAATCTTATTTCATGTTATCCCTATATTATAGTCTATAATATTTATCCGTTAAAGAATATATTATATTTACTATTTTATTTGAACAGTTGTTAATTTAAGATGATTCAGGAGGGTAATTGCTCCGGACACTAAATATTGATTCCTATTATGGGACCCAGTGTTGGATGTATGCATTTTGAAATTTTTTATACACCTAATTAATTAGCGCATATTTTTCGTTGCATAAAACTAAATCTCAACACATTTAATTTTTAAATAAATTTTAATTTAAAAAAATTTGTTCAATAAAAAAACATTGGTTTTGGATGAGCCATGAACATTTAACAAATGATATTATTGAAAAAAAGGCTCCAGTTAATTGTGTACCTAGGACGTTAAAATCCTAAATACGCCACTATATTTGAATATTTATTTAAATTTCCATGTTCTCACATTATTACATTTAAATAAATTATTGTTCAAACATAATTAATAAGTAATATATAACACTCATTACTTTGAATTAAAAACGAAATTTTTTAAAAATTAAAATTTTTTTTTATTATAGATTTATCGTATTTGTATTTTTCCACTAATATGAATTTCAAAATTATTGTTATTTTTATTTTTATCGGACTAAGAAGTTTAAAACTTGAAATTTATGAAAATAACAAATACTTAAATCAAGATTATCCTAGTAATTGTTACTAATATTTCCTAAGTTTGTTGAAGGGATAAAGCCATAGATAGGTAATTTTGTTTATTACATTTTTCTAAAAACAGAAAGAAATATCTTGTATTTGTAGAAAAAAAGAGGTATCTAAAAAAAACCCCTATTTCTTTTTTGTAAATTGCGTCACATAATAATGAACACACTGTTACATAAATGAGTTTCTTGTTGATTAAATAATAAAATACAGTTTATATACACAATTTGGCATCAACCAAATAACCATTTAATACATATTTTCAAGTTCGAATGTATATTTAAGTTTATTGGTTTTATTCGGATATTCAAACATACTTATATACTATAATATAATTAGTATGATATTGTTTATTTCAAAATACAAAATACAATATTCATTATATAGAAAAATAAATTAGTTCATTCATTAATTGAAAAAAAGTAACAATTTTCAATAAATGTAAACATTATTTTACAATATTTAACATAAAAATTAAGTTCAATTAAGAAATTCATATGTTTAGCTTATAATATTTATAAAAAAGAAAGCCTACATTAAAAAAATATTTTTATAATTATTACTCATAAATACTCCAAAATTAGTATTATCAAATTATAAACAAAGAATGCTTAATAATGTCTAACTTTAATTTAGGAAGATATGTAAAGGAACTTAATTTCTTAAATTTCAATAAATGCTATTAATTACAGTTCATCATTTTCTTTATAAGCCTCAACTTAAAATATCTCAATATTTTTTAAGAATTGTATGATTTCTTTTTTAATTTTCAGAGTCAGTTTATCATTTATTATATTATTTATTATCATTTCTTAACTGTAATCTATTAGGTAGAACAAATATTTACATATATAAATGTATTGTATACTTTATAATTTATTTTAAAGAACCGCATAACACAGCATAAATAATGAAGTTAATTTTATTTTCATTTATGTTTTTAATGTTTTACTTGATTATGCATTTTAATTTAATTTTTAACAATGTTGAATTTATCAGTATGACATTTTGATTAAAATATTTAATTAAAATATTTAATTAAGTAATTATTATTTAACATAAATTATTTTTTTAATTTTTCGCAAAACCAATATTATTGATTTCATTGTTATTAATTATATATACAAATATAAAATTGTATTTTTTTATACAGAACATGTCCAATAAAATATATAAAATAAAAAAATACATTAATTGATCCAATTTAAGGCAAAATATTTTAAAGATGATTGTTTTTAAAATAATTAAAGGAACCAATGCTTATTTATAATAAACATTGTTATTCTTTTTCTTTTAAATATAACTCTATTTTTTTTTGCATACAAATTTAATTTTTTTACTTTGTATTCTCCATAACACAATTTTCTAGTAATAATTTTTCAAAATATTGTAATTTTATAAGCGATGTTTTCTATTGTTATCGTGAAAAATTATTAGTTACTATAATGGTTAAAAATCGGGTTGTTACAAATCTTATTGCTTAAATTACATTATATTCATTTTACTTAAAGCTATTTATATAAAAAATAATAAGTAGTTTTAATATTTTATAAAAAGAAATGTTATAAAACAAATTTATATATATATATATAACATGTCTTACTATTATTTTTATTAAACACATTAAAAAGTTTGATTATGAGAAAGTTAAAATTTTATTGATTACACCCAAAAAAACAAGTTGAATTTTTTTATAATAATACTTTTTAAATTTATATTAGTATATTTTAGGTACATAATAATTTATGTGAAATCCATAATTACGTTAAATTTAATATCAATATTGTTTTTTTCATATAGAGAGAAAATATTAAGTAATTTTTTTTTCAATTTTTTTTCAATTTATTATTTTATTAAATAATGTTATTTAATATATACGAATACAAGACTGTTTAACTTAAATCTTTCGTAATTCTATGATATATATATATATTTATATATATACATTTATCATAAAATTAACAAGTAAAATTAATTTATAGAAATAAATAGCATTTTAAAAAAAATTCCATTTATAAAATAACTTCCTTTTTAGCTAGACAAAGAAGTTTTAAATAGATTCTTAGATAATAAACATTTCATTTAGTTACTCATGGATGAATAATTAAAACTAAAACGTAGTTATTACTGTCTGAAAATTCGTTTAAATTGTGCACACATATCAACCAGTACATTAAATTACAACGGATAAAAATGGAGAAATATATTTAAATCAATAACTTATGTGTTGTGTTTAAAATATTTAGTTTAATCCATGTCTTCATCATTTTATTATAATTATATAAAAGAGCAAAATTGTTTTTGGAAACTTAAATATGATTACATTATTATGTTTTAACAAATTATATCGATATTCGTTGTATACATTAAATAGTACGGAAAATATTAGTTTTTGTTACACATACGTTGTTAAATTGCCTACATGAAGCGCCGTGCTATTTCATATTTTATTTGACTTTTATTACATTATTTAAATTGTTATCGAAAATAATAAATTGAATGGGTAATAACTGTGATTCAAAAAATTTATAAAAATACATAAACACGTGTGTGTGTGTGTGTGTATATATATATATATAGTAATTAATTTTTTTATATATAATAATTATACATATTTATATTTGAATTTTACTTAAAATAGTACAATTATTAACTTTACATTTAATATTTCGATGTTATCTGTACTAAAAAAGATCAGCAGAAATTTTAGCAATACATTTTCTCAAGCTAAATAAATAAAATACGTTGTGTACCCTATAGGGTGTATTAATGTATTGTCACGTACAATAAAAACGAGTAGAAATATCCAAGCAAATAAAATCGTAATCATAAAATCCAATTGTTTATTTATAATTTTAATAATACTATACTAACAATGAACCGTTTTGTTCAATTGTTGTATTAGTATAATTCAAATTATACATTTTTATATTTTGTACGATTCAGTCATATATCAATATTATATAGTCAATCAGTATTATTTATAAAACAACATTTATACAATGTAAAAAATATAAATCAAAGTTTTGATAACTAAATACAAAAATAGCATACATAATCTTCATAAAGTATTTGAAAATATTTTTTCATTACAAAAATGTAATTTAAGATTGTTATAATATTAATTAAGGAATGTGAAAATATTGAATATTCTTTACTAAATTCGGGGTAATATTTAATATTTAAATTTTTTAAATGAGACCACTTCGGATTTATGTGAATAATGGACAGATTTCCCTTTAATTACGAAAATATTTAATATACAATTTTTAATATAAATATTATATTAATGGTTTACTAGATTTAAAAAAAAATATATATTTTGAATTCTGTTTTGTTTTTTCGTAATCATTTTAAAAAATATTTAAAAATATTTTCTCTTTTGAATCATTCTATTAATAACGTCAAAATAATTTTTTTTGTTTATATCAAAAAAAAAATGCAAAAAATTTAACCACCATTATATCTGTATACGAGTATTTATACACGTAATATGTTATTTTTATCGTAGTAAACGGTTGTTGTTGATACTGTTCATTAAATTGAATAAAATATTCAGTTATTTGAAATAATTATGATATATTTCAATTTCCATTCGATAACAATTGTCTTTAATTTTGACAAGTATCCACTTAATAGCTTACAAAGAAATAATAATTTAAATATGGTAAAAATATATACGTGTAAATTTTTGATTATTTATTTGATTAGAAATGATAAAATGGTATTCATTTTGAATACAATTTAGTAAAATTGATATATTATGTCTATATAATTTTCCAAATCCAAATATTTCCATAATTTAATTCATGATAAAATATTTTCACAATTATATTGCGTCATATGAACTAAAAATATAACAAAAAAATTCACGATTGTTTATTCAAATTTATAACAACAATAATAATCATAATCTTTATAATCCCAATTTTTTCAACTATTTCATTAATTTATAAATATATTATATATTTGAATAGAATTATAATATTGTGTTATATGACGTATGTATAATTAAGTGGAATGAAATGTATTTATTTGTTTTTTCCCCAATTCTATTCCTAAAGATAAACTGACTATACGCTTTATTTAGTTTAAATATTTTCATGCACTTAATAGTTTTTTATGATTTAAAATATTTTATACGTATGCTCTATTTTGTGTTATATTAATAACAAAAAATATTAAACCTACTTAATCCAATATCATATAATCCAATATCATAATCCAATATCATATTTTCAATTCTCATTAATATTACATAATCAAAATAAATTATTTTTATAATGTACCTTTGTTTCTTTGTATTTAAGTAAATTTCTTGTTATATGAACAAATTATTTTAATTTTTCTATTAAAAAATTATGAAACCATTTAAATTAAATATTTTTTTATTTGTTTTATTATTATTATCATTAATATTGTATAATGTAACTTGTATTATTATGATACACTACAGAATACATTTTCATATTATAACATTAATATTTAATAATTCCCTTTTGTCGATTAAATCCATTTCTTTTAGTACACTAAAAATAAATAAATATTCTCCTTTAGTTTTTTGTGTAAAATCTAAATTTTTTCCTTTACAAACACTCAGCTTTACTGTTCAGTTTTTATGGATTCTAGGTCATGCAAACATTGTAGACAATGAAATGAAATTTTCTCGCGGTATCAACAAATCTCAATATAAGAACTTCTACGCTTAAAATTCCTTCTTCTAATTTTCTTACTTTACTTTAAAAAACTACAATGAAATGTGGCAAAACAAATGGACACCGTTAGATGGAGATTTCGCTTCTTAGTTTAGGAAAATATTGCCGATAATTCCAGTTCGTCTTTGGTTTTATATTCAGCCTCTTTCCTTAAATTATATCGTTTTCAAGAATTAGGTCTGGTCATAATTTGCTCCTAGCACATGCATTCCGCCTCTCACTAAATAATTCTCCATTATGTATGGTGAAACCATATGTAAGTTCACTCATATTATCATGGACTGTCTTTCTCTCGCGACCTTACGCTTTCAATTTTTCCATTTTTGCCATAAAAATTCATTTCCCCATAATAAATCCATTAAATATATTAAACATCAAATTAACGAAATACTTAAATTTATTAATACTGCTAAATTTTTAGTATAGTTCATCTCGCAGTAACTTGTATGTTTTTTGCTGTATTGAATTTTTTGTTTTCTATTTTATGCATTTTTTTCTTTATTTTATTTCCCCGTAATTTTTAATTTGTAATTGTTGAGCTATTTTAATTTAAATATTTGTAGCTAAAAAAAAATAAAAAAATAAATATTTGATAAAAGTGGAGTCTTAAAATTTATAAAATTTATGTAATTTTTAAATACATTTTAAGCTAAAGAGAATAATTGTATTCCTTATATATCAAAACACTATACAACACAAAACAGAATGCAATTGTTTTATGTTAAAAATAATATCTGATATAATTTGTCCTTTGTGATAAATCTTGTTAACTAGATTAAGAGTCAACCTGATGGCCAAAGAAAACGACATTTGAAAACAAATGTATTTTTGGTATACAAAAACTTTTGTTCTATTATATTGTTTAAAATTGTGTAAGTAATATGTAATTCATATTTCACGTAAATGGTATAAATCTTAAAATTCTATTTTATTTATGAAATTCAATAAATAAATACATTAGAACATCAAAATAAATCCAATTTAAACTATTCGTTTACGTAACTTGTTAAGTCGATTATTGTGCTTCTTCAAAACAATTTTAAAATTAATGAATATATTCTTATATAATAATCATATACACTTATTTAAATTGTAAAATAAATTGTTAAGTTGTGTATTATAATGATGTAATTATTGATAATATACATATATATTTTTACATATTAATAACATTATATTATGCAATATTAACTTGTAAAGATATAACATTTTCTTAATAATTAAATTATTTTTTCTGTTTAAATTTAATTTAAAATTGCATGATATGTTAATTTTAAAATTATGTAATAATATACATTATATATATTAAAATTAAAAAATTAAAATAATGTGTTATAAAAAAAACTTTTTGTAATTTAAATAATGAAAAATTATCAAATTAAATAGTTATATTTGTATTTATAATACAGCCTCAAAGTACTGAATGTTTAAAATTAAATTTTGTGCAGTAATTATTTTAATCATTAATGTCAATTTAAAATATGTAATTAAATCTGTTTTTGCAATAGATCAATTTAAAAATACCCAATTAAGATTTATTTTACATATTTTATTGAATATAAGTTAAACAAATTCATTATGTGGTCAAGTAAATGGTTTAAAAAAAAAATTTAAAAAAATCATAACATTTTCGTATTGCAACTAGGACACAGGCGAGTTTCTCATAAGAAATCAATATTTACCTTTGCAATTCCGCACTGTCGCATCATGTTTCTGACGACGGCATGATGAATATAATCTTTTATGCTTCTTTGTTTAGCTACAGTAGTATAATTTTTGATTTTCTCGTGATTGTATTTCTCTAATCGCGGTTATTGCGTCAATTGGTCGGTGATGGGAGGTCGCAAGCGCGCGACACGACCGATTACATTTTGTTTCTAGTCCACCGAGCAATATTAGCGGTGAACCGGCAGAAAAACGTAGAATGAAAAAAATACAAAAAAACGCAAGTTGTGGTGAGCGGTAGTGAAGAGGGGAAAACGAGACGACTAATCATTTTAAATTGCATTACGAATTTGGATGGGATGGAAAGGGTACCTTACGTCGTCGGTCTGTTAAAATAATTGAATCGAGATAAAAGTTTAGCCGGGAGGGCGACCCGGGTCTATTGTCTTGGTCCAAATTGCGGTATGCCCCCTTTTTGACCCTGCTCGTCCGCCATCTCCGATTTGTGTTCGTTGGCCGTCGAACAACACATGTCCACTGAAGCAAACCCGTACTAGAGCGCATTCACTCTCTTCTTTACAATAAATGGTGACGACGTCATTGTTCAGTTATGGTCACCGTTATTAGAATATTAAAATAATATATTCATGTTATTCAAGGCCATATGAAACGACATACCAAGTGTTTACGATCAAATAATTATAACTGTTTTATTATTATTATTATTATTATTAATTTATAAATGGCGTGGCTTAAACGAGTTTAGATGCCAACAAACGTCGAAAAGGTCGACATGAAAGAAATAATAATAATAATAATAATGATTTAAATTATGAAAATTATTGTTTACATTTGATAACTTTCTGTAATTTAGTGTAAACACGTTGACATTTGTCGAGAAAATTCGATAATTTACTTTATCGTCGCTGCTGAGCAAGGCTATGCAATAGTGGCGATGCTTAGAATTAGTAAAATACTTTTTGGAATTGAGTGTATATTTTATTCATTATGATATCTAATGTTCATATGACATTTTATACGAATCTCAATAACATAAGTGCTGAAAATATTTTATTTTATTTTTAAATAGACGACATATTATGTATAAACATTATACCGAATCGTTTTATGTTTTACGGTCTAGATATTACTAACGTTTCAAAATTCCATGGTTTTTAATATAAGTCAATAACATTGTACATCTCTTCTGGCATTCAATTTTTATGGTTTAAAATATTGTGGTTATTATTTTCTTAATGTGATAACTAATTTAATTTTTTCTACAATGATTTTGTATATTGTGTATTACATAAGTGTGTGTATAAAACTTCACAATAGATAGTATTACAATATATTTTTATTATTTGACGTTTATTATCGTTCATAAAAATAGTATTCAATTTTGTTTTTAAATATTTGCCTTTTTTCAAATAAAAAAGCAATTAAGATTGAGCTCAAGGATGGTTTTATACTAAATTATATTAAATCATAAATTAATACACCAACAATTTACCACAATTATGTTAAAAAAATATATACATTATTTATTTAAGCAAATATTAATTTAACACTAACTGGTATGAAATAAATATTAATATATAATTAAAGACTTGTTTTCGTAAAGTCAACAATCATGTAAATTAGTGACGATTTGCTAGAATATATGAGTAATATAATTAAAAACCCGTGAAAGTTTCAATATTTCAGATTAATTTTACGGGTTCAGTCATTTTTAAAAATAATTATTGTATTTAATTGCTTACATGTATTGGTTTTGGCTTAGTGTTTATGATATATATGAAAATATCAAGATGTTTGAAATGATAAACGGTAAAAATTTGTTATGACACATAATATTATACCAATAATTTTGTACAGCAAGGAATTTTCAAGACGGATTTCTAGTAATAATATGAAAACTTTCATAAAAAAATTCTGAGAAATAAAATATATTTTAATCGATATTAATATTATTTTACTTAATATCAATATCGATTTAAATATCATAAAAATTGCATGCTCCACATCATATTTGCCTAAAAATAAATTATATTTTTAAACATAATAAAAACCATAATATTAAAGAATAAATTATGCCAACTGTTATAAGTGTTTTAATTTTGTAAATGCTTTGAAGACTTAGTAAGAGATATGCAATTGATTTTTTGTTGTACAAATGCCAGAAATACTATTTCGTTAATTTTATTTATTTTTGTCTTTGAACATATATTTTGTAGAAAATTGTACATTGCAAATGTTTGTATTAATATATTATTTTGTTAAATTTAACATAATAAAAAATGTATGTTGAATCAAATGTTTTGCTTAAACTCAACATTAATACAATTTTAGAATTAAATTGAAAATTCAGTTGTATTATATATAAATGAATATATAAATATTTAACTACTTTTCTTTAGTAACAAGGCATTTTTTAATAAAAAAAAAAAAAATAGAAAATATGAGTTATAACTTTATATATAGCATTTAAAAACATATATATACCAATAACAGTCATTATATACGTATATAAATTATATTTTAAATGGTAAATATGGTAAATACATTTTGTTTAATATTTAATTCCAATCTATTCATTTAAAATTAAAAAAAAATTAAATAAAGAACTATTAAATTGTATATAATATTTATTTCATAACTTTTAAATGTATATTTTTCAGTTAAAAGTATTTAATCTATTAGACTTAATTTCAATTCAAGTTTTACTATTATTATTTTAAGGCTCATCATGACTGTATAAAGCGATTTTCTATTTTGAAATTCATACATTATACGCATAAACATGATTTCTATATGATACCTAGTACCTCCTATCATAAAAATATGCAAACAAGCTTAATACAAACAAGAAAATGATATCATATAATAAAATGCCAAAAATAAAATTATTCATATTTATGCATTTTTACGGATATAAATACAACAAAAATAAGAAGAAAAATAAATAATATTTTTATTGTCCAACTTTAAAATTCGCTGTAGGTTAGTTACTAGTATATACATTTATATAATACGTTTGTATAATACTAGTCAAATAACCCTGCTTCTCCTGTGTGTAATTTTTTCTTGTTTTTTCGTATATACAATATTATTTTTTTACAATTTAGGGTGACAGTAATTATGTGCAAAACAGTTTTTATGCCTATTCAGTTCTTTATGCCTATATTATTATACCTTCTTGTATACAATGTTTTTAGTTCTTCCTTCAGGCTGCAGTATTACCAGACTGTCAGGAGAGCTTATACGCGAACAACTCTTTTTTCAAAATCCTGTTCCACAATAACTATGCAACCTCGTTTGTTGTCGGAGTGTTATACCGAACCTTGTGTTAATTTACTGGTTTTCTTTTGGCATGAATCACAACATTTAACTCCTATCCTTTAGAAGCATTTTCCATGGCTGTTTTAAAATCTCGCACGTACTGATTGTGATTGTGTAGCATTTTTTGAAGTTGGGTGACTAACCAAGGCTTCACGGTATGAAAAATATTAGAACGAAATTCCGTTTCTTTTTCATTATTTCCAACAAAATATATTTGTAAAAATGATGGTTCGTTTTCAGGTAAAGGTAACACGCTTCCAATTCTATGGTAAGCTATGTAACGTTACAGAACAAATTTGTCCCCGTGATATATATATTAAAATATTTAATACTGTTAATTGTGGATGGAGATGGTATTTTTGATGTAAATACGAGTACGTGTCGGGGGTTCTAGTGTGTGGCTTTTGGTATTTGGCGTTTGATTCCGGACCATCGACGCCACCTCTCCGCCGTCAAATCATAATTAATTAGAGATATTTTTATATGCGCAGTATCGAATATAGTATAGTCTTAATTACCGTCAAGTTACACAATACGATCGATAATTATTATAATTTTTTTTTGTCTCGCCTACTCTCTCACCGTTCGCCAACGTGTGGATTCCGTCTGTTTCCCTTATGTTCATTTTGTATTTTTTTTATGTTATTTTTTTTCCCCTGTGATGATCCACTAACCAAATATGGAGTAGATCACAGGAATCGTCCCCGTTGCGGAAGTCCGTTCGCGGAGGGAGAGACGGTCATGGTCCTAGGTACTCTAGAACCACGAAGTGAGTAGAGCAAAAATAATTTTATATATGTTTACTATTGGTATTGGCCCATACGTTTTTATTATTATTATAATAACAATAATAATAATAATTCTTATTATTATTATTATTATTATTATTATTATTATTATTATTATTATTATTATTATTATTATTATTATTATTATTATTATTATTATTATTATTATTATTATTATTATTATTATTATTATTATTATTATTATTATATTATTATTATTATTATTATTATTATTATTATTATTATTATTATTATTATTATTATTATTATTATTATTATTATTATTATTATTATTATTATTATTATTATTATTATTATTATTATTATTATTATTATTATTATTATTATTATTATTATTATTATTGTTATTTATTTATTTTATTAGTTTTGACACTAAAATGTGTCAAAAAACAAATTTATTATTGTCTCTCCGTCTACGAGCGAACGCCCCTCGCGAGGTTAACTATAGTAGATCACGTTTGTTATTTTTTCTGTCATTGATTATTCGTGAGTTATATATTTGAATTATTATTATTGTTTTTGTTTTATTATTATTGTTATTATTATTTTACTATGGAAAGTTTTTAATGCAGGATTATATGTTTATACTTTTCCTTTCACCAACTTTAATTTTTTCATTTTTTCATTTCTCACAAATATATCTTGTTTAACGTCTATATTAATCAAAACAATTATTGTATTATATGTTCCTTTTTTTGTCTTCCCAATTTCCGTGGTTTTGTATAAATCCATGTCCTCCGGTCCCACGGATCCCGGTACATAGTTTGTGTTCCTTCAAAAAAAAAAAAATGTATGGAGAGTAGTCACTTGGCGCTCGATCACAATAAAGTTATCGAAACATCGCAACTTTACCTTAAATTTTAAAGTTCATCATAAATTCATCTTAGTTTACTGCTTTAACTCCTTCATCTGGAAACAGCCGTTGTACTTTTTAATGTTCGTTAAAAAATTCTGAGGTTTGGGATGATTGTTTATAAGTAGGCTGTGCGACGGATGAAAAAGTTGTTTAATTGGAGAAAGAATAATTTTACTGTTACTGTAAGAAATACTGGGGCTTTTTTCCTTCTATTTTTTTACACGACACCATTTGCATACTGTTGACTGCTCAATAATAACATATATTTCATTACAGTTGTCTGTTGTGCTGTAATATTTAAAACCTGATAATAGACATTTTGTTTTCCATGGAATCATCAGTCTTTTTTTATTATATTTTCAAACAGCATCCTGATTAGGATTATTTTTTGCATAATCTGGAAACAGAAGTTTTGTTGACATCAAGATTTTCGTTGTTGTATTTTAATTGCTTTTTTATTAACTTCAAGATTTTTATCTGTATATTTTTTCACGGCTTTTTTATGTTTTTGTTTCTTAATTCTGTCATTTACCATTGAGTGGCATGTTTTCCTTTTTCTTCTCATTGATAGATAGACTGTTGTGTGATAAAGAGTCAAGCTCAGGAAGAAATGAACAATATTCAGATGTTTTATGTGGTTTTATAGGGCTGCCTGAGACAAATGAAATGCAGGGAGTGACGTCGACAACATTTGAAGGAGAAGGAACCTATTGAGGAATGAGTGGTTCAAAATGTGTGCTCATCATAGGACCAGTACACCTAATACGAATTATTGACCTTCCTTGTAGTTACTCGTCCGGCTGTAAAATCACATTGTCGTCTCTATACACTACTAAATTGTACGGGTACATTTCAGAAGCAGCGTGATTTTCACGGTAGGTAGCATAAATGTTATGGAGGAACATTTGAGCATAGTATTCGATAACATTTCTGTAAATATTACCACACAGCATCATGCTGTATATTCCAAACCGTTGCAAGTTTATACAAACGTGCTTTACGACAATTGCCCGTAACTGAGGTCCACGTGAGACAGTACCGTACATGAAATATGAAAATGAATAAAAAAATCACCAACCGTCTTCCTCCACATGCACAACACTGTACCATGATTCCGTAAATGTCAATGAGTTCATGCATGTTTTCAAATTAAAACAAAATTAGGGAAAAATGTTAGTTATTGGTATGTTTTTTTATTTGTTGTTTATTTTTTTATTGATTATAATAACTCGAAGCTGTAATTTGAATAAGAGTTGTATTTGTTACATAAAGCTTATGATATATGAGTATATGAATATGTCATTGTATGTGTAATGAAAATTTTTTTGTTCAAACATCTCCCTCCCCCCCCCCCCCAAATAAAAATCATTAAACCATAGGCACGGTATAACGGACCACAAATTCCGCGCGTTAGAACTCATAAATCATAAACATACAACAATATAATATTTTTTTCAAATATAAGATATTTATTTATAATTATGTATAAAACAATTACAATTAAGTATTTATATTTTTACAACATTATAATTTTTTTAACGGCGTGCGTTTTATCGTTTATAATTCTAATAAATTATTATTTATAAGTTATTAATATGAGTATTTGGTACACGCAGTTTCGGTGTACGAATTTATATGAATATATGTGTGAGATAATTTTTATCGATAAACTTCACGGAACAATTCATATCTTTATTATTTAAGTGATAAGTACACACGAGTATCAAAACACTAAATTGACGAATAAGTAGAACGGATCGGAGTTAGCTGGAAACATGCAGTCAACCGCACAGTATAAATTGGTGGTGAGCATGATAATTAATACACTTAAAACCAACATTTTTTAAAATCCTTTCTTATCGCACATCTAAAGCATTGGAGGAACCACTATTCCAAATTTCAAGTTCATACGTTTAAGTGAGTAGTATTTGGCTTATACATATATAGATCATACATTATTTGACTTGTAGTACACAAAATAATACGATTTTATAAATGTCTATCCTACATATTCTATAAGTAAAATTTTTATTAAAAAATATATTTTTAAATGAAATAGTTTAACGCATTTGGAAATAAAAAAATATTGGCAACTATCTATAACAAATGTAATTAAAATAAAGCGAAGAATGTATTATTATTATTATTATTGCATTATAACTGAAGAAACTACAATAACGATTCAAAAAAAAATTGTTTTTTAAATTATTTATTATTTATTATTATTTATTATTTAAATTATTATTTATTTATTCATATATTATACATTCCAACATAATAAATTCGACAACGCATATACAATTTTTCTCATAATATATATATATATATATATGTCTATGCGTATTCATTGTTTTAATTTAATATTATAGTAGCATCATTATAAAATAACATTTATATTTTATAGTGAAAACTGTAAAAATGTTGTACGAAATTCCGTAAAACTTTATAAAAAATTGTCAGTACGTGTATGTTTATCCGGTCCCACGGATCCCGGTACATAGTTTGTGTTCCTTCAAAAAAAAAAAAATGTATGGAGAGTAGTCACTTGGCGCTCGATCACAATAAAGTTATCGAAACATCGCAACTTTACCTTAAATTTTAAAGTTCATCATAAATTCATCTTAGTTTACTGCTTTAACTCCTTCATCTGGAAACAGCCGTTGTACTTTTTAATGTTCGTTAAAAAATTCTGAGGTTTGGGATGATTGTTTATAAGTAGGCTGTGCGACGGATGAAAAAGTTGTTTAATTGGAGAAAGAATAATTTTACTGTTACTGTAAGAAATACTGGGGCTTTTTTCCTTCTATTTTTTTACACGACACCATTTGCATACTGTTGACTGCTCAATAATAACATATATTTCATTACAGTTGTCTGTTGTGCTGTAATATTTAAAACCTGATAATAGACATTTTGTTTTCCATGGAATCATCAGTCTTTTTTTATTATATTTTCAAACAGCATCCTGATTAGGATTATTTTTTGCATAATCTGGAAACAGAAGTTTTGTTGACATCAAGATTTTCGTTGTTGTATTTTAATTGCTTTTTTATTAACTTCAAGATTTTTATCTGTATATTTTTTCACGGCTTTTTTATGTTTTTGTTTCTTAATTCTGTCATTTACCATTGAGTGGCATGTTTTCCTTTTTCTTCTCATTGATAGATAGACTGTTGTGTGATAAAGAGTCAAGCTCAGGAAGAAATGAACAATATTCAGATGTTTTATGTGGTTTTATAGGGCTGCCTGAGACAAATGAAATGCAGGGAGTGACGTCGACAACATTTGAAGGAGAAGGAACCTATTGAGGAATGAGTGGTTCAAAATGTGTGCTCATCATAGGACCAGTACACCTAATACGAATTATTGACCTTCCTTGTAGTTACTCGTCCGGCTGTAAAATCACATTGTCGTCTCTATACACTACTAAATTGTACGGGTACATTTCAGAAGCAGCGTGATTTTCACGGTAGGTAGCATAAATGTTATGGAGGAACATTTGAGCATAGTATTCGATAACATTTCTGTAAATATTACCACACAGCATCATGCTGTATATTCCAAACCGTTGCAAGTTTATACAAACGTGCTTTACGACAATTGCCCGTAACTGAGGTCCACGTGAGACAGTACCGTACATGAAATATGAAAATGAATAAAAAAATCACCAACCGTCTTCCTCCACATGCACAACACTGTACCATGATTCCGTAAATGTCAATGAGTTCATGCATGTTTTCAAATTAAAACAAAATTAGGGAAAAATGTTAGTTATTGGTATGTTTTTTTATTTGTTGTTTATTTTTTTATTGATTATAATAACTCGAAGCTGTAATTTGAATAAGAGTTGTATTTGTTACATAAAGCTTATGATATATGAGTATATGAATATGTCATTGTATGTGTAATGAAAATTTTTTTGTTCAAACATCTCCCTCCCCCCCCCCCCAAATAAAAATCATTAAACCATAGGCACGGTATAACGGACCACAAATTCCGCGCGTTAGAACTCATAAATCATAAACATACAACAATATAATATTTTTTTCAAATATAAGATATTTATTTATAATTATGTATAAAACAATTACAATTAAGTATTTATATTTTTACAACATTATAATTTTTTTAACGGCGTGCGTTTTATCGTTTATAATTCTAATAAATTATTATTTATAAGTTATTAATATGAGTATTTGGTACACGCAGTTTCGGTGTACGAATTTATATGAATATATGTGTGAGATAATTTTTATCGATAAACTTCACGGAACAATTCATATCTTTATTATTTAAGTGATAAGTACACACGAGTATCAAAACACTAAATTGACGAATAAGTAGAACGGATCGGAGTTAGCTGGAAACATGCAGTCAACCGCACAGTATAAATTGGTGGTGAGCATGATAATTAATACACTTAAAACCAACATTTTTTAAAATCCTTTCTTATCGCACATCTAAAGCATTGGAGGAACCACTATTCCAAATTTCAAGTTCATACGTTTAAGTGAGTAGTATTTGGCTTATACATATATAGATCATACATTATTTGACTTGTAGTACACAAAATAATACGATTTTATAAATGTCTATCCTACATATTCTATAAGTAAAATTTTTATTAAAAAATATATTTTTAAATGAAATAGTTTAACGCATTTGGAAATAAAAAAATATTGGCAACTATCTATAACAAATGTAATTAAAATAAAGCGAAGAATGTATTATTATTATTATTATTGCATTATAACTGAAGAAACTACAATAACGATTCAAAAAAAAATTGTTTTTTAAATTATTTATTATTTATTATTATTTATTATTTAAATTATTATTTATTTATTCATATATTATACATTCCAACATAATAAATTCGACAACGCATATACAATTTTTCTCATAATATATATATATATATATATGTCTATGCGTATTCATTGTTTTAATTTAATATTATAGTAGCATCATTATAAAATAACATTTATATTTTATAGTGAAAACTGTAAAAATGTTGTACGAAATTCCGTAAAACTTTATAAAAAATTGTCAGTACGTGTATGTTTATACAGTATATATATATATATATAATTGTGTATAATTATCATTTCCTATTTTGTATATTAGTTATTATTTAAGTATTATCAGATGAAATTAGAATTCCTACTCGAGCATTTCTTTGATTTGTTAAAATTCAAGTCCATCGAAATATTTGTACAACTATTGTAATAAAACAACTTTTTTTCTTTGAATTTAATAAAAAGTTTAATCCCTCCTTTATCATACTCGTCTACTGATATTTGCACTATAAAAATTCTTTCAATATATATTCTATCCAGTTGGTAGTTCTAATGCTGTACGTTGTACGTGATAAACTATAAGGTATGTAAACGTACATGTATTGCACATATTCTATGTTATTGAAAACATATTGCTATATTATATTTATTTTCAGAAAAATATGAAGAGATATATTTATGCCAAAACTTGCGTTAAGTTTATAATAAAGTTAAGACTTTTCCAATTATATTTTATTTAAATAATGACCGGCATAAATCGAAATATGTATGTATATTTATGTTGTTTTGTATTAATAACGTTTATTCTATAAATCATTTTATCGTGAAAATTGGAGTTCATAAAATGTGAATGAAAAACATGGATTTATACTGTAAAAAAAGGATTAATACAATCATCAAAATCTGCTTCTCTTATTACAATGAACCGGCATTATTTAGTTATGTATAAAAATTTATAATAAAAAGACTAATCATTTTTAAAACTGCGTTTAATGTTTTAAATAAAATATTTTAAATGAATATTCTTTAATATATTTTTTTGATTTTAAAATTTGATAAATTTGTGTCATATGTTCCCTGCATTTGTTTACTTCGATTTGCATGTAATATTATATTATTTCATACACCAGCTATATGTTTAATGATATGAATATAATAAATATGAGTATATATTATATTATATTGGTGCAGATGTAGGTATGTGATTTAATTCGAAATATATTATATTTTATCTTTTATACGTAGCGCAAAAATACTTATTTTGCTACACTGTATTTTACTGTTATAAATTATTTGAAATGTTTTTATTAATGTAATGAAGAGTAAATAAAATGTCTGAGTTGAAAATTTCATATAATATTAATAAATACGTAACCATTGAAATGTAGTTTATATCTAATTAATATATGAATACAAACATTTTTACACAAACTACTTAATTCTTTGAATATTTCAAATAACCCGATAATTTACACACACACACACACACACACACAAACTCACACACACACACACACACACACACACACACACACACACACACACACACACACACACACACACACACACACACACACACACACACACACACACACACACACACACACACACTAATAAATGTAGTTCTTACAATTGACGTTATGAAATACGATTAAAATAATATACAGTTATTTAAAAACTTTACAATTGTGCTAATTTCATTGTTTCTACATATTAAGGTATGTTAAAATTATTAATTTATACATCAATACTCTAAAAAATTATTTATTCTATATTATAAAATTATTTATTATGTTTACAGATCGTGTTTATCTTGGTAGTGGTTTGTATAAAGTAATTAAATCTTAATGCATAATATTGTTATGTTATTTAATTTGTAAATTTGACGATGTTTATCACAGAAATGGATATACTAACTATATTTACGAAAACATTATACCACGTGTTTCAAAAGTCTTCATCCGATTACGAACGAAGTTCAGCAATTATTAATTGCGGGTTAACAATTCATATACTAATGGAAATATAAAATTGTTTATAAAATTATATATATTGACATTTAGCATGGGAGTTGACATATTTTTTTAAGTTGTATATTAAAATAAAACAACTATCAAATTATAATTTGTAGTTTTTAAATTTTTTATGATACAAAATATTTTCGACTTATTGTGTTATTTTATTTTAAATATTTAAGCAATTTTAAATTGTTCTATTTACAGATAATGAGTAATTACTTATTAAAATTAGTATTTAATTATGAAGAAATCTTATCTACTTCTTTTCATTACTCTCTCTCACTCTCTCTTTCTCTCTCAACTATTTAGGGTCAGCACCTCTGTTTCACCTAATTAGATTTTCTGCATCCACAACACTCTTAAAAGCTACTCCTATACTAGCTCTTATGTACTCATTTCCTATTTTGTTTTTTCTAATTACTTCAACCGCCTACTTTAAAATTATTCTCTCTGCTACACTCATTTTCTATTTTCTCTTCATATTTACTGCTTAACATTCTTATCCATACACCGTTGCAGGTCTAATTATTGTTATATAAAATAAAATAAATAATAATATACTGTAATATATATTTCAGTTAAGTTATGATTATCTTAACATACAGATATACTGACGCTTCTCTCCACTTTATTTATACATAATTAATCCTGTGATTTATATTCTTTTCCAAACAATCATTTTTCTGTAATATAATTCCTAAATACACGAACCTCTTATTCTCACTCCTTACATCATCACTCATCTTCAATACTTGCTTTTTCCTATTATCTTCGTGTATCATTCATACAAAATCAAACTCGGTATATATTCTGTTTTATTCCTAATAATACTTAATAATTTATCTTCAAGTGTTTCTCTTCATTCTTTGAGTCTACCATTCATTTCTTTTCACCTTTCTTCTATCAACACTATATCATCTATATTTTAGAAAAACAAATTAAATAATACGTTATTTACTATCAAGTAATAAACTTACGTTAATCTAAAATTAATATGATACCTTAACCAAAATAAGCTCAAGTAGACGTTTTTTTATTATTATTATTTTTGTTTATATCAATGACATAGTACATGAGTGGTTATTTCTTTACCCACAAAGTTATGGATGCTAGTTATTTGACCAAATAGAAATATAATGTTATTATTATAATTTTAAGTAATGTGTTTATGTTTAAATATTATTATAGTTCATAATAATTAATGTTGGTTTCAATTTGCTGTTGAATAGGAAATTATCAAATATATAACTTTAACGATGTGAATTGTTTTCTGCCCTTCATTTATCAAGTCTTCGATGAAAATATTTTCTCGTCTCATAAATTGTATTTTGTAAATTTCTTCTATGAGACATTAACAATATTGTTGTCATAAAGTAAAGTTACGAATAACATTTGTATTTACAACCGTACACCTAATATCAGCTATCTATACTAATATATTTTAAACGATTTAGGGTTGGTTCTCAAATGCTGTCACAGCAAATCGTTTATCACTTGTTGGGACGCAGTCGCGTATGATAAAATTGATAATGTCACATATATGACATTGACAAAATAGTATATTTTTTCATCATTCCGTTCATAAAGGATCTTCATTTTGTTGGGGAATCGGCCAACCACAGCTAGTCACTCTCCTGCTGTCGTATTGACATTACTTCGATCATGTTATATTATATATCTGTATTACACTACCTACTCATATATATAAGTTTACTCGCTCAGATTCAATCAAAATTCATATACAGGCCATCCATTCCCGTTATATGTACATAACGATATATCTCAAAATATGTCTATTCGTATTATATATTATATATAATACGTACGTAAAAATATACCGTTCATTTTGAACATTCCAATAGGCTTTATCCAAAATTTATTATTATTTTTTATTATTATTTTGTTATAATTCACGAGTTCTCAAAAACTTATTTCGTACTTAAATAATTCAAAACGAAAATAGCGAATTTTTTGATTGAACGGCAGCAGATTGTGACAGAGCAGCTAAATTATTGACTAAACTAGTGATTCGTGAGAATAAAACATTTAATTTCAGTCTTGCTTGTAGACACCACGCGTTCAATATATATGAAAATAGGCTTACGGAACATGCATCATGTTTACAATCGTTTTTTTAATACATATATTCGATAAAAAATGTATTATTACTACAAAACAAAATAAAAGTTTTATAATTTTGCATTTTAATTGGTTATGAATTCGTTATTGAAATAAAAATTTAACGATACTATAACGATAAATAATTGTATGTTTAGAGCAACCTAATTATTTATATTTTCATAAATATTAATTATTCTCATGATAATATGCACAACATTTTAATAAAAATAAATTAAGGTCCGTCATATTTAATTGAAAATTCTATATTGTCCTATTGTAAATTATATGTAATATTTATTTTTACTAATTGAAGATACATATGTAATCTATGGGTATGCCAAATATGGAGCTATCAAAAAAAAAATCTTTAACAACACATTTAACATATTTTAAAAACATAAATGAATTATATTTAATACGCGTGTATCAAACGTTGCTGTTATCTAATATATATTCTCACCAATTTCTAATTGTGTACCAATTTGCATTTTTTTTTTGTTTTTTTTCTTCTATAATTATTTTATAAATGGCACTCTTCCGATAACCCATGCCGTAGACTTAAAAGAAGATGACGTAGGGATTTTCTTCTTTAGTACGTAAGTAACAAATGCTGAGTGTTACCACTGGATAATCCTTATTCATATTACTCATTGTTTTTTATATTATTATTTTTAACAAACCTACTTTTTATACAATTTTTGTGTATAGATTGTAGATAAAAAAAAATAAAGAAAAAAAATAGGACACTTCACTTCCTATCGTTACTATTGTACAAGCGAAAAATTGATAATAGATCACAAATGCAAAATTAGGCGTGTTACTTACGTACACGCTCGTCGCGTTATCTACTTATCGAACGATCTTCGATGGATGGTTTTAATAATTCTAATAACGTAAATTTTAATTTCCTACTATGGTAGTATATACTGTTAAAAGTAAATCATTACAACAGCACAATCACAAAAATAATTCATATAATCCATATAAAAATTCTTATTAGAGGAATTGCATAACGTTAAATATTATCACTAATGATAGTACATTATAATAATGGTTAGTCCTTAAAAAAAAAAAAAAAATATTTTAGTTCTTCTTATTTAATTTTTGATCATCCATCTTCTCCAACTGTTTACTAAAAAAAAAAGTATATATATATTCATCACTAATCATTTTGATGTAATCAGTCGATTAGAAAATCATGCTTCGAATCCGCCTAGTAATGATGAAATCTTGATTGTGATTAAACTCATTAAACCTCCCACTTTAATTTTCATAAAAGGCGCTGTAGGCTCTTTTGCAGTGTATTCCAAATAATCGAGAAAATTGGTGTGGAAAATTTTATGTGTAAGTCATCAACAAACGGTTTAAAAATTTAAAATACAAATCCTGTTTCATATACATTTTTAATTCGTTGTCTAAATGATGAAAATGCTGAGTTTCATGCATCAGATAAAAAAGGGAATTTTTAGGTTTTTAGAAATCTTACCACTAATATTAATTATTTATAAAGTGATTAAAATATTTTTCAAGAGCCCAAAGTTTACGCTTGTTAATTACACGAATTATAAAACAATTTATTATATTATAACATAAAAATAAAGGCATTATACGGTTTAACTTTGTACGTTATTATAATTTTGACTTCAAAATGTTCGTATTATAACAATTGTGTGCAAGTTTGAGTTTGGGTCGGCTTTTTACATACACGCGGTTTAGGTACACAATGCGGAGAGATATAAATGCGTTCGAAAATAAAAATATAAAATAGGAGAAAATAATTCCCATTTAACCAACACATACACCCGACAACGACGTAATGATTGTGTTAGTATAAATTTGATACTGTGTTTTGTATGGGTGTGACCATTTCATCGTTTTGTTTTCGAACACATTTTCTTTAGATCGTTCCAGCCTGCGGCTGTTTACTTATTGTACGGTGGAGAGGATTCGTAGTGAAAACCTCTTGTATAAACAACAATACATCCAAACATGCACAAACACCCGATTCCGAAAACCACGAAAATGCACGTATTTACTAGATATTGTGTCAAAAACCCATAGATACTGTCATCGATGGACCAAATTCTGTTATTTTTTCCCCCCGAGATTTGTTTTTCTACGTCACCACAGTTAAAACAACGTGTTACGTTACAGTAAATAAACGATCTACAACAAACGTAGCTATGAGTCAATGTTTGTCTTTATGCACATAAGAACAGTGATTTCGGCAGCATTTTTCTCTCGGATTTTTAATATACTTTTCTATATTTAATTTTATCTGTTTCCCATATTCTCGACCTTCATTTCACTTTCTTTCCATATATCTTTTTCTCTTTCTTTCTTCCTCTTATTCTTTTTCTTTTTTTCTGTTCACGCTAACTAGAACACAGATGATAGTTAAAATAACTAAAACTCGTGGCTCGACCTCTAATTATCGAAAAACGTCAGAACGGTTTTCATATTTTATTTGAGAAAAAAAACAAAATCAATTCAGATCTAATTACTTTTTCTATTCAATTCAATACCTTTTGAAAACAAGAAACTATTCGTATTTATGAGAAAATCCCTTGAGAAAACATGTCAGTAGTCGGGATAAAAGCAATCGACTAAACGAGTTCTAAAATACTCATTGTTCCCACCTTACATCTTGGCCGTTTGACCTTCCAAGGCAAAATAATGGGCAGTATTCTTGCATTCTTTTCCACTACCCTCCACTGGATTATCCTTTATATTTTACTCGTCTGGTGTCTTCGTCCTGAAAAACCGTCTGATTTTTCAAACTTGTTTAGTTATAAACTACTATTCAATCAAGAAGCCCTCATCGCCTTCGCCACAAACAACTATACATAATCCATTCGCTTCCTCCCTCTCAATAATCACCAATGTAGTTATAGCATACTGTAGTGATGTACATACATTATATCGCCTATATCATGTTAAACGATGACATGCTTACGTCATAAATCATTTTCCGCTCGGAAACGGATGTTTCGCCGAGAAGACGCGAATGACTTCCCTGCCGCAACAAACCGTCATGGATCGTCGTTGTCGACCATTTGCACACTTTACGCGAGAGTTTGTCAGAAACTCCACAAAATGATTCTCGTAAACATACATCATATCTAGCGAGTTTTTTTTAAAAATTATAAACGCATTTGACTTTTATAGATTTCATATTAGTTATAATGTATAAGATATGTGCGTATACATTGTATACTACTCATATTATAGCGTACTGATAAAGATAATGATAATAATGTTCGAATACTTTTATGATAAATTACCTATAATTATTTTTTAATTCAAATATTATTATATCCGTTCAACTGGTTAACAGTTTATGTTTTAAATGTGGTTCCCTAGTATAAATCATCAACCAATGTTATAAGAACCACTATTATTACCTCTATGTAATTATATAAATAATAAATACTATTTAACGCTAAATACTTTACATTTAGATATTTGTAATGTTCAATTAAATTATCTATATATGAAATTAAAAGTTATTTGTGTAGATGCATATATGTGTGTGTGTTATATATAATATATTATTAAATATGTAAATATATATCATTTCAAATGAGTATGAGTAAAAAGTATAATAGTCTCGGAAATCACGTTATTATTACAAGAATATATACCAAATATGTTATTGGGAATCGATGTTATCTTATATGTTATTTATATAAATTAAACGTACATAAACGTAAAAAAGATAACGTGAATAAGTAGCCTATCTAGCAGTACATAAAGCGTTTTTATTATTTATGTTCCTAGATTATATATATTACCATTTAACATATGACCATGAATGGTTGTAATATATATTTAATTGAAATTTGAAATATATAAAATATATTAAAATTCGGTTACTAAAAGGTTTGAAATATGTAATAATACAAAAAAAAATAAATATATGGCGCTAAAAGAAAAGAATAAAAAGGGATATTTCACGGGGTGTGAATTCGAGAATCGTTTAGGTTTATCTTACGTAAAGATATAAAAAAAATCATAAAAAGAATAAAATAAGAATGTTATGCAAAACACTGAAATAAATTGTCAAATATTAAAATTTCTTACCTTATGCTCGTGCTCGAAGTCTGACTAGTATTCGCAGAGACGAACGATTGCATAAAGAGATTTAAGTAATAAATAATAAAAGAAAAGGTTGGATCGGTGACTTCACTTCCAAAGTGAATTCATCGACAAAATAAAATAAACCAATACTCAAATTAAGTTGTCTCACAAAACTAACCATGTCCCGCGGAACACATAATTGGTCAGGAGTACTGGTTTGTATCTGGAGTGTGTGCGTGCACTGACGAGGAGACGAGACCATCGGGTAGTCTAGAGTGTACATTATGTATATTATAATATCTTTAATATGCTGATTACGTAACAGTCCAATCGATTGATAGTGACAATAGATGTTTTGTCGTCTCTATATGCGTATAGTCCACGTTACGACCTTTCATTTTGGGTGAATTTTCGTGTATGTATGTTTCTATTTATTACAACCGTATGTGGGTTTCCTTTCTTTTTTATATGCATAAAATGCATTCATATAAGTTATTTCTTTTATATTTCTAATTTAAATCAACTGACTATTTTTTGATCGGACAGACCCTTTATTTGTTACTTTTCTGCGTCGTAGTTTTGTTTCATAAGTTCGTGTGGAATTTATATGTTTAAGATTGATTTATAATTTCGATTCCGATGATCAGCATTTCTCTCTTGTTCGGTTATTTGTTTAGGTCCAAACATATGCGTTATATTTTTTTGTTATTATTATTTGAAAATACAATCTGTGTTCCGAGTAGGTCAAGCGTTAGTATGTTTTATTTAAATAAATATATATATATATGGTATTTTACACAAAGAAATCAATACATTAATAACAATTGTGTTAGCTGTGAATACAATGATGATATGTGTGCATATCATTACAAATGCTGTCCATGGACTTTTCGACAAAAATTGCCATCCTGGGCCGTTGCCCACCTCACCCCTGCATAACGCTGACCCTGATCATTTGATATAATAACATGTATAGCGTGTGTTTATTACAACCATAATTTGTATAGTTAAAGTATAATTTAATTCATTTTTTATTTTTATTTTTTTATTTTTTTGGTAATTAATAACAATTTCATTTTATTAAATAAAAACAATAATTGTTACAATTTTAAATTTGAAAGTATAAATCATTTATATTTCCAATGCTTCTTCATTTTATTTAAATTTTAGAAAATTATTAATTTCAAATAGTTTCATTTTTGATATTGAAGATATAAAATATAATAACAAATTGAGAATTCTTGAGAATACTTTTTATGATTTATGTTAAATTATATCATCACCGTTAATAGCACTTAATTATTTCATTGTATTTTTATTAAAGTATGTTACACAAGAAGATAATTGCATAAGCATTTAAAATACTTATATTTACTTATGCATATTATTGAATAGCATTGAATTAAATACATTATGTATTTCAATATATATATATAAATATGATTTTTTAATTCTTCTATTGATATAACATTACATGTTGACTTAAATTTTTTCGATAAAATTAATCTGTATTTCATGTTATTTATTTACATTTAACATACTTAACATATTGTTTTTAAATACTGTAAGTTGGTAATTAAAAAAATATATATAAATTAAAATAATTATTTTGCTGAAACGAATAATTTTAACTACATATTTAATGCTACTAGGTTGTAAAGAACTTTAAATAAACTTAGGGAAATGAAAATTACATTTGCTTTAAAACTTCATAATATATAAACTAGAGGTTATAAAAGTTTTTTAATGCTTAACATAATTTCAACTTACGTTAATTATTATAATTTTAAGAATGTATAATATTTCATTATACCTCCATTATTTAATAATAATAATAATAATTATAATAATAATAATAATAATAATTGTTATTATTATTATTATCATTATTATTTTAATAACTATTATTCGACCATATTATTTGTTAAGTCATCTTATGATATGTTTTTTGAATACCATAAGAATAAACTAATGCAACCCATAATTTTAAATTCTTTAGTTCTTTGGCATAAGTGGTTTGCACCCCGTACGAAAGTTTAATGTTCATGAAAAATAAAATACTTTTTAGGTGTTTCATATAGGCAAGTTTAAATCTCTTTCTCTCTCTCTCTCTCTCTCTCTCTCTCTCTCTGTGTGTGTGTGTGTGTGTGTGTGTGTATACATATATATTTACTCGTATATATATATATATATATTTATATATACATTATAATACATAAAAGAAAATATGAAAGAATTTCTGAATTATTGTGGTTCATTGTTGCCAGTTACAAAAGACTAAAAGATCTCTTTTCAGTTACGGAAATACCATCGTTACACGGTCTCATAACTATTATGATTATAGCCTCATATATATATATGACACACATACACATTTAATTTAAAAGAAAAAGAAAAAGAATATAATTTAATATAATTTATGGATTAAAGTCGTTAGATTTATGTGTTCATTTTACTAAAAATGATACAAGTGTTAAATTTAATATATTTTTTTTGATAAATTAAAATAAATATATAAAAATAAATTGAAATTAATATTGATTGTATATTGAGTACATTAATAATAGAACATGTATATATACGCGATTATGCGGTGATTTACAACAAAATAAATAAATAATTAAAATCTAAAGGGGTTTTTTTTAAATACATAACATGCAATACTACGGTCATAGAAATTGTAATTTTTTTTTAAATATTCACCAACAAAACTAATATTGACAAATTTTGATTTAATTTGATTTAAAAAACTGCACTTTATAAATATATATATATATATATATATATTTATATATGTATATCATTATTAAATATGTATTTAAAATCTACCAACTTCTAATTCAAGTTTATTGAATTTAAGAATACTTGTTAAACTAAATTATAGAATAATACATAAAAATACGAATTTTAAATATTAATTAACTATTAAAATAAGCTTGATTGTTTAAAAAAAAAACTAGTATTGTTTTCCTTTAATAGATGCTTAGCTTATTTTTAAACGATGTAAACACATAACCACTTAAAACCACTTTCAGTGTATCATTTATCCTAGGCTTAATAATATGACACAGAATAGTAAACAGTAAACTTTCTCTTAATCCTAAAAATAAGTGTAAAAATACCTATTTAATTTAAAAATTAATTAGTTTGAAATTTATAAATATTTATATTAGGATAGTCCTTAGGTATAGAAGAAAAAAATTAATCATGTTTTTAATGATGCAGGACACCCTATTTTTTCAGTTTAATAAGAAAGTATTTTTTGTTAAATTTGGTTATGATAACACGACCCCTTCCCGTGCCATAAGAGAGTTGAAAAATTTCCGAAGTGGGTAGTTCTATGGTTTTTATAACTGTATTTAATAATATAGTACTTATCACTAAAATAAACTAATCTTTAATTGTAGCACTAAATATTTTCCATATCTTTCTTATAATATTTCTTGTTAATCTATTACTTTTCAAGAAGTATTATAAAATATAATATATTTGGTTTATTTGTAGAAATTGTTTCTTTACGTATCCTTAAATATATTTTTCGGTGTGAATGAAGGTACAATAAAATATCTTACATACAAATTATTCATTATTAAATGTTGTTAAAAATATATAGTTAGTACAAATTTAACTGGGTTGGCTGTGTTATTGTTACAATAGGTTTTATAAAATAACAAACTAAAAAATACAAAAGCATTCATGATTTAACCATTTCTTGTTGTTCCAAAAATCCCATCATGTTTCTGGTAATGAAATATCATCAGCTGTATATGATTTCTTAGAAACGTAGTCATTAATTGTTAGAGTTCAAAATTTTGTGTTTGATGCTATTGCTTCAAACACCGGCAAACTAAATGGGGTGTCTACATTTTTGGAGCAACGATTAGATAGAGATATTCTTTATTTCGCGTATTGGCATCATGTTTTGAAGTTGATTATCCAGTCTACGTTTAACGAAGCAAAGTTAAAAGATAACTTAATGATGATTAAATAGTATTATCTGGATCAGATATTGCTATTTTTAAATGCTTTAAATCGCTGGGAAATAAATAAATAAAACAAATATATCTATTTGGAGTAAAATTAAAATTAAGAAAGATAAGCTTGGCAATACGTCAAGAATTTTTTTCATTTTGTTTACAAAAAATAATTTAAGACCATCCTAGAGACGATTATAATGAATTCATTGAACTAGTCATTATTATACTTTGAGAAATTCCACCACGTATAGTAAAAACTAGTCAACCTTGGACTACCATCAGGCAAGATAGATAGAAAAATATATTTACTGTATGAAGATATTTTTATTACAATCTAAATTAAAAATAAGAAAAATAATTTTAAAAATTTATATTAAATATTGGTGTACAGTTACGAATGTCAGTGAGGTTCTTATTAAATGATATTAATTTAATACAAATTTTACATACATATAAAAGTGATGATAAAATATTGCAGAAGCATGTTTGTCAAAATGTTTAATTTAATTATTGTATCTGAATGAAGAATGTGTAGTATTTTCTATATTTGATAAAATATGTCCATTAAAAATCTGCAAAAAAAATTGCTGATAAGCTTATCAAATATGAAGAATTAATGGAATTGACATCGAAAGTAGAAGACAAATTTTTATCAGGACCAAAAAATTCTATTAAAAATAGAAGATATGAATCAATTTTTAAATAAAGAACTACCTATAATATACTAATGCTATACTAAACTAATGAATTTCGCAGTATTTAAGTGCCTAATGATAAAAATCACGATATTAGCAAGGAAGGATGTACATAATTATACGTAAATAGCACCAAATGGGTTGTACAAAAATCAGATTGATCACATACTCATAAATAACTTTTATTTATTTTAAGAATTTAAGAATTTAAGTTTTAAGAATTGCATAAAAAATATAAGAACATTACGAGAAACCGATTCGGATTCTGATCACTTACTTGTTGGATGTTGGATAAAAGTGAAATTTAAAAAAATGACAAATTGCAAATCAACGAAGAGGAATATGTATAATATTGATAAATTTAGTGACAAAAGGACAAAAGAAAATTATAAATGCAGGATAGATAAAATTCTGAAATATAATCAAAGTGATAATGAAATGGTAAATAAAGTATGAGAACAATTTTAGGAAATTGTAAGTATTGCATCTTCGAAAGTCATTATTAGGATGAAGTCGACATTTAAGTCTTAGCTTAATTAAATATGTGAAGAAGCGATTAGGAGAAGAAAATTGATAAGGAAGGAATGGCTAGAGGTTATAAATAATAATAAAATCTTGGATAGGTATTGATTCCGTCAGAATGAAACTAATAACATACTATGAAAAGAAAACATACAAAACGTAAAATGTATGATTGATAGCGTGGAGATGGAGTACAGAAACCATAGAACAAGAGACTTACAACAACTATCGAGGAATAACACTCTTAAATGTATCATGTAGAATATTCACTAACTGCAATCTACTAAGGATAAAAGGGACCGCTGAAAGTGTAATTGAATAATACCAGGGTGGTTTTAGGCCAGGTAGATCGACAACTGACCAAATATTCATCGTCAACTTTTACAAAAAATATTGATAGTTCAATAAGAAAATGCATATACTTTTCATTGATTTCTAAAAAGTAAATGACAGCCTATAATATTAAACTTATGTTCTTTTTATTTTTTAATATTTTCAATGTATTATATAACTGTTTATTTTACATCACGTTTAGAAAAGAAATAATACAATCATATGAATATTTAAAACCATTGTTATTTTTATTTTTAATATCACATTGCAGATAATATGAACATTATAAACACCGAATAATGATGTATTGTTATTTTAAACATAGGTTTCTTTTCATGTGTTAAGTCCACGAATACTGATTAAAGACTGTAAAAAGTATGATACTGAACAGTATCACATTGAGATCAAACATGATAATATAAATACGTCGTTAGAATATATTTTACAAGATAAAAAATACGTTTAAAACGATGGAAAAATTATCATATCATCGTCTTTTAAAGTTATTGTTGTTATATAGGTCATGAAATTTAAGAAAATGATTCCAGACCATAAAAGATAGTGATCATATTTTTTACATTATTCTTTAAACTTTTTGAAAATGTTATTCTAATATTTTATACTTGTGATTTTTTGACTATTTTTAAATATGTATTGCTTAATAAAAAATTGTAAACTATTTATACAGAAAAAACAATACAAGCTTAAAAAAATAATTATTTATTATTTTAAATACCAAACTACTCATAAATACATTTGGATATATTTAAAATATTTGAACAATCAAATATTCTTGTCCATGCATCTTTCAAGATACACATTTTTGTAATATTGTTTTAGCTTATGCTATGTTCTGAAATTATATAGAAATATATATATGTATATACATAGTATAATATACTTGCCTGTTCTTAATAGATTTGTTTTCACTTGGACGTTAGAAGTGTGATTGAAAACCGTATGTAAATTAGATATATATTTTTAGTTCACCACTGATAAAATTAACTGAAAAATTATTGGAAAAAATATAATACAATATTTATATCATTTTTATAATATTTTATTAATTATATATTTAACAGTGTTTAATCAGTTATTTATAATTATTGGAGTATTTTTAGGGATGTGCAGTCAAACGTGCAGTTCTGACAGTTGGTTGATATTGATATTATAGGTTGATTTATATAAATATAACAATTTATGTACCTGTAGTCTTTACATAATATATTCGTGATATAAATTCGAATAAACGATACAATTTTTGTTGAAACGTGAAACTATGAGACTATATATAACTGCAGTATTCTCCGGCCGTGTTTCAAAAATATATATTAAACGGATCTAACCCGAAGAAGTTTTAACGGGCAATCGTAATAATATGTAATTAAAAATATAAATATCTATTTAAGATAAATAAATAAGATTAAAATAATAGTTTTATGTTTCTGCGTTATGCGATCGTCCGACGTGCGAACAAAACACCGGTGGTGTAAGTGTTCCTAATTACACATCGGTTGCTGTATTTTTATGGAAATTTAAATAATAGAGTGTGCGCCTTATATATAACCTTTTCCTTATTTCGACAGTATGAATTTCCGTACATGCAGACGAACGGACGGATTGCGCGGTGTAGCTTAAGAAAGCAATTATATAGTTTCGCGTGGCACAAGATCACCTTATGCACTACTCTTCTTCTCGTCTCGTCTGAGCCGCCTGCTATTTACTTAAAATCCCCAACCATGCTATTCCTCTCCCACCACTTATGTCGTTGTTTTGTGCACGTCGCGTCCGCCCACTACCATAAGAGAAACACGATTGTTTTAGATCCAACCCCACCTAATAACGACTACGGCGAAAATTAGCGACTCCAGGTCCGTAAACGAGACGAGATAAAATCCGATCCTCTGTCGCCCCGGAGACATGTGGGCGCTGACAAAGTACAACTCACTTTGTGTACACTACTACACATTTGCGTGTTTAAACCTCCGTACAAGTAGTGTATATTTTTGAAAGACACGTCCGACGCATGTCAAATCTACTTCTTCCATGTAACCATCTACATTATGTATTGTAGCTTATACTTGAAACTCACATATATCGTAATGCTTCAGTGTGAATATTCTGGCTCGTGGTGATAAACCAAACATTTTAAACACTTTGTCGATTTAATCCTTTTTGAACTTTAATAATTTATATACTCATATATAATAATATGGTTTAAAAGTGAATTTCACTTCTGTGATAATATATCATTGTTATTCGCAAAAATATTACCGTGGTTAGTATAATTTTATGTCCATTAAATGTGACAAAACGTAAACAAGAGCTTTTTTTATTATAATCGACATTTAAGTACTGTGAAAGGGTAATTGTTTTTTATCCCAAAAGTAATTAACAAAACAATTTTTACACCTGTGTGAGGTATGATTAAATATGGTTATTTTTATATATACGAACGAATTTTACTCTTTTCTATTGACGTTTATTGTTTGCAATTATTTTTATTTTAATGTCGAATACAAAACATATCATTTCACTCATATTTATATTAAATATTTTTTGTATATTTAATTACAACATATTTTTAAAAATTAATTTGTCATTACAAATGTTTAAGTATTTTATGTAATTATAATTAAATACGATAAACATTTGTATAATTTATTAGTGTTAAATAAAGTATTATAATAGTGACTAATTTATTTTATTTTATAAACTGTGTTGTTAAATGAAATATGTATTTTGTCCTAATATATCACATTTCAAGTAATATTTAGCACAAATAATAATATACTAGATTTTTGTCATTAAAAAGTATACAAAAAATACGAGTATCCAAAGTAACTACAATATATGTTATAAATTTAACGATCATCATATACATTTTTATTTTTTTCCTAAATTGATTATGCAAAATGATACGCATAATACGATTAAATAATGTATTTTAGACCCCTTTAAGCTAATTATTATTCTAATATAATAATAATTAAATGAATATATTGAATACTGCACTATGAAATTTGATTAAGGTATATCAGACCAAAATAAAAAACTCGAGTACAAAAAAGGTTTCATAAATATTCTAATTTAAATTATTTGATTATTCAAAATGAACACAGGATATTGGATGTAATTTACAACGAATTAAAATAAAATTGTAAAATAATTATTACATTTAATAAAAATTATTTTATCATAATAATTTCATAAAAAGTTGTTCTCTATCGACATGTGTTGTTTCAATAAATTATCCATTGTCAATGATCATATTATTCGAAAAAAAAATTATGACAATAGAAATATAATATAATATATGTGTTATTATAATTATTATTAATTATATATATAATATATAATTCATGTATATATTTTGGATACATATTACATATTTTGCTAATAAATACACTTTATTTTATTTTGGATTTTCAGCAAAATACCTATATACCAAAAAAAAAAAAATAATTTACAGAAAATGTATTTTTGTTTTGTTCTAAGAATTACAAAGGTAAATAAAACTGAATAAAAATATAAAATATAAATGATTCAACTATTTTAAAATAATAACGGTTAGACACTACTAGGTGTGTCGTAAAAACGAGGGCCGTAAATAATTTATTATCGTTACCGTAAAAATTAACAATAACATATAAGCTTCAACCATTGTTCCTCTCAAATTAAATTATTATCTTTCTCGCTCTGAAATCCACACACAACAGCAAAAATAGCAAAAGTACCACGGTACATGTGACCCGAAACACAATATAGTATACAGAACAACGTACATACAATATCTAGCTATAGTGTGTGATGGTCGCGTTTTAGCGTTGTCTTGCCAGAAAAGAACGTACATTATATAACTCTCTCGCACACACACACACACACACACACACACACACACACACACACATACACGTACCACATAATATTTATATTCACGAATCGCGTGTACACGTCTGTACGTGCGTATGTCGAGTTTTTATTTCTGCGGTCGGAATTGCGAATAAAATATCTCCTGGAAAAATAACACCACTCGCACTCGATAAATAACACGCGATGGCTGGCGGCAGCATGACGGAAACGAGAGGACCAGCCGAGAGAGACGACGGCTGCGGTGGCGATGGCAGACGCAGACAAACACAGACAAAACGTATATACGTCGGCCTCGGTGAATCGAGCACAGATGACCGGGCGAGTGGGTGTGTAAAGGGGAAGTGAGTTTCGTTAAATTGGGTAAAGCGTCGTTTTGTTGTGCTCTGGGTGGTGATGGTCTTGTGCCTGGATTTATGAGTGGTTGTCCGGGAATGTAAATCAGAAAGCTAGATGGTGTTTTTCGTTTGCACTACGTTCGCGTCATTCATCTTCAGACCCGACGTATTATAAATTACTACGACCATCGCGACGATTCCTCCTCGGTCATAAGTATAACATACACTTACAGACGCACGTATACATCTGACTATATTTACCTACATGAGCGCCAATGAAAATGATACATAGCGTCATGTTTTTTGTCGCAGTTATATTGGATAAGTACCATATTGTCTCTCCGAAGGGAATTGTTCGCATCATTACTTTTGTATACCCAACATTTCCTCGCCGTTGACGACTCGGCTTGATATCGACGATCACGAATTACATTGCATCTTTACATTTTCCTAAGGGTTGTATGATAATGTAGTTTATGTTTTATTCGTAGTTATCACTTGCTATATTTAACAAATTAATAAAAACTGTATATAATAACATGTGTAAGTTATGTATTCGAATGTGCAAATACATTAAATTATAGTCACTGTTTTAAAAGTATTATCTTAATTCTTAATAAATATATAATTGTATTGAAAAATTAGTCAAAAAAAAGACATAATATATTACGTCAACCTACAATTATTGTCATCAACACAAGTAAAGCATATAGGATATTTCTAAAATAAATTAATATCGTTTTTTATTTACTAAAATAGTGTAAATTATTACATTGTTTAATTATTACCATATATATTGAAAGGCAAATATTCTATGGGATATATATACAATAAAATTAAATTTCTTTGGACACAAAATTATACATTTCTGCTTAACAAATAATACCTGGGTAAATAGTTATTATTATTAATTAAACAACATTCAGAGATTTAAAAATGTATTAATTGATATTTTAATATTGTATTACATAATAATATAATAAAAAATTCAGTAAACAAGTATGGTATATAGTTAACAAGGTACTTTATAGTTATGAAAATGTAAACACTATTGTAATATTTTTTAGGTCAAAAGCCAATCATAATACATATAATATATATAGATTATACTTTATGGAAAGCTATACATTTTTGAATTACTAAAGCATATTTTATTTATATAATGGCCCAGACATTATTATATTTTAGTATCAAAGATACTTGAATTTTTTTTACATATTTCATCTTGATTGATGATTTTTTTAGAGAACGACAGATATTTTTCTGTTGTTATTTTAAGACATAAAAAACATTGAAATGATTATACTTCATTGCTTGAATTTTAAGCATGGAATAATTGATTGTTCTTCTTAGTACGTTAGAGATTATAATTTAGACTTATATGGTCATTTTCAAATGTCTTTGCATTAAATGTTACTATATTTTCGTAATATCTTTCATTCGGATAAATTAAATGCTATGAACATTTCCGTCAAAAGGCCTACAGTATAAAATGAATAGATACGATTACATTTAAATTACTACAAAGATTTCATTTTGAATCATCAAGCTAAAAATATACCAATGAATACCAAATTTCATCAAGAATTTTTTAAATTCTTATTAAACCAAAGTAAAGTAACATTATATTATTTTACCGTGTAGGTAATAATACTTATATTTTACTTTCATATGTATATATTTTTTAGTAGAATACAATTTCGATGGACTTTTTTGTTTTTTTATATTTAACATAGTATAACAGATTAAAATAAATTTCGCTTTTTAAAGATTTGAAAAGAAAATATAGCAAATTAAAATTACATAAATCATACTTTTTAAAATAATAACATATGAGTAAAATAATTTTTAAATACATCAAAATTTTATTAAATAATGTTTTTACACATAGTTCTTATAAAATTTAAAAAACCCGAGTTTAAAATTAAAAATTGTACATTTAATTAAAAATGTCTTCGACATTCAACATAATTTTTTTCTGGTACGTAAAACATACGTGAATTGTTTACGAATTGAAAAGATACATATTGAAAAATTACTATATTTTATTTTAAAAAAAAACTAGGAATATTACATCACAAATATCAAGTCGTTATCAACCATCAACACAAATTCATCACTTATTGAATTTAAATATATGTATATTATATAAAATATATACTTATAAAAAATATATATATTAAAATTCTAATGTTAAAGTAGTTGGTAACAAAATCTGTGCTTCACCTTTCGATATACTACAAAACATGTCTGATGACGGCAATATGTATATATGTAATAAGGTTTAGATAAAATAAACAAATCGCTTTTAATGAATTTTCATTCGGCATTTTTAATGTTATGAGTACACCATCAGTATACTAACTTTTTAGAATTTTAATGATAGATCGTTGTAGCGTTCAACCATTTTCTAAGTCATTAATTTTCAAACCATCGGTAAGGCAATGGTACTACGTCAAAAGTCTCTATTGGGCATCGAAAGATATTCAAGAAAAATCACATATATCCCGATATTAATTAAAATATATCATAAAATAATTCGTTGACATTACTGTTTAATAGTCAGGCAATGAAGCAAAAAAAAAATACTGAATAAAAATTATGGAAATACCTATTTTTATCAAATTATTATATTTTTCTATATTACGTATAACTGTATAGAAAAAACTATTAGATATAGAAATTATTAATAAATAAAAGACGTATAAAAAAAGAAAAAATAATTTACTGGTATTATAATATGTTGGTAATAACAAATGTATTTTTTAACATTTAATGTTTTCTTAATATTTATAATAAATATAGTGATCATTTAATGAAATAGAATTTGAAAAAATTAAAAATTATGCAATATAAAATAACTTAGTTTTCAATTTAATCAGTTCAATATATTCATATGTTATTATTAATTGAATATTATAATAAACTAAAATAGCACAATTTATTATGAGTAGGTACATTCTATCATAAAATAAATTGTAAATAATCATAATTATAATATATTTTTAAATTAAATTTTTACTATACATTTTTGATACATAAATACATCAACTAATTAGTGTATTTCGTGATATGATACTATGCAATATAATAATGTATACATATATAAAAACCGAAAACGATGTTTTTCGTGTATTTGAGTAGATTTAAAACTTTAAAATATATTAAATTTATAGACTTTAATACTATCGGACGACTGGTGGTCATAAATAAACTCACTTTAAAAAAATTGAAACTCTATTCACACCTTGCGATTTGCAGTTATTAAATAAATAGTTTTAAACAAATATTATATTTTATAAAATGCAGATAATGAACATATATATATATATATATATATATAAATGATATATTTTAAATTAAAGCAAAAGACATTTTTTTTTTGGCTTTAAAAAAAACAAATATATTATATTTGATTACTTCGTGAATTAGGCATAAGTAAAATCTAAAGTAAACATATTTGTGAAATTATTGCAGTTAAAACGTTATTGCAATTAAAAAATTTAACCTAATCAAACCATTAATGTTATACAAATATAATAGTCTTTATCGTCTCATTTAATTAGTCATTCGACATCATTCTGTGGTGCCGATGTTAGATATAAGCATTTTGAAATTTTTAATGTACCTAATTAATTAGCGCATATTTTACGTTGTAAAATACAAATACTGAACACATTTTGTTTAAAAATAAATTTTATTTTAAAAAACTTATTTAATAAAAAGAGATTGGTTTTGGATGAGCCGTAAACATTAAATAAATGTTGTTATTAAAAAAAGGCGTTAATTAATTGTGTACCTAAGGTGCCAAAATTCTAAATACGCCACTGCATATTTAATCATTAGAATACAAAAATAAACTGTGATTGATTTGTGTTTATAATCATTGAAATCATAGAATATATTCTATGTCAATCATAAGTATTAATCAGTATAATTTATTTAAGTATTATACTAACGTATACATTTTTAATTTTCAGGTAATTATCAACAACTTTATTTAATGCAATTTATTCAGTAAGTATTTTTATAGCACAATAATATAAATTATATACAAATCAGTAAATACTAGTAAATATTATAATTATAAAGTTTAAAAAAATATTTTCAAACATATTATGAGAACAATTATTTTAAAATATTTAGTTAATAAATATAACTAAACACATATTTAGGATATAATGCACGTAAATAATAATTTAATATTACTTTATGCATTGTGAAATAAATGAAATTTAATGAAAAATTATGTTTATTTTTAAGTAAATTTTATTATGGTATTAAAATAAAATACTGTTGATTTTAATTTAATTTTTAGTTAAAAAACACTATCAATAAATGTTTAAAATAAAATAATTATTATGTGGAAAGGTTTCCTAAACAAATATGCTCCATATCAATAGGTATCTATACATTTTGATGATAGTATATTTCGAAATAAAAAACTCAAATTAAACACCTTTCTGTATAAGTGTAAATACATATTAATGCTAACACATAAGTTTCTCACATACAACAATAAGAAATGCACCTATAACTATAATACCTCTTGAATTCAAAATATCATTCAAATATAGCAAACGGGTTCAAGTTATTTAAGAATGCTCATAAGAAATTTAGCCTATTGTTATTTTATGATATTGACAAAATATTCAAAAATGAAATTTCTGTATAAGTAGGCATCTCTTTTATCAAATATATAATTATTATATATATATATATATATAAATTTTGATATGTTTCAGCAGAGTTTTTGAGACAATTTATTAATTTAGCATTCTTAATCACTTTTATTTCTAGCTTATGATTCTCGAAAATAATTTTAAAATTTACATATTTACAACGTACAATATAAAATCAATTAAAATTAAGTTTTAATTAACTATTATAATTGTGATTTATGATTTTTTCTACATAAAACGTATCTAAAATAAATGATTTAAGATTTATTGATTTATTTTGAGTGTGTTTCGTTAAATTATTGATAATTATTTTAAAAACAAAATCAAATGACGTGCATTAAAACCTTATTAGATTAACGATTATCCGACTAATACACATTATGTTTTATTATTCTAAACTAGCTGAACCCGGCTACGCTTCGCTTTGTCTTAGTCTCATATTAATTATTGTGGAAGTAAATACAAGTATTCTAATGAATATAGATTCATCAAGAAAATACATCATTATGTTACTCCGAAAAAGTGTTGTGATTATGTACCCTACAATAATGTTAAAGAACACAAAATAATTTTTGAATCGGATAAAATTATTTCCATGAATTCTTATTTTTAATGGATTCTTATACATTATTTAGTGTGAATCCTAGAAAACTAAGAAATACGTAAACAAATGTACAGATATCGAGCAGCGAGGTCCCAGGCAAGGGCCCTACTCACCCGCACGTCACGCCGGCAGTGCATATAGTCATTTTTCAGATAAAATTATTTTTATTTAAACTCTGCGAAACACTGGGAATTTTGAGATAAAAATTATATATAAACACTTTTATATAGAAATTCCATGTTGAATACAAATTTCTAGTCGATCCATCGAATAATTTTTGAGTTTGTCGGACGCAAACATACGGAAGCTGCATTTTTATATATAAGATAATATTAATTGTTTTTCAGTTTATTGGTATATACATGTGTTGTGCTTCATACAGGTTGCTTCCCGTATAAGTTATTAAATTTGTTAGTGGGCACTCTTAGGGAGAGAAAATACACGCACTTATTTATTACTGAAGAGTATTTATTTTTGTGAATCGTAGTAGAATGGTTAAAAATGATTTTTTTATTATTAATTAACTTATTATGACTTATATTGTGTAAATGGATCGAAGCACGACTGACGGCGATGAACTGGATGGACGATGACCACGGCAGTCGTATAGTGCTTACTATATATATTGTAATTTTATATGCTTATTTTATATATTATTATATAACGGCCTTAATGTTAAAACAAGGGGTTCTTAACACATGTACAGTATTATTTCGTACATTTTTTTCTAAATAAAAATATACTGATGCTTGTTTTTTCGGAATACCGTTTAAATTTGCGAATAAAAAAAAATAAATACATAAATCATAATACAAATATTGAATAACTTTCCCATGGACTATCCGAATAAAAACAAAATAAAACACAACCAGCATAAACGAGAGATATTGATTATCAGGGTAGCAAAAAAATATAAACTTGCCATAGAAACATAACACATTATATTTAACTTAAATAAACCAAAATATTCGTGAGAATGAACCAAAGACGAATAGTATGCTAATAAGTAGTAATAACGCTGAATATCAACATTACTGCAAAGGCAAGGTGCGGAAAATTCAATAACAAATTGACCACTCGCTAACTGGACCACCAACATACTCTGATGAAGCAGGAAATTGTCACGAAAAATACAAATAGTTACACCATAGACTTTTCGATGATCTCGTCTTCTCGTCAATATGTATGCTCTCTAAAGGTGGTCAAACAGGGGTGGGCAATCAAGGGGATATATCCCCATAACCTTTTTGTTATTATGTATTTATTTTAACCGTATGCTGTTTATTACCTATTTATTAATAATAAAAAAAAAAATATATATTAATTTAGATAATTTTGTTTAAAATTATCTGATAAAACTATTCACAAATTTTGGTATCAACTTTTTTTTTGTGATGATAGAAACAATAACCTGCAAACTTACAGTTATAGCTATTTTACAATCATGGCTTTCACTTATTTATTATATTTCTATGTTAACCAGCAGGGTGTGAGGTTTTACTCCATCAAAGTTAATATTTTTTTCCTAATCCAAATCCTCCTACGATGAACAAATTTACTCGTATACAACACAAAATAAAATAAGAAAATCTAAGTGCTCAACCTAACGGGTTTCACAGAATTTAAGAAGCTGTGTCTATTTTGCACAACATATGATGATATTATATGTTTTTTTTTAAACCTGACTTGCTTTATTGAATATGCGCGAAAAATTTACAACTTTTTTAATTGTTCTTATGCAGTTTTTTTTATGCGCTATTGAAAATAAGGCGTATATATAGCAATAAGGCGTAAAGGAGAAAAATAGAGAAATATGTATGGAAAATCGAATGTTAATTCAGAAGTTTGATGGTTGAATAGGGTTTTATCCATTGTAAATAATTGTACATTCAATTTTGGAAGTTGTAAATAATCTCAACACTTACAAATTAAAAAATAAGTTGAGGGCAGATTCACGTGCCCCCCCCCCACATTATCCGATCATCTTCAAAGAAATTGTAAACAATTGTAAATCCGTCGTAAATAATTGTAAATTCAATTCAGATATCTATAAATCGTTTGAAAGCTTACAATTCAAAAAACATAAAGGGAGGCCAGATTCACGTATCGTCGCTTTTGTCTGATCGACTTTAAAATAATATCAATATCTTGCAAATATTGTCAAATTAGTTTTCTTAATTTGGAAATCATTTTTCTACCCACCAAATAAAAAATATGGAGGAGCAGATAAGAGTTTTACCTATGTCAGTAATGACATAATAATTGGTAAAAAAAATCATTTTTTTCCCCGTTTATTTGCAAGTACATTTTTGTTCATTTATATTAAGATATTCATATTTAAATTAATAGTAATTAGAATAATTATATTGATATTCAAACCAGTAAAAGAAAACACTCTCCTAGTATTAAATTTACAGATTTAAATAGATAGAAATCTACCTAAGAAATAATTCTACAAAACAAATTCCAATAATAAATAATTAAAATAAAATAACTTGCATTAAAAAGTAAAAAATATATTTGTTTATAAATTAACAACTAGTAATTTTTAAGAAATATTTTGAAGGAGGACTACTTATTATAGGTAATAGTATAGATTACATATTACATTATCTATATCAGACACCTTAAATATAAAAATTAATTATTCCTAACATATATGCTTGAAATTATATATAATGATAGTTAAAATATATGTAATAATGTAATCAAAACTATGTATTTTCAAAATTGTAGTTATATTTGTACACAATTAATAACAATTTGTCCGGAGTCGATGGAGCAAATTGGAGGAGGTGATACATGATACTTGTCCCCCATTTGGTTTTTGAATTGTAAGCTTCTAGACGATTTACAAATTCTAAAATTAAATTTAAAATTATTTACGACAGATTTACAGTTGTTTACAGTTTGTCCAAAGACGATCGGACAAGGAGGGGAGGTCAACTTCATGTTCGTAGTGAAAAGATGTGAATAGACAAAACGAAGATTAGAATATACTACAACACTATTCCTATACGAATGTAAATTCAGAATAAAGGTCTGCGTTGGGTACCCAAGGTGCAATATTTTTGTATACCGCTATACTCGAATGTTAAGCGAATAATTATGTATGGATTTATTGAAAAGTTTAACGAATTCAGAACATATTATTATTTAGAAATGTAAATCCATGAGCAATTTAATTAAACTATTAATTAATGAATAGAAAACAGTATTGTTATATTAAGATAGTTATAGGGTTTTCATACTAGATTATTATTTATTAATATATATAAATTAATATATATATATATATATATTTAAATTTGTAACATGAACAATATTTTTTTTTTAGTCTATTAGGTGCATAAATAAAAAGGTTTGATAATATTCCAACACGCGAGCACCCAATATATAATTATATATATAATATAATATTATAATATAATACATTATATAATAATATATTTGATACATAAATACATCAACTAATTAGTGTATTTCGTGATATGATACTATGCAATATAATAATGTATACATATATAAAAACCGAAAACGATGTTTTTCGTGTATTTGAGTAGATTTAAAACTTTAAAATATATTAAATTTATAGACTTTAATACTATCGGACGACTGGTGGTCATAAATAAACTCACTTTAAAAAAATTGAAACTCTATTCACACCTTGCGATTTGCAGTTATTAAATAAATAGTTTTAAACAAATATTATATTTTATAAAATGCAGATAATGAACATATATATATATATATATATAAATGATATATTTTAAATTAAAGCAAAAGACATTTTTTTTTTGGCTTTAAAAAAAACAAATATATTATATTTGATTACTTCGTGAATTAGGCATAAGTAAAATCTAAAGTAAACATATTTGTGAAATTATTGCAGTTAAAACGTTATTGCAATTAAAAAATTTAACCTAATCAAACCATTAATGTTATACAAATATAATAGTCTTTATCGTCTCATTTAATTAGTCATTCGACATCATTCTGTGGTGCCGATGTTAGATATAAGCATTTTGAAATTTTTAATGTACCTAATTAATTAGCGCATATTTTACGTTGTAAAATACAAATACTGAACACATTTTGTTTAAAAATAAATTTTATTTTAAAAAACTTATTTAATAAAAAGAGATTGGTTTTGGATGAGCCGTAAACATTAAATAAATGTTGTTATTAAAAAAAGGCGTTAATTAATTGTGTACCTAAGGTGCCAAAATTCTAAATACGCCACTGCATATTTAATCATTAGAATACAAAAATAAACTGTGATTGATTTGTGTTTATAATCATTGAAATCATAGAATATATTCTATGTCAATCATAAGTATTAATCAGTATAATTTATTTAAGTATTATACTAACGTATACATTTTTAATTTTCAGGTAATTATCAACAACTTTATTTAATGCAATTTATTCAGTAAGTATTTTTATAGCACAATAATATAAATTATATACAAATCAGTAAATACTAGTAAATATTATAATTATAAAGTTTAAAAAAATATTTTCAAACATATTATGAGAACAATTATTTTAAAATATTTAGTTAATAAATATAACTAAACACATATTTAGGATATAATGCACGTAAATAATAATTTAATATTACTTTATGCATTGTGAAATAAATGAAATTTAATGAAAAATTATGTTTATTTTTAAGTAAATTTTATTATGGTATTAAAATAAAATACTGTTGATTTTAATTTAATTTTTAGTTAAAAAACACTATCAATAAATGTTTAAAATAAAATAATTATTATGTGGAAAGGTTTCCTAAACAAATATGCTCCATATCAATAGGTATCTATACATTTTGATGATAGTATATTTCGAAATAAAAAACTCAAATTAAACACCTTTCTGTATAAGTGTAAATACATATTAATGCTAACACATAAGTTTCTCACATACAACAATAAGAAATGCACCTATAACTATAATACCTCTTGAATTCAAAATATCATTCAAATATAGCAAACGGGTTCAAGTTATTTAAGAATGCTCATAAGAAATTTAGCCTATTGTTATTTTATGATATTGACAAAATATTCAAAAATGAAATTTCTGTATAAGTAGGCATCTCTTTTATCAAATATATAATTATTATATATATATATATATATAAATTTTGATATGTTTCAGCAGAGTTTTTGAGACAATTTATTAATTTAGCATTCTTAATCACTTTTATTTCTAGCTTATGATTCTCGAAAATAATTTTAAAATTTACATATTTACAACGTACAATATAAAATCAATTAAAATTAAGTTTTAATTAACTATTATAATTGTGATTTATGATTTTTTCTACATAAAACGTATCTAAAATAAATGATTTAAGATTTATTGATTTATTTTGAGTGTGTTTCGTTAAATTATTGATAATTATTTTAAAAACAAAATCAAATGACGTGCATTAAAACCTTATTAGATTAACGATTATCCGACTAATACACATTATGTTTTATTATTCTAAACTAGCTGAACCCGGCTACGCTTCGCTTTGTCTTAGTCTCATATTAATTATTGTGGAAGTAAATACAAGTATTCTAATGAATATAGATTCATCAAGAAAATACATCATTATGTTACTCCGAAAAAGTGTTGTGATTATGTACCCTACAATAATGTTAAAGAACACAAAATAATTTTTGAATCGGATAAAATTATTTCCATGAATTCTTATTTTTAATGGATTCTTATACATTATTTAGTGTGAATCCTAGAAAACTAAGAAATACGTAAACAAATGTACAGATATCGAGCAGCGAGGTCCCAGGCAAGGGCCCTACTCACCCGCACGTCACGCCGGCAGTGCATATAGTCATTTTTCAGATAAAATTATTTTTATTTAAACTCTGCGAAACACTGGGAATTTTGAGATAAAAATTATATATAAACACTTTTATATAGAAATTCCATGTTGAATACAAATTTCTAGTCGATCCATCGAATAATTTTTGAGTTTGTCGGACGCAAACATACGGAAGCTGCATTTTTATATATAAGATAATATTAATTGTTTTTCAGTTTATTGGTATATACATGTGTTGTGCTTCATACAGGTTGCTTCCCGTATAAGTTATTAAATTTGTTAGTGGGCACTCTTAGGGAGAGAAAATACACGCACTTATTTATTACTGAAGAGTATTTATTTTTGTGAATCGTAGTAGAATGGTTAAAAATGATTTTTTTATTATTAATTAACTTATTATGACTTATATTGTGTAAATGGATCGAAGCACGACTGACGGCGATGAACTGGATGGACGATGACCACGGCAGTCGTATAGTGCTTACTATATATATTGTAATTTTATATGCTTATTTTATATATTATTATATAACGGCCTTAATGTTAAAACAAGGGGTTCTTAACACATGTACAGTATTATTTCGTACATTTTTTTCTAAATAAAAATATACTGATGCTTGTTTTTTCGGAATACCGTTTAAATTTGCGAATAAAAAAAAATAAATACATAAATCATAATACAAATATTGAATAACTTTCCCATGGACTATCCGAATAAAAACAAAATAAAACACAACCAGCATAAACGAGAGATATTGATTATCAGGGTAGCAAAAAAATATAAACTTGCCATAGAAACATAACACATTATATTTAACTTAAATAAACCAAAATATTCGTGAGAATGAACCAAAGACGAATAGTATGCTAATAAGTAGTAATAACGCTGAATATCAACATTACTGCAAAGGCAAGGTGCGGAAAATTCAATAACAAATTGACCACTCGCTAACTGGACCACCAACATACTCTGATGAAGCAGGAAATTGTCACGAAAAATACAAATAGTTACACCATAGACTTTTCGATGATCTCGTCTTCTCGTCAATATGTATGCTCTCTAAAGGTGGTCAAACAGGGGTGGGCAATCAAGGGGATATATCCCCATAACCTTTTTGTTATTATGTATTTATTTTAACCGTATGCTGTTTATTACCTATTTATTAATAATAAAAAAAAAATATATATTAATTTAGATAATTTTGTTTAAAATTATCTGATAAAACTATTCACAAATTTTGGTATCAACTTTTTTTTTGTGATGATAGAAACAATAACCTGCAAACTTACAGTTATAGCTATTTTACAATCATGGCTTTCACTTATTTATTATATTTCTATGTTAACCAGCAGGGTGTGAGGTTTTACTCCATCAAAGTTAATATTTTTTTCCTAATCCAAATCCTCCTACGATGAACAAATTTACTCGTATACAACACAAAATAAAATAAGAAAATCTAAGTGCTCAACCTAACGGGTTTCACAGAATTTAAGAAGCTGTGTCTATTTTGCACAACATATGATGATATTATATGTTTTTTTTTAAACCTGACTTGCTTTATTGAATATGCGCGAAAAATTTACAACTTTTTTAATTGTTCTTATGCAGTTTTTTTTATGCGCTATTGAAAATAAGGCGTATATATAGCAATAAGGCGTAAAGGAGAAAAATAGAGAAATATGTATGGAAAATCGAATGTTAATTCAGAAGTTTGATGGTTGAATAGGGTTTTATCCATTGTAAATAATTGTACATTCAATTTTGGAAGTTGTAAATAATCTCAACACTTACAAATTAAAAAATAAGTTGAGGGCAGATTCACGTGCCCCCCCCCCACATTATCCGATCATCTTCAAAGAAATTGTAAACAATTGTAAATCCGTCGTAAATAATTGTAAATTCAATTCAGATATCTATAAATCGTTTGAAAGCTTACAATTCAAAAAACATAAAGGGAGGCCAGATTCACGTATCGTCGCTTTTGTCTGATCGACTTTAAAATAATATCAATATCTTGCAAATATTGTCAAATTAGTTTTCTTAATTTGGAAATCATTTTTCTACCCACCAAATAAAAAATATGGAGGAGCAGATAAGAGTTTTACCTATGTCAGTAATGACATAATAATTGGTAAAAAAAATCATTTTTTTCCCCGTTTATTTGCAAGTACATTTTTGTTCATTTATATTAAGATATTCATATTTAAATTAATAGTAATTAGAATAATTATATTGATATTCAAACCAGTAAAAGAAAACACTCTCCTAGTATTAAATTTACAGATTTAAATAGATAGAAATCTACCTAAGAAATAATTCTACAAAACAAATTCCAATAATAAATAATTAAAATAAAATAACTTGCATTAAAAAGTAAAAAATATATTTGTTTATAAATTAACAACTAGTAATTTTTAAGAAATATTTTGAAGGAGGACTACTTATTATAGGTAATAGTATAGATTACATATTACATTATCTATATCAGACACCTTAAATATAAAAATTAATTATTCCTAACATATATGCTTGAAATTATATATAATGATAGTTAAAATATATGTAATAATGTAATCAAAACTATGTATTTTCAAAATTGTAGTTATATTTGTACACAATTAATAACAATTTGTCCGGAGTCGATGGAGCAAATTGGAGGAGGTGATACATGATACTTGTCCCCCATTTGGTTTTTGAATTGTAAGCTTCTAGACGATTTACAAATTCTAAAATTAAATTTAAAATTATTTACGACAGATTTACAGTTGTTTACAGTTTGTCCAAAGACGATCGGACAAGGAGGGGAGGTCAACTTCATGTTCGTAGTGAAAAGATGTGAATAGACAAAACGAAGATTAGAATATACTACAACACTATTCCTATACGAATGTAAATTCAGAATAAAGGTCTGCGTTGGGTACCCAAGGTGCAATATTTTTGTATACCGCTATACTCGAATGTTAAGCGAATAATTATGTATGGATTTATTGAAAAGTTTAACGAATTCAGAACATATTATTATTTAGAAATGTAAATCCATGAGCAATTTAATTAAACTATTAATTAATGAATAGAAAACAGTATTGTTATATTAAGATAGTTATAGGGTTTTCATACTAGATTATTATTTATTAATATATATATAATATATATATAATATATATATATATATTTAAATTTGTAACATGAACAATATTTTTTTTTTAGTCTATTAGGTGCATAAATAAAAAGGTTTGATAATATTCCAACACGCGAGCACCCAATATATAATTGTCCATGTGAAAAACATGGATTTTCCACATCCAATCCGCATATGACCACTGTTTGTCCTTACGACTTATTTGTAGTCATCATAAATGCCAAACGTATTAAAAATTGTAAGCATTTGAATTGAATTGGTGCGTCGGTGGATATCATTGGAATGCATGGCAATAAAACGTTGTCTTCTCTGAACTGTTCATTTAATATTATCGCTTCAATGACATTTCCTATAATCTTTTTAATAACTAATCTGGTTCTATTGCAATGTCTCGGTGCGTTTATGTTTCGAAGCAAAATTATAGGTGAACCAATTTTCAATCATAAGTTATGTGAGAAAAATACTGGTAAATCGAGTGAATTTAAGAATTCATTGGGATAATTTACAATTTCATTTTCATCTGTCGCTTTTCCTGGCTCACAACACATTCTTGTTAATTCATTTTTAAATTTTAATGCGAGGCAACATTGACATTCATTATACATTCACCGATAATTATTTTAGAATGTGATAAATATTCTATCCTTGGATCATATTCAAATGCAAGGCAATTAAACGATGATCGCATTAATGCACATTGAATTTACATACTTTGTCGATTTTGTTACCTGCGTGTATCAATGATGTGTTGAGGCAATAATGTCAGCCGGGTATTCGATTACATATGTAATGAATTATCTATTTACAGACGTTGGTTTCATTGGTCCTCACTTTCATGTGAACTTATCTATGCCATCCGGATTTTAATATTTTAATTTTCTTACGAATGTTGTTCTGCGGTTTTATGTTCTCATGCATGCTGTGCATTTTTGTTATGCCATGTGTATCGACTAATACTTGATTACGATCTTTATTTTGGCATATTTCTAAAAATAGCATAATCTTTATCTATACAAAAAACCAAACCAAAATAATCAAATAATCAAATTAAATCAGTACAAACTTACGCGTCAACCGTTAAACTTCACAATTTTAAAAAAAGTTTAAAATAAATAGAAACTTCAATTATCTGAAAATGATTCGGTTTGTGTGTTAATTAAGATTAAAATGCAGGCATATATAAAATTTGTAATGGATACATCACTTTACATTATTCAGATATTTATATGAATCATTTCCCTTTTATTTTTCAACACTTATTTTTTTTAAAATTGCTAAATAAATCACAAGTATGTAGGCCAATGTATACATATGTAAATACATCGTCAATGTAAGTATGTGGCAGCTGATCCGGCATCACACAACTAAGGCGCCCTTACATGAGCGAAATTAATGCGAATGCGGTGCAGTGCGATGCGACGCGGAAATATTAAACAGTTATTTTCGCCGAAAGTGTCTTACGTGACCGAATGAATGCGGTGTGTAGCACGACGCGTTGCGATGCAAAACGAACGCCATCAAATAGTTTGATATTTTCATGCGATATGTATGCGATTTGTAGTGAACACATTTTTTTTTTTTTGCTAGAAGGGCGCGATGCAGTGCATGTCAGACCCAACCATATACTTCCACATAAAGGTGCACTTGGACTCATCTTATAAAGAAAAATGTAGTGTCATAAATCCATACATACCAATATACCAAAACTATAATTTGTTAATAACATTAGTATGGCAATATAAAATGGGTCTGAACAAAGCTATGAACTATCGTATCAACTATACAAATATGTTACATAAATATGACTTGAATCTGTTAAGCCGTTTAAAAGTTAGATGAACACTTACAAATTACCTTCAAGAGTAATATATACACATGTGTATATATATTGATATGTGTGTGTGTGTGTAAATATTATATTATTTATTTAAATTATTAAAATATTTATTAAGAAAGAAAATAATATATTATTTTTAGATTTTCTAAACATATTCAACATAACCTATAATTATGAAATTATCTATTATGTTGATAAAACATAAGTTAATATTTCAATGATATAAGTTTTGTACATAAACATCAAATTTTATGTGAAATATACTTTAATTAAAAACAAAGATTACGGAAAAAATAAATTTATATTTTGGTTCAAAGAAAAATGCATCATTTTGTTTAAAACGGTCTTAAACAAGTCGTATGTATTACATTGATTGGTTTCATATGGTAAATATGTAGTAATTTAAATCATATATAGTTTATATTTAATTAAGTTTTAATATATAGTATTTTAAAGTTTATTATTTATAGTATAATTAAGTAATTTTACTTAATTAAAATTCAACAATTCTTAATATGATTATAACTTTTGTAAAAGTCGGTACTATACGAAACTGTTATTTATCAATACTAATTAAATATGTAAGGTATGTTTGAAAGCATTCTATTGGTTTTATTTTATTGAAATGACTTTTGTAATTATTTTTAAAAACTAACGTTGTTTTTAATGTTTGAAATAAAAAAAAACGTTTCCGTTTATATAAATCAGAAACACAAATTATACTTTTGAGAGAGATTTAACACAATAATTAACGAATCTATGATTAATGTTTGGTTAAGTAAACACATATTATTATTAAGTTTTAATGATGTTATATAATTTATAAACTTTTTAATATGAAGAAAAACCAATATATTGGTATGGTAGAACGCTTACACGCATGATTCATTTAAATTGTTTTGTAAACAATAATACGTAAAATGTATAGTGGATATTATATTTACATAACAAGTTATCATACTATCGTTGATATTTATACGATCATATCGAGTATGAACAATAATAAATAATACCTTTAAAACACCCCAAATAAATTATCTAGCTAAATTCGTTAAACATCATGTACCTACCTAAATAAAGTTTGGATAACAACTGTAATACCATAACTCAAGCCGTCAAACTGGTATAAGCGCATGTAAAAAAAAAATATATCAATGACATATTATTTCAATGCGGTGACCTAAATTGTTATATATATAATGTATATATTATATACATATATACATATAGTATATTCATATATAATATTGTGCACATGTCAATGGAAAATATATAAAATACCAACTATCTAGATATTGGGAAATTTAAATTATTTGTCCTGTGGGCGGTAATAGCTTTTAAACTATAACATAATATGTGCGTTGTTCATAAAATGTTAACCTAGTTTTAGTTTGTTTCGTATTAATATGAATTGCACGCATACTTCAAAAACCATTGGAAATAGTCTTGCATGGTCCCTCATATAATTCTAGAGAATACAAACCTCGAGCTGTATAATACGTGATGTCGTTAGTGTATCTTATTTTAGGAGTTAAGTTTTGTTAAATGTTGATTCTTAATCTAATGAAGTTTTTTTTTTGTGTATTCGAGAAAGACCAGATTTTACGATTTGTTGTTCATTAACGATTTCAATGACTACCTTATTACTTTTTAATTCGGATTGAAACCAATTCAAAAAATTTCATACAAACTGTTCTTTTATTATTATTTTATTATTCATTGAAGTTAAATGAAATATGAATTAAAATTTTAACAATTTATTATGAACATCATAGTTCCATTTGTATAAGCGTAATAAAGCAAAATATAAACGTGAGAAATTATTGCGTATAACAATGTAATAATACATTGCAATCAAACTATTCGTTATAAGTTTATTTACTCGACATTTAAATTATATAATGACTATTTAAGAGTTTTATTTCAATATAAGTATTTATAATTGTTGTATTACTCAACATAACTTTGAATACAAATTTAAAAATTATTATTTATAATTATTATGACTGTTCGGTCATTTTTTTAAACAAGTATTTACTACTAATAAATAATAAAAATTAAATCATACACAACATTGATAATTAATGATATATATTAATACAGTTTATAGGTTATGAAAAAATTATACAAAGATACTATTTAAGCAATAATTTTATCAAAATATTTCATCATATTTACGATTTTTTTGATAAACTTGTATATTTTTCAATTTCAATAAAAATGGCCATTTGGTTTTTTAAACCACGACCTTGTTGAATACGATTTTATATTAGTTCACTTTACAACGCATAAATAAATATATTACGTGTAGAATGCATTATTTCAACATATATCACTACAAAATATTCTCATCTGGAAACGGCTCGTATTACACTCTCATTAATGACCTCACATATACATATACGTCATATAAAAGTAATACCAAATTCGGATAAATATCGATTAGGATAACTCCATTGGTAAACACAGAAACCATAATGAACATCGTTTCGTTTGATTATCACTAAATTTCCACGCCATCGTAATCCCTACCTGAAATATTATATTATATTTAATATTGTTATATCAAATTCGTATGTGTATATTTCATAATCATCCGGTTCAGTGCATCCGGTGGGTTGTGCTCATAAAATAAATAAAAACCGATTGGATGGGAAAAATAATAATCGTATAAATTACGGCAACGAAAGTAAAAGGAAAAGGAAGTCGAGTATATATATGCTATTTTTCATTTAGTCGTCATTTTTCTTTTCCTGCAAACTCATCGTTGTCGAACACACAGCTTTTGACGGATACGCGATAAGTCCTGCATAATAAAGTGTAGGTCCGGGCAAAGAGATACGTGACCACGGATGATGAAGAGCGGTGTGTCGAGTTGGAGAGAACCTTTGTAAATTAGACCGCGTTATCGTCCGACAGCTGAGTACTTGCACGTCGACGGTGACAAAAGCGACGAAATTTAATTTACGGTTATTTATTTATTTTATTTTTTTACCGTCTCCACTCACCCGACAACAAGAACACGGAGTATGAAATATATTTATATATATATATATATATATACGATGGTACCATTGCATGTCTCATCGTAATGCTCAGGTGAACCCAAAAGTATATTTTTATGCAAATCTCGCCATCGCGTGATATTTAGAAGCTTCGTTTCCTTGGCAGCTATATCAAATTTCTTTCCCCCAACTCATCATCAAAAGCACGTCTCTTGTTCTGGTAATTTGTACGTTAAGTATAAAAATAAAACTGACGTCTACATCGTTTTCGTGACTATAACAACACAATAGGCTTTTTTCACTACGACTATTTGTATATATGTTAAATAACGATTTTCTTATAACGGAAAAGATAACGATAAAGAAGTGTGTATGCTTATTCGATGGTACTGGGAAACGAAAAAATGTAAAACCAAGGTTAAAGAATGAAATCATTGTTTTTAAATTTATTAGAGGAGTATGGTATTTTATAACATACAGAATTGAAAAACATTGAGATCAAGGATGACTCTAAAACGAATATTGTAAACGAGATTCTTCGAATATCCCTATAAAAAAATTGTAAAATGATATATCCGGGGATTAAGATATATAATCAGAGTCAGCATTCCTTTATATTACCAAGTTACTGAACAACCATCTAATAACTGCCATTGACACTCGGGCATTGTGCAAGGTGGCTTTGTACTGTTAAAACCAGGTGTTATTTCAAAGTCAATGTTTTGCAAATTTTGAAGTTTTGAATCCAAAAATATTTCAAGCATTGTTACAGAACGTGACGCTTCAACAACTGATGTTGAGTGATGAAGCATGTTTCTGTGTGGATCGATAAAGATTATTAAAGACGACAACTCAAATAGCTTCAACATTCTCTTGTGTACGAGAGGTTCATACAGTCCCGGGAGGTTTTGTTTATAATGCCGAACCAGTCTCTTCAAAATTACGCATTAATATTCAGATATTAATAGCGTGTACGAAAGAAATACAATCACGGGGAGAATTCCATAATAACACCAACATTACCGTTGTGCCACTACCAAACTGTCAACATTCGGTAAAACACTTTTAAGACGACTGCACGTTACTAACTAGTACACTACTTTAAGATAATATAATTTCCGGTTCCCCTCTACCAGTTAATTAACACCTCAAATTTCATATTACTTAACAGGAGCAACCAATAACGCATTCAAAATGTCCTCTTTCTCTGCATCATCTTATATTATATATTTGGGAGTGTGTGTGTATTATGGCATAGGATAAGAAAATATTAGCTGGAATAAGTATACTATTTTATAATATACTTTTCTATACCCTAAATGAAGAGAAAGGAAACATTTTTTTCACAACATTGTTTTGGCTTAATTTTACAAATTTTGGGATTTATGATAATTACCACCATATTTGAATAATCGAGATTCTATCTGTAATGATTTATTATTTGCTTAAAAATATTAATTTATTATGTAGTACATGCTTAAATAAAGTTAGATGATAGTATTTAACTCTAACTAGTGTTAAAACCGAGCTCTTAGACTCTAAAGCATAACACATGAAATAAAGTATTTTAGTAATGAATTTTTTATATGCATATATAATATAATATATATATATATAAAGTGAAAATATTACATAAATGTTATTAAATTACTTTAGTAGATTTTTGATATCTAAGAAAAATAATCAAAACATTTCCCGAAAATGAAATAATGTATACAGTTCCGTCTACTCTAACGGCACGTGAAGCACGAAACCAGGGCCCCCGGACTAATAGAGCCCCTGAGTCCAGAGAAGAATTCGCCTATAGGGAAATAAGGATTTTCCCGTTAGGCCCTCTGTTAATTGGGCCTCTCTAAATTTTTATGTAGATACCTAAAAAAGAAAATCATTAGGATGAAATATAAAAATAGTTAAAATCGTGTAATAAATTTATATAGATACATTATACATGTATATTTTGGTTATTTTATTGTCATATACAGTTGTATCATCAATCGACAGCCGTTCTCCCACAGTTAAAATATTTGGACGGAGGAGCGTGAGAAGGACAAGAATTTATTTTTAGAGAACGACAACCCACCCTCGCCCTCCCATAGATTCTTTCCTGTGTTACGGGCTACGTAATAATTTTATTGTCATTTGATGATAAATAATATCAACGTAATAGATAAATGTTCTTAAAAGTTTTTTATATTGTAATTGCTAGTTGACATAATTCGTTTTTTATTAATATTTAAATTTTATGATTCAACAAATAAACAATTATATCGTTTATAAAAGTTTATGTAAGTAACAAATAATATAATGTAAAAAAGATACTATTTTTTTAGTATGTTAGTGTTTGAATTTAAAAAGAATAAAGTCATTAAACTAAAGTACATTTTGATGTTTAAATCAGAATTTTTTTTTATTAAAAAATCTCTTGAATCGTTGTGCTCAAGGCCCCTGCATAGCCAAAGACGGCTCTAAATATATAATAAACCAGTTAAAAATGTTCTTTATTTAGTTATAATTTATTAAAGACAAATATATATCATATACAATTATTTTTTATTTAATAAATTCAAACTTCGTATTTGTCATATTTTATTGTTTATATTTTTAGATATTAATTGAAAAAAAATTGAATTAATAATAAAATATAACTATACATATTTAATGAAAATATTGAAAACATTCTCTCATAAAATATTTGGATTACCTCCAATATCGATTACGTGGTTTTTGAAAATTTGAATTCCAAGTTTTAGCTGTTAAAATATTGATATTTTAATATTAGGTTAAGCGATGCACTGAAAAACTTTTTGTTACGTATACATCGATTAATAGTATAATCATAAGCTCTTTAAAAATCATTTTTCGAATGCGATGATTACGATAAATTTTATTTTTATTTTACATAATATAATAACCCTTAACCAACTGTTCACCCCAACTATTCGAATCGACTTCCATGACAACATTCCGATTTTCCTAGATTTTATTTACATAACACGATTTTTCACTTTTCTACCAAACACGCATGTGAAACGGTCCGGTAAAAGTATTTTAAATAAAAAGTATTCACCACACAAATTTATGAAAAACGATTTTTCCAGTTCAAAATAATTCGTATTTTATTATGTTTTTTTATTATATGTACGTCATAGTATCGTTTAAGAAAACCAAGATGTATGATCAAAACGTATTTTACCAAATATTTGTTTATTGATGATTTCTTTTATTTACTATACCATTTATAACGAAAAAAAACCGTCGTCTATAAATACAACATAAATATTAAATTCGAGTTCTATCTTCTATCGATACCGAAATTTTAAAATGTTAAATAATTTTATGTCATGTTTAATATCTTATAGAATTTGTTTGGTGATTATATATTTTCTATCTAAATTTATAATAATAAAATTAATTATTTCAATTATTTTAAATAATAACACAATTAGAATTGAGCAAACAATTAGCTTATTCCCCATTTTTACTATATATAAGATGAAGTATTTAAATAAAATATTATTAAGTTCTGATCGATTCTTTACACTCCAGCTATGTCATTATAGTAAAACTACAAATTTCTGGTTAATCGCAAGTATATGAAAAGTAGTACTTATTATATCGGTAAAGGAACAGTGTATTATTTTTAATATGATACATGATATAATATTGATATTTATTTCATTGAAACTATAAATTTTATATCTACATGGAAATCGATTATAACGATTTCAAATGAATCGAAAAAAATTCTGGTCATATCGAGTACTTATGTTGCAATGAATGTTTAACATTTGTTTTTTTTTTTTTAATTAAAACGATAAAATATTTATATTTTTAATAAGATAATGCAATTTAATTTTAATATGCAAAATATTATTAATTATTACAAAAATATATATACATAAATTGTGTCTTATATTCTTCTATATATACGTTATTATACACGATTATTGATAAGATGGTTACTTTTCGGCCATGTCAGTGTATATTGTGTACATTGATAGATAAAGTTTCATTATGATGAAATCATAGATATTTTTCCCATAATCCAATTTTATGTTTACTGCGCTTTTAGTAAATGTTTAATAGCCGAAAATCGTGTTAAAGTTTTTTTCATCATACTCTGATATTTGTTCTTATGATATTGATCATTGTCAAATTTATAATTTTTAATTTTGGCACACTTATAGCATTAAAACAAGTCGAATTTATTAGATTTTTCAAATATGAAAACAAATCTTGAATGTTCGATCAGTTCAGTAGAATATACTTTTACAATTTTCTAACTTAATAAAAGGTCAGTTAAAACCGCTTAAAAGAATTGGGGTTATAGAAGTCTTAGTATATTATACTAAAATTATTTCCTTCGTTGCTTTTATTATATTATATTAGAAACCATTAGTTTTAAAACTAATAATTATAATTGATGATTAAATCTGAAATCAAAGGCTGAAAATATTTATCAATTTAGTTACAAATTTAACTATTTTTATAATATACGCATACTATAAATATATAAAAAGTTATTTTTGAAAAATTGAATTTTTAATTTTTAATGTAATTTTAGTATACATATATAGATATTATTACTTTTAATATCTATTAATATGCAGTAAACAGTCGAGTTAAATTTAAAATGAAAATTAAATATGAAATTATAAAACAATTATTATTTGTTTGATCCTTTTGTTTCTTATGTAAAGTTCAAGTTTAATTATAAAATGGTCCATAAAATATTATTTAATCTTTTTTTCAGCTAAGTGATTTATGTTTGACCTTAAATTACTGGAACTGCATCATTTTTCTCTGAAACTATCGTTTATATTATATTTAAATAGATTACCATGTATTTAAAAGTATTTATCATTCGTTTTTTAGTAATTTTTGTGGCAGAAACGAACAATGTGCATTAGCTATTAATTGAAATTCAAAAGTAGACGAACATTTTTATTGCACGGTATGTCACGTAACTCAAGATCGCAAAACATAACAGAATATCGCTTTTCTATGTACTTGAACTGTATACAAAATAATGAAGGTTAATAAAAATATGTGATATGTATTTTCGATAATTTTATTATATATTATTATTTATAATGAAAAATTATTAATTGGACCATTTAAAATGTTTTATGTTTTTTTCTTTAATATATTTACAGCACAAAATAACGTGAAAATGATCAATTACATATACCAAATGTTTTGAAATTCAAAAATCTAATGAAATATATATATGTGCTTGGATTTTTTATAAATTTCATGGCACAAATTCATTTAGTGACTTATCCTATTCTTTTATACCAATTAAACTAATACAAGAGTTTAATTTAACGGTGTGATTTATCAAAACATATTTAATTTTAAATAATATGCACAAATATATTACGTAGCATAACATGTATTCTTTATGGTAACACTGGGATAAACTATCGTTTATGACCTGTGATAGCCCGATCGGTTGATAGATTCCGGTCCCCCGAGGATTTGATTTCGGTCGGCCGTTCGGTGAACCGCCAAACTATTACACCATAAAGTAACGTAAAAACGGTGTTGGTATAAAAATACAGCCAATAAAAGAAAAAAAGGTAGAGAATTTCAATTAGGAATTTGACGTTTTGTGTATAAAATATGAAAATATTGATCATATATTTATTGATAACAACTATTCTTTTTTTTTATTTAATTTCCAAAATGTGTATAGAACAATAGTAACTATATTTTATTCAAAGTGTATATTTATTTAAATAAAATATACAGTAATGATTGACTGTCTAAAATAATGACTATAATGCTAATAATTGTTTTTATATAACGACGACTCGTGTACAAAATGTAATCACTTTTAACAGAACGATATTATTGCGTAAGCGTGGGGCTTTTATCGACACACACACGCACAAACACAAACGCACTGCGCTCGCAATCTGCAACCGTCAAGCAGTCAATCACTAACCACGCCGACAATACGTTCATATTGTATTTTTTTTCCTGTGTTTTATATATCTCTTGAAAACGAAGTAAACCTCTAGTAGGTTTTTCCCAACGATGGATTTCGCCGTGTAAGATGGAATGTGATTTAATTTGCACCCTTTAACCCTTAGCTACACGCGTGGATTTTTTTCATTAATTACACGTGCGGTGTATTTTATACACCAATTAAGGTTTACACAGAAATCAATGAGGTATTACTGTTTATAATTACCTTTATTTACTTTTTAAATAACAATAATTTTGTTTTAAATTTAATTATAACAATATATAAAATAAAAACATTACAACTACTATATTCATAATATAATGGATAAAAAAAATTATTTTACACTTCATAGTTTTTTATTTATTATTATTATCTTAATCACTAATATTGTCCTCTATCACACATTTTTCACAATTTATTATAGTATTTACATGCTCCTTACATGTAAAGTTCTGGCATGAAGGACACCGTATTGTTGTCACTCTATTTTTTGCTCTTCCACATAAATAACAATGACTGCGTATTTTTGCAGGAGGTTCTTGAGCGTCCGCTTCTTTTGTTTTATATTTTGATAAAAAACATTGTATGTCCGTAGGAAGATTTCCCATCTGTGATCTTTCACTCAAATAATTCTTCATAAAATTCATCGAAAGTGATTTTAGAAATGACCGCCTTGTTTTATGTTTTTTTTCGATTTAAGTATTATTATACAGAATATTTGCATTTATACCTGCAATATTGAGAAGTTGAAAAAATATTGTCAAAGGCCACCTACGTGTTCTCCTGGAAACTGAATAATTTCCACACTTTTGGTCGACTGTATCTACTGAATGATTTTGCATCACACAGAGCAAATATCTTCAACCCGTATTTTGCCGGTTTACTCGGAATATATTGAATAAAACTACAACACTCCCTAAAGACGACCAACATTCCATCAATAGTCAAATACTCACTAAGGCAGTAATTTGTTTTACAATTATTCACAAATGAATCAAGCATTGACTTTACAGCAGCTAGTTTGTCTACAGATCTTCTATCATTTTTTGTAGATTTATCATCAAATCATATCGAATTCAAAATGAAAAGAAAATGAATTTTAGCCCATACACGCACGGAAAATGTCAATTTCACTACCATTCGTAGCCCAAAAGTTCAAGAAAGTTAGTATAATTTTCTTTTTTATTCCTGACATAAATAACAAACCAAAGAAAGCCTTCATTTCATTTTTTTTTACAAATTTAGCATCTCTATCTCTTTTATAGTTTTTTTGAAATGGTGAAATATAGGTATTGGTGTAATGAATAATTTCATCAACCATTTGATTTGAAAATATTATTTGAAAAGCCCCTACTTCATCTTGAATTTCTTCAGCCATATATTTTATATATACATGATATATTTATGATATTTCTTTTTTTAGTTTTAGCAAATTTACTAGTCAGAGGTATTTTAGACCATTTTGTGGTTTTATCTTTACCTATAAAATAATCGAACTCAATATTATCATCGTCGCTAAAATGTTCAAATGAACTGTATTCCAAGCACGAGTTATTATCATGATCATTATTATTTACTATTCTTACTTCACCATCGTCTTCACAACCTCCCACTTCTTCTTCCGACGTTTCCTCATCTAATATATTAACCAGTTCGATTAGCGTAAGCTTTGACCTAATATAATAATAAAGTATTAGAAAAATGATCGGAATTATCCATTAATATAAAGCATAAAAAAAATACTTACATAATTGCACGCGCGGTGTACTTTGTTTACTAGCACAAAAATAATCGTGTTTATGTTGTTACAAACATCAAACGATGACTGAAATAGTTTTATATAATCGTTTTTCGATTATATATAATATAAGGAAAGGTTAGATTAGAAGAATAAGTGGAAACAATTAATAAGTGACAATAAATAATAATCAATGATACGGTTGGTGTATAAAATATATCAGCGCGTGTAGTTACGGGTTAAATGTACATTAGGGTATGTATTTTTCTTGATGCCAATGTGACGATGTATTTTTCTTATATATATATAGTTAATATATGTGGTAATTGGCCGACGACGTCTACATGTGTCCACTAACCCCTCACTCAGTAGAGGTTCAATATATATAATATTTATATAATATTTTAATTGATTTATTTACAAAAAATCATAATATCTCCGTCAGCAATATGATGATTAGGTTGGTAACTGTTAATAGAAGGCATTAGTAACAGTTAATTAACCCACTAATTTTGTTTATAATTATTAATTTTTAAGTAATTTATTTCTTATAAATAAATGTTAAATAGTATTTCTATACAATCACAAACGAAATATTGCAGTAACTTTTTTTTGTATTTCCGTATTATAATTATTATTAATAACTAACTTAATAATTAATATTACATTGGTAACAAATATTTTTTTTTTTATTTAAAGAAGCGTGCTTGGATATTGGGTTTTATATTTTAAGTTCCTAATACTAAATAAATAAATAGATAGAAACATGAATAAATAACGTAGACAATATTTACTATAGTATCACGACCTTGTTTCTATCCACTCAAATAAATATCTTCTTTGCTTTCGTGTTACACATATTTTGAAATTTTTCATGTGGTTCTTTTTGCCTTTGTTTATATATTTTATTGTATTATGTGTTTCTTAATTTTAACAACTTGTATATTACACAATATTTTCTTATCTTAATATTTTAATTATCAAAAAATTTAATTACTCTCTATTTCGAATTCTTTTTTAAATAATAGAGTTGATTAAATTATTGTTTTTTTTTTTTTAATAAAATAACTATTAATATTTCATAATTTGAAGAAATATGTGAAATCATATTTATAGATTCAAGAACTATAAGCAAACAATAATCTACTATATAAAAATGTTGAACTAATTATTATAAAATGTACTGACGAATATCTTAAGATACTATATTATATTATAGTACAATATAAAATAAGCAACGTATTATTTCTAAATTATACAATTTATAATGTAAGTTTTTGGGAAGTAAAATTATTGCCTAGTTGAAAAATATTAATTTACAAATATTGAATTAAAAAAATTATTTGTTGCGTTAACTTTTTATGTAAACGCAAAAGCTTTTAGAGTTTTGTCATTTTTTTTTTTTTTTGGGAAATAATAAATCGAAAAACATTATAACAATAGAATTGAACTGGACGTGGGTTGTGTTATGAGTTTTGTACTCGTATCACAATAGGGGAATAGTGTGATGGAAATAATGAAAATAAAATAATGATAAACATACATTATCATCTTTAGTACAGTAGAGTTATGAAATACACTGCTTTTGACAGTACCTGTCCAGTAACATTTCTTCTGTACATGAATAAAACAAAGACGCCTTGGAATTGGTTTGCATATTTGTATTATTCTTTAAATACGATTCCTTAAAAACATCGTATACTTAACATTTTCAAAAAAACATGGTATATTATCTAAATCAGAATTTGTTTACTTATCTATATTATAAATTCGCTTAGGTGACTTTAACATAAAATCAATAAATATAAATTTATCTATAAATATTATAATCATAGTAAAAAAAAAGAAATGTATATGAATTACTTATTAACAAATATGTTTAATTAAGATTTTCACAGAATAAAGAATTAAAAACACAAGGTTGCAATAATATATCGTAATATAGTTAAAAAACTACTCCTTAATTTAAATTTTTTATGAATTTGAATAATAATGTAGCAATTAAATTATTAGATCTATTATACTACTATAAGATCCCTAACTCTAAAACATGATAAATGATAATTCAACTACTCATTGCTAGGTAATAATTTTCTTGTATACACATATTTATATTTTAGCTACACTGCTTTTAATTACAACTTTACTTAATAAACAGATCAATTTATAAACATATTTGTTACATTTAGACAAAATGAACAAGATTTATATAATATTCATACAAGGAATATAAAAGTTTCAAATGTACACTTAATTATTTATTAGCAAATTGACTTGTATTTCCAATTTCGAAATCATTCCATCAAAAATACAATGGAAATCATATGAATAAATAAAGCAAATCAATTAAAATAAATGGATTGAAACATTTTAATGGTTATATTCACTAAAAATTTACCTATATTTATAATATATTATTATATACTCTGTTCATTATATATCATAATACATTCACAGAAATAAATTTTGTATAATATTTAATAAAACACTGTGAGAGATTGTTTCACAAAACTACTTATTTTATTTTGGGAATATTTTATAAATGCTATACATTAAATTGAATTAAACAAATATAAAAATAATATTGTGTTTAATTATAATTCTCATATATTTACATACAAATTTAATAATTTATAATAATAATAATGGTACCACAAGTAAAATTTGTTAATAAAACAAACCTATATACTAATTCAGGTTTACAACTTGTATTAAATGTTTCATCGAAATAATGAGATGATAGATGAGAAAAACTTATAAAAAATCAAATATAGAATACTATAATATATTCTAAATAATTTCCAATTTTATCCTAACATAAAATTGTATTTGATTTACAAGTAAATCGTGATACAGCTATAATGAATTAATAAACAGCATGAAATAATTACCAAATATATGTTCTCCATACATTTTATACAGTATAGTTTTATTAACTAGACAAAGGAAAATGTGGTACATGTGTTAAAGATTTATATTAATTTTATGTTAAAAAAAATAAGTAAACAATGTTTTATATATAATTTATTTAATTTTGATTTTTACCCTAAATACAAAATAAACTTATTTCTTGATTATTATTACAGGTTTCATGAAAAAACCACAAAAAATAATTTTTAATAATCTATTAAAAAAAAAAAATAATAATTAGTTTAGACTAAAAGGAATTTTAAATAAAATTACATCAAAACTTTACTACTTATTATTTTAAGTCCAAGTAAAATTGCTTTTTTTTATTATTTTGCTAAATTATCATCGACTAAATATTAAAAATTATAAAATTGTACATACAAAAATAATTTAAAGTTAAATATTGCATTGCATTAAAATATATGATTTATTTACACATAAATTGGTACGTTAGACATATTTTACATATATAATTGTTAGGAAATATACATTTTATACAATATGTGTTTGTGTAAATATAAATAAAAATAGTAAGGTATGTATAAAATTTATAACATAAATTTATAAAATATTTGAATATTGCAATGTTATTTTTGTAATTAGTTGTATTATGAATACACTAGAAAAAACAGATTAATTATTATCGTTCATCTTTAATGATTCATTTATTAACTACTTATAATTTCAACTACTTTATTTTTAAATGTATATTATAATCAATTGTTATAATAGTACTGAAGCATTCAGTTAGTTTAAAAATAAAATAAGAGTTTTATCATATGGCCAGAAGAAATATTGTCAATTTGTATTGTATTTAAAATATATATGTTGCGATATGATATTTATATGACATAAATTAATATATTGCAAATTTTGATATATATTATTTACTCGAAAAACTAAATGAAATCGGTATGTATTTTCTAAATTTTGTATACACGTTTTCAATAAGTACTCAAAATAAGTGATTTGTGTCTTTTCAAACGCGTCCTTAATATATACCAATGCCCTGTTCGTTATATCTAATAAATATTAGACACAAAATATATTAATTAAAATATTTGTGTTAAGATGCTTGTATAAATAAAATATTTGATTTTTAAATGTGTAATATAATCGTCTGTATGATAAAATGTATCATATATTTTTTTAAGATTCTAAAAACACACTATAAAATATTTTGTGCAATATTTCGGGAAAATATGTGTAAAATTAAGCATAGTCGATGTTTATATCCAATGAAACCAAAAAAAAAAAAAAAATATGTATATATATAAACACATAAATAAATAACGAAAAATATTTTGTTGTATCACATTGGAAAGGGGTGAAAAAGAAATCCTCCCGTAACAAAAATTGAATTGGAATCCAGACGGTAACCCGGTGTTGAGTTGCATCAGCACATGTGTCGACATTTCACAAGAACGGAACAAATTTCCAATTGAACAGGAATATCTTATATATATATATATATTTATATACATATATATATACATTTTTTCGATCACAAAGGAAAGTGTATAGTGAGTCTACTATCTAATCGAGTGAAAATCTCGGATACCAAATAGTGTCCGACTCCATTTTCTCGTTCCCCTTCCTCCACTTTTTTCTTCACCTCCACTACTTTCCGTTTTATTTTGTCTGAAATGGTGACAGATATGTGTATAATAAAAAAAAACTCTCTTTAATGTCATTCTAGCTCAAAGCTATCAATAACAAATGACACAAAGGTCGCATAATTTCCGGCACCGTCTTGAAGAAATAAGTTTTCCTTTTTTCCAATAAACAAAAACGTATCGACGATTATAATATTCGATTTGCACTTTTTTCCTAATACGAAAAAAAACTTTAATCTATGTTTAAAAAAAAGGTAATCTAAGATCACGGTAAACTTATTTGCGATATTTTAGTAAAAATATTATTTTAAAGTTAGTTAAATAGTAACCCTTAAACGAACTCGGTACTGTGTATTCGCACACTGTCACAACATTGAATTATGCAAAGTAAATGTTGCGAAGCACTTTTATATTCTATTTACTCGGTTGTGTATACGAACTTGTAGTTTTCGGCTAAGTAAACCTACTAGTGTAATATTATTCAAGAACGAATACCTATATACTTTGAATTTTTATAAAAAATAAGTACACTGTATGTATTATATTGATACATATTATGTGTAGTGCAATAAAAAACATAAGCAGCTTCCCTAAACAATAATATAAATGTAAAGTTAATAATTGTATTAAATAAAATCTAATGAAACAAAAATAATAAAAAATTTATATTGATTAAAATAGGTTTCTAAATATTTTTACAAATGTGTACATATTTATAGAACATCAATAATAATAATGTTTAAATATATATATAATTGAAGAAAAAACGATGAACTTTTCCAAATGCATTTTTTTTAAATTCACGTAAAACATTTAGCTTTCAAGAATATACATTATACAAACTTTTAGTAGCTATCAATATGAAATTATTACAGTTCGAATAAAGAACATATTAAGTTCTATAATATCATTATATACTTTTAATATAAATCGGGTAGATTAATTTGAGAAAACTCCCGATCCGTACAATATTTGAGTAATATACAACATAATACAACATTTTCAAAAATGTAATTCATTGTAAGTCCTTAAAATGTTACGTAGTAACGAGAAAAATTATTTTTCTTATTAAATATTTATTTAAATAATAAAATAGTACACATATGTTTTCCATTATAATTTAAGTGAGTATTTCAAACTATTATTGTTGGTTTAAGATCGATGAATGTTGAAATGGATATATTTAAGAAATTGAATGTTTATTACATTATATTTTGTGTTGTAATTTAATAAACGTTGTTATAACTATAGTTAATATATTTTAATTTAAAAATGTGCTTAAAGTGCGGGATGAATATAGTAATAAATGTTTATATTACTCTACATAATAAAGAACAAATTTTCTAACTATTTTACTAAAAAATATTGTTCTTCATTGACTTTTATTATATCTAGGAAAACATTGAAAATAATGACTAAATTATATAGATAACTGAACGATTTTTATTAGAAAAAATTGTATTTTATTAAATTAAATATAACTGAATTAAAAAATTTACAAAAATGTTGTTATTTCTTGATGCTTACTATACATACATTTGAAACCATTAAATATAAAGTTTTTTAGTAATTATTTTGACTTCATAACATAATTTGATCTGATGATTGTTTGAAAATAATGCGAATGCATGGTAAGTCATGAAAATGTTTAGGTAATTTTTGAGTGTTCAATTAATCTTTGATAACGTGTACGATAATGTGTCTACTATGTTTTGAAAAGTTTTAAAGTTTGATTGTTAAAAATGCTTGTTTTTTTCATCAAAGAAAGACCTAATTTTATGAAGTTATTTTTTAAAATTTGTAATACATATTTTGAAATTTACAAAGTGATAATAAAATCGATTTATTCCACTTATACAATAGGTTTCTTTAATATTTAATTTTATGGTAAAATTATTTATGTAATGAACCAAATAATACCGAGAATTTTATTTTAAAAAAAAAATATTAAAAAAGATATTAAAACCCCGAATGCCAGATGGTTTAATAATGAAATACTCATTTCCCCCCTCCCATAAATCTTGTCATTTATTTAGGTTGCCGCCGGCAGTTTTGCCGAGTGCTTAGCCGGGGATTATGACGGTGGCGGTGTGGAATCTTTCCGCCTCTGGTTTCTCTGGGAAAAAAAAAGAAAAAAAAGAAAAACCCGAAAAATTTTAAGACCCTGTCTATCTTAATATAAAACCAGTGCTTTTTATTTTTATTCCCAGGCTCATTAATAATTAGACGATTCAATCTGTGTGGCGTCCATGAATATTTGTTTCCAGACATTATTTATTGTCCTTTCATTGCACATTCATCGTTTACATAAGTTGTGCATGTGAGAGTTGGTGGAATGGTATAATGAATAATAATAGTCAACCATGTGGGTTGTGGACGAAGAGTGATAGAGAGGAGCAAAGTTGACGACAGATAGAAGAATCACTAATTTGTGTGCGATCGTGGAAGATAACTCTGAAAGTATAATTCAAACGGGATTAACGTAACCGCATGTATCGTACTACAATGATTCGAAAATAAAATATTTATATACCTATAATCTTTGACGCGATCACATACAGATGGGTTACTATTGCCAACTGATGAAGATGACGATACGTGACCGTTGGCAGACAGCAGCACTCCTAAATACAGTATTCGTCCTATTGTCCGTATGGTTCTGTCGCTATATGTCGATAATATTGTCAAATAGCAATTAGCATGTATTTCACAAATAGTAAAAATACAGGGAGTCTCAATAAATACACGGAAGCTTGGCTACTTGGCAGCCGATGACATCTCTCAATTATACGCCTGCCACCATCTTTTAAACATGTAGTTATTTATTTTAGATTTTAATTGATCTATATAGTAAAATAACAACACCATTAATAATATTTATAATGATTATAATAATGACAATAATAATAATTTACTGCAGTTGGCCGTGAAACGTTTTTCGGTGGCTTACATAATTCTATAAAGGGAAAATGTACTCGTAATATAATAATAACAATTTATTATTCAAGTATTTCATGACGATGCGTAGTGCGTGGAACAACATGTACGACAATTCAAAAATTAATACAGTTGCATCAACAAAAAACTTATTACAAATAGTACGAGGATAGACGTACAAGTAGTATATGTAATTATATAAACTCAAAAAACCATAAGCTTTTCTGAAGAAAATTAGATTTAGTATCTGCACGAATGCAAGTTTAAAAATAGGACACCAAACACAGTACAATATGATCATGAAGTTAATCCCCATAAAATAGCTATGTCTAAAGAATTTAATTGTTAAAGTTCTGTTTTGAATAACGTTTAATGGTTTGTCGTCTTAATTAATTATTACCAACGAATATTCTATATATTTTAATGCTAAATAAAATACGGTTTTAAATCCTAATATTGTATGAATTATAAATAAATACGTATTATGATTAACTACTGAAAACGTATTTTGCTATAATTAAATTTTAATTTCAATCAATAATTTTATAGAACTTTAAATAATATGGGTTTTTTATAATTGAAAATGGTCAAACATATAACTCGAGTTCAAATTTTATACATGAATATTTTCAGTTTTTTAAAATTAACAGCATTTTTAATGTCTTTTTTTTTAAACTACAGTCTAACATAATTTGCTAATAAATAAAAGTTATTTAACAATCCTTTATATAAAAATATAATGTTGAAAAAAAATATACTATAGATTACATATTTTGTTATAATAAAATAAAAGTGTACAATTAATTATTATTTTACTCCAATACGAATAATTATAATTATGTACATTAGACAGAACTATAAAAAAAAATATCTTGTCGTAGATAAAATAAAAAAATCAAATATTTGAATAAAACGTATCGTTGTTACAATTTTACTTATAATTACATTCCAATTTGTTTTTAGTTTTAATAATTAAGTATCTATTTGTTTTTTTAAATTTTACTCTCCGCAGAAATCAAAACTATTATGTAACTATAATAGCATATTAGGTAAATAATTATTTTAAACGTGCGTTCTTTCATTCTCACAATGTTGCACATAATATATAATAATATAGGTAATTATTTCATTTTGCTGCAGTGCACCTATGTAAGTTTACATTTCATTACTTCTATTTGTTTAATAAATGGAACAAATTATGGTATATTTACTCTAATATATAGTAGTTTAGTAAATACTATGTCATTAGTGTTTATGAACGCTTCCTGTTTGGTACTTATTTTACCCAAGTATATTTAGCGTTACATTTAATATCATATTTTTTAATATTAAAACATCCACATTTTTTATGATTTTTAAGTGTTCGTACATTATTAAAGTGTATGTTTTATTATGTAGTTATCACTAAATTCTAAGTAAGGTGACTAACCTAATCTTATTGGTTGGTCTTATATTTCACTCATCATCATTAGTTAAAACTAGAAGCATATAAGATTTTGACCTATATTAAGATCTGTTCATATTGCAATTTACGTTAGAAAAATTTATCAAAACAATATCAGAAAAAAATATGGTTAAATTTAATTTCAAAAATTATCAATCAGTTAAGTATATTAAAATATTTTATTATCTGTTAAAAAAAAATGTATAATTATAAATATATTAAAATAAAATAGTGAATTTAGTAAATTATGTAACAGTAGATTAGTAGTAGACGACATATGTATTTCATTCATATATGAAATATACATATATATATATATATATAATATATATACACATATATATATATATATATATATATATCTGTAAAACATTAAAATCTAAATTAAATAAAAATATTGCATTGTTTTTAAAACTGAACAATACAAATGTAATCATTGAGAATATAAGAATTTTAAAAATAAACATTGTAAAAAATATGATATTCTAGTTTTGACTTGATGTAAAATTTTAAATTAAAGAGCAGTTTAAATATTTGTTGGTGAAGCAAAATCGTGTGTTAATTTTATCATAAATAATGATTGTAACAACAAATGAGCAGTTAGTGATTTTTTGAAATCTAATAATATAATATCTAAACAGGATGACTATTAGTCATAAATAGAAAACATGTTGGCACATAATTTTTCGAACAATAATTAGTTAAAAAATAGTTAATACGAAACAATATTGAAAATACTTATTTATGGCATGTTATATGGGTATTATATTTGAAAAACTAATTAAATATTGAAAGCCAATAACCTTTTATAATAAGTACCTGAGTGGATTAAGTGTATTATATTATAAGGGGTTAAATTCACTGAATATTCACAACACCTAGGAATAGCTATCATGGAAAATTACAAACACTGCGCAGTAAGGTGTATATAATAGTTATAGGTCAAAAAATTAATACTTTTACGTTCGTATAACTGCAATAATATTTATACACTAAAATAATGAACGTCTCTCATATAAATATTTATTCGTTTACACCTACTAAATGAGTTATAGTATAATGTCATAGAATTTGTATGATGTTAAATGTATATTGGTACCAATAGTTGAAATCAATTATATGTATTTAAATATAGAATATACACTACGTCATAATTTATTTGTGCTAAGAATTATTTAAAAAATTAAACGTTTTTGGCAAACAAATACATTAAATGCATCGTTACATATTATTCAAATTATTTATAATATAAATTATACAAATTTATTCACTAAGCGGTTATTCTATTAAGAGTTAATGGGACAATTTCAATTTTATTTCATCATGACCAACATACAAATGTACGTATATATAGTTAAAAAGTAAAGAATAATAGAATAATTAATGTTATTATATTTTAATACGCCTTCATAATAATTATATTTATATGTACTTATACTCGTTGAAAAATATATTCACTACAATTGAAATACAACGCATCTCCACAAATTTATTGTTTACTCAATTAAATATTTTAGATCTACATTTGACATATAATTTACTTTAAAATTAATATATTGTAAACCAACATTTTTTCCAGCAATATTTTCTCTTTAGTTTTTATGCATTGCCGAATTTAGAAATTGTTTAGGTGGGAGAGATGAAATAGTGAATCATGCTATTTAGGTTGATTAATATTCCAAAATACTTTTTAATATCTATATACGTATACCTAAAAACTTATAGCATGGCAAGCATAAAAAAAAAATCAAGGCGAAATCTATCTCGAATCTCCTGAATTTAATGAATTTACCTGAATCTCCTCGTCCCCGTAAATACGATACTGGTTGTATGGCAACCAAATTTGTGAACAAATTAATTCATCTGACCTTAATTTTCTTTAAACATTTCAATCTATCACCTAAAGATAAACAAGACCTATGTTATTTATTCTATATTAGTAATCGTAGGATGCATACGATCTTCAACCATAAATTCTAGAAACATTCTTTAATAAATATTCATACACATATTTTAATTCAATAATCTCTCACGCGTCACTCTTTCAGACATACTTGTATACTTATTCAAACATAGTGGTCAAATTATAAAAAAAATTCAATTATACATCAATTATAATTGGTAGCTTCCTCTTATAAACATTTCTATATTATTACCTATAATTAACATTTTTTGTATATATATATATATTTAGTTAATATACGCATTAAATTTACTTACATTTATACACAAATATATTTATATGTATATAAGTTCAACGTCTTGAAATTGTTCACATAAATAGTATATCAGTACATAAAATATGCATAGGTACTACGTATAAGATGCATTACATTCGAAGTTTGCAATTATATTTTATTTATACATCACTTATTTTTTAGTTTTACATTGATCTTAGTTCAGAAAAACTCAATGCTTTCAGATTAAATTTGCTTCAAGCGTTTTCTTCTATTTTTTTAAATCTGTACATACATTTATTTCCCTTATTTTTTAAAAGAAAAACTTTTACATTTTGAAAAAGTGCTTTTATTTTAATGGAAAAACTTGTGTAGTTTGTAAAATATTTAACATTTTGATACCTAGATATTCAATAATATGCATTTTTTTACTGTAAAAGGACACGTAATGTTATACAATTCATAACTAGTGTAGTCATACGTTTTTTTCCGTAACACTATTGATCAAACATGTATTATTCTACGGACCCTTTATTTTAACTAAAAATAATTAAAATGTTAAATTATTTTTCAAAAATAATTTAATAATAACTATATATATTCATCTTTATTTTTAACACGATGAATAACTGACTTCAAAAAAACATTATTTTGTTTATAAAAGTTTTAGGTATTCATTGAATTAAGTTCTAATAATACTGATAAATATATATGAATAAGTAAATTTGAATATTTGATTAATATTGGTTATACAATAAGAACTATTTAAACTTTAACATTGATAAAACTATAAATGTTAACAAAAATGATTAATTAATGGATAAATAATTTCTAACAAATCTGTTGTTATTGTAGAATGAATTTCTATTCATATTTCAAATTCAACATAATTTACCTTCAAATTTAGTTCATTTAGTTTGATATTTCATTTGGTGTTGTATAAAAAATGGTAAATATTTTTTCAATGGTATATTATGTAAAACGAGAATTTTTAAACTACATTTGGTATACTGTCGAGGAAAAACGATTTATATAAAAATGTATAGTTGTTATATTATTTTAGGAAGTGCGAAATTCCAAAAAAGTTTAGAAATTAAGAATTGTTCAAATAATCATGAGAATAGAATTATAGCATAATTTTCAATTATTATAGATAAAGGGGATCAATTTTTTCAAGTTCAAACTCGTCATGTTTCTAAGGTTTTTTTCATCCCGATAAAATTTTAAATACTATTAGATAATTTTATCCTGTAGAGTCTAGACTATATATATATATATATATATATATATATATATGTGTGTGTGTGTGTGTGTGTGTGTGTGTGTGTGGTGTGTGTGTGTTGTGTATATAATATATAAATAAAAGTCATTTCTCTTTATTCAGTCTCCCAACGGGTAGATAACAAGTATAGAGGTACACTGATCGAACAATGTTTGACCATCCCAGTTTTGAAACAGACATGCGGTTGGCAAAGGTTCAAAAAACGAATGGTCAACAGATGACAAAGCTGTGGAAGAGAATTAATAGAATAAATAAACTTCTACAAAAAAATGTGTGTTTACATGTAGAAATTATACACAGACATTAAAATTTGTCTTTTTAAAAATGAATTAATCCAGGAAAATTAATTTGTTTTCAATTATTAACTATCATAACATTAAATGTATGTTCATCTTTGACATGAATTATATCAGGGTTTAAATAGAAAAAAACCAAATTTCAATTTTCATACATTAATACAGTTGACATGACAACGATATTTTTAAGTGACAGTAGTGGTATGTGGTTAACTTAGATTGACCAAACAGTTTCCAAAATTGTAAGGTAACCAGTGTTGTGCAAAGATAATTTAAAATTTATCTAGATAAGATAACGTATGATTAAGTTAAAATTTGTTTAGATAAGATAATAGATAATCCCAAGGATTTTTATTTAGATAAAAAAAAGATAATTCTTTTTATATCACATGAAATTTCTTGAAATTTTTGGATTATGATTTGTATTTGTACAATTGTACTTTATAAAATTATCATAATTTAATTGATTCAAATAATAACTATGGAAAATAACATTATATGGAGTATAATGATAAATAATTTATTTTCATAAAATGATTGTACAAAAATTGCTGTAAATATGTAGTACATACATAATACACCTACATTTAAGTTACAACTATGACTATTATCATTGTCAATAAATCATTACATAAATAGTATATACAACAATAAAATACATATTCTGTGAAAATTCGAGAATTTTTAAAAGATTACAATAAAATAACCAATTATTTTGCTCTCTCATTTGTTTTTTCTTTTACGTTCATTGAAGAAGTTGTAAACGACCTGAATTTTCTACCAGAAAATGAGTACACATGTGCAAATTTTTCATAAATAAGATATTGTAAAATAAATCTCACAATATTCTTAGAATTTGAAATATTCAGTGGTGCCAAATTAAATTTAATTCGGAGAGGCAAAATTGACTTTGTAGTATCCACAACTACACCATAGATGTTAATTTGTAATATATATACATATATAATTTTTTTTATAAAATAAGTATAATATTATGTATTCGTTTCCGTTTTTTTTTTCACTCAAAAACCAATTTATTCATAAATGTTTAAGCTTTCTAATCAGATAGACTACACATAATTCCAAAAAAAAAAAGGATTGTCGCTAGCTCGATTTTGATAAATAAATAAATTAATTACAATTATTACCATCGTGGTACGGTGGTTTTTCGGCAGACCCGCTTATTGTTATTATTGTCTCGCGACATTAGTCGTCACGTAATCATGCCCGACAACAAGTCTAAAACCATCCGGCTATTAATAATACAATAAAATCACATACAATGTGTGCCAAACCACTCTCCTACTTCGCCTATTCAATCCAATCAAAATGGTGGAAATATCACTCCTTCATTATTTAAACATCTTTATTCACCATCCACATCACATGACGCAGCTAACCAACTCAAAAAACAATAATTCTAACAAAATTTCAAAAACGCGAAGATCTGAAAAACATCCCTCTCTACATTCCAATGTTAATCGTGACACTACTTTAAATCAAAATACATTCCCAACAAAGTCTTATACTCAAGCAACAAACGTAAGCCCAAACAGTCCCTCCACTAGTCCTTCTTCTGCTGACTCAGATACGATATTACTTAAACTCTCTTTCTTCCTTAATTTAAAGTCCTTAATTAACCCTTTATTACCGCTTCTAACTACCATTATAAAATAACTCCTAAACTCTAATGTCAAATAGACAAAGTAACATTCATTGTCCGATATCAATCGTTCTCTGGAACGCAAATGGACTAATACAACAAAAACCAGAACTCAAATCATTCCTTTTAATTAATTCTATACATATGCTTATAATAAGTCAAACCCACTTTGCAACATTCCTGGGTAAACAATTTACCAATGTAATCATTCTGATGGAACTGCACATACAGGATCTGCTATACTTATAAAATCTAACATCAAACACTCTTCCCTCCTCCCGCAACAAAATGACAGTTTTCAAGCCACAAACATACGTTTAATTTTAAACAATATCCCAACTACTATTTCATCAATTTACTGTCCACCACGCTCAAAAATAAATACTACTTATTTCAACCAATATTTCCTGACACTCGATAACAGCTACATTGCTGGCAGTGACATTAATTCAAAATATCTCTTCTGGGGATCTAGAACAACTAATACCAGGGCTGTGCATTAAATAGTTTTATTACAAACAAAACTTTAAAAATTATAGCACCTCAAATTTCTACATATTGGCCATCACACTTAAATAGGCAACAGGACATTCTCGAATTCTTTATAACTACCCTTCCAAATCATATATCTTGTAGCATTCAAAACTCTTCTGATCTATCTTCAGATCAGTCACCAATCATACTAACATTAAACTGACTTATCAATTAAAACTAAATCAAACCCCACTCTCACTCCAGGAAGAATCATATGGCCTAAATTCCAAAGCATAATAGAAAACCAAATCAATCTTAATATACCACTAAAAACACTCTTAGACATTAACCTGGCTGTACTATCCCTAATATCGAAAATCCAAAAACCAGCACATGATTCATCTACAACTGGTACAACTACATTACAATTTTTTAACCAATTACCCCAATATACTTCTCATTTAATTATCGAGAAAAGACGTGCTCGTTCGAGATGGTAAATAACACATCTATAATACAAGTCTATGATAATCTATGATAAAAAAAATCTACAATAATCTTGCCTCCTCTCTAAAAAACACTCTCCGAAAATTCAACTCAGACAATTACCAAAAATATATAAACTCTCTCACCCCATCAAACAACTCCAAATGGAAAACAATAAAAAACATACTAAAACAAAAAATTGTAACATCTCCTCTACGTTATCTGGATAATACCCTAGCTACTTCTCATCTAGAAAAGGCAATCTTATTTACCTCTGACCTAGAAACCAGGTTCACTTCTACACCCCGATATACTTGATATAGTTAACATATCTCATGTTGAATCATCTCTGTACCAGACTCTCCCGATGTCATTACCTACCCATCACACCTCCCTCTCTTCAATTCAGTTTATTGTTAAACAACTTCCTAATAACAAATCTTCTGGACATGACCTTCTAACAAACTGCATCATTAACCAATTACCAAAAAGCGACTTCATACATCTTTCACACATATTTAACTCTAACTTATGCCTGTCCCACATACCTCCTACGTCTTCTTCCCTCCTTATCAAAAATCCTCAAAAAATTCTCCTTAAAAGAATTTATCCAATTATAACGGGAAAATAAATAATTAATAACATCCAATTTGGTATTAGAAACAACCATTCCGCTCTTCATCAAATGCACTGAAATGATGATAATATTGCGTTTACGTTAGAAAATAAACACTACTACATTGCAGTACTTCTTGACGTCACAGAAGCATTTGATCACGTATGGCATGAGGGACTTCTATACAAAATTCGTTTCCTACGCATGCTCTTATTCCTGACTATTAACTCCTTTCTTTTAAAACGCACTTTCCAAGTACGCTGTGAAAATGAACTATCGTCAAAACACCCTATAAATGCAGGAGTTCCTCAAGGGAGCATTCTCGCCCCAACCTTGTATAACCTTTATATTTCTGACATACCGCATTCAAACAATACGACCTTATCCACCTTTGCTGACGACACCGCAATAATGTCTTCAAATAAATGCCAAACATCAGCCAAAAACCATCTCCAAGAACATCTTATTCTTAATCATTGGTTTCACAAATGGAGAATAAAAATAAATGAAAATAAATCTACACACATAAATTTTACTCTCGGTCAAAAAAACAGCCCACGTATAAAACTAAATAATAAAATAATCCAAACATAAAATTCTGTTAAATATCTTTGATTGCACCTAGATATAAAATTAACTTGGGCAACTCACATAAAAAACAAAAGATCTTCCCTCAATCTAAAGCATCATAAATTCAGATAACTCCTCCGTTCTAATCTCTCTCTTAATAATAAAACCCTCATCTATAAACAAATCATACGACCCGCTATGACTTACGGTATTCTACTTTAGGGAACAAAAAAAAATCAAATTTAAACAAATTCCAAGCTTTAATAAACCTCCGACTTCTAACAAATTTTCCCTGGTATGTCAGTAACTTAACACTTCACAACGATCTACAAATTTCAACACTCCTCACTCTCGCATTCAGCCACTATAAAAAATTTCACAAAAAAACCGTTAACCATCCAAATTTTCTCATTTCTATCTCTATTATCTCTCTCATCTCTCTTCTCTCACACTTCCTAATAACCCACGCCGTCGTCTTAAACGCAACTGGCCACGAGACTTACTAAATACATAATAAAAAAGTTTAATAACAACAAACTACAAATGCTTTTAAGATTTTCTATTAAAGGAGTGCCACGGGGCACCTCCTTCTCTCACACTATCATGTCTTGTTAATACGTTATCTATATAACTTATTTTGTTGAGAACTACAGATTGTACATTATATTTTTTTTATAATAAAAAAATATAAATAAATAAAGATTTCAATTATTAGTGAAAATAACAAAACTATTTGAAATATTGTACACAATTGTTGTCTAAAATGTGTTTCGTAGTATAATATGTTATGATTACTAATCTAATTAAATGAGATTATGAAAATATTTTACTTCCAGAAACTTTAAATGACACCGAAAGACATTTTCAATAATTTTTTGATATTTTATATTTCTAGTATGAAAAAAAATTATATTCTCAAATAAACGCGTATACATAGTATTATAGGACATTATTATTGAGTGGCAAAATTAAATACGATAATCAATTATAAGTGATATGAAAATGTGTTATCAGGAGAACTAGCTGCGCTCAATTTTCATAAGAAAAAAGTTATTTTATGAGTTTATTAAACTTAATATTAAATAATTTATTGTTTAATTGTTCTTTTCTATATAGTGTATCTGCTATTAACATTGTATTATAGCTAATCAAGTTTGTCTAACTAGGATTTCGACCAAAAAGAAGATTTCCAAAATTATTATTCCCAAAATTAAGACTTAAATAGAAAATTAAAATTTTTGTCCCCAAAAACATTACACTTAACTATGTTTAAGAAAGAACCCTTCGATTTATAGTGAATGATAAGAAAAAATAAATCGAATAATAACAGTATCCTCAAAATAAATATTGAATAACAAAAGTTAATTATTGTTTAAAATATATTAATATTATTAATTTTAATTGGAAAAATTATTTATAAAGTCTGTTTGTATTTAAGCTACTCGTATATGAGATAAATTCTATGAAATATAATTAAATTAATTTATTCGTATATTATATATATATATATATATTCAATTATTATTAATCAACATTGTATTTAATATGTGTTTAAAACTTGTCTAAACAATTGCAAAATAGTAGTATTATACTTAGAAATATATTTTGAAAAGGAATCCGTATCTTCTAAGTACATTATAGAACTTTTTAAAATATGCTTACAAATGTTGAATTATAAATAAATACAATTTTTTGTTATGGAGTTTTTATATTTATTTATATGTATTAATATCAATTAAATGGATTATATACAAAATTAAAATTATGTTCTATATTATTAGTTATGACGAAATATATTGACGAAAAATAGTGGTTACAATATGTTTAATTAACGGTATCAAAAAAAAAAAAAAAATAATAAGAAATGGGATTTTGTATGAAATAAGATTTAAACCAAAGTAATTGCGAGTTTAATATACTATGCTTGTAATGCTAGTAAATTATAACGTCACGCAAGTAAGGGTAAACATGCTTAGGTATGAATTATTATATCAACATTAAAATTCTACGTAGTACGAGTACAAAAATCACTAAGGAAAAATGATTAATAATAGCTCGTGAATCCAAATTCATCTACAGATAATATTGTTCTAAGGTAATTATTATACTTGAGGCAAGAAAAAAAGATGGATAACTAAAGTTTTATACTACCATTGTGACAAGCCAAAAAGTGTGAGAAAAAATCATGTTTTTAATACTATACTCGTATAGTCATAAATTATATTACACTTTCTTACAGATACGTATGGAATCAGATAGAGAACGACGGAGTTTACAATATTCCTATAATTTGTTATTCCGGATAAAATTGCATCGGGACCCATGGAGACACATTACTAGCTGTCACGTACACACATACATATACTTGAATCCAACAACACTGTCAAAGGATAGGCAGTTTGGGCGAGTTTAAAAAGTTTACACACGTCTTACTGTTTGCGAAATTACGCGTTCACTCGCGGTGGGGTTGAAGGGAGTGTTTGCCTTCCATGATCTGTAGCTATATTAACATATGGACGTATAAGAATATAAAATTAAAACAATAAAATTATTATTAAGATTATTGTCAACTAAAATACTATAATTATTATTATTATGATTATAAATTTTTCTACTCAGCTCACCTGGGTTAAATTATTTTGCATCAAACATTATTTTGTTTTAATCATTGTAAAATAATGTCGATACAATGTCGATTCAATATGTTACTAAAGTTCGTTCGATTCAATATATAATATATATTCTAAATATATATATTCTAAGTGCGACGATTATTTATTATATGATGCCATCCCACAACTAGTTTTTAGATTTTTTCTATTTGATAATGATGGCATAGTGAAATGAGATGTATATTAAATGTCCATTTGGAGATGATAAGGAATCAAACGGTAAACATTTCATGAACATCGATACAGTAATTTTAAGGTTAACCGGCCGCAAATAAAAATGTTTTTGTCTCTTTATATACTAGTATAAATAATATAAAGGAAAACCTACAATTTGCACATCTATATGGTGACGTATTTCTATCGTTACTTCGGCCACATTTATACGACCAGCTGTTTTCTTAAAATAGTTTAGATAACATAAATATATATATATAGCTTCCAAAAACATTAGATATTTTCAATCATCACAGAATACGTAATATAATATAAATATAATAATAATATTTTATATGAAGAATAAATTATTGTTTCGTTGAAATATTATACTAATACAGCTACAACGAATTTATCGCGAGAAACCGAAACGTGACTGTACAATAATTGTATATTGGGAGCCTCTTATGAAAGAAAACATCAGTAAGTCTATAAATAACCTAATCTATCATTAATTTTTCTGTGATAAAAAAATTATTCAAAAAACAAGTTGTTAAATTCAAAAATATTACATTCTAACGAAAGGTTTTCAAATTAAATCATTCATGTTTGTTTATAAATTATAATATTTTGATACATACTATTTAATACATATCTGATTATTAATTATTAATTAGTTTAATATTAATTTTATTATTGTAAAATGTATTTAATATATACTATAATACGAGTCATTTGTCCTCAATACTTTTCATTTGCTGTATATGGACGATGTATTTATGTCAATAAGATATCGTCCATTTCCACGTCAATATAGTATTCGTATTACTAAAATACAGATTTATGAATTTGTTTTATAGAGTATAACTTATTGAAGAATTAGAAATCTAACATACAACCAACAAAACATAAAATAATGAGGTTATCATTTATATTTTATGATTACGATATCGATCATATCATAACTCGTTTAACCATTTTTTTGAATAAAATAAAACTACTTTTTTATTATTGAAATAAATCATTATTTTTTTAATTTACATCATTTTTGTATAGCTCTTAGTCTCTTTATTTGCTTCCGTTATCTATTTGGTTCGCCTATTTCTCAAAGTTAAAATGTTCGTATTTATACGTTTTTCTTACACGTTATACTACAATATTAATATAAATATGGATTATTTCACTTTTCAAGAATAAGGTTCAAGAGTGCAAAAAATAATCTGTTTATATTAAACGTCTTTAGAAAATCATAAATGGGGTTTCAAAACTACTCATTGATTTAATTAAAGGATCGGTCAAACGATACAATTTTACGTTTATATGTATATGTATAAACTAACAAAGCTATTAACTATCGTTTTTACATTCGAGAGTGACTTTCATTTAGCAATCCGTAATAAATTTTAAGACTAATGCACTATCTATATCTAACAGCTAGAGTAACTTGCGCTACAATCGCCGCCGACTGACGCACTGTGGCAGTCGGCTATTTGTGTTTGTCCCACTGGTACCGGTACCGGCATTGGCTCTCACCTAATCTTTCCCTCCGTGCGTCTGACTTCGTCCCACAATTACCACCGTCCGATCTTCTGCCTACTCTGGCAAACACAGTCCGACCGAATTTATGGACCTTGTAAAATATATTGTAGCTGTGTACCGCCGATGGCTGTGGTGGTAGCGAATAATACAGGGACGCCAGTGTTAACTAACGTCCGGGGCCTAGGTCAGGTCACGTTTGTTTAATGTGCACCATAAACGAAACGAACTGACTAGTCACGTCCGAGTACCACCTCTATGTATTGAGCTTGTCAACCATACCACTTTCCGTACGAATAAAATTTATCCGCTAGGGCTTACAACGTGTAAGCATTATATTCTAAATTGTACACATATGCAGTCCGTAAGATTTAATATAAGTGTACGAGCACGCTAGAGATCAATTTCGAGTCAAATAATTAATACCAAGTTTTACCAATATGCCTTATATATATATATATATATATATATATATCGTGTTTATTTAGTATTTAAAAAACTCGAATAAAATCAATGTGCGTCTCAAAGACCATCTGTACTTATCATCGTGTATAATCGTTGAGTTATTTTCATTGTCCAATAACAATCCGTTCTGTTCAGGGGCAGGTAACTGGTGATCTATCTACTGGACCGTAATAATAAATGCGGTGTAGCGAGAGAAGGAGAAAAAAATGGTGCATTTCAACTGTTATTACCACCAGCGCTCCGATAAAAATGTCCAAGAGGTGAAAATGTACGTTTATGTTTGTGCCTTGCACGTATATGCGTGTGTGAGTGTGTGTGTTTATACTTACCGCCGTCGTTGGTGAAAACGATTTACGAAACAACATTATTTAACCGTCTATAATTTAAAAGTTACATTGGTAATCGAAACTTAAAGTGAACGTTTGGGTAGTTATACTGGCGGAACGCTGGTGGTTTTTTTTCCGGTCCCAACGTCCGGACCCGCGCGTACGTGAAAACTACAACGATACCAAATGCACGTCCGTTTTGGCAGTATTTCCGAATCGATAAGTCTCTTCTTCTCCTAACTGCCTCCCACCATATGTATGCGTATATGAGGTATGCTACTAACCACACGCGCGCACGAGCAGTCGTGACCGCGGTCGCCTGAATCGTTTTGTTAAAAGACAACGCGATAATAGTAATAATAATTTATAATGCTATACGCAATACACACACGGACGGCCGGTAGAGTGGGGTATCAAAGACTTAGAACACGCATATCGTACACACCTATCGAACCGAGGACAAAGAATCCTATTGTTAAACACGACTGCTGATCGGGTAAAATATAAAATAACGATGTAACAAAAGTTTTAATAAAATAGAAGACTGAGTATGATAATTAAAACGGTTATTGTGCTCGAGTACTACCGGGATCGTGTTCACTTTCGTGACATGAATCACTCTAATGCATAGTAAGCGTATAAAAAAAATACTAAATAACAAAATCAATAATAAAATTGTAACACTATTATTCAAACGATTTTAGGTCGAGCCAAGTGTGTGAATGTTTGAACTTCTTTTAGCATATCTCATGCATTTATACTATATATTTAACATCAATACGGATAAGTAAGACACTTATCATAACACGCTACATAGCCTTCGTGTAACTTTTAATTCCAAGTCTTTGGAATTTCTTTTTTTCTTAAATTTATACTAATTCGTTTTGCTTAAGCGCTTTGTTGTTTCCGCAGGTAAATACATTTTATTTTACTCTCTTTTTTTTGCGTTTTGGAATATGAAACGGTTCTTGTTATAAATGTATTATTTCGACGATTCGGAAACATGTTGTCGATGCATTCAGAAATTGCTATAACTTTAACTAATCATATATAATTCAAATAATACAACATTAATTCAGACCTAAATACTAAACTAAGTCCGTTAGGGTTAAAAAAACGATTCATTCAAAAGATACATATTTTTATTTTTAGTTATTTTTTAGATGTAATATATTTGTTTATATATTTCCGGTATTTTTTCTATAATATACAGTGTGTTTAATTATAATATTTCGTCTAAGTTTCATTTGAAAGTGACACCATCAATTAACTTTTTTTTAATTTCAATAAAACAATGTTCTGAATATTCCAATTAAAAATAAATTATTATTATTATTTATTTAAAAAGATTATCGTAAAATTGGTACATTCATGAGCAATATTTCATATTAAGAAAAACTAATTTATTTTATTCAAACTAAAAATAGTATTGTTTTTTTAACTTGCTTATGTTTATTTTTATTTAAAATGTTTATGAATAACATTAATATCTCAATACAAGTAAATGAATAATTTCGTTATAAATTAATTTATGTACGACTATGAATACATCATTACTTCGTGTATGAAAACGTACTTTTAAGCATTTATTCAAAATCGTTGTATTAGCCTTAATTAACTTTAAAACATAAAATTAATATTGGATAAGTGGATAATTATCTTTAAATGGTTATGGGAATATTGTAAACTATTTTGAATGTTTACAAAGAAAACTTAATCATATCATTTTTCTTGTATAAGAATAATTAGTTTAGAGAAAACTTCATAACAAACTTCATAATCTTTAATAATAATGTAATCGCGTGTTAAATATGAGTTTAGGAAAAAAAGTTTTAAATTCTTCGTTACAATTTGTTAGTCAGAACAATATTTTTCTTAAATTAGAACTTCAATATACATTGTTAATACTAATATGCAACGTATTAGGTAAATTTCTATAAATTTCGTATTCATTTTTTGAATATTCAAATTCAGACTATTTTTACGTTATTTTAAAATAACATTAAATGGATATTTATATGAATCTGCAAGTGTAATATTTTGCTACTGATCGTAACATAGTTTTCTTTTTTGTATAAGAAAAATAAAAAACATAGAAATGTTTGTTGTTTAATAATAAATTGTTGAATTACATTACTTCATTCAGATTATAAAATATAAATTCGTTATTGAGAATTTACACTAGTTAACGATTGCATGTTTATAGAATACTATGAGTTAGATATTACAATTTTGTAGTTAATTATAATACCGAAAAGAAACAAACTGTAAAAGTTAATAATATTTTTTCAAATACATTTTATTACAAAAGCGTGTTAGGTTAGTTAAATTAATTGTATGTAATTATATGTATATATATATAAAATGTTATAGTTTAGTTTTTATCTTAATGACTATAATAAATAAAATTACAATATCATTAACAACAAACTAATATCAAATATAATAATATAATGAAACATAAGTGAAAACAATGTGAATTATTATATTATCAAAAGAATAACTTAAAAATAAAAATCCATAAAATGTGAAAAAATATGGAACCGTAAATAATTAAATAAATTCTATTATATTTTCAGAAACTATTAAAACATAAAATATGTAAAAATAATATTACAATCAAACACAAATTATACGCATGTCCTATATTCGTTTCGGTTTTATTTTAATATGAAATCTTAGTTCACGGGAATGTGTATTTGTAATGAATAAAAAAAAACAAAAGAAACTCAAAACTAAATAATGTATTCTCGTAATTGTGTATTATCTATTATAAACTTTGATTTTTAACAAATAAATAAATAAATGTTTACTTAAGTATGTTTTCGTCGAATTTTTAGTCTAGTTTAGAAACAGAACAAAATACACCTTCAAAGTAAATTGTTTGTTCATTTTCCAATATCTAAAAACATTTGAATATTTATTACATCTGAAAATAACACATTTCATTATTTATATATTATTTAAAATAACAATAATTATTAACAGTTCTAAATCATACAAATAAACCTAAAATTACATTTTATAATAAAAAATAATTTAACTCGAATAACTTAGTTGTTTATGAGAATATAATATGAACATATAATGTAATTAATGATAATAATATCATTTATACAATTCCATAATGCAAAACAATTAATTTTAATTTTAAAAATGTATTGTATATTAATCACAAATTTTCTTTTACCCATTCAATGGTTTAAAATCGAATTGAATATCTAATATCTATATCTACACAGCTAAAACTACTACTGAGTGTTGCGAAGTCCCTCATAATAATTATTTGGTAATATTTAATCAGTATACATTTTTAGATCGATGCATTCATTATGATACTTTAAATGACTTTAAATGCATTTAATTACGTTAGTATTACATGTATTTATATCCAGAATTAAAAGTATTTGGTTAGTGGTAAATAATAGGTTGGTAAAAATATAAATATGAATAGTAAATATTAAATAATCATTATACTATTCATCACAGTGCTCATTATATTGATTACTTAATATGTTTATCACTTCTTATTTAGATTATCTATAACTTATTGGCATCTAAATTGTATCAATTTTAAAACATTATTTTCAACAAAACAACCAATATTTCTATTTAAATCATTTTATTTTGTACCTAATCAAATGTTCATTTTAATGAACACTTATTAAACACTTCAAAGTTAAAAGTTTACATAGTTTATTTTATAAAATTACACGACAATAATAAATTTAACCGAATTTAATAAATGCATGTTAATAATCATATTTTGCAGATACAAAATTGAAATCATCATAAGTTCAATAGTAAGCGAAAACAACTATTACAAACTTATCATTATAGAATATAGTAGGATTATGAAACAATACTATTTCCCTAATAGTATGAAATATGGAGCCTGTTTAAATAATATATGCGCGTGAGTATGCATATCATATGTTGATGACATATGTATTTGCACACCTACTATGTACACTCAAACAATTTTCGAAAAATATGCTTTTGAATTTACAAAAAAAAATACAAGTTTATAATAAGTACGCGTATGTAAAAAAAAATAAATAATAACGTGTCATCAAAAAAAAATCTCAAATGATTTTTGTTTATTGTGTTCAGACCATTGTACAAGTATAATGATAGAAATAAATTGTCAAACAAGTTTTGTGTATAAATTTGTCATTGTTATACCACAATATAACATTTTACAGGTGAAATGGAATTTTTATCAATACAAAACTCTCGCAAAAATCTAATAAAGGGATCGATGAAAATTAGTCACGTTTCACTTACAGCCGCAAAAGCTATATTGTTTTTTTTTCTGCTGCTAAAAAAACATTGACTGATTTATGGAATACACGTTGGTTTAATATTTTTATTTCTGAGCTGGTTTGCGTAGTTTATTTCGTTTGGTTTTATTATTATCGCTGTATGATTTTCAAGAGATCGCGTTCGACGGCCGGCGACTAAAATCACAATAAATATTTGTCCGAAAAATGTCCGAGAACTTATATCGTACGTTATGTGTTTGCATTACGTTTATGTAAAAACGGATATCTACATCTTGACTCACGCGTAAGTAGTATATATAATGTTTTACATTGATTGGACCAGTGGTATGTTTATACCGATCTGGTATGCGCGAAATAAATACTGTATCGCTGTACGGGGTGCGGAAGACATTTGGAAACTGTCCAGTATTTCCCGTGGCCGTCTCGAGGCGACAGGCTGTAGGGAGTTTAAGCCAAGACGAATAATATAATATATAGTTTTTTGTCGGAGGCAACCGATTTGCAGACGACGGATGCCACCCTCCCCCCCCCCCCCCACGCTGCCGTCGAGGCGAATCCGAATAATAAGAATAATACCCCGTATACGGTGTTATTTTTACTATTATTATTATTATTATTTGCTTAGTATTTTGTTGTTATTTTGCTTATTCTACTTCCGGATTAAAATTTCCCGAAACGGATCTTCGGTACGGCAGATGACTTGTACGTACATTATACGCGTTTAGAGGCGTTGGTGTTGTTTTTTTCGTTTTACGTTTTACGTTTTTTTTGGTCTCCCGTTTGTTGGTTATATACACCCGGATACGTAGTGAAATCGGAAGGAAAATAATATATTATACATATATGTATAACGGCAGAAAAAATCCGGTACCGTCACACCCAGTTACCTGCGTATATCTGACCCTTGGCTTCCGGTCAATTTGATCGGACAATAAAATCACCATATATACTATTTATATATATCGGCCCACGGGACAGACCCTCACAACCATCAAATTAACTGAATGACGATACTACGTACACTCCGTTTGTTTCACAATGATCTCGGGATACGTGGTTTTTAACACCGAATACACAGTTATAATGTTCACCGAGCTTTATTTAATTTAACGTAAATTTGTATTTCAGTTATTTCTTATATCACAATGTATAAAATCCAACTACATGTATATTAACTATATGCTTTATAACATTTCTCGATTTAAATAAATTAATAAAAATATTAAATCTTTTACATAAATAAATGCATATGGTTTTTAATGCATCGTTTAAAATATGACGATACATATTTTTATAGATGTTTGTTTTACATAAAGATATATGGTATTTAGCATTATATAAAGTGATGCAAATCAAAATATAAATAAACTATATTTATATGAGTTATAACATTTCTTCGGTGGTAAATATTGATTTAGTGTTTTCAAGTATATATAGACATTGTAAAAAAACACTAACTAATGAAATTAAAACTGAATGTTATTAGACGATATAATATATCATATTATACCATACATACTATGTTTTTTTTTTTTACAAATATGTTTACAAAAATATTTCAAGCTATACTTCTTAATATACATTATACATAATTAATATACTTAATATACATATTATCAAAATAACATGATATATAGAATACCACAATAGACACAAAACACTTTTAGATAAACACTTGTTAAGCACCATGTATTTTGATTATTTAACATTGTAGTTATGTAATTTTCCAACTAATACTTAGAAATATAAAACACATATAATGTCAAAATTAAATCAATTATTTACACATCCATAATAGGCAATAAAATATATATAAGAGAACTTGTGATTATTTTATACACAAAATGTTTGAAACCCAAATCACAAAAATTATACACAATAACCGCGTATACGTATTTCGACAACTACGTTGTCATCATCAGCGCAAGCTACTGGCAAGCTCCATAATAGACGTTTTACGTAAAATACGTACGTATGACGTGTTTAAATACATTTTTTGAATACAAAAAAAATCATTTCTGAATACAATCAAAGCCAACATATTTTCTTGAAATAGATGTTAAAGAAAAATCCAATGTTATTGTCTGCTAAATGCCAGCTGAATCTAGAGATCTTACATAAAATGTAAATTACCGTAATATATTCGATTGCACACAAAACACTGCATTTGTATGTACATGTCATTAAACAACAACAATACAAAACACGATAGAGATCAAAAACAGTTTTACGAGAATATGAAATTAACGAGAAATCGCGACGACTTCCTGTTGGCGGAATAGGTGTGTACCGGAAAATATAACGTGTTGAAGACCATCTCTATGAAAAAAAAATATATATAACACGAACGCGTAGATCTTCAGGTAAAAACTACCGACTAACGCATCTCGTCGTTTAAATATAGTATACATCATCATCAAACGTGTTTGGATCCTATTACACGCTGATTCGATGTATACACGTGGCACGAATGCGAGAAAAATAAATCCAGTCGTGCGGGCAAGAGTGCATTGTGCCGGTGGATACAGACGGCGTATTCGAGTGTTGGAAAACAATTTTAAAACTTAAACTTAACTTCACACACTCGCGTTCGAGCATGATATAAATTTGCCAATACGAGCAACTTTCGTTAACCGGCCAGCCGGTCTGTTATTATTATTGTTTAGTGCGCGCGATCCGTTCACCGCTTACGCACGGACTTATTTACGCACACCTATGCCAGACCAAATTACGTGTTTTGTTCGAGAAAAATATGGAGTGAGACGGAATGGGGTAGGTACGCTCTTGGCAACAAAACAACGGCAACAGCAGGCGCACCAGCCGAACCATTCAATTTACGCACACCTGTCATTTTTCCTCTCAAAACAATTTACAGTCGAAAGTGACGAATGGCAATATACATCATATTATTATTATTATTTTCATTTTTATACAAAAATAAATATTATGGTTATAAAATGATTTCAATTCACTTATGGCGTCTCCGTATGCTGAAATATTTCCACATCGCCTTCTTTACCGACACGCACCTCATCGTTTAATTTATTAGCCGAGTTAGCACACGTTTTTATTGAAATATTATGCACGTATTTTATATTACCGTCGAAATAACGTAGTTACATCTATTTATTTTTATTGTTATTTGCATTATTATTTGAAGTCGACGTCCATCGAATACACACTACACATAATTTTTTAAGACCCCCCCAAAAAAAAATCTACGTGTTTAATTCTTTAGGTTCCTTTTCCATCTAAAAAAAACCATTCACTTTTTCATTAAACATAGACGTAAACGTGAATTGAATAAAACATTATAATAATATAATTGTATATGATCATATTATTTTATGATAAATTGATCTTGTTATGCATTTTAATTACATGTTCATACTTTTTGAGCACATTTTGTGGAATGAAACTATGTAAACATGTGAAATGATCATTTTTATTTTTGTTACTCTTACTCTCGCTCACTTGCTCAATTATAGAAGTTTCAAAGTTTGATAGCAGTTAGCAAGTTATCATATAATATGAGTATATTATTTACGTTAATTAATATATGTAATTTTTGGTAAAGTATAAATAATCGCTATATAAATATTAAAGTGATTAGAACTCGAGAATTATGTGGGACATTATTTTAATTATAACATCAGTAGTATAAAATGGAGTGCGTGTCACACGATGTTTAATTAAAAATACGCGAACGGAGTAGCCGATATTGAACATGAATGCTTAACATTTATTATATGAATGATCATGTAATGAGAAATACACATTCGAAAATCGTAAATCATAAATGTATAATTAATTATTTTAGGTTACTATTCTACTATAGTTAATATTATACAACTTTTACTATAGTAACAGTCAAACTATTTGTTTTTATACGTATATTTGTTATATTTGTTAATGTAAAACTCAGACAGAAAAATTAAAACAACTACAAAAATTTGATGTTATTATTGATTTAAATGCGTGCTTTAATAATAAATTTTATTATGTATTAATGAACATAGCACCATTGATTAAGCATGACAACCATAAATTAAAATAATATAAACAGTTTAAGTCTAAGAATAGTGTTTGATTTATTTGATATTTTTAACAATTATCTAATTGTTTCTTAAAGACGGTAAAGATACGAAAATATTTTTTTAGAACAAATATTTACTTATGATTTATCAATAAACATTTATGATGTCAAAGAAAACATATTTTTATATTCTTAGAAAGCAGTTTATAAATTTATTCAACCAGTTCTATTACTAATTGTATATAATTTTGAAAAAAATAGTTAGTGTTTTCTTTTTGGTTAAAACTAAAACAATTCCATGTACGATACAATATGAATAATGAAAATGTATAACATGAATGAATTAAATAATATCAATTAATATTATATTAAATATCTATGTTTTAATTCATGAGTTGTTTATCTGAATTTAAATAAATCTGATTTTGTATTTAAATAATCTCGTTATTTTACATAATTATATGTAGTACTAAACAAAACGAAAAATGATTATAAAAAACAATACATATAAAAATATACAGAATTATGGAATTTGTTTAATAATAACTAACAAAATCGAAATAAAACGTAAAATATAAACGAAATATAAAATTATTATTTTCGTTAAGAAACATATAAGTAAGTAATTAAGTACTAACCTATGATATGAATATACTGAAGTAAATCAATTATTTTGCTATACATGTAACTATGCCAGTATAATTTTCATTATAAAAGCTGATTTTAAAAGAATCAAAGCAAGTATGCATAGTTTATCAGTACACACTGAACAATAGCTTTAAAAATAAAAATTTTAAATATTTATAAAAAAAGTATTTATAAAAACACAGAATATCAAAAACTCCATAAATAGTGAATAATAAACAAATAAATTATGCACACATTTTTTTTTTAATTTCACATCATAACACCTGAAGACATAATTCTATAAAATTCATAACTAAACAATTCTATAACACTCGAAAAATGGTTGTAACTGTTTGTATATTTCCACTTTTCATACTCAGACAACAATTTTAATTATTTATAATTTTTTGTGATTTTTGATGGTAAATCAGTTTTGATCATGCGCAATGAAACTTTTGTTTTCCATATAGAACTTCCTCATTTGGGTTATTAATTATTTTTTATATATTTTCTAAGTTTATTATATTTTTCTATGTAAAAAAGGGACTATATATTATTTATAGTCATAATAGTACACAGCTCCATTACTGGTTAAATGTTAATATATTTTTTATAATTTAAGATAAATCATAATATTTTTAGATTGGTGGTGAAATAAAACGTTATAAAAACTAATAATAATTAAACTGCAAACTCATTATATGTGTTTATTCATATTACTTATAAATTGTAATTACTATACAAATAGTTATTTATCAAAAAAATGTTAATTTATTGTTTTTAAATTGTATATTTCTTAATATTAGTTATAATAATTATTATTATCATTATAAATGATATCATACATAAATATATTTATAGTTTGTCTATAAATAGCAATAAGATAGATATTCAAAATAACGGGTATAATAAATTCAGTGATTAATATGGTTTAAGAATAGAATACTAAGTAATTAGATTTAGATACGGTTATAGTGATTTCTATTAATTTTAATAAGAACATACTATTATTTATTTATTTACTAACTAATAATATATTATTAACTGTTCAAGTACATATAAACGTCTTAAACGACCCAAAAATATAACAAGATTATTCTGGAACAGTTGATTGACGTAGACAGCAATTTATTTGTTAAATGAAACGTTGAATTGTCAAACATAAAACGTATGGGAATAGAGTGAACTGAAGTCCTAAAAATGTATCGTACACACACACTAAAAATCAATCGTCGATAGCTACTGTATTACATTAACGTATATATTTATATATATATATATATATATGTACACCACAAACGGGCTTTAAATTACATGTAAATTGGTATTTTAATTTTAAACTTGATGGACTTATTTGTGTGGAAAAACTTGACTGTCGATAAACATATGTCTACACGAACACTTCGTAATCCGACCGTCTCTTTACTCGTATACTGCGCGTTTAAGAGTAGAAAAGTTTTACCACGTCTTCTCAACCCATGTGCCTCACAGCGGCCATAATTTTGTCGTGCAACCTCGATTAACAGCCCGTCTGCCTACTGGCAACCTTCTAGTTTTGTGTAATATCGCGTGTGCGCCCGCACCGCGTTCAATTTATCGAAAGTCAAATTATAACCTTAAGGCTAATTTACACGTTGCCAGTCGACGTTACAGTTGAAGTTGCTAGTAAATAAATGCCAACAACTGTAAACGTATTAAATATTTCACGACAGTCGCTGAAGAAGTCAGTGATCTACTGTCGCGTCAAAAGATGTCAACGCCAGTAACAATCGCTAGCATCCATTTACTGGCCACCTCGACTGGAACGCCGACTGGCAATGTGAAAATCAACCTTTACACAGGTGCAGGCAAATGACTTATCTAGTTAACTGTGCAGATAGTCGTATGTGAAATGTAAAAAAGTTTTCAAAGTTTTTTTCAATTATTTTCGGATTAATGTTTACGTTTGATTTTTTATCCACGCCCGTATTTCGTTTTGCCGTACTACGAGTATTTATACAACATGCTCGTTTTCAATCAAAAATATGAAAAAATAATAATATAACAGTGTATCAAAAATATATAATGCAATTTATTTTAAAAATATGTATCATTCAACGTTTGTTACAATAATGACAATAACAATAATAATGATAATAATAATTATCATATTTATAAATATTAATACACTTGTTTAAATCTTATATTTTATCGGTAACTATTGTATGTAAAATCATCATTATATTTTCATAGTAAATGAGTTATGAAATATTCTATTCATAACTTAATGTCAGTAGGTATTCTAATCTATTTTGTGTTATCGCTGTCCTTAGTTTAACAGTTTTGATTTTCGAATAAACCCTCTTAGTTGATACTTTAAAAACTAGAAGCTTATTGCAATTTTGAGCGTTGTATTTAGCACAGCAAGAAAATCTACTAATGTATAAAAATTATTCTTATAATCTACTTTGTATACGTATAACTTATACATATCAGTTGTGTGTGTATGTATGTGTGTTTAACTGAAAATATTTTGACCCAATGAATTAGTAAATATTTGTCAAAAATCCAACTTTGATCGAGGGGATTAGAAGGGGGCTTCTACTTAATCGGTCATATTTCATAATTCGTTTTCAAAAATCCGATTAAGTGGTAAGAAGTATATCACCCACGAACGAATGATTTGCTAAATATGCTAATTTATCGAAAACATGATGATTTATACAATAATTTACTAGTACGCTATACTAAGCAATTATTTTGTTTTCAAATAAATTAACCACGATCGTCCTAAATTTTACTTAAACATACATTTGAAATAATAACTTATAGCAACGAAAATATTTTGAATACTGAATACGGTTTCAAAGTGATAAAATATCTTAGTTAATAATACGGTTTTATATAAAAATATAAATATGTATATGAATAATAAATTAAATAATATTCAAGAAATTCTAGTTATTTTATTTTTCATGGATCTTATTTCTGGGAAAAATTAGCGTATCGAAAAATTTGAAAATTTCCTGATTGAACCATAATCATACACAATTTAATACATTTTAAATATGTAATTAGATTTTGTTGAATATATTTAGGTTAATAAAAAATTCTTTATTTAAAATTCGTTCTATTTTACATAAACAAATCAATGTTGCTATAATAACAAAAAAATAAGAACATTATTGAAAATTATTATTATATTCCTCGTTTTTGAGAAAATAAGAATAAAAATAAAAATTTGTTACAACCTATATCACAAATATTCAACTATCTTTGTATTCCCATATTGATATACACAGTGTACTTGCATCCATTAGTATCTACAATTGTCCAGCGACTCTTTACTGAGTCAGAATTGCCTATCTGGAGCGCCGTATGTACTGTGAACATTGCTCAAACTAAATAATTTTTAGTGAAAATGTTTTGGAATTCTTTACCATAAAAGAAAAATGCTAAATACCCATAACAATTAAACTAAATAAAGTATTCGAAATCAATATATATATATATTCATCCAATAATATCAATATTTATTTAAAATCATTTGTACATTTTACGTATAATAGTAATAATAATTTTAGTTTTATGATTTATAAGCATAAAGTATGTGTATTTAAACAATTTAAATACTATATTCTCTACTTTATATCAAATTATAATATTTTAATGTCTTGGGAAATTAATTAAATGAGAAATAATGACGTTCGTTGCTTTCAATTTTTTTTTAATTTGTTCGTCAATGCATACAAAATGATATTGCTATTATCATATTTACACTACATTTGTAGATAATATTACAATATTATAAATAAATTATATTACATTAGGAATAGAAATATTATATAATGTAATACATAAAAAAGTAACAGAAGTTCTTCATTACTCACTAAATTCAGATATTTATAATATTTACATTATGTTGAACTTAACGTTGTGCTCATAACACATATATTTCATAATTATTCATTACAAAAATTATTCATCTGTTAGATAAACCCTTAACAATTTCTAAAAATCTCATTATATGAATTATACTGTGTTTTATATGTTCCAGAATTGTATTCTTATTTATGAACTCTACAGTTGATGAAAACCATACGACCTTTTACGCTGGGTAAACATCAAAATGTGATTTTAAATTTTCCGTCCAGAATGTTGATGGTCGGTCGTTACATTTTCCAAACTGCACAATTATTTTCATGACCGACGACGACAGTAGTATAACATTTAACCACGGCAATCGAAACAAGTAGCACTTTGCAGATTAAAAATCATCTATAATCAACGACACAGTTTCTATTAAAACCTAGAACCAGGGCATCGTCATTCTTTGTCCATCTGGTAAATATAATAATAATACAATGTCCTTAACGAATTCAAAGCAATTCGGAAAAAACACGAGTGAGTACTTTTCTTTGATTTTCTTTTGGTTGCAATAAGTGAGAACAAACACTCTTTATTTTCTACAAACTGTTTTGCAAAAAAATATCTTCTGAAGAATTTAGTCACGTTTAAAAACTAACATCAAGATAGAGCAGTTTACAATATTTACTCTGTTCAATAGTAACATTACTTCTTAACATGATTAATATTTTTAATAAAATTTAAATTATTCATAAATCAGTATTGTTTTAGTTTAGATCAATCTGTTTCTATTCAAACAAATTTCTAAAACGTAATTTCCTTTTTAATAATAACTATGTATTTGAACTATGTACATACTTTATTCCTACTCAACAAATAGTTTTATATTCACTTAGAAAACATTTTAAGATTATTCAGCCGTCAAAATCTATGACGAACCAGTATTATTGATTTATAATGTTTTTTGTCTTCGATGCCAACCGATTAACAAATCGCACTTTAACACATTGCGGGTTAATGACTGAAACTGATTACACCGATACTCGGTTTTTAATTGAAAACAATTCCATTTTCGATAGCCGGAATTTTCACATAGCATGATGACGCGAGAGAGTGAAAATAATCGACCGCAACGCAACGAGTTTTAAATTGTACGCGATAACTCACAAAGTCGGTTTCTTTTCGGTGGCGTTACTTTGGGGACCCCACCGGTGCCCAGCCTTCATACACCGCTCTCATGTCCTCACCGCAAACCCCCGAGGATTGAAAAATCATCTACTAGTGATCTCATTGCGTAGATAGATACATGGTTCATTTATTTTTGAGACGAGTAAGAGGCGAGGAAAATAACGTTTCGAATACGTATTTCGGCGTATACGCCATATCTTCTTGGGGCTGTCCCGACAGTGTTTACACGGTCGGTCGATTACGACAGAGATTATAACCGAAAATAATAATTTCCTCGGAACATTGCACCACCACCGCCGCCACGTCCTATGTTCACAACGAATTTGGACGTTATCTATTTAATATCGTGGCAGAGTTTAGTGTAGAGTACTGGACGAGTGTATATCAGTAACCCCGGATGAATTCTTAGGCCACTATCGATAATGAAAATTGGAAAAAAATGCCAGACCCTCCGATGCCTAAATCATTTATTTACTAGTGGATAATTAATGTTTCTTTTTTTTAACAAATGGTACAGCTGGCTGTTTTGGCGCAAAGCTGTTAGTTTGTCTAATACGAGCTATTATTTCATCGTAACGATGGTCGTTCATATTATATATGTGTGGGAACTTTGATATATTGCCGGCTGTTGTAGTTTGAAACACACATAATTCATGCCCTGATGGAACATGGAATATTTATCAAATTGTTACGTATTTGTAATAATCACACATTTTTAAATCGATTTAATATGAAATTAACGTATAATTTCCTGTGAGAGATTCACATTTTTCAACGAAATTTTCAAACTGAAAAAGAAGTATACTGTTTGGAAAATACTACATAAGTATGTATATATTTTTAATGGTAATTAAGGGTTATATAAGTTTTTAAAAGTAATAAATCATATTCACTAATATACCTTGAACTTATCAATTTGGTCGTATTATATAATGTATAAAATATAAGATATAAAAATAATTTAATGAGAGACAAATCAATTTATTTTGAATTTTCAAAAAATGTCTTTAAATATATTAAGTATAAAATATGTAAATAGTTATCAAATAATTTATTCTTTTTTTAAATAGAAATTTATAATTTATAATGAATAATTTATTTAATAACTTAAAGTTTATAATAAAATATAATAATTTTGTCAATTAAGTTTTAAGGAAAATTGATTAAAGATTTTATTACAATTTTCCCAATTTATATATAATTGATTTTTATCTATGAGAAACATAAACGTTTAACAAAAAAAATTATTATTAATATTTGCTCAGTTATTATTTTTACTTTATTGTTTTATAATTTTTCATACTATTATTTGTTGTTGTTTAATGTTCAATGTTTATAAAAAAAATTTTAAGAAAAATATTTTGCAATCTCATTATTATAAACAAAAATATTTTAAAGCCCAAATCAGATTTATTTAAAACATTTGATAAAATAATTATTTTATTTTCTAGCTTTTTATTACCTATAAAATATAATATCTACTATTTAAATGTTTTTACATACATTGCATACAATTCTTCTTTACAAAAATTATATTTGAAATGGAAAACATGTTCTACAATTACGTATGTAGTCGTATAAATAATGTTTGTAAATATTGTCCTAATAATATAATATTTTATTAATTATTACTTATTTAGATACTTTTACTAGTTAAGCGGTTAGAAGTGAACTTTTTACTACATCTAAATTATTTTTTTGTAGTATCATCTCAAATGCACAATCATTTTTACTGTACATCGTAATTGCATTTCTTAATGGTTATTTATTATATTCGGTCGCTAGGCATAGGTTAGGTTACTACTTGGTATATCTTAATTAACTACGTACATTAGTTAATATATGAAGAAAAGAAAAACGAAAAAGTTTTGGAGAGTTCTAAATTAAATTCTACATGTAAAATTACCCTTAAGTTGACGAACAACAATTTCAAACATTACTCTCCTATATTTAAATAAATTATAGTGATTTTACGCTGTTTTATTGTTTTTATTTTTAGCAAACCGAACACACTAAGACAAAGTTGTATCATTTTCATTTGTGACATCAAATACGCTGACCAACTGTTTGCACAATACAGTAAAACAAATGCTAAAAATAACATTTAGAAAGATAACAAAGACCCGACCGGAGTCTGCATTATCGCATTATAGTTAAACGTCCGTAATATAATTACGTGCCCGAATTAGTAAGTGTTCCACAGCTAAGTCCGGTAACGTTTATCGGCGAATGTATCGCTTTTTAATTATATGTATATGTTTCCGTGTGCATCGTTTTACAAGAAGTATGACGTGCGTGTGACACTGTGAACGTCATCCATTATCCATCAAAAAGGGTTTATACGTGAGTATCGAAATCACAACATTCATCGTTAGAGAACAAGTCGATCAATTCGAGGATTTTACGCACTGTCTGTTATGTGACAATTGACTTTATGTGAATCTAGATGAATACCATATATATATTGTTAATTTGTAAGTTATAACTTGTACTCTTAGTATTATGTGTCTGCACAGGCCGGTACAGAGAGCAATTTTTTTTTTTTAGTTTGTCCGGCACTAAGACCATCTCTGTATCACAGCCAATTCTTCAACTATCTCTATTTTTTGCCAGATCCTTCCAGTTTGATCCGCCTAATGCTTCTATAACCCTCTAAAATGTATCTTCCCATCTCAATTTTCAATAGTCTTCCCAAGGGCCTTCTCCCTACTGGATTCTGTTCCAACACCACTCTTATTAGATAATTCTGAATCTTTACTGTATGCCCTTTCTAGCACAGTCTTCCTTTCTTGATAATCTCTACCATGTTCTTTTCGTTATACATTTCCTGTAACTCTCTATTTTTTTCTTTATATCCACTTTCCGTTAAATCATCTTTTATTGGTCCAAAAAATTTTCACAGTATTTTTCTTTCTAGTAACAAGAATTTATTTTCATCTGATTTCTTTGGTGTCTAGGTTTCCGACCCATACAATGTTACAAGTCGTATCAGGGTGGTGTATAATCATTTCTTTATCTTTCTTGATAAAGAATGGTATGGTAATTTTTTTTTTAATATTGGCTAAAGAATTCTAGGTAAACATTGCCCTTTTTGTTTCATTGTTGGTATTCTTCATACATTTTTCATGAGCAGTTTTTCTTCTCAGTAACGCTTCTTTACATACATTATTAAACCAAGATTTTGACATATTTCTTTTCATTCCTCCTATCCTCGTTGCTGCTGCATCTATAGCATCTTTAACTTGGCTCCATTTATCGTTCACATCATCAGTATGCTTTATCTGTTTTGAAAATCTTCTCGATCGCGTTGTTGTACTCTCTGAGTGTTTTCTCGTCTTTCAACGTATTCACGTTATACCTTCCTATGGATATTGATCTTCTGTCTATTAGGTTTCTTTAATTTAATTTTTATCTAAATATTCACTAGTAGATTATCAAAATCTGAGTCTACCCCACGTAACGTTCGTACATTAGTTATTCCGTTTTTAAATCTCATATTTACTAGAACGTTGTCTATCTGGTTTTTATGTTTTCCATCAGGGTATATCCAGGTGTACTTGAGAATATTCTTACGAGGGAACATAGCGCTTTTTATAAATAGTCATTTTCCTATTGCAAAGTTAATAACCTTAGTGTCGTCATTCATTATTTCATGTAGACTATGTGGTACAGCAACAGCTCTGTAAAGTACTTCATTACTAATTATTAATTACAGAGGCTAATGTCTCTGAAGTCCTTCACCATATGAATAATCGATTCATGTATAGCAAAACCAGTCCCTAATCTATGTTCTCATGCATTACTTTCGTTTATGATGGTTGTTTGAAATATTTTAGTGAATCTCGCATTTTCGCATCTCGCCTCCTGTAAGGCTATGTATTTAATTTTGTATTTCTCTGTTTCTCTCACTAAATTTAATGCAGTTCTTTATTTATGTAGAGTTCGTAAATTCTAAGTTCCATTCAGTAAATCCAATTTTCAGTTTCTAGTCTTTTTACCGTTTAATCTATCCCGAGGATTGGTGATTATGTCCTAAACAAAAGTTGTTTTACAAAGCAAGGTTGTTAACCCTGTGCTAAGCCCCCAACCTGGAGAATTAATCACGCTAATCAGTTAGTATCAGCTGACGCTATTGCAATGCAATATTCGTCAATTAAAAAAATAAAAGAACAATAAAACGACAATAAAAGAATATGCACTGGGCGACGAGAACACCACATTCCCTACGCCTAAAATTATATTTTATACGTTTTTATACTGTTAATTTGATTAATAAATTGTTTAAATATCGATAATAAATACTTTCTACGTAAAAAACATTATTGTTGAACATAATCTTATTGATAAGTTAATAATATTGTATCTGGAACTAAAAGTGATTGAATGTGTAATGTGTATCTATTATTTTTTGCCTCAAAACTATAAACACAATATTTTTGCATGTCGCACGCAACACAAAATACGAAAAACTTTCTATAAAAACATCACGTACTCATAAACTATAGCAGTATTATAACTTTAAAACTTAATATAATAATATTGCGATAATACTCAGAATTTTTTTATATATATTTGTTTTTGTTTTTATATTATCAACATTTTTGTCATTAATGTGTCATTAATATATTAAATATTTTACATTTTTAATTGTCCTAATAAATTATTATATATTTTCTTGTAACGTGAGTTTTAGTTATTAAACCTATGTTAATATTTTAGCATATTAAACTAAATCATTAATGAATATTACAATATTGATGAGCTACTTATGACAATGATAAATAATTTTTTACATTAATTTTTACAAATGTCTTATTTTGTTTCAATTTTCTGTTACTACGTTACATTGACATTTTTTTGTCAAAATTTTGCATAAAAATAATGATATATAACCTACATTTAATTAAATATATAGGTAAACAGACTGGTATTTCATTAACCCGGGATCACTCGCGTGTTCGATTTTTTTTAACAACCTATTAATTTACTTAATTTCTTAGAAATATGAATTCCATTTTTATGCGTTTTATATTTATTGCATTATAAACTAGACTGTATGTGTGAGATAATTTTTCGACCTCATTCTCTCCTTCTATTATAGAAATACTGAACTTTTTACGTATATTTTAACACATTTATTTTAATTTAGGCTGCTAATTTACCATTATAAAGTATAAAACAATTAAGGGAGACTATTATTATTGTAAATTATAATAGTTAGATTCAGTAGGAATATACAATTTAAACTTTCATTAATTCCAACATGTTAAATTGTAATTAGTATCTTACAATACATTTATATTTTTATTGAAAAAAATACAAATCAATGAAAAACTTAAGTTTGTATAAATATCAAAAAAAATTGATGCTGTGTAAATCTATTTTTACGTATTGGACAGTATGTACATCGTGGCTTTCTTTGAGGAGTGGTTTCCTTCGGTGGTGTTTGATATCCTGTTATTCTGTTATATTTTTTACTTTTTATCGAAGTAGTAATCCTAGACTAGGTATGTTATATGCTTAAACAAATGTGGTTTTGCTAATTTTTTTGAATAAATCTACAAGAAATTTTCTTTTGGTGATTATATATTCGGTATTTGTTTTATAAATTACGAGTATTTGTACATGTATAGCCCCAATATTTAACAAACTACAAAACATTGTAAATGTCCAACGGTTATTTATTCTTGTAACTGAATATTCACTTTTTGATCGATCTATTACATTAATTTCACCTTTGGTCAAATTATAGATTGGTACTATTCCTCGATTATTCAAATAATCAGAACTCGGGTCAATATTATTATCACGATGCATTGTTGATAACATTAAAACATTTTTATTTTTCTTTTAGTAACATACGAGCAAAGAAAAGTGTTGTTTATATATTGTCCATATGTAAACACGCTACTTCGTAATGGTTGTGTTTTAATATTAGTAAAATCTGATGGAACTTTCGTTTATTTTTCCGTCATGTTTCTACAATAGTAAACTGGTGGTTAGCATATCATTCATTGGTGAGAAGTACAGGCGTAAAATAATTATCCATTGTTATATTTCGCCTGGATTTAACGATTTGTTGTATTAGACGTTTCATTCATACTACTTATTCATTACTAGTATGTTATTTTGTAAAAATTATAAAGAAAAAAACGAAAACGAAAAAAAACATTGCGTAAACTCTCCCGCGTTAGATTATAACAAATAATTCATTTATCATTAAATACAAACTGAAAATAATTATCCAATACATTTAATTTTATCAACATTTATGGTATTATCAGTTTCATAATTGTGTAGATAAATTATTGATGGAACGATGATTCTTTATCATTCAATAGATTACAGTTAGATTTTTTCTAACAACGCGAGCTATTGCGGGTTTAGGAATACAAATCTGTTCAATAATGATGTATCCATCACTTCCAACTTTAAGTTAAAATTAATGTTTTTAACTAACCATAATACGAAACACAAAATAAATGTGTGTTTTAAATATAAATAAACACATTTGGTTGGAAATTCATGGTTTTTTTATACTGGGAAAAGCATTCTATTATTTACTTACATTATTATCAGTTTAAAAATAAATCTTTTAAAAAAAGATTTATTGATTTTAGTTATGTTTTCATGTGACCTGTATAAAAAGTATCAACTGAATATAATATTGTTACATATGGAAAATACAAAAATATACATACATACACACACACACACACACACACACACACCTACACACACACACACACACACACACACACACACACACACACACATACACATATACACACATATATATATATATGTACAATAACACTCTAAAAAGTATAACTTTAAGCATTATATAAAAATATAAAAAGCCACTTACAATCTATTCGCTATTATAGCTAGGATTAAGTAATCGATATAATATAACGCACGCATGTTGCATTTTTAATTTCAAATATATTATAGTGTTTTGGGCACGATCCATGTATATGACGTCATTTTTTCCGTATTTGGAGTGACGTATTTTATATCAGTTATCATGTACGCAGACTAGTTGAAGACGGGGAGGGCGGGATTAAAGTATTATAAATAATTAAAATAACAATAATATGTAGTGCGTTGCAAATTTTTTCCTGTATTGGTCCACAGAAAATTTTACTTACATTACCTTAAGTATCCTTCCTTAGTATATACCAACCAGGTAAGGTATCAAAGTGGTATTTTTATAACACAGAATAATACTGTATTAGAATCACTTGATCGGATGATCCGATTATGATTACTCGTGAACTGAATTTTGAACATTTTGTGAATACAAATGAGTAAAGCACATTTCCAAATTTCTATAAGAATCTATAATAAATATATATATTCAAATATGATGTTAAATTTGTAATTAAATCAATCATAATATTCCTTACCATCCCATTCTCATTTTTTTGATGAGAAGGTAGAAACAGAGAAAGTACATTATGATACGACAAGATTATAAATATTGTATACTTCGCATAAAGACCTAAAACAAGTTCTCGCTTATTAACATGGTATCTGAAACTTTTTAATAAAAAATATAAAAACATAATATAACATGACACGTGACAGTGATGTAGTTATAATAAATTCGCTGTTCTACCAAATGAAACTGATCTAAACTGCTGCAGGTTTCGCGGAGTCATCAACGAATCCCTTCAAATACAAGTAGCTCACCATTACAACACTTCAATATTCCGTTTGAGTTAATAAACACCGGTTAACTGTCATGTGTATCGTTGAATGCAATGACTATGAAGACGGTTAAACTGATGACGACAAACAGTGACATGATAATGAAATATTAAATAGTTATAACGGCGGAAGCCCCCACGAATAATGAATTAAACGATCGTGCTTTCGTGAAACCGACTGATGTCTATGCTATATAGCAAGCGATTACAATTAGTAGTTAGTTCGTCGTTAGTACACAACAAAAATAACATTATAATATTAAACGAAACGATAAGGTGGTCATCGTCCGATGTATCGGATATCGTTGTGACCCGCTCGGCGTTCTTGGTCGGTCCGGCAACGACATAAGGTCACGTTCGTTATTTAGGCGACAAATAATTATATTAATAATAATATGCTAGGCGCATGACAGTTTGGCTGAACGCATATAATATGGTACAATATAAAACAAATATGATTTATCGCCGGGTCGTGTGAGGTGACGTTTTTCCGCGAAAATATTCCGTGATCCGACTCTCCCTCGGGCGCACGATTACGTATGTGCATGTAAATATATATACATTTATGTATAAATATACGCGTACTACATATTATTATAGCCCGACGGTGGAGGATACGAGTGGTGTTGTTGGTCGACGGTAGGCGGCAGCGGTGGCGGCGGCGTTTGTATATTTATTGCGGGCACGAGCACGCTACGTCAACCCTGTCCCGCGTGCCACACTCGACCTACACCCTGGGCTGAAGCCGTTGTGTGCCCGCTGCGTATAGACGATGGTATAATAATATACGTTTTTAGTATATCTTTTGCAGATTTATAAACACCATATTTATGGGCTTTCGCGCGGAACGAGACGGCGAATTCGGTACACCGCGCACAAGTATAATACATGACAATCACCAATGTCATCACCGTTTTTACGATTATCGCGTGTGCCGCCAAAACCGACTGTCCAACGATGTAGACGCGACTGAGATTTGATGACGAAGAATGTTTATGAGAAATGTGTGTCAAGTTATTTATATATTATGTTTTCGGGGACAAGGAAGCGAATTTAATGGTCTTGAAATCGAGAAAAATGATTCAGTGAATATCTGAGCTTAAGAAGAAAACAGGATATCCGATAAAAGAGGAACTCCGTTGTAGGGAAATTTTTTAATGTTTTTTTTTGAGGATGGTTTCAGTTATAATTTATTTTCGATTACAATGTAGTAATATTCTTGTATATGATGCGTGTGATTGCGGGTCGATTAGGTTAGTTACCTAACCTTACATCGCCATCGCGGCCATACAATTTTACAGTAAAAAATCGATTACACGTATCGGGATTCAATTTTTTCAAGGTTATATAAAAATACTCATTTTTTTAATATTTTACTTAATATTTAATATTAAAGTAAACTAAAAAATATTTAGTCTCAAGCAGTAATCATATTAAATAAAAACTGTAAGGCCTATTTAATGTCTTACTGTTTGGTTACTGTACACATAAATATTAAACATGCTTCAAGATAATATTTAGACGTCTAAAATAGATCTGCACTGGACGAAGTCTATGCACGATGGACTGAAATTTTCAACACACGTCTTGGGTAGAAAAATTACATATATTTTATAGTCATCCGTGTAGAGGAATGAATATTTTTTACAGGAAACTCGTATATTATAATAATAATTGAATGTCATATAAAACATAGTATTCCGTCCGCTGTCAACGGAAGGTCCTTGATTTATAAATATAACAACAAATACTTATTTTTTTTTTTATTCATATTCTTTATTTTCGATTTCCGTCTTCTCACTACTGTCAGAAATGATATAACTTTTGGAATCTATAATAATGATTACGACTCATGTGTACGTTTAGACGTAATTTTTTTAGTTTAATAAAGGTAATATCTTGTAAATGATAACATATGCAAATCTGGTTTTGAACTAGATGAAAATACGTCTTTTTTCAACATATTTTTCATTTATGATATATTTGTAAACGCGAATTTTCTAATTACAAATTTTATTTAATAAGATTTTAATTTTATTTAATACTTTGCAAGTAGGATAACATGAAAATAGTACCAAACAATGAAATCATAATTAAAAGTTATATAATGAGGTGTAATTATTTGGTTTTGAGAAACCATTATTTTATATTATCACAAAAGAAGATCATTTATATAGTCGGTTCATAAATATCTTATATAAACACTAATTATTTACAAACACTGATTGTTCGTATTCAAAATGCAAATTGTAATATAATATAATGCGCTTTATCACATTATTTGTGTATTCCATTTAAGGAAATAAACCCACACGATTAATATGATCATACAATTTTTTAATAATTGTTTTATTAAATTTTAATTTATTGATCCACAGATAAGTATAGAAATTTAATTAGACTTAAAGAAAATAGAGTACGGATAAAAATAAAGTTTTTCAAATATTATGCAAAGATGAAAATTAAACGTACTACGAAGAGATATTATATGCCAGGATCGTCGATAGGATGATGCATAAGGGGAGGAGAGTAGCCCCTCCTCTCAAACTCGATAATTAGACTTCTGAGTCGGCAATTTAACGATTTAATTCCCAAATCGGCAAAAATAACAATTTCTCCGTTTTTTTCAATTGTTTTGTTATTTTATTACTATTATTCGCCACATGGGTATGATAAGCGACTACCGTAATATTACTATATGTACTATTACTACGTGAATAAAGAAAAACATAACAAAGAATACAAAATAGATGTACTAAGAAATTTGCAACGCAATGGTTTCAGTCGAGTTTGGGCGGGCGTGCGCGTATGGTCGAGTGGGTTGTAATACTATTATTTTATAAATAATATAAGTATATTACTTGTACTTTGTAAATTCAAGATTATTTTATAATTCATTATAATTTGTCAATAATTGTAGTACGTTGTAGTTCAATACCATTTTGTATTTTTATTCATTAATTATGGTACTTGTTCATTTCTGTGTTGTGTACTGTAAGGCATACAATATGTTTTAAATTTACGTGTAAATCTCATTTTTTTTTCACGATTCAAATTTATAAAATGATCCAAGGCATAATTTTCAAATATTTTTCTGATGTGTTTAGTTTTTTATACGATATTTTAATACATTTTTGGTTAAATTACTTAAGTTTTTCTAGGAACCACAAGAATTACATTCAATTTATTTATTAAAATCAATAAATATCTTTGAACTATAAATATAAATATTGAGAAAGTAAAGTTAAAAACTAATTACTATAATATTTACTACAGTCAAAGCTATGGAACGAAATTCAGCTTTGTATTTGCCGAACAAACGAATGTTAAATCCGCCTCTAAATTTTTATGCATCACGTTTAATGACTATTGTTTTCTGTTAGGTTCTCGCGGTATACGCATAATATAATACAAATTGTAATCGATACGGTAATATGTAATCTTTTTCACCTACACTTATCTCGTCTTACACGTTTCAATTGCAATAATTAAATTCTTTATAACGATGAAACGAAAATATTTCGAAATAAGTTTATATAATGGTTAACATGCTGATCATTATTTACTTTACTAATACATCTAAATTATAAAGTAAATTCAATACCAAAGTATTACAATAATGGCAGATACTACACGTAATATTTCACATTGAGACCATTTATCAGTCTATGTTAGGTATGTATTCATCTGGGGAAATATCAGAAAGACTACTAGAAATAATTGAAGCATCAGATAAAACCGAATTAGGAATCGCAGAAACAATTGACAGTGTCAAAGTAAATAATGATTTACCTCCAAGAAATGTAGTTTTTCAGTCATACGACTTTGCCAGCAAAATTTCTGATAAAATAAATGGAACACAGTTAAAATTGTCTGAACAATTTTCGTCGAACATAATTGCGATATCAGTGTTGAAGATTTATTTTTAATACTAGAACATGTATTTGTTTTTGCTTCAAAAATAAAAAGATTAGCTCATTTATTTAAAAAATCTGTCTGGGATTGAAAACTCATTACAACTACGTAATTTATCAAAATCAAGGTGGATTGATCGAGCAGAGTCAATAAAAACTATGTGGATTTTATTTGATTCAATTATAAAAACACTCAGAGAAATGTCTACAGGTCATTTAGTACAGTCCAAAGACAAAAACATAAGATCTCAAGTTTTAAGAATCACAAAAAAAAAAAACTTATATTTGACTTTGTAGTATCTTTGCTCAAATAAATTATGTACAAAATAAAAATTCTAACTGAACGTTTTGAAACTAAAGATCATAACATAATTGATGCTCTGATATTATTAAATGGTTTTATTAAAATTTTAAATGATTTAAATGATTTTAACAAAGAATCAATAAACATGGATAATTTGATTGATAGTTCTATTAGTTATACATATTAATTAGGCATTATTTCTGAATATGATTTCAACAAAACACACCAAAAAAATCTATTGTCAAAAAAGTTAGATTCTAATCTGAGTTCACAGGCAATATTTGACTTAAAAACTTTTTATAGATCTGAGTTTAAAAAAGTTTTAGATACTCTGTCAGCAGTATGTTTCAAAAAATTTTTAAAAGAATGCATTGCTACTGTTGAACCATTGTATAATCTTTTAATGATTATATTGATTACCAAACATTCAGCTGAAGACTTGGTAATGATAAAAATAGTTCCTTGATTGTCATCCAACATAAACGATTACGATGGAGTTTATTCTGAATTTCTCGTGCTAACTTATCGTTGCAAGGACGCTAAAATGTATTGGATGTTTTAAATACATCAGAAATTTTCAACACTATTTTGTTAACTATGAACAAAATAATTATAAATTAATGTTTTTAGCTCCTGTTATTGCATCTTCAAATAAACGATCGTTCAGTAAATTAAAATTGTTAAAAAATATGAACGACATATCATAAACGCTGATCGCTTACAAAATTTGATGTTGTTCAATACTAATGAGAATATTTTAGATACGATTGATACAAGAATGCTCGTGAAGAAGTGGTCCTATTTTAAACAACGTAGAATTATAGTGTAAAAAGCAATTTGTTATTTAATATATATAAAAATATAATTATAAAAATAAAATATAATAGATCATTTGTGACTGATAAATACTTAAATCTATAAACCCAAAATCACAAAAAATTATACACTTTAACCGTGTATACGTATTTAAACAACTACGTTGTCATCATCAACGCGATTCGTATATGCGGTTAAACAATATAATTTTTTGTGATTATGGGTTTATAAATTTAAGTAATTATAAAAAGTTGATTTAATACTTGTTGTTTACATTTTTAAATATAAGATTTATTGATACAATTTACGGTTGTTTTGTTGTTTACAGGTGGGTTGATACATTTTTTGAAGTCGAAAATTTTTTGTATTTGAAGTCGGCAAATTTTATATTTTGAGTAGAAAAGTTTTTAACTACATTTCCCTCCACTGATTTTGAGTCACGCCAACACTGTTATCTGCGTTTAAATTTTTGATAAAATGTGTTTAATAACTACACAAGTTTAACTACAATTTGATATTACACAGTTATTTGAAAATGTTTTATACACCCCTTTTGTAATTGTAAAGCCAAGTAATATTTGTTTATGGATAATATTTAACTTTTCATTTTCATAATAAATATAAATATTTTTTACAATTAAAATATTAGTTATTATAGAATATTCGTATAAAAAATTATGAGTTTATCATTAGTTGTTTTATAAAAAATTTAAATATATATATATATATAATATATATATATATATTTCAATAATAAAATATGTTTTATGTAATATGAAGTTTCAAAATTATTAACCTAATTTTACTAAATTTTAAAAATATAAGTTGTCATTAAAAAAACTTACACATAAAAAAATGTAAAACATTTTTTTTTTATAATAATATTACAAAAACTGACTGAGATATTATATATATACTGACGGATATCAATATAATGTATTATATTAACTTTCTCAATCAATTTTGAGGCAAAATATTTTGAGTGACAGGGGTTTAGTTTTTTATTCCTTACATTGTTATAGATTTTAAAATAGGATATAATTATATTATTTTATTTTATATCTATCTTACTTTATTTACAATTTCCTTCTTTCGTGTACCTATACACTCTGCCTTCAAGAATTTTACCACTCTTTACATAGTATGCTTTGTCATCTAAATAATTGTAATATTTGTTTTAAATTAATTTAACTGTAAATTAGGTGAATATTACTATTAGTTCTTGTTATGTTAGTAATGTAATTATTAACTATGTAACTAGTTTATATCTTTTAAGCATTTTACTTATATATATATATTGTACCTAGTAATAAGTAATATTTAATTGTATATTTAAATTGTCATTTAGCGTCTACTAATAATAAATTAATTTATAACAAATACAAGTTAGTAACATAATTCACGTATTGAATTGATTGCGCATAGTTTTAAATGAAATTACATATTTTTTAGCTTAAAAATCAAGTACCTTTTAATTTTCAACTATGTGAATATAATATAAAACACTAATAAAATAAACTTGTTATATAATATTTTATTTTATAAGTTAAAAATTAAATATGTTTATTTTAACAAAAATTTAAACTTTGAAAATGTTTGTTTATTTGGAACAAAATGAATTTCATTATAAACTAGTTTTTGGTTTAAAAATATTAAAATTTATTGGAACTGTGGACAATTCTCATAAATCATCAAGAATTTATTTGGTTCTTACTAGCTAGTTTCTAAGAAACTAACGCCGCGGGTTTGTTAAAACTTTTGGAATACTTCAACTTTCGTGAATTTGGCGTTCAATTTTACGTAAAAGTTTATATTTTATAACTTGATAATATGTGTATACCTGAACAATATGTGTTAGAATTTGAAACAAATTCTAATTTGAACAATTATATACATTAATGTTTTAATTAAATATCATTAAGTGTTATTATTTAATATACTCTGTTTTTCTTCGTTTTAGTTTGGTAAAGATGTGTCCAAAAATAAAACTGTTTGATACAATTATAAAGGCATTTTTACTAAGCTCTATTGAATTTGAATGATATGTTATGTTAATCATCAATTAATTATGTTTAATTAAGTGATATGTTATATGTTAATATGATAATGTTATTATAATAATTATTATCTGTATTAATAATAGTAGTAATATTAGTTTTGGCATTTAAATAATTTACTATAAACTTGATTAAAAGTCATTAATATTAATATGACCCAATTATAAGTTGTTATATTTATCTATTAATAGAATTCTATAACTTGAATAAATGTTTAATATTCAGTTGTTTTTAATTTTTAAATGATTTTTTGTATTAAATATTTTTGAAATTAAAAATACTTTGAAATTTAATAGGAATCATATACAATAAAATCCATGAATATTGATTTTGATGAATTCAGTATTTAGTACTTAGTTTGGTATATATTTTTGATACACCATTATCTATAATTCAAAAACCACTGATTTATTAATTGAATTTATTATGAACTCTCAAATAAATAATTAGCCTAAATGTTTGTATTTTTTTCAACTCGTAGTAGGTTGTTCTACAACTCCAATTTTTCGTTATAATCAATTTTTCGCCTTTTAATTGAAGCTCCATGCAAGTTATGACTCTTGCATTTTTTTTATGACACTCATTTTTTATTTGTCTTACATAAGAATTTCGAGGACGTCCTACAGCTATCTTCCCTTTTGTCATACCTACTATAATTACATTATGTAACTATAGGGGCCAGTAGCACTAAACGCTATAGTACCTTACCGAACCAACTTAATACGTACGCCTCTACCAATCAGCATGGTATATGTGTAATATGATCGTGTGTACTTACTTAAAACTATTTAAATAAAAATGACAAAAAAAAAAAGGTACTACAATAGTATATATATATATATATAATAGGAAATCCAATGTAAAATGTTAACAAGTATAATACAATTAATATTTGAATAATAGACGTGAACTAATTAAGCTGGTCCGGTTTTGCATTTGATAAACTGCGGTAAGGGGTACACCATAATGTCGTTAGGCCTCAACAGCAACTCTTTTAAGTGTCTCAGGGAATGTTCAACCATTTTCTTACGCTTTGTTCTAATTACATCTATGAATGTACATTTTTCTTTTATAGTACCCCTTTGTTTGTTTTCATCTCTATATAACTTATCCTTTCCATATGTTTCCAATATCACATCTTAAAGCTTCTAGTTTATTCTTTTCGGTATCATTCATCATCCATTTTTCACATCCATATATTGTGATACTCCATACATTTGTTTTAATGAGTGATTTTTCGATATTGAGATGTATTCTTTTTGAAGTAAATTTTTATATTTTTTAGTAAAATTTTTTTTGACAATGCTATACGTTGTTTTATTGCTCGGATGTTCATGCTATCTGATGTGATTTTGCTCTCTAGGTATACCATTTCATATACTTGATACAATTTTTGATTGTTTATGTATATATCAGCTTTTATCTTTGGGTCTCTGGCACAGACTAAGATCTTCGTTTTTGCACTATTTATTTTTACTTATGATGGTCTAAACGTTTCATTTATTTCATTAACTGAACGTTGTATGTCATCTTCACTCTCTGCTATCAACACAATATTATCTGCAAATTGTACTATGGAAACAATTTCTTCGCCAATTTTGATTCTAATATTCATTTTTGTTAGCTTTACTTTCACTAAATTTATAACTTTTTCAATGTAGCAACTAAAAAGTGAAGGTGATAATGTGCACCCTTATCGGATTCTTTTTATTATTTAAGCGTTAACAATGATTTCTCCTTTTTTAATGCAAGTTATCTGATTTTTATGAAGCCTGTGAATGATTTTTCGATCATATTATTTAATAACTATTTCTCGTAGTGCAAGAAACATTTTTTTCAATTTATCGTTGTCGAAACCTTTTCCACGTCTATAAAGACCAAGTATGTAACTTTATTACTATCAATCTGCTTTTCAATCAATATACTTGTACATCAATAATAGTATTTCCTAAAATCAAACATAATATTTAGTATTATATGATATTCTCTAATAATTATGATCTCTAAATATTATCAAAAGCCAATAACATACAAGTATTACATCATTGAATACAAATTCATTAAGAATAATTTTTTCATTAAGAATACTTTATTTACATTTAATTTTTGCATGGTATTATTTATAAACTGTATTAGTACATTAAACGATAGAAGTTCGGCTTTCCCTTGCAAATACAAAATTAAAACATCAAACATTGATAATCTTAATTTACATAAATTAACCTAATACTCCTCTTAGCAGAGTTTGGTTATATGTTCATCGACTTAAAATAAATTATTCATCATGTCTGCCATCAATTTCAGTTACTTTTATAACAACGTATCTATTTCCATAAAATCTTATGAACAACTAGATGGATCACATATATTTTATTCATTATGAAAAAAAAATAGTAATTATATATCGTTAATATGATTAATAAACTGAAAATGTATACTTCAAAATGTTATAAAATATTTGATTTGAAACAATTATCTTATCTCTGTGTTATACAAATTATTCAACCTATAATTATTATTTAATTTTAATTTATTTTTTTATCATATTGAATTTCATGAATATGATCGTATTCATTATTTTAATAAAAGTTTAAAATTATCAAAGAATTATTAAGAATTAAATTCATATAAAAAAAATTCTTATTCTAGCACAAAATTATTATATATATATATATATAATATATAAAGAATATTTCAATGAGATACGTCCATTTGAAATAACGTCTGCATAAAAATGAGTAGGTCAATTAATAATTTGTATTTTGCTGCATTATGATTAAATAATATTTTATATTAGTAGTTATGTTATACTTTTAGTTTAAACATACAATTATGAGAACATTATAAAACATATAGAGGAGTGAATGAAGACTCAGATCACTAACTAGTGTATGTTAAATTTAATCTGAGATTTTCAGCAACACGGAATCTGGCAAAAAAAGCCTACAGTGAAATAATAACAACATCAAATGCCTAACAACATACAAAAATTGAATGAAGTCGCAATAGGTGATAATTATGTAAAGAAAATTGCACGTGAACTACAAAATAGCATTATAAACCAGATAAGTGATAGTAGGAAAATCGATATGATTTGAAATAGACCAAAGAAGGTAGTGATTATAAGTGCAATAGAAACTTTAGGAATGGAACCTAAAGAAAATAACAATAATTGGTTCAACGATATCTGTAAGAATGTGATAGTTTTTATAATAAAAGCAATATAATAATAAAAAAAAAAAAAGAATGTGATAGCAGAAAGAAATGAACTGAGTAAAAAAGCATTGCAAAATCGATCAGACGAGTGTGTAAGAAAATATGATAAACAGAGAAAATTGTCCAATAAAACATTAAGAAGAGAAAAATGTTTACACGAAAAGAAGAAAGTAGAAGAAATAGAAACTAATAGGTATAATGCAAAAAAGTTTTTCAAAATGTCCGAAGAATTAAAAGCTGGTTTTACGCCGCAAACAAGGATCATAATAAACGATATAGGGACTATAATCTTATAGAAGAAAAACAAATCATAAGTAATTTCAAGAAGCATTTCAAATGTCTCCTTAATCGACCTACAGCAGGACATGATATAGAACTAAATATGGACTGTCATACAGTAAAAATATATATAGATATACCCAAATATGAAGACATTTAGAATTTAATTAAGAGGCTTAAAAACAACAAAGCCCCAGGAGAGAACAGCATAGTGTTGAAACTAATAAAAAAAGGTGGTACAAGATTGGCGAGCAAAATCAGAGAAGTTATTAAAACAATATGGAAAACTGAGACCATCTCAGAAGAATGGAAAACTTCAATTGTATATCTAATATTTAAGAAGGAAAATCCTGCTAAAACAGAAAATTATATAGGAATCTCATTACTGGACACATGCTACAAAATGTTGACATCACTGATATTAGGAAGAATAAACCCGTACATTGAAGAAATACAAGTATTCGGGAATTACCAATGCGGATTTAGGAGGGAAAAATCCACAACAGACCATATCTTGCACTAAGAAAAATAATGTTAAAATAATATGAGTTCGAAGAGGACTTACATCTAGTCTTTGTGGATTACATGCAGGCGTATGATAGTGTAGACAGAGAAAAACTGTGGAAGGCTCTGGTGATTTTGAAAAACCCAAAAAATATGTGACTTTAATACAAAAATGCTACGATAAGACATTATGCAGAATGCGCTTTTTTCAATGCATCTCAGATTCTTTTGAAGTTAAGTCTGGCCTAAAACAAGGAGACGTCCTCTCACTCGCAATATTTGATTTGGCTCTCGAAAAATAATAAGAGATATAAATGATGACCGAAAGATGGAGATAAGCAATGATCAAGTTATTTTAGCGTATGCAGATGAAATTGTGGTAATAGGGGAAACCAAAGAAGAAGTCATCAACGCAACATCCAAGTTCATAAATTCCAGTAAAGGAATGGGACTGCATGTAAACGAGGGGAAAACTAAATACATGGTCGTTTTGAGAAGACCGCTAAATATAGATTCTAGAGTAGTTGATAATTATAAATTTTGAAAAAGTTGATAATTTCAAGTACTTAGGCGTGAAAATTAATAACAAAAAAAATATGCATATATAATATGGATTCTATAGTAGTTGATAATTATATGTTTGAAAAAGTTGATAATTTAAAGTACTTAGGCGTGAACATTAATAACAAAAATGATATGCGTATAGAAATAGACGAACAGATCACGAGTGGAAATAGATGTTATTTTAGTATTATTAAACTCCTGAGATCTAAGCTGTTATCTCGAGAATCAAAGATATTGCTATGCAATAGTTACCTTCGACCTATAATGACACATGCTGGTGAAACTTGATCTTTGACCAAAAGCAATAGAAGGAGGCTTATCACGTTCGAAAGAAAAGTGTTACGAACCATATACGGACCAATCTTTAACCCGGAAATATAGACCTATGAAAGAAGAAACAATGAAAATATAAAGAAACTATACAATAAGCCAGACATACTCTCCTTTATTAGGAAAAAATCACTAAAATGGTTCGAGCATGCATGGAGAGCAAATGAGCAGTTAATTTAAAATATGTTAGTCAACCAAATAAATAAAATAAACCCCTCTAGAACGACTCAAAACCTGATGGATTGACGTAGTGACCAAAGATTTATTAATTATAGACCAGAACGCAACCTTACAGACAGCATATCAGAGAGATAGATAGAAAGAGACTTTAATGACATCGCTGATCCTGAATGAACTGTTAAGCTGATAAAGAAGAAAAATGAAATCTATAATTGTGTATTTGCGCGTGAGGGGGCCGAAATGAACTGCAAACTAAACGTATCTATTTATGTATATAGTTACCTTAAATATAACAATAATATATATTTATTGATATTTCTAAATCATTTAAATACAACAGTCACGCAAATCACATCTAACCCGGTTCCGTTGTTTTATTGACATTGGATTATAATCAAATTACTATCGTTATTAAAAATCCTTCTCTAAACGGATATAATAAACATACATACTTTTTTATAAGAAAATTATTACTGCTCTACCGAACTTAATAGTAATGGATATGTCTCATCTACCATATATTAGTAATCCAACAATATACAAACACTTTTTCAATAGTGGAGGATTACATTTTTTTCAACCTTTATATATATATTTCATTGCATTCAAAATAAATAAAATCCTGAAAACAATAATTTCCATTTTAAAATGCATAATGTTCATATTATATAAGTTATACTGCACGTAACAAGTAAACTATTCATTTTAATTATATAAATATTTATATTATGTATAGATAATAAACTCGTAATACATATTTTCTTGAGTTAAATCCAAAAACTATTGAAATGCAATGGTAATTTATTAGTTGTATTATAAAATTCAATAATATCATGTAATAGGGAAAAATACAAAAACTACTCCTATACAATTAACTATTATTTTATATAAATTTTTATCGTACGTGAACCTACAACATTCACATGGATTGCATAAATACGACTCATAGGATACAATAAAAAATGATTAATTAATGAAATAAAATATTTATTTAAGGTACCCCAATTACAAATGCTATTATCGAAGTCGCCGAAAATGATCTTCTTATACATTAAATAAAAATAAATACAATAACTGAATCTTATAATCTATAAAAAACTTTAAGAAGATAGTAACATATTTAGAGAAAATAATGTCCACATTAAAAAAAAATACACAGTTAATTAGAGTATTATATATTTTAGTATAAACCTTTTTGTGGTCTATTTTTGTAGACTAAAGTAATGTTGAAGAGTAAAAAAGTAAAATTATAAATTGTAAAAAAATAATTTATCTTGGAGAAATAAACTATTAATTTATAAACAAAATGTTGGGTGATTAAATAAAATATGAAAATAATAGAGATATTTGACAATTTAAAAAGTAAAAAAATACTAGAAATCACGCAATTAAAATCGATAATTACTGTAATAATAATTTAACACTAGGTGCTTAATAAGAATTTGATGTGTCACATTTATAACAATAAGAACATTTATAAAAGTATTTTATGACTTAAATTATTCTCAAATTTTACTATATGACGTATTGCCATGACATTTTTGGCGTAGTTTATATTTAGCAATAAATTTCAATAGTTATACTGCAATATACCGGCTGTTTCCAAAACATGTTTCATCATAAATTCACGGCAATTTAAATCGTGCCATTTGTAAATTCAATTGTGTTGTGTATTAATGTTTTTTAGCGATAAAAAGTGTTCTAAAAATTCATGAAAAAAATGTATTTGCGTTATTTCCGCACATCGTCAACGAAGTTAGTCTGATAATACCTTCACACCACCTTTTCAGATCATTTTTCATACTTTCATTTACTTTTATTTTACATTTATCTGTTCAATTTCTCAGCTTTCATCTTACTTTTGAGTCCAAATATTTGTAATATTTGTTTTACTAAAGTACTAAAGTTTTAATATCTATGGAGAAAAGAAACTATTTAAACAATATCTAGATACACAAAATTCATATAACATTTTAAGCACAAAATGAAAAAATACTAAATAATACCCAAATAAAACTATTATAATTTTTAACTATTATATATACGATTACAGTTAAACATTTAATACTCGATTATTTTTTGAACAATGATTAAACGTTCGATTTTAAGTAAATACTACTTATGCGTATTAAACACACATATTTTAATAATAAGTTGTAATATTTGGAGTTAACAAACATTGTTATTATTTATTTATTATATTCAGATATTATGAAATGCTATAAATGCTTAAATTTGTTTAAAAGTATTTTTAAAAAATATTCGACATTTTACACTTTATATATGCATTACTCATTTTTTTGTGAAATTAAAATAATTCTTTTTTTGGTATATCGTTATTATATAAAAATAATTTATTTATTTTGATAATATAATTTAAATTGGTTAAATGCAATATTGGTGTTCCAATCATAGAAGAAAAATTAAAATTAAAATTAATGCGTTATGGTTAGGTATTTTTGTCATCCCTCAAAAATTACAAGAATTTCATAAATAAAATAATTAAATTAAAACTTCAGTTCATGTATTATATTAATAAATATATTTTGCGAAAACCCTCAAAAGTTAGCAGATTAATCATTATATTATATTTCAATATATATATATAATTTTAAAAAACATTACTTGTCACGCACTGCTATCAAACATTTTTTGAATTTAACATTTTCAAATAATTGATATTATATAATTTATAACATTTTTATAATTCATATAATATATTATGAATTATGTTTAGTTAACTTAATGAAAGTTAGTAATGAAAACTAACAGAAAAATATATATTTCAAATTTTAGAATGCAAAAAAAAAGGAATTGATTATTTTATGTTAGTTAACTAATTAGTTAAATTTTTCGTTTCATCAAACATATTTAACCGTTAGGTCAATTGTCAAAAGTAGGTCACATACTTAACCATTCCTCTCGCAAACTCATAATCAATAAACCCTTGGTAATAATTACGAATATATTAAAGACAACCAAAGTTACGGTTTTTGCAATGAAAACTCAATCGGTATGAAAATTATGGCATATTGTATTCGGAAAATAAAATTTCGTATTCTCCTCGTTTCATAGTTGACACATATTTCAAGAATTCACTCAGCCTATGTTCGCCCGCGGTACATATCGTGCGGTCAACCATGTCTTTGCGTGAGAAGAATCGTGTGGAGAAAATAAAAATGTCCAATGAACTATATCCGTTATGACGTTTGAATATGTGATTTACTGATATAGAGGTTTCACGGTCAGAGTACTATTTTTTGGAATTTCAACATTTCCCATTTGAGTAAAACCAAAACTAGCCCCTACCCCTAAAGCCAATGGTCCACATCTTTCCGGTTTTTGCACGCACACTTTATTATACTAATATATCACTAAAATGAGGTTATTACAAAAACTATTATTATATTCAACGTTATAGTTTTTTAGGAATTAAGAATACCATACCTTATCGATTAGTTGATAAATCCAATTGGACATTTTATGAATGATCGCAAACAGATTAAACGATCAACATTTGCGATAATTTGGTAATTTATAATAGGTTGATTAACGCAATTATTTATTCAATAAATGTATGATGTGACACCAGTCATATTCATGGTATTTTTAATTAGAATTAGCCTATTAAAATAAAAGTTTAACTTAACGAAAAGTATAATAAAAGAATTAAATTTATAAATAATAATAATAATACATTTTATATGTCATAATAACGCATCTTTTATATTAATATTAAATTACACAAATGAAAATAAAATAATTAAATGTTTGAATGTTAAATAAAGTCAGACTAAGAGACAAGAATATAATATGAAATACAATATACCTAATACAAATTTAATAAATATATATTTAACTGACTATTACTTTATGTAAAAAAATATTTAGGAAATGTTTGGTATAAAATTGAATTTATACAAACATGACCCAAAATAATTTCCTATGGAAAATACAAAATATCTAATATGCAAGTATAAATTATATAATAGAGCTCTTGTCAAATTTGTCTAAACACAATAATACATTTTAAATTTATGAAAAGATTTGTAGTTTTAGTGAGACGTTTTTCTAACAGAATTCCTAAATATACAAACATTTAAATTAAAGATTACTTTATTATTATAACGTTGTTATTAAAGTCGTTCGTGTATAAATTGCGTACTAAAACTTGTAAAACACACAATATTTTAATGTTTTATGTGGCATAGTCTACGTAAATTATACGTATTTAAACTATTAGTTATATTTTTTTTATGAATATGTAAAAACGAAGTAGTCGTTTAGTTGTAATGGACTTTTATTATTTTAATATATATATAACGACATATCAAGTTAAATTATAATTAATCATTTTTTAACGTAATGTTATTCTGAAGTTGCAGTTTCACATTTCTGAAAATGACGGATTTATCGAAACTTTTTTGAGCAAATTCAATTAATAATTGATCTCTATATCTGTATGTTTTTTGTGTTAGTTTTATGGTTCTTGATTTATCAATCATCGACAATGAATTGGTTTGGCTGCTTTATACTATTACTTTATACACTAGTGCAAATAGTAGTTATTATAGTAGTAATTTTAATTAGTCTAAAATAATATTTTGGTACAATTTTAATAACTATTTTGTAAAAATAATCTAAAACCCAATACAATTTAAATGATAAACAATGGAAAGAAAAACTACAGTGGTACATTAGTTAATACATTACATAATGATCATATATCACTAAACACTACTTTTTGGAAAGAAAATTGAATTTTTCAGTAATTTTATCGGATATTAAAACAATTTAATTCCTTAAATCTGACGGTGTGTGACTTGTCATAAATGTATAATTTAAACACCAATTTGACCAACTTTATAGGAAATCATGCATATTTACTGTGTATTTCTTACAATAGCCGATGTAATTAATTGGCCCATAACATTTGAAAAATATTTTATGTTTACATCAAAAAAATTTCGTAGCAGCTTCGCAGCATTAGTTATTCAGTTATATTAAATTGAAATTGAAAATATATTATAAAATAAATTCATTACAGAAATATGATAAATTTAAAATATTCCTTACTGAACTACGTAAAATTATAGATGTCACTAGTTCTTCAATGTATTATAATATATGAATATTTTATTACTTATTGAAACAAAATACCATGAAACCAGTAATAAATTACATGTAAAAATGATTTCTCTCCAGCCAACCTTAATCAAAATTAACAGTAAGTTTTTATTATAATTATACTTGACGTAAATATATTATGTGCTATTTTATTATTAGTTGATAAAAAATATTTTATTCTCTTATATTAAAATAATTATCTTTGAAGTAAATTCCATGATTGAGGACACTCAAAAATATGAATAAATTTCATTTCAGAAAATTATATCGAAGTTGGTTATGCTATAAATGATGTGCAATTTCCGTTTTATTCTAGTAATACACAAAAAAATTATGGTTTTTCACAAATAGCTATTGAAGCATTATATTAACGCCTTCAGCTTAAATCTCTCTTACTGTTCTTTTTTTCATGAATTATCTATTTTTTTAAATAAAATATGGAATTTTTTTATGCACTTAATAGTTTCTCAATTATTATGAATAAAACTGAGAATAACAGTGCGTTAAAAATAACAGATTTTTTTTTATTATTTAAATTTTATCAAACAATTAAGACAATTTTATATAACTTTAATATTATTAATATTACATAATATTTACACAATTGTATTTCCTGTTATGATTTGATTCATACGTTATTTTTCTCTGTATTAGTTTCCTTACATCCAGCCGATAAAGTAAAAAGTACTAATATTTTATTGTCAATTTGAAATATTAAGAATATGAATTATTATTTAACAAATATTTATACAAAATATTATAACAACATATATATATATATATATATACAGTAGAAACTATATATATATATATATATATATATATATATATATATATATATGTGTGTGTGTGTGTGTGTGTGCGTATATATAAAAAAAAATGATAAACTGTCAATACAAAATATTGATAAATTTGTGATCCACAATATAATGTTATTAATATTATTGAAATTCACATGCAGATTTAAATCAAATATTTGGTATCAGTATTAATTAGTGACGAATAAAAGACCGACATTCAACATAAGTTATACGTTATCTGAAAATCTTATTTATATTAATTCATTGAGATGAAAGATTTAATTTTATATTGCATGACATTAAACGCATTCCTGTGAATGATTTCTAGTTGGAAATTTTATAATGTTGAAATATCATGACAAAATATTTTGCACATCTTTGAAATATAATATATTTTTCGTTGGGTCTTTTATATATTATATAAAAGACCCAACGAAAAATACTGCAAGTCTCACTATTTTATTTTTTTCAATAATTAAAATAGTGTTATTGCGAGTTTTGGTTCTATATTCAATATTAATTGTTCATGTTTTGCAAAGTTCATTGTCTAATGAAAGTTAGATGAGTTTGATTCTTTTAAAGAAATATTTCTATGTTTGATCAATATATATAAATATTATGATAGAACTACAAATGTCGGTAAGTCCTGGGTCTTAACGGTTAAACCTAAATTTTACCTACTGCGATTAGTAAAGGTCCAAATTTCGGTCTTTTACCGATTGATCTTGGTTAATTTTAGGATATACAATATTATACGATAAATTTCAAAATGATTAGTGTAGTTCAAACTTGTATAAATGAGGTATGGTAAATCTTAAAATATACAACAAATTGTTGATAAAAGCCCAAAAATTAAAATTGATGTTATTGCATTATTTTCTTTTTTTTAATGTTAAAAAAATATTGATTCCTAAAAAAAAAAATTATATATTCATTAAATCTAAAACAAATGGTATTAAAAGAAATGGTTAACTATTATTACTAAATATTTTGTTGTATTCATGTAATAAGGAAATATATAAGTAAATATAAATTGTTAGAAATGTTAACGAATAGTATGTTTTTATCAATAAACACATTTATGGTATTTATTTATGCATAAAAAGTTTTATGCAAACATATCAATTGAAATTGGAAATTTGAGACTGTTATTTTAAGTTTTTTGAGCGACAACTTTTTTATTTTTTCATTAATTTTGAGAAATGTAAATAAAAAAAATACATTTATTACGGTGTTAAATAAGACAAACAAATATTCCCATAGTAAATTGAACACACATTTTTCATAAATTAATGTTTTTAACCACTAAGTAATTTTCGGAAATTCTTAAGTTTTTTTATGTTTTTAAATTATAGGAAAAAATTGTTTTTGTACTTTATTATCTGTGTTTAATTTATTAAATTAGTTCCATAACATATATTAGAATTAACGTATGTACGCTTTGCTTTGCTTTGATGTGCGGCCTAAGGCATGTTACTATATTAGGCTAGAAGCCTTTACTAGAGGAGAAAGTGTTTTGAGGTTTTTGATAATGTTGATTAGGGTTGTTGCATATTGTGTATGTCGCTCGGATTCAGACTGGAAATTTTTTTTTTTAATTAGATTTTAGTATTAGTCCATGCTAGTGGTCTTGCTCTGATCCTTCCTAACATTTGTGACGAGGTGGTCTCCTAAAGTCCCAGATTTCTAATGTGATTAAATTGCGAGTATATATTTTTGTAGAACATTGTTAAGGCTTGGGCTCGAATAGTTTCTAGGATAATATTTAAATTTGCAGTGTGTAATGTGACGGAGTTTCTGACTATTGTTGGTAAACATACCATAAGACCAATATTCGATTTTACGCCGATCATTTGTACGGCTTCTAATTTACGCCAATAGATGTTTGAGATTCAAGGGGCCTAAGCCGCTCCTGTAGGAGCTGAGAATCGAGTTGATATACGATTTGAGTAAATTGATACGGGTTCTAGCTGGAACGTGTCTTTTCCTGTCGAGAATAGGGTAGAGGGTACCCCTTGTCTTGGTTGCTTTTTTGAAAATGTTTGAAATTTGTTTGTTGAAATTTAGGTTTTGGCCGATAATGACGTCGAGAAAGTACTTTATAGTTATTTGGATAAATATTAAGAGCACACATCATTGACTTGGAAAACTGGAATTTGTTGTACAACTGTGTAAATTAATAGATTAATAATAGTAAAATTTGTATTTATTTTTTTATAATCTACATTTAAAAATACTAGTTTTATAATATATATATATATATATATATATATATATATATATGTATATATATATATATATATATATGTGTGTAGTTTTTGTAATACCAGTTCCTATTAATCTTAAATTTAAAACAAGAAACATAAAATTATAATTTATCGTATAACTGAAACTATATCTATAAATACATATTATTAATATTTGACCATCAGATACAGTATTTCACATTAAAGATGTAGTGAATTTGTCAATAAATAAAGTGATTTTTTTTTGTTTTCATGTTCGCGTATAAAATGATGAAACAAAATATGTAATAAATATTATGTAAAACATACATTTTAGAAATTAAAATTCTTAATATTTTAGTTTAATTTAATTAAAATTAAAAATTAATTTTCTAATCGCAATCTAATTTTAGTATTAAATGATGCTTTTGTTCTACACAAACAATTGAGTTCTTCACGTTCCTGTAGGTGTGCAATCCAGTAACGTTACTTCTATCAATGGTTTATTCGAACCAAAATAATTCTGTGTTTCATCTGTATTAAAATGTCTATGCTTTATAATTTGAGAGCTTTAATATGATACATAAATCAACAATTAACGAATACAAAATGCATAATGTAAAATATCAATTTTTACAATAAAAAAAAATAAAAAAAAAATTATTTAAATTATTTTATAAAAATCAAAGAAAATAATTTTAATTTCCTTTGGTAATTTTAATTTTCATACAATATATATGAAAATGGTATTTTATAAGGATTTATTATTAACATATAATTTTTAAAAAAAATATAGTTCTACAATTCTTATCAAACTAATTTACTCTAATTAGTGATCATTTGAATACAATTTCGCAATCGTCCGAATTCCCAATTATTAGCTATTTATGTTCTATTAACATTCATTATTCTTGTTTGCAAAAATAACTATTTTCAATGTTTGATGGTAAAATATATTAATGTTTATTTGTACATAAATTGTTTAATTTTGTGAATCAAACAATAATATACAATATGATTTTTCTAGGAACATTAATATATATATATATATTTATACTCGTATTTATTTATTTATCCAAAAATATAACAATGTGTTATTTTTTCATTGATTGTATATTTATTTGCATCCTTTGTAAACAGAAACGAAAGTCATAATAAAATATAAATTTGATTATCATTTTTATAATTAAATGCATTTTTTTAAATAAAATATATATATATTAGTATATAAACATGAATTTTCGAGGGAAATAATTAGACATTAAACGAACACCAAATAGAAATAATTTGAATGTAAGCAATATTGGTTTAAATAGTAAAATTTAATAATAATAACTGGAATACAAAACAAATTCTTTCTTCGAGCGAAAACTAAATATATTTATTTATTTTGATTGATTATAAAATGCTATATAAAAATATTTCAGTGGTATGATTTATAACTGTTAAGTAATAAACATAAAACAATATTATTTTAATAGGTTATTAGATAGGATTATAAATTATTATCCTAACATATAAATTATTTTATTATTACATTTAAATATAACACTTGTACAATTTTTAAATTTTTAAATCATTAATAGTGGTTTTAATTTAATAAAAAAAAAATGGTCTCTTATTTGTTTTTGTATTAAGATTAGCACAAACCATTATTACTTTTTATCACATAAATACTAAATGACAAATATGTGTGTAACGTCATGTTTTTATGAAAATCACGGTCGTTTTTATAAATAAAAAAACATATTTTATAAAAAACAACGATGTTTGTATGATATTAAAAAAGTTTTTCGTGTTATTATTACCAAAATGGTTTACTATTATTTTTCGTTCTCTTTCGTGATAAAATATAACATCACAAAAGTTGAAGTTTAAAATAATAAAGCTAAATTCTAACATGGTTATCTAACAATACTATTCCCTATGAATTGAAATTTCATTGAATTCATAGTATTACATTTAAAAAAATTGCTCGTGCACAAATGTTCAATTTTTCATGAAAATCATTACTATAATTTAAATTTTAACGTAGTTATATCTTTTATCTATAGATTTTTGTAATAAATCTACTTAAATTAAACATATATATATATATAATAATATATTATATTGACATTTTACTAATATGTATATTATAAATTCAAAAATTATCAACATACTGTTTTAAAAAAAAAATTTTTTAAATGTAGTCTCTGACCATTAAAATATAATTTATTGATATTAAATTGAAAATGAATAAAATACAATTGTCAATGATTCATTTTTAATTTAAAATTAACACAATTGTTGTTTTGTTGCCTTATAAGTTGGATTGTGTTATTTTTTATTTTGTTTATTAATTAAATACCGATTAGTATAGAAATATTGTTTTTATTAATGATGATTTCAGTTTGTCTAAAACCTATATGAAATTCTTATTTTTAATTTATAACAAATTATTTCCATGTACTATTTTTATTATATAAATATTTTACGTTGGGTGTTCAAAATTTTGAAATTTCTTGTCGGCGTTTCGAGTACCCGATGAAATACAACCGTCTACTGTGTAATTTACGATTTTGAAAACTTATGCCTTTGTCGAAACAATGTTGTTTATTCTTTGTGGCTGCTTGATTTCCTATGGGACCTGCCGAGTTAGTGGCATTTTACCAAATTCCAGATTTACGACTCTACTGCAAAATAGTTTTAGATATCTGTACATTGTAATGTGCGTTGAGGTTTCGGCATACGAAACAAACGATATCAATGATCAACAAGTTACAAGATTTTTTGATTAAAAAAAAACATAACAATAATAATAATAATAATAATAAATATAGTAATAAAGATGAAGAAGATTGTAATGATGACTGAGCATAAAACAATATATTAAAAGAAGATTTATATTGTTAGTCAAAACAATTCTGTGTTTAATATTTATGAACCAACAACAGGTGATTTTTCGGAGTCTATTTAATTGCTCATTCTTTTTTACCATGAACAAATTTCACATGCACAAAATAAATTAATTTCGTTAAATCTCGTGGGAAATGTATTTTTGGTTGCATGTCAACCAATCCCTTTGGATTACAATATTATACAAACCCTCGAAAAAAGTGCGTGTGTTTCAGTTTAGTGCGGTGGTAATTGTAATAATTGTACTTATGTAGGTAGCATAGTGCATATAATAACGTACAATTACATTTTTCTTCAGGACAAAATATTTTTGAAGCGAAGTGACACAGAATAAAATAAATTGGACATGATTAAAATACGGTGTATAGGGTATGTGTTAGCTAAATATATTTTGGATTATAGAATTCGTCATTTTGAAAATAAATATATGTAAATATTATTTCTAACCATACAATTGAAGGTAATATAACATTTTAAGATATATTATTTTATCATATTGATTACATATCATACCCAAAAAAAAATTCGTGCACTTATAATTTAAATATAATTTATATATTATGAGTATTGTATATAATGTGTCAAAACCATATTATATGTATTCCATTAACTGAGACTTTAATTACGGTTTTTTTATAAATGATGAATACTAATAATAATACGTTAAAATGTAATCATATATCCATACACAAGCTGGTTAACCATATGATTTTTTTTTAACTTCAAATCCAAAAATACCACAAAAAATAATACGAGAATACCAAAATCAAATCTTCAACAAAAGGATTATGTATATATTGTATATATGATTTGGAGTTTAAAAATAGTTTTCTAAGGATTCCCTCTAGTTATATTAAATAAAAGATATCATAGTACATTTTACAATTTAAGAGAGACATATTCATTTTTATATTTGTAATAAATAGTCGTAATCTCAAATTTGAGAAAGAGTGTATTTTTTATAAGACAAAAAAAACATTTTTAAATAAATCAAAAATATATATTTAATATTTGTATACATAAAAATATGTACAGTTGTTTTGTTAAAAACATACATACAAAATAACATACATGATAAAATAACGTACAGATACATTTGAAGCACATATTAAATATATTAATTATTTCCATTTAATAAACTGTTAATACTTTTTTTTAATACAAAATTTAAAATAATAGTTGCCATTAAAAAAAATTTAGATTTAATAATATCTAATAATCATGGATTATAATCCATAATAATCATCAACACGTCTTTTTAATTAATTAAAATTACATATAAAAATATATTTCGACTGCAAAAATAAGGTAATTTATACTATAGCACCATACTACGGAAACATAGTTTCTATGTGTATGTAAAACATTTAAAATCAAAAATAAGCTCAGTGGCTCAAATAATTTAGGTTAGTATTTTATATATAGGTGTATTAGTTGGAAACACGTAATCGTATTCTGATTTTTTATTATATAATATATATGAATAAAACTAATGATATTCTATAGTACAAATTATATATACTAACGCATATTCTAAATAAATACTTTAAATAATTTTTTCATCGAAAATTCAGTACAATTTTTAATTAAATTATACTAATGCAACAGTTTACTGTACATTTTTGATTTCATGAAAATTTATGTTCTGATTTATAGAAACACATGATTAATGATAATAGAAACAATAATAGAAACACATGATGACTGAATCTATATTGAATATTTATTTGAAATGAAAGTATACATAGAATAATACAAAAATTGTAAAGTATTTTCATTGTGTGAAACATTTCATAAATATTAAAATGAATATTCGATGTTTAGAAATAGGCTAAAATAATTAACACATACTGAAATTTGAACTGTATTATATATTGGTATTTGAATTAAACTATATAAATTGAAAATTTCGTGTTTATTTGTATACGTTTGAAATTATGTTTAACAGAAAACTATAAATTAATTACACCGAATTTAAATAATGTTAAACTAATTTACTCACATTGTCAAATGTTCTAATGAAATGATTCCTATATTGATTCCTATATATTTTAATGATACCATGTATACAGCATATTGACCAAAAAATATTAATTTATCATTATTATCCTTAAATTTAGTTCAATTAAAAATAAAGATACGTGTAAGTATAAAGCACATAAGAGAAAGTCCATTAAACGTTAAATTCAGATATTTCTATAATTTATTTATGAATTGTTGGTTATTAATAAATATGTAAATAAAATATTTGTAATTGGTTTATGTTACGTTGTTATATAGATATTTAAATTATCCTAGCCTATCGCTAGGTAAAATAGTCTATCATTTTATTACATTTTTATGGGTTTTTTGTAAAAATAAAAAAATATTTACAATTTACCTCAATTTATAAATATGTATATTATTGAACGTAGATTGTTGATTCTTTACATTGTATAAAAATCTAAAATGCCAAAACTTTAAACAAACAATTTGTATCAAAATACTGATATATAGAGATGCAATATAAAAATGTTGAATCTTCTAGAAATTTACAAACGCTTATTTTTCAATCTATAGTAGATTGATAACATCATAGTTCTGTTGAGAATTCAAAATTTAAATTATTTAAAAAAATATTGTATATGCTTTTGAATAAAATAATCGAAATATATAGATAGCATTTCAAGCGTTTTTACGTAATGGTAAAAAAAAACGTAAAAATCGTATTTTAGTAAATAAAATAGACTGTCTACGAAAATCCAAATTCGATTTTCCTATTAAATTATATATTTTTATATAGTGCTTGTTCAATCACATGTACTCGGAAAATAATATCTTTGAATACCTACTTATATATTCCAGTGACGAAATATGATAAAAACGAACACCAAATCATCTTCTTCGAAAGTTTCACTTAAATGGTATAGTTTTACGGCATCATGTATTAATCAGGTTTTGTACAATTTCCCAGTTGACCAGTAGTTTAAATAAAAGTAATAATAATAATAAATAATAATAATTATAATAATAAAATAATAATAATTTTTTAAAGTAAATGAATAAAATAATAGAAAAAAACTGTAAGAAATAGGGAGAAAATAAGAATGGTGCCTGAAATGAGAGAAGGAGGAGAAGAATGTTAGAACGTATGTGTCTGTAACGAATTTCACGCAAAAATAGTTGAAATAAAAGACAATTGGTGAAAACATATAGCACTAGGAAAACCACTATTATTAGGGTCGACTGTGTATATATAGAAACCACACCTTTAGCGGTCCCGAATATAAAATAATATTTTTTGTACTATATTCAAAAACGATGTGCGTATTATTAACCTAAAATGTCTATAAGTATAGATATATAAAATAAGGAAAACGATTGTTGTGCATATATTTTATTTTTCAAATATGTAGTAAAAAAAGAAAAATAATTTTTCGAAACAACAACAATTCTACTCGTGTATTTACATATTCGTATCTTAGGTTATTAAATACGAATACATATATATTTGATTTGTATATTATATATATATATAAGCAAATATAAAAACGTATATCAAACGAAAGTGTTTACATGAATTGAATTAGACGTTATACAAAATCGTAAATATGCAATTCGTAACTAAACAAATAACAAGATTATAAACATATTTTTTCCTGAATTATTGTTAAAAATAAAAATAAAAATAATAATAAATATAATTATATTACATGATAAACAACTAATATCTGAAAGTATAAGATGAATTGGAGGAAAATATTTATCTCTAAATTTTTAAAAAACTGTTAAATGAACAAAATTACTTACAATTAACATACTTTAAATTACAATATTTTAAATTTTAAAATTAAAATCACAATACCTATGAATTATTTAAATATCATAACCTAACATTGTCAAAATATTGTATCACACTGTTTGTTATTCATAAAACTACTGGTTTATGTTTGTATTCAAATATTTTTGTTTTAATTTGCTTATTAATATACTAATATTAATATAATTATCATTTATAAGGGTTATGAATAATTTGTTTGTTACGATCAAAACAATTTTTTGCAATAAAAAATTATAAATACACACGAAAAAATAAATGTAGGATGTTATAAAAATAATATATATATTATAACTCAAAATCTATGCAAATAATATGTCAATTATAGCATTAATTGTTTTACTTATGCATTCATAACGAGCCTTCAGACATTTTAAATTAACAATTCACATATTTTAGCCATTATTAATTTAACTTTTAATTATTTAAAACACAACAATGCACAAGCTACGTTATTTTTTAATGTACTTATGTTTAACATGACTTTATTATTATTATCGGATAAAAATAGGTGTTGAATAGTAATTGGATATCGACAAGTTTTAATAAACATGGCGTACAATTAATTTTATTTTCCAATTTGAACACAAGAAAATAATTTAATGTTTCCTTTTTTTTTAAATAACGCTGGTTTTTTGTGTGGACATAGCTTAAGCAGTATTTCCACATTTCCAATCTTATTCGGCGCATAGTAGTGGGTAGAATGAAATATTGCCCGTTATACCTCATTCCTCAGATATAAATCGACACGGCACGAGTGTCCAATCAACCTTGAGCTCGTTTGGGTGTGACAGCATGACAAGGCACTTATGTGTAGGTCCAGCGAAATCCGGGATTATATGGGATATATCTAGAAAACAGGCCCTAATAAGTGTGTATACGTGTGTGCATGTGCGGATTGTAATAGGAAAACGAGTGGAAGCGAGAAGGGGTGACATTCGTGGAAATTAATAACCAACGGTAGTGGCGTCAGAAACAGACGCACCGGCACACCGATAGCGTCGTACACACTGTACACGACACACATAGGTACAAACATCACGTTTTATTTAGGCAATTGCGTCTGTGTTTGTACATTTGTCCAGTTCAGACGATTTTGGAAACGTTTCCTCTACATTTGGAGGCAAACAGTACATTATAGTTTTACTTATACAATTAGTTGTAGTAATTTTACACGTTGATATTAAATATTTCCTTTTCTTGTAATACACATTACAAACTACAAAATGCACGATCCCGTTAACCAGATAAGCTCGATTACAAGCAATTAATGACACAAACTAAAAAGCTGCGTTAATGACGAACTTTGGCATACGGAGAACTCAGTTTTACTTATTGGTTGAATAGTATATTCTTTGCAAACATGCATGCATGTGCTTGTAAATAATAAAGAACACAGTTAGAAAACAATCTGAATACACCTAATAAGTAATATTGAAATAATTTCAAAACTGTTAAGATATCCTAAATATTTAATGAGATTTTGGTTGTTCTTAAAAATTAAAAAAATTAGTTACCCTATGGAATTCATATAGTAATCAAATAATAATTTTAGAAAACGTTGGTAAAATTAAAATAATTTATTTTTAAAAAATGTCTTTAAAAATATTAAATGTATACGCATTTTAAAATTCAAGAGAATTATAAAATAATAATGATTTATATTTTACATAATTGAAATATATTATAAAAATATTTTGTTTTTTTAATTAAAAAATCGTAAACTGTAGTTTGAATCAATATAAAATATTATATTATTATATAATACAATAGAATTATGGAGAGTTTAATAATAAAAAATCGCATTTTTATAACTCAAATGTTAACAAAATATCCAATCTATAATTTGATAACTTACAAATATATTTATAAGTATATGATTTTTATTTTATTATTATCATTAATTTGAGTGTTTATATATTTTTAATATAAAAATGTATTTTTACTATTTAATTAAATGTATGTTGATAGTAAATAATGATTTTATCATAGTTAAAAAATTGTACTGTTTATGGCATACTTCAATAAATAATACTATATCAGTGACATGTTTCTTGCTGATTTATTTAGTTAAAATGCATAAATAGTCATAAAAGTTTAATTAAAGAAAAGATTTATTTCTTTTCACATGTATAAGTAAATTATTTGTTTTTTTAACGTAAATATTGTTATAGATAAAAAGTCTTAAAATAAGTTCCATGTAGCATAAATTTAATTATTCAAAACGTATATTATATTACTATAACACACATAAGTCAAATTTATATTTTATTGTTTTGCTCATAACGATTTATAATTGAAAGTATTTTTTTCTTAAAATGGTCATCACATCCTTTGGCATCGGTCACCGTCAAATAAGGGTCAGAATATATAGTGCAGAAATATGACTGACGTTACAAAATTAAATTAGGCATCGATTTGAATTTTTACGCTTAAATCTCAACGTATGCGCTGCACTTAAGAACATTCGATAGTGCTTTGTATTAAAACTCTTCAATGCCGTCAGAAACACGATGATAATATTAAATTACCGACGATGTAAATGAATTATTAATGTACGCGTGCTTGAACCAAAGCATACTGAATATTGTTCGCATCGTAATATTCAATTCACAACGCTCCTCTCACTGTCTTCTCCTCCCTAACACGGACGATTGTCGTACGAACTTTAAAAACCAAAAACCTCTTTCTCCACTCCGTCTCAACTACATCACTAAAAACCCAACGGTCGCTAGAATCACTTTCTCTCTCCTTCTCTCTCTTTCTTAAAACCACTTATTATCGCTATACCATATCATCTCATTCGTACCACCCGTTGTTTTATATGCAAATTAGTATTCATAGAGTCTGTTGTCTGGTGTGTGTGCGAAGAGAGGAAATGATGGTTATATGTATCCGTTACACGTCTGCGTGATCAGGTGATACGTTTAACTACATAAAAACACTACACCACAATACCGGGGTGGCTAAAGTTGTTCCTTAGATGAATTTGAATCGCGTGGCATAACGGTTTCCGTTGTCTATTTAAAGTGGCGGCGTATCGCGACAAAAGTTTCACCGCGTAACGCTTCCTTACCATTGACGTACACACACACATAAACCCAAATAAATCCACATGCTTAATTCCGACGTATTTCCTACCACATGTAAACCCCAACCCAATGGCCGAAGGTTTATTATGTGTGCTCCCTTCGTTTGCCGCGACATACGTTAAAATTTCAACAGTTTCGTGACATCACGATTTCCAGGCCGTGAAAATGCGCGCGCGATGATGTTTACTTCTACAGCACATGTAATACAATACGAGTATACGTTTGAAGACATTAATGTATGCAGCACAAATTCCTGAACCGACAAGTCACATAAAAGTCTGAAAACCGAATATCTGTTTTTCACAAGACGTTTTATATTAAAAATAGCACTTTTCATAATTTAACGATTACTGATAAATATTAAATTATGATGAGACGTACAACACATTCGTCTAACGAGTGCAGAAAACTTGAGCATTAAACATATATTAGTGGCATGTTTAAATATAAAGCGTGTAAAATATTTAAAATGGTGATAGCATACAATTTTTTTCTTAACTACTATTTAATTAAATTTTTAACAAAAAACACATAAACGTATATTTTTATTTTGTTAAATACATTTAACGTTAAACGAAAAATAGTATACTACATTAACTCAAGCAATTATCTTCTGGCGTCTATTTATAATTAAAAACTCAAAATCAAAATAATGATCAAAACATGAAGAAATTATATGTAAAAGCTCAAATATTTTAGACTGAACATTTTATGGAATAAAAATAACAATTATCCTTAAATATATACGGATATAATATTCATGAACATAAAACACGTATAAAATTAAACTATTATTGTCATTATCAAACACATATTTGACACATATAATTATTTTATAGTAATTTATATTACTTGTGTCTATTTAGACAATTTTATTAAAAAGAAGGTTTTATGCATTAACGATGTAACATGTATAGATTGTGTAAAAACCTATAATAACACTTATATAAAATAATAATATATATATATACATATATAATATATAATATATATTGTAAATATGTGTAATCTATAAAATATATATATACATTGTTTATAGATTTACACGATATAAATACATAAAAGAAAATAACTAATAGATATCGTATTTATATTCTATTAGAGAATCTATTTCTAAAGAAAACAATTTAGTTCACCAAATAGGATGATTTTGTAAATATATAATTTACTTGATTAATATCAAATTTAAAACATAATATGAGTTATTAAACAGTTTTTACATTGTATGGCAAACTGTTCAACAACGGATAGTTATATAAATATCATTATTATATTAATGAATATTTTTTTTATGCCATATTATATTATATGTTACAAAATACTGAATTTTAGAACATGTTATTGTAATAATATTTCATATGAATATTTACATTGTTTGGTGCAATTGTGTTTTACATTTTAATACATACTAAATATATACTATGTTGTAACTAATCTAATGATAGATCTGAGTGATAGAAATATGGTTTTGTTTTTATTTATTATTAATTTTACCTCCAAATTTGGATACGATATAATATATGAGTTGAATCGAATCAACTAAAGATCTCATTAATTAAAAAAGTTTGAAAAATCTGTATAGTAATTCTTAATGAGAGGTTACATAAATGCAATTACAATGATATCGCCTTTTTTTAAACCACTGACGCACATTGGCCGGATATTTAGCTTTTATTTTTAGAGGCCATCCTTTTTCCGATTAGAGAAATGAAAAAGGTAAATGAAAAATGCAATTTAATGGTTAATGGGTCTGAGTACTGAAAGTAGAGTGATATCGGATTTTTATAGACATAGAACTCTCAATTTCGTTATGCTCCTTCTTTGTTACACTTAAAGAAATGATCAATCTAAACCTTTTTGTTAAATGATTATTTTTTGAATAGATTAGAAATTATTCATCAGAAAATGTAAAATGAGAATTGTTTTGAGTTCCGAACGCCGCATATAAATACATAAAATTTAAATATCTTACATTTATAATCTTTTGATTAAGAAGCTTAAGTAGTGAAACTAAAAAATTAAAAATTTTACTACTCGGTTTATTAAAACTCATCATGTAACTTTGAAATAAATTGTATAAACGATTTAATTTTAAAAACCAATAAATATGAATAATATAATTGGACATAAGCTAATTATGCAACAAACTTTTATTGCCCTCTTTTTCACTGGTAGAAAGTTTTACAAAGAAGTTAATGTTTATATATTTTTTATACAAATATTAATTGTATTATTAAAATTAATTTAAATCTATTTCTTATTCCTAATTGCTTCATTAATAAAGGAAAACTCTTAAAATATGATTTTAGATAAATGTTGAAGCATAATAAATAGTAAATAATATTATATAACATAATATTTTGCATTTAGAAAAATCATCTTTCAAATTTTGAAATTTCATGAAAATTAAGTCGGTGATTTTTCAAATGAATAATACAGTTCAAAGATTTTGTGTTCATAGAAATTAAAGGGAACGAAAAGTTTCAGTACTTTAAGATTATTGTGAAATAAAACTTTATTGAAATAAATATGTTTAAAAGGAAAAAAATGAAATGAACGGAACGGAAAAGTTTATTGTATAGATCACTTTTTTTAGTGGTTAAAATTGAAGTCCCAAGACATTTACTTCTGTGAAAAACATAAAAAACCATCCATAACCCAAAGCGCAGTTAGCCCACATAAATTATTAACGTTTCTACGTTGGCAGAATTTTCTCATGGCAAACGGCTCGGAAGCATTTAAAAATGGTAAATAATATTACAAACATTAGCCCGTAGAAAGATAATTTACAACCACTTCTTTACATTCACATGTCAAATATTTACAACCACCTCTTTACATTCATATGTCAAATGTATATATGTATACGATGAAGCCGAATAAACGACCTAAATAATCTAAAACGCTACAAATATGCAAATCCTATCAAAATAATACTAACATTTATTATATATATGTTATATAAAAAGTAATCTTCTCGAGACACGTTTTAGGGTTGATTTATCAAAGCTACATTTATGATTTATTATTTTTAATGTATTTAAATAATGTTTAGATATGAGGCAATTAAGACTGGATAAGAAAATGATTGAAGTATGGTGTTCAATTTTTCATATGCCGTTTTTAATTAGTTTTTACAATAAATAATTATAACTCATTCATTTAATTAGGCAAATTTTACTGTAAATAATTACAAATTCAAATTTGATTTTTGTTTACAATACATAAGAACCTGAATAATAATATAATTCATAAATATTAACTAATGTATTTTTTACAGATTTATTTCATGATCAAAACTGATAATAACCCGTTATCCTGATACAGAAGGTAAGTGATTTTATATTATATTATGTCTGCAAATATGGTTTTAGTAAATCATTGATCAATATTATAAATTTATAGATATTGATAAATATCTAATGATTTAAAATTGATAAAATTATGAATAAATAGCATAGTTAATATGTTATTAAAATAAAAACAATTGCCATACAAATTATAAACTAAAAAATTATATTTTAAAAAAGTGGTCATTATTTATACTATTTATGGTGTTAATTTCGTTTAAAACTATTAAAATGAAAAGAGATAGATTGCTTGATGATGTATACTTGAGAATATCAAGGAATATTATATACTCGAATTTTTTTTTTTTTACTAGTATTGGTACAATTGTATCAATGTGCATTCCTCCTTGCCCTTTTACAGATTTCACCACGGGAACGGAAATTAAGTTCTACTTTGTGGTTTCGGTAAATACAACCACGAAATGAAATAAAATTAATAAAATACGAGTAATCACAAATGTTCGCCAAAGAGATGTGTCTTGTTTGAATGTCAGAGGAACGGAAAAAAATTATTTTATCGGTCGCGAATTGTTCGACGACAGCCGCAACAATAAATAAAATAAATTAATGAAGTAAGAGAAACAAACTAATTGTAAGAAGAATAATCACTTAGCCGATTAATAGTGAATAAATTTCTATAAATCACTATATGCGTAATCATTAATGTCTCGGCCGTTTTATCGTCACGGCACGCGTAAAATAACTGAACGCTAGTGGTTGTCAACAGGATAATGCAAAAGTCACGGTATATACCTATGTTTATATACACAAAATGAACCCGATTTTATTTGGGACGTTACACAATAATAATTTTGTTTAATTAATATCGAATTTTATCCATGAGTATATCTACGATTTATGTTTTTCATACAACAATGTGGCATGGGTTGAATTAGTTGTGTTTACTGCAATAGTCTTGGATGAGGAGGGCAAAAATAAAGTCAAATATTATATTCTTATTATTTTGCGTGCATCACGCATTACGTGGTTATAATGTTAGGAAAAAGGATATACAAGCTTCGAATGGAATCGGTTCTATAATGCTTTATACATACAAAGAGCGAATCCGAGACGGGGTTATTGGGTACGTATACGTATACGCGTCCGTGTGTTTTTATTTAGGTGTGCGTGTGATTCTAGAACGACAACGACGATATTATGATACTTTTAGCGCCTGTGACGGACTGACTACGTGATAAGAATACAGAAATGGGTGAATAGTGAGGGGGTGAAATGCATCAGTGTGTCGAATAGAGGGGAGCGTACCTACGACGATGACGACGACAATGACGCTGGGAAATCGACATCTGGCCGAGAGTTGATGGCAAAAACTACTCGCGCGGTCTTTTACACACGCGTTTCACATTTATTCTTTTTTTTTAGCTTTTTTTTATCATTTTTTCTTCGGCCAACTTTAAGCATATTAGATTCGGAAATAATACCGTCTCATTCTTTAATCATTATCACTTTACGAGTCCCCCGTTGTATAATTACATATTATTATATACACGTAAGTCAATAAAATCCTAGATTTTTTTCCAATTGAATATTTGAGTGGAACGTGGTAAATAATATTATGCGAAAATAATTTCCATGGTATAATTTAGTTTTTTAGTTTTACTGTCAATTGATTGATTGCACATCGAGTGAATCGGTTATGTTGTTATTTACTGTTAAAAATGTTAAAAACAGTATTAAATATAATGTAATCTTGACTAAATTATCAATTATTATTTAAAAAATTATTTTCAATCAATTTATTTATTAATGCAAGTGATTAGTTCATATGCCGATTGTAATTTGTATTTTATTCGATTTAATTATTCGATTAGTATTAAAGTATTTAATTTTCATTTCATAATCATGTATACTTATTTTAAATTATACTAACGAATTGTTTTGCATAGAACTGGTTTTTTTTTAATCTTGTTATTTATTATACCAAATTAAAGAGTTATATTGTTAGATAATAAGTTATTATAGTTTTTATCTCATTTCGATATCCATATATTTATATTACTTATGCTATCTTTTCATTATATTTCACTAAAGGATTATCAATCTATATATCCGTTTTTGTTGTTATTTTACGAGAGTGTTTTCGCGGTTTATTATAACACTGTATACACAAGTTTGCATATGCTTAAGTATTATACGTGGGTGTATTATTTTCTGTGGTAGCTGTTTTCGTTTCCTGCGAAACGCTTTTCCGCTTTCACCGATACTACAATATCCGGGAGACTAACAAAGGAATAATTTTGTAATATTGAAATATAACTGTATTGTTATTCTTTTTTTCTTGACTATAGAATTATTTTAGTGCAGCAAACATTTAATAATATGATGTAGAAATAAGATATTTCTATGTTATTGTAATATTTTTAAATAATGTAAATAGTTTTAGCAATTTAGACATCGAAATATAGTGTTTTTGAAGGATACCCAAAACTCCGACGGTTCAATTGATATCTATATCGTTATTTTTCGAATAATATATACGGTTTTTCGGTAAAAATTTCATTTAATTTCAAATTTTCTTTGGAATCCCTAACTGCAACCATTCAAATAAATCATATAATCGCCAAGTGATTTTTTTGAATTTTACAGAAAAACCTATTCAATATTAGTTACTAAAACAGCAACATTTTAGTGTTCTATAATTAATATGGCTCTGGTATTCATATGTTTTTATAACTCGTTATCCTGATTATCATACCAATATTTATAATAATCGTGATTTATCATAATAAATATTAAAAAACAAATATGTGTATAATAATATGACAATATGCTATATTACATTATCAGTAAATTCAGTTATAATCTAATTAATAAATAAAGTACGCAAACCGGCGTTTTATTGATTTTAGTATGCTTGTAGTAAGTATGAATATATTTTTAATATAAATAGGAACTTTTAATTAAGTACTTTAGGACATTTTTGAAAAACCACCTTAAAGGAATATTTAAAAAAGGCTTTAAATAGTTCCTATTTCAATTCACAGTTCATTTTCACATCGATTCATCAAGTTCAACTCTAATACTCTTAAATATTTAAATAAGTAAGTACTACATATAAGGCAACCTAACTACTTATGTGATATCTATGTGCTCTGACCGATATGTTTTTAATGAGACAATAGCTATTTACAAATAGATATTTATTCAATGTGTGTGTTATTGACGAAAATATTTTCATACACTTTGTAAGGTAACCATTTTTAGGTTCTAGTGAGAATATTTGAAGAACATCTGAAAGGTTGATATCAATAACGGCTTAAAGTATGATAAGATTAGCAAAAATTTGACAAATCTGGGGTTTTGATGAATTTTTGTTTTATCATGCCATATGGTATTTGTATTAAACAGCTTCACCTAAAAAGTATTGAATATTCAATACTTTATAAATGACAAAATAAATGTAAAAAATTATAAACACATATACATCACCTGCCAATATTAATACGTGTAAAGACATAATAGAATAGTAGATATATATAATTTAGTCAAAAGTTATATATAGTTTACCATTATTAATGAAAATTACTATAAGTTAATTTTGTTTCTTTTATTAAAAATATGTGTAAATGTATATAATATTAATACAAATATTAAGTTAATTAAAAATTTAAAAAATATTTAATTAAAAAATTGTAATACTCTTATAAAAATTAAAATAGTATTTATTATAAAATAATAATATGTATAGTAAAATTGGTACATTTAAAAATAATATATATATAAAGAAAATATGCCTAGAGTATTTGATAAATTTTTAAGAAAGTAACAACTAGTTGCGACTGTACATTAACATCAAGTTACATTAAATAATAAAAAAAAATAGTTATATTAATATTATTTATTGTAACTTGATGATGACTTACAGTCGAAACTAATTGATGCTTTCTTAAACAATTGTCAATTACTATAGGCATATTTTCTTTGTATATATATAAATAAATATAATTGTACTAATTTTATTATACATATTATTATTTTATAATATGCATTATTTTAAATATTAAATGATTGGATTTTTGATATTATTGCATAAATCATTGAAATATTCGATATATTCGTTAGTTATTTTAGTTTAGATTTGTTTTATTCATAATTTTAAATTCTCAAGATTTATAAATAATAAAACTAGATTCAACCATTTATAATAAATTACCATTTTAAATTTCAATATGAAAAAATAAAATACATTCTGTTATTTGGATTAATTGTCTGCCTGTATACACTCCGCATAAACTTGCATATTTCAAATTTCTATATAATAAATAATCAATAATATGTAATCAATAAACGTTCTTGAATAATAAAATTATAAAAATTGTATTGTAATTTATATAACACACAATACTATACAGCATTGAATCGATACTATACTAAACAATCGTGTTGATTTTAATGTATATTAAACACCATATATTTTAAAACATTTTTATTATTCATTGTTTAAAATTTTAAAGTATTTTGTTAAATATTATTGTATGTAAAGGTAATAATGTTATAAATTATTATATTAATAATAATAATATATTTTAAATTCATTTTTTAGAACGTCTTGTAATTTTGTTATTTAGTTGAATTATACATATTTAATGAGAATAATATAATTCGAATATCGTTATGCATTCATACGAAAAATATTAACATCTAAAATATTGTATTACAGACATAATTTCGAATAATCTGATCGTTATTTTTACTTTAATTGTTTATGTTATTATGAAGTACATAGATAAATTTCTCAAAAACTCCGCTTACAAAGAAAGGAATTTTTAAAGGAGAAAAAAGGTTTTTCATCAGTTTTTAGTCGTTTTATGTTTTTTTTATAAACGTTTCGTTTATATATTCTCTGGGTATTTCCTTTACAGCAGAACGGTTATCGACAAAATAGAATTCCACGCGAAAAACCCTCTAACCCAAAGGCACACACGGAAATCAAACGAAATGAATTAAGCAACTATTTCGTTTCGATTTTCAAAATAAAAACCATACTTAAATATATTTTATATCATTATACTTTATATACACTGGCATTTTTTCGAAAAATGCACACGCATCATGTACAATTATTTTTGTTTTAAAATTATATTTGTTAAAAATTATATATACATATAATTTTAGTAAAGTTTAGAGTTCAAAATAGCATACATGATCTGCGTTTAAGATATGTTAATCTTCAACATACATAACAAACATCGTAGTGCCTGTGTTTTTAAACGAGTGTTTCTAAAAAGCAGGATAAAACATTAAAATGCAAAACTATTTGGTTCCTAACCCAGAACTTAAGACGAGAAAATGTATCATTCGAAATCATTGTCAAGATGATAAAATGAACCAAAAAGTAATATCAAAGGCATATGTGAGCCTCGGAAATTATATAGACCCCTAAGATACAAACGCAATGTTCATCAACCGCTAACTGAAACGTTGCATATGTTACTTTGCACTTATTAAGCGTACCCGCATCATTGGATTACTCCGAAATTATTAAAAGCCACCAAACGTATGGAATGTTTCAGATCTCGTGAATTTGATACATTCATTATTCATAGACTGACAAAATTAATACGATAACAGCTACAGAGATTTCATTATAAACTGCATATTTTTATAGACGTGTCCATTGGTGGTCGTCCGTGTGTAGCGATGATAACGGAAGCCTACGCCAAATTACGTGATTTGCTTAGTATCGTTACTCTACTATGCTGACAATTAAACATTTTCAAAAACAGTATTATGTTAATAACTTACACATTTGCTGATATACAAATAAATTTACTCAGTAAATACGATTGGACTTAAATAGCTCATTTGGAGTAGATTTTGAATTATGTATTATTGCATCATAGTAGTGGTGCGTGAATGCAATTTATAAGGCATTTAATTTTTTGCAACTATTAAGTACTAATTAATTATATACATTTTTTTTTAAAAATATAGGTAATTTTTCAATGGTATATCTTACTTAAATAATATCGATAGTTTTTGTTAATTCAACTTCATAAGTAATTAATTTAAATTATTGAGGAAACTGATATATTTCATTGTGTCTTATATAATATTACGTTAGGTTTAGGTGTATATGGAAATACATTTTAAATTCCAATTCATTTTTATTTTATAAAAACCAAACTTAAATAGTAAAATAACAAATACAAAACTTATAACAATAGAAATATTTAAAATAATTTGAGTTATATTCTTTTATAAATAAGTTAAAAACGTCTGTCTTTTTCTCGGCAAATTTATTTATCACGTCTTCAATAAATATAGGATTTTTTACAATAACACCAAGCAATTGTTTTTCGATCGCTAAAGTTGATAAGCAAGAAAGCCGCTCGTTTGCCGTAGTGTTTCTTAAAAATGATTTTACGCGTTTTAATTAACTTGTTGATCGTTCACTAGATGCAGTGGTAGCAGATATAGATAAAATTAACTGAGATAGTTTGGCGTACTAAGAATACATTTCATGTAAATAATCTAAAACTAAAAAATACAAATTAGTTTAATTTATTTACAATTATACTTATTTTGTTAACTTATTTTTTTTAAAAAAGTCTAACATTTCACGAGGGGGTATATGTTTTTCTGTGTATGATTAGATTACATACAATTCATTACGCAAACGATGTTCATCAATACAATTTGGATACTGTTTTAATAACTTTAATAATTTGTCTTCAGGAACATTTTTTAAATAAAATTTAAACATTTTATCATTTGCTAACTCAACAAACTCAAAATTTGCAAAATTTTTAAATCTGATGTCAATTTCAACACTTAGTGAATGTTATACTTCATACATTATTTTACGAAGAGTTGCTTATAGTTTATATCATAAATTAAAAAGTTATTCAACTTTTTTGCTTTTTTACAACGATTGAACACGATTTCTTCATTTTTTAATCTTGACAAATTATTTTTTAGTTTTTGAATTTCATAAATACATCCACTCATATCAGACATATTTTTAGATTGTAAGAAATTAAATATTTGGCCAGTATAAATAAATATTTGGTTAAAAAAAATCTAATAAATAGACAAATTTAGTTTCATTTAATTTATCTAATCATCCAGATGCCGTTAGCAAAAGAAACTGGATCTCAATTTAATTCTTCATCTTCAGTAACGTGTTTTACCACGTTTTTGAGTTCTTGAAAATTAATTTTAATTGTTGAAGCGGCTCTGGAATGATAATTTCATCTTGTATCACTTTGATGCGATAGTTTAAAACTTTGTTCTCTAAGAAGCTCACTTCTTTTTGTTGATCGACTAAAAAATGTATGAAACATTGTTAAACTGCATTTGAACATTTTGACCAATTGTATAATTTTTGCACCGTGTAGCAATACTAAATTTAATTGACGGGCATAACAATGTATAAATAACGCATATTTGAGTATATTTATCTTATTATATTTTGAACATCATTTTTTTCCATCGACCATTATCGAAGCTCTTTTATAAGTTTGACTTATGATTTTATTTCCTACTTCCCATTTTATAATTTTAGCATTTATCACTTCTGCTAAACCTGACCCAGTTTTATCTTTAAAAACATCAAAGAACCCAATAAATATTTCTATAATATATTGCTTCACAACACATCGAAATATTAAGCTTATTTGTGATCGACATGAAACATCAGTTGTTTCATCTGCTTGTACAGACACAAAACTTGCAGATTTAATTTCTTTTAAAATTTTAGAATTCAAAACTTTAGTTACACATTATACCAAATCATTTTGAATTGTGTTCGATATATCCTTAAAAATGGACGAGGATATAAAATGCTATTTAAGAAATTGTTCTTTTTGGGCGAGTAAATCAAGTAACTCGAGATAATTACCTAACTCAGTATTTTCTTGATGACCACGAAAAGCGAGTTTTTGTTTTCCTAAATAATAAACTACATGAACCATTCGGGTTAATATTCGTCTGTTAACACCAACATTATGGTTCATTATGTTTTTGCGTTGCTGGTCGTCGACCTTTTGAAATGGCATCTTTAATACGAATTTTTTCCAACAGATGAAATTGTTCTGGATTTTTCAAGTTTGTTTTTGATATGACATGTTTTTATGTTTTTCTTATATTTTTATAGTAAGTATTTCATCAAAACTCCATTTTTTTTCAGCACGAAAAATACACAAATAAAATAAAAAAAGTTTGTTACGTTTATCACAACTACAAAGCCACGTAAATTTAGTATACCAACTACTCTGAAATGTTCGTGTAAATTTTCCATCTTTATATTCTAACGATAAATGTGAAGTGGGATTTTTGTTTTTTAACTTACATTTTTCATCATGTGTAAATGAATGAAAATCGTTGTCTTTTAACTCATCTAATGCACAATGCTTTGATTCCATTATTGCAATTTCAATATTTATTTTAATTGGAATCGCTGAAAATACGCGTATATGATACACCACACAAATTAGAGCGGAACGAATAACGTAGTTACATAAACGTGCCCCCCGGCGGAGATTAGTCTTATGGACTCCGTATAAAAACCATTATCGCCGCGATTCCCCTTCCCAAACATTGTTTTCACCTCCTGCTTATTAAAATTGAGATTGTCGTTCAGCCGTCTCATAAGTTTTACGACCACCGCACCGTAATATTGAAATAGCGTCCTGCCACCCGACGTCATCGCTAATTCCAACAATAGCTCAGAACGTATGTATATTGATTCGTGCATATATATATATATATACAGTACACACGTATGCATATAATATTGTATAGAATATATATATCTATATCTATATATATATATATATATTTGTATATATTGAAAATATAGTTGACAATAATAGATTAACACATCGATTACACAAATAATTGAAAATATTTTTTTCAACAATTTAAAACAAATTTTCATTTTGCCATTAAAGTTGAAAATGGGCCGACGCTGTCTCAAAATATCCCCAGATGCACCGCTTCTGCTGCATCGCAAACATCGATTCAGACATTTTTATATCTGGCATTAATTTATATAAATAATTAAGTTAATAATTATGTTTTTTTTGCTGTTTTTATTTATTTTTAAAACAATATTTGATATACATTACTGATTGTTGTAAAACTTTTACGCAGGTCCTGTTCAATCGGCGTCACATACATTATTTCATTTTTTCATGTTATTTTTTTATGAAGAATCGATTAATTTTTACGGAAATTCTCGCATTTATATTCTCTCCATGTTTTATTACGATCGACATATACTATGTGATAAATAACGATTAAATTAGTTTTAAATGAAATATGTTATCTCACATTAAAATGTATAAATTAAATTACAAAAAAAGTTCAAACATTTACTATGTAGTTTACTTTTTGTGATCATGATTTTTTTTTCATTATTAAAACACTACCGCTTGAGTTGCATTAACAATTCACGTCTGCTCTGTAATTTAACAAATGTCCAATAATTTGAATAATTGCTGAATGCTATGTGTACTCATACAAAGTCGATTGTGAAAAATAATTGCATTTCAACATTGGATTTTTATACACCTTACTTTTTTTAAACATTTAAATTATCATATTGCATACCTACCATTAATATACAGTACACATTTTTATTGAAAACGAACATTTCATATGGAACTGTTTTGAGATGTTTAGATGTTTTAGATGTGGAAAAAATAACATAAGCCAAAATAAATTTAATTACGATGTAAAGGACTAAAAAAATTTTTTTATGTACTAATATAGTATTATGACTATAAATAGAAGTTATATTATTAATTATATGTAACTAAGATAATATAAGTTATCTTTTAAAAGAATAAATTCATCAAAAATCTGTCATTAATTATTTTCATTGGCGGATATATTTTTATAAATACTTTGGTATTTTTTTTTTTGCGTGTAATTTTATTTATTAATTAATAATTATTCTACAGGATTGTATTCAATATTAATTTTAAAAAAATAATATAAACATTTTGTGAAAATCAAAATGCACGTGAAATGAAACCCAGTCTTACAAAAAAATGTTGATTTCGTTTTTATTTCTAATTATATTGTTAATTTTCAATAAATTATAAATGAATACTTTGATATTTAACAACATGAAACATATATACTTAGCATTTGGATAATTTACTGAGTATGTTATATGATTTAAAACTGAAAGTATAGTCTATTTTGAGATTTTTATGAACATAGACAATAGATATTTAATTATAAATCTCCTATGAACAAATGCTATAAAAAATAAAGTATTTATAGTGTATTACTAGAAAAACTCACAATAAAAAGTGACTGTTTATAAAGTATCAAATAATATGTTCATAAAATATTTTTGATTTTATGTTATTTATATTGTTAAAATTTAAAATTTACGTACAAATAAACTCAAACTTATAATTTTTACTAAGTAAGATAGATACCAAATAAATAAAATATCCTAAATAAATAATCCCTAAATAATCTATAATATATATATTAAAAATATAGGTATTTAATAAATTAGGTATTTAAAAAAAGTAATTCGTTTCACATTTAAAATATCTCGATGGCTAAGACATCAAAGAATCATTACGAAAAAGGAATTTCAGTACAATAAAAAATATGTAGGCTATAATAATATACAGTAGTGAAATAATGAGTTGTAAGAATGTTAATATGTTTCATGCATTGATATAAATTATAGTCGTGATGGTATTGACATTGATGGCGGGCACACTGATGGTATATGGTGAATGGTGTTTTCAATCATTTTTATTAACTTTCAAGAAATTGTTATTCCAGGAAAGATTTGAATTATTCAATTTACATATTTTAATGATCATTCGGACTTGTGCATTACTTACTTATATAAAACCAAATCAAAAATATATTGGCTTAGAGACCGTGCCCGCGATTTTAAGTTAATAAAGTAATTTATTTGTTCAAAATCAAAAAAAAATTTATTATTATTATTATTTATATTGCTAATGTTTTTTTTAAAACCAACATTATATTATTCATCATTTTAGATGAATGTTAAAAATAATTTAAATAACATAGTTTCTCATTTGATTAAAAAACAGTTTTAATTATACCATAATTACATTACTATGTATAGTAATGTATGACTATAAAAGTGCTGTACACGAGTCTGAGAAGAAAGAAAAAAAATGATACCTATTAAATAAAAGATGAATTATGTATGAAGTCTTTACCCAATCTACTATATACTGATTACTTTTTCAAAACACAATAGGTATTTTCAGAATATCTTAAATTTATTCGTGGTATTTGAATCAGTGATTAATTAGATATGGACTTCTAAAAAATACTTAAACAAAAAACTATATTAGTAGACTATTTTATTTCTAAAAATATATTATTAATTAATATCTACTACAATGATTGATTAAAAATAAATCTAAAAATATGTATGCTTCAAGTCATCTAGAAATAACACTAAGGCATGTTTGTTATTATTAAGCTACTTTATTATGTTTAATATGTTTAAATTTATTCATGTCGCCAAAACTTTCATAATGGTATAATATTATAATACTTAAATATTATAAAAAATAAAATATATAAACTATATTTATTTTTTAAATAATTGAAAATGATAAGTTGTTTGTATATAATTATGATAACAAATTAATTTGTATTTAAACCAGGTATACTAATATTTCCATCATTCAAGTATAATAAGTGAAAACGCACATAGAATAAAAAACGAACAGGAATACACAATATACCTAGAATTAAACCTAATAGAAATCTATTTATTTTAAAATGTAAGGTTTACTTAACTTTATATTTCATTTTATTCAAAATAATTCAAATAATTTGATAATAATATCACGATTGACCTAAATAAATGGGTGTTAAACATATATATTTCAAGTTTTTATTTTTTATTTTTTATTCATTTTACTTATGGAAATATAACAAAACTAAATCGATATTTAACCTCATAAGCAAATTTGACCCCTCAAAATATTATTAATGTAAAATTATATTAATTATCTTAATTATGTTTCATAATAATATTTTATAGTTAAATCTAAATTTAATTAATTCGTAAAAATGAGTGTATTTCTATTTTATAAATATTTTTAACAAAGCATTTATTAAAATAAATTAAGACTATATTTTAAATATTAAAACCATTTGGGAATATAAGAGTTATTCAAGACAATGTAATGAATTCTAAATATAAATAGAATATTTAATTACGATTTAATAACTTATTTTGTCAAATTATTAACATTTTGTCTTAAATACAAATAAAATAAAGACAAATAATTTAGAAAGTTATTCATTTTGTAAATATGTTACAGGTGTAGTATGAAATGAGTCATTGTGAAAAATAGCCGGGAAATGTTTACAATACACGTATGTTAAAAAAAGAATTATAACTATTTTATATAATGTCTAAATCATTTTTAATAAAATAAATTATGTATACATTTAATAAAATTCAATTAATATTTTGTTTTAAATATTTAAACCTATATATTATAGTACATTAATTATTACTATTATTTTTATTGTTTATTTAAATTATTTATTAAATCATTCATGAGTTAATTAATTTCAAAACTGATTACTCTTGTGATAATTTGCTACTATAAAATCTGAACTCGTTATCAATTAACAGTGTCGATAAACTCAATAATTACATCACAAAATTCATTGAACTGTTAAAAATTATGCTACTTTGTTTAAGTTGTCTAAATGGAATAATCAAAATAAAGATGTATAAATTGTGCAAATATTTGATTTTTAGTTTTTTTAAATTATTATGTTAAATAATTAAATATGTGAAAAAAATATTTAATAAAATATTAAATACGCAAAATATAAATTAACAATTTATTTTATGCCGACAGAAAAATGTTGATAAGTCACACACTACCATAGTCAAAAAAGTTATTATATGTTATTTACCTAATAATTCTCACCTCGTAATTAGTTTTATGATGTTACTTTAGCCAAAGATAAATAGATATTGTGTACATTAACTGGCTGATTTAAATGGTTTTATAAACAAATATCTAATTTATTAATTTTAAAGAATATTATGCTTATTATACAAGTATTTTATGCAGTCAACTGTTTTTTCACTTGGTTCATATGCATAACATTTACACCAACATAACAAATAAATTCTAAATACCTACCTATCTTATACTCGTACACAATTCACTTAATTACGATATTCGTTTCAGTAGTTCAAAGTGTTATACATTAAAAACTATTTTTATTTTATTGTCTATTTTATACTATTAACTTTAATGTGAATGTTTATAAAATAATTCTTAGTAAAGAAATAAATGTTGATATTTTGGGATTTTATGAATTAGATTATCCTTATAATACTGTCATCTGTACCTAAATATATTATGTGTAATTTTTTTCAAACATTTATTTGAATTAATTGAAACATTTATAATTAATTAATTTTGTACTCAGCTGATATTTGACAAAATATATGTATAATTTTGAGTTCTTTTAATAATATTTTGTGAATAGCAATCTAACATATTTACATTTTTAAAAAATATCTTAGAATGTTTTATTTTTAATGATTGTTAAAACTACTGAACTGATATAACCATTTGATATTAAAGTGTACATTATTGTTGAAAGTTCAAGTTAAATAAACTTCTTACTTTAGGTAATTTAATGTCTAGAAACCAAGAGAAGGTTCTGTGTAGCATGAAATAAATAGGCCCAAAGGGAACACTATATTAGGTTAGAATACACGGTGAATTTGTTCAGTACGTATTTAATTTACAGAGATATGATTATAAACAAAACTATTATCAAATAAATCATCTACATACTTAAATGCAATATACATAACTTTTTCCATAACTTTAAGTTACAAAAACAAAAGAAATACCACGTGCTTATAAGCTATAAAATTTAGTTAAATAAAAAAAAATTATCTACATTTGGTATATAAATGACAGTTTAAAGTCAGTTAATGTTTTTTTTCTTATTAAGAAAATAACAAATATTTTTAATTATTATTAAAAGTAATAACAACAAAATATTTTTAAATGTTGTTTCCAGTAATATTTTTGATATTTGATTATATTATGTATTAGGGTTATTTGATTAAAGTAGGATGATCTACAAAGTTTCTATAATTTATTTATTAATAATAATAATAATAAATAATAATAATAATAATAATAATAATAATAATAGTATTGTAAATAATAACTTACTTTAATTGTTATTATACTCAAACATAATAAATATATTATTATTATTTCATCGTTTATTTCAAAACATTGAATTAAATATATAGGCAGGAACTATCCTCTAATATTGTTTACGTTACTGACTTGTATAAACAGATATATGTGAAGTATTTTACAATGGAATTCATCAAAAATATTTTTAAATTATAAATGTGTATATATATGAATATATATATATATATATATATATATATATATTATATATATGTATTTCTATCCGGACATTAAAAAAACCCATATATATTTTTCTATAAAACAGATTACGGAGTGTAACAGTAAAAATCAAATTTGTAGTAGTTTTAATGCATTAAAATAGTTTTAATATTATGAACAACAGTTTAAACCAATCATACTAACAAATAATTATAAAAGTAAATGAATAAATAAATGCATGTCTAATTAGACACTTATATAAGATTATAATAATATCATACTAATAGAAAAAATAATGATTGATTGATGTAATAGAATTAGTAAACGTCTCTAAATATATATTTATAAATAGATAAGTATATATTTTGATATTTCATTATAAAAACATTTTTTCAAATGATATTCGTTCATTACTATCATGTGTATATATTGGTATGAACAAGTATTATATTTATTTACTATATATTAAGAGTTGAATATTATATTATATACTACTAATTGTGACACTTATTTTTATAAATATATATATCATAAACCTTATTATTTTAATTTATATATTTTGAAAACAACTTGGGTTAGGATCAATTATATAATGATAGAGAATCATTTATATTTGAAAACTTTATTTGTTAAATTCATTGGAGTAAATTTTATGAACATTATACATCAAACGGATGAAAAAATTACCTATAACGAACGTGCTAGGGAGTTGAGAATAATACGAAAAATAGTCCAAATTATAGAAGACACACTTGCCAATTAATTTTCGTAGAGAGAAGCGTTTTGTCTGGATAGAAAATAAGCCCAAAATTAGCAATTTATAGGCAACGTCAAAATTGAAAAAGTCAAGTAGTTTCAGTTTATTTAACGGAAAGCATAACCGTTCTACTCTCATGCTAGTATAAGCAGACGGATGTTTTTATTTTTGCCCGATAAACCCACTAAAGAATAATATTTTGCATTGTTTTATTCTATGTTTTATTTTTATATTTTTAATATGCAGCGTGTATAAAGAATACATTTTGTTCAACTGAAAGTCATCGTTTATTTTTATGTGTATAAAAATTTTTTTTCTCAATATTTGCATAATTGAATGCAGTCTCAAAAGCTGGCAAGAACATTCTGGTTTAAAGCGTAAAAAAATGGATCCAGTAAACCATGAAGTTCTACGTTGCTTTGTGTGAATACGAATAACTGCGATAATACTGACAACTCATGCGCATTAAATAAATGAACAAGTATATGTAATATGACGTATAATATCTATGTAAAACAAATTCATTTTTTCTTTTAGTAGATAAATTATCAAAAGGTGAAGAAAGAATTAAAGAAACCAGTTTACCTTATTTTTTATTTTCAAGATACAAGATTGGTAAAATAATACCATTATTTTGTACATTTATTTATTTATTTTTATCAAAATGAGTATGTAAAAATAACTAACTTTAAAATTAAGATTTTATTAAAAAACTTTTTCAAATTTAAAAAAAATAATCTTTCAATAAAAATTAGTTAATGAGTACAATAAAAAATATAATGATTTACTTAATTGAATTTTTAAAATTAATTTAAATTTACAATTTAATATAAAAATATAAATTAGAATTAACTTAATTTACATAAAATATTTAAATATTCATAATTATAATTAGTGAACAAAATAAAATTTATTTATCATTTAATATTCTAAGTTATGGTAGATACATATTACAATTTTAATTTACATGATAAAATATGTGTATTTATTTTATATAAACCTCATTTAATATCAATTATCCAGTAAAAATAATAACTACTTCTAAAAATACATACATAGTTCATTTAAATTGTATACTTTGCCTATTTTTATGTATGTGATGTGTCTGTAAATTTTAAAATATTTTAGGTGTATATGTTATATTAATTTAAGATTTTTTAAAAGTTATAATTTTTTACTAATATATGAAGCATTGAGTGAAAACATACCCACTAACATTTAAACAATAATAACAATCCAGATTTTAAAATGGAATAATTTTGTTTCTTCCCGACAAAATATCCAATGACAAATATATGAACAATAGTTCAAGTTTGCTTATACATTGGTTATTTGAGTAATGTATTAATTGTCTTATTATCGAATACAAGTGTAATTTTTATTACATTTTATATTATAAGATTAATAGTTTTTAGTGAAGAGAAGAAGAATATTGATAATTGTATGTTCTAGTGAATAATATTGACTTAGCAAATAATTGATCATGAAAATCCGTTTTTTCTGTATTTTTGAAGAATTATATTATACATTAATTACAAGGTAATTCCAATTTGGAGCTATTTCATCTAGAAGTTTGAAATCTTTAAAATCAGGAATATTCCTTTGAAAAATAAATATTAATATAGACATTTTGATGATATTTAATAAATTATAATCATAAGAAATTAACGATATACGTAAAACTTTAAACAGAGTGTATCTGAAATGAGTTTCATTCGTCAGCTGGTAATATTCTGTAGAGAAGAAATAGGGAAACTATTTTCAGTCTTTAATTATTTCCAATATTTTGAAATTAACCTATTTACTTATTAAAAAATATGAATAAACTAAAAACAACTTATACCACGTGATTTTTTGCAAAATGATATCCTTAAATGATGTATAACATCATTTTAAGGTAGATTTTTGCCAGACGTTATCAGATGCGGCCAAATAGGTCCACTTGGCAACATTTTGGTAAAAAATGATGTAACACAACATTTTAAGGTAACATTTTGCAATGAATGATTAAATATTAGTTATTTTTAGGTTACAAGTATATTTCCATAATTTATAAAAAAGCCACTTTTTGTGATTTTCACTGGAATAACATATGTAGAAAATTATAAAATGATATTTTTAGATTGTAAAACTAAAAATAATCCATACTAAATGATTCGTTTCAAAATTATTTCCTAAAATTTTAAAAAGTAACTATTATTTTAAGCAAATTAATAAACAATTTTAAAGGCAGTTAAATGTAATATTTAATTTTTGTAAAGATTCAACATAATGTGTAATAAATTGAATTCTAGTACGGCTTTGAACTTGTAAAATTACTACAGGAACGCTTGAATTTTTAATGGTAAAGAATTATTAAAAAAAAAAAAAACTGAAAGTATAATCGGTTTAAACGTTTCAAAAATAACTTTGAGATACGGAGTGGTCAGTTGTAAACTTAAAAAAATAATAAATGAGTCAAAAAGTAAAAAAAGTCATAAAATACAAAATTTTGTACGATCATATCGCCGTATACGCATTCCACATATAAACAATAGATTAGGGATAATGTTTCATTATTATTATAATTATAATAATATAAATTTAATAGAATCTTAATGGACCATTGATATTTTTTTATTAATATTTAAAATAATAATTATTGATATTTATTTGCAATTTTATATTATAATTGCATCACTAACAGAATTTATTGAAAAAAACTGTCATTATTTTCCTACTATAACGTAGTGCCAATCTTATTTTAAAATTCTACAATAATTTGATTAAAAGATTTAAAATTATTTAAAATTATACATTTTTAAACATTAATACATTTCATTGATTAAAGACAATATTTAATTTAAACTCAGTATTAACATTTAAATATGGAGTATATTTTACAATATTATAATTCATTCTAAATTTATATTTACATGATATTATTAATGTAAAAATATACTTACATAAAAATACTTTGATAAAAATTCGATCATTTAAATTGTAATTAAGCGTAAATTAGATGAGTGTGATTTAGTCCTTTTAACTATTGAATGACACTGCTTAAGACATGTTAAGCAATATAAATAACAAAAGATTATAGCTAAATGTTCTCAAGTATGTCAAAGACCTTTTATATTTGGTAGGCGATTATGACAAAGTAGTGTTTTCATACGCACCATACGAAAACAACTAAAACAAACATCAAATATTATGGAGAAAAACATCATAATCTCTTTACGTAAAAGCTACACGTAAATGGATTTTTCCATTCTTTATATTATATCTAGAAATAATATCACATTTATACGATTTTAAAATAATTCCTCAAACCTTTGTGAAATGTACTATAAAACTAGTGTGATATTATAAAGTGTATTATATTATATGTCATGATGATATTTTTACGACTAAAAACAAATTCAATTTTACTTTTAATAATTTGGACGAAAAAATAAATAAATAAATAAAAACAAAGAAAATATTGTTATAGTGTTTAACTGTATAAATATATATATAAATATATATATATATATATACATATAATAAATAATATACATAATACAACACTGTCAATGTGAAAGATGTATGACTGGTGAACTCATATTTTTTTATATGCCCTCTGATGTACCCACTTGAATAGATTTCGCTCTATCAAAATGATTGTTATTTTTATAATTCTATGTTGCAGCTGAATACGTATGAAAATGTTTTTTTCAACGATGTAAAATGATTCACTATTAAGGTAAATTCACATATAAAATCATATGTAGAGTGATATTACGTTGTATTAATATTAGAAAAAATATGTTTGGCGTTTAAAATGAAGTAAAAATAAACGTATTTAAATTAGTTTAAAAAAATATTGACACGATTTTACATTGGTATATTTTAATGTCATTAACAATGTTACCTAGGTAAACAAATTACCTTTATTTTGAATATGTCTAACAAAATATTTTTTTTAAATAAAGACTAACATTTTTGCATTTTAATCAAGATTAAAGCTAAAATATAGAAAATTAAACATTAATGACATTTTTATTCGATTTTACTTATGTAACGGATATATCAGATAATATGTAGTTTTTGAATTACTCAGGATTTTTGTTGTTTTGAATGTTGGCAGTACTGTACCAATCGTTTTTGTCATCTATTATTACTTATTGGCAATTTTAAAAAAAATATAATCCTTTTTAATGAGGCATATTTAAATAAATAATAATAATAATAATAATAATAATAAATTTCAATATATAAGACGCAGCGTCTGTTAATGAAATTAATACACGCCGTTCCATTCCCATATCTGTCCATAATAATTTTAAGGAGTCATTGATAAAGCGGGTAATCGTTTCATTTTTTGTTTTTCCCAATTGTTTGAATGCTAAAAGATAAGGTTTCCCAGAAAAATATTTATTCATAACTCCTACAAGTAAATTTGCAATATAAGCCCCGTGTATCAGTAGTCTCATCAACAACAATATAAATGAAATTTTGTCCAATTTCATCCTTAATTTCATTCATTGTTTTTTGATAGCATATATTTACATTGTTCTTTAACAATGTGCTTTTATAAGGGATCGGGTGATTTATGTATTTATTCAAAAAATTACGAATATGTTTGTTTTTCAACTTGTGTAAGGGTATGTCAAAAGAAACCATAGTAAAACATAAATTTTCAAAAAAAGTGTTGTTGGTAGAACTTGATTTAGAACTATTTGTAAGCAATTGCTGTTTTGATAATTTATTTTGAAATGCAGACATATAGGCAGCTAAAAGATATATATTAAAAAATGTAGGAAATATATGTATATCTATTTTTAACTTATATTTTGATAAGTACCTGTTTTTACGTGTTGATCTACCTGAGACTTTCTCTCACAAACAATAGATTTTCCACAAAGGTTGCAAAATACTATTATTCCATCAATAGTGAAAACCTCAGTATCTTTGTTTGCTGGGGAAATCCATTATCGAATTTTATTGCAAATCGAACTACTTATTTTCGGCATGTTACGATTTACGGACTAAACGACAAACGACGTTACAGAGTAGTATGTCGATAACTGACTGACACAGCAAGAGCGATTAAGGTTATTGTCTGATATTAAGTAAATTACTATCAGACGACCGAAGGACCATAAATGACTGATAGAAAAATTGAATTTACTACCCGGACGACATGAATGTTAACTATTAGGACGTGGGAAGTTAAATAAACTTCTAGTTTCCCAGCGATGTTGATACCACACTCCCCACTGACGACCTTCACCAGAAGAATATCCGACTATTAGCTTTCTCTACGTGCGCAATGGACGTAGGTACTGACAGGTATTCCAGGATAATTCTGCCTGATGAGAACGATCAAGTCCTTGTGAGGAAAGACGTAATATCAACGATCATTACGAAACGAGATTTACAAGAAATATCAAAAGAGAAAAAAAATAGACAATGTGTACGCGAAAAATATGTGACATTTATTACTAGCGAAATGGTTATAAAAATGGTTCCTCGTTGTGCTGAAAGCTGACCAAGTCTGCCCTGGATGGGTTTTGAAACAGCGTCGAAGCACAAATAGAGAAGGTTGAGAACTGTCAAAATATTTATGTTTCGACTCCCCTTATATATGGTCGAGACCAGCTATTTTTACATAGTAAAATAAGTTTATGCCCATATATGGGCAAGAATATTGCTACAATACAAAAATAAATATATAATAACAAAGATTATTTACAGAATATCGATAGCTTAATTAGGTTCAGTTTTAATTAACCTTTATTACGGGCGTAAACAATTATAGACACGTAGTTTACGTCGTAATTGATTAGTATCTTATCTTTATTTAAATTACTATTTAGTGCCTACAAAATTTATTTTTGATTTTTCTATTTGACAAAATACTATTTTATACCATGTTTTTTTTAAATTTTCACTTCAATATACAATAAATTTTGAATTTTGTAAAAATATGCAAAAAAATGCAATCATAATTAAATATGCAAAAATACTCAAAAAAATTTCACCATTAGTTTCAAACTATTATGATTCGTCGAGATTACAGACGAAATTCCAAAAATGTGAAAAGGAAAAAAATATGCAATTGTATAGAAATCCGTGCTCTACTTATTACACAAATGGGATATGATCGATTCCCCACTCTGCGAATGCGGCCTAATACGGCCATTTTGTTGAGGAATGCCAAAGAACAAGATTTGAAGATTGAGTAGCTACACTGCATGGTTGTGAACCTACGGCGGTCAAATAGCTAGAGGAATTTGATGTACGATTCTAACACTTAAATTTGAAGAACATATCATATCCCATTAATATTTTAGCTAAACTTGTTTTGTTTTGTTTTATCTTATATTCTACATACCTACCTATTTATGTTTTTAATTTTTAAATTAAAAAACGTTACTGTTATATCCATGCCGAGTGTCATATACATAAATAAATAACCATAAAACAGACAATTTTAAACATATGTTGGTTTCATCCGCATACGTTGAACGTGGAATAATCGGTATTGTTTGTCTGAAATAACCTGACAATAAAATTAGAGCATCAACCAAAAACTCTGTCGTTACGATTCAAATCGTTTAGAGCTCGATTTAATGCTTTCAGTGAATGTTTATGGGCCATTGTACATTTATCTCAGATAATAATGTGATATATTTGCAGTATTTTAATCATTTTTTAATGTTTTTTATTATTACATACTGCATTTTTGTTTGGCCTATATATTTAATGGAAGCTTTAGAGCTGATTGTGTTGTTCTTCTACCATCCGACAATGTTGCAGTTAATGTAGTAAAATTGTAGTGAACACATTATTTTTTTTTATAACCTGTCGCACGTAAATATAAATATACAAATCTACATTTGCCCCTTGCAATGCATGGGTATTCAGCTAGTATTTTATATACTTCATTATTTTTACTGTATTTAAAAAATATTGAAAATTGCAAGTATTATATTAAAAATTTTACAAAACTTTTTTTTTGTGGAAATAACATTATTATATATTCGATTTAATATAGAAATTTCTAAACGGGTAATAATGTTAAAAAATGTTAAAATGTGTTGAGTCGTTGAGACAGATGGTGTGGCCAGATGTTTCGCGTTTAAATTTTCTTTGAATATTTCACTCACAATGCAATAGACAATTATATATAATAAAAGATAGTTTATATAATAATTTAATATTATAATATATGCTAAAAAAATACTATCAACAATTTCGATGAAAGAAAATATGTATTTTTATTTTTGGTACCATTAATACGAATTCAGATACTTTAATCGTCATAATAAAGTACCTACTTTCTATGTATCAATATTTTATTAACTATATTAATTATTTAAGACTGTATGTACAAATGTAATGTATATGTGATGAGTCTTTATAAAGTTTTAAAATACAGTCAACTTTTAACTATTTTAATTTATTTCTTCAAAATTTTATTTGTATAAATAAATAGTTTAAATTATTACATGTAGTCTTTTTCTCGAAAACCACTAAATCTAAGCTTTTCTAACATATATTGTGCATAAACATGTTATATAAATAAATATGTAACTATATATTAATACTATCTTTTAAAATTATTTACAATGTATCTATTAATATTATAAATAAAATTATAAATATATTTCTTGTAATATGTCAAGTTTTTTTAGTAAATGTTTATATTAAGGTAATCAAATTTGGATACAGAAGAAAACTTGTGAGTTATTATATTTTTATTGTAATTTTTATATTAGAACGTTTTAAATATAGTAATTACAATATCATAACATACAAATACACAAATGTGGATATTACATACAATGTAATAAATAAAATGTTTGCTTTTTCATATTTTTATATAAAGATATTTTATTTTAAGATATTTTTACCAAGAGAATTGTACTCTACATTTGTAAAACCGGTTAACTACAAAATACGAATAAAACCATTCGAGTATAAACCAAACGAGTATTAATCTTTATGTTACCTACATTTTATGCAACATACATATTTCAATAATAATATTAAATAATTACGTGTTATTTACCTTAGTTATAATTATTTTAGCCATTATATGTTTAACTGAATATCGTATCTATTTAATGACTGTTATACTTTTGTAAAAAGAAATTAAAGTGTCTATATTTCTTGACTCAGAATGAAACTTATGTGTTGATTCTTTTGTTTTTTACCATTAAACAACTGAGTAGTTAATTACAACAATACATTTTTACAACATAGAAAGTTTTAATTTATTCCATTTAGACATTTTAAAAAATAATTAAATTAATTTTTGTTATTTTGTTTTTCTAAAGAGGAATTAACTCTTTATTAAAAGTAGCGTGTTCATTGCTTATACCACATTAAAGTATACCTAAACATGTAAATAACTTATTAAGACCATTATATATATATACTAACAACATAATACAAAAATATATTTATATTATTAAGTTAAATCAGCAAATCCGACTTTGTTCTGTTCTAAATCAAACGTTGTGTAAACGCTGGACAAAAATGCACCACCTAATGACCATACACCATCGGGTAATCCTGAAGTACTGGTAAACGCAGTTATGCAAATCATTCCATTTGTCTCGTTTTCCATCTAAAACAAATATTAATGACAAATAAAACATTATGATAAATTATTATAAAAAGGTCATTCTATAATAGGTATTCTATAATTCTGTATAATTGTGTATATCTATAAAATTTTATGTCTAGGTTATTACATGAGTGTTCTTGGAAAATATGTATTATGTATAATTAAAATAACGTCACTTATTATTTTATTTTATTAATTTTAAATTTGTTCATTCTCACTTGTTGTATATAATATCTTCCACCAATATGGAAATCGCGATTGCCAATATTCAGAGTAATAGTTGGTAATTTTTTCACTTCAGAACATGGCACCTATAATAGATGCATGTAAAAAACAAAATAGTAACGTGTTTCATATATAATATAGAGTATGTCTCATCAAATAATATTTGATTAAGTCGAATGGGTTGGTTTATGTTTATTATGCATGTTTTTTATTTTATGATATTTTAACTATTAATCGTTTTCAATCATAATATTCATACCATCATACATATTCACGTACTTGATATGAAAATCAATTGAGTTAGCTACATACAAATTATTTGAAATTCCGATTTACTTACTCTATATCTATTGTATAAATATTTTATGGCACCAATTAAATTGTTAATTGAAACTACGTATTCTTTGGGTACACCTATTTTGTTCGATCCCGTATCAAGTATCACTTGACATGTTCGAAGACAAAATGTTTTAGCATGTGTTTTATTCATTTGAACTGAAAACCTAAATCAACAATTCATATTTATAAATATGAATAATAAAAATTAAACTGAATTTCCGTTTAAAAATTATATAATTAAAATATTCATCACATAGTATAAAATAAAGTTCAAATCATTCAAAATATAACAGTTAATTTTAATCGATATAAAATCAAATAATTTATTTTATGAATTGTATGATTCATAAATATAATTTATAAAAGTATGTACTCCTGAATATATATATATATAATAATGTGATAAATATTTTAATTATATAATTTATATATATATATATATACACGAGTTTATATAATCAAAAATTAATTATTTTTAAATATCTATTTTGTTAGTAATATTGAATTATTATATCTTCTTTATATATATATTTAAGTTAACAGCCATAAACATAGAAACATCGGTAATAACTAATTTAAGGTTTTGAGTAAACAAGATATACAAGAACAGTTTGTACATTTTTTTTTATTAGCTACTAGCAAACATTATGATAGCTTAACAATTACAAAAGTATATACAATAACAATAATACAAAATTATTAAATGATGAAACTAGCTTCCAAAATAAAACCAATTATGATTTTTACAGCAAGTTCGAAGTTAGTATTTAATATGGAGGATAAGTTAAAAGGAATGTTTATGGATTTTACGGATTTTAAGTACAACTAAACGATTGTAAAGTAGGACAACTGAATAGTATATGTGAGACATCAAAAATATTTTCAGAGACATGCATAGTACACGAGGAGAATCGTTAAACCCAAGTTTGTAAGCATGAGTGGGTTATAATGAATGTCCCATGTGAAGTCGATTAAAATGGACAATAGAAGATCTAGAAAGATTTAAATTATATAACCAAGTATTTTTGGGAATTTTGGGAACAATATTTTTGAATTTTAAAACAATGTCCGTTGGCAGATTTGTCCAGTGAATGAATCAAAGGTTGTTTATATACTGCTGAAAAATTAAGGTAAAGTCAGTCCAAAGAAGTTAAGAAAAAGAGGGACAAATTGAATTAGAAGTAGATTTAGCCAGATTATCAGCGACTTCGTTGCTATGTACCCCAATGTGATCGGGAATCCATAAAAGTTAAATTATGTAGTTTGATTGATGGAGATAGAGAATAATTGATTTAATGCAAAAAACGATTAGAGGTGTATGAGAGTTAAAAGGTTTAGATTTTAAGGATTTGCAAGCATGATATATAATTGGAGGCTATTAAGTTATTAATAGAAGTACCATTTGATATAAGTGTTAAAGCATCGATGGTAGCATAATACTCAGCTGTAAAAAAAATGACGAATGAGACAAACTGTTTGTAAAAGAGACAAGTAGTTCAGGAATGTAGAAAGAATAACTGACAGAAAGAGGTGAGACTGAGTCATCAGTAAAAATAACAAAGAAATCAGGAAAGTTATTCTTAAAATAATTGAAAAAAAAATTATTAACAATGGAGAATGACATTGATTTGAGTTCTTTGGAGGCAGATATAAAAATTGGTTTTCAGTTTAAACAAGATGCGTATAAATAAGAGAGTCATATGGTTGTTAATAAGGACGGAGTTTGTTATAATTTATGAAATATTGGTAAAAATCAGAGAGGGAGTTTGCTGTAATTGAGAGAATAGGTATTGAATTGAGAACGTAACTTCAAGTGTAAAACAATTAATAGTAAATATTGGAGATTAAGCGATTAGAATGAGCTAGAGATTTAAAGAAAATTTTTCCAGCAAGCCATCAGTATCTGATATTGAATGATGGGCATATAGACTCAACTTCGATGGCAGGGCAAGGAATACATCTTAGTACATCTTAATGTCTGCCAAATGTTGCTGAGGATATTGGAACTGCTAGAGATGTAGCTAGATCAAACCTTTAAAGGAAGTGGGGTATTGCTCTTTAGGATCTCAATATACATGATATCGATTTTATGGTTAAAAGATAAGTTTGTGATAATATTATCGATGAGAAATGATTTGGATTAAAGAGAATTATGAATGGCTATGGCTATTTACCCATATCCGTCAGGGTGGTAAATGTGGCATTTTGAGGGTTCGTGAATGTAAAAACCCGGTTTCAGAAATTATAGCTATGGAACATTTTTAGTTAGTAAGGACGTACTATAGGAAGGAAAGGCGAGTTGGAAGACTTCTCACATTCCACTGCAAAATATTGATATAGTTTACGAAGTTATTATTATTAGAAGCATTAGACATAATTATAACTTTTTAAGTATATTATTAAGTATATTATTATTATGAGAAGTTGCATGCTAAAATATATTGAATTTGTTTAAGCAATGAGATTAGGATTAGGTATAGTAAGTAGTGAATTTAAGGAGAATTCAATTAGTTTATGAAAAGAGGAGGGAGAAAAAGATGAAACTAACGAAGACGAATTTATGAGAGATTTAGATAATTTTAGGGATAGGATATGGATCCAACAAAAATCGTTAGTATTTTTATTTAAGATGTAGGCTTTATTAGAACGGTTATTAAAATCACAATCATTAGGGAAATAATAGGATGGTTTTACCGGTAAGACAATTATTTTTTTATTTAGTGAAGGACGGGATTACCTAAAATACTCGTATACTACTACACCAGCAGAAATATTATATTAAGGTACACAATTTTTATATTTGCTGATTCATTACAATTTTATATCATTCAATATGTTCATGAAGTTTTCAAATTGACATGAAAATATATAATTTATATAGGCGTTGAAAAACGTTTGATTAAATGTTTAATTAATTAAAAATTAGTTTATAAAATTACTTATTATTTATCTTAAATTTTACCCTAAGATTTTTTAATTATTAAAATTAAAATTTATAAATTTATTATTTTAGCACTTTTTGTCATTTCCAAAAGTAACTAGTTTTAATCCACATAATAAATTTGATCGAGTAGACTACATTTTAAATTTATTAGCTAATTTATAGCTCGTTCTGTTATAAAAAAAATAATTACGTGTATGATGTTTTAAATCATTGATTATGAAGTATATAATAAACACTGTATATAAAAATGAATAAAATGATATATATTTAGAGCTAAATTCAGGTGCAGACCGTCTGACCTTGTCATCTGAAAAGAGATTTTTTCCTGACTATGGATACTGACAATAATTGTGAAGTATGTTTTGTGTTTTTATATTGTTATGACAAAAAAATATCAATTCATAGAAATGATAACTGGAAGTGGATTTAAATAGACTCAATATTAGTGTTTCTTTTTCTGATTTACTCTTTAATTTTGCAATATTAAATAATATTTCGTTTTGAGCATTATGATACAAGTTAAGTAGACTGAATTGAATGTTGTTGACCTATATAAATGTACATTAAATTAACCTTTTCAAGGACTAATTATTATTTGTCTAAAATTATTAATGTAAAAAAGCATTACAAAGAATACATTTGAGTCTTTTAAAAAATATATATCTATTTACATTTGTATAATTATATAATCTAAAATAATATAACAATTAATAATTATATGATATAATTATTATTTGTGTAATTTGAATAATTTTTCAATTATTTAAGCTTAAACTTGTTAGCAGATACTTACTGATTCATTGTTATTTGCCAGTATTTTTTATTTGTCACTGGTACATAAGTTATGGTACCATTTATATGTCTTGGTTCAATACCACCAAGGAATATCATTCCCCCTTTGGGTGTTGTCTTGTCACTGTTGAAATATAATTTTAAATATTATTATTACTATAATATAGTATAATTTATTGTGTCTAGTTTATGGAAGTATATTATTATAATTCATATAATCATTATAATATGCATACATATACTATTGCAGTATACGTATTATTGCGTGTATTATTTAAATTCATAAAATACTATAATATAGACTTGTTTACCTAATTATAAACAATTATACTCATATAGAATAAAACATATTCTGTGTGGTACTGTGAAAGATAATATTAGGTAAACGTTAATAAATTTTCACTTTTTTTATAATATAAAACTACTATACTCACCGATTCATATACAATGAGAAAATTGGTTTTAAAATTTTTTTGTCACTTAATAACTTATAAAAAAATGTATTGTTTGTAGTTCTAGCTATGGTGTTGTATCCTAATCCGATTATCCCATCAGCGTGCATAACTTGATAATCCAATCCGGTTATTTCTCTAATTTCAGCAAATATCAAATCAGACACGTTCAAATGAGCTAACTAAATGAATAAAAATAAAATAAAAATATTAACAATTAATTGTATACAATAATTTAATTATATTATAATACTTTAGTATTAATACATATAAGTAATTATTACGGTTTTTTTAGTATTTATTTTTTTATACTTGTTAACGTATAGAACTGTCCAATCACAAAATAACATTGAATTTTGCACAATATTGTTAGTTGGAGTACGCCCATCACATTTTTTATTAATATTTACTATATTTATTTCTTAAAAAACAATTATTCTGATTTCTTTTAGATAATTGGTTGACGGAAGACAATACACAAATTAAGTAACGACTAAGTATTTATTCAAATGTTTTTATGGGTAGATTAATTTATCTTATCTAAAGATAATTTAATAATTATTCGACTCCCTTTACCCTCATTATTTTTTTGATAATAATTCATTTCTAAAATTAAACATGGACTACCATTCATTCATCAGCTAAGTATTTATAATTAACCTCTGAGGGACCTATTATTACTATATTAATTAATGTGTGACTATGGGTCAGTTAATGATTATTGTTGCTATTACTTATGTAAAAAATTTAGTTTAAATTATTTAATTTAAATAATTTGCACAATTCCATTGTTAGTATAAGTATAAATAAATAAGTAGTTATAGTTATTTACTTATGCGGGCTATCTCAAAACCAACCTCAGATGTGTTACAATTTACTACATACGAGCACTTCGTTCACATGTTGTTACATGTCGCAACCAGTACATTATTCTCTTATAAAATGTCGAATTTCAACCGTTTTCGTTCAGTATTATTCTAATATTTGTTATAACAACATGGAGAATACAATTTTATCTCCCGCCTGTGAGGTGCGAAGTGTAATTCGTTTTTTGAATGTCGAAAAGAATAGCGCAACTCAAATTCATCGTCAGCTATGTACTGTTTACGGCAATACAGTAATGAGTAATGGTTCGGTACGTGATTAGTGTAGACAATTTTAAAATGAATGCACAGATGTGCATAATGAAAGGGGCCAAGAGCGCAAATCGATCATGACCGAAGACGTGATTCATGAAGTTAACCAATTTGTTCGAGATACAGAGGTTTCATATCTTTCAACAAGATTTCTCGAAATTTCTCGCAGTATTTTACATAAAATCGTGTTCTGAATAATAACTTCTGTATGATAACGCGCGATCACAAACTGCTGCACGCACTTAAACTTTAATTGAGGAGTTCAACTGGGATATTTTTAATCACTCTCCTACAGTCCCGATTTACCATCAAGTGATTATCACCTCTTTCTGAAAATGAAATTATCCATTGCATCTTAAAATTTTGCAAGTAATGAGGAACTTATGAATGGAGTAAATCAATGGCTCAAAATAATAGCGGTACCATTCATTAGGGTGGGTATACAAGAACTTGTCTAACGTTACAAAAAATGTATAGAGTTAAACGGAAACTATGTAGAAAAGTAATTTATAATGTTAATAAAACTATATTTATACAATTAACTATTGTTTTTAATTTTTTTATTTTAATTTTAAATATTTTTCCGTTAGTTAATTTTGAGATAACTGTCATAATTAATAACGATTTTCTTAAAATATAATAAAAAATTACAAGACAAAAATATTTTGCAATTTGAAAAAAAACAATTAATTAAGTTTAAATTATATATTACTTGAAAATTAATTATTTAATGTAAATTAAATTATTATTGATAATTTTAACATACTGGTGTTATATATTTAACAGTATACAATTAATCAGTTTTTAATTTTTAATTTTTAGGTAATATAAAATATGTGTTAATGTTTATAAATTCGTATTTAAACAGTCTATGCCTAAATAACTAGCTTTGACAGTTGCAATTTAACTATTTAGTTTATTTTTAAAAACCTATTATAATAAAGTTTAATTGATAATAAACTACTACAATGAAGAAATAGTCATTCGCCTATGATTAATCATCGTTCATAAATATATTGATTAACCCATTTCTACTGCAATTGCCAGTTAATCTTTGTATATTTAATAATTTAGTATATATGTACACCATAATAACTTTGAATAGCGTCAGGTAATTTCATGAATATGTTTTAATTATAACTTACTCTGACAGTATCACATGTTAAATTTCCAACCAATCCGGGTAATTGAAACGGTTCTGAGTTGATTGATTTGTGTGTTGAAGAAGCATTAGAATCATACAAATGTTTCGTATCTACAAAACAAACAACCATTACATTATTATAAATATAAGTCGTACTTATAATGTATTTTATAATAGATCACACTATATTTTTATATTAACTCACTACAAATTGGGTACAGTTCAGTCGAACATAATTTTGACGGTATCCACATATCTCCCCACGTAGTATCAAAAATCACTGTGAATTTTTGTGCGGGTTTTCCCACTAATATTTGAGCGTAGTATTCACTCTAGTTTAACAAATTGAAATATATTATTGGTATTAGTTAAATTTACTATTATTATTTTTATATTTTTTAAATATAAGATAAAATACATACAAACTTTTTTTTTTAAAGGTATATTAAAGTATTTTGCATATAAACATGTACCAAAATCTATTTTTCAGCAATCAATATTAAAAGAAAAATGTATGCTATTATTTATGAATGTTTAAAAACATTTTGTTTTGATTATAATAATAAAATATATTATAATATTTCAATAATTGACAGAAAAGTAAAAATATTTAAATGAATCATTAGTTTGAAACAATTTATACAACCCAAATCAATATAATATAGAATTATTTAATTTTATAAATAAAAAGAATAATCTTATAAAAAAGTATGTCATAAAAACTAAAAAAATTTAAACTTACAACTTTGTTCATATTATTTTCAACCTTAACATTATTTTTATATGCTTTGATAAATAATTTATGGTAGTTTTCTGACTAAATACGCTTATAGAAAAAAGATTATTATAAACATGTAGAATATATCCAATTACTCATTATAACCTGCAGCTTAATAAAATAAAAATGGAAATGGTTAGTTGGTTGTGGCTAGAGTTTTTTTGTTTCAATCGACATATAATTTTTACTGACACATATGTTATTATGCAATACTTGTTTAATTTCTGTTCCATAAATGTTTTGTAACAAATTGGCACAAATAAATGTGCAAAAAAAGAGATAACAGAAAGCTCTACATTTATACTTATTTTATATTAAACTAAATACTACTTAAAAAATAAAAATCTTACATCCAAATATTTAAATAGTGTTATGTTTTCATTCTTTGGATGAGTTTTTTTGATGTTCAATTTTTTCATATAATGGGGGTCATTATGCATCATTTGTAATGGTGATTTACGCCTAATTAATTGCATACTGAAAAAACCGTTTAAATATATTACATTTTTGAGTTAATAGATAAATTTATATATTATGAAGTAAATTTAACACAAACAATTTATTTTGACGAATAAATTTGTTTTGTTCTTACCGATAGATGTTAGTATTATCTGTTAAAACAAATACATATAAATATATTATCTCGAAGAGAAATATATAATAAAACACTCGATACATCTTAAATTAAGATTTATTTTTCAAAAAAGATAAAAAACACAATTTCAAGTGGGTATAATTTAAAATAATTAAATTATTCCCAGTGTTAAAACGTGCTACTCACAAACAGTTTAGAATGAGAATAATAACAAATATATTTAATATTGTCAGTAAAATGATAACAATTAATTAATGTATATATAAAATATTATCTATACATGTCAAAGTTCATATTGTTTAGCCATTTTAATTATTTTGTAAATTAACGAACACATATACAAACATAAAATCATATAAACAGCACAAATAATATATTAAAACGAAATGTAATAAAAGAAAAGGATATATAAAAAAGATTTTTAAATTTAATGAAACTATTCATAAATTATTTGCTTATTGAATCAATATTTTAGTAATTTACATATCCTCTACGTACTACTTACATCCCAAAGTTGCTAAAAAAAATTTGTTTTTATAAAACACATACAATTAGTATTTACGTATAATTAGAATATTATCATCAATAAAATAAAAAATATATTTTAAACAATGACCAAATTTAATAAATTGTGAAGTTAATTAGGTATATTTCTTATCTATTAATTGGTTACTGTTATTATAATTTAAATTATCAGTTAAAATGTATTTTAAATTCTTCAAGACTGTTACTTTAAAAAAAAAAAATCCATACGATTATAAAATAAAATGTTATGATGAAAACAAACTGTTAATATTAATATCCTAAATGAGTGTCATAGTAGTAGAAATATATTGTTATACTGTGTACTTCATATCGGGAACTACCAATTTTTTATACAAAATGGCATAAATTCGTTTATTCGTGAATTATATAATATTATATAATTATGTGAAAATTCCAATTTTTATTTAAAAATACGGTGTTTTATATTCTCATATAAAATTATTCACAAATATGTTTGAATGAATTGAAATTATAATTATTTTCGTTCATAATAAAAAAAAAGTATAAAATATATTTATTTTTAAAAGTTAATTTTTTATCGGTTTTTTTAATTAAATATTTTTTAAGCAACACTTTATTTGAAAATTATATGAACATAATATGTTTCTTTTTCAATTAGTTAATTAAGTAGAATAGGCACTGAATATATTTGTTTAATTAATTATATATCCATGTAATATTATTTTAAAGACTCATAAATATGAATTGTAAATTAATAATACACATAACACAGTTCAAATACTGGAATTATTACGGTTATATTGTTCATTGTTTTACTGTTGAATTTATTGGAGTTTTATATTAATATAAGTCAGTGACTCATAACGTATTTAAGTTTAAGTATATTACGATTAAATACTATGCTATAAAATAAATTTCAAAAAACTATTTTTTATTATGTTGGAAAAAAATAACTATTTTACTCTTTTTCTAGTTATACCGTTAAAATGGGTGTGCTTTCAAGTTGCAATTATACAGAGTAAATAAATTATAATTGTTATTATAAACTATTCATGTTAACAGCAGCGTGTGTAATTTTATGGCTACAGTAGTTTATGCGCTATTTAAAGATATGAGGATTCTGGATGTTGTGTTCTTTAACATTTTCTACTGTACGAATTAACATTATTCGTACAGTAGTAAAACTTACCAAATTTATATATATAATGTACATAAAAGAAAAAAACATTATTTGTATAGAGTACAAATTAATGGAAGGAAAATACTACGTTTGTCTGTACATAGGTATATCTTGAAAACAAAAAAAAGAAAAAGTAAACGAAAAAAAATTAGAAAACATCCTTCATTAACGGTTAACAGAGCTCTTATTAAACATGGATCCTATGTACTGGGGATAATTTGCTTTGATTAATTACCCTGATTTTTGTCGTGTGGAAAATTTATGTTCAATAAAACCAATACATGTTTTTTAAACTTTATAATGTATTACTGTGCGAGGTTTGAAGAGCTAAATAAAAATATTAATTATATAGTATTATAATGTTATATTTGCTTTTATGAACTTAATTTTCACTGACACGTTCACTATAATAATTTTCCTGATAATATACAACTATTATTGCTATTAAATATAATGTATAAAAACGTATATGTTAGTATTCAAACATTAAAATTGTTTTATACACAATCCAAATCTTAAAAAAAGATATATTTATTAATATATAACTGAATACATAATTTGACTAATACTTCATACATATTTTCTCCTCAATATTTATAATTAATATTATAAAAGTATTATTTGAATAAAAATATTGTTTTTTATTTTATTTCAGTTTGGTTGTCTTTAAAATATTTAAACACATTTTATTCTAAAATATTAATATAGTTGATTTTTTTAAAAAATAATATATCATAGGATTGTAGTAAACTTTCTATTTTAAAATATCATAAATTAATATATACTTATAACAATTTTATAAGTGTATTGATTTTAATGTAAATAAATATACATTTATTTGTGACTCAGCAGTTCTAATAAAAACGCAAATATTTTATTTCTTTTAATTCGTGTTTTTTTACTACTATGAATGATAAAAAATGTTTTATGACTCTGTCTTTAATTTTCTCATTCCTCTTTACTCTTTATTATTCCGGTATTTAACAATTTAATTTAAAAAAGTTGTCACACGAAAACGGTTGCGGTGACCGGAAACAATTGAAATTGGTTGGTATCCATCTTAATAGCATCCTGACAATTAATGTTCTTTTGAATGCGATTTACATTCATCCAAATAATTTCCTTCATTTAAATACTAAAATATATATTTCTGAGTTGATAAAATTATTTCAAAAATACAATATATATATATATATATATATACATTTGGTTAGGAAAATATTTTATTTAAATAAAAATGGTCATACTGATTAATAATGTAATTCACTCAAAATATTGCACTAGATTATTAAAACAAATTCTATCTAAAAAATTTTAGTACCTACTATAAACATTGTAGATATTTTTATCGAATATTATAGAAATTTTATTAACACTAACACATCTTATCATAATGAATAATTTATAAAATTGTTTAAAACTTCAGTTCATTAATTCAGTATAATACAAAGTGCGAGCATTCGAAACGAGATTTCAAATGTTAAATGTACGTCTCAACGGTAAAGGCAATAATAACTAATTTAACATAATGCGCTTCTCAAAAACATTATATATTGAATGTATTTCTGCAGAAGATTAAATTTTGAAAATGTTGTTCGTTAATATTTCACGAATTAATGCGTGCATTTCCGATATTTAGTTTATCTATTGGAGATTTAAAGATAATTTCTATTATGAAAACAATTGAGTGTGATATGTATAAGGTAAAAGTGTGTGAAAACTACAAAGGACTTAAAGAAGCGTACTACTATGCCACAGTGTACACGCGTATAAGGTTAATCCGTTGTTATTTTTCGGATGTGTTTGTTTTGAAAAATTAATTGCTCCGACACAGCGAGAGATGACAAAAACAAAAATGATATCACACAATGTTGTCGTCGACAGGAAACGCCTTCTGCATTTTACTCACCGACCGTTCACCCTAACAGGCCAAATACGTGTTAATGGACGCACCGTTTAGCTGCATGACGTCCACACTTAAAACCGTCCGAAATTAATGATCACCACCAAAGTTGTCTCAGGATATATATATATATATAAAGTACACTATTTCATCGTGCATACAGTAAAAAAAAAATAATATACGAAACAGTAAAAAACAAAATAACGAAACCGTGAAGATGTTGAAAATATATTGAACAACAGATGGAGGAAAAAATTTTCTTTTTGTGTGCGATTGGCAATGATAATAATAGTGTAAATTTTCAACATAAATAAAAATTACCGTGGGAGTCTGTAATATCTATACACTTAAGTTTTTATCAAAAAAGGAGAAAAATATAGTTACGCGATCTGTCGATGAAGATAGAAGAAGAGGGGTCGTTAGTTGATATTTCTGTATTGTAGGTGAGTGGTGCGACATCGCAAACACAATCGTCATTATTTCGTTTATTTATTTTTTTAGGATTTTGACACGTCCGTCTCTACGCAGTCATTACTTCCTGTCTCACTACCATCTACATATTCACTTCTTTCTCCACGTACGCCATTATGTGTGATGTTCAAAGAACCGGAGGAATTATTTGCACGCGAAAGTTATGGTGTGTTAAATAGCAAATAGGAAATACTTAAACGCATGACAACCACTCGTTGACATCCCCTTTACAACAGATTCGGATATTGAAAAGCCCTCATAGCCTCTGTGAAAATTTAAAAAAAATCAGTTGTCTGTGACACGTTTCCAGATGAAAATTATGGATTCATATTTATCGTTTAAATAACGAAAACTGTGATATTACGTGAAATCTGTAGACCATAAGGAACACGTCTTGTTTATGTAACAAAACACTAAAAATTAATTTAATTTTAATTTTTCACTTATAAAAATATTGGTTTACGACTCTTAGAATAAATTTCAATACCCATTATTAAGAGTTTCTATTACAATTGCTAATACTGAAATACGTTATAATAATATCGTATATAAAACTCACAAGTATTAAACTCATATTATATTGTATTATATATCGAAATGTACAATCATAAAATGGATAAAAATGAACACGTCTTTAATACCATTTTTATTTCGCTATTTAATAGCCGCCAACCAACATCATTTAAAATTTAATAAAATCCTCGTTAATATTTATAAATCTTATCGGTTGTTATCAGTTATTCAACTATTTTACTAAATTTTGTTTATCTTTTTTTTTTATAAAGCCTTTATTTAAATTTAAAAAAATACTTGTACAATTACGTAAAAACTCAGTTATGAGAAATATCTACAAGGTAAAATACGTAAACACAAACTTTAAATCTTACAACAAAAACCAATATCAGAGTTTAAGCAAATGATGTAATAAGAGTGTAATTAATTTTTTAAAAAAAGCTTTTAATTCAATAAACATTTTAAACTTGTATTATAGAACCATATTATATGCATTTAATATACAGAATGTATTTAAAATAAGTTTCACTTGTAATTTGGTTATATTTTGTATGGCAATAAAAAGGGAAAAATATTTTATATTTTTATAAATATATAACCTTTTTTTATATAACCTAACTGTAATATTCTAAACTAAAAATAACCCACACCTCGCGATTCCTTGCAAAATTCTACTCTATAATTATGTGTTTTATCTTTTTTTACCAAAATGACGCTAATTGTAATTAGTTGTGGCCAGATAGGGCCAGATATGTGACACATCATTTTAAGGTAGAATTTTGCAAATAATTGCGTGGTATGGGTTATTTTTAGTTTTGAATATTATTTAACGAGTAAATTAGTTAAGTCCAAAATATTGGAGACAAAGAAAAATGTAACATAGTTTCTCCATTTTTTTTTTGCCTTCCAGAATAAAACCAAATAATCAGTGAAACTCTTTTCAGATACACTCTGTGTAAAATTGGAAAACTTTAATACAAACCTATTAAACTGGAAAGGTTACCCGTAACATGACATGTGAAAGCATATACGACGCATATGCGTGTCCATCAGCTGAAAATAATCAACCATCCCTCCCGTTTGTGACTACCATAGATGTAAATACTTTTTGTCGCGATTATATTGCGTGCGTGATAAAATACCACCGGACGTTGACGACCTAAACAACGAAATATTCATATTTATAAATAATGCAGTAACTGCGAATGCGTAATTAGGCCTATCCGCTTTAATATCGCCCACAAGTACTTAATTGTTGATATAAATGTAATATTTCGAAGCATGATAATTACTAATAAAACACTACTAATAAACATGACCAACTAAGCCGAATATATCGAATCTATACGTTTGCCAGTCTGTTCGTAGCTGTTACTGTACATTCTGTTGGTATTGCTTTCTTACCCCAGTTCATTGTTTATTTTTTTTTTATAATACAAAAATATATACTATATAAGAAAATTATGGAATGAATATGATAAGGAATGAGTATGTAAGAAGAATCATAGGAGTAGCGTTGATCGTGCATAAGATGAGAGAGAATAGACTTAGATGATTTAGTCATGTTATGAGGAGAGAAAATTCGGAAGCTGTAAGAACGCTTATGGAAGTGAACGTTGAAGGAAGAAGAGGGAGAGGAAGACCTAAAAAGAAGTGGTTGGATGAGTGTGATATGAAAATTGCTGGTGTGTGCGTAGATGATGTGGGAGATTGTGTCAAGTGGAGATTTAAAACACAGATGACCAACTTTGAATAGCTGGGATAATGAATGGGCGATGAAAAAAATAAATTACTAACAATTATATATAATATGTTGTATTTGTATATTATTATTAGTATATATTATTTATAATAAGTTATAATATATTATACATCTTATTTCTTAATATATTGTGTTATTTTAATAAATTTATTCATTGAAATCATCCTCCGTTTCACCCAATTAAATGATAAAACACAGCCGATAATTTTTTATTATTTCCATTAAATTGACAACTCCCTCCCCCCATCACGATAAATTTCAATTTTATCATACTGATTTTGAGACATTGATGATAGTTCGCAAATAATTTGTAATACTTTACATATTGATTTTCACCTGGGCTCAAATAAATACATCACATTTATTCATGTTTTTTCAAATAAAATACTATCTGAGAAATGTCTGTTTAAATAACAAAGCTAAAAGTGATATTACTTGGCGATAAATCTACGTGTGTGAAGTTGGCCCAGCAACTTCAAGGTGTAAACTTCACATAGCCCACCCACCCAGCGAGCCCATTTTTCGACCGTGAAGTTGGCCCACCTACTTTGTCCTAAAACTTCGCAATTTGTAAGGGTGGACCAACTTAACACACGTGACAAATCTAAATGTTATGATGTCGTAGTCATCATTTATGATATAAGTTTTGTAAAAAATGTAGTATAACTTAAATTCAATTGTGTTTTTATTAAGTGATTTAAAAAAGAAAATGATTATAGCTTATGATATTAAAAAATACATATCTATAAAGTGCATGAAAAAAAATATATTTTTTTACATTTTAATGCGTTATTAAACAATACATTTCTGAAAAGCTTCTTAAATAAAAAAAAATAACATAATTAGCAATACTATTATTATTATTATTATTATTATTATTATTATATAAAAAGTATTTGAATTTAAAATAAATTATGCATTTCATACAAAAACAAAAAATATAAGAATATATCTATTTAAAAATATTTATTTAAAACGTGTGAAATCTTGTAACATTAGATAATTTTTGAATTTTAAGAATGTCAAAAAATATTCAATCAATAGTAACGATAATAATTAACAAAAACATTCAGTTTTGAAAATTAAACTTTTTAAAAATGTTGTTAATTTGCATACTTTTTTAGTTTTTATTTAAAAATACTCAACAAATATCAATAATAATTTATATTTTTGTATAACAGTTGTTTAGACTTAATTCTTTTAATTTAATAACATTCATTTTAACAAGTTATTACCAAACAAATTGATAAGAATTAAGAACACTAATCTGTATCACATTTTTCAAACGTATAGAATAAACTATATAAATACGTATATACGTTGATATAAACAATAGGAGGGTGCATGGTTCACTGCCCCCCATGGCTACGCCAATGTGCAGCATATAGTCGATTGAGCAGAATACTATTTTTATAATAACCAAAGACGAATAGAAAAAGAACAAAAATCCCTGGATAAACAACAACTAAAGAATATTAAAAATTGTATTTTTTATTATTTTGATATTTGATATAATTGGTAATAAACCATTTAACTAACATTGACCACAGTTTTGTATATTCAAAATGTACAACTTGGATGTTTAATATGTCATATGAAAATTTTTACATTTGAAAATTACTGGTTACATTAATATTTCTTAAAATATGTGTTTTAAATTAGTACAAATGTTCATTATACAATTTATCTTGATAAAAACATTTTTTTTTAATTAGACAACTAATATTTCCCAACTGCACTCATTAATATCAAATGAATTGTTTTAAGATCTATGAATTATTACTAATTTTATGTACTTAACTTTATGTTTTACAAAAAACACTGTTCCAAGTATTTATAATGTATTTTTTTAGATTATAATAAATATAATTATGCTCGAACAATCCAACTATACATTATCCCCTTTGTTATATGTTTAACAAAGTGTCTGGATGGCACAGGACTTATTTTAGATTAATTCAACTGAGTAATTTAATGCGACAATTTAGAACACTACTATAATAATATACGAATAATTCTTTCGTATATTCGTTATATATTTGTTGTAAACTAGGAAAGGAACAAATCAATTATTACTTATATGCATATTTATGAGTCTATCAAATATAAATCCATATATATATAATACAGTTTCATTTTATTTCTTCATAATAATATTGTAGATGTTATTTGATATTTTATTAATTATTTATTTAATAATTGGTGTTCACAATTTGTTCACTAAATATAACAAATACTATTGAAGTTATAATTTTAAACCATTTAACGTTGTACTATTAATATAATTTACTAATCAATGATATAGTTTGATAAATGTATATAATAATAATAAATAAAATGTATAGTTCCATAAATGGATTAAAGTTGTTGTTTTTTGCAGAAATTAATTTCTAAAGGATCTGATTATATTAATATAACTACAATTAATTTCCACATGAATTAAATATAAACCATAAGCGGAATTATTATCAAAGGATAAAAACTTTATTAATTACAGTTTATAACTAACTAATTATTAAAATACAAGGTAATTGGTAGATGTATAAATATTTTCACATTGTTTTAAAATAATATTAATTTTCAAATTACCTCATGAAATAATACTTCTTCATTATTATGTTATTTTTATTATTAATTTAAGACCTTTGGTTTAATTAAAAATATTGTAGATTGTAAATCAAATAATTTTAATTGGTATACTTAATAATTATTTTTGTTTATTTTTGGTAAATTATATAGAAACTTGTACACAGTATATTAATATGACAACGCAGTACGAGCTATATAATATATCTTATAGTAGAATATTACGAAATTGAGACGATGATTTGATAAACAATTTATTAAAAGAAAACAATAAATTACATTAAATGATATACATAAAAAAAGATAATGGGCTATGTGTAACAATTAAGATGAAAATGGATGCAGAACTGTCCAACCAGGATGTGACTTTCCTATAGGAGCAGCGTAACTTTCGAGTTTAGTTCCTTCGGGAAGGTAGTGCTTCTATTTTCATCATTTTATCTGTTACCGGATCTGCGAAATTTGAGAACGAGTGTCATACTCGGAAAGAGTTAAGACTACCAGGATAAATTATTGAAGGATGTCTTGGTTGAGGAAAGTGGCGATTTCCTCTGCCAACATGTTCTTGTATACTTCTTCCATCCCTCTTTTACTTCCTGACGGCATGTCCACCTCCAACTTGGACCCAAAATCTACAGATTGTACAAATATGTTGTGATCGTTATCAGCTGTGCAACCATGTTGTCGTTCTTATGATTTAACCGGTACTCGTTGTATTGTTTTTCAGGTCCAGTATAAGTCCATTCGTAGCTATGTTACTTTACACTCGTTATTATTGCATTTTTATATTAGTCCATTGTTTATTTTTTATAATATATAAAAATATATTATATATCATATGTTATAAATATACTTTTTTATTTCTTGTAATTTTTTGTTTTATTTTAATTGTTTATTTGTATATCGAAATTATCATGTTTAAAAACAAAAACAAAATTATGACACGAACTGTGTTAGAATTTTTTTATTATATTTTTTTAAATAATGAATATCAGATATTCTCAAAACTTATATTTAAATATTAAGTAGTGTTATAACCGTACTTTTTAATAATTAAATTATAATGTATATTTATTATCTCGTCGAAATCTCACAACGGCATGTTTCTAATCGTATTAGACAATATTAGTAATAATAAACAAGCTAATTATCAAAGCTGAGAAGTATATACTCACAGAAATTAGAGAACTAAGTAACTTTACAACTTATAATTGATGGTTTCTTCATTGGTCGATTGTAATTTTTGCGGAACTCTTCATGTAAACTTATCATTAACTTTTAGACATACCTAATTGTAATGGAAAACAAATATAACAAATATATTTTTAAAAATTTTTTTTTTTAGTAAATATTTTGTTGTATTTTAAGTGAAAATAACATAAAAATTAAAATTCAACAGATATTTTGTATGCACATTGTTTATTATTAAATAGTATTTATATAAATAATAAATATATATTATAATAAATCGAACTTCAAGACAATTATATATTATAATTAATATTAGATATAAAAGAAACTAACTAGTATTAGTGAATAGTAGCGATAAGTATATTATTTATAAATAATTTACACTATATAATATTAAATATTATAATTAAATATTAGACATAAATCTTAGTATTCATTTTAAAACGAAATGTAAATGGAAGAAACTTGAAAAATATTATAGATTTTGTTATAAATTAATTAATATGATAATAGTAGTAAATGTAATTAAAATTAATTTTAGATAATTTATTTAAACTCCAAAGACAATCTAACGTGTTACGTTATATTCTAAGTATATATTTTCTGTTAATGATCAAAGAAACAATATGACTACCCAAAAACCATTTATAATAGCTGAATGTAATTAGATGCATGAAGTTATTTTATATCAACGCTAAAATTAGGAAGCGTTATTATCTATGTTAATAATAGTTTATATACCTACTAATTGTAATAGCTATATTTTAAAATCAGTAATATAATGAAGTATAATTTATCAAACAGTTATTTAAATCTTATTTCAAATTTGTGATCTAATTATCTTATTAAACTAAAAAGAACAATTTTATTGCGATGAGAATACATGCTAAAATGTTTTAACAATTTTAGCAAACATGACATTTCCCAAAAGGCGAATTCAGAAATTCAAAAGGTTGCTTTAATTTGTTACTTGAGTGCAGACGGAACTTTTCATGTTCGAAGTTTTCTCTCAATAATTGAAAATATCTGTACATAATACAGACCATTTTAAAATAAAACTTTAATTGAAAAACGATTAAATACTTTATTATAATATTATTTTATGTATTTACACATATTAAATTATTTATTATATAAATGAATCCAAATATTATAGGAACACACACATACTATAATATGAATTATTACATCTTTGACATGATATTATCGTATTTAAAACCAACTATGATTTGAAGGTGACTTATCATGGTAATTTTTGCCAATAATACAAATAAATAATATATACCACTTTATTTTCGATTAAAAAATTAAACCTTTTCATTGTTAATCATAAATGTCAATAATAGTCTATAATATATATATTATTCTGCTATACAGGAAGTTCTAAAATTATGAAACACTACATTTTTCTCAAATATTAAAGAGTATTTTTTATTGTCTAAAGAAACTATAATAGGCATACCTAATTGAGAACAATTTTTAAATGAGCCTAAGAATTAAATTCATTAATGAACTGTAATTGTCGACCTCATTTTATATTTATAATATAATATAAGTATAAATTATAAGTTACATAAGACCATATGCTATTAAATAAAATAGCTTTAATTATCATTTTAATAATGAACAAATACAAATTAATGGGAAATGATTTAATTTTTTCGGAAATGCTTTAGTATATCATCTAATAATTATTAATAATAATTTATGTAATTTAATATTATTTTCGTGAAATTTTTTTGTGAACATTAATGATGATAAAATGTTTGTCTTGAATGACACGAAATAAAAGTCAGTCAGTTGTTAGCGTGGGATGGTTTAGCAAGGTGATGTTATGTTTCGTGTTTATTGCTGTATGAGTGTTGAAAATTTAATACCATGTTTCCTAAACAGTTTTCTGTTTGTACATTTTCATTAAAATACACAAAGCCAACAAGTAAGTTCTGTAGACAAGTATTATTACAATTTCCTAATTACTTTCCGCATAATAAATTTAAATGTAAACTTAAGCTACTCACCATAATTTCACTATGAATATCACACATGTGGCTTTTATTTTGCATTATTCTACACGTTGACATATTTTATTATGTTTATTTGATATTCAAAACTACTATAAAATATTCCTAATAATAATACATGCATTTTAAGTATGATACGTCATACCTATTTTTGTTATTTCCGAAAAAAAACCTATTTTATCAATACACTTATTTTCATTTAAAATGTATCAAGCACTTTTTTACCATATGATTGCAATAAAAATGATATCTATTATTACACACTAAATTCATTTACGAAATTTATTATGATAATACAATTTCAGTTACATAAATAATTTCTTTTTAACTATTATTAAGAATGTAATATTAAATTATTGAATTATCGTAAATAATCGTTTTATTGATTATAAAACGACACGTTATAATGTCTTTATTCTACTTTTAGAATAACTAATTTTTTTATGATTATTGTATTATTTCCTTACAACCGGTTAGATACACTTATTTTGTTATATTATTATTCTGATACATCGAGTTCAAAGGCGGTTAACATGTTAGATAGGGTTAATAAATCCCCCGCCTCTACTGTTCGTATCAATTCTGCGATTGAAATAATTAAGAGAAACACAACATTCCAATGACAGGATAATGTTTGAATTATTTTAAATTCAATTAATTGGTATGAAGTGATAATGGCAGAAAAGTATACTGTATATATATATATAATATTGTATTACATAATTACATTTTATGATGGCATTTTATGATAACTTTCTTCAATGGCACAAATTCTCGCACTGGATTTCTCGTCTAAATTAATTTAATGGATTTTGGCTGTGACAGCAAACAAACAAAATAATCATAATGGTAAAGGCAAAGACGTACATCACAGCATGATATCAAATGTTGTGGTGTTGGAAAATTAGTAGAATTTCGCATTCACCGTTCTGGAAAATCGGCCCCGTTGTTTGTAATTGAATCGCCTGTCCCGAACCATTGACACATATTACTAGGTATAAACCCACGGAAAACTTGCCATCGAATTATTTCACGGCTAAAATGTAAGTTATGAAGATGAGACGAAGAGATAAGGACTATAGTCGGTTGAGGAAACTATTTACATTGTTAAATTTATAGTAACCGAGCTTTTGCATTTAGTACGACTAATGGCGACGCAGCACTCATGGATTTCCTTCGTTGTTTTAGATGCCATTAAGCTAATTTCAAAAACCATCTACTTATTTTTGCCCCTCTCCCTAAACTCATAAAATTACACGCTAGAAGCTTTACTCAAATTTAGTTCAGAAAAACATGAATCTCTGTAAGACTAAATATTATTTATTGTTTTTAACTTCTAATATTACAGAAGAATTTCGTTTATTTGTATAAAATTAATACTATACTATAATTTCATTAGGCGTGTATTATATTCAAATTAGTAAAAAAGGAAACATTAATTTAAAAAAAAACTATATTAAAAATAAAAATAATAATAATAACTGTAATACGATAATGATTAAGATGACTATGATGTGACCAACTATTTTTCTGTAAATATTAAATGGTAATTTACGTAGATTTACTAATTTAAATGACTAAAATATGCAGATTTCATAACCTTAAAATTGTATATTTTCATATAGAACTCAATTAAGTATATTATATTCTATAAGATGATTATAATATTAAAATGGAAATAAATTATTTATTTCATAAATCATATAACTAAAATATGATTTTTTTATTTAAAAAACTAAAATCTTAAATAATAAGATAGTTTTTTAATCCTATTCCTTAAGGAATATAAATTTAATTCATGTTTTATGTACATATCTTTACATATTAAATATGTAGAATATTTTTATTGTTATAAATCCTGTTGGTACTTAAATTTAATTTGTATATACCTTTTTTGTATTTATAGGGATCAGACCGTAAATTATAAATAAATAAATAAATATTCTGTCTCCGTTTCTATTTCTAGTGTCTTTTTTCTCATGAAATATTTCTTTATTCAATATCGTTGTACAAATAAATTGTTTAGACATGTATGAATTTCTGAATTTCTGAAAAAAATCGTCATTTTTCTTTTGGAAAGTTACAACTTTTAGTAGGTAGATTTATATGTATACGGTATATATTGGGTATACATATAGTATTCAAATTAGTTTTAAACATTATGTATTGTGAAATAGCTACTTCGAAGGTTAATGGATTGTTGTGTACTTCAAAATAACGAAATTTTTAATCATATGTTAATAATTCTATAATATTTAAACCTCCGATTTTGGTTATATAACATAACCTAAGGTTTGTTAGTGTCTTGAGGCCTAAGCAAGTACCAAATATTTGGCACCTGTGTCAATACGGTGTTTATCAATTTTTAAAATAAATATATGTTATTTGACAAAAATTAATGCGTAAAGTGTTATTAAGTTGTTAGATACAGATTTTAATTCCTATGACTTTAGCTAAAAATATGTACGTAAAACCGCGTAAATGTTCATATTTTCAATAAAACATTTTATGCATTCGTAAAAATTACTTAATGTCACATTTTATTTTTAAAAATTATAACAAAAAAAATACAAATATATCATTGTTAGTCAAAACAAAATTATTTTATCGAAAAATTACTTAAAGAGTATTACTGTATAATTTTTATTACTTATCGTATTATTATAGGATATAAATGTGATAAATGTGAATAGTTTTTACACGTTATATTTAATACAATAGTATAGGGCGAGTAGCCATACTTAACGCATGTGTTCTGTCGCTTCGTTTAATTTACGTCTAAATTTATCAAATTTGATATGTAAAATTCCAAACATCAATCTATAGCTATCACACAGTTTTAATCTTGTAAAAACATCTTATATTTTTTAATTTTATATTATTTATAAAATGTAAATCAAATTCATATTGAAAATAATAATACGAGTGTCATTAATTATCTAACAGCCGTCGCGAAATCGCGCGCGCCACGCAGTGAGTCGTGATTTTTGTCCACGAGATAAATATTTCACTATCTCAAAATACGAAACTGAATCCAAAATATAACAACAAAAATAATACTATTAAAAACAACAGCACTATTATACATGAAGCTATTATACAACTACACCGAACTCAATTTTAGAAATATGAAGTAACCCTGAAACACGCCTTCAACAAGAAAAAATCACTCATCTACCTCCGCCTATAATAGTAAAAGGAATAAAAGATTTTATATGTATACTTTCAGAACTTATAGACCTTGTGGGACGTGAAAAAATTTCATTCAAATTAACCAATAATAATCTTAAAATTCTAACAAAATTTTCAGAAATTTATGGAACAATCATTCATTTCTTACAAGACGCAGATTCCGGATTCTAAACATATCAAATGCAAGAAAATAAAGTCTACCGTTTGATCTAACTTTCTTTTTTTTTCTCTCTTCTATGTTCTGTATATTTCAATTTATTTTATTATGTATTGTATGATATTTTGATCGTAGAAATAAATTGCTTAGCAAAATTTAAAAAAAAAAGAAAAAAGCCTACCGTATAGTAATAAGAAACTTCCACCCAACAACCAACACAGCAAAAATTAGAATAGCTTTAGTAGAAATCGGTTATCAAGATCGCAAAATCATAAATATCTTACATAAATCTACAAAAAATACCTGCCAATATTTTTCGTCGACCTCAAACTTTCAAAACTAAATAAAGACATTTTCCACGTAAACCACCTACTCTACACCAAAGTTAAAATCGAGGAACCATATTATAGACGTGACCTAGTTCAATGTCTTAATTGTCAGGAATACGGCTACATACAAAATTACTGTGCACATGCCCCAAAATGCGTTCGGTTCTATGTGCTAAATATAATTCTACCTCAACATGTCAATAACCTCATAATCTTCCCATCAAATGCGCTCTATGTCATGGCAACCATTCTGCCAGCTATAAAGGATGCCAAACTCACAAGAATCTACAAAAACTTCGTCAGCCAAACTCAAGAATGAACCAACCAACAAACCAATCAGAAAACCTCAGTGAAATTTCCCTCGGTGAAAACCAACCCCTCACCCTCTCAAAATAGAACATATGCAAATGCAAACTCAAATCAAGAACCTCCAACATTCTACAACAATTAAATAGACACAGGTACCTTATTATCAAAATTTATTTTTAAGTTCTCATAAATCTATTCCTTTTCTTTCTGATAACAATTCTACACTTGCAATTCAAAATAACAAATAATACCCTAACCTCTAAATCTTCACTAATTCTCTTTTAGAATGCCAACGTCCTTTATAATCATATAGCCGATTTCTCACTTACACTACACGATAAATGCATAGATATTGCATTGATATCCGAAACACACCTCAATATCTTAACAAAAATACTCAGGAAAACTCAAAAATACCTAAAGAGTCTCAGGATTTAGACTCGGATTTAACTTCCGGCGACACCATGGGGAATTAAGAAACTGAGTAACTGATGTCTGGTGTCGATAAATACAATCTTAAGATGGTAGAGCGGCTGAGGCGAAGGTCTTATAGGGACATGTCCACATGCGACACGGATCGAGCCTAGCTCGTCTAGGTTGGATTCGTAGGGGCTGGGTTTCGTGCGGATGGTTAAGCCTTTGGAAAACCGCACCCGTGGGTGCGCATTAACGTGTGAATGCAGTACGAGATCTCGGAGATCTCGGTCTTGATCGGTGCTAGATCGATTGGCATCTCGGTTTGAGACTTAGTCTATCCAAGACGTCCTCTGACTTGGCTTTTGAGTAACACCACATACTAATAGAAGGTCCAGGGTTAGAATGGCTGCGGCCACCAAATCTTGTGAGTCTGCCTGCCTGCTTACTTATTTGGCCCATCACTAGCTAGCTGGGAAGCTAGTATAGTGGGAGGGGTTTTAACCCCAAATTGACCCATCAACGTCAAAAAAAATCCTAGTTGATACTAGAAGCGGAGGAGCCCCACTGCCACACCGTACCGACTTGCCGCTCCAAACTCAGTGTTCCGCAAGGTTGAGGTACCTACCTGAGTTGCATCGTAGTAATTGTTGGATAGGCTTTAGGTAGTAACAAACCAAATAACCCAATGGAAGGAGACAGAAACCCATATGACTCAGGAAACCGAGTTGTGCCTTTTTTCTGGGCCTGACTTTAAACGGTTGGGTCCTGTTCTACCGCACCTCTTGAGTAGCGCCTCACGTTAATAGTAGGTGTACACCATATATAGAAACATTCATTACACTTATTGTATTACTTTATATGTATAGATTGTATTATATTCTAGATTAAAAAAGTATATATAAGTACACAATACCATAGTGGGACAAACAATATATTAAAATAATTTTCAATTTAAATACGATGTAAAATATACATTTTAAAATGCCACAAATACGGATTAAAATATAATTGATCGGTATTGAATGGACGAGAAAGATATAACAGAATAGGCCATAAATGTGGCTTTTTTTATCATAGTAAAATCCGTAAAAAAACAGCTTGCGAATGGAAATTTAGTATTAACCAACGCTGCCTGGTTATTTTATTATATTTAGTATTAAATATAAAAATAATCATAGAACATAAATTAAATAGTAACAATAATTAAAACTATTTAACTGTGTTTAAATAATTGATAAATTTATTCATATTAAAGTTTAACAGTTCGAAAATTGTCGTTAGATAACGATGTGACGTTGAGAACCATGGATTTTCCATTCTTGCTTCTTACACACATTCAATATTTCGTTACACCAACAAAAAAGTCGATTCATTTTAATAATCTGTGGTCACAGACTACAAATACTATGCTGTAATTATGAAAGTATATACACATTTTTTGATATCTATACGTATTTATTCATACGCAATTTAGATGTGTTATTGGTGTGCATAGCTTTTTAAGCAGAAAAATATAAATTTACCCAAGTGACTTAAAAAATATTTCAATTTTAAAATATATTTCATAATGCATTGATGTATTCAAGATACACACAAACACACACATATATGTATGAAGTAATTTATTTGGCAGTAAAATGTCTGGTAAATATTTACATCAAATATCGTAGTTGGAAATGTATTTATCTTAATTGTTTATTAATATGTTAGTTTGTTAAGATTATGTATTTATCAACTAAATAACAGCCAAGTTTTTCGTAGCGTAACAACAACATTAATACGAGTATATAATTATTTTTTAAATATTAATATTTTAAAGAAAAAAAAGTAGACAAATTAACATTCAAAATAAAATGTTCCCTTTTTAAATTATTTAAAACCATTTTAAAAGGAAATTATATTAACTTAGTGCACTGCTACTTTGAAATATAATTTTGTACGAACATTTATGTAGAAGTTTATTGGAATATTGGATATTTGTATGCTATATTTCATTTACCAGTTGATTTTTGTATGTGCATAAATTTAAAATACAAGAACAGTTATATATAATTATATGTAATAAGAGTAAATATGAGTAATATTATTTAGTTTGAATTCGAATGTTCATATTATATAAAAAAATAAATAATATTTAGTCTAATAATAGCGTTGAATGCATTTTTATGACATTGTGTTACTTAAATTTAAAAATATATTATGTATATTACATTTTATTTTTATAACTATGAAGTAATTTAAATTATATAATTATGGAATATTTTATTTAGTAATGCATTTATACAAAATAAATCAAACAAACTTATAAAATATGACATGGATATGTTTGAAATGTAATATTGACTAATCTTTCAAATCTAATTGGTTAATACATACATAAATTCTAACCAGGAATATTTTAACGACTATATTAGAAAACAAAAATATAATTATTACACTACGAAAGAGATGTTGAATCTCTTTTTATTTTTTACCTTCTAAATCACGCTAGGAAACTTTGCATGTGTAAAAACGACGATTATGTCACAAAAATATGCATACACATTATTGTTATATATTTTTCAGATGTTGGATCATGATCACGCGATATTGTTTATTGGCAAATAGCACACAACTAGTCAAAAACGCAGGGAAATTGTGCTCTTGTTTTAACTTATAAGTATATAGAATAGTGAACTTATGTTCAATACGAGTTAGATACGCGTACATCATAAGATTTCTAATTCGGATAAAATAAAATTCGAAAAATCGAATCCAATATTGTTAATACGAGTCAATTAATGTTGGTGTGATATGATATATACACATTTTTTAGTCAATGCGATATTATTCGATAATATATTATGAGTCATAAATTTTATGACTATTGGCTATCGTCGCTTCGGTACACTATATATTATTATTGTATTACGATATAATAATATTATACGTATTACTAAGTACCTAATCCAGTTAGATGCTGAACGGAAGAAACGACCGCGAATGAAAAATTTTAGGGCACACCATTAGCACATTTTTAACCGGATAGTAAGGCAAGTTCAACATAACGCGCGCGCGCGCGTGTGTGTGTGTTTGCGTACTATTATGTCCTATAACCATCTCGTCGCCGCCACTACTCCGTGGAAATTGTACACATTTTCCAAGCGGTCCTTTCTATCGACCCCTTTTTCCGTACGATCCCTATCCTCATTGCCACACACATAACGTATCCACGTATATACGTTGTGTGCTCGCGGTGGGTGCCGTCCGGTCCAATAACTAATGGACGAACGACTCTGCCTCCTTTTCTTTATCTTTACACCATTTCCCACTGCTTCAATAGATTTACTGGGTCATTGCTTCGAGGCAAACAAAACCTCCGTCTAGTAGTTCGACTGAAGGACGTAGTGGAAGCGAACATCCGCAGATGGAATTTAAATGGCCGCTGTACTGTCACCGGAGGACAAAAGCCGATCGTTTGGGACTATTTAGAGAGACAGAAAAGGAAAGAATTAGAAACATAGATATATTAAACTAACGTAACAAAATGAAAATAATAACTATATATTATATATTAATAAAATTAAAAAATTGATAAATTTTTATGGGTATCGAATTGTTTATGGTTTGATTTTTTTTCCACTGTCAATAAAATATACACTTGGCAGATTACCGTCAGCTATCTAATCTGACCGTTTGTCAATCGTACTCCGACTTCCTATTTAAGGATTGATATTATATTCAAACAAAGTTGAGAAAATGTCAATTTTGTTCTGTAAAATATTGTTGATGCGAACATATGTTCCATACTAATAATTGCAATTGTTACGACAGTCAAATGTAAATGCCTAATTATTTTAATTACATTATTGTAAGTAACTTTGTTATAGTCACAAATTAAATGTGTACGAATACTACACAAATACATATTAATATATATTTGTTTCAAATTATATGAATAATATATCAATAAAGTAAATTAAACATGTTTTGAGACTTAGTAATGTACCTAATTAAGTAACATTGTTATTCAGACCAGATGTGTATAACTTTTTATGAACCTCTATCTCCTAATTTATATAAATTTGAAAAATGACCCTAATTGAAAATAAAATGTATATATTGTTGTATTATTTTTATGTTATCGAACATTCTAGAGGCTCCGTTAGGTAGTTCAGTAAAGTGATACGCGAATTTTTTCGAAGGCGGCTATCCGCTATAAATCGCAGTTGCTGCTTTAACTATTAATCAGTAGTCAGTTGGTATTAGTCAGTAATTATTGCGCGTTGTATTGTTTATTTTTCTTTAATATATATCAAAAGTTATTTTTTTTGTAAATTCAATCCTTTTTTTGTAAGTTCAATCCTTTTTTTTTATATTATAGGCCACCTCCGCCAATATGATATAAAATACATAATATACATACACAACAGAGTTATATTATTGTAAATAAATATTCGACGCATTTGAATTTAATTCATTAAAAAGTTATTTATGCTTTTGGTTAGTTTAAAAATACAGGAATATATATATATCAAATTAACAATTTAAAAATGAAGTTTAACATCTAAAGGTTATTTAATATATGTTTAATATGTATTACTATTAGTTTAATTATATGTAAATTATAAATTATAAATATATATATATATATATATAATTAATTATACATATAAATATATATATATATATTTAATTATAATAGTTTATTATTCAATTATAATTATTATAATAATAAACTATATGGCGATATGACTAAGTTTAATCGCGAAATGCGAATTATTAAGCGTTCTCGCTTTTATAAAATTAATTTCATATATAAAATCCTGAAGTACTTTATTGAAGTTGAAGTTCTTTAAAGTTAAACTTTCTCTATGAATCAAGCAATGGTAAAACAAAATGTCTGGTGAAATTTCGCGGAATTTCGTCTTTAACCTTTTTTTGCACTTAGATAGATCTGCACTGCCAACATACATATTAATTTTTATGAGTCCCATATACCTATATTGTGGATTGTAGATAACCCTGAGTTTGCTCATTACTAATCCAGTCGATAGCAAAAAAGTTTTAAATTTCATATACGATCGAAAATGATACATTTTCCAAACTCTTATGACAGTTTATAAAGTATTTAAGTAGTTGAATAATTTGTTTACTATTAAAATTCAAATATTAAATAATCAATAATATAATTCAATTTAAAAAAACTTATGTAACATTTCCCAACTAACTAATTAATTGTTCATTCTTTAATCTTTAAATTTCTAGGTATAGAAATCATAATTTTAATCAACACAACCATTTTGAAAGAAATTCTTTAATATTAATTAGCAGTATACTAAAAAAATTCTTTGAATTAAAAAAAAACACAATATTAAACATTCATCCAGAAATATAAATGAATTATTTAACGTATTTTTTTTAAAGTTGATTTATTAAAGTTATACATTTTAATAAAAATACAATATTTATATTCAAAAACATTAATTGTTCGTATATTATCTAGGATCAAAATTATTATTTCGGCTACTATTCGTAATTTAATTTACATATCTCGCGTATATTTTGTAATCATATTCTATGTTTAAACTTTGAAGGCAATAATAAATTATCGTATATTTCATATATACTTCTTAATAAATCTTAATCACTAATACAATTTTAATTTTTACCAGTTTTTTTTTTTTTTTAAAAAATTATATATTGCGTGATTTTAAGTTATTAAAAAAATCAAAAAAATTAGCATATATTCTAAACTAAATATTCACAATATATGATAAAGAAATATTTGCAAATTCTTATAAATATTTCCTTTTTGCTTAGCTAAAACATTGTGAAATAAAATAATATAATTTTATCAAAAATAATTAAAAACATTTTTAATCGTAAAATCATTTAGAGCTTACAAGTGTATTATTAGTTAATAATATAATTAGTAATCTAGTTATTTTTAGGTTTTCAAATCATATTTTATTTCATGAGAAAATAATTTAATTATTGAATATAACTTTTTTTAAATTTTAAAATTGAAACGTATGGCAACATATTATAAAACTGTAAGAGATACAGGGACTACTATCATAATAAGAAACCTGATCGTTAATAATAAAGTCTAATCACGAATAATGACTATCGACAGTACGTTGTCCGATGAATATTTATTATTTATCCAATGGTCATAATGTTCGTGTTTCAATAGATATGTATACACGTCAATTAGACACAAACTGGCCGAATAAAGAATAAAATTTATTCAATGTACCCGATAGTCATTTTCGATCGGTTTTCTTTTGTTTTTTCTATGAACTTCAATAACCTATACATTGTGACGGGAATAAATGACACATGTTTTATACGAGGTGTGGTAATTAAATAACGAGAATTTTTAATTTTAAAACATTTATAAAGTATTTACAATAATTTATGCACCCATGCCTTCACAGTAATCTCCTCCGAGTCTAACACACTTGGTCCAGCGTTCTTCCCATTTCTGGAAGCACCCCTAGAAGTCTCCAGAAGTCAAACTGTTTAACACCGACGTTACGGCATGTTCAATGCCCTTTATATCCTCATACCGATGCCTTTTCATTAATTCCTTCAACTTTGGAAATAGCCAGAAGTCCAGTGGTGCCAGATCAGGGTTGTACGGGGAGTGGGGGAGCGTTTTTATGTTTCTACTGATCAAAAACTGCTGAACTTTTAATGATGTCTGTGCAGGCGCATTGTCATGGTGAAAGATCCAACCATTTTTGGCCGATTCCGGCCATACACGAGACATTCTATGACACAATTGCTTAAAAACTTCAATGTAAAACACTGCTATCACTGTTTGACCTTGTGGAATAAATTCTCGATGCACAATACCCCTAATATCGAAAAACAGATCAGCATTGTCTTAATTTGGCTTCGAGACATCCGGGCTTTCGTGGGATGCTTTCCCCCCTCTTCAACCCACTATTTGCTCTGTCGATGAGTCTTAGGATCATATTGATACACACACGTTACAATTTACAAAAAATTTCGGTCGGTTTTTCGCAAGATTTCACTAGAAACTTGATGACAATTCGTTGATCATTTTTCACGTCACACATTTTTGTATGTCACGACACTATACAACTAACTTTAAAAAGTCGCATAGCACAAAATCTAACACCGATCACTATCAAACTTGGTAGACTTGTATATAATCTCGTGAACTTTAAGTCAACAAATTATCAAGATATCAGTGTTACTACTATAGGAGCTAGGAACAAATTCTCGTTATTTAATTGCCACACCGTGTATTGACGAATATATTTTAAACGTAATGAATATTGTAATATAACAGTAGATAAATATGTAAGTGTTTACTTGAATTTTTTATTTCCATTAAATCGAATTAAGCGTAAGTTACAATGAAATATTTAGAGTAAAGTAGTTTATTTTATTTTTTTAATAACAATGGAACAAATGCGAACAAAAGTGAACAAATGAATAAAATTAGTTTTTTTTTACATAATAAAGTTTTAAATTTCACAATATTTTTAATAAATTGTAATAATATTTTTTGATTAATCTATTCCAATAACTTAACACCATCTAGACAGTCATTTAATTTATAGGTAACATTTTTCTATTTTTCACACGTTTCAATTAAAATTAAACGTGAATGGAAATTAAAAATTAATTTTTATAATTAATTGATACTAATCTATTTATAATTTGGTTGACTGATGAACATTAAACAAATTTATTTCTATCGACAATTAATTTTATTACCTAGCTTAATAATGAAAATAATAAACAATTTCCACTACACATTTTTTATACTGCTTTTATATTATTTTAAATTATTATAATAAACTTTCATATTTTCATTAACTCATTTAAATATTATTATTAAAAATATATCTTGAAATATATGTAAAAATGTGTAAATACTGTCAACATAAAAATTTTACAGTTCAGAGTTTTGAAGAGCTTATGCATTATTAAGATCATACTAGAGTTTTTGTATTCTCACTTTAAATAAATTTAAAGGCCAAAGATGAACAACTAAACATACAGTTAAATAGGTACTTTTAACTCATAAGTAAAACAAATGATTTAATGAAACCAGTGCATGCAAAAGATTTTGATATATTCAAAGAACTGACAACGTGTATGTAAAGTTCATCAGCCTAATACGCAACCGCAAAGCTTACCTAAGTAAATTCCATTTCATTACTTGTGTCGGAAACACAGTTTATAAAACACTTATATACGTATGTATTGAATACATAGATAAATATTGTATACTGAAAAATTCACGAAATAAATTGTATTTGTTATTATACAGATTTTTGTAACAAGATATCAATTGAATTATACAATGATCGTGTTTTTAAAATTAGTATTATGTAATATATTTGGCTGATAGTATAGAAATCTCCAAAAGTATTTTATACTAACACATATTTTATAGTACTTGATAAAATATATTTTCAATAATTCTGTATATTTTTTCTCGATATTATAAATAATTATAGAAAAATAGAGACATTACGCATATAGATACAGAACACGACATATTTAAGAAAATATATTATGGTTATTTTTATATAATTATAAAAAAATACTAATCCATTTTATTTTTATTATAAATAAATAATATTATTTATAACTTAATATATAACACATAATATTATGTATTATGTGACTCAAATTACATATGCGGTGACACAGAAAATGTTTGCGGACAAAATATATTATTTATTTGTTTAAATTTATGAACCAAGTAAATGAATGTTCACAAATGTTTTCTGTGTATAAAAATATGCCATACAACATTTTAAAAATTTTGTTAAAATATTTGCAAGTTCGTTTACATTCAAGTTATATTTAATACATTTTTCATATATGCTTAAGTCATAATAAATAAAATACATAATTTGTTAATTTTAACAAATAGAGTAAAATCACTATTTTTATTAACGTATCATTGGAACAAAATTTTTATAATGATCTTTGTAAGCTATTAGTTGTAACTACTGCATAGTATTAAATTCATAATACATTGCTTAAAAGAGTCGACATTTTTGAGACTGGGTTGTTATAAACAATTAAAATGATATCCAATAATGGATTTGAAGAATAGTAATATCTTTTTTTTTTGATACAGATTTATAAAAAGTCTACAGTAAAAAGTAACAGATTTTTACAAATTATTATTACTAGATTTCATTATAATGTATACAATTTATACTTGTGGTAATCACAGATGTGTTTGTTTTGAATAATATAATTTTTTGATAGATTATCGCTTGTAATATACACCTACACTGCATTCGAAAAAATGTTAAAAAAGCTATGAATAATAAACTTAAAAATCAAAAATATTAATGTACGTAATAAATCAATTTCAACTTATATTCAAATTGCTTTTAATTATTTACACATACTGTGTATATTCAAAGTATTTTATTTAGCAGGAAATCAGATGTAATTAGGTTTCATATTTGATTCAATAAAATGTGTCTAGATTAATAACAATCAATGTTTTATTAATTATTCTTTTTCATGGAAACGTAACTTTAAAAAATAAACGATTTATAAAAAACGTACAAAATGACTAGTTAAATTAAAAACAGTATATAAGAGAAAAAAATTAAAATCCTGTAATAAAAGAGGTACAAAGTCAAAGCAATACTTATACTTTATGTAGTTTAATATTTACTATTCGTATAAAAATAATATAGAAACTATCGTCAAAAGATCCAAAATATAACATGTAATGTAATAAAATTAAATAAAATTTAAGAATTATTACGTTACTATACGTTTGTTATTTAAATATACAGTAAACTAATGTTAATGTTTTTGAAATATATATATATACAAATTATATATTATTATTATGTATAGTATATTATACTACAACATAAATAAAAACAATTAATTTATTAATTATTACCATTAAAAAACAAATTTAATATAAAATTAATTAATTTAATTCTAAATAACACATTATTCCACCAAATGTTATTTTCCTTTAAATAGAAAAACAATTTCTCAAAACAGAAATGTTTATATTTTATGTATTAACATTTACAGGTTTCATGTTATCAAAGGTTTCACTAGTCAATATTATTTTTATTATACATTTTAATTTTTTTTTATTTAATTAACATTATTTTCATTAGTTATGATTTTACTTAAAAAATAATTAAAATGTTGTTCTTTTCTAGTTTAATGTTAATATTTATTTTTGGGTTAACATTTTATTAGTAAATGTAATATAACAATAAATATATGTAAATGCGAGAAAACATATTATTTTAATATTATATTAAAATAAAAAGTACAGAAACCGTACTTGACATTTTCCGACTGTTGTTTGACACTAACTATATAAAAAAGTAATATTTTAAAAAGAATAAATAAATGAATATATAAAACTTCATGTGTTCTATCATCTATGAAGGCTCAAAAATGACCAGGTTCTTTAAACTACACTTGGAACAATGCTAGATATATTAATAATAATACTAAAACAAACGTATTGAAATATAAAACTTATATTAACATAAACCATATAAAATATATTATGATTATTTTTTAATATTATATTATAAAATAGGTCAAATTATATTAATTCAAAATGTAAAATACATGTTGTTTAATAAGATGTCTTTAAATTATAATTGTTATAGAAATAATCTACATTCTGAAGTTATCATACAAATATACTTAATGTTAAACGATATAATTATATAACATATGTCAATGATGAAAGATAGTTTTACTCGATATATACTTATTTTATCATTTTTAGTATTGTTTAAATATTTAAATTGTAATTATAGATTAGTATAAAATTATATAAGTAATATTTTTATATTTTTTGGTCCATAAAACTTTAATTCATTTCAAATAAATTGGTAAAATTTTAATTTAAAATAATTGTTATAATTGTTATTATTGTTTTATTTTATTTTTATTTATTGTTTATATGTAGATAATATTAATATTTATTTTAATACTTTTTTTAATTAATATATAATAGATCAGTAAAAATGTTGATATTTAATAAATTATAAACAAATTTTCTAAATATATAATTAAATAATACATTTATATTTATGTGATCAACTTATATTTAAAAAAATTCATTAACTTAAGTACTACATTGTTATATTGCAACAGTTATTTTATAAAATAAAAAAAAAGTTTTAGAACCTCCCTAAGGTATGCTTAATATTAAAAATGCTGACTCTAAATCGCAAATAGTGTAAAACTTTTAGCCTTTTGAAAAAAAGACATAAATAATACCTTTTGGGATGAATAAATTAAACAGAATTGTGGTTTAATATTGATTTTGTAAAAATCATGTTTTTAATTCAATTCAGAAAATAAAATATTTAAAATGTGATGGATCGTTGAAAAAGGAAAATGTCAGACTTAGGGAAAATACTTTTTGAAAATATTTGAAATACATATTCCGAATACTTTGAAAAAAAGTATTCAAAATATGTATTCGAATATTTTATAACAAAAGTCTTCCCTAAGTATTGCGAATACTTCACAAGAAGTATTTCAAATACAATTAGAATACATTTTTTTACTAGTTTTCAATAATACGAATATTAAATATAGTAATTATGAGTATATTATTATTTAATGTAATTAGCACAATAACCAAGAAGTAAATTAATAATACTAATTAATTATAAAATATAACACAATTATATTAACACAGTGAAATCAAATATATTTTATTATTTGAATAAGGCTGGGCTGAAACACCAAATATAACAAAATTATTGATAAAATAATTGATGTTATTTTAAATACCTATTGCTGCTGTTTGCTACTTGTTTTTCTTTTTGAATTTAATATTTTTAAGATTAAAGTTATACATTATTTTTCATAAAACTTAATAAATGCTTTGTATACACTCAATGACTTATAATCTATTATATTCTACATTACATTATAAATATTCAAAACACTTTTTGTTTTACAATACTTAGTAATATAATAATATAATATATGACCCCACACTACTAATTATAATATGTATTATAATAAAATAATAATAATAATATATTAACAAACATAATAAAGACTTTAAAACCGTTCATTTCACCAAAAACAAACAGATATTAAAATTAATATGAATTTAACAAAACTCAATATGAAATATCATGTAGGTACTATTTAAAATATGTTTGAGCTGTAAAAAGTGTTCTGAATACAGTATTCCAAATACTTTATTTCAAATTTTACCCATGTCTGGAAAATATTATAGTGAATTGTATTATAATAAATAATCAACTATAAAAATGTATTATTATTATTATTATGATTATTATTGTAAATTATATATTTCGCAAAAATAATAACAATTCACAATTTTAATCAGACTTTCCATCATCCAAGTATGAATGGTCATAGACTTTGAACTTTCATTTATACAACTTAATATAATAAAGCTTATAGTTTATCTATATAATTATACATGTGTATAACGGAATTAGAAGTAGTATTAGATTAAAACATATGATGTATAAAGTTGGAATATCCTTCCATATAAATATGTATCATTTTTATTTTTATTTGTATAATATCTGGGTTTGTGTACACAATTTATAAATTCTTAATAATTCACCAATATCTAACGATTAAAAATTATATATAGAATTTTGGTAATATGTACTATATTCAACTGCTGTAACTTTTAACATATTATAATAGATATATGTTTTTATGGATAACATTGTTTCTAATTTCATTTTCAAATTCATATGTTATAGGATTTCACGAAAAGTCGGAACAACGTGTAAGAATGGTGATGTTGTCCGGTTCCCAATTTCACGGACATCATCATAAGTTCATTTCATTATTGATATTATGCTTTCTGGATTGCGGTCAAAGCGACGGAAAAGGTATGTTTTTTTTTGGTTTTTCATTAACGGAGGTTTTATATGCGAGTTTTACGTTTTTGTGCAGCTGCTTTCCCTCGTAGCGTTTAGTTAGTCTAGTTTAATGGCCCCACGTTTTGAATGTGAAATACGTCATGTTCCAAATTGCCAAAGTTTCACAATCAAGGAAATCCTAAATATCCTACCCATCCTTCTAATTATAATGGGATTACTAATGGAACCTTTGCTTATATGGTTGACCTAAACTTTACAATATAATATGACAGCATGGCGCGTACGATTATTTTAATTGTAATTATATGTAATCAAATTAACACACCAAATTGTTCTGAGAAATATTTTTGTGTACGATAAGTTTTACATTGTAACAAATGAAATGAAGTGAATTATTGGCCACCGTGAAGATGGTACGTATATATTTCTTATATTTTACTTTTCACTTGTGAAAAGTTTTTTTATTCACGGATATTTCACCATTTAAATGTATATCTAAAATTTTACGTTTCTAAAATTATGTATAATATGTTTATACTGAGCTCAAAAGCTAAAATGCCGTAAGTCATATGAAAAAGTTTGTATGAAAAACAGGTTTTTTGTTTTTTATTTTTATAAAATTATAACACCTAGGACATTTTAATTCTTAAAATATGGTATGTGCTTTTCTATGTTACTTTATCCGAGAAATGTAATAAAATAAAAACAAATATGGACAAAATCGTTTTTAATTACATATCATATTTTTTACTTTGGTCCTTAGTATTAGTATAAGTTATAAACACTTGACTCATAAGCAAGAATGCTGTAAATTAAGGACTGTGTAGTATTATTTTTGTTTTATTTAATGAAATACATTATTATGAAAATAATTTTGCACATAATAAACAAATTCAGTATACGAATGAGTTCTAATTATATTTTATTTAATAGCTGATTTTTATAATTTACTGAGTTACCACGCAAAAATGCTGTATCAATATTTACAGCAAATTTGCTAAGCATTGTTATTTTACAGCATTTTTATCTTGTACCAATGAATTTATCGATGATTTCTGATTTTTTAACTATTTAAATATTACTTATATTATTTTTGTTAAGCAATATTTTAGCCTTACAGCATATTCACTTGAACGATTTAATTTTTAAGAAATTTTTGTCGACTTTATCTCATTTTTAATTTTTTTTTTGACTGTTAGCTTCTAAGGGCAATATAAATGATTCTTATAATAATTAATTTTCAATTGAAATAAATATACGTAAATATCGTTTAGCACTTGGCAGATAAAAAATTTACAATAATACAGCACAATATCACACGTTTCGTTTATATAACACCTCATTAACTTATTGAGATGACGCCATTGTTAACCATTTGGGTACTGCAGACATACGTTTTATAGATATTCGATGAGTTCGTACATTTTAGAAAAAAAAAATTGTTTCTAATATTAAATAATATTTAATGCCACAAATCTCTCGGTTTTTTACTAACTTTATTGTTTTTATTTATTGTTTTATTATGATATAATTGTCATTAAAACTTAAGTAAATTATTACAATTAATCAATATAATAATTATCGTTAATATATCATGTATGTCAAAGCTTGTACTACATTTTGATCTTTTAAACATTTAAAAAAAATCATGTCCAGGTCGAATATGTCAACAAGTTTATAGGTTATTGTGATCAAATGTTTAGATTTTCTTCCTTACGATTGAGAAGTCTACAGTAAATCAAAAATATGTGTCAAATAAAGTACTATCTAAATATAATTTGCAATTAAAGTGAACGTAACGCATGTTGAGCTTATCCAAGCACTTCTACACGAACAAACATAAACAGACTAAATAAAAAATAAAAAAATTATACATCATATTAAAATCAATACATTTTTCACATCACTCAGAATCTAAAACTCAAATTATGTTGAATTTCATGGACATGTTATTAATGTCCAATACTTCATTTTATTTTTAAGTACAATGATGCAACAGGAAGATTAATAAACACAGAAAACAGATTTATCTTATATTCGGAATAGTAATACCCAATTGAATAATACTATATATTCTTAATGAAATCATATTATTTAACCTTCAACGAATTACGTGGGATAAATAATTACTCCACTTATTTTAATTTATAGTTTATTATATGTTGTTTTGGATGATGATGGAATAATATAATTTTATATATATTCTATTTATAAGATATCACTATGCTATATATTTTTGGAAACGGTTGCATTATAATGTTGACAAATTGAAGCATTAATCGATGATTTCAATGATAATGGTGAAGTTTGAAGAGATTCAAGTGATGAAGAAGAGAATATTGTCGAAAAATCACAAACTGATCATAATACGGTTACTGAACAAAATAATATTTTTGAAAAAAAACGCTAAGAATATAGTTTTGTAGAACATGTTGTTTTTGTTAATGACCAGTATTTTGGACGAGATGATGATTGAACATTTGGCATACGACTATTGCCATACTACGTCAGAAAAATGAAACTAAATGGAATAAACATGTGTGAAACTAATAAATTTGAACTTCTCTACAAAATTATGTTATTAAAAATCGTGTTTTTACCAATGTATTACGAACCAAACAATATTGTTGCGATGAATGCTTAAGTATCAGTTGCGTAACTATGGGAGGGAGGGATGTGAGTGATAGATCACCCAAGAACCTTTTTTTTTGTTTTCATTATGGTTTACAATTTTTAGTACAAAATACAATTTTTAAAGTTTGCGATAACAAATTAATCATCATAGCATCGTTTTGTTTGTTATAATAATAATAACACATTTATTGCAACAATGATATGATTTATACATAGCCATCTTATTCTTACTATTACTTACAAATATGCATATCAGCCTCTCAAGAAAGGCCTTAGTTACGCCACTGTCAAGAACATATCATGAAAATAGTAAAACTATGTGTACTCGTTTTCATTTAATAAAATTATTGCCAGAAAAATGTGTACAAGTAGATGAACAGCGAATAAGAGCGTCAGGAATATGTCAATTTTGAGATCGCCATTGTGACGGAAAAACGACGAGAGTATTCACTAATTAAGCAAAAATTACATGTCGAGATCATTTATAAGTAATAATAGTAGAAGTTTGTCCAAAAATTCAATATATATATATATATATATACAGTGTTGTGCATTATCTAGAAAAAAAAGTTGTACTTTTATCTTATCTAGATAAAAGTAATTTGGATCATCTTGTATTTTATCTAGATAAAAATAGGTTATCAGCGGTAAATAATCTAGATAATCATTCTAATAAAAGATTTTTTTTAGTTTAATTTCTACTTTATTCGTAACTTGATTATAGTTTACAAAATATATTGTATATAAGGTGTAAAACTGAAATTTTAAATCTTTAAGCCTTACTTCTGGAGATATGTTTTGATACTGGGAAATTAATATTATTATAACTTACAAGAAACTAATTCAGTATAACGAAAATGTTTTCAAAATTGTTTATAAAATTTATAATTTAATTATGGTTAAAAACAATTTTTATTATGGTAATAATATACAACATAATACAACATAAACATCCCGTCATAATTCGAATATTCGAGGAAAACCTATGCAAAGTCCATGTACCATAGTCTATATAAATATATAATATAATACCAACCGGTATAATATATTAATGTAATAATATGTTTAAAAAAAAAATATATTTATATATATATATATATATATACACACACACATATATCTATGGTGTAGTGGTGGATACTCCAAAGTTAATTTTGCCTCTCTGAATTAAATGTATTAAATTTAGATCTGTGCCACTGGATATTTAAGATTCTAAGGATATTGAAAGAATTATTTTACAATATCTTATTTATGGAAAACTTGCACATCTGTACCCATTTTTTGGTAGCAAATTAATCAGGTCATTTTCAACTTCTTTAATACACGTAAAAGAAAAAACAAATGAGAGAACAGAATAACTGGTTATCTTATTGTAACCTTTTAAAAACTATCAAATTTTCACAGAATATGTATTTTACTACTGTATATACAATGCATGTAATGATTTATTGACAATGATAACAATCATAGTTGTAACTTATATACAGGTGTATAGTGTATGTACTACTTATTTACACCAATTTTTGTCCAATACACTTCATGTAATGTTATTTTCCATAGTTGTTATTTGAGTTAATTAAACTATGATAATTTTATAATGTACAGCTGTACAAGTACAAATTATAATTCAAAATTTTCGACAAATTTCATGTGACATAAAAAGAATTATCTTTTTTTTTATCTAGATATTTATGATTTTTTTATCTGTTACCTATATTAAAATCCGTGATATTATTTATTATCTTATTTATAGAAATGTTCACTTAATTATCCATTATCTTATCTAGATAAATTTTAAGTTATCTTTGTACAACACTGTATATGTATATATATATATATTACGTGTATTCTGTTAGTGTTCGTATAACTTTTGAACAGCTTATGAGAATAAAGTCATATTTAAGCAAAATATTTGTGTCGTTGAAACGATGGTGTATAATAGCTTTGTTCAGACCCGCTATGTAACGCCATACTAAAGTTATAACAAATTATGGTTCTGGTATATTGATTTGTCTGGATTAAATGGCGTTACTTTTTTTTCATTGTAAGGTAAGTTTAAGTGCACCTTTATGTGGGAGTTTATGGCCGGGTCTTATATACGACGCGTCGCGTCCTTCCGGCAAAAAAAACATAATATGTCCACGGCAATTTTACTACATTCACTGCTATATTGTTGGATGGTGGAAGAACAGCACAATCAGCTTTAAAGCTTTCATTAAAAATACAGACCATCGAAAATACCGTTTGTAACATTAAAAACATTCAAAAATTATTAAAGTACTGCCAAAATGCCAAATTATTATCTGAGATGAATGTACAATGGCCCATAAACATTCACTGGAAGCATTAAATCGAACTATAAACGATTTAAATTGTAGCCACAGATTTTTTGGTGATGCTCTAATTTTATTATCAGTTGATTTCAAACAAACAATACCGATTATTCCACGTTCAACGTATGCGGAGGAAACCAACGTATGTTTAAAATCATCTGTTTGGTGGTGAAATGTCCATACATTGAAATTTACCAAAAAACATGCGTGTTAAATTACAAAATGATTTATCGGCCAAAGTATTCTCCAAACATTTTCTGGATCTTGATAATAGAAAAATGGAGTGTTATAAAAATACACAGTTAATGAAATTGTCTGAAAATTTTTCCAACAATTTCGACTAGAAAAATGCATTAATAGAAAAAAATTGTCCAAATATACTTAATAATTAACTATCAATACATTTATGAACGAGCAATTTTGGCTGTTAAAATGTCCATGTTGACGAAATCAACTTTATTCATACAAGGAACATTACTTAGCGTCGTAACGGCTGTAACAGCGTGTCAAAGTGTCTGTGGTATTACAGTGGATAACGAACGGTTAGCGTCCATTCGTTAAAACTTGTGTATATATATATATATGTCATGTGGTGGTTTTTGGTAGAAGTGTTGGAAAGAGGTAGGTGGTATGATGAGCAGGCTGGGAACGAGTTTTGATTTCCCTCGGGTACAATTAAGGAAGAGAGCGGCCGGCGGTGGGCGATAGACGACGGGTTTAGTTGTAGATGGGGTGGTGAAATAAAGAGAAAACTATTATTGCCAACAACCATTATAATAATATAACGGTACTGAGGAAAACGATTAGTGAGTGGAAATCGTAAAAATGCGAGACGGTGGTGGAATCGTTAAGGAACGGGGCGCGAGAGACTTTAAAAGGTCTTGTACCGTCTCTGCACAAGCAGAGCTCGGATCTATTTTATTATTACGCAGAATCGGTGTGCGAGAATTAATATAACTGGCTATAGAACCACTCACCGCGGGCAGGTATGCGTAGTGATGCGCCAGGTGCTATGTTGCGGCATCAGATACGTTGGCAAATCAAAAACTTTTGCACAAACCGACTGTGTGTTACACAATACATAATTTTAACAATGGAGGAATTGTTGTATGGTTGGACGTAAATATTTAATGTTTGTCATTTCCGTCTTCGTCTAAGCCACCGCCGCAGGGTCACATTAAATGCAATGTCGGTAATATACGCCGATTAAATTCACTGTTTTGTATTTGACATTTTTCTATACTTTCACGTGTATGACAGAGGCAAAACCATCTATTATTATACTCTTCTATCCTCATCTTTTCTTCTCTTATTTTTTGACATTCAGGTGAGTGTAATTGCTTCTTTATATTTTTTTCAATGTTTTATTCTTAAATATCCATAAATAAAATTACGAGTAATATTGGTATACAAATATATATTATTCAAATTGCAGTTACTTATCACCCTGTTTCTCTAAACTCGCAATTATCATAGACGCTTCAAAAGAACAAAATGTCCATTTTTTTATAAAAAAAAAATGCATATACTCCTATTAGTTAGTGACCATGTGTTTAAATGAAATACTGATAAAATATTTGAGATATAACACTTTGAATTGTATCAATCAGTAAACTCGTCTATTTTTTCCACAAAATGTTAGTAAACTCTTATGTTTAAACGTTATTGTTATTACATTTTAAGTCATAGACTTATATCAATATAAAATATTTACGTTATTTTCATAATTATGAAGCAAATTTTCATGATAAAAATATACTTTTATACCTGCTAATATAATAGTTGCTAAAACAAGCTGTAAGTCGTAAAAATAAACTCAAATATTGCATACATAATATTTAAATATTAAAAACAACCATTCAATATTAAAATATATTTTTAAATAATATTAAAATATAATAAAGTTATATCTATTACAATATATTATATTTCACTATTTCGTATTATATATTAAATGTGTAATGACTATTAACAATATAACTTTCACTTAAAAAAAAATATTTCAATAAAGAAAATATCAAGTCATTTGATTGATCAATAATAAATTGTGAAAAAAGAATATATAAAATATTTCCATTATTTTGAAGGATACTTGAAACTAAAAAATTTAAAACATAAAAACTAAAATTATAAAAATAGATACTCATTTTACAGAATTAATAAAATAGAACTCTAAATTTACAAACAATTCAAAATAGTACAAAATAAACACACTATAATAGTACTAAAAGGATAAAATAATTTTAGTTTAGATATAAAACTAGTATTTAAATACTTATATTATATTTTTATTGGACCTATTTCCTTAAATGATCAAAAACTTAAAGGATTAAATACATTTCGTCAAATATGCTATTTGAATACATAGATTAAATAACATAAAAAAGCTATAGCAAATCGTTCGTAAAATTAATAACTATTGAGGAAGTTTTTTAGAAATCCTTTTTTAATATTTCTTTCATATGCATCATACATGTATTATATTATTCAGCAAATTTACGTGTTGTATTAATATATAAACGTGTATATGTAAGTATACAGGTAATAATATTTATTTTTCTCAATAATTATAATAATAATATGTATAAAAACACTGAAATTCTTTCTTTTATTTCTTTTGTTTTTGTCATTTCAAATACATATTCTAAACATTACTATCAGAGAGATAATATATTATACTGTTATATTATTATAATTTTGAGAATGATTTAGGTTAAATTTGTTATAAATTACCTAAAGTTTGTTATCAGTCTAAAGTAAAATAGTAGTCAATTAATTTGAGTGTCAATGCAACTATTGAGATTAAAATAAGATAAAAGAGTTTTGAGATATTGTGAAAACTTATTATATATATACACATATATAAGTAAAAAAAATATATAAGTACAGAGTATCGAATTTTAAGAGAAACAGTGGCAAACAAGATCACCACCAACTAGTGCTGTGAACTAGTTTTTACATAACTCAATATCAACGTTGCATATTTTATAAGATTATACAGAATTAAACCGATAACGTGTGAATAGTGGTAGTCAAATAATTTAGTTATCTAAATTTCATCTAATTGACGGGATGAAAATGATTTTTTAACTTGAATTTTGATCATTGAAAACATAAGTCATAATTTAAGGATATAAAATCACTTTATTAAAAATGTTTATTTACTAATATGGTAAAATAATTAAATCTATTTTTTTGGCAATTCATCAAATACTTCATCTGTAATTTAGAGTGATTTGTAAAATATGTACATAATTTTAAATTATTTTACGTGAAAGTAATTCGATCAATGAACATATTTTATTATTTACGTATTAACTATTAACGTTGGAAATTTTAAATTTTCGGAAATATTGGTTATCTGTTACTGAATATTATTCACTTTATATACAATACGTTTATTCCATTACGGATATCGTATTAAACCGTTGTTTAATCATTGTGATTTATGACATAATATACATATGAATTATTGAACTGTGTATTATTTAATTATTATATCTTCAATTGTTGTGGATTATACATATTTGGAAAGTTTTGTTAAAATGAGTTCAATTTTAAAATTTTTTAAATCGAAAAATACAATCACCGTTTCGACAACTTCAAATTCTGATTCTGATGAATCATCCGTGGGTAATTTACAAATAAAAAATCAAAAACTTGATGAGTCACAATCAACTACAAATTATAATGTAAGTTTTATCCATTAGTTTTATATTATCAAAATTCTACCAGAAGAATTCGATCGTTACAATTATATCTTATTTTCGATAGCAAATAGCACCTAGTTGGTATTTAAGAGAGATCATTTTTTGACTCACTCAAAAACGTCTAGAAAAATACTGTATAGGAACAACCAAAAAAGTTTAAATTTTTTCCGCATATCCAATGAAGCAGGTCAGGTTTTAATGAAATATATAATATCATCATGCGTGAGTACAAAACAGACACGGCTTCTTAAATTCTATGAAACTCGTTGGATAGAGTACTTGAATTCTCAAAAATTATTTTATGATGTATATAAATATATTTGTTCATCGTTGATGGATTTTGATGAAAAAAATATGATGGACACCACTTTATTTTCTAATAAATTTTATATTATATAACCGATGATTTTTGTGGTTTTTTGTATACAATATAATTAAATTGAATGATATATTTAAAAAAAAATTATTTCAGAATATTTTTATGGACACCAAATGATTTATCTTGTATTATGAAAGCAATCTTTGAGAAAAAAATACAGCGTATTGCGGATACATATTTTATTATATTGAACTATTACATTGTATATAATAAATATAATGAATTGTTATTACAATATATAATAACGTTAATTATAATTAATAATTTAACTATAGATATAGTAGTTGGTTTGTGTGCATATTTTTTTAGTCTAGTATAATTTACTATAATAATTTGATGGCAATATTCTAAAACGTATTTTATATATGTTTAGAGTTAATAATCTAAGATTTTGTTGTGACTTAACGTGCATTTATCTTCATGAAAATTAAAACGAATAACATCATCTCGGTGTATGAGTTATATATGATGAGTCCGTAAGCCGTTAAACTAAAGTGGACTGACGAAATATTATATTTCTACAAATATAAATTTATAAATGTTATTAGAATTTTACAGAGTGTATTACATTTGATTTTTTTATAATGAAAAATTATAATGTTTTATCCGAGTCCATAGTTGATCCTCAATGTGAACATTTTTACATACAGTAAACGATTCAGATTATTTTGTTCAACAATAATTCAGTTTATTATAAAACACATGAGTAAAATTTATTAAATTCCAATTTATATAAAAATGTCATAGTTATCACTTGGCAGGTGATATATTGTGCGAATCCCATACTTGTGTATTATTATAATTATTACAGCGTAATATTTGTTTTGTTTTTTTTTATAAAACATATTGTAGTTTTACTTCTTGACTAGCCTTTTTTAAAATGATATTTCAATACAGTTAATTGTATTTGTATAAAATTAGTGGAAGCAATAAGATCAGTATATTTAATTAAAATAGGTCTATGTATATAGATCGTGTGTTTTGGAGCGTACCAGAACTTCCAGTTGATGTATTATTTTATTTGTGATGAAATCATCTGGTTTTAGTTACAGGAATATAAATACGAGGAAAATGGTGAATTGCGTCTAATATCCTGAAAACCGCTGTTTTCAGTCCTTTACAAATAAAACGTCAGACTACACAAAACGCACACATATATACCATAAACCAAGACATTAAAATTTAAAAGTCAAAGCCGCCGTAACACAACACTATGTTATGTTGCTAAACATTAGGAAGCGTTAATATAAATCTAGTACTTTAATCTTTAATTCGTATGCATTACATTTATGTAGGATTCGTTTTAAAAATACAAAAGGTGCGTAAAACACGATAAATTATTTATAAACATTTAACAGTTCGAATTAAAAATATTGTTATTTTTGTTTTACCTAACTATTATTTAATAGTTTAAAGCGTAAAATTTGGATAATATAAATACATAAAGTAAAAATGTTGAAATTAAATAATACGTGAAGGTAAATATTGTAATATATATAGCAGACCGTATATATACTTATTAGCCCAGAAACGATGAAACTTGAACAATTTGTTCGTCGAGACTCGAGATTTTAATTATACTTCTAATGCCCTGAATATTAGCTGCATGGTAACAAACAATATACTAAATAAACACTCGTGTCGAATTATCATGAAATTTGAGAGATCGTTTACATATATGTATATAATATGTAATATTATAACACATCCTTTGTAGGTTTTGAGCGTCGTGTCTTTCCATTCCTAACACATTCTCTTTTATTCAATTGCATGAACAATATTTAAGTTTACTGTTAGTTAAAGTTAAAGTGTAAATAGAATATCATTCTAAATTATTACCTTTTTTATTCGTTTTATTATGATTATTTTCCATATTATTATTATTTTTTCATTTGTCTCCAGTGCTAGGCAAAGGTTACATTAATTTTACCGGGTTCTATTAACGCAACAATCATCGTTGCGTATCATCGCAGACCCATTTCATTTTCATTATACGCAAATATATTTATTGAACTTTAAACGGATCATTAAACGCAGTTCACTGACGGTAATTATCCCCATTGGTTTCGTTTAAACAAAATGTTATTTGCATTGTCCATGAGGTCCCCGACGGCCGTGGCGATATTTATTGTAATCACACATGGTGACCGCCGACACTAAAGTCTTGTCGATACACTATATAATCCAATGCAGATGGACAAACTCCTAAATCATTTTGCGGTACCTGCTGTGTTATCATTACGTTTACGTTCAATATACGAGTAAGTAGTATTACACAACTGGCTATTTCGAATACAGTGTGAACTTATATTATACACATTGTTTCGAGAAAATTTACTAATTTAAAGCGATTTGATGTTAATGCAGCCCTCTACTCACATTTTAGATTCATACGTACTCTCATGGAATACTTTGTGTATAAATACTAATCTAATCTAACTAATATCTAATCTAATCTATGAGAGAGCAGTTTTAAACTGTACGCCGTACCATATAAATTTAATAATAATTAAAAACTGAGACGGTTAAAAAGTATTTCCGACGAAACGATTTCTACCTCTCAGATTCTTTCTGTAACTATAAAACATTATTTGAACCAATAAAATTACAAAATATATTAAATAATTTAAAGAAAGATTAATTAAAAATTCTTAGTTAAATATTTAATTCACACTAAATTTTATAATATACTTTTATTTAATAATAATGAATTTAAAGTATTATGTTTCATCTTGTTTACAAATTTTAAAAATATATCATTTTTGTATGGTGTATTTTAATGTAATTAAACAGTACTATTTCATTATATGTTTCTTAAAAATAATAATTTCGTATTAATAATATCTTATTGCAATTTTACATAATTAAATTTTTCACAGATTTTTTTTCACCTCTAAATATTTTTTTGAAAATACTAATATGATGGATGGCATATTACATAAGTAATATTTTAAACTAGAAAAATGTACGTATTCATATTTTATTAAAACTTGTTAACAGTTATTAAAAGTTTACGAATAACATTCTATTATTTTATATATTTTAGCCATTAACTAACCATTTGCCCCGAAAAAAACACTTTTTTTATTTTATATTAACAATCACTATACTAAGATGCATACAACAATAAACAGATCCCGAATATAACTTATAATGACTTATTTATCCTAACATATTTGTAATAATACAAAAAAATATAAAAGTAAAATAGTAAATAATTATTGGTGAGTAATAATTTTGTATGGAAATATTATGGAGATAATGACTGGGTATAGGTAGGAATGAATGGGATATGTTTATGTAGAGCACGAAGTGAATCGCGGGGTGTGAGCTCGAGAATCGTTTAGGTTCATCTAAAGTAATTATTTTTATAAAAATTACTGTAAAAAAAGTGAGGTAAAAATGTTAGACAATACAACTGAGTTAAATTATTAAATATTAAAACTTCTTACCTTATGCTCGTGCGAAATCTACTTGGTATCTGTAGAGACGAACAGTCATGTAATGAAATTATGTATATAAAAAAAAAGGGAAAGGTTGGATCGGTGACTTCGCTTCCAGAGCGAATTCATCGACGAGAATGAATGAATCAAAACTCAGTCAAATTATTCCGCAAAGACTAAGTTTGTCTCACGGAACACATACTTGAAGCGGAGTACTGGCTCGTTACATGAGTGTGCGCACACTGGCGAGGAGACGTGTTCATGGAAAGGTCTATGGTGTAGTTTTAGTATTTTTTGTGATATTTTTCTGCTACGTAAGATTCCGTTGGTGTTCCGACCGATCAACGAGCGGCCAAATTATTATTGAATTTTCTCACCGTTTAATTTTGTAGCAGTTGTTATATTCGGCGTTATAATCGTTTGTCTCTGATTTGTTCTCACGCCTATCCTGTTCTGTTCGTGCCACGTGCAACGCTTTGTGTCTATGTGGCAAGTTTATGTTTTTTATAATTCCAATGAACACTGTCTCTCACCCGTGTTATATGTTTATTATTTCGTTTTGATTCGAATAGTCCGTATAAGAGTTATTCGATATTTATTTTATAATTTCATTGTTTTTTTACTCGGAAATTTGCTCGGTATTTCAAAAGAAGCAAACTTCAGTATGTTTTTATTTATATAAAAAAAGTATAAAATAATTTCATGATATGTTCCGAGAAGATCAAACATTAGTGTATTTTATTTAAAAAATATCAAATAGATAATTATGATTATATAATTTAATGAACTAATACAATGAAATAGTTTGGTTGTAATAACGATGATATTTGTGCATATCATTACATATTATATATATTATTTTTTTGTCTACCTAAATTCAAAAATACGTGAAAGCTATTACGAATTATATTTATATAAGCCGTGTTTGTTTAAGTTTGTATTTTTTTTAACGTAGAATATGTTTTATGGCGAGGTTAAAAATGATACAAAAATGAAAAATGAAAAGATAATATAATAAAACATATTCTACGCACATTGTTTTCATAAAAACTGATTAATATTTATTTTTTTTTAATAAAAATTTTTGCTAAAAATCAAAATGACATAATGTAAATTGACTAGTATTCATCAGTACATTGGAGTTTTATTAATTTTAATGACCCGGTCTACAAAATATTACGATATTATAAAGACAAAACGATTACTGATGGTAACGTAAACGTTGTCGTAAATATTACTCGTGTCAGACATTATAACTATACCCGTGAACCTTTTTTACCGTAGCCTCTATGGTTTATTTGCACAGTGCGTTTGTATAAGTGAGGAATTCATGGATACGATATTCGATTCCGCCCTTTATCTGACGTTGTTGATTTCGCAGTAGTTAACGTAATACCAACAATTATTGTTCCCGTATCCGATTAGTCACTCATGCATTTAAATCCGCAATCCGCCGCGACCTTATAAAATGTCAAATATCCACGTTATTCTCGCATAATATTATAAGCCAGATCTCGGTGTTTTAATCTTACCGTGTCACGTTCGCACCATTAACACCGATTTCCAACGGAATCCTTTCGATTTCGAAAGACTATACTCATTTAGTCACGGTCAGCAGTTATGTACCATATAGGTATAGAACCAAATAATATTTATACACTCTGACAAGCCAATACTCAATCGTATTATTATAATATCAAGTGATATCGCGAAAACATAATATAATACTTCAGAATGCAGCTGAGTCTATGTATATAAAACTATCGTATATTAGAGTAATATTACAGTGATAAAATATTAAAGACAGTGTAAACGAATATTACGAACCGATTACTATGTAATATTATAATAAATATATTTATTTCAATATAAATGACTAGCTGAACATGGTCACGCTTCGTTGTGATTTAGTCTGATATTCATTATTTAGGATGTAAATAAAAGTATTCTAGTGAATATAGATTAACCGAGAAAACACATCATGCAATTTAATACCTTACTTTGCGTTTCTGAAAACGATTTCTGAAAATCGTTTTTTTATTATAAAGCTAGTGAATGGATTACATGTGTTGTTTATACGTTCTCTTCATAAACATAAAGATGATTTAGAAACTCTGGAGCATGTGACATATAATTGCCCATAAGAAAAGCATTCTTTTTCTAAATTCAAATCACACATTTGTAATGATTGTCCTTGGGCTTTATTGATAGTCTAACCCTTTGTCAAGGCGTATTAAAAATAGAAGTCGTTTAAACTCGTACATCAAATCTGTCGGAATGAGTGGTATTCGTGTACGTATATATATAATGTATGTATATAAGTAGTATGTCTTCATCTCTATAAGATCCAATCATAATTTTTATGTTACTAAATTCAAACATCTAAACAAATAAACAAACAAAAACCTAAATGTATATTACACGATTTTTTTAAAAACGAAATTCCCACACGCTGAGATCACTATATTCAACATAGTGATAATAAATAAAACCAATAATGGAGAAAGAGGCGAGAAAAACATTATATTAATTAACCTTCAATATCTTTTACCGAGTTTTAAAGTTGGATAAAATGAAATATTTAATGGAAGGCATAATACCTTAATATAAATTAAAATATACAAGAGTATATGATTTTTTTTACTATCCATATAGGCAAATTTCAATACAAATATACTATAGTTCTTTTTATAATAATTCAAGATTTTTTTTATTACACGAATATTTCTTTGGTTTAACACGAAAGTTATGCAAATTCCAAAAGAGAATATTAAAATGTATAATATATTCAAAATTACAATATTTTCAAGACATTCAAATTCACTGCATTTATAAATTATATATATTTATGAGTCTCAAGAGGTTTTTAGAATTAAATTGTTATTTTAACGACTTTTTGATTCTTTATTACATAAAAAATTACAAATTATTTAATTTTTTTTAAATGTTAATGTTTATGTCATAACGCTGAGTTCTTGAATCACAATCTTTATTTATGCAGAACAAAATAATATGTGCTTATGCTTATCCTAACTTACGTCAGAATGAAACATGTGGGATATCATAAAATCGATAACTCACTGAACTGGATTTTCAATTATTAAGTGTCACAAAAACATCCATAAATCTATAGTATTAATTATTATTTGATACTATAAATATACACATAAATAAATAAATATTTTAATAATACATAGATATTAAATAAAAATTGATTAATATATAATATCATCCAATTTTTATATTGCAATAAATGTACAATATTAAAATTTGTTATACATTATTTCCAAGTGTTATCAATTTTACCTTTATATTGTATAAGTTTCGTATGACACTCATTGTTTTAATGTATAATTTTAACTTGTAATTCACTAAAATTATTAAGTGTTTTTTTTAATTACATTGAAATAACCCATGTTGGGTCAAATTTTATATTACAGAAACCTCCGCGAGAGTATGTACAACAACTCACCAAAATTGCATTACAATCGGTTCAACAGTTTATTAACGCATACAGGACATACATACAGACATTCATTTATATATATATATATTTGTATATATATTTATTAGTATATATACTTTTAAAGTTGACTTCTGGTAATTCTAAACTTCGATAGTTCGAAATTTTTGATAATTCGAAGTAAATGCTCGGTGCGTTAAAAATCTCGCGTTAATTCAAATACAAATAATGCATTCAGATATACTCAGTAATTCGAAGTGAAATGTTTGGTTATCCAGATTCCAACACGCGGAAATTCGAAGTTGTTTTACCTAATGTATATTCTTATCGTTAATAATTTATTATGTACCTATAAATTATGTATACATTTAGCTCTTTTTTCTTGAACCCCATGGAATTATTATCGTACATATATTTATATAGTTTAATATTATATTGTGTTATTATTATATATTATTATAAATTATTAATAATTTAAATAATTATTAAACACATCTCAATAACTTATAATATTAACTAATTGTTTATAAAAACATAATAAAATATAAAACATAATATAAACAACAAAATATTATTGTATATAAAACAAATTAATAAATAACATTACATTAATTTAAATTATTATTAAACACATCTCAAACAAATAATATACATTACATTTTTCATAACTTTAATGTCATTCAAATTTTTTTTTTTTGTACACTCAAATATTTCGAACCTATTAGCAATTCGAACGCTAGATAATTCCAAGTTTTACATAAGTTTCTCCAACTTCTAATTATTGAGAGTTGACTACATATATGTATATACATATAATACATGTTAGTTACTGTTGTCTTAGGAGGAAGCTGCAAATCTGTAATTCATAGAGTATTACGATACTATTTTATAAAACATTCATATAATTATACAATATATTTAATTAGATTATTATGTTTCCATAAATTATAAATTTAGTAGAAAAAATTATTTATGTTTAACTTGTAAAAGATATTTCTATTACTCAGTAAGTAAAAGAATTAATTTAAAAAAAAATATTAAGGTTAAATTTTATTTCATTACAAATAAAATATAATTATTATTTTATAATGAAAACTGTGTCAAGAAAAATAATCTAACATTTTGTATTTAAAAAATTATTCATTAAAATTTTATTTAATATTATTATGATTTTTAAACTATTTCGAAAATGTTATCGTAATATAACACGATTTACCAACATAATATAATAATTTTTTACATAGTAATATTAAAATTAATTTAATAGCTTGCACCTATATTTTCCTGCTTATTTATAAGACAATATGTAACATTGTGGAAATCTATGTAATAGTTCATTCTGCTAATATATATTAATATACTTAAAGTTATAGACAAATATAAACGTATTATAATATGATGAAGTTAGAGATTTTTTTTAAACATATCACATTATTAACAAACATATAAATAGTTTTGAATTGCGTATAAATTATAACTTGATAAATAAAAATCATTAAATAATATTTTAAGTTTTATAAATTGAAACTCGACAATAATTATATCGATTTATTCCAACATACACTTATAAAACATTGTAACAGATGCTCATGAACTCTATTTTACAACTTTCATCATTAAATATCAATTATTACTACAAAAGTCTCTGCTAAATATACAGTGCTAAACATTAAATTTCGTAAAAAAAAAAACAGATTGCATGAAATCAAATTTTGAACCAAGCATTTATTTTTAATAAATAAAGTTCTGAATAAACCAAACAACTTAATAGCAACAATGTACAACACCAAAATTATGGATTGCTGGTAATTTTCAGTATTAACTATTTTATTAGGCATATTAAAAAAAATATACATTTTATACTTCATGGTAACTTATAAAATACAAATAAAATGGTTTTCAATTTTCACGGTATAAGTTTAGGTAGGTTTACAAATAAATATATGATTGTGAATTGTCATATAATTCTATATTAAATATTTTTTATTTTTAATAAAGTATAAGAAAGTATTCACATTTATTTTATTTAAATTGATTTATTTTAACTAAACTATTGATATAAGCAAATATCATAATAATTCTATATTAAATTAAATGTTCATTGAGTTTTAAAATTTAACGTTAGGATAATCGTTAAGAGAATTATATTATATATATATATAATATAAATATTACTCTAGATAAAATGGAAAACACAAATTCTACAAACGCACATAATCATGCCGATATTACAAACTACACTTAATTATGAAAAGAAAAGCATAATGAAGTATTAAAAAAGTTGAAACCAATTCATTGTTTTCAAGAATAATTTATTCAAATTTGTTTTAACATATTTTTAAGTACTATCAGTTATTACTTTTCCCTTTCTCTGTAATTTTTTTAATTTTTTTTTTATATTTTCATTTATATTATTTATTTAACATTATTGATAGATTATTATTATTCCATATGACATGTGTGTTGGCTAAGCTTACAAAAACTAAATAAAAAATAAACTAGATTAACAATAACACTAACTAAATCATAATATAGAAATAAATGTTTAACATGAAATTTGAGAAAAAATATGTAACAAAGAAATCAACAACAAATATAAGGTAATAAAGTGATGAATATTAAAAGCGTATTATCAAATTTTTTAGTCAAATTTTTTAGTCTACTTCTAAGGCATGGATTTACCCTTCTCCTTCCACTCACCATTCATTTCCCTCTCAGAATTGGACAGAGTTATCCAATGCGCAACCAATACATAAAAGAGCTATGATAGATACTTGGATATCATATGGTATTTAAATTATTTCAAAGAACAAGTAATCAATTAAATAATTTTCTGTTTATTAATGCATGCTTTTTAATTTAAAATTATAAATATTTCATTGGACAAATAGTTACTTTGGTACTAAAATAGTTAACTTTTTCTTAATATTTATATAAAGCGCCTAATATTACACATTTCTAATTAACAATTTCAAAAAAAAATCTTATAACAATAAATACATTGAAATAAATTTGTAGAATCATTATCATACAAAACACATGAAAATTAAGTTTTGTATTATTTTGTAAATATTTAAAATTAAAAATTAAAAATCATGGATTCAAACAAAATATGAAAATAACATGGTAAACACAATCATTTTAATACTAAAATTAAACTTGCATTTTCAACTTTGATTAAACTATTCGTCTTTAGTATGTAAATTTTATTAACAAATTCGAATAATGAATTTAAAAAAATTAAGTTAATACAATAACAATTTAAACTAGAATTTAATAACAAAATTAATTGATTTACTTAATATTTTAATTATGTAATAAAGTAATTTAACAAAACAATTAATTTGTAAGGAGACATTTTTATGAATGTGGATAATAATAACAATTTATTTTTGTCACCTACTACATGAGATGTCTTGAAATATATTCTGCCTTCATATTTTAAAATTTTGTAGCCGTTGTACAAGCAGGTATGTCTGCAAAATGCTTTACTCAATAAAAAAATCATAGTTAATTAAATATATTGCGTATATAGAGAATATGTAGTTTTATTAATGGTAATCAATAAAACACTATAAAATTGGATTCTGCGAAAGCGAAATAATTATGAAATTTTAATGGAATTCTAAGGGTGAAATAACAGGATGGAAAATCGTGCGCAGATATGTTTTCCAATCTAATTTTACCTTAGTAATGATTAAATTGTCGGTGTACAAATCGTTTTTCAATCTCTGCTCCCTTTTAACAGTCATTAACTCATCATATTTCTATGTTTTCTCTTTTCTTACTCTTTTTCAGATATCTAATTTTTATTTAAAGTTTAAAAATTGTTAAACCGTTGAATATTGGGTAAATTAAATCTTGGTAATACGTGAAGGAAATAATTATTTGTAAAAGAAATAGTCTTTAGTCATCTGTTCATATTTACTACTATGGAAATAATAACTGCTATCGATCAATTAAGTTAACGATGAAACATCGGAAATTTTGTAAAATATCAACAGAATAATACCAGTTATTAATATTTTGATACGTTGAGTACCCACCACAAGTAATGGAACAATAAACCATCGACGAAAACAGCGTGAAAAAAAATTATTTACGCTCATACTTGCAAAATGGTGACTATGTGTATGAAGGAGATGTTCTAGTTTTCCGATGGAAATGCTCCAAATATAATATGGTGTAAGGTGATTTAATTACATCAAAGTATCACGGTGATATTTTATAGTAGTCGCTGACTTATATTCGTAAATTATATTGGGTATATATTATTTTAACGCTAGCGTACACAGAATTAAGCATTTTTGGTTGCTTAACGCTTTAAACTACTTACGGGCGAACTTAACTGCGAATTGAGTGACATTAGAGGATGTCTGGATATAATATATTATTAATGAAATATGGTTATGTGTCATCGAGCAAACGCCGACTTCAACACCTACTTATATTGGCATATAACATTATTATTATTATAATAATATAATATTAACATTATTAATACATAATATTTCAAAGTGCAGTAAACGCGATAAGTCACGATTGCCTATATGGAATGCATAGTAAAATATTGTAATAATTTAACAAACTCTTATCAATCATTTTGAAAATTTACTGTAATGTTTTATTATAAAAACATTTATAAATAGCGAACGATTTCTTAGACTTTGGGTGTTTCGCAAAGAATGATATCTTTTTCTCTCTCGTCATTCGGGAGTGTGTATACATATCTACATGTTCTAAGCCAAAATCATGTTATTATTGCTGTGATGTTGGCTCTCGTGTTAAAAAGACGTTGTATATTCGTGTATTACATAGTTTTGGACCTTACTTTATAGCTTTCTAGACTTATTAGAATGGACTAGGTATAACCTAAGTATACTAAGTGTATACTTTTATTAAAACATAGTCTTCAAAACGTATCGTATAACCGTTTTAGACATTTTGTTGCTTTATCTCGTCGAAACAACGAACGATAGTTGCCAACATTATTGCATCCATTACGTATTCATAAAAGTTGTACGTTGCTATTTTTTTCAGTGCTGACGCAAAACAAATATCACCTTAATTTGCAACCAAATATGACTCTGTATTTCTCATTGCTCTTACATAGCATACACAAACATTTCGCATACGAAAACAATGCAATGACCCGATGTTATATTATAACTATAAGCAGAATCATTTTTTTACAAAAATATTGTAAAATATTTAAGATTAACCGTAGTTCATATTAAAATATGTTTAAATTTCCTATAGAAATTAATTGTTCATTATAAACATGCATTCGGTAACAAATATTACATTTTTAAACATGGTGTTAGAAATTTAAATAAAATATGATAATGTTAAAAATTTGATAATAAAGAAAAAAATATATTATATGAATCCTTAAAATAAATATGTTCATTTTATATTAATGTAATTTCAATAGCTGTAATATGTTTGACAATACAATATACTAAACTATATGCAACGTATTCATATTTCCTTAAATATTGCCTATATACTTTTTTAAACATTTTACTACATCAAAAAATTTACTTTTTTAAAAATTTTACTAGATGAAACCATTAAAATATTACCAATTTATTTATAAGACTTAAATGATCAATTTTATTTTTTATATTCTACAAATCTATTATAATATATAACCTATAAATTATAATTGTGATTGATTCACTCCTATAATAAATATAATACAATAGGCAATTCGTATTTTTCATGACACCATAGTAACAATATATTTTATATGAATCGGTATTTATTTCCATGAAGTTCAAATAAAATCAAAATTTTTAATTTCATTGAAATTAAAAACATTAAAATTTATTATAATATAAATAGCCAGGTACTTGTATAAACAGTATGTAATACTAGAACTACTAAGTGTAATAATATCACAAACATTGAACATGATTACTTTAAAACGTATACAATAAATAAATATATTTATATCAACAATCACATAGCTACAATTATAATGTATTGATAACATATTTAAATAACTTTATTGTTTAATCAATAATAGCTTCGTAATATATATTTAATCATCGATTTTATCTACATTAAATATAAAAGGCAAAATTCTTTCAAAGTTCAAATCTTCCCCGACTTTTAATATTTTAACTACTAAATTAAAATTTAGTTTAGTTTTTTACCAAGATAATGAAACAAGTAGAAACAATTTCACAAGACAAGTAGAATAACATTTAAAAAATATTCTCAATTTAATCGAAAGTATAAATAGGAAAACCCTAATATTTCATAAAAATTAATTAAAATATAAATTTTTCAGTTGTCTAGTTTTTCTTTCTCAATAAATTATTCTGTACACAATGTATGATATAAAATACCGTCCATCTGTTTAGTAAGAATCAGTGATAAAAATACATTGTTTCATAACAAAATATTAAACATTTAACATTTTACTGGAATTCCATAATAATTGTTAAGTTTTTAAAACCCATAAAATGTTGTAATTGATTATTATTTATTATAAATAAGTAATTACAAAATAATAATCATTAAAATACGTATATATTTAATATTAAGTAATTTATACATTTCAAAATTATTTAAAAATAAAAAAAAATCTTTAACAAGATAGTATGGGTAATAAATTCTTTTTAGTTTTGTATTTCAGCCAAAAATAGAATATTGGACTCGTTGCAAAATATACATTCAAAAAAAAGACAAGAAAAAGTTTTGGTTAGAGATATTTTCCAGTTTCATAAATTTCATTTTGTATTTTTCGAACGATCCCGAACATATTTTCAATGATGGTTTAATATAATTATCAACAATGTCCATAAATAAAATAAAATATGACATCATTCTATTACAAAGCTAATAGGTAAGTAACATTTTAAAATTTTAAATACCTTAATTAATTAGTGCCTAACATTTTCCTTAACACATTTTTATTTAAAAAATTGTATAAATAAATTTTGTTTTGTGCCTAGTAAATTAAAAAAATTGATATAGTTCTATAGTGTTTTTATTTTTTATTTCAAAGAACTTTAAGAATCTTTGTCCTTATTTAATGGAATGTTATAGAAATATTTAGTACGTACATTTCTTTTGTTTAAAGGATCTTATAGAAAAGTGAACAACACATATTAAAAATCTTAAAGTATATATTAACAGAGCTCAGTTGTAAAATAAAACTCATATGTGTGTAATGGCCGCTACAAATTACAAAAATATCAGCTTCGATTTCTTGAACGAAAAGCATATTTTATCTGTTGCGTGAGAAAGAAAATTAAAAGGAATCATATTGCAAGAGAACTAAAAAATAACCATAATAAATATATACGAAACAAAAAGAATGTGCAAGTCATAGCTTGAAAAATGCAAATCGTGCACTGTGAAGGCCGCCCCCCTTAACTTATTATTTTTATTTTTAATTAATGCCAATTAGTCGTTTAGCTGTAGAGCCGGCACATGGTAAATTAAGATCTGTAATTATTATGATGAGGAGAGACAGACACCCCGTTGAGAAAAATAATGTGAATCTGCGCAAAGGGTGTTTTTCGACTAATTTATAATGGAGGAAAAAATATACAATAATAATCATAAAACGTGCATAATTATTATTATTATTATTATTATTATTATCATTACAAGAAAACGGTTTATTTTTTGTATGCAAATAATACAATACACTTATATTGGCGATGGCAAATAAAAATATTAACCACCGTTTTTTATTACCTTTCCTATCCTCATCAAGTCAATCAATAACACAATCGCGTACCGCTTCAGTATACTAAAAGTATAATAATATCGTCCAGAGCGTTATCGTCTGGCAGCCGACCAGGAAGAACAGTGCGGTGCGAAGTGTCGTCTCCTACATTTTTAGCAGTAAACGGAGACGACATCCATTTCCGATTGCTTTAACGCTGGACAATGATAGTTTAGATAGGAATATTTACATTACATTCAAACTACGAACTTTATCACCACTATTCCCGCCGTCAACGAAAAACAAATTGAACAAGATCATAGACTTTTACTTGGCAAGCGGTGGCGGTAGTGATAAGTGAACACGGAGCGCATTTTATGCAATTGTTCGTATACGGTACATTATAATAAGGCTTTTTCTTGATTTATTCAAACCTGAGTACGAAATACCAAATGTCGAGGTTCTGCATATATATAAATATATTAAGTGTATTCAGCCCATATTACATACGCAAAATTAATCGTTTATTGTGTTATAATTCTCCCTTATGTTTTAAAAAATATTTTCCAACATATGATTATTATGCTTTTTTTGAATATTTTAGAATTGTATTTATAAGTAACAACAACTTTTTATTACTAATTGGAAATCGACGTAATTCAATTTCTGTATAATAGTATTGCAACTAAGTAAAATTATTATTACAATTAAATAAAATAATACATAACCTTCATTCAAAATTTAAAACGTATATCTTATAGCAAAGAAAATGTAAAAACATGAAAACTCAATTATGAAGTAATGACTTTTTGTTATGATGAAAATTAACACCCATATAAGTACTTTTTATTAGCCTTCAAATTTCAAATGATAATTATGTTATTACATTTAATGCAAATTATTTTGGATTTTAACAATAATTTAATAGGTCGTTTTTCTATTCATATATGTATATTAGTTATATAAATAGAAAAAAATTAAGTAAAAATTACTGTATAGAAAACTATAGAATTTAGAAGCACAATAATCTTGAATATTATTTACAATAATAATTTACACGTCCCAATATGTTTCTTTTTAGAGATTATTTGTACTTTAGTCAATGCTTGAATTGGGAGGAACATGATAGAACAAAAAACTTCTTCTTTTAAAAAAAAATATAACCCCTCATTACATTTAATTTAACAGTATGCAAAGAGCGCCGTAACTTCCCATATTTCAATAAGACTTTTAACTTTTCAGGAACGCACATTTGTTTTACCTTTTGCATTCCTCTTCTAATCTTTTTCCAATTCATGCACTAACATTAATGTATTAAATTATTTAAAAAAAAAATGAAGGGTAATCACAATAATAATAATAATTCAATTGTTTCTGAAATTTTCATATTTTGTTCAGTACAACTTTTCTATTCTGATAAACTCGTAGTCATTAAATTAAAAATCATTCTATAATTAATCTGGAAATTGTATTGTTTCATTTTATATTTCTTATAGTCTAGCTTAGTCCTTGTGTAATTTTTATACACCCAATTAATTGATGTACAAATACATTTGTCGCATACTGCACATTGTGTAATAAATATTTTTGGGTTTTAGATTTTTGATTATATAAAATATACATACATTTTTTCTATTATGTGGAATGCATTTGACGTTTTTGAAACGTATTAAATATCATAAGATATATGGTTAAGCTTCACAAAGGCAACTTTTATTGGATTGATTTTTATTATTTACTATTATGATTTAATATAAAAAATGGATAAATAGACCAAAACATTATTAATATTATACATTTACCAATTTATATATCTAATAAAACTATAATAATAATTTACTAAATTTAATGTGTGAAAAATTCGTATAAATCATCATCTCGTATAAAAATTTAATACATGTAAGATATTAATTTCTATTCATTAGTAGTACATTTAAAAATAATCTATAAGAATACATTGTCTGTTAACACAAAGTTTCAAAAAAAAAAAAAGAATTCATTGTTGATATATTTAATAATAATTTAAAATGTGTATATCTACATACACCAATACATCTATGAAATGTCTGGGGACTAAAAATGATATTCCATGAATATTATACATACGATATGATCATTGAATACAATTTACTGTATTATTAATTTCTTTAAACCACACTATGTCTCATTACGACATTATAAGACAATAGGTATGATCAAATATATTTCATATGTGTAGCTAAACTATGTTTACAAGTTAATACAACTGTAATTAGATAATACACATTCTAAACGGTATCGTATGTTTTATCAGTGTTTAATGTGTAAACATCTGTCAGTAATGTGTGATAAATGTATACATCAAACTGAATATTAGAATTTTCTCTACATTATGAAGTATACTTAAATAGACGTACATTATTATCGTATAGTAAGATATAGTTTTACATAAAAAAATCATAAAAATATACGACTAAAAATTACTAATACATTCAACCTTGTTGTTTCACGTTATTAACTAACATTATACACTTGGATAAAATAATCGTATTCAACAGTATTTTATTCCAAATTCTGAATTTAAATCATATTTATGTGGGTTTAATATATATTTTATTTTACAATGTGACGTAATTATAGGGAGTATTGACGATTAAATGTTGAGTACCCCTTGGCTTATATTTTTAATTTTCACATTTTGTTAAACTTATTGTTTTACCGTAGTATTTTTAACCACGATAGAGTGGAAACTGCTTAGTAAAAATTTATGGTTTATTTTTTTGTGATTGTGGATTATCTACTACACTTTGTCGACTATGGGCCACAATTTTATTCACTAACATCAATGTTTAATCAATTTATTTATAGTGTAATAATTCATTAATTGTCCGCGAGTCAGTTTAACTTTTATTTGAAAATTTGACTCGAACTTTTTTTATATTATATGACTGTAGTATTCGGCTGTTTATTTTCTGAAAATTTACCTTTTATAAAGGATGAATGATATGAATTCACAGAATTTTCTAAATGTTATTCTTAAAATATATTAAATGATTCTATAACTGAATTAAAAGATATTTATCAAAATATTTATTTTCTATTTAAATCATTATTGTACATTATATATTTCGACGATATCACCAGAATGAATGTTTTATATTTTGATTGAAGTAAAGCTAAACTAAATAAATACCATGTCTGAACTATACTTATTATTTAATAGCAATAATATAAGTTTTTTATGGCAAATGATATAAACATAATAAATATACAACATATATATAATTATAGTAGCTAGATATTTTATAATGTAAAATTTATTGAATGACTTAACTATGTTTTCGGTTCATAAAATATCATAGAAGATAGTTGGATCCTGAGAATATTCTAAATGAATTATCTCTTAAACTATATAAAGTAAATCTATTACCATACATTATAAATGTGTTTTTTAATATTTTATATAAATTAACATATTATTATTGTAATAACATAAAAATATTGAATATAGTATATACTACATATATACAAAAAACTATTATTCGTGTATTCTGACAAATTGTGTAACCTCTTATCAAAACTATGTTCTTTTTAGTGTCAACTGATGATACATAATGTATATTTCATAGTATCGATTAATAATTGATTATTTCATGTTAATGATTTGAAAATATTTTAATATAGAGACATTTCATTAACTGTGTTATTATTCGATTACTACTATGTGAATTTTTCTAAGTTATCGAGCAGATAATATTGAATATACAAGTGTTTTCAGTGATTTATCATTTGGATAATAAATTTCAAAATTATTTTGACCACTAATTAAACTTATATTAACTCAATGTCGTCATTTTTTCTTGATTAATGGACGAAGTTAGAGGATTAAACGAATTATCATTTTCAATTAAACATTATCCTCCTTACTTAAATGCTTTAACGAGAATTTAATTGAAATATTGTAAATAAAATATGTCTACCAATCTTACGGTTATCATCAATGCTAACACATTCCATTCATAATAATATTTACTCTAATTTCCCCCAATGCTTCTAATATTAACGCACGATAATTATGGTATTATAATATATGCTGACTTATTGTTATACCACATAATACACTCATTAAATGTTTTTTATGAATACGGGGAACTGTCTTTAAATAATTTCACTATTTTAACACATATATGTCAAATGTGAGCAGTTAACTGTTTAATAGATTAACATTTTTAGGTTCATTTAGTAATATTATATTATTCTTAATGTAACTTTCTTATATTAAATTACTTTATATTATGATTTATTTATTGTGTTTTATTAGAACACAAGTTTGGGGAGGGAGACGTGTTAATTTTCAATGGAAAAAGTGTTAAGTTAATTTTTGTCTTTTGTATAATTATTCTTGGAAGAGGTTGATTCGTATTAATTTAATTTTTTCAGCAGATAACGATGCATTTTAATTGTTTTACAATCTACATATAAAATAATATTCTAAAATAGTCATTTGAATGTTCTTAGTTTATGATAATAATCGTTCTAAAAACTTTGCAGTAATTACACAACGATCAATTAATTGACTGTGATATTTTTAACTTGGTTAAAAATTAAATCCCGGCCAAATGGATCGATTGAGACTACGTCATGTCGTAATGAAGTAGGTAGTGTTTTCCTTCTTTTCTTACGCCATTACAGTCGAGTTGAAAATGACTCCAATAATGAGACTGTTTTTGACGTTGTCTGATTGAATTCAATTTAAACGGAAAAGGTGCCGTGGGAAAATTGACAAAGAATGCTTGAAATGTAATTACAACATTTATAATTTATAATAAGCTAGAATGAAAATAAAAATATTTAGATAAAACATCCTTATCTATATGAATAACTTTATTTGTATTCAAGTAGTATGGGGTTAATTACATTTTAAGAATACAGATTCCCTACATTAATTGAAACCGAAAATATTTTATTGATATAAATTATTATTATACACATGATTATGATATAAATAATATATAATTCTTTAAAAATATATATATTTTGAATGCTTAATGATTAGAGATATCTATGAATTACTTATTGTGGTATGTTAAATAATAATATTAACATGTTATAACATTTTGTATGTATGCACTAAGGAAAAAATAGTTTTTTAATTGAATTTGAATTTAAATTAATAATCCAACGTTAAGTACAAACCTAATTTATAATAATAATCAGTTTATAATTTACACAAATTTAATAAGTTATGATAATTTTGATAAGTCTATATGTAAAAAGAACTAAAAACGATGTCAGTGTATTTTTATATAACTGTTATTCTATAGATTTTAGGATTTTAAGAAATTTAATTGATTTTAGAATTGTGTGTATTATTAATCTTATAATTTATGATAAGATAATTTTTAGTTGTTTATAACATATTATAATCATATTGATTATATCCTTTATATGGATAAATAACACAATTTTGATTTTTTAACCTTTATATAACAACTTTTTCTCACATTGTATGGGATGAAACTATTACTTTCCTTAATATTTTAAGATATATACATATATAAATATATATTATTGTTGTCGAGATTTTTGGTTGGTTTATAGATAACATGTCATATTCTATCAGGCTAAATAAATGAAGTAATATAACAGTTTTCTCCTTAGACAGCGGTATGTGAATAAATTCATTTAAAACATGTACTTATTTATTGATAGAACATTTTCATGAATAATATAAGTACATATATTTTAGATTTAATAGACATATTTTTTCCAAAAAGGGTATGTTTTGGTCTTAGAATGTTACAAATTAAATATTTTATTGAAATTGGCTTCTTGTTTGGAAGGAATAAATATTGAGTATTTATTATTATTATTATTTGAGTACAAAGTATTAAATTAAATATTTATTGTTACAGAAAAACGAGAAATATTAAGTTCCAAAAATAAAAATGGACAAGGAGGAAATGGTAACGCAGAATGGCAACAACTGTGGTATTCAAATTTCGATGAATTTCAAAAGCTTACGGAGCCACTTTTGGACAACACTACTGAAACTAATCTCACAGTTCCGTTCGGAAGTACAGCATATCTGCACTGTCGGGTTCGGAATTTGGGCGAACGAACGGTATGAACAAATGAAATTTAATTTACAAATTCAATTTTAATTTTCCAAAAAACTTATTCGATTGTAAAAACTACCCACAAATAAATACATTTGATTATATATTAGGGCACATTGTGACTAATAACTAATATTAAGATTTATTTAAAATTAATAACAAATAATTTGTATACATAAGTATAGTATAAATATTACAATAATATATTCATGGTTATGTTTATAGAGAACCAAAAATAATAATTTTATTAATGCAACTGATAGACTTACAATAAATATTGTTGTTAATCTAGCATTAAAATGTTTAAAAAAAAACATTTCATTAATAAAAAGTTTAAAATATCAAACAGATATATTAGTTGTAAACTTATTTAGTTAATTAATAAATTATTTTAACGTGCACTTACAGGCAGGACATCTGCCGCGTCATCTATATATATATATATAATACATTAAGAAAAGTCATAAAAGAATTCAATGTGTTAAATAGATTATTTAATTAATTTTTTTATGATTTTGAAAGTGTTTAAGAACATAAAATGCTTGAATTTATATAAATACACAACTACTGAAAAATTTTCTCAAAAATTAGATTGAATTTTTTTATTAAAGTAACCTATGGAAAAAACCCCATGGATAAAATAAAAATGTTTTTTAAATATTTAAATTTAAAATAATTTAAAACAAGTTATTACATCTTCCAAATATTGTCATTGTATCATTAATAATATTTACTATATTATTATTCAACGTTACACTTATATTTTCACTAGATTATTTCGCTTTATATTAGGAAATCACTCATAGTCCATTAGTAGTTTTCATTTGATATCACATATTATAAACAAATATATCCAGATGTGTTTATTTATAAAAAATTTCGTATATTAGGATATAAATAAGAAATATTGGTTTTATATTGAAACATTATTTAAATTTATTTTATTTTTTATTATTTTAAATACAGACTGTTTTACACAGTTATTTAATGTGATAAACATTTCATGTTGGATTAAAATATACTTTTACTTCGCTAATTTTAATACCTGATAAAAGTAAAATATATTTGTATAGTATTAAATTCATGATTCAATATATCAACATTCTTTCTATCGTTTTTTGGTTTTCTAATATGTACTTCTATTTTTATATTTGGTATTTGCTTGCATGTTAATATTTATCTTTATTATATATATAAATATTATATCATTAGTTCATACAATATAAAATATTAGATTATTTATATAATATTAAATCTTAAAATATATTGACCCGAAATTCGGGTTCGTTTAATTAATAAATTAAAGTTCGTTAAATGTGTTAGGTAAATTTAAAAAATGTTACTTTTGACATATTTAAAATTTAGATAATAATATAAAAATACCAAATATAAATAAAATTTATTAAACATTTTTTTTTAGTACATAGATATTATTTAAATAATTATTTATAGTTTCATAAAGAATTTAAATACATATATTTGATTTCAAAATATTAAAATGCAATTCACAACTTTGAAATATAAAAAAATATTTTGTATATATGTATACAGATAATAGAAACATTTATTAATGATATCAATTATACTTAGCAGTTCTTTTCTTTTTTTATTATTTGTGTTTTGCCTTAAAATGATTGAAAAAATTACATGTTCGTTAAATATAATGTTATTAAATCATTGTACAATTTTATAATTGTTTAAGATTACAAAAATGTATAACAAACAGTAATAAATGAATTTATTTTAAAACAAATCAATGTTATACTTTTTTGATTGTGTATGATAATAAATTGTTGTAGTATTTTGTTAAATCACCAATTATTAATTCTCAAATTAAATCATAATGATTTTAATAATATCAGTCATAAAAATATTTTTAGCCTCGATTAAAAATCTTTTTTTTTAAATTTAACTCTATAAATATATATTTATTACCAATTGAATAATAAGGATATTATCAATTTGTAAAATAACAATATTAAGTTATTCTAACGAAATTATAACAATAATAATATTAACAAAATTTAATATAAAATATAGTATATAGAATAAATATAGATTTCAAAGGACGTCGTAAATTAAATTAACTTATGACACAATAATCTCGATATCATGCAATTCTGCAGATAAGTGGAGTGGTGCAAATGCTATAGTCCGTTTTTAATAGTGAAATGTAAACAAGCTCAGTTGTAATACAACACTACTCCCTCTTATCATCGCCTAGCGCAACTGCTATACGCCCTAATTTTCATTATGCACAACCTGTATGCATTTTCTAGGATATTATATTAATTATATTATAATATATACTTTTAGAAAGAAACACTTTATTGGATTCCAGCTATTCAATACTCGAAAAATATATTTAAATTTCAGAGAAAATCGATTGGTTTATGTTTTATTGTTCTGTTTTGTAGTCTTACTAAATAACAATGAAAATTATAGAAAATATCTTTTAGATACTAAACAAATTAAAAATAATTAATGACATTAAATGGTTTTTTGTAGACAAATTCTAGAATGCAAGAACTATAAATATAATATCAAATTTTCTCAGTTTTTATTGTTCATTTTTTTTCAAATTAAACCACTTTATCATCAGTCAATTAAATTAGTATCTTCTTATCATCATACATAATATTTATGTTCTCTTCACTTCAACTACCATTATGCTATTCATTTTAATATTTTCCTAAAATCAAACGATTTTCTGTTATTTCAATTTTTAATATTTAAACAATTTAAATATTATCTCATAATCTCATTAACTTTCATATTTGACCTAGTTTTGTCACTTTCTAAATTCATATTCTGAAAATCATACGCTAGGTGTTAATTTCTAATCAGAGTTGTGTCGAAAATAAAAATAACTATTATTATTCACTAAGTACACGTATTTTAAAATAATGAATGTTTTTCATTCAAAGGAATATTTTAACTTATGTATTTTTAATCAAAAATAATGTTACAATTAATTAAATTTATTTCAATGGTTAAATTTATTTTGAAATCACATTAGCTCACGACAGAACGTACTACTCATTACAATTCAATCATTATAGCTAGTTTTTCAATTTTATTTTGAATCCTCACTACAACTTAAATACGAGTATGAATATATAATTTTTATTTCATTTATAAACAAGCGGAACATCACGATATTAGATATTTTATTCAATTCATATATTGTGTTGTATTTTTGTTTTCATAGAATCTGTATACATAGATAGTTAACATAGTATCACGTATGAAACTGAACAAATTGTTAGGTTTAACAAGACCCATGAAGACATATATATGGCTCGTATATGACACCGAACCGATAACAATCAACTATCCGTCCGGTCTCGAGACAAAATGTTTTACCGCCGCGATAAGGCACCGACCGCCGACTACACGGCCGTGATATATTCATATCCCACCCATACTACGGGTAGGTCGTTAGCTAATTAAAGCTTATTTATATATATATATATATATAATGTAAACATTTCTATCGCATAATTAGACCTTTCCGCTCAATTGCTCCAATTGTTAATATGTTAGGTAAGTTTTTAACTGTTATACGATATGTCATCACCATATAAAATTAGTGTAATAATAATTTCTACTTATTAATCTTTTTTTAAATATATTGAATATATTATACATTATATATGCCACGTATTATTTATTATACAAAAATTGCTTAAGGATAAGTACTTCCTCTTTTTCCTTTCTGTCAACCATATACTGTCACACATTTGTGAACAATTGAAACAGCAGCATCATAATATTATAATTTTTAATGACAGATAAATTTAATTCTGACTAATAAATACATAATATTGTTTAAATCACCCATTGTTATGGTTTATCAGATAATACTATAAAATATAATTATATATTAATACAAAAATGAAAAAACCATCTCTGGTATAATACTCGTGCTAAACTAGCCACATAAAATATATCAATTTTTTAAATTTATGTAAAATTGTTTATTTTTAAAACACCTTTGTCAAGTTTTTGAAATACCCAAAAATATTGTTGCAAATTAATGTGATGTGAAATTATAATAAACTTATCTCTTTATATTATTGACAACAATGCTCATACCATAATGGCGTACAAAAAAATAAAGATAGCATGACATATTAACTCGGGGTAGAATATTTTAATATTTTAAAATAAGTAGGAATATTCAAATGTTATAGTTATTGAAGAACAATACATGTATTACCATATAGAATATAGAATTATACCATATATAATACACCAGTTCACAGGTGATATCTTTAGTTATTTAGCATAATTAATTTGTAAATTAAAAAATATTGAAAACTCTAGACAACCTAGTTTAAAAAAATAACAAACTATAATTATTATTTTTTTACACTTTTTTAACATTTTTTTAAATAATTTTAAGATTTATAAACTATATTTTTAATAGTCAAACGGCATATTATAAATTCCTAATAATAAAGTAAAACTGTAAGTAATTTTCATCTTACTTCGTGGTAACCTGAAATTTGAGATCTTGTTAACGTTAACCTTGTATAAATTAAACTACAATCTACTTATGACATTATCCAAAATAATATTGTCAAAAATATATAAAAACTAACACCCAATTTGAAAACAATTTTCTTACTAAATTACATTTTTTCCAAGTCGTTAATTTTGGTGTTTATTAAATGGTTTAAACAGGGTTATTATTAAAATAAAGATATACAAATAGCTATAGAGTTAAAATAAACATATATAAATACAATGTTAGACAGACGATTCTTATAAAATAATGATTTAGACCAATAGACTAGACCAATAATATATATTTTGAAATAAAAAGTTATTTTTCAAAAAATTAATTATATTATATATATTATGATATAATACTTGTTTTTTTTTCATAATATAATGTGATTAAATACATAATTGTTGATAGTAGTGATTTTGATAATCTAAATTATTTTATTTACAATATATAAATTAGTTGTGTTTTACCAATATTAATTATAATTTAAATGATTTAACTATATTGAATAAATTAATATTAATAAAAAGTGATTGAAGATTTTACTCGCAAATATGAAAATAAAAGACACGTTTCAAAATTGCAAAACAGGTATCTAATTTGTAAACTAAAAAGTTAAAAAATAATGCATTTAAATTATACTGGTATTAGAATTTTAAAAAAAATTTATATAGGCAATATATTTACTTGATTGGATAAAATTATCGATCTGTAGATCAAATCGGATTCATAAAAATAAATTACAATACTTACTTTATAATACATATTGTAAGAATTTTATTTAAATTCTGTAGTTTTCACAATCTAATAATCAGGTAAAAATTATTGTACTTTTATATGAAATGATTTTCATTTTTCTATATTATGGATAAGAAATCGTTGTCTGTAAACACTTAAATTTGATAAAAATTTTGGTAATTTTTTTATGGCAATCCCTCTATTTTTACCTAAATATTTTCTAAATATATGAATGTTTTTTAAAAATAATCAAAGTAAAAAGCCAAATCTCAAGTGTTTCACTGACACTTTATACTTCACTTTTATAAACTTAAATACAAAAGCTTTACATAAAAATATCTCTTAACACACAAAGTCAAGTTCTTAATAACAATTAAACCAATATCTCCACAAGTTATAAACACGTCTTGTACAAAGACAAAACTAAACACTTAAATACAAAACATCATACTCTTCAATTAAAAAAAGTATTTTTGTATTTTCAGATTTTGGAAAACTCTAATTATATATACGACACATCTTAGATATATTTTGAGTTCATTAGTATACAATATAGTTCATTTAAACCTTAACTTAAATAACTTACAAAAGGTTTGTTGAGATTCCCGATACCAACTTTATTTTTGTAATGAAATATTTTACACCAAATAATATAAACTGTATTATTAAAAATATATACTTATTAAAACACCCGGATTTCTATCTTGTTACTGAATTAAACGGATTCTTTTTTAAAGACAACGTATCTATAATGCATTAAGTCACGTTTTCTATGTATCTATTCAACTTTTACAAACTTTCCTATAATTTATAGATATTGACGTGGCTTCAAATTAATTATTGGTGCCAAATTAAAGATAAGTATGTGCGTTTTATACCTGTATTCATATGCATTAAAAAAAGTTAAAAATCATTAATTATATTAAAATTGAAAACTAATGTATTACAAATTATCAATTCTTAAAAATAATACCACTTTTTTCAACTCAAAAATAAGCCTTATTAACAAACATAGTATTAATGATTAATATAGTACTCGTAAACATTAGTGAAGACGTTCCTAATAATTATTTGTATAATAGTATTTTTATTTTCTATAAAATATTTGATTTCAATCTTTGATCAACGTATCAAAGTATAAAAGTGTATGAAAATACTGATAACAAGGCCATAAAATCTATGAATGATGATACTTTTATCACATAATTTAATGTCTATAAAATAAATTAATCACTATAAAACCGTAAAAGATAATAAATCAAAGTAAATCCAATTAAATTTGTTGTCTATTCAAACTCACTTTTAAATATTCTGATATTAGCCAAATATTTTATCATGATATTCATATTTCCTTATTTTAAACAAGAACGTTTCTTAACTTAAAAATGGTTACATTTGGGTTCAACCATGAGTTCAAATTATTAATAAAATAAAATTAATAACTAATAATATAATAATATAATAACTAAAAATAATTAACAATTACCACAATAACACATTTAAATAATATTTTTTATGGATTAGATAAATACGTAAAACTGCATTCAAGTTAAATAAATGCATATCATAGCTGTAATCAATTTTTTATTGGTTAAACCAAGAAGAATTTTAAAACAAAATGTAAATAACACATCTTTGAAATAAAATTTTAAAAAACTAATTCGAATTCAAATTTTGCTAAACATGTGGTACTAAATAATTATACTATTATATTTCATATAATTAACGACTCAGAAATTTTAAACATACCAATTAATATTTATATAAATTCAGTATTTGAAAAATTATATATTCTTAATTAAACACAAATAATAAATTTAATTATATTTTAAATATACCAACAAACTTTAAGAATAACATTATATATCAATATACAGGTATATTAGATAATATTAATAACACCCTAATTTTTGATTTAAAATTTAATTCAAATTTATATATACGAGTATATATATATATATATATATATATATATATATATATTTGGTTTGACTTTGTATTTTTATTATATTAATCATAATTTTCTCTATGTATTATTGTTCTTTTTTACTTTGCATTTTGTCATTTTATTTTCATTTTCGCTTTATACCTGATCATGACTATTAGTAAAAATTGGTAGTTAAGAAATACATTTTATACATATATAATATAATATATAATTCTTTATTATTATTATTATTATTATTATATAAATATAATTTATGACTATTTAATAATATTATTATTATTATTATAATAATGATTATCATCATCATCATCATCATCATCATCATCATCTTCATCATCATCATCATCACCATCATCATTGATTATTAAACATAAATTATATTATTTAATATAAATATTTAACATATTTAATATAGTAATATAACTTTATAATATATTTATAATATACAGAGTTTGCTAACAATATGATAATTGTGAAATAAACGGATAAGTACAATGTGTAGGTAGTAGGTATAACCAAAAATAGTAATGTTAGCATAAAATAACATAAAAATATATTTTATCTATTTTTATAGGAGTAATAAAACATAAATATTTATTATATTAAATATCCAATTTTATTTGGTTGCATTATGCCACTTTAAAATTGATGAATATATACAAAAAAATTTAAGAATACAGCATACATTTAGAATCTATTTATAAGTTTATGTATACCTATAATTCTTGACACCAAGACGTTTTATCTAATCGAACTTTAAAAACAAATAACAATTATTTTTTTAATATAAATATTTAAAAAATGTTTAAACTACTAAAATACTTAATACATTTCTTAAATAAATTACTCATCCATGCATTTGTGTCATTTATTGTAATTTGTACGATATTCAAATATATTTGAAATATATTAAAATATCTGAAATATATAAATGTATTCTTTTGTATTTTCTTCATCTTACATTTATCACACAATAGTTCATTATGAGCAATTGATACGCCTCTAGTAATAATCCTAATTTTTCCCATTCTAAATCATAATAAACAAATTCAATACAAATATAAATAATTGAACATTTGATCCTAAATATAATCTCTTTTAAATAACACTTTCATAAAATAATATTATAATAGTAATACATACTCACACCTACTTTCTCGAGTATCTCTACCTAAGCAACTATGTAAAGTAAATACTCAATTTTATTTAATTAATCCAAATTGCTTGCGTCCATTTCTCCCATTCCAAATTTGAAGTTGATGAGGAAAGGTTAAGTCTCTTAATCAAAACCCACTCATTTGTGACAAATATCCCAGTTGGAAGCAAGAACAGCGAGAGAGAGAGAGAAAGAGAGACAGTGTGTGTGTGTGATAGAGAGGGTGAGAGAGAGAGAGAGAGTGAGAGAGTGAGAGAGCGTGAGAGTGAGAGAGCGAGAGAGTGAGAGTGAGATAGCTGATTTCACTCGAAGATTCCGGTCACGTACACCCTAGTACAGTGAACGTTTATATATCTCTCGGGTCGTTGTCGTCGTTTTTGATATAATGATGTCCGGAAAAGAGAGATGCCATTGGTTGAAATTAAATTCCGTCAGAAGCTGTTGACTCCTTCCTACGTTTCCGGACGCCCTTGTCCATTTCATCATTTCTCTCACTCACTCACTCTTTCTCTGTCTCTCTTCCCTTCTTCACTATATTCAGCTTCCTATACTGTGCACAGTAACAGTTCTGGGTAGATAATAAACACAGGCATATCTTCTGGCTAAAATTTAAACCATTCGTGTAAACACGCAGTTCAAGTTGACGCAATGAAACGATAATATTATATAAATGTTCTACAAGAAATACTTCCAAAAAAAAAATAAAATAAACTTACAAATTTATTAAAATACATTGTCGATCTGTAAAAATAATAAAAATAATGAAAAATATAATTATTTTACAAAATTTACACTTAATTCAATAATAAATACGTACATAAAGAAATGTTATAGGTAATTCAACTTCTATCTAATTTAATACATAGTTTAGTATATTTGAACTGATAAATATAAATGTATCCTTGTATATTATTGTTGTTTAATTTCATAATCTATAATAATTTTAACATATTTGATAATAAAAATTTTAAATGGTTTATTTATACCTGAAAATTTAACGATTCAGGAACTTCCTTGTAAATTATTAAAAAATTAAACATTTTTACTAATTATGTCTTATGTATATTATAAGTAAATTTTTTAAAATGATTTATCATACCTATTGTAATTTACATATTAAATAACTATTATAGAACGGGGAAGATTTTAACGCTTTTAATGACATATTGATAATTGAATACGAAGTTCACCATTGTTATATATTATAGACATTACAAAATGTTAAGTAATTTAAAATACATATATTGTGTATATTAATATAAAATTATTAATACCAGCAAATACCATGAAAATGCATTTCTTTTGATTTTATTGTCCTAAATTAATTTTTTTTTTTTTGTTATTTTAAAGGAGGTTTATTTTTATCATAAATATTATATTTTTTTAAACTACATAAGTTCATGTAACAACATAAAATAAATATAATTTAATATACTTTTAAGTGAAAGGTTATCAAAAACTTTGAGATATATTATTATGGATCGTGATAAGTATAAGTAAAGTGTTAATGTTAAAGAAAAATTAATTAAATAAATATAAATTTGTTTCTTTCAAATTCAGTATGGATAACAATTACATTTTAAATCTTATTATTTTTATAAGTAATTAATTTAAACAAATATCTGTTTTATCTATATTGGTTTGCATTAGAATTTATAAGAAATAAAAAGGTGTATATTGTGTTTATATTTTCACAAATAGGTGTTTTCGGATTCGTTTTTGTGTTGTAGTGGCATTATTCAAATTGCGTTTTCTCTTATCTTTTTAAACAGTCCATCAGATTTACTAAAAGAAAACGGCATTATATAATATTTCCAGTTTCCAAAAATATCCATTGCCCATGACAGAACATAACTTATGACTTTTATACAACAAACAACACTACTTCAATTCCTTACAGCATTTACATAGAATTTTTCCGATTTTCGCTTTAATGAATGTCATTGTAGGTCTATCAAAAGAAAAATCCGTTTGTTTATTTGAATGGCTTTGTTATTTTTTTCGTTTCTGTTTATTTCAAAAAAAATTAAAATATTATCTATATTATCGTTAGCGTCGAAAAATGAAATTGCGTAGAAAGTCGTCCAGCAATGATTTTTATTCACAATGACAAATGATAAGATTTATTTACATATGTCTTTGACAAGTGAATGTACTAAATGTTAATTTTAGTTGTGTTATAGGATGATATATATATATATATACACAATATAATAAGTACTAAATACTAGGATCGTACTCAATATTTTATTAGTCTAAAAGAATATAAATATTCATTATTTGAATAATGAATAAATAATTTTATTTACTATCAATGTATTTTTCTAATTATTCATAAACTGCTTGCATAACATATTATCAAGAATTATTTCAATAATGTTTAAACTAAAATGATTAATTAATCCAACAAAGAATTAATTGAGAACCACTGGTTATAATTATTCATTCAAACAATTATGTATTAACTTAGAATTTAACCGACTTAAATTAAAGAAAATCAGTTTTAATAATTTAGTTTGTTTTCATTTTCAAATATTTAGTGAAACAAATACGCTTTTCAAAATATTTTTGAATAATTAATTACCTTATTAACATATAATAATAATAGTAAAATAATAATTTATATTGATTTACTTTTTTACTAAGACATCAAACATGAAATATGTTTAACTAGATATTTGAATACAACTTAAAATTGTAAATAAACATTTTATATTATAATTTGGTATATATAGTATTGATAAATATGTTTATTATTAAAAATTTTACTCTAAGAGCAAAATATTTGTTTAAACAATATAAATCCATTATGTATATTAACTTAGATTTTTTTTTTGTAAAATTAAATTATGTATCATAAAATTGAATAATTTTTAAAATGATAATCATTCAATAAATTACAATAAAACAAATCTATATAACTCCAATACAATTTAGATAAGTAAAACAAGTTTAACGTACTACTAAAATCATAGCTTTTTCCTTAAAAATGTATTTTTCTTAAAATTAAATAAATAAAAAAAAAAATAATAATATTACTAATAATCTTATTAATAATACACATTGAAATACTAATGAAAGAAAAAAATTGTAAAGAAGTAAAAATGTTACATGTACAGTAACATAACCAACCTATTGTTTCAATTCTGAACCAACTCAACCTATGCCAAATTATTACAATCATATTAATATTGAACAAACAAAGCACTTAAACCTACACAACGTATTCAATAGATGATAGATGTTATCCATAATATTATGGTACAAAAGTTAACACATAATATCAATCTATCACGTGCACGTTTATTTACATTTTAACGTCATACAATAAAAATAAAAAGGCATACGACCGCGTTATATTCTTCAGGTAGTGCACCGTTTTAGGTTTTGATATTTTAGCGTTATATTTAAACAAAACATTTATTTGAGAAAAAAATTCGAATATGTGTTTACTTCCATTATTTTCTTTTCGTAATATCTAATCAAAAAATCTAAGGTTCTTCCATTTATAATATACAAAAGCTCACTGACATATTTTTGCATTTTTAAAATAAAATATTTACAATAAGTAATGAATAGTCATGAAATGTTCTTTTATGAAATTGACTTGAGTTTACCTGAAATTATTGGTATCATTAAGAGGATTTAAATGGTAAAATATTTTATAACTGGTATATATAGAATTTTTCTGACAATCAGCTTTCGAATTTCCGGAAATATCATATTTTCCCTCTGTGAAATATAATGATTAATTTTATTGAATTATTACGTTCACTTAATTTATAAGAGTTACAAAACTAAATTATCAAATAGAAAAGTATTTAATCAGCATTTATTAAAACACAACATATAACTGTTTACTATAATATATATTTTATATTTATTATAAACTATAATCATGAACATTTAAAAAAAAAATCTAATAACTTTCTGATTGTATAGTTACCAATTCAAAATTTAAATATTACAAGCATTATGTTTATAAATATTTAAATAATATTTAATTCATTAAAATTAAATATTTATAATTAATATGATAATATTATTATCTAATCTGTCAGTTAACTATGGAAACTGGCCGTACCATCATCGCTATTTTATTCACGAACTTTAGCCGCTTAATATTGTGTATTTTTAATGCCTCGATGTTAGTGACATTTTTGAATACATGAAAACATTTTACGTTTCCCTACCTATGATAGAAATTTCCCTTATCTGTATTTTGAAGATTAACAAAAAATATAAGTGTAAGTAGTTAATATCATGTATTTTTAAAAATCACACGAGGTCGAACTTTATTTAAATAACATGTCTATACCTAAAATTAAATGCATTTCGAACGCAAAGCGTATCAAAACAGATCGCTCTACCAAAAATAATATCATAAAACAGAATATAACTGTACTCTTGAGTATAATCATAAACTCTCATAATCGAGATTTCCGCCATTATAAATTTCATTTACCAGGAAACTAAATCCTTATCATTTTGAATTGAAAAACATCTCTTAGAAAATGGGTTACAAATTCATAATACTAATAAGATTATGAATTATATAATAATTATATTATATTATTTGAGAGGGTACTCTCAGCAAAACTGTGGTCAAAGAAAAATAATAATTTTAATGAACTTAATATAATACAAATTTAAATAAGGAAGTAATTGAAAAATATCACATTATCCCTTTCGGGATTCCAATCTATGAACCCCATCAGAAGAATATGTATACGTATATATTTGTATATTTTTCAATAATGTAAATTGTAGGTTTTATTGTGTAATACAATTGTAATTTTATTAGTATAAATAAAATATATATTATTTTTTCATAACTGCGCACTAAGTAAAAGCGTTTATTTTCAACATTTAGTTTACAAAATAAATTTAACCAAATTTAAATTGTATTTGCGTGACCGAAATTATCGATAACGTCTCTCATAATTATTTACACAGTAAAGAAGTTTTACATAATTTATATCATACATGTTTTTTAAGACATAATATTACGAAGGCAAACCTTATATACTATACAGTACATTAAAAACATTTTGTTTTTTATGTGTATTTATACGTATTTTATGAAGTTCATAAATAATTGAAAATAACTTATACACATTATATTAAATTAAATTCAAAAATGTTTATTTATTACATGATTTGTGAGTATGGTGAAAATTACGTATTTTAAGTACTATAGTAACATCTACGCAATATTTTACTTTTTATATTACCCATAGAATATTCTATATCATATTTCAATAATGTGTGATAATATACATGAATGTTGCAGCTGTGTGTTATTTATTAGTGACCTCTATAAACTATACCAACTTATTTTCTTTAAAACTCTTTTTTTATTATCAACGTAAATCTTTGTTTAATTTAAAATATAACACATTATTGGTTATCTGTCCAAAAAAAAAATCATTTTATAGACCCATACATTTTGTAATCGTGAATTGGATTTCTTGATTTTAAAATAGTAAATAAAATTAAATAAAATTTGTTTAATAAATCATATTATACACAATTTGTTATTTGATTAAGTGGTAGATAAAATGCAGTTGTGGTTGTTTGTGATTTTAACAAAAATATAATATGCAACAATATTTGAATTATTAACATAAGTTTTGATATATAATAATGAAATTAAAAAGATCTAAACAATATTTAAAAATTTTTAAATTTAAATTTAAATATTGCAAAAAGAAATAAAATCCAGCTGTTCACATAATATATGATTTTGTACAATTTGTTATTCAATTAGCGACATTATTATTAAATTAAAATAAATTACAAATAAAAAACAATTGATTTTAAATATTTGGTAATTAATAGATATCATAAGTGATATGTAATGTTATGCATATGAGATTTAGACACACATGGCGTGCGTATCATAAGTTATTGAATTGTCATTCGATAGAACATAATATTTATATATACGCCCACTCGTACATATCACGTCAATATTTACAATATACATATGTACGTCTCTTTAATTTAATGTTTCAACTAATTTTCCGGTTTCATATTTTCATCGTTATTGTCATTGTTTATATTCCAATGTATTTGAACTTACCACCGAGGGCGCACACTCAAAATACAACACAATTGCAACATAAAATGTGAACATTTCCGAATACCAGGTAGTAGTATATGTGAGGACGAGAGAATAGTGTTATATTGTACATAAACACACGAATAAATGTATACGTGTGTATGTATAGAATATATTATAATAACGGCATTTGCGTATATAATATTATGGTAAATTTACAGTGAATATATTTATATTTTTCTCTCGTCGGTACCACATCCGATGTTTGCACTGATGGCGTGGGCAGCGTGCGATAGATGGTGGTGATTCACTGCTAGAGCACATCATAAATACAATTTTCTATAGAGCTTGCTCGTCCGTATTGTTTTCCAATGTAAATAGGTTAGTTTTTGCAATCGTCCCGCCACGCAGACTCTTCAAAGGTGTCTTTTTTGACAATCGGCCATAAAGAACAAACAGCATTGAATATAGTGAATACGCGCACACTAGATTTTCCTGAATTCACAATCGCTTCAGACTCTGAGACTACGATTCAACGTTATGTGTAAGTGGGTATGTATCGAGGGTGTTAGGAACGGAGGTATAAAGAGAAAAAGTGAACAAATATACCGAAACAAATCGAATATTGTAATGGCGGCGCCTTGAAATAAATCGTTTGTCTGGTCATGTTTTTTAGCAACACATGGGTATATCGATAAAATAGAGGAGACGATGGCCGGGAAAAAAATCGGCAGTCGAGAAATAGATATGCCCAGTTATTTTCATTCATCGTCACTGTTTTATTCATGATTGTCTTCTACAGCTGGCGTACCCTGCTGCCGATCACGCCTCCGACCATCAGACAAAAATCATTGAAAATAATCTAAAATACGTTACACAATGCATATTTCACAGAGCAATACAAGTACTATTGTTATACGAGCTTATCTGAAAACATCTGCTGGCTTACCACAACCTAAGTGTAATTTATAAAGTATACGTATAAAAACCAATATTATTATTATTTAAACAGAAAAATGATTAAGTATTAAAATAAAAAGAGACCTGCTAAATATATATTTAGAATATTCTCAACGATGGTGTAATCGTGAAGTATGTACAAATGTTTTACTATTTCAAAAGATTATTCTTTAAATTATTTTCTATAACGCATTATGATATAGATTTTATTGGAATTATGTAAACCTACTATTAACTTATAACAGATTTATAAGTATGAAAAACGATATATTATCGTAACGTTGAACTGTATGATTTATAGATACATTCATTACAGCATTTGTTTGAAAATAATTTTTTTGCAACTACATACATTTCACATTGATACATTAAAATTATAACTCACAAATAATTTTTTTCCTTAGAAATCGTGAATATTAACTAATTGTACAAACATTTGCTAAACAATATGTTTTTAATGATATAACTTTTATTTTAAAAGAATGAATACCTAGCCTATTTAACCTATATAACCTAACACACATCATGCAATACTTTACTTATATCTATATTTTGTTTATTTTATATTATATTGTAGATTTTTTATATAAACATAATTCATTTTAATTGTTATTTCCTTGAAAAAATTCGTTGATTAAATATTAAAACCAAACGAATGGATGGTGTTTTTCTAAATTCATATAGAACTTATTTTTCATATAATAAACTTAAATTTTTTAATTAATCAAACATATTTTACTAGAATTTTCTTTATTAAATAATACTATAAAGAAAAAAAAAAAAATTGTTATAATTCTTTTGAATTACTAATATAATAGTTAGATGTAAGTTTTAATTTTAAAAAAACTTAATTAAATTAATATTATTATTAAATAATAAAAATATATAAAAATGAATATTAGTTAAATATTAATATTAATAAATATTACATTAATTTGTGATATTAGTTACTATTTGAAACTTAAAAAAAGATGCATCAACTTTAATATTTTAAATCATGTTACAAATATATAGAAAAAATATGCAATGTCTTTTTTGTAAAATCTGCCAAACTAGATTGTTATTAAATTAAATCCAAAAATTATTTTCACAAACAAAAAACGATTTCTATTGTTTTGGAACAAATGTGATTGTTGGTTCATGGGGTTGGTATATATTTTTTGTTCTAACTAGTTTCTTTTTCCGTGAAGTTCAAACAACTATATATTAGAGAATGACACCGTGATAGTGTCGTATGAATTCAATTCCAGTATTCCATCAATAGAATATATGCCTCAGTCATAAACAAAATAAATTCTAGTATATTACTATCATTATTGAGGTTAAATAGTATTTTGAAATATATTAAAACGTTTTGAACATATTTTATTACATGTTTACGCCTATTTTCTCTAAACAGCAGTAAAATTCATTCGTCCAAAGTGTAATTGAGGTAATGTGGTAATAACAATTATTGTGGCTAAATATTGCCGACAACTAACATTGAGATAATGTATAAAAATTGTTCCGTCCACGTCACTGTACAACGATGAAATATATTTTTATCAGCATGTTTCTATACAATATTATAGCGGTAGACCTGCGGAGGGATAAGAGAATAATGGGTCAGCACGCGCGCGAAACGCTAACGTTCTACGTGTTCGTGACGAGTACGCATTAAAATAATCATAATCCAAAAGAAGCTCGACGATACACGATCTGACCGTGGATAAAAAACGGAAGGCAAAAAAAAATTCGTCTAGTTTATAATACGCATGCTTATATACTTATATGCATAATTTATATATATAATATGTGTGTGCGCGTACCGTATTATCGCATAAATCGTCTCGATTCCATAATAATACCGGTGATGGTTTACGATGTTATTATTTAACGGGCGGGGTAGAGAATATCACAAACATAAATATATATATATATATATATATATATTTATTTATTTATTTTTATATAATATGTATATGGCAACGGGTCATGTCACGTTATAATATAGAGTGGAAAAATAAAATAAATAAATAAATCGCAGGAGCAAAGAAAGCGACTCACGCAAAGTTTGAAATATTTTTAGTGATTCAGCGACCTTTCACCGTAAATTTTGGTACGTTTATTTGTTTTTTGTTTGATGGTGGCTTTTATATGTACCATATACGAAAATGAAACAATGATTATTGAGCAGAAAGTAGTTCAGACAATGTTCAATTTTGAATCGACACAAGAATTTTTTTTATTTTGAAAATAAATATAAAATCTGAATCATTTTTATACAATAAATATATAGGCTAAATGTAAACAAAATAAAAATGATATGTTAAAAAGAAATAAACAATATATGGATAAAAGAAGCCACATATTTTATTTGTATAGGTATTAGTATTTATTTGATCATGTGAGAGATCACAATACTTTTGTTTTATCCATTTTGAAAAATATGAGAAAAATAAAAAAAAATCAACACAAAAATGATAAATAAAACACCAAATAAATATTTAAATATTGATTGAATAGTGATGTGTGATATACCAATGACTTATTTATCCATAGTGAGTATTTAAATACTAATTTTTAGTAAACACATTTCATATTATTATTCAGTTATTCGTATACATTTTAGAGTAATTTATTTTCCATTTTTAATCATAGTTTATTAGTCAACCAAATTTTAAATGGAGCATAAATTTAATTTAAACTCTTTTCTTATCAGTTTACTAATATTTAGGTCATTCTTAAAACGTTATTAATATAAACTAATATTCTATTCTATTTCTTCAATATTATGAAAATTGGAAATATTTATATGAAAAATATAACTTAATCGATTCCATCATTCTATTCAATAATAAAAAATATATAGTGTCCATGGTATAGATTTTAATAACATTAAGCCTAAAGTTTTTTAATAAACGATGCCTATAAAATATAAATAAATAAATATATAGAATAAAGATATTAAATAACTCCAATAACATTATACGGCTAAATAAAATAATATACTTAATTATTTTGCCTAGGAAATTGTCGAAAAAATTGTAACGATAATTACTTTTAAAACAATTTAAATGTATATGAAAAAATATTCATCGTATTTGATAACTTTTCTTCAATATTTATATAAATACCAATTTCGTTCTACAAAACAATAACTTTTAATTTTTAATCATAGTACTTACAACAAAACGTTATGGGTGTGAAATAAATTTATTATAGTATTTATGAAAGTATTTGACGTTTCGTCAATTTAATTAAAAACATACAAATATAAATTATTCAACATCACTAGATTTTAACACATAAAATATATTATATTAAATACAATATTGAGTTTGTAAATAAAAGAATAAAATAACTTCAGGGGAATGCATTTAATATCTTATAAAGCAAGAAGAGTGTTTACAAGTGCAGAATTGTTAAACATAAACCAGACTTCAAACGCCGTACTATATTAAATTCCATATACAAATATTTTATAAGAAAATCAGATTGAAATACGTATCTTATATGTAAATAAAATATCGTGCCAATAGTAGTATTTTAAAAGATATATATTTTTAATGCCTATTTTTAATGTAACGCATATGATAAAAATGTTTATTGCAATAATTTATAATGAAATGGGAATTCTAAAATAAAAGTAGATAAATATGTGAACAATTAATACATTATAATCAAACTAAGCTAAAAAACATGATACCATAAAATGAATTAAATTTAATAATGTAAAAAAAAAAAGATAAATTATTTTATGTATTTTATGAGTTAAATACAAATGAATTAAGAATTTAAATATTTTTGTAGAAAATATCATTAAGTAGCTGAATAAATACGTGAACGTTGGGCATAGGATGTTAATAAATTTAAATTCATGATTACATATTTCGTAATGCATTGACTTTTCCCTTTTAAAATTAATTAACTCAGACAAGCTGTGTATTAAATATGTGTATAATTACACAATACAAATTTACTATTAAGTATACGTGCCAATATACAATGAACTCATTGTACCAATAAAGCATCTATGTTTTCATCGATTCACAATTGTATTATTAGTAATAATTTTTGTTTTTTATAACATTCTGTTCAAAATGGATATAATTAACGATTCATTAGTGACATTATAATATAAATATATGTTGGTAAAAAGTGCTTATAGGTACTATTGATGAGATTCACTATGATAATATACAATGGACGGTGATGAAAATGGATAGCAAGTGTCGCTAATAAAATAAAATATTAAAAATAAATCGAAATTATAGTATTAAGCAAATTCAATTGATAATTATTATTCACTTTTCATTAAAACTTTAATTAATGAATAATCCAATGCAATTGATAAAATAATATCTTGTTATCCGAAATTATTTCGGATAACAAGATATTTAAATCAATAACCACATTATGCTAAACCCATACAAAACGCTCTAATTATACGTTATTATAACGAAATTAAAGAATCCATTTTTTTTTCTTTAAAGCATTACATATTATGCGTACAACTACACATAAACATTGAATTGTTTTTCTTATTTTTAAATTTATGAATAATATTAGTTATAATATGCCATGCACGTAGGAATGAAATGGGAAATTTTTTTTACTTAATAATTTATCATTATTATTATTATTATTATTACTTCATAATTTTCTTCTACTTATTTAGCGCTACTTTTAATAATATTTTATCTGGCTGCATACTACTCATATACATATTTATAAATAAATTTATTGTATATTGGTGTTAATCTAAAATTGTTTAAGCAAAATAAAAAATGATTTCAATTATTGATTTTACAACTTATTTTTACACTGTCTTTTTGTAAATATATAGTTTGACGTATTTTAAATCGTTTATGTTGTATTATTATTATTACGATTCGATGAAAAAGTTTAATCAAAGCTGACAGAGTATTGAATTATTTGTTATTCTAAACATAGATGAAATCTTCCCGTTATTCAGAACTGTCAGTATTGATCAAAAATCAATGCATAGTCATTCTAAATTATTTTTTAATTTTAACCTTATTGTGTACATACTTCTAATAGATTTTTGTTAAAAAAATGAGATTTAATTTATTGCATTATTAATATTTCAAATATTGTAATGTAAATATATATTTTTTTTTTTGGTTTATATTTCTCCAAATTCATGTATTATTATTAACTCCCACTCTCCTATTGTTATTTATTTAATCGTTAATTTCATCCATAACTAGCTTCCTAATTTAGATTATTGTATATATTTGTATTTATAAATGGTTTTTTCACTCTCCTTCTCTCTCTTAAAATAATGGCCTTGCTGTAAAGTAATGTTGTAATATTTTTAATGAAAGCAAAATAATAAAAATAAAAAAAATTATTATTTTATTTTATATAAAGACAACTTTATGTGACAAATATTCCAGTAAAACGTTATTGTTAATTTTATATTACAAGAAAAAACTCAAAAATTTACTAAATTATTAAGATTAATCTCATAATTATATGTCTATGAATTAATGCGTGGAATTGATTTTATTTCTGTTTTATAATTAAAATGATTACAAATATTCATTTATTAATACGTTAAACATATTGTAAAACAATTATGTTAAATAAATCTTTTTTGGTTGAAAATGTCCATATTACTAATTAAAATTGAAAGTTTTACTTTTCTCCGAATTTTATTACAGTCATGAAGATATCGATTAAATACAATTTTTAGAAAAATCACGGTATATGACTTAATTTACAATTTTATACTTAATTTTACGTGATTGTTATTTAATATAATATAATGTAATACATGTTGCATACAATATTGTCTAATCAGTCAGGCCCAAAATTTGAACTTTGGAGCACATTTTGTAATCACAAACTTTACTACAGAAGAGTTTTCAAATAATTTTATGGTCTTAAGTACACCATATTTTCAAAGAACTCATTAAAATTTATACCAACGATTTATTGAAATTATACATGTGTGTAAAGACATGAATGTGTGCTGATTTGATCATTATTATTTTCTAAATAATAGAAAATTGCTTATTATATCGTATATTACTATAATAAACGAAATAATACTAATTAAAACAATATTCCATAATATTTATTTTTATGATATATGAATCACTTTTTCCTTGCTTTTTAATGCGCCAATTGGTAGAATATATCATAAAAGTTTATGTTTTTACCAAATATGTTTCATTGTGAATATTCCAAGATCATTTAGTTTTTGTTCGTTCATAGTTGGTCTCATATAAGATTCAACCTTTTTTGAAAATTTAATATAACCTCTTACTCGAATAATTTGAAACAATTATACTATAATACATTTGCCATATGATTTTTAAATTTGAAAACATGTACTTTAATTACGTACCATTAATTTATTTGATCATAACAAGAACAGAATTTATATTTTTATTGATAGTAATCATTTGTGAAAATAAATATACACATCTTTGAGTTAAATTACATTTTTTATTTGTTTATTTATTATTGAAACACATCACATCAAAATAACAATTAAATCTTATGGTAACATTTGACTTTGAAGGTGATTCACATTACTATAAAAATAAATTTTTATTCATAAAAAATGATGAGAAATGATAAATTGTTGAGCTGTTGTGTTGTGGGAACTATATAATATTTGCAGTACGGTAAAATAGTCGACTTCGTTTAGTGTTTAAATTTTCTGACACATAATTTACTAAATCTCCGTATAATGTTACGCAGTTTTGACGTATACTACTACAGTGTCCTAAGACATAATCTAATATCAGAGGGTATGTTAAGAATGTTGAAATGGATAAATTCACGTTGGCTTCTGATTTCAGTCGTTTGTAATACAATATTTGCACTGACCGCATACTATAATATACTTTACTCGACTACGGCTGACAGATTTTACATTAACACAACTTAATGGTTTTATTTTTTAATATTATTGAATCTTTTTTATTTGGCTATGATTTCAGATATCGTGGGTTCGTCGCAGGGACTGGCACATCTTGACTTCGGGCATGTTTACGTACACAAACGACGAGAGGTTTACCGTGTTGCACGCTGAGGGCTCGGATGATTGGACCCTACAAATAAAATACGTGCAGAAAAGAGACAACGGCACGTACGAATGTCAGGTAAGTGAAAAACTACACTTGTTGATTCACCTTCAATGCAGTATATTCTAGGTTTGGTTAGACTATAATCCCAGTGAGATGACCAAAATATTTATTCATATACGGGATTTTTATTTTCAATCTACCAGAAAAATTCTTAATATTTCAACACTCGGCATTCATATAAATGGTGTAGAAAACGTAAAATAATATTCATATTTATTCAATTTGCATTAAATTATTTATTATCCATTTAAGGTAACTGGATAAAATGAAAAAACAAAATAACAATCGTCGTTATATAATGATTATAAGAGTATTCGTATATAATACATACATATCTTATTATAATGTATAATAATTTTATATATTTAAAGCTAGGTAAAAAATAATAATATAAATAGATATTTTAATCATTGGTTTTAATATTTAGGTCTTGCAATTATTTTTTATATAATTAACACTAGGTCTCAAACAAGATTGTACTCGTATTTAGGTAGAAATATTTACATTTGCATACTCTTGTTAGTATGAACAATTTACAACTACCTACTATTCAATAAGTACTTACTTTTTTTAAAATATTATTACAGTTTATGTAAACTAATTGTCAAATGATAGAAAAGTTTCATAATATTCGAATAAATTTTGCTAATTATTCTTCACGTAGATTAACAATAAAATTATCTTAAATTTCTTATCTAGTAAGTTCTAGTATAACTGACCTCACTAGATAGTATGAGAAATATTATAATATTTATTATATATAAACTATCAAGGTAATATTTTAAATACTTTTGAAATATTTTTTGTTACACTGGTCTCAAATAAGTTATATGGTATGCATAAGATATAAAGTATAAGTTTTTATAATAAATAATTAAAATTATATTTTATAAATGAATTATTACTATTAATACAAATAATAATACAAATAAATACAAATATAATAATGTAGAAACAAATATGGATAAAAAAATAGTAAACTGTATACAATTTATTATTTACTAATGGTTATAGGTAAGATGTAATTTAGGTTATGTGTTCATCTTATAAATTTCAATGTTATCTCATAAAATCAACATATTACATATTACATCAGTGTTCAATTTGTACACATAGTCCAGATACATTTCTATTGATTTATTTAAACGTTGTGAAGAATTTAAAACAAAATTCTGGTAAAAACGGATCAAAATCCTTAATGGTCTTAAAAACTCATATATATATATATATATATATATATATTATATATATATATATTCCTACATAGATCCCAATAGTTCTATTCTTATGAAAAACTATTTGAGGTATGAATTTGCAAAATGCGTAATGTTATATATCATGAAGACAAATGTCAGACTATATAGATATTGATATGTTATACTACAACAATATAGGTCATATAACGTACCACATTAGCAAATAAAAATAAATGTATACAACTTATATTAAACTACCTATTTAAATTTAGCTGTCATATAGAAAACATTTTTCATTGATGAAAATTATTAAAACAAATATCTTGTGTAAAATTGTAATCTCAATAAATAATAAGTAATGAAATTTTAAATGGAACCGTTAACTATTAATTCTCATTTTAATATTTATTTGTCTTAATTACTCGTTTAATTTTTTTAAAAAACGTACACTAAAAAAATACATACATTTTTTCTTTCTCTAACAAAACTCTTAAATATTATATTACTTTTATTTATATTAAAGTTTTTCATTATGTAGTATATAAATGTTTTTTATTTGTACCAAAGTTTATAACATTGGGTTTACTAGTACTATTATAATTTTTGATAAAAGTATGAATGATTTTAAAAAATTTAATATTTTCACATATAAAACTTCTTTACTTTTAAGTAAATTCCACGCCTATTAACATTTGTAATACATTTTCATTTACCGTAGAATAATTATAATTTATAATTATTAACGTTGTATTATGCAAATTATCGATATATTTTAATGCGTGTATTATACAGAGTACATGATAATATACAATAATACTAATACACTTTTGAATATAAATTACCCTAAATATTAATGCATACGAAATTTTTCATTTTTACATTTATCCTTTAGTCAATTTGTCCGAATATACTCGTATTTTGGAACAATATATATCCATATATTTTGCATATATTATTTAGATACTCATATATTGTGTATAAAAAACTTCTACATTAACATGTTAGCCTCCACATGCCTGCCGGTGCTCACACTTAATCATTATTACCGCGCTATATGACCGCCAGTGACCATACATAGTTATAACAATATTTAAAATTATAACTTATCACTGATAATTTTGCTCTTGGAATAATATTCCCAGGTATAGTAGAGCCAAATATATTAATATATACAAATTAGGAATAACATAGAAAAATACACTTGGCGTACTGATAAACCATAAAGTATAACCGTCGACAGTCATGTGGCGGCTAACGTGTTATAAATAACACTAAGCATGTTATAAACAAATATAATTTACACATATACAAAATTTGAACACAATACTTAATATAAGTAAATCACTTCTATTAAATAAATAACATCGAACAATTTCTCCTACATTGTGACCACATATTTTGTAAATAACCATATATGTATATTTATGTGTGCATATGTACGAAGCATAAACGTTCTTTTTAGGGCACTATATAAATTATAAATGCATAAACATATTGAAAACATTTAAGTAATATTAAATGGCAATGCTAAATAGAAATATACTCTTGAAACATAAATAAATTAGAAAATAATTATTTAAAATATTTTCGAATTTAATGTGAGAAATAAGGAATATTATAATATAGATAAGTGTGAAGCATTGTTTATGTAAGAAGTACATGTAAATAAATCATATTTAATGTGTGGTATTATTATAATAAAATATAATATAATATATATACAGTGTAACCTCGATAACTCGAACCTCTATAAGTCGAATTTTTGATAACTCGAAGGAATGCCTTGGCCCCTGCCTTACAATATATGATATGTGTGATAAATTTTCTCGATAATTCGAATTTCGCTAACTCGAATTTCTCGATAAGTCAAAGTAATTTTAGTTGAATTTTGGCTTATAACTCGAATTTATATAATAATATATAACACGAATAATATAACACGTACATACCTCGATAACTCGAAGGTCAAATAACCAAGTGTATTATTATAAAGAATGATAATCGTAATCGAAAACCGATTAATATTATCAATTTAAATTTTACCAAATACTTAAAAGGTACAGTTATAAATTCAACGATGTCTATAAATATGCCTATATTTTCGATAAGTTACGTTTATCTACTACTCATAAGTATTTATTATTGGTAAAATTATACGTCGATTGAAATACGAAATGTTTACGTCGATATTTAATATAATGCTGACACAGCAAATGTTCAGTTCATCTTGTGATTTTGTGAAGACAAGATGGAAAAACGTAGTTTAAAGTCTCTAACTGTCGGTGATAAAATAAAAATTATTGACGAAGTCAAAAAAGGAGTGAAACGCAAAAAAGATATCGCGAGTGAATTCGATATTCCTGCTAGTCCTTATCGATTATATTGATGGATAAAGACAAAATTCTCAGAGCAGTTGAAGAAGCCCCCTGCTTACCATACCGGAAGAGATTTAAAGTATCAAGTTTCCCAGAAATTGAGCATGCTATGACGGAATGGATAAAACGAATAAGAGATTATAATTTACCCATTTCAGGACCGTTAATTCAAGAAAAAACTACAGAGTTTGCAAAGAATTTAGGTTTTATTTTAATTTAATTTTAGGATTTGAAGTTTCAAAAAATGCCTAACGAGTCAAGTTGGGAGGAGTCGGATATTGATGACGATGAGGAATTGGCTTTGCCTAAAACTACTCTTGCCCAGGCATTAGATAGTTTAAAGGTTGTACGTAACTAAATTCAAGAACAACGAGAAATTGGAGACGAGATTTTTTTCGCGCTAAACGTTATTGAAAACTTTACAGATAGATCAAACAATAAAAAACATTCAAAAATATCTGATTTATTTAAAAAATAGTTCTACTTTATTTATTACTTTATACTTTTTTAAAAATTTTAATAGAATACACATACCTACATACATTATACATTTATAAGTAAATACATAAATAAATAAAATTATAAAATTAAGTCTTTGTGTTGATTAAATAAAAAAATATTTTTGATAACTCGAATTATTTTTGCTAATTCGAGTTATCGAGGTTTTCTATAAGTCGAATTTTCGATAACTCGAATTTTTTTTTCGCCCCCAATCGATTGTAGTTATCGAGATTCCACTGTATATTTAGATAGTAATATAATATAATAAAGGTACTCATCTCTTCATTTTTCACATACTCGATTTCATACAATTATGAATTTAACATTGTATACCACATACAATGTTCGTGTAACCAATTATAAGGAAAATCTTAATAATTTTAATAATTTTAATTACAAATGTGGTAGAAAAAATAACATAATTGAAATTATGCATGAAACGTCATACGAATTCAATACACTTTGTACCTAATATATTATTATTATATTAATAATTATTATTACAATTATGATTATTATGATATTTCTTTATTTTCACACAAAAACTAAACAAATCCATGCGTGAAAAGAATCAAACACATTAAAAAGTTGTTTTTAGTTTTGTGCGCCAGGGCTAAAGAGATATTTACGATAGATAAATAAAAAACGTTTACCGACGTCCCAGAGTTAGAAGTGTATGGACTTTTGTTGAGTATTTTTATCAGATATCTTACAATGATAAAGAGAAAAACATCGTAATAGGGTGATTTAAACTTCTAACGCAACTGGCTTAATATGTTAAAAGTTAGATTTTGGATAAAGTCGTTACATGGGAATCTGCTTCAACAACATCTTCAACACAATATACACATATACCCTTATGCCATAATGAGCTTTTGTCCGTTTGAATACATGAAATATACATAATAATTACGTTTATAATCTACAATTTTCAGCATCTGTTTACAAATAAATTTGTGTGTCCTTAAATTTGATAATTCAATTAAAATTTAATTTTGAACTCTTTTCTTATGTGCGTTTTATCAGTTCAATAATATTTCGAAACGCCTGACTGTGCTTCAATGTTCCAAAACTTATTCAGTGTGCTTCTAATATTTATCTTGTGCAAATAACTAAATGAATCATACATTTATATAAAGGATTTTTTGAACAATGCACTTAAACAACTCTCTGAATATGGGTTAATTATTGATAAAAAAACTACACGTAAACATTGACCATTAAATCCCCTTAAATATGATGTTTAACTCGTAAATAAAATTATAAATAATAAAAAATAAGAAGTATATAAACTTGAAACATATCTAAAACTTTTAATCACAACAACGAAAAAGTAACTAGTAAATCTAATATTAAATGTCACTAATTTAGTTTTATAATTATAAAATAAATTACATTAGAACAATATGACAACATCAATATACATATTTAAAAGTATTTATTAAAATTTTATCATAATTAATGTGAAAAATGTCAAAGTTTATTTTACACTTTTCAAATATTTTATAATTATACACTAAAATTCATAAATTATATGAAATGCAAGCCATTCTGGATCATTAAAAATGTATAAAACGTCTATGTATCATTTCATTTAAACAGCTGTTTGTCCGTTTCATTTGGTTTTTCTTCGTTTACTGGAATAGTAAAAAATTACGTTCATTAAGTAACATCTTAATGAAATAATATTTCTTATCTGTAAATATGAACTTTTTGGAGCACCATTAAAAAAAATAATTACAGTATATCATTGTGAAACCAATAAATCATATTACCCGTAATTACATAATTTCATTGTGTTACCGTTACCGTATAATATACGCAGAAAACGATAAATAAAAAGAAATAAAATAGCTCTTATAATTTATTTCTCGATTATCCATATTGCTTATCTCGTCATTAAAATAAAATTTAATTTTTAATTGTATATCTATTTTTAATTTAATAAAAATATAATAAATTATAACCATTTAAATGATAAAGAATTTAATAAATTCATTTTTAATTTATATATATTGAACATTTACCAATAAGTTTGTCCAGTTTATATGATGAAAATATTTTTTTTCATTGCATGACCTGTGCAATCACACTTCTAGGAAGTTTATATTTTTGTTGGGTTAAACCAAGAAAACCATATACTTATTTTGTCATCACATCATTTCGTATTTTATTATTATTTATATAGTTATTGTTTGTAGAATTTATGAACTATATATAACAATCTATATGTTTATGCAGTTTATATTTTATAGAGGTCATAAAGTACCCATTGAACAAAAACATAATTGTAATTAATACTTGTAACATAAAACAATTTATTAATCATTATTTAGTTACTGTTTTATTAAAAAAAAACAAAATGAAGTGTATAATCTTACTCAATGTACAAACTAATTTAATTTGTTTAAATATTATATTATTTCGTTGTTTATCTCGCTTATAAAATGCTAATTAATAACATTTAAAATTCACGGGCCAATAAATGAACAGTTATATGGAAGAAAGTTTAACGGTCTTACTATAATGCCTTTTGTAACAGACAACAGCATTAACGATTGAATTCGATAAATAAAATATTTGTATCATAAATTGGTTTTTGTACCGTATAAATATGCAAAACTCAAACTTTGGATTCAAAAAAGTTGAACAAAGATCAATATAAAACTTAAAAACTTTGATTTTATTAAACAAATTTTATTTATCATTAAATATAATACTGATAAATAACAATAATCCTTTTAAAGTTTTATACTTTTCATACTTGATGAATATATATTTATATGAAGCCAAGAATACATAATTAAATTCGTTTAATTTATGATTCGGACAACGCGTTGTAATTGATACTTTGTATTAGTTTTCATAATGAACAATATATCATTTATAAAATAGATAGTTAATACTAAAAAACTTAGTCTTTAATTACATTATGATTTTTTTTATAATGTATGAAGTTTACCATCTTTAATTAATAATAATATAGACTACTGATTTAATCGATATAAATTGTATAAAAACAAAATTCAGAAATTCAATCAATTAATCAATTTTCTTTTTTTATTTTATAAAAAATTTAACATAATGCCAATCATAATATATTTTAAGGATTATATATTTTAAACATTTTTCTTTTGTTAAATTTACCAATTTATCTTCTCTAAAACTAAATCCTCTATTGTCAAATTGAATTTCAATTGCTTAACACCTTTTTTCAATAAATGATTGATGAAAGACCCACTCATCTTTTTCAAAAATGACAAATGTCATTTGTTGAAAAGGCAACTCTGGTGACACGTGTAAAAAGTAATCCATAAGTAAATTCAAACAAAAATCAATTAAATAAAAACAATTTTTAAATATCTAAAATTGATTGGACGATTACTAACTACATAAAGTTTATAAGTTTCATAATAACTTGAGCAAAGAAATATCATAATATATATTTTCTTTTGAAATGAAAAGATAAAAATATACATTATTCCACGCAATAACTCTTATTATAAATTTTTCCTAATTGGATATTTCATTATATTCGTTAATTTTAATCGATCATCAATGTTTAAAGGGAGTGTATAATATATATATTTATTAAATTGTATTTATTTACATATTTACGTGACTGGAATTCAAAATACGTTATTACATGAGAAAAACTAATAAAACTATTATTATACAAGTATAAGAAACATTGTAACTCTTTTCTAACATTGTGATATTTTTTTTAAATGTAGCTTAATTGTAAAATATTTAATAGATATTATTAATTGATGACTAAAACATGAAACCTAATTACGAATTTCTTTTACATTCCATCATTTGTGTTAATATGATTTGATCTAATAATGCTATATTTCAAAAAATGTTATATAAAAAACCTTACTTAATAAGAAATTATATAAGAAATATTGTTTCAATTACTTTAATACAAAATTATTGTATTTTTAGCTAATTTTCGTATTATAACTAGTGTCTATGTTGTTCATTGCTCATTCCAGTCTATTTTTTTTTATTTATCTGTTAGATTTATCACTAAAATTGAAATTGTATATCATTAGATATTATTATTATTATTATTATTATATATTATCCCACTGTATTTATCTTCAAATAATTCATACAACATTGTTTAAAATTGTATTACTTAAATTATATTTACAAAATATATTATTCCGTCTTTATAACATGTATTCATCATCCAAAAATCAATAAAAATATTTTTTTAAATCCAATACATTTATGTGACGAAGGTAGAAAATCGAACTGACTTAAATTATATATTAATCAACTACGTAAAACATCAGAATTATTAATTTAAAAAATATATAGCACCTCGCCGTACGTCGCGTAAATGTGACATACACTGCACACGTTTGTTCGTCGCCCTGCTGTTATTTTTATAGAAAATTTATCTCCTCGAGATCACAAACGTCTCCTTATACATATCATCAGCAACTCTCAACTCAGATCACTCCCATCACAAGTACTTATTATTGTGTTATCACCAGTGGCGTATTTACATTGTTAGACGGAGCCTGCCCCCAGACAATTTTTCAAATTTAAAAATTAGCAACCACGTCTACAATAATGTAGTTTATCAATTGTATTAATAACAATAAAAAAATTATGATTGTTTAGTAATAAACACATTTAAATTATTTGTTCGATTTCATTATTTTTTAAAAATCTATTTATAAACTCATATAAAACCCAAATTATATCATCATGATTCCTCCCTTCCTTTTCCCCTCACCTGAATTTGTATTTATAAATATGCCACTGATTCTTACAATGTACTCATTGACTTAAAATTATAAATGAAATTATTCTTTGTACTCATTTTTAACCTAATAAGGTTTAACGTTAAATACAAGAGACTAAATATATTTTGAATGATAATATTGTAATATAATTATGTTATAATTAAAAAATAAATTATAATTGAACAAAAATATTCCCAATTTAATTCATGTATAATTTATTTTTATTAGTATAGTGATATTATTGAACAGATTGTCAATAAAATGGGTAATATTTTGTGTTTTAGATATCAACTGGAACTGGGATAATGTCCTCGTTTATCAATCTTCATATCGTTGTTCCGGAAGTTCATATTGATGGAGCAAGTGAATTGCACGTGGACATGGGTAGCATAATAAATCTTCTTTGCATCATCGAAAAAGTATGTCATTGAAAATTTTAAAATTTAATAAATAATTGTAATTGAACGATTAGAGTAACCTAAAATGAAAAAAATAATTTAAAAGGTTATAATAAAATATATAATTATAATAATAAAGGTTAAGATAATTCGTGGCGATTGAAGTCATTGAATAAAAATTATAAGCTAATGTTTTGAAGTCTCTATTAATAATACAGACATACAGTTAAAAGCAGCTATACAGTTGAAAATAAACTTATTAAATATTTTATTTTATTGCACTTCAATACCGATTTTTTAGTTTTATTTAAAATTATCCTGTAAAATACATATTTAAAACAAGTATTAATATAGAAATGTATTTTTAAATATAACAGAAACAATATCTAAGTATGTGTACTTAAGCTTCATATTCATTACACCGTGTTATCTAATTATAAAATAGTTTATTTTATTACTTTTATTCGTGCATTCATTTAAGTACAATGAATGACATTAATTATTTTTGTGTATTGAATTGTATATTAAATATGTTATACTATTTTGATTGTTAAAAAAAACGTGGTTATTGTAAACTAGTTTTACTGAATGGTTTTAAAAATGTTAAAAAACCTGTGCAAGTGGTACAATGAGTGAATTTCTTGAGAAGTAGATTCTTTAATAAAATGTAATACCTTTTATTTTACCTGATAGTAAAGAATATTCCAGTGATTCCTATAATTTAAAAATATATTAAAATGACATTTAAAGTATTTTCAAGCTATTACCTGAAAAATGTGTGTCAGATATATGTGTAATGTTTTTTTTTCAAACATACCTACATAAAAATCATTATTTCCTTGTCTATAAATATCATTAAAAATACAGATACGACAATTTATGCAGTTGGTATATATTAAAACATTGTTTTTTCTTTTTAGTGGATATAATATTTTATAACTAGTGGGGAAATACACACTCTATAATTAAAATCCACACTAAATCTATGATTACTATACATGACCAAGAATTAAATTATAAATTAACATCATAAAAGTGATTTATTATATGTTACAATATTACGTTTTAGTTTAAGTATGTTAATAAATCTTCTACACTAAAAATATCAGTTTAATTTTAAGTTCTTTAAAATAATAAATTAATAATCGCATTTATTATGACTGTAGATAAAAATTAAAACCTGTTAGTACCAATCCGATAAATAACATTAATTTTTTTAGGTTTGGTCTATTTAAAAACTTATATTCAAAACGTTTATCATGATTTTGTTCGCATCTCTTACAATCCGATAAGAAGTGATTTGAAAACGAAAATTATACATTTTTAAAAATAGTTTATAATAGATAAAAATAAATCCTGCAAGATTTATAACAGAATTGTGTGTGGTCATTTACAACATATGGTGTCAATTGTCTAGAAGTCGAGTAATAAAAACTTCTACAAATAACAAATACATTTCATAACTGTTAAATGTAAACACATTCAGAGTGGATAAATGTATGATTTTTGTTATTGTAACATTGACAGAAACGAATGGTTTTTACTTCTTACACGAGTACGATTAAATAATGTCACTGTTTTCATTCAACCGCAGCTAGTTAAATTTTTCGTAGAACGTAAATAACTTTCCAATTCCATTGTCGAGAAAAGAATAATTGAATATTCTAATATTACAGAATAGATATTAAATTATAGTGTAACATTATTTCATTTTATGTTCGTTTGTTATAATGAATTTAAATATTAAATAAATAAACATATAAATAAATAAATAAAAATTATATATGAATATATATATGATGATTTATGAATAAATTTATAAATTATATTATAAACGAATATAATACTAATTTTGCTCTATTTTTTTCTTTTTATTGCATATGGTGATAACCTTATGAAATAAAAATGTGTGCATGTTACGAGTAGACGCGGATGAAGTGAAACTTCTTTCAGAGTCATTCTACCGATAGAGTATTAGTTCTGTATACAAAAATGTATATGGAAGCTACTAAATATTTTTATTAATATTTGGTCTTAATATTAATATCTTTCTCCTTCCACATCGCAGTTGATGAGCCAGTACTTGAAATAACTTCAAGCTGTCTCATCAATTCCTTCCATTGCCGTTAGTTCTGTTGAAGAAATCGCCAATGGTCGGTAGTAGCGGTTACTGCTTCTCTCCCTAAAAAAATACCTCCTTTTAATCGCCTCTTACAATAAGTAGGAGTTACTGTGGTCCTATTTTAATCCCGGACCCACAGGGAAAGAATGACAATATATGTTCATAATATTTGTTCATTATTATAATATATCAAATTATTCATGTTTTATTCCCACATTATTATATTTAATGATATATAACGAAATCTTAGTTGGTCGTTAATGTTTTTAATTTATATTTTTAGAGTCCACAACCTCCACAGTACGTGTTTTGGTATCATAACGAAAAAATGATTAACTACGATAACAGCAGAGGTGGAATTGTAGTCAATACAGAAAACGGTGGCCGTAGTACCAGCCGGCTGACCATACATGACGTTATTGATACTGATAGTGGAAATTATACGTGTCAAGCCGCTAATGCAGAGCCAGCGTATGTTTATGTTTTCGTTTCCGAAGGTAAGCTAAATACAAAACATTAATAGTAGAAATTTATTTGAAACTTTGAAAAATTTAAATAATATGATATAATTTAAACATACAAATATACTATCTAAAATTATCATGTTTGTCTTTTTTTTTTAAATTATGCAGGTTATTTTCTAATTATTAGCCCTCGATGTCAAACAAATGTTTAATCACTCTTCTCTTCTCGTAGCTAAAATTATTTTAATGTTCATTTATTAAAATTAAAAAGATTATATTATTATGAAAGTATATTCTTATTTTCAAGTGATATTTTTGAGCTTGGTTTTTACTATTTTTGCTATTAAGTTATTTTTAAAGACTTTCAGAACTATTTTTTAACTTTTCCCAAAATATCTAAGATTATCAAATTAATTTTTTATAACTAAAATCTAAATTTGATAGATTATACTTTAGTTTAAAAATAAAATATCAATGAAAATATCAATCATTAATTTTTCTGATTAATTTATTTTTAAGTCCGGCGCTAGAAGTCGTTTCATACGCACACGCTCCGGTCGCTCTCATTCAATAATACTTAAATAGTGCCACAATGTCGTAATTTTTTCCTTCTTTTTTCTCACTTTCTTTCTTTTTCTTGTTTATTAATTTATTTAGTACTTTACTAAGTTTACTAGTGTAAATATAAATATATCTATAACTTCTACCACACGTATTACGGACACGCATACGTCGTGTTGCCTTATCTTGGATCCACTCAGTGACTTAGATAAATCTAATTACCACCGTAATTATGCCGAATGAAAATTCTATTAAAAGTAATAATAATGGTAAATATTCAAATAATTTAACTAAACAGTTTACTATAACATCTAATCAGAAACAAGTACAACTGCAAACAAATTCAATTTCCAATATAGATATAAATGAACTCTTCAAATTCAGGTTGGACTACACATACAAATAAACGGCATCTTTCCAGATCTTCTAACATAATATCTAATCCGTCATCTCTTATAGCACAAAATCAAAAAAACACTAGAAAAACATTTTTCACCCCCAACCACTTCGAGTCACTCGTTCAAAATAAACCAATTGTAAATATGTCAAATGATACTAATATTCCGGATTTCGTAGGTGAAATCTTTAAACCACCTCCTCCTATTTTTATCAAAGGCGTGGAAAATTTCTCTGCCCTATATTCGGTCTTAATTGAAAAATTGGTGTTGATAACTTTATATGCAAGTCTTCTTTCGATCGTCTGAAAATTCAAACCTCAAACTCAAATGCATTCAGAGCATTAGTTCACTTTCTAAAGACTGAAAAAGCAGAGTTCCATACTTATCAGCTTAAAGAGGACAAACCCTTTCGTGTTGTCATCCGTGACCTTCATCCATCTACACTTCTAGATATAATTAAACTTGAACTTGTAAATCGTCTCTTTGAAGTAAGGCAAGTTACCAACGCCTTCCATAAAGTTAACAAAAAACCCCTCACGCTTTTCTTTGTAGATTTGGAACCTACGCCAAAATCATAAGAAATTTTTCAATTGTCCTCATCATTGTACACCAAAGTCAAAATTGATGAGCCGTACAAACCAAAAGCAATAAGTCAATGTTTCAAATGTCAACAATACGGTCACACCAAAGCGTATTGTGGCTATCAACCTAGATGTGTTCCCTGTGAATCAAATCACCAGTTTTCTGATTGCCCCAATCCACATGATGCCCCATCAAAATGTGTCCTCTGTTCTGGTAGTCACCCAGCCAATTATAAAGGCTGCTCAATTTACAAAGATCTTCAACGTCGAAAAAGACCAAATGCAACAATTAACTTTATGTATGATAACCCTAGATCGAAATTCGCAAATGTACAAAGTAGTCACCCATCTGATAACAATTTCTCTAATCTACTTCAGATCTAAACACAAACTTACGCACAGGCCACGTCCAATATACCCAGTCATAATAATTTTCCTCTTTGTTCTGAAACTAATTTTCCTGATATAAATAAAACAATGACGAGTTTTCTAGATGATCTTAAATTTCTTATTAATCAAATAATAGCACTCCTCACTAAAGTAATATACAGTTTATTAGATAAATAAAATGTTTAATAATAATAATAATATTAACTCTGTCACAGACAATTCGCTATTAATACTACAATTCAATGCTACTGGCTTAAAAAAACATGCTCTTGAACTTGAAACCATCCTAAATAATAAACGTATCGACAATGCCCTAATTACTAACACGTATTTCACGAAACATACTACTCTCTTCATTCCAGGATACAAACTAATCAAAACAAATCACCCGGATAACACTGCGCACGATGGTGTTGCTATCTTTGTTAAATCGTCAACTATATTTCATTATAGTTTACCTAGTTTTTGTCATAATTAACTACAGTATTATGTTATAGTAGTAAACATGAATACCATTCCACAAACTATTGCTTCAGTATACTCTCCTCCTAAACATAATATTACAATCTTAAAATGTTCTGAATACTTTGACACAATTAAAAATAACTTCATCATAGGTGGTGATTATAACGCCAAGCATCAGTCATGGGGATGTCGCACTAACAATCCAAGGGGAATAGTTTTATATAACTTTGTGGCCTCGACAAAATATAAAATACTTGCCCCCCTCCGAACCAACATATTTGCCAACCTCTTTTCGAAAAAACCCAGATATTTTAGACATCTTTGTTTCAAAAACACCGAACAGTATATACTATGCTACTATAAATATACTTGATTTAAACTCTAAACACTCATCAGTTATGTTAACCCTTAATGTCTTTCTCCTTTCCTTTCGGGGCCCTAAACTCTTTAATCTGACTACAGATCACTTTAAATTTAATAATCTTGTAAATAAAATAAGTTTAGAGCTTTATATCAACGCTCACGTCTTTCTTCCCATAAAAAAAATTACCACTTATTAGCCAACTCGTATAAAAAAATGAATGCCAAAAACAAAACTAAGGACTTTGAAAATCATCTTACCAACCTTTATCCCAAAGATGGCAGTCTCTGGAGGGCCACAAAATAAGTGCTTCGTTATAAAACATCATATCTCCCAAAAAAAACCCTAGTGGTGCTCTAAACTTCTGACACAGAAAAATCTGAACTATTCAAACTGCACCTCTATACGCACCTTATAACTGCTAAAGTAGCCAAAAGTCTTCCAAAAAGAACAATTGTCCATATTTCACACATATTCAATGCAATTCTTCGACTTCATATATTCCACTTTTTTGGAAATTTTCTACTATAATAATGGTCCCAAAGCCAAGTAAACTTCCTGATTTATCATCGACCAATTAGTCTGTTACAATTCTTTGGTAAAATACTTGAAAGATTAATTCTCAAGCGTATACTACTCATCATTATAGAAAATAATGTACTGCCTAATACCCAATTTGGTTTTCGTGCTTCGCACTCGACTATACATCAAGTGCACTGAATATAAATATAAATAAATAAATATGCTATATCGTATTCTCTGGGAAAAAAAATTATACTGCACATGTGCTTTTGACCGCGTATGGCACGATGGCTTTTTGTATAAACTCAGAAAATTTTTCCTCCTGTTTACTATCTAATTATAAAATCTTTCTCACAGATCGTCACTTCCAAATTCGCTATGGATCTGCACACTCTAACATAACAGCTATAAATGTCGGTGTTCCTCAAGGCGGCATATTATCTCCTATTCTGTATAATATTTTTGCTTCTTATTAACCTAACACTCATAATACATCAGTAGCTGATTATGCTGAACGAATGATTATATTCGAACGTATTAATAAAATTAGATTAAAGTTTCTTATGAAATTAATATGATTCGGTAAAGTGAGATCGACACTTGGCAATAAATACAAACATTCCGTCATCCTCATAATTGGATCGAGTGGGTGTGAGCCGAATTGTAATAAATTACAATAGCAGTGGTGGTGGTGTGTACTAGAGGATAAATCTCCGTTATAGCACTACAAACCCAATCAAAAATGGTAATCGGATTATGTATAAACCGATGTTTTTCTAGAGAGTAATAATAATAATATAAGATACGAATATTAATAAGAAAATGGACGTACGTTTTTCTACCTCGTACAATAGTGAAAATCTCAACGCACGTCTCAATATGTTGAGCAAATGACAAATGCGATTTACATACGTAGGAACTAGTTAACAGTATATCTACAACACGTGAAATGTGTTATTTATTCTTGTTTGAAATGTTCCGTCTTGTATAAAGTAAAATACTTAATTAATATAACGAAACGATGATAGTATTATCGTATTAATTAACTGATAAAAACAGAATAATAAACAAATGTATTTAGAATTATTATTAATATTATTAAATTCACTTTATAAAATATTCCCATAGATCCACGTAAAACACAAATTTAATGTTTACAACACTTTAAAGGTTAACATTCTAAAATTATCACACATTAAATAAAACGAAAAGTAATTTAATGGAAATAAAAATTAATGCCCGTGAAAAATCTACATACATATCGTATACAATATACAAACGTACTGATGTTCCTAACATTAAGTGATAATTTGATTCCTACACAAAAGTTCGTAAACATGTTTCAAGGATAATTAAAGTGGATATTTTATATTGTTTTATATTATGACAAAAAAAAATTCTAAATTCTAAACAAGTTATCAAATAAAGATTTGACACTACACTTAAATGTGTAACAGATCACCTTTTCAACGTTATAATAAAAATAACTTTTATAAAATATATATTTATACTGATATAAATATATAAATGAATAAATATATATATATATATATACATATGTATGTATGTAATAATAGTATATATTTTTAAAATAGTAATTGAAAAGAGTATGTGACAAAACATAGTGGACATTATAAATAATATGAATTTAAAAAATAATTATATAATTTTTGTGAGAAAGCTTTACCTACACGAGTACGTTCAATCACAATTATAATACACAGAGAATAATAGAATAAACAATTAACGTTTGTTCTAAATAAGACATTTAATTAAGACACGAGTCGATTAAGAATAATTTATTTTAAATTGTATGTTATAATATTATATTTCCTTAACAGGTATTTACAAAATGAAAGATTATTCATTTGATTTATTAATATTTTAAAACTCTATGGTAAGCATTTTGCATACAGTTCTTAAAACTATGTATGAATAATTTAACTGGAGCTGATCAACTCTTCAACTCAATTTTGGGCAGCAATTATTCAAATATTCAAACAAAGCTTTCTTAAACAGTCTTTCTTAAACAAATTTTTCTTAATAAACTTTAACAATTAATATCTTATTTACCTTATAATTATAAAACGTTTTACTTATTTAAAAAATAATTTAGTCATTTATTTACTTTTTCTTCATTGTGTTTCAAAAATCTCAAAATATCTTTTAAATATAACAGTTCCCTATATTAATCTGAATTATATTTAAAATAATAATTCTTTCTAATATATCATGACAATTTCATAAATAAAACTTAGTATATAATAAACTACTCTAATTGATTTATCTTTCTAGTTAAACTATTAAAATCAAGGCAAATATATTCAAATATTTGAACGTAACACAGAATCTTTGTATAAATTAATTATTAATTATACATTAATTACATTTTAATAGTTTATTCATCCATTTTTATTTTTTATTTTAATGAACACAATGACATTTAAGAACTGAATAGTCTTAAACTAATTTTAGATTTTTTTTCTAAATAGATTTTTTCTAAATAGATCTTTGTCTAACAATCTATTGAATACATATATATTTAATATTTATTGTATACTTTGAAACTTTTTGGCTATCTCCTATAGATTACAAATAACGAGCTAAATATTGCCGAATAATTTTCAAATACACACAACCACATAATGTGTGTGAAGTAGACCCACCCACTTCAAAGTGTGAATTCAAAGTATACACTAATATTTTGCGAGTTATTTGCGAGAATTTGTGAGTCAGTTATTACCGAATAAAAAACAAAAATCAAAGGGTGGGCTAACTTCACGTATCCCATTCACTTTGTCATAGAATTTCATCTCGCTAAACCATTGCTTAGAAAACAGGCTTGATTAACCGGACTCTACAGTGGTTTCAGAGTCGGGCCCGTGAGGGTCCCCCCCCTTCGCCTTCGTGGGTCCGGGTCAAGCACGGACCCAAGTCATGAGATGGTATCAGTAGCTAGCCGATAACTTAAAGTCCTTGTCGCGGGGATAGCCACGAATACGTTCAAATAAGTGGTCGCTGACCATGGGTCTCCCGTTTCGACGGCTAAGGGTACGAGCCAGCCGGTCGGATGGGTCGTTAAGTGGGACAGGGTACTCCCTGGCTTGGTGGAGTGGGCCATAAGGAATAAAAATCCTTCCCGCGGGGAGCGTGGTCTTAACCAGCTGTGCACGGCTGGTCCGGCGAGGCGTCACGCTTGGTTGGTTGAAACCCGCAGGGGGTGCCCGGGTCATATTAACCGTACTGGCTCGGTTGGGTGAGAGTACTACGAGACTCTTGCTCGGCGATGGGCCCCAGAGTCTCAGAATTAAGACTCCTGGCCTCTCTTCTCGGAAAGGGGACGTCACGGGCTGAGAGTAGTCGGAGCGCCTGATGTCTGGTGTCACATATTACGTCAGAGACGGTAGAGCGGCTGAAGCGAAGGTCTGCTCGGTGCATGTCTTATTATTGATGCGAGCAAGAATAGAAGTACGCGTGTCGCTAAAGCCCCGTGACCGTAGCGACACGGATCGAACCTGGTTCGTTCTGGGTTGGATTCGTACGGGCTGGGTTTCGCCAAGATCGTATAACCTGCTGGCAAACCGCGTCCGTGAGTGCGCATCGACGTGTAAATGCGGTACAAGGATTCGGAATCCTTGGTCTTGATCGGCGCTATGTCGGTTGGCGTTACCCATACGCTGGAAACGTCTTCCTGTGGTGGCCCTTGAATAGCTCCGCTGAGCTAATAAAATGATTCGTCACTTGTAGACCTCGCCGCAGAGGGTCAAATCCCGGTTCAGAATCTCACTGTCTTAGAATTTCAAAACCTATACTAAAATATGCGATACTTAGCTTTAGAACTTCGCATTATCTTAAAAAATTATTGAATTTCTTTTATGTTATTCAAAAATTGTATGAACCACTGTTTGAATACCTCACTTTTCATTGCATTGTGTCAATCCATGAAATTCGTGCAGAATGCAAATATATATATATATTTACAATGAAATATCAATTTGGATTTTTAAATAAAACTGTAACGAGCTATATATAATAAATCTACCTCCTTTGCAAGTTTACAATTTTTAATCCTTAGGACCAGCTCTTTTTCCCCATTTGTAACTGATTGCGAATATTTGTGGTTTATCCATTTCTCATTAAATGAGATCGGTAAAAAGTTCTAATATATTAAGATAAAAAAACTATCTTTTTTTTGATATAAAAAACTATCGTTGTTTAATATACAAAACCCTTTTTTTTATTAAGATACAATAAATATACACTTCTTCACTTAAAAATGTAATAATTGTCAAAAATTAAAAGTACTTAAAATTTTATCTTATTGACTTTTATTTGGGCATAGTCATTCATCGAGGGATCAAAATCAAATTTTTTCTCGTTCCTTTTTTAATTGATAATATTGAAATGTCAGTTAATTTTGTTTGACTATTTGTGCAAGTGTAAATATATTTGTATTAATTTTATGTTACTAAAACTGCGGTCGCTTACCGCTGTAGTGCAAGTTAATGTTAAATAGAGTCGTAAAATATACTTGATTATCGAGACAATACTTTTGTTTTTATACCTGGTTATTCAATGAGATATCTTGTAAATATTCTGTTTGTTTCGGGTTTTCATCTATTTATAACGAATCTGGGTGTAAAGTTTTTCCCAGGGAACTGTTTATTGTCAATAACTATGCAATGACAATGATGATTTTATTAATTATTACATTTATTATTAAGGTTATAAAATTTTGTTTTTGATGGTAAATACTTTGAAACATTTTATTTTTATAATTTTATTATTATTATACTAAAAATATTATACATGTTTAGTTTATAATAATTTTTTACTATTATGATGAGTACAACATTGATAATTGTGTACAATCGTTCATTAAATAGTGTACCAAGTATGGAATAATTACAGAAAAAAATTGATATTTAATCGTAATAGTATCATATAACATCCAATTGTTTAGCTTAAATTTTGTGAATATTTTTATTTTATACACTATGATGTTTATATACTATTTTGGGTTTTTTTATTACAGGTTTACACTTGTAGCTATCATTGATTTTGATCTGGCAATCCCTATGTAACGTACATTCACAGAGCTCTTAAAAATTTATGGAAACTTCAAAACGATTTAGCTCAACAAATTAATATAGTAAAAATGAAAGTGTTGTATTACATCGTCACATGCTAATGTATGCACAAATATAATAACAAAACAATATTATAATAAAGTTATTTAAATGTATATGTGAATTAGGATATTTTAATTTATTAATTTGTAACATTTTTTTAAAATTGTATTTATAAATATATACGTATAAATTTATTTATAGTTTAAGATGGATAATAATAAAAAAGAAATTATATAAAATATTTTTTTGAAATTATAAATAATTGTGAATACTGCCCATTATATATAATATACATAGATGGCCCATTACGCAAGGACAAAGATGATCAAACTATCGGTATCATGATCGATGAGACATGGGTAAACCACAACTATTCGCGTTAAATTATATATGAGGAAAAAAACTGACCCTAAGGATTAAAATGTATTAACTTGCAAAGGAGGTCGATTTATTATTTATAGCTCGTTACGGATTTATTTAAAAATTCAAATTAATATTTCATAGTAATATACATAAATATATACATATCTGCATTCTATATGAATTCCACGGATTGACACAATGCAATGAAAAGTAAGGTGTTCAAACAGTAGTTCATACAATTTTTGAATAACATAAAAGAAATTTGATAATTTTTAAAGATAATGCGAAATTCTAAAGCAAAGTGTCATATATTTCGGTATAGGTTCGAAATTCTAGGACAAAGCGGGTAGGCTACGTGAACTTAGCCCACCCTTTGGTTTAATTTTTTTAGTCGGAAATGACTTACTCGCAAATTCTGAAAACCAATTCACAAATTCTCACAAATAATAAATTTTCGTTTGATTTAAATTTTGAAGTTCTAGGACAACAAAAGTGGGCCAACTTCACTAACGGAAAATGAGTTTGTAGGGTGTGGGTGTGACTCTCAAATTTCGAGAACAAATCTCGTAAAATCTCGCAAATGACGGCACACATTTTAGTATGGATTATAAACACACACACACACACACACACACACTATGTTAAAAAAAAATAATTTCAAAAAATAACTTTTTTACTATTATTAATGATATTCAAAAAATAACTAATAAATAAAATACTAATAAATACTAAAACTAATAAATTCAATAAGGAACTTAAATGAAGTCTCATATATGAAATCTTCATCTATCCTGAGTCAATATTTGGTTTACATAAACATTCCAATTTATTTATCCCCATACGAAATATTTTTAAAAAAACTTGAATATGTAACACATAAAGGCGCACTTAAATTCCCCATATAAAGAAAAAAAAGAAGTGTCATAAAGCTAGGCATACCAACATAATACAACCACAATTTATTAATAACCTTAGATTGTTAATAACTTTAGTATGGCATTACGCATAGCAGGACTGTACAAAGCTATAAACTATTATTTCAAGTTTACAAATTTATTTTTAAGTATAACTTCAATCTCTTTAACCATTCAAAAATTACACGAACACTAACAGAATAGACTCATGAATTATATATATAACGATATATTAATTTGAACGTTTAAAGGGAAAAAATAAACTGTAAACAGAGTCATTTAATATAAAAATTCATTTTAGTTTAAATAAAAACTACAGTGATTTAGATCTGAAAATTATAACAAACACTATTCTCTTAGTATCTAAATTTAAAGTTGTTATGCTTTTAGGTGATACAATGGCTGCTATATCACGTCGAAAGTCCACAGCTTCAGGAATCGAAGTAATGCTCTGGTTTGTTGCACTACCACTAATGGTTATATCCGTTAGATAAGGGAATACGACACTAAATTGTTTAGATAATAAGAATTAATTTTAAAAATTATGTACTGTAATCTTTGTAAATAGTACATTCATAATTATCGTTAAACATTCAAAAATAAATGTTTCTGTTTACTCTTTTATTTTTCAATTGTCAACGTTAAGAAGAAAAACATAGAAATAAAAATAATTATAGTTTAGCCAATTATAATTATAGTATTCATAAATTTTCTTCTAAAAAGTTAAAATTATTAGCATGGTTACCAAAATATTTGTTTTTATCTGTATTATTTTACAGATTTTATAATATTATAATATTTAAAACGTGTTAAAATTAAAGTAATATTAAACAATTATATTACAAAATGTTAATTCAGTTATAATTATCGCACTTAAGTTACATTGTACAGGGTTACACTTATTTATTTCCGTGCAAAATTTACTATTATTTTTAATCAAAATTAATTTACCTAAATTTTTAATGGTATTGTAAATATAATGTTTATGTCATTATTCATTTTATACATTAAAAAATATTATTAAAACAAAAACAAACTTCTTTCTTGGTAAAATTAATATTTAATTTATTTAGTTAATTATTGTTTTCAATAATTAATTAATATAAAGAACGTTGTTAGATACTTTATAAAATAAATTATTACCATTTATAAAATGTTATTATTTTAAATCCCATAAATAAATAAACAAATATCAATACAAATAAAATGGATTTGATGTATTTCAATTTCATGCCATTGTATGTATGACAACTATTAATGTATTAATACCTAATATGCTAAACTATTTTTATTTTCTCAGTATTTACTTGTTTGTTATATAAAATATAATTAATACTATCAACTAACTATTATTATTATATAAATAAATATTTTAAACGGAAATTGTAAGACATATTTAAATGCCATCAAAATGAATTGAAAACACTGTATAAAACGTATTGTTTGAAAATGACATAATCTGTTATTATATATATATATATATTTATCATAATTGTAAAATAGGATTGTGAATCATTTTTATTTAAGTAAAGATATGATTAACCTAAATGGGCTCAAAGAAATGTGTATATGTATACTTTATCGACATTTATAAGTTTATATATACCTGTAAATGTAAATCTTTCTTTTTTAAAAAAAAATAGTAAAATAATATGATTTTTGTAATATAAAACAGTAATGTCATTTTTAACATTACAAAGTATGATCGATACATTTCTGATATGTAAATGATAAATACCAATTTGGTATTGATTTTTTTTTTTTGTAAATTTTTTGCCAAATTGTAATATTACTATAATGTATTTTATAAGTCAGCTGCATACAATACAAGCTTTAAATATAATAAAGTCCATTGTAAATATTCATTTTCTGATTATAATATATAATGATTACTCGAATATCTTTTTAAATGTTAAATAAAAATTATATTAATAAATTAAATATATGACAAATAAATGTTGGATTTATTTATTATTTATTATTATTATTATTATTTTTTTTATTTGTATTATTATTATTATTATTAATTTGTCCAAAATTATACAAAATATAAATGTTTATTATAATCTAAATGCGATGACTGAGTATTTATAGAGCATCTTCTCAGTAATAGCTGAATAAATCACAATTTCATGCTAATATAAATTAGCTACAAATCATAATTTGCGAAAAACCATTAACTACCAATAACTACTAATATGTGCATTAATAATAGTTTTGCAAACATATTAATTGGAACAAATGTAAGTGTTAACTCATTTGAAGTTTATTATATTATTTTGTTTACAAATAGTACGTGATTTTATTTTGCTTGCTGGATATTTCGTTCTTGTTGTGGTTTTATAAATTGAAAAAAAAAGTTAATAATATTAGAAACAAGTTTGATTTGATTAACCAGTTATTTAATTCAAATAACTTTTTTGTTAAAAGTTAATATATAACAATATTGCTAACGCTATACATTTTTAATACTTAACACTACTTATACGTTTGACTTTCCTGGTAAATTTACAACTTAATAATTTACTGGTTCTGTCATTTAAAATAAAATTCACCACGTCCAGATTGTCTATGTTTTCAACGCTATCAGGTAGTCTAAATATGGTAGCGATAGGAATATTAAGGATTGTTATTTCTTAAAATTTTAGTGAGCGTTTACATACAACGCTAAAATATAAGCATTAAAAATTATTTTTGGTAGCATTATTAAACAGCAGATAAAATAACTCAATAACTGTTTAAATATAAACATAAAATGTTTTTTTTTACTCAAAATAAAATTGGTGCTCGGAAAAAGCGGTTTTAAAATATCAAAGTTTGATTTAGAAACTCGTTAAATATGAATATATTACACTAATGTTATATAATTGACTATTGTCTTCAAATTTTATCGTAATATTAGCTATTTTAACAAAGACTAAGTATATCAAATTAATTGTAGGAATTAATTAGTTCTTAGAATTTCTGGTCCAATTAGTCTTTCAGTATTCAGTAACATAGTATGTTAGTATTATGTAACTGTTAAAAAAACATTTGAGTTATATCAATGTACAATGTTGTGTCATAGCCATAAAATGAATATAAAACTATAATCTGTGTTATTAATAAAGAATACTTAACCACGAGAATAGTATTAATTATTATGGAAATAGACGTTGTGTGTACAAATACTTATGAGTACATTTCTAGACAAACATTTCTAGATTGGATCAAGAAATGCAAAATAATACAACACAAAACTATTACAATACTAAAAATTCTGATTTAAATATTTCTAACATGATTTTGCTATGTTGTGAGTTAAATAGACAGAAACAATAATAATCCTGTATATACTTTGTGTCAATATATTTTCTTTTTCAAGTTGATGCTCTCATTATTTTTAAATAACTTAGTTTCCTATTAACCATTTAACTATTTAAAAAAAATTCAAATTCAAAATATGAGTATCACAGAAATAACTACCATTAGAAAAAATATGAAACCAATGAATGATACTAGAAATATACAAATAATATTTTACTTTTCTTATATAAAAAGTTAATGGTAGAAATGTAGAATAGTACTGAATACTTTATATCTTAATTAATTTTATCATCAAAAAGAAAAATGAAATTTTAAGCAAATTAAATTGGTGAAAACATTCTTTTATATTGTTAGTATTAATATATATATAAATTTACGTTATTCTAGTTATTTAATGCTCGTTAAAAAATGTATGTATTATTTACGTGCACGTTAAAAAAGCAATACATATCGATCACTCAGAAGTTTGATCTTTTATAAATCTATAACAATACTATACTACATAGTTACTAAACAACCTAGGAACACATGGATTTATATTTTCATTACACTTCTACAATAATAGATTATACATAAATAATCCATGATTATAAAAACATTACGAAAAATCTATTAAATTCTTTATTTAAGGAATATAGTTAACTCGATAACTAAGGAGTATAATGCGTACAAAAAAAATTAAACACTTGAATTATTTTATATTTTAAAGAGTTTTATGTATTATTATATTTTGGATGTCATACCAATACAATATATTAAATAACAAGGACTTTTATATTTTACTAAGAAAAAGTATATGGCTAATCTCTGCTTCTCACACACGAATATGCTTAAGGTAAAAAAACTTTTTATTGTAACATTTTCTAATACAATCTCATAACTTGTACAGGTTATATCGTATTTAATACGTAATCAGTATTCAAATGTATATATTTAGTATATACTTGTATATCAACATAATTTAAACACTCTTAATAATATATTATATGCAATTATATAGTATAAATACAATTATAATAATATACACAGTGAGTAATATTACTCCATAGCCACGAGAATATTTCTAAAATAATCATTTGTAACCAAGTTCTAGATTAACAACATTATATATATATATAAAATATATATCCTATGGTATAATTTAAAATTAAAATACAACTATTTATTTTATAATCTATTTTATAACTTATTAAGATGGGAAATGTCTCTAACGTTACTGTTTAATGCCCAACTCATGTATCCTATGATTTAAACTTATATGGAACATAGTTTTATAAATATATATCGTAAAACTTATATTAATACTTTTGGTACGGGTATTTGAAAAAAAAATTGCAAAATCATATTCATTATAAAATATCATATTAGAAAAAGGCTATTAAAAGTATTATAAAAAGTTAAAATATATTAAAACTATTATTAAAGTCAAAAAATCATAGAATATATGAATTATAGCAATTTTTGATCATCTTAAAAATATAATGAAAATCAATTTCTTTAAAAACGATGAACATTTTTGTTTTTGTTTTTGGTACTATTTATTTTACTTTTTTTCACATTATAAAGCATACGTATACGTACAGTTTTCTTTAAAAGTATAACTAATTAATAATATCAAAATAATATCTACTTATAATTTTAATATTAAATAGCCATGCTGTAAATTAAAAAAATACATATATATATATATATATATATATATCAATCAGCCATTAATTTATTTTCAAAGAATGTACAGTATTTAAGAGTTAAATTCCAATGTATAGAGATATCATTGCTTAAATTTTTACTACTTTAAAATTATCATTGTTTAATAAAAAATATATATTTATTCTGATAATTAGATTTTGTAAACTTTTTCTTAATGTATGTTTGATAGTAGCTATGATAAATCGAAAGCGACAATAACATTAAATTTGGAGACAGTAATCTATAATCAATAAAAAAAGTTAAAGCCACAAAAAAAATAACATATAAAATTGATTTGCGATGAACTCAAAATAAATACATTCAAATAATATTTATTTAAAAACATTTTTAACATAATTCACATGATGACATGTCAAAACAAATGTTTTTAATCATTAACATACAATGTATATATCAATTTATTCGATTGTACTGCTAAATATACTATACTGCTAAATTAAAACCAATAATTGCAACGTTTCTCTCTCGTCGTCACCAACACTTTGCAAATTGTAAATCCCAATCTATATATATATATATATATATAAATGAATGCCTGTCTGTCTGTCTGTCTGTCACGCATGTATTCCTAAAACTGTTGATCCGATTGTAATAAAATTTTGGTGAGTTGTTGTGCATACTCTCACGAAGATTTCTGTAATATAAAATTTGAAATACGACCAAAGAGGGTGGTAGCTTTTTGGTAGAAGTTTGGAATTCTAGGCGTTAAATAGTTACCATGGTGACCATTTAGATTGTTATTTTAATGAATATTTATTTTAAATGATAATTTGAATTATTATTAAGTTTAAAACATAATCTTCTAAAACTTGTTATAATATTTTGGTAAGTATATGTATTTGCCACACGATAAATAAATAAATAAGTATATTTATTCAAACATTTGTACAATCATACCTCCCAAATTAAAAGTGATTGGACAATCTACACTTCAAGCATGAAAAATAGTACATTTTAAACTTCAGAAATAAACGAACAAAGAAAAGTAAGACTAGAAACTAATCGAGTTCACAATTCTCAAGTCCGATTGTCTGAAAACAGAAACGTGATGAAAGACGAGTAACTGATAAAGACGGTTATTGCACGCTGAAATCGATTTTTCTGCATTCCACTATGATGTTCATTATGACTACAGTCTTCATCCAAGTGTTGTGATTGGAAAAATGGACAAAATGTAAAATATTGCGATGCCTGTAATTTAAGAATGAAGCACAAGAAATGTGTTGCGCGGGTAAAACAGTAAAATTGCCAGAATTATATTCACCGCCTAAAACATTATCAACGATGTTATCAGGTGACACAAGCCTATCAAAACATTTCCTCTCTAGCATACAAAAATACAATTCATGTTTTTAAATGACATATTTTGTTGCGGCAAATATCGTGCGAGAAAATTACATGCCAACATTAAAAAAAAAAGAGAAAATGTATTATTGTGCTGGGCTTTACTAACAATTTTGGACGCAGATCATAAATTTCTGCAGATTTATTTCACGGGAAATACTGATAACCAAATTAATCAACATTGCCAATTCAATACGGGCATAAAACGAGAAATTGTTGCTGTATTACAAACTTTATTTGATTAACAAAATGAATTAATTTAACTGTTTAGAATTGCCTTAGAACAAATACCAGCTAATAATTACAAAATTGTAGTTAGAACAGACAAAACATCTATCGGCCAACCCGTAAAACAATATAATGGAAATACCATATGACGATATTTACCCTGCTTTATTTAAAGTTGTCACCAAAAATATGATTCATGGTCCATTTAGATTTTTCAACAACAATTTACCATGCAAGTCTGATGAGAAATGTACGAAATTATATCCGAGAGTCTTACTTGTCAAGACTATTACTGGGAATGACGGATATCGTCGACAATCAAGTGAAGATGGCAGGAAAACTATTAATTTAAAAGTGCAAAACAACTTTGTGAACGTCGATAATCGATGGGTTGTATCCTATTCAACATTATTATTGAAAACGTACAAGGCACATATCAACATCGAGTATTGCAATTCTGTGAAATCTATTAAGTACATTTGTAAATATATAAACAAAGGAAGCAATATAGCTGTTTTAGAAGTTAAGAAGGCAACCGCATCTATTGACAAAATTAAACAATATCAACTGAAACACTATATTAGTAATAACGAAGCAGTATGATGCATTTTGTCATTTTCAATTCGTGAACGATATTTTACAAATATGTTTATTTGGCCATGCACCTTGAAAATGAACTGCACATGTATTTTACGACAGAAAATACAGTTGTAAGAGCATTGTCACCACCACAAACAATGTTGACTGCATTTTTCACACTGTAAATAGATGATATGTTTGCAAAGACGCTAATTTACTCCGAAGTGCCAACATACTTAACATAAAATGCATCAGCAAAAAATTCCAATGTCGTAAACAAGGTAAAACAATTGACAGACATCCTAATGTATATTCAACAAACGCGATAGGTCGTCTGTACATTGTTCACCTAATCAATTCAAAATACTTTTACTTGCGATTACTTTTAATTAACATACGTGTGCCAACATCCATCAAAGAATTAAGAACAGATAACGGACAAATATATGCTACGTATCATGAGGCTTGCCAAAGATTAAATATTCTTAAAAACGATGCACATTGGGACATCTCAATCGCTGATGCATCAAACACTGCCCGACCATAGCAAATACTTTTTTATTTGCAATAATATTGACAACGTGTTTCCCATACAATCCGAAAGCTCTTTGTAAGAAATATAAAGACTACATGAGTGAAGACATTCTTCACCGTTTAAGTGTAACGAATTTAAATCCAGACGTTCAATTCACACCAGACGTGTGTAATGAAACACTGATTTGTATTGAAGATATCTGTTTGGCAATTGTTAACAATGCAATGACACAATTGGGAATGACTACGTTAAATCGTTCCGTAAACAATCTTTTTTAACGTGATTTGCGACGAGAAACACAATTTGATGTCGACAAATTGCGTACATTTGTTTAAATGAGTCTTCCTAAATTAGTCCCAGATCAACGCATAGTGTATGACAGAGTTATGCATGAAATTACGAGTTAAAGTGGTGGAATGTATTTTATCAATGTGCTTTAAGGAGCCAGAAAAACTGTCCTCATTTCACTTATTTTAGCAACCACTCGATCACGAAATAATATTTCACTTGTAATCGCATCATCTAGAATTGTGGTAACTTTTTTGGATGATTGCCGAACAGCGAATAACCGCTAAAATTATCGTTGAATATGCAAATTGACGAAACTTTAACATGTAATACTAACAAAAATTCTGTAGTGGGAAAAAATACTAAAATCATTTCAACTTATCATATGGGACGAATGTACTATGGCGCACAATAAAGCAATAGAAGCGCTACGTCGTACGTTAAAAGATATCAGAAAAAATGTATGGCTCTTTGGTGGTGCACTCATTTTTGACGCATTATTGTTAAGTAATTTTTTTTTAGTAATACCGTGTTCAACGTCCGCTGATACACTTAATACATCTCTTAAATCATCATTTTTATGGTCAAATGTGAGGAAATTGACTTTATATAATATGGAAATATGACGATCAATACGCATGTTAGGTTAGACTACAAAATGATGTTTCAGCTGAACGTTTCGTCAAACTATTGTTAGATATTGAGAATAGGAAAATGGCAATCGATAAACACACACAGTGCATAACTTTGCTAAGAATGTTTTGTAAAATAACAGCATCCAAAGACAAATTGATCAACGAGGTTTTCTCAAATATCGCACAAAACCTACTAACTAAACGTTATCAATTTCTGCATTCAAGATGTAATGCCAGGCGAAGCTACAAAGTATAAGTTAATCGATTTTGTAATGAATCTAGATTAAGTAATCAATTATCCAATTGAATTTTTGAATTCGCCTGTTTTGCTAGGGATGCCACGCTACATTTTGACATTGAAAAATGGAGTACCTATCATTATTCTTCGAAACATCAATCTACCACGACTTTACAATGGAACCAGGCTTACAGTGAAAAAGATAATGAACAATATTATCGAGATAACAGTCTTAAATGGACATTTTTAAGGAGAAAATGTAGTATTGCTAAGAATTCCAATGATCCCGACAGATCTGCCTTTCGACTTCACTGGCAGCTTCCAGTGCGGCTCGCCTTTACAATAACCATTAACAAAGCTCATGGACAATCATTACAAGTTTGTGGGCTAAATTTGGAAAGTCCATGCTTATCGCATGGAAAGCTTTATGTTGCATGCTTACGTATCGGTAATCCTTCAAATTTGTTCGTCTACTCATCCAAAAGGAAAAACAAAAAATATTGTATATCCTAAATCACTTCAATAATATAATGAATTATCTTGATATTCAATTTCTGTTGGAAGCGAAGCAATGCAATTTTAACTATTCACGGGCGAAGCTAGATAATTAAACTAGTTATATAAATAAAAAGTATACTCATTAGATAAAATATAGTAAATTGATTTTAGTATTGTTAGATGTATGTGGTATTATCTTTTGATATAATGTCAATCTTATGACACAGACATGCCATCATCTGTTTGGGTTATTACCACGTTAATTGATACGTGATTTTGTTAACTGGTCGGCTAGTATTTTTAAATTAACTTATATATCATACATCCATATATTGTAATAAAATATCTGTAAACATAAATATATAAAACTATAAATAGTGAATCCAAATTAAATTAACTCAGCTTACCGAAGACTATTGTTGATTATTATTTTAATTTTAAAAGTAACGATATTACTTCACTTAAATAATGGTTGTAAACGATACTAGATATACTAAATTACTCATAAAGTATTATACACCATTTTTCATTTATTAAATACCTACTCGAAAAAAAAATTATAAAAAATTTAATTTTCTTTTTTGTGGTATGTAGTATAAAAAATGTTTATTATAAATAATAATAATTATCAAAACTATAACATCAAGAAACAATTATTATTTAATTTTTCCTTTTGTTAAATTTGATAATGAATGTACGTCGACCGGAGACAGTGGAAGTGGAGTTATCGTAGTTTTCCCGTGATTTAAGCAAGGTGCAGACTCCGGTTTTAATTAAATTTTTATTTGATTTGGATGTCATAAGTTGTCCAATGTTACTATCCTTAGAGGTAGATTCTACTATAATAATAAACAAGCTTTTAAAATCGTCAGAAAACATAATCAGATTAAGGTCTAGAGAAGACAGACTTTGTTGTATAGGAAGGTCGCATGTTAAATATAATTTCTCGACATTGTATTACATGATATAGATATATTAAATCTATTGTTTTTATCCAAAGCTATAATTTGGTTTAATTTAGTAATATCTTACGATAAATTGGAATCAACAAACTTAGGGTTGATGTGTGGGTCATTATGAGGAGATAATGTGCTTTTGCAATTAAGTGTTTACCTGTCTACTGTACTTTTTATTTAAAAGTAATGGATGTATGTCCAAAATATGTTGAAAATTTGGCGAGATTGATTCAAATGAATTAAAGCGCTTCCGTTAGGATAGAGTTTACTGGAAACAAAAGTCTAATCTTTATACGTGCCATGTTTCCTTGATGAGTTGAATTTAATTTTCCTTTTTTTGAAGATTGGCAATTCGGCCAAACGCCGCTGTCGCTGGAAGATGACGATGACATATACGTGAAATAAAACTGGAATAATTAAACGTAAATAACGGATAAATTACTAAACAAATGTCCTATTACGACGATTAACTAATTTCGACTGGGGAAAAAAAAGTAAAAATGGAAAAAAGCATTAGACGTTTATACAAATGAATTGAAAAATATATAAAATTGAATAAAATGTATCGAAATTATATATTTAGTTAGCATGGTTTTTAAAATGTATAAATGTATATAATATAACAATACAAATAGCTGATGATTATATTTAAATCAATATGTGATGAAGCAAGAAGAATCATTATACATATATATTATATTCAAAACATGTATGAAAATAATTTTTTACGATAAAGACAGGTGGTATAAGAGTATTATGGGACGAGCCTAATCTAATACAATAATAATGTTGTTTGTCAATTATTTAGGAAGGAAACATCATTTATAGATATATTTACTAAGATTTAAATAAATATAATAATAGAATATGTACATTATGTATATAATAAAGTAAATATGTAAGAGAAAAAGTAAATAATATGAAAGCGAGAATAACATACCGAAAAAAATCTTCTTGGTGGTTAGATGACCACCGAGCCAATGTTCATCCTCAAAATAGAAGAAATAAAAAAAATAAATAGAGTGCTGGCAGATTTTTTCGCCTTGTTTACTGTAACTAGCGAAATTTCAAAAATTCAAAATATCCCAATTCAACTCAATGTTTTTAAAAACATTTTCTATTTTTTTCTATCTCACATCGATTATTTCTCTTATAAATTGGTCGCGTTAAATTGTATTTGGCGAAATTTTGTACTCAAAACTTTTTCCATTCGATATCATACAATTTTTATCGAAGAGTTAATGACAATCGTCTTCTAAAAAAAACAAGTATATTCCATTGATATTGTATTTTTATTCTCTGTTCAGTTACAATGTAAAGATTAAAAAAATTAAAGAATAAAATATATTTTAACAAAACTTTTGTAGTACATATTAATTTTTATCGTTAGTATAATATGAAATTATATTAAAAAAAAAATACAATTTACGAATAAATAATACATTTTTATATAATTTAAAATAAAATTGTAATATTAAAATAAACAAGTTAGGAAAAACCACTCTACGAAAACGCTAAATGCCCGGTTTTTATAGGTATTTATAAATTTACCTTTTCATCGATGAATTACAATTCACAATGCAATATATATAAATTAAAAATTCATACAATGTATACAGTATATAAATTAAGAATTGTTTTGCATCTGATATTGTTAATTACAGTAACAAATCGATAGGACAGACAGAAAATTATATCGTCTGTTGTTATGTCTACAAGTTAGATATAAGTATCAAATGTATTAATAATAAATACTCGTAGAACACAGATTAAATACGTTCATTAATTCCATGTCAAACTCTATAAAACTATATTATTGTTTAGTTATATTTTATTTTTTTCATTATAGCATACGTTTGAAATATAATAATACATAACAAAAATATATTATTACAGAATAAAATGTTATTTTAAATTAATTATCCATTTTATTAAACTTACTAGTATTTTTAATTTAAACTATCTTGTATAACCAATTGTTTCTATTAGATTGTTTTTGGCAGTTTAAATTGGATTGCAGTCCACGACATGAATCTTTTTTTAGATCTGAAGTGGAAATTTGCATATTTTAATAGCTATTTTTCGTTATTGTAATGAAACCACAAAAAAAAATCACATATATTTTCATCCGTGATTTGAATAAGTAAGAAACCATTCCATGATCAAGACAATTTGCCCAAATTTAACAATGCACATTTAAATTTATTTATTTTTCTTCAAGATTTAAATTACCAATCGTTTTTAATTTATTATCAAATATATTTTTATTATTTTGTTCATCATGAATTAACACTTTTCTAGAATATTATAAAATATCCTATATTTATTCTAATAATTTTAATTTTTTAGAAACATTAAAAAAAAAAAAATTAAATTATTTTTCAAACATTTACAAGCTAAAATAGTGTGTGAGTTATTCGCGTCTGAATATAATTTGTTAATAGAATCAATACAATCACATGACTTATAGATGTGATGTACATACATTTAACGTATACAAATAAAAAAATTTAATATCGAGATGATATTATTACAAATAATATACAACAGAAACTGTTAACAAATTTAGTTTAAACAAGTATAAATATAAATTTATTTATTTGGTTAATACTTTTTATATAGTTTTAGTACGGCAGTTTTGGTGAATTCATATTTTGAATAAAATAAAATAAAATAGTTTTATTAAAAATAATATTATATGTGTACATAGTAATATATATATAAATATACTAAACTATGATACGAACATTTTCTGTTATTACTGTTTGATTTTGTATTTTGATTATAATTCTGCACGATAATCGGCATTTATATAGATTTCTATACATTGTTATGTCTGAAATACTCAATTCAAAATATTATTTTAGAATTTGATTCAAAACTTATGATGAATTACTCAATGAATTTAGAATTTAAATAAATATTACCAATGTAAAAGACGATAGAGTATATCGGTTTTTTGTAGGTTAATAATTATAATTTCGAAGAGAAATATATATATATTTTAAAAATAATTATTCTAAACTGAGATATATTGATAAAAATTAAAAGGAGTTGAAACTCTAAGTTCAACACAAACTTTACACTTAAATAACTACATAATATGATTTTGCTATATTGTCCATTAGATAGTCGAAGACAAAAAATTCGAATATAACATACTCTTAACATTTATTGTATGAACTACACAAACTGTATTAAGAGTTATCTCAAGATTACACAATTGTTAGTAAAATTATTTAGAAGCGGATAAGTTGTTTGTATGCGAGTATATGACATTAATGAAAAGAAGCTTTCAAGATTGTGAAAATGATTCAAACTTTCTGTTCCATAATGCATAGACAAGATTATAAAATTTATTTTGGATTTTTAATTTGAATTGTTACATTAGATACTTTATAAATGGACAATAATAATAAAATAATAAAAACATTAATAAAATGTAATAAACTCTGTAACTTTTAGAATCTAATAGTTCTCGATAGCTTTCAATTTCGCAATTATATTTTTCTTAGAAATTACTACATATAAACATTTTATACATTTTAAATTGGTTTAGAAAAGAATGGAAATTGTTATTCGATTATATGACGACTTTAAACTTACGCAATGTTTACGAAAATTTCTTCCTTAAAAGATACTCTCGTGTATGATAATAAACGTAGTTTATATATAATGAAATGTTATTTACAATGTAATAGTGTTATATTTATAGAATTAAACACGAGGTTAAAGTAGAAAATGTGTTTAGTATGTAGTTAACATTTCTTGATACGACAAATCACTTAATAATAGTTCAAATATTTAAAAAATCATAGAAAAAAAAATCTTATAAACTCATAATGAATTAAATGTCGATTATTATCTGTAGATATAACGTATCGTAAATAGTTAAAAGATTATACGAAATATCCTTCAATAATAATTCATAGATAATTTTATCTTTAGTTAAAATAAATATATTAACAAATGACTTGTATAAATTAAAGTATATATATATATATATATATTTATGTATATTTATTTATGTATTAAATATATATATATATTTTCTTTTTTTATTTACGAGTATTAACTTATAACTTTTATTTTATTTCTATTCATTAATTCTTTTATTTCTCTTCATTTTTATTTATTTATTTTTTAATTTTTTAATTTTTTTTTGTGCATATCTTTTTACTCTTTATTTATTTTATTTTATTTTCACTATATTTAAATAAAAGAAAGTATTTAGTATAACCTATATTATAAATATATAACTTACTTGCTTTGCAATATTTCAAAAATTTCATTTAAAAATTCAAATATTATTTATTACTTAACATTTTGGAATTTTGATTTTCAGAAGACTTCTGAAATTACTCCATTCCTTATGATTGTTTTAATCTTAATGGTTTTATTTAAAACGAAAATAATATTCTTACAAGCAATGACAAGCCAATAGCGGAATATAATTTTTTCATTCAAATTTTCTGTGGAGATTACAAAAAAGAAGTTTACATAGATTATACATTGAACTCTATAATTTTTCGACAAACGGTATTAGAAGTTAGAGTGCAGCTTTTTATAAATACAATGTTGTTAAGTATAAAATTTATTCTAGTAACCAACTTAGTTTTCAACAACAATTTTCATTTATTCAAAAATGCATTTATAATCATTAATCAATAGTATTTTCTTTTTCTACCTAAGTTATTAATTTTTAATACATAATCAAATACTGATGACCATTCAATTTTATCTACATAAAATATTAGTTCATAAATAACTTAGATTTCAATGACATTTTATTTGATTTAATTAATTACCTATTTATTATTATTACGAAAATAATGTTTATAAAATATTTTGTATTGTATTATATTATAATTATTACTATAATTACAATATAAATATTACTACTTTTATGTTAGTAAAATTAAAGTACATTATGATCACTCACAGATAACACTGTCTAGCTCAATTTTCTCAATTTAACAGGAGATCAAAACTCTAGTTTTCATATAATTTATAAGTGTTTTTATGTCATTTTCATCACTTTCATATAAATTAGAAAATTATTTTTTCATTTAAATTAAAAGACTAAAAAAATTAAATTACTAAAAAAATTTGAGTCAAATTATATTGTCGGATAAATGTATTAGTGATGGATGGTATTGTAACAAAAAAAGAATCAAAATACTTTTCCCGGAAAAAATGTGTAAAAATATATACGTAAATTCATTTCAAACGTGTAATCATAAATTAGTATTAAGTTATTTATGATCTAATATAACTAATATTTCTACAAATATTTAGTTTTAGATAATTATATATCTAAAATATATATTAAAAAAAACCTTATGACATCATTGAATGTGAAATTGAAAATATAACACTTATTTAAATACTTGACAATGGACTTTAATAGTTTTAACTGGATATCTGTTTTTCAGTTAATGAATTTCTTTAAGTACATTAGTAGTTGTCGACCCTAAAACTAAAACTAATTATAATGATAATTATAGAAATCGCGTTATTGCAGTATTGTGGAAGCCAGACATCTAAATACACAATACACACACACACACACATACACACACACACACATTTATACTCTTGAACACAATTTTTTTTTGTAAATAATATTTATAGTCAATGTCGTTCTTCATCACTTACATTTTCTTCGGCTTCACATACGCGTCTTTGAAACATTGTGGTTTTTTTTTCTAAATTTATTTATTATATACACTGCATCATTTTTGTTTGCATATTTTCATAATTATTGTTAAAAAAAGTTTATTTATAAATTATACGACACCACACATGCGTTCGTGTCATATTTATATTGTTAAATCATGTTATATTAAAATAAAAACTGTAAATATAAGTGTATGTACAAAAATTGTACCATTATATTATAAATTCTGCACACTATTGTGAAAATCTTATTGTATTATTAATAATTATTATCTTTAATGACCTTATTTATTTATATTTCTGTGATTTATTTCTATTATTTGTTTTGTTATCAATAAACATATATGTTACTAGTAATATAAACTTAATTTAGTCACAATATTTTTGTTGAATTTTATTTATTTATTATATGATTGTTATAATTATTACTATTATTATTATAGAATACTTACGTGAACACATTAAATTCATTAATAGTGATTTTAATATTCATATTATATTTATAATTATATAATATAATATTTTATACCTATACAAATTATATTTATATATGTATACACTTAAAACATTAATCAAATGTATTAAGATGCAATCGTATATTTTATTCATTTCTATGCAAAAAGAGAACAATTATAACAACAACAACAACAACAACAACAACAACAATAATAACAACACAACACCAACAACAACAATAATAATAATAATTATAATAAATCAAAACGGAAATAAATCAAAGATATATTGGCTACTAAATTTGATGTTCAATTATCATGTATTTTATTATAATTTTAATGTTTTCTAAATCCGTATTTGGTAATATAAGTTGTTACTTGACTAATAATCATATAATGTTATGTAGTTATATATATATACATACAAATCTGAACCGGTATTAAAATGTAAATAGTAATTATAAAATGTTGTATTATTTGTATTGGAAACAACGTTAATTTACCTACCACAAAAAAAAATGACTATATACTTTCTTTATCGGTTATTTAAATCGGGATAATTTTGTGCTATTATGAATTGTATTTTTACTTATTTTTTTTATCTTATTTATATATCTTGCTCTAATATAATTTGGATATTATTTATGAAAATGTATTTTGTGTTTTAAGATTAATGGAATGTATGAGTATACAGTTTTGTAAACCAAATATTATATTATTCAATCTAGATAATACAAGAAAACACCTTAAACCGAACAGCAAATACTTAAAATTTGCTTCAATAAATACACATTTTATATTTAAATTTGAATTTTTACGACTACAGCAAAAGTCTTATATTGCATTTTACGTCCAGTTTTACACATCTTTTGATTTTAGAATTTAATCAACTGTAACGACCGTTCGACTAGGTACCGTTAAACAACATATCAGAAAAATAGCGAAGAAAAACTAGGCGTGAAAAAATGTACAAAAGACGAGTGTGCGTTGGATCGGGTTAAATAAATCTCGATCAACAATAACACCCTGTGCACATCAACTTGCAATATACTGAAGTCTAAAAGGTTGACATATTTAAATGAGATCCGTTTGCTTAAAATATAATGAAATAGATAAAAACGGACGCGTCAAATAGCCAAATGCTATAAGTTATCTAGCTTGTCGCGACCAAAACAATAATATAATTTGATTAAATGTGGGGGGTTTTTCGAAAGAAATATTTCAATCATATTTGCGTACCACGAACTGTGTGACATCCTTTCGTAATAATACCACACAAAACACGTGTATACACACAGGAACACATATAATATATGTTTCACGTGTATAATTGTTTGTGTATGTATAGGAGACTAATAAGCATTTTGGGACAACCCGCGGCGGATGTCAGAAAGGGACGGTTTGAAAATCGTGTCGACTAACCGGAAAATGCGTTCGGCCGTCTGTTCAGTGATTTGTAGCCATAGCGACGTCGATGGTATATAGGTGTTATGTATTACAAGGACAACTTCAACGATGTAAAATTATGTTATAATACATATATACGTTTATTAAATACACATCGTTGCTCACCAACAATATGAAAATCGAATAGTGTGAGTCACACTAGATTGTGTGACACAATTGTGCAGAATGCATAAAATCATAATGCTTACTGGACGTCGATCGATATGACGATATATTACTTAAATCACCTGTCAAATTCAAAAATAGTGTTTGACATTATAACGCGGTTTTCTCTTGTAATTGTATAGATCATAATAACATTGTGTACTTTGTAATATTTGGGGGGCATTAAATAATTAATTAATTTTGTCATCATATTAACTTTTTAAGCTAAAATATGCTTGAGAACTTGTATTCACGCTATACACTATAACTTTTTAAAGTTAATTATTATAATTATTGTAAACGAAAATTTAATATTTCTGGGGGAGAGGGCAGACTCCCAAATTTGTTTAATCTATTTAACAAATAAACACCTATATAACAAATAAATTATTATAATTATATATCCTAACATTACTCTCTAAATAACTTACAATATTCTACGATTTAAAACGATTTTACTGAGATATATTATATATGAATATGGACGATACTTACACATATGATAAAAGTTAAAAATAAATATATAAAATAAAATCTAAAACATTAATGTAAAAATATATATTATTAGGTGTTAACTTATAAATATGTATTACAAAATAGTCAATAACTCTTTGTAATGACTAAGATAACTATTTTCGTTTATCATAGATACTTCATGTCTAATGAAATATTAAGAGTTTAAAACCAAATTGGTATTCCATAATAAATAAAAAAGTAAAAAATGTATTTAATTATTACTTTTTATTTTTTTGGCATAATTTTACAATAATTTAAAATTACTGAGTTATTATTTTTATAATAAAAAATGTAAAACCTAGTTAATATTTTTAATTTTTTTTTAAACTAGCTAAAATTTTTTTTATTAATTTTAAGTAATGTTCATTTTTAGCTGTAGGCAACATTAATTTAACTTATCTAGATTAATTATTTTAATTTACTTGCTCATATGTGTACGTATAAAGCTCAATAAAAATTATTTCCAACCATCCTAAATTTAACATAATAATATTTCAAATAATTTTCTTCCCTTATAATATATTAAAAAACGAACTGTGATTTCTTATAACAAATACAATGTCCAATACGTGTATTCTATGATTAAAACAAAACTCGTCGAAGTTCAATTCTTACGTGAAAATTACATGTGTACCACTAAGTTTTAAAAGTTTCGTCTAGTACTAAGTTTATAAGTTCTATAAGCCGAAATCTTTCTTCAAGTTTTCTGTTAAGTCCCACGCCAGTGGCACCATTAATTCATTGTTAACATCAATTTCCTCTCCCCATTCTACCCTGGTTTAGAAATGTCTCTTCAGCTAAAATATTGTAGAACATGAATTATGGATTGAATTATTCAACGTTTATCAGTATATTATAAATACATTGTTCCATAAACAATTTGTGCCTTATTCGTTGTTATTCCGTCGAAACGAAACACCACCTATTTTATTGATTAACTTATCGGCTAAATGTTTACTACAAGTACTGATTATATTGAAAATAATTCACTGCGTCATATTAAATTGACAAAACAAGTTTCATCACTGCATACGTACGTATAACAGAACATTATAATTATTATACACGCATATTAAATTTAAATTTTTACCTTAAAATTGATCAATAACAACACTACTGTGTGCTACGTCAATTAATATAACATATTGTGTAGTATCTACTATAATTTGAACATAATGTGCTATTATTAGGAAACAAACAAACAATCACATGTTTTTACTCATAGTTATTACAATTATTATAATTATATATTCATTTTTTTATAAAACATGACGTTATTATAATAAAATCTTACAAACTTAAAGTACGTACTGAAAACAACAGTAATTAAAAAACAATGAAGTAAACAATAATAATAATATAAATAAACAATTATTTACAAAATGTTCGTGTAAAAAAATATCATGTAACAAAATATGATATACCTATAATGAATTATTATTCATTATATATATATAGGGTAATTATATTTTTATAGCTTACAATAATGACATTATTTTTATTTCTGACTAGTTTCAACATAAATATAATATATATTGACAAAGAACAAAAACTATGATGTGCATTACGCTCAAGGTGGTGAGCCAATGTAAATTTTAAAAAACAATATTTAATAAAATATCGTACTAAATTAATATTTATCGTGTACGTAATAAAATCATAGGTTTCTTAAGTATTGATTATCATCAATTGACTGATACTGCAATCTTGGTGAACGTCTGTCGAACTTGAAAATTGACGGTGCCGTGAAAACGATCGGCCAATGTTTGTTGCCAATCGTCGTTGGCTGGCTGGTTGTTCAGGTGTTCTTGAAACGATAACCGTTCAAACGTCAACCGGAACAACCGGAGCCGGTCTAATGATGCAGCGTACGAAACCGCGTCCACGTAATCCGCGTTTAGTGGTAACGTCAGATGCAGCTCGCAAAGTCGATCGCAACCGGAAAGCATGCCTTGGACGCCGGATGCTGTCGTTTTGTCGCACTCGGTCAAGTCCAGACGGAGTAGACGCAATCGCCTCAACTCGCCCACCCGACGCAACACATCATCCGTAATGTATGGACACTCACGCAGGCATAACGACTGCAGTCCATTAGCTATTTCCAGACCTAAAAAAATCCATTATTTAGATTTCTTTTAAAATAATTTACAAATTTTATTAAAAAATAGGTCGTAAATAAATAAGAAACGACATTTTTCCTTATTATCCCATTAGTGTCAAACCACATTTTTATAAGCTTTAATATGGATTGTTCCCCTTGGTTTTAATTGCTATAAAGGTTCTATAGCTCGGTAAATTTATCGGAAAACTTTTACAGGTAACAGTATTTTCACAGTCTATTATTTATACCTGTAATTTATTTTTACCGACAAAAAATCATTAATACCATCTCGATCAAAATTCAAGAATATACCAGGTAATCTGTTTTAACTAGCTAGAAAATAATTTTTTTATGATGATTTATAACTTAGTTTTAATTTTAAAAAGATGCAAATTTATATTTGCGCAATAGTTTAATTTATAAATAGTTTCATTTCTTGATTGTTTGAAATGGAACAAAAGCGTTTTCTTTTTGTGTTACTTTTAGACATAAAAGAAATGATCAACAACTTTCACACATTGAATATATAGAAAATATTAGAATTTATAAAGATTATAATAAATTAATTCGCATTATAAGAGACAGGAAAATAGTTTGATACTGTAATAAATACAATACAAACCCTCAATAAATGCAAAAAACAATTCAAAGAAGATTTTGAATTAAAGAAAATTGTTTTTATTATAATTATGGAAAGAATATAAAATAAATGATTAATTTTTGTTCAGAATCGTATTTATAATAACAAATTTTTAATTTAAAACAAATTGTTAATTGCTAACCAACTGCATGGTTCGTAAAATATGATACCAAATGTCTGCTAATAATGTTTATTTATAAATAATTAATTATTAATTATCATACTGAAATACCAAATAATATGATCCCAGATAGTTAATGAGACTTCTTATTTAGTTATATAAAAAAAAAAAATACTTGACCTCTAAAAAGTTATATTTTTATCAATTTACCGTATTTTATGAAATGTTTTTACCGATAAATTCTGCCCTCAAACCTACATGAAAAATGTATTGTTTATATTAAACTGAACGACACATAATATAGTTAAGACTAAACATTTATGTTTTTATAATATCTATTAAAATGTCTTTCACACCATTGATAAAAATAAAATAAAACACGGACATCGATTCGATCAGGTATTCGATTGAGCTATAGCATTCTGAGAATTTGTTTGCGCGCCAAGGCAATACAGTATAATTTAACCCCATCCACAGATTTCTTTGAAATCAAAAATAAACATATCCTCCGAGGCAGTATATGTAATACTATGTGTGGTACGCACCACATATAATAATGTACGCCTAAAAAATTGTTACAGTATGTATTTATTTGATGTTGATTCTTGTATAGTATATATTCTTCGTTGTTTGATTATGTCAAAAATATATAGACAACTCTACGCACAATATACGTGATGAATTTGTTTGATATATTCTGTGTGAATTGATATGTGTGCAGTACTCGGCAACTTTTTCGAGAGCGTTCAAAGTTGGTCCTCTTTCTTTAAAATCGTATGTAGACGTTGAGAGAATATTATGATGACAATGATGATGATGCATAACTTAAGAAAATTTCGCGGAAACAAAGTCCTTCTACACCGTGCATTTATATAACAACGTGTAATCATTATTACTAACTCGTTCGATAATACCGCGAATTCTTGAATAAAAAGGGGTCTGAATTTTTATAAGTAAAAATTTTTTTACAAAATATATAATGTATTTCCAAAAAATAAGAAATATTGGCGTATCATAACTTGTATAATCTATGAAAAAAAAAATGTATTCTCGATTTTAATACATTAAACGTATGTATATTAAAAATAGAGAATATTTTGGTTATTAAATCATATAAGAGATATTTTCATTAGATTTACAAAATTAAATGACTTACATTCAAGTTATAACTAGTTAGCATAACTTTTTCTATGGTCCATAATTAAATTAAATAACAAATTGTTTATCAGCTGCTTAATGTAAAATCATTAAATCTATACATAAAAAAACAATATGCCTTCTATTATTAAATTTAAATAATTTGTATTATTTTGTGTATTCGTTTTTCTTTAATATTATAATAATGATAAAAAATATTTCAAAAAATTTAGAAATCATGTGAAAATTGTATTTGAAATATTAAAAAAATTAAAAGGATATAATTATTTGAAACTTAATTAAAAAACATTTGGTTTTAATTTATTTTACATACAACCTAGTAGGTAATGGTATTGTAATAATTGCCTATTATATACATATATATATATGATTTAGAATTTGTTATAATTTGTACATGCGTCATGAATATCATTGTATTGTTATAATCTGACATTTTATCGATAGAGTATTACAATATAATTTGAAATAATCGAACAATGAATAAAAACAAATTATTTAAATCTAAAACATATCTGTCGAAATGAACAGCATAATCGAGTATTCTATAATAAAATATTACGTATACCTGTTTTGCAATCGGATGTGATAAAGCAAATTAAAATAATTTTAGCAATAATATTGCATTATATATAAATGACTTATCAAAAGAACAACTACTGAACAACGGCAACCAAGTACATACTCGTATTTCGATAATTAAATCACGAAGATCTGTGTTGTATATAATATCGACATTAAGCTATTTCTGAGCATTAAATTAATTAAAAATGTAGTAATAAGAATAATAATAAGTTTTTTCAGGGTTATCAAATTATTTTATTAAGTAATTATTAGTTTGTGTCATTTATATGCATTTTTATTCTCTTGTTAAATATTTGAAGATCAAATTCAAGTGGTAAAAATAAAATATTAGTTACCGTCGTACAACCAAAAGCCATTTAAATTGGCATTTGAAATTTTCTTGAAATATTTAGTATAATCATAGGCAATTGTTCTATATAGGACATCTAATGTCAAATGTTTCAAAGAAGTACAATAAAAGGAAAATTACCTCAAGGTTTAGCTCAATAATTGAAAGTGTTTTTTTCAATAAAAGTACAAAATTAAACTGTACATTTTAATTATGAACTCAGCGGGATTTAAAAGCATTTTCTTGAAATTCAAAGATATAACACCCGTTTATAACGTAATATATACCTAGTATTATAAAAAATCACTGGAAGATCGTGGATATACCAAGATCAAAATTTCTTGTAATTGCAACAAAAATTGTAAAATAAAAACATTAATTGCACATTCTAAAAAACGTAGCGAGTTGCAGATGTTATAGATGTCAACTCAAATAAGCCAATTTTAGAGAGATTGCAGAGTTATTATGTTGAATCTGAAAGTAATGATAAATCTATATTCAAAAAATAATTCTGAGCAACGTTGGTAATTTATTATAATTAGTGTACATGAGTACCATGAATATAGTTAAAATATAGATCGTTATAAGATTACCAATTGATGTGTCCAAGTATGTAATACATTTTGTGTTTTTGTAAAATATAAACATTATCTATCCCCAAATCCAAAATGTCAAAAATGTTAATGGTTTTTTTTTGCAATTTCTCGATTGTTTTAAATTATGATTAAGAAAACTACTGAAAAAAATCGGAAACGTGTCAAATAATGTATCAACTAAATAATTTATACCGGAACGTTTCATATTTCAAGATCATCCGAGCACTACTTCTACACATAAAGTGTTCAAAGACAAAATAAAAAAAGAAAACACATCACTGTAAAACCAATACATCCATAGGTTCATTAAAAATCGAATACATCATAAAACTATATTTAGTAAAAACCTCAAATAAACAAATGGGCCAGTCTCGTATTTAACTCAATCAGATCTAGCAATAAGTGTTTAAATTTTGCGTGAAATGTGACATTAACTTGAAATTTGAACATACCTTTTAGTAGACCGTCGGAGGTGACGTTAGACAGACCATCCATGTCAAGATGTTGAAGGAATGGCATGGCAGCTATGACCTCGAACCCATCGTCGTCCATCCGCCTGGCAGCTTTCATGCACAGCCTGCGCAATCGACGACACTCGGAGCCCAACCTCTTGTACGCAGAAGACCTGAGCCCGGAGCAGTCAAACACAGTAAATGCGAGGAGGTCTTCGGGCAGTTCCACGGACATAGGTGGAGCAGCCTCGTTGACCGCGGCGTCGTTATCGTAGTCGGCGTTAGTGACCGAACAGGACATTGGGTAAATGACGTAGACGTGAGACGCTGGTCGCCGGATTGTGATTCTAAACTCGGCCAACAGACCGGCACAAGTGCACTCCACCAGGTCCAATAACTCGAGCATTTTGGAGTCGTCGGCTCGGTCGTATGAGCACCGGAGCACGAGTTGCTCGTTGTCGCAGCTGCCGGATTCGAGCAGAGCCGACACCACGTTCGCCACGTCATTGGCCGTCATTATTACGTTACTAAAGCACATCTGTTTGGTGCAGACGCCGGATAGTAGTCGGCGAACGCCGTCAGTCGGCAGATCGGAAAATATAACGTCCCGAGAATAGCCCACGTGCAATACGTCCAACGTCCCGTTCGTAGTTATCTTGATATCACTATTGTTATCATTATCGCTGTAACTGTTGTCGTTGGCGTGATTTTCCCCGTCCCCATGACTCTTATGTTTAGCGTGCCGGTACATTTGTTGGGGTACGTCCCGATCGAAATCGTACACGTCCGCCAAGTACAACGAGGACACGTTCCGGACGTCGAACGCTTCAGTTATGGTGGCAGCCGTATCATGGCCGCTACGCACCAGCAACGCGCCATCAGACAAGTACATATGATGCTGGGCTACGCGATACAACCGATCTGTAGTCGCTGATGCCTGCAACAGGTCTTCCATGGAAAGCTTCCGGAATATGAATCTGGTCATTTCCGGTGGCAAACGATCAAACTCGCATCTCGAACACGACCTGTAAACGTAAAATTATAATCGTCATAGTTTTGTTGTCATTAACAATGTGCGTCCGACGTCATAATGTTATGTTTATTGTTCCCTTATCACAGTACACAGACTTTAAAACCACGTCGGTCCGTATTCGTAACTGTCACAATATTTACCAAATACATTTCTCGTATTATACCATTACAAATTATATAAAATACAGCATTACTATTGTATTCTTATACGATTTTTCCGAAATTGACCCCAAAAAATATGAACTATACTCTTATACGTTGATATACTAATGTCCGTGAAGTTAGCGGCGCAAAGTTAACATTTGTCAATGAAACCTTTCCAACAAATTTGTTGGTCATTTGTTGGTCATTGTTGGAAAAGTCCCGAAATTTGTTGGACCTTAGTTTTTTTTTATATAATTTTTTTTAAATGCGCCGCCAACTTCACGTCAACGCCGTAACTTCAAAAAAACCATCCAACATTGTTGTACTCGATTTGTTGGGCATTAAGAAAAATTGAAAATGTAAAAATGTTACTATTTTCAATGTACAACTCTAGAAGATATTTAAGAAGCACATTTATTATTAATGTATAAAATAATTAAAAATAATGAGTATTTAACTTTTAAATTTATTTGGAATCAGATTTCATATAAAATAGTATATGTGGAGTTACATAAAATAATTTTGCATTAATAATTTTTGCTTTTTTTTTGTAGGTCGTCATAAGCTTCCCATTGTCCATTATGTTTCTTGATGTAGGCAACATAATGCCCTATAGCGTTCAACCCTTTAGATTCAATAAATGCTGTTATACCAACAAAGCAATACCTAGACATAATATTATATTAATTTTAAATTTTATTCGATTCTAAATTTTTTAATTTTTTATAAACTATCATATTTCATTACTTTATCTTTATACATTTAATATACAAATATGAATGGCACACCGAAGTGTTGAATTTTTAATGTATTTGGGATTTAAATTTTTAACCTGTATCAATTTAGATTCATAAAGAATAAAAATAAAAGTATTTATCGTAATAATAAAGTATCAGAAAGTCTAAAAGTTAAAATTTTAATTTTGAGGTAATTAAATTTTATAATTAATTAATTTTGTATTAAAAAGTAACCAAATTTAAAATTTTCTAGTTAAAATTAATTAAAAATATTAGTCAATTTAGTGTACGGTTAGACTAATGATAAGTTAGTAACGATATACATATACTGTTAAAAATTAAACATTTTAATTTAATTAAAAATATAATATATAATATTTATTATTCAACAATCAACTTATAATATTTGATTGCTAATTTGTCAATTTCTAATCATACAATTATAAAAAAAATATTCAAATTACTTTCTTTTATTTATGACATTTTATTGCTATTTTGATAATCATATAAACTGAATTTTGAACAAAGGTTTTGAAAAAACTAGGTAATTTAAAATTCTAAATATAATTATGAATAATATCTATCATATATCAAAAACACAAATAACGTCCACTTTGATGATGGAATCGATGTGAAATAATTTTATTTAATTATTATTAATATAATTATTATTATTTATTTACTTATTTATTAACCCCTAAAAGCATAAGGCATTATATTTAGTTTTAAGTACCATTAATAAATATGTCATAGAAATTCTGTTATAATTTTTTGTTCTTTCAAAAATATTGTTGAAATTATCGTGATAATTGTAAAAAATTAGATAAAATGTAATTCCATGTGAACTGTACAATAAAAATGATACATACAATAGTAGGAAAATAAGATTTCCAAAAATGACCAACAAATCGAGTACAACAATGTTGGATGATTTTCATGTCGTTTTAGGAAGTTTTAGGACGTGTAACGGTTTTTTTATGTTGCACCGCTAGCGTGAAGTTGGCGGCGCATTTAAAAAAAATTATATAAAAAAAACTAAGGTCCAACAAATTTCGGGACCTTTGCAATAATGACCAACAAATCGAGTGCAACAATGTTGGATGGTTTTTTTGGGGTTTTTTTAAGTTAGCGGCGCAAAATATAAAAAGCTTTAACTTTTAAAAAAATGTCCAACAAATTTTGGGACTTATCCAACAATGACCAACAAATGACCAACAAATTTGTTGGAAAGGTTTTATTGAAAAATATTAACTTTGCGCTGCTAACTTCACGGACGTGAAACACTATGGTCTTTACTCTCACGGTTTATGCTTTCATCTTCGACGATTTGAAAATAAATACTTATATTTAATTTTGTTGACCTAATTTAGCATTCATCATGTGTACAGAGTTTTGTAATTATTATTATCGATGCTTTTTTTGTATTTTAAATGGCATACAAATACGACGCATTTAACAATCGCATGTTCATATAAACGATTATGATTATAAAGAAGTTTAAAATGATTAAAGTAGAAATGAAAACAAAACACCAAAAATGTAATGCTATATTTGATATA